>JAJJWX010004825.1:0-1390178 GCA_023529315.1 Papaver bracteatum
GCCTATGATCAGGTGTAGCCTAGAAACTATTGTGCGTGCAAGAGAAAGAGAAAACCTTCCATTGCAACATCTTTCTTTCTCTCTCCCCCTCTTACCTCAAAAGAAAATTATCCACGGAAATCTCCCCACATCTGAGGATTAATACTCAATATATTCTAGAGAACAACTAAATTAGCAACTTCAAAGTTGAATGTTTCCCGATATTACAGGTTCTCCAAGTCAAATTAGTTACAAAAAAAAAAGGCAAGTATACCACGATATGAAAAAGGTCTCTAAAGCATACCCAACTTGGAACTGTATGTTCTCAGAAGCATTATGGCCCTCAAGCGAGAGAAACATGTGCTCATTGGGCATTTTAGGAAATCTCCACATGGAGATCAGAGCAACCAACAAACAACAAACACACAATCAGATTGCAATCTATTCATACACAAAACAAATTAGGAGATTGTTTTACCCAGTAAACAAAACACAAATTACAAAACTTAAAACTCTAGGTACAGATAAAGCATGTACACTTACTGCTCTGAATCTTGAATTGAATGCTCGGCATCAGAGAAAACCTCGGCCAAGCCTGCAAAATTCTTCTGATTCTAGTCTGATATTATGTCTTTTAATCCACTAATATCATTCCAATATTAGCATGATTCCAATATTAGCATGGATAATATTGGAAGTGACAATGAATGTGTTTGAGACTGCAAAACCAAAACTTAATACTGACAAAAGTATAATACCAAGAGAAAACATGAATATAGGCAGATAATAGGAAAGAACATGCACAGTTGCTTCCACACTTGTAACCTAAAACCAAAAGTAGCAAATACCATAAATCAAACCCCAATTTTTTATTGGTGTATGCAATCAGAGGCAAACTGGAAATGGAGCTGAATTAGTCTTCAATTTTACTCTTTGAGCTGGGCAAATTCACTCCAAACATATTGTATTTTGTTCACACGCTCTCTGATTGCGCCTTCTCTACTTACCCAACATACGTATCTGCAATCAAGCATCAACTAAGATTTAAGTTTTATATCTTTATATCTTCTATTTGTTCTTCGATAAGTTTACATAGTTAAATGACCAAGTGATGCTTTAACCTTGAAAGTTTACATGTTAAGACATGGTTAAATAGACCACCTTTTGCACGATAAGCAGCATATATCAGGCATGAGAAAGACTGAAAACGTATCTGCGACAAAGAATAGGTCCATGACTTTGTCATCTGGAGTTTCCATCACTTTCAATCACTGAATCGTAAGCTCAATGTCAAACAACACATGTGTAACATCTGCAATAGCAACTCAACTTCCAAACAACCAAAATGTATAGATAACTTAAAAAAATATAACAAAAAATTTGATCAGTAGCCTACCATGCATTACTGTGTAACACTCCCATTGACAGTTTACCCTATTAGGGTAAAACAGCTGCTACCCTACAGAGGTTGAACTGAATTCAATCCAGAATTTTCTCAATACATTCATAAGCATTACCCTATTAAAAAAAGTTGAATTCAATTCAATCCAGATTAGTTGAGCTAAACATTTGCTTGTACACCTCTTATTTAAAATGTCTCAATGAAAGTATAAGACACAAAAAAGAAAGAGTAAAGCAGGTTGATATTAGAAATAATGCAGTGTGCCAAATGATCAGTGAACATATTAAACCTAAAGAATGAATGTAAAGAATTGAAAACCTGAATCTAACTCCATTATCTCCATCAAGGTCGCATAAGAAAAACTATATATTTACATACAGATAAGATAAAAAAAAAAATTAATATTAACAGAAGATATCATACATCCCTAAATAATTGCTGAATTATTTAAAATTTAAGTTACATCAGCTAAAGATTAATAATCTGAAAACCTGAACTATTTGCTTAATCGAAATAAAAAAACTATTACAATCCTTCTGGCAAACACTGTCATCAGGGAAGTAAACCGATAATTTAGATTACTTGACAATAAGATTATCAGTTAATTCATCAGAATTGTAATTTCATATGTTCACTTTTGTTTCGAAGCATTGAACTTATGAACCCTCTGTCATGAATCAAGCACGAACGTTTTTATTTGTTGATGTTAGTATTTTGTTGGGTGTATTTATGAGTTAAAAATAGAACTACAAATGAGGTAGAGAAGAAAATTTGAAAAAAAATTAAAGATCAAAGGTTAATTAAAAATACCTTAATATGAATTGTATCCTATCATAAATCTAAAGTAGGCATTTCCACAAACTGTATAAGTGCAGTACAATCCATCTCCTCGAGTAAGAACCCATTCTAGTCTTCGGTTGATCAACACAAACATCATTTTATAAGAATCAATCACTGGGTATTGAATCAAAATTGTCATTTTCTGACAATTCCAAATTCTAAATAATCTCATAACCTTTTCGCTTTAGAAAATAAAGTCAAATTTTAATACCTTCAAGCAGACAAATTACACTGGGTATGGTGAAGAAATATTTCAACAACCTGCACATATAAAGAGAAAGAGCATGATATTTTAATTAGAGAAAATGGAGAAAGAATATATTATAGATTAAAAAAATGAGTGAAGGGTGAAAGAACCTACGAAGCTCGAGAAACAACGCGAGGGATAAGAAACTAACCCGTACCTATGGTATATAGAAGATGCAGTCAACCATGTTGGTAGAAAATTTCATTATAGTAATAGAACGGCAAGTTCAATATTACTATTAGAAAGATCCATGGAATTTCAATAACAAACTAACATAAGGCTAGGACGATTATATGCAAAAGAATAAAATGATTGCAATTCACATCTTAAATTTGGATTTTACTTTAATTAATTGAATGGGATGTGAAACTGTTTTTGTTACCTGCCATGGATAAAAGGATGATTAAGCAGCAATTGTAACCATATCTGCATAATCTTGTTCTTAAATAATATACACAATCAGGTTCACTTGGACGATCGAGAAAAAGTCTTAAATTTGCGACTACACCATTTAGAGGATGAATTTTTAATTGTCGCATTGCTTCTGAGTAAGAAAATCAGACTTTAGTAAGCCCTCCTAAAATTCAATAGCGATTATGCTAACAATCAGTCAATATGAAAATGAAGTTCACATGGTATAACTCCATAGCTAAATACATCAGACCTAAAAGAAACCCGTGTACTGTAAAAGTAGTCCATTAATGCAAACAAATAAATAAGCTTAAAGAGCTAAAATGATACACGACGTGCGTGCAAATGAATGATCAATTCCATAACTAACTTACAGAACTGAATTTCTACTTGCTTCTATCAAGGCTACCTGAGTATAGAAGTTAATTTCCAATTCTGCCTCTATCAAAATCCATGTAATCGAGACAGACCATTGGGAAAACCATTCTCATGCATTCTTGGAATCTTGAGTCTCGTATGCATAGAATATTGGAAAAAAAACTTTAAGAAAAACTGATCGAACTGATGGCAACAGAATTCAAATGGAAAAAGAAAATGCTACCTCAATGGAGTTTCCTAATGCATTCTTCAACTGTGGTTACCGTTGTGGTTTCCCTTGCTCTTCCTTTTCCATCCTTTCCCAGAAAATATCGGTGGCAATGTGCCAATGACTCCTCAACTTTATCTTCTTTATATATTATAACGTTGCCACTCCTTGAATTTTCTGTAATCATCAATTGGAAAACAAAAACAAAACACATAAGTACACATGAACGCAATTACTTAGTTCAGATTTGCATTTTGTCCTACAATCCCAGCATATAAAACATTTATACATTTCAAATATGATATATCACAGATTGGAAGATGAACAATACCTTCCTATTTCCAGATTTCAATTCCACGTATGAAACATAAGCATCGAAATTGAACTTGATGGTACCACCGTTTTTATTCAAGTAGGGAATGATGGAACGAACTAAAGAAACTAAAACTGAAACCACCAAAAATACACAATATTTATAAACAATTAATTAGCTTAGGAGTAAATATTCCAGGAGAAAAATCATATTAAATGAGAAGAATAATAAACCATCAGAGACCAAGTTTAATATCTAGCATCAATATATCAGTGTACAGTCAGTAACGATGCACCCCTTGAACCACATCTTTTTTTTCTCTTACATGGAAAAATTTGGAACTTTGAGACCCATACCCATATATATAACATAATATTGCTTGCTTTGCGTCTTTGTATTCTATTTCTTGATGCACAAATGTAAAGCCGAGAATCATCATCGTTAAGATTGAGAAGATACTTGAAATAACTCGTGTAAAAGTAACTTATTTCCGGATATAAATATTCAACACATTCATTCAAAGATTTTTATACCTCTTTTTTAACCTATATGAAGCAATAATATCTCAAAGTACTAAGGCCAGTGAAAGTAGAGAGACATGAAGAATGTAATATGCAAAAACCATATACGAACCACTAAAGGCTTGCACTTGACATGAAGTCAATTATTTTCAAATTGGCATGATTTATGTATAGAGGTTTAGCAACACTAATATATCTTCATTCTTCAACTATGTACTGACTAACCTGAGTTCGAAGAAACAGATGCCTTAACCATCTTCCGAGGACTTGAGGATCCCGTGTCTATCTTCAGTAGGGTTAGAACATTCTTATTCTTTTCACAAGCAAAGAAGAAAAAAAAGAAAGCTCGGAACTTGTTTTCATTCACAGTTGTTACAGGAGGAACCTAACAAAGAAAAAAAAAATATACGTATAGATATAGAATTAGACAAATAATTGATGATCTTGTCATTGTAAATGCACAAGCACATGATAAGTTGTGTTTTGCTAGTTCATGCACATTGTATCACGATTCATGAAGGGAACTAAGATGAGTGTTTCATAACCAAATATTTTGTTTAACAGACTCGCGTAATGATTGCTATACTGCAGGGGAACCGATTCGTGAAGGGAACTAAGCAAGTTACGACCAAGCACCAACTTCGAAATTTGGATATTTCATAAAAAAAAATCAGACTTACCCATTTGTGCCTTCCCCAATCATCTCCAATTTATCGAAACAATCCATGCTTCTTATCCTTGTTATTTGGAGATACGCTAAAAATTAAGGAGCAAACCCTAGAATTCATGTTTACTAACCAAGTTTTCATCTTTCTTCTAATCCTTGTTCTCGCCAAGTTTAGTTAGTGTATCTCGGCAAAGGAGATGAAGAAGAAACCATATATCGATGTCTCCCCTATCCAAGAAGTACACCACCTTGTTCAGCCGTCAATCATGTTTGTTTATCAGGTAGTCATTGTAGGAACACACTCTTTCCAAACTCATGTGTATACTTCTATGTTCACAACACCTCCAATAGAACTGATATAACCTACTTGTACATGGCATCTTCGATATGAAAAAACAACCAATGATATGCAATAACAACCAAATCGAATAGCAACAATCATAATACACACAACCAATTCCAAGTGTTATTTGAGACTGAAAGACGATGTGCCTATCTAGCTGTACCCCTGAAAAAAGAAGCTTCATCTGGAAAATAAAAGCCTCTGGAATTTCCTACAATATAATCAACAATGCAACCAAAAATAACACAAATGACAAATAATAAAAGAAAACTCAATATATAGTCAATACAGATCTTCGATTTATCATAATAGAGTCCTCTAGTTTTGATCATTAACAACTGGACATCATCATAAGCAACTCTATACATTGTTGGTAAGTACCCCCACCATTAGTTAGTACCCCACCACAAAGGAAATTAGGTAGCAGTAAAAACATGACATCTTCATATATAACTTTATACAGTGATAGTAATTACCCCGTGTTTTCAAAAAGTATCACGGCTCTGTTCCACATAGGATCCTGTTACCTACTCTCTTTTGGTACATGTGAAGACTTGGAGAGCATTCACCACCACAATGAACATAAAAATAAAAAATACACCTCTTAATATAGTTCTAAACAGTGTTTGTCTGTTCAGAAAGACCCAATGACAAAGATGCACAATGTATTCATCATTTTCCTATACTTCACTCAATTGTATGAAAATGCAGAAACATAGCTCAGTCAGAAAAGCATAATAGTCGTCCAACATATTATGTGAGAATTTTGTTTGAAGTCAATCATGAAACACCCTCTCCATCTTATGAGTTAGAGAAAGTAAAAACATTATTCTGAAAGTTCAAAAATTAACCAAAAGGGATTGCTAACTTACTCTATGTTGTTATATATGCATGGTAAGTAATGCGAATTTCACCACCGCCCAGATAGAGAGCACAATTCCAGAGCTGCCAACATTTCCAAGCAAACACTGAAAGGTTCATCAATTACTTAAATGTAAAATTAACTCATTATACTGTCAAAGAATTTTGCACAATCTTGTTGGCAACGGTTAATTCAGGAAAACATTGTCTCGAAATAAAGATTTATAACATCAACACCTATTCTGCATACTTAAGACTACAATGCAAGCATTCAGGATTCTTTAACTGCGTGCTAAAGACTACATCACAAACATTCAGGATTCTTTAATAGATAGTTCTTAAATTATAGAGTAGAAGATGAACATGCAATAGACGTTGCTTTGAAAAAAATTAGCAGAGTTAAATCATCACTTACTTGTTGGAGTGCCAAGAAATTCAATGATGTAGTGTCTCTTCTTATCCCATTGAGAAAGTGCAGAACTATTTACGATGCCTTGGTTTTAATTAGGCTCTCACACTGCGAAGGAATTTGAATGGGAAGAGCAAAGAATTACTGCTACTAAACCATTTTAGGAATTCGTGGTGAAGATGCACGTGATGCATACCTGCACAAAGCACTGAGATAAGGTTAAATATGCTACTGCCTTAGTAAGTTTCAATCAATTTAAGAACAAATACAAAGTCCACTTAAGAGATCTGTTTTAACTTAGTCTTTTATTGAAGAAAATTATTGCATCTTTACGAACATAGTTATGTGCAAGCACACATTAAAGCAATAGTGATTGTGGGCATTCATAACTGTAGAACATAGAGAGGTCTAAAGAACAAACTTTTCTAAAAATACATCACTACTGTACTGATACAAACTTTATGTTTTTGAAAAACTTCTAGTTACACTGGGTAGCACAATATACAGTTCTAAAGATAACAGGAATCATGATCACCTTTTTTCCAAGGCAAGCCTTCCTTCCGAAGAGGCTTATAATCGGTCCAATCTTCGTTTAACTCCATTTTAGTGATGTCTTATAAATGAGGTGCATAATTGTGAAGGATCCGAGTAATGGTAAACCTCTGCATATAAGGCATTCAATGTTATCTGGAAATCAATCGCTAGATTCATGATTGGTTCAAATACAGCATAAACCTTAGCGTTGGTGTAGTCATGCATTATGAACTTCACAATAAGTAAAATATGCATAATAGATGGTTAAAACTGCGGAGACATGTCAATATATTTTTTTAACTATACATCATGTACAGGTCGGATACTGTTTGACATTCAACCTCAAATGGCAACAAGTACTACATTGGATAAATTAGCTTCATCAATATAGTGAACCCACCTCGGCAATATTGAGATACTTGAGAGAGATTTGAATCAGGATCAAAATCAAATGTGAATTTCAGTTCTATTAGGATGAACATAATTATAAATTTATCCATTACATGCTTATTTCTGTTAATTTGAATTTCCTTTGACCCCTTCTTATTTTACATCCCCACCAACTTTCTCATAAAGATAATCCAGCACCACCTTCAACCCATACAGTTTCAAATTCTAAATAAACTACAACATTACTCTGACTCATGACATCCATATTCATGTACAACATTAACCAAATTAATATATGTGAATCCTAGACAAACCTAATTTACTAAAGTTAACTCAAAATTTGGGAATGAGAAGATTTAGAAGTAGTACCTATTTGAGAGAGTAAACATCACATCTCCACCAACAAAATTTGAGGATTTTAACCTAGAAAATTCAATTACCAATTTCTCAAATTATATCACCAAACTAATTTAGAGATCAAGATAGTTGATGGTTCATACAATCCAACTTGATTTGATATTAGCGAAAGAAAGGGTTCCAAAACAAAGCCCCGATAGCTGCTCCTCCAATAGAGATTTGATTAAGATTTAGCTGTTCCAAAACAACTTGATTTGATATAAGAAATGCTTTCAAGAACCATGAACACCTCTTTTTGATTCGACATCAACCCCTGCGGTGAATAAGATGAAACAAAATAAAACAAAGAACTACTTCTATGTTTAGTGTTCGTAGAAACTGGGAGCAAAAGGGAATAGACTAAAATTCAGATAGGAAACAGCCGATTTCAGGGTTAAAAAAAATAAAAAAATAGCCAAAATTTGTTGACCCACGTGCACCCACCTAACAATACTGAAATCTTTCTGGCCGTTGAAGCCAAAAACTCCATCCGGACGACAGGGACCGCGAGTTGGGCTTTCCGGATCAATCCTGGCCGTTCTATGACTCTTAGATCTCAAAGTCAAAGTGCACGTCTTTTTATAACATTGATGATTATAGCTTCTCTCACTCAGAGACCAGGAATCCATTGATGACCATTAATAAAACTAACAGAAAGGAATGGTTTAGCTTCTTGCTCGGTGAACTCCCTTGACCATGCCACTCTACTTCCATAATCTGCTCCCGGGCCATAACATTTGTATTGCCCAAAAAACACAGTCCTACAAAAGACAGCAAAAATCATTACATGTATGTATAGACAATAAAATTGTAAAAAGTTATTGCTTTTATAGGGCCTATGGCCCATGGATGTGCGGTCCATCTAGTTACCTAGAGTTTACCTTTACGTATATATAAAGGATATTGTATCCATGTAATCCTATTATCCTGATCAATAGAAACCTCTCTTTGTCTCTTTACTTTCTCCATATTTTCCACTGCAACACGTTATCATGCACGACTTTACCAACTGGTGCAAAAAAAAATTCTTCGTTCAAGATTGGTTATCATCATGGATGGGTTCCACAAACGTATGATTATAAAACCTAGAGATTTCACCGTTAGATTTTCATGCAATTTTAATATGTTTAACCCTATCAGTCATTACTATGTGTGTTAAAATTTCAATCAAATCGGAATAAGATGCAATCTCCAAAACTTGATTTTAATGAATCTGCGTACGTTCAGGAAAACCCTAATTTATAACAGCGTATAAAAACGTATGTTTTAGGAATTACAACCGTTAGATTATGCTGTATTTTTGTTATGTGTTACATATTGTTCTCCTTAAAGCACTGTAAAAATTTCTTAAAGATCCAACCATGGAAATTACTCCAAAGTACGTGATATTTTCTGCTGTGTCCATAGAAACGTGAATCAGAATAGTCATACGGCGTCATAAATATATTTTTATCGAGACGTTGGATGTCTTTGAAATTTTAATATGTTTGTAGAAACATTGTGATAAATCTAATGTAAAAAATATATCATGATCGGACGAGGATGCATTTGTCTGTCGATCAGAACAATTGAAAGAAGAATTTTGTCAACTTTTAGGGTTAACGATATGTTTTGGGCTCATATACTAATAGTTTCAAGTGAAAACTACAGCCACACCCATTTTCTAGAGTTTGGACATTGTGAAACCCACGCTCAAAAAAACACAGGCGCGCACCCATTCTGGGCGATAAAATTATGTACAGGCCCATAATTTTGAGAAATTGTGTTTTGGTTTTTCTTCTTTCCAAACCAACTTACAAGCTCTAAAAACACCAGATTCATCTCAAGTCTCATCTTCTCTGTTCTTCTCTTGATCTCGAAAGTTTCGTCGCCATCTTAATCTTCGATTTCTAGTAAATCAACGAAGAAGAATCAATAAAAATCTTTATCAAAGTTCAATATGAAGATTCAATCAATTATTAAATTAAGAATGGGTATGAGTATAATCAGGGTTGATTGAGATTCAGAAGTGGGATGAGTTTATGAATCTGTAGCTTGAATTTGGGATTAGATGGCAATTGATAAACACAGATGAAAAGGGGATCTGGTGAGTGATTTTGGTTGATGTCGGAGCATTAAGAAATTGGTTTGTTTTGGTTCAAGACAGGGAAGTGGAAGATCGAAGCAAATCATGGAAGAACAACAATAGTTGCTGTTGATCGAAGCTATGAAGAAATTAAGGATGAGTTTTCTTTGATGCTGAAAAGAAACCTACAGAACCTAATTGGAATGGTCCCTAAGAAGAAACATCAGAAAAAGGAGAAGATTATTCGAGTGGATACTGAAGAGAAGGATGTTTTGGCTCCTGTTTGCTGCTACGGGTTCGGGAAAGAGAACCATTAATGCATCTTCGAAGTCGATGTTCAACTTCACTACCACCGCAATATGGAATTCTGATACTTCCACTTTCTGTGGTGCTGAGAATGAGCCGAGATAGGCCGCTACCCCTCCTTTTCGTATCACTTCCCAGTCTCATTCTCAACCTATTTCCCAGTCCGGTGTAGGGGCTCTACATAGCAATACCTGTGTCGAGATGACGATGATAGCGCTGATGTGGGGACAATTCATTAGGACGAGTTTAGCTTTTACAACACGGAGAGCCAGGTAAGACTCAAATCTAATTATTTATTCATTGTGTGGCTTTCTTTTTGCGATAAATGGGATTTCAGTTTATGTGAGCATGATCTGGTGTTATTTGGTGGAGTTACTACCAGTGTATCAATTCCTTCGGTACATAATTCTGAACAAGTGATTGATGGTATAAACCTTGAAAACGAGACAAACCAGTTAAACGCTAGTCCGAATACACTAAGATCCACAAACCGGCCTACAGGTGAATATCAAAGATCACATTCAACTGGGCATTCATTGATACGTCAACGCCAAGAAAATTTGTTGCATAACTTGTTATGCTGTCCGGAAAATGGTTGCATAACACGTTATGCAGCTATTATTGTAGGTGCATGACAAGTTATGCAACCTTTTTTTGTTTGCATAACTTGTTATGCAGTACAGAGAATGGTTGCATAACACGTTATGCAGCTACTTTTTGTTAGTATTGAAACCAACAAAAAAAAAAGGTTGCATAACACGTTATGCACCTATAATAATATTTGCATAACATGTTATGCAGTCAAGAAAATGGATGCATAACCTGTTATGCATCCGAAAATATGACTGTATAATGCGTTATGCATCGAGAAAATTGCTGCACAATCTTTTATGCATCGAGAAAATAGATGCATAACCTGATATGCATCCGTAAATATGGATACATACTGCATTATGCATCAATTGTTTTATGTATGCACTAAAATCAACCAAAACAATGGTTACATAACTTTTTATAGATGCATAACTTTGTTATCCAAATGCATAATTTGTTATGCAGTGGAGAAAATGGTTGCATAATTCGTTATGCGTCTGCAGAATGTGTTATGCATCGTTTTTGGTGACTGCATAATGGTGATGTATCAAGTTTTCAAAAATCTTCCCTAAAATGAGGATCACCTCCGATTTTTTCGTGAAAAACAAAAATTTGATATTCTTGTTTGTACTCGTTGCGTAGCTCTTTTAAAAAGATTTCCAACGATATAAAATTTGTAAAATTCTAAGGCGCGGATTTTTAGATGTGTTATGTCCAAGTTGCGCTTCCAATTGTACCCCTGAAAAATTAGGCTGCATAAAGAGTTATGCCTGAAAAAATAGTATGCATAACGAGTTATGTATTGATTCATTAATAATTTCATATAATTATGGGTGTCACGGTACCAAAAATTAATTGTGGGCTTGACAATGAGAATATTATTTTTTTGGGTCTCCCCCTAATTTTCCCTAGTTTCAAACTTATTATCAATGGGCCTGAATATTTCATATACAATGAACCATATATGTTTATATTCATTAGCCATGACCTTGTCAACCTAATGGACCGGGTCTTTACCAAATAGTTGACCAGACTTTGACTAAACCAATTTGGTTCTAATTTGACCTTTTGAACTCAGAAGTACTTGAGCACCATTAAAGAGTCTATGATGTGGAAGTATGTGTGCACATGTACAATACTTTCATCATAAAAATCTTTAACTTGTAAAGATACACCTTTCAAAGAGGAAGTCATTCCTTCAACATTTCCAAGGTGACATATCAACTTCAGACGATGTAATTCTTTGAAGAAAGTTTGTCGAAACATTCATTTTCCCCCAAACTTGAATGTTCAGTGGGATGTAATCCACTTGTTAGACTATAATGAGTCAATAACTTCGACAATGATATGTTGTAATTAATAGCGAACCTCACTTTTTGTGAAAAGAAACTCACATAAGTTTTCATGAGTCAGAGATGTAATTCTGGATCCAGTAATAATGATACAAAGTAAATGTATCTACCTATTATGGGACAGAGATGTAATTCTGACTCATATGAATGAGAGTTGAAAATATTGGTATAAGCATTTTACTGAGAATGGTACAAGTGTTGTAATGCAAGTATCATATATTAGTAGTCAACTATAAGAGTTATAGGGAGTTTAAAGGAAAACGATTCTTGGAGAAGGTCATATCATAGTTAGACGTCAACATTAATGGCAACAAGAACTTTGCCATTTTTTCTTATTGTTTATCTTTATTCAATCGAATTCGTATGGTTAGATTCTATATTTTGCATGATTTGATCCTAAACTATTGTCTACATGATAGTTTGACCGATATTATATTAGCTAAAATAAAGATTTTTTTTTTTTTTTTTTGCGAATAATTATATCCATTGTATGCTCTTACGAATGAATAATATATCATTTCCATGAGACTGAAATTCTCTAAAGCACTTGAGATATACTCAAAAGTACTTGAGTTAAAAGGATCATTCGTACATTATGATGAAAAGTATATCATCTTCATGAACTGTAACACTCTAAAGTAAATGAGATAATTTTTCTTTTGTTACATAATAAGGCCACACCACTTATTACACGAAGCTCTTAAGGAAATATATTAAACTGCTTGTTGAATTGCTTCCTTATATAATACCATGTGATGATTGGATCATTAAATGTAATAGCCGAGAAATGCTCAATCTTTGTTGCCTAATTGGTATAACGATTAAAAGTTACATAAGCTCTATAAGAACTAAGAGCTAATCACACTTTGTCAATTTCCTACGAAATCTGTGTGAATGGTTATCGTAAAAAAAATTCATTGTGAGAATGGAAATGCATCTATAAATTGCCTCTAATGAATGTGAAATGAC
Source organism: Papaver bracteatum (assembly GCA_023529315.1). NCBI lineage: Eukaryota > Viridiplantae > Streptophyta > Magnoliopsida > Ranunculales > Papaveraceae > Papaver > Papaver bracteatum. The sequence goes on from JAJJWX010004825.1 coordinate 13,186, forward strand.
TCACATTTTAGAGAAAATAATGAGCCAATTAGTCTAGTGAACTGTAAATCACTAATATTTGGATAATTGAATCCAGATCATCACCGACGATGAAATATTGGAAACTGACTCATACAAACTTTGTGCATAACTATAAAGAAACCTTGGTTGTGACATGATGATTGTTTTGAAAGAACTCATACAAATATCACTTTATTTGAGTGAACAAAAATGGGAAAAAGATTGACATAATGCAAAGTGACGGCATATCTCTCGATAAGTGTTTTCTAAATTACTAGATGCACAACGCCCTTCCCATTATGCTTTTAGGTAAGAAAGCATATCACTCATTTTTACAAAGTCTTCAGTAAAACAGGATCGAGACCATCCTAAGATGCAAATGGTAAAAATTTTATCTTACAAAAAAAACAAGGTGAACTTTAGAAAAATATTCATGCATAATGCGGACCATTAAAGTGACTGATGAATCTGGTGAATGTTTTGACATTTTGGACTAGTTATAGTTCCCAAGAAATTTGCGTTTAAAAACTCCTAGCACATATTACACAATGCAAAGTGCAAAGGCTAACCACCCTTGTTAATGCTAGAGAATTTACATCAAAAGGACTTGATGAATATTGCATGTATAATAGGATCAATATAGAGCATCTTATACCAAATGGTCTTGCAGAGGCTACCATCAAAGGTTACAGATGGTGTCTAAGGAATAGGTTATGCGTACCAACCTACCTTTTATTGCTTTGGGGATATGCAATATTACACGCCTCTTTACTTAATTCGTTTTTAGAACCCAATATTAGTCAACCTTTTCTGTGTACCAGTTGGTAACTGGATTTATGCCTGACATTCGTGTTCTTACGCATTTTTGGTTGTATTATATATGTGCCATTACGACTCCACATAGTACTATGATGGGTCTTCAAAACTGTTAAGTAGTTATGTTGGAAATGAGTTCCTAATAGTTATCTGCATTTTTGAAACCTTTTGCAGGAGATCTCTTACCGCTAGATTTGCGGGTTGTCATTTTAATGAGACATTCTTCCCGTCGTTAGGGGGATATATCAAAATGTATTTTCTAAGGGAACGACAGGAATTGTCGTGGTGTGTTCCCACTATTTCTCATGTTGATTCATGTACTCCACAAATGTAAATGTGAAGTGACAAAGTATAATCGATTTTCAGAATGTACACTGATGTCGCTAAAGTGATAAGATCATACATACCGGCTATAAATATTCCTGCAAGGTTAGAAATCCTCAGTATGGGGTACACCATAGACTAAGGTGTTGCAACTATACTTGGTGGAAGTGTAGTTAAGGCTATGGCTCCATAAAGGAAGATGGATATGCCACTAGGTTCGATCAATGCTCACCTAGAAAGGAAGCATATGAGTAAGGCATAACCTATTTTGTATCATTAATGAAATCGATTGTCTTTGACTATGTCCATGAATCAATACTGGAGGACGCTCCGAAGTTTTAAATGATTATAGAGAACAATGAAATCCTGACGGATTATGAGAATGCACATGAGTCAATAGAAGGATCATGCGTACACAGTGATGATATAATCCATAAATAGTTACTCCAGAAGTAGAGCACAATGAGATCGAACCATGCTTTATTTTGATTAATTTCAAATAAATAGCATATTTGGCCTACACAATCCAGGTAGAACTTAGTTCTTTGGCAAATATACGGGTATTTGGTGCAGTGGTGCTAACCAACCAAGTGTAAAGCCTATTGGATATGCATAAATAATTTGTCATAAAGCATAATGAGAAGAAACTAGTCTTAAAGTACAAAGACTCGCCTTGTGGCGTGAGGTTTCTCACAAAGCCCTGGAATTGTTCTTTCGTAATGAACGTTATAGAGTTCCGCTACCTAGTTAGCTTGGTAATTTCAAAAGGACTTGAAATGCAGCATATGTATGTGGTTGTTACGTATCTCTGAAAGAATCAAGAGATAGAAGATATTTACAAAAGTAATTGATAGACTTTTGTTTCCCAAATCAAATGACTCTAAACCACAGAGTGCGTTTATAGTTAGATAAAATGCTCACTTATAGATTCAAGCAATCAGGCGAATGTGGTATACCCGTCTAAGTGACTATTTGATTTGGAGGGGATAGACAAGTAAGTTATTTATCTTTGCGTATTCACAAGAAAGTTCCTGATTTGGAATTATAGCTATCTATGTCGTTGGTACATACATGATGGGTACTCTTGATGTAATAAGAGATCTTAAAAGCTATTTGAAATCCGAATTTGAGATGAAAAATCTGGGGAAAGCTCGACCGAATACTGAGCTTGTGGTATATTATTCCACCAGTTTGCATATGTCTAAAATTGTCAGCCAATTTAACAAAGACATGCATCCTGATGGCACTCCCATGATTAGTCGAGGTTCAAATGTAAATAAGTAATCATTTCGTCCAAAGGAATATGACGAAGATGTATTGGGAGATGAAATTCCCATATCTAAGTACAATAGATGCATTGTTGTACTTAGTATAGTAATGTACTCGATTAAATTTTACATCCTCAGGGAATTGTTAGCTAGATATAGCTTCGCGCCAGCGCAACGTCTTTGGAATGGTATAGTGAATGTAATCATGTACTAAAAAATAATCATTGACATAAATTTGTTTTATCCCTACAAATACATTAAAAGGAATGCTAATGAAAGTTCAATCCAAAAGTTGTTGATTATGAAGGATCAATAATCTCTTCTCCAACGAAAGTAATCAGAGGGAGATATGGTAGATTATTTTCTAAGTCATTACCAATATTCAGTTTCGAAAAATACATGACTAAAGGAACTGTCTGAAATAACTCTGAAAGTAATCAGGGGGAGATGCCGACATCAGGGGGGAGGATCTAAGGATATGATTTCGACATATTTTACTTCGAAATTGAAGTTGTGTTGTACTCTTTTTCCCTTCGATCGAGAATAGTTTTTCCCAAAGGGTTTTGTTACTCGACAAGGTTTTTAGCGAGACAACACTAAAAACATCAAGTATGTTGAACGTTGAAGACATAAAGATCGTGTTGATATTACCGAAAAATATCTGAATCAAAGAAATGAAATACGATAGTCTGTTAAGCAACGTAACTTCTAGAATCAACAATAGGGTGGTTTTATAAACGTTCAAGTCACCAAAGTAAAGTGTGATAAACTCCTTTTGACTGCATTAGACTAATGAAAATTGTCTGATATCAGCGGGAGCATCTAATGGTGTGTTGAACTATTTTCCTTCACCGAAGTTTCTTTTTCCCACAGGGTTTTGTTACTCGGCAAGGTTTTTAATGAGACAACATCAAACACCGGGAATGTAATTTCCTAGCTAAGGCTATTGTCTTTCCCACGAGGATTTTCAGCCTTAAGAGTTGTAAGCAACCAGTAAACTTCAACGGAGCAAAGTGATCATCTGCAACGGATCACTTTTACTTGCATCTGTCATGTTGTACTCTTTTCCCTTCGTCAAGGTTTTATCCCACTGGGTATTCTTTGTCAAGGTTTTAATGAGGCAACATATTTGAGTCCATATATGTTCTAAGTTTTCTTGATATTGTACTCATTTTCTTTAGTTCAAGTTTTGTCCCTATGGGTTTTTCCGGACGAAGTTTTTACGAGGCAATTAACTTAGACTCGTCGATCTTTTAAGATCGTATTGCATGTGACGAACTACATGTAAAGTACGAGACAACATGTGAAGTAATACATGTGAAGAGTTATACTAAGGTTTTGTCCCACTGGATTTTTTCCTTATCAAAGTTTTAATGAGGCAATTGATTTCGGCACAAGTCATCAAGGAGGGAACGACATTTGAAGAACAACATTCAAAGAACTATATGTGAAGCACTATGTATAAAGTTTTGTTATTGAACCGCACAAGAGGGAGTGTTATAGGGCCTATGGCCCATGGATGTGCGGTCCATCTAGTTACCTAGAGTTTACCTTTACATATATATAAAGGATATTGTATCCATGTAACCCTATTATCCTGATCAATAGAAACCTCTCTTTGTCTCTTTACTTTCTCCATATTTTCCACTGCAACAATTGCCATATTATTTGTTTTGAGTGCCGATCTTTTGCAGCTACCATACGAGAGTGTTGCATTCTGAAATTGAACTTTATGAGTTCAAAGATTGCGAGATGCCAGGGAAGGATGAGGCGTTCTTGCGCATCAGAAAAAGGAAATGAGGATACACAGAATAGAGATGGTTCAAGGGAAGATCACCCCAACAAGAATCAAACGGAAGAGGATGATACATACATTTCTCTTCGCTTATCTCCCCAGTTGCTCCATCCTTCAGGAGTTATAATCTTATCCATGTAAGTTTTGGCAAATACCACCCTAGAAAAAATTCCCCATGCCCTTCCTAAGTATAGGGCACCTGACCCGGTTACTCGACAATTGGCGAATGAGAACCCGGTATCGTCTAACATGTTTTCCCTTTTTTGAGCAGTTAAGGCACCATAGCTACTAGAAACAGTGCGTAAGTAGCACCTGTCATAGAGTGACCGCCCATTTCCAAATATAAAATCTACAGAGCCTTCGATATAACAGTACTTGAAGTAGTGCCTTCCTGTGTGATCATACAAGGTGTCTTGATCCCCAATAAACTTGCACGAAATGAACGCAGCATTGTCAGCTGATATTCGAATTGCCACCGCTTGCTTTCCTAATGCTCCTGAAGGTGGACATTCTGCATCCAAACATTCAAAGTGCACAACTAATTTATTTGAATAATTACCTTTCTTCGCATCACTTGGACCAAGTACGCACACTTTCATGATTAAAACGAATAATACCGATACACAATCCTAAACACAGGGTTTAGTTAAGTGCGGGTGAGTATATATAAGGTTCAATTACCAGCTCAGTCCTAAATGCCAGAAATGGATCTCTGGTCTACTTTTAATAAACTATCTCCTAAAGCTAAAACATTAACATATGCATCACAAAGCATAAAGATAGATGATTCAGTAGCTAATACTCCGAAATTTGTACTGGCCCTGAATGTGATGTTCTTGGCGATGAAGTAAGGTGCATTGACAGCGAATGTTGCCGAAGCATAGGTACCCAGCGGGCGACCATCAGAACCATTTGTATCTGCCATATCATCCCATTGGATAATTGTTTCATCTGCATTCTCACCTTCTATGCTAACAAAAGCTTTGGTTACAGGAACTACAACTTTCTCCCTACACTTTGTTAACCATGTTTTGAATCAAAATTCACTAAAATAAGTTATAATAAAAAAAAAATTCCATTAAAAAAAAAAGTTATAATAAAATCCTCTAAACTATAAGAATAAGTTAGTATTACCTGTATACTCCTTTGTGAAGACGAATAATCATTCGACAGAGATTAAAAAAAGGAAGTGAATCAATTGCACTTTGAACCGAGTCGAAGTTACCCCTTGTTGCATTGTTGTCTACTGTAATTGTTAAACAGGGTTCTATCTGATTATATAGTTTGTCGTACTGAATATGTTTCACGAAATTAGAACCAATTTGATTGATCCACCTCATGTAATTTTCTTCAACCAATGCAGACGTATTAGACCCGTTTTGGTTGGAAAAGACTGGCACATTTTCAAACACTAAGAAGATGAGCAAAAAAAAAAAAAAACAGCATTATCTTCATCAAAATTTTGACAGAATATTTCAAAATTATAAAATGTGGATTGCTTTGATGAGTATAAAAAAGATGAGAAATGATAGGTTGATTAGATGTTTTTGAACTTGAAACAAAACATGCCATTTTAGTATTAGTAATAGAGAAAGAGGATACTCACGTCACAACGTCACAGAAATGTGAGGTTCGGAGACAAAGATAAGATCAACAAGACATGGAAAAATGCTTCAAAAAAAAAAAAAAAACAAGACATGGAAAAGAAGAACAGTCATAATTTGGCTCCATCTAAATGTATATATTCCTCTAGTCATCATTACACTTACTGGCAAACTGTATTTTTCTGCTTGAATAGGAGGTACAGTTTTTTTGAATTTTTGTAGTAACTTCATCAAGTACTTTTCATGCATATGTTACTGTTTTCACACGGGCCACCTCTCCTTCACGTGTTCTCCACCACTCTTATCTCTATACTCAGGTCAGGATTACAGAAGTCTTGGAACTTAGAGCATCTCCAATGGGACATCCGCGTCCTTAATGTGCGGATGGGTAAGTTTTGCTCTTTTTTACTAAAATTTTCCTTAACTTCAGGAAGTTCATGAAATCATCTCCAACCGTAAACAGGGGCGGATCTATGTTGTGACTAGGGCTGACTTAAGCCAGCCCTAAGTCCAAAAAAAACTTTCGTTTTGTAGTGCAATTGCTTTTGGTTACAAAAAATCAAGCCTAAACAATAGGCTTAAGCCAGCCCTAGTCAAGCCAACTTGTTTTCAAGCCACCCCCTACATTCATTTTCTGGTTCCGCCACTGACCGTAAACAATGTGAAGAAGTAGTATATAGGGTTATATTGATTGGTAGAGAGTTTTTCTTTTCCTAAACATTAGGGATTAAATACATATCAAATCCTCTAAGAGATCCTATGAAACAAGAGGATGGGTTAGAGGATGTGAATCCAACCGCCTTCCACCTAAGCTTCACATCTTCTCTTTAGGTTCCCGTTGGAGATGATTTTTTAGGAAAAATAGCATCATCTGTTAAAATAGGAACATTACAACCTCCCGTTGGAGATGTTTTTATGGACAAATATCAGAAAGGATCTAACAGAGACCTGAATTAGGGAATCTCTTTAATTTAGTACGGTTGTTAATTAGTGGTCCCCTAAACACTGCTAGCAGTTATACGTCCAGGAATCGAATTCTATCCCTACCTCCTCCAAGGGAGGAAGCATGAGAACCATCAACTCAATTGATAGTTATTTGAACTGTTAAGTATGAGGTTTTTACAAACTATTATCTATATACCCCTAGTATGAAGTCCATTGTTCATACGCTGAACTTAAAATACACCCCAGAACTTCTAAAAGTTTTATCTTTTTAATACAATATTATTATAACACCTTTTCTTGCATATTGTTCTTTTACACCCATCAAACACCGTCATCACCACATTATTGCCGAACACCATCAATCATCGACCACTACTACCAACAATCACCACTGCCCACCGTCACCACCGACAACCACCACCATTGTCGAAAACCACCACCATCCCATCGTCAACCGCCACCATTATCCGCCACCACTGTTCACCACCACCGCCGCAAACCACCACCACGGCCAACCACAACCAACCATTTCCCACCGCCACTAACAACCGCCACCACCGCCCACTATCACCATCGACAACCACCACCACCAACTGCCACCACTGCCCACTACCACCCTAACCACCACTGCCGACAACCACCATCACCACCTCCCAACCACCACCAGTACCCCGACCACCAACCACCGCCGCCGCCAACCACAAATAACCCAAACTACCGCACTAACAACCACCACCACTTCCCACTATCACCATAGACAACCACCACCACCAACTTCCACCACTTCCCACTACCACCCAAACCATCGCCACTGGCACCCTGGCCACCAACCACCGCTGATTTGATTTTATGTTGTTGTAGAAAGTGGTAGTAAAAGTTCGTCCAAAGACTCGTAAAGATTGATTTTAGATTTAATATATATATTAGATTGTTACGATAACGAGAGATACTAGGACTTGGGATTCCACCATAAACTCATTCATGCGATTCAAATATTAATTCTTTTAACAAATATAACTCAATAAAGACATGGACTCTTATTTTTGCCAAGGTATATTCTCAAAATATTAATTGTAAATCCTAAGCATGGGACATAAAAACATCTAAGAAAGCATGACCCATCAAACGAGATGACAACTAATTAATCAAAATCCTAATTCAATTTTAATTAGTGCAAAAGTCAAATAAGAATTAAACATAATTACCGCACGCATGAAATATGGTTTACTCCGTCATCCCAGTATTGGGGTTTAGCTCCTCATATTATTCACGTGCTCAAAATAGTTGTTCATAGCTCAATAGGTGAAAAACAAGAGAAAACTAATAATTCAGGCAGTTTGCAACGCTATATAGGCGTTACAAACCAGCTGTTACAATGGGTGTTGAACTGTTACAGAAAAACTATACTTATGAAGTGCTGCAGAAGAACGGTCTTATAGTATGAACTGTTTACGACACACAAAAAGTGTCGCCTGTGTCTTCTTCTTCTTCCTTCCTTGTTGTTGATGTTCACGTCTCTGCAAGCTTTGTTTCTTCTCTGCAACTACCCAGAAATATCCCCCAAGGTCTCGACAGCCTGATATGACTCCAACTATCGCCTTATATACACAGCAGGTCCACCTATCACTCGAGTTAAATTTTTTTTTCTTTCCATGCAGGTTACGAATATTTCCTTCACCGGAAGTCACGAGAAATTCTCTACACGACTTCTGAGTTGTCCAAACTATCTATTGACTCGTACAGGGAATGTATTCACCCCATAACTCACATAGTTCCTTAAATATTCGAACTATCCCGAAACAGAAACCCGAGTATGATATCTTCTTCCCTAATCTTCTCACGCCGGTTTCCTACTCCATCAAACTCCCTATAGGAATATAGTCCAATCCTACGGTAGTTACCCCTTTCCCGAGTCCCATGTAGCTTCCAAACTCACAACTGCCAATAATAATCCCCGTGAAACTCTCCATATTTACTCAAAACTATCCGAAATATTTTTCCTCCCCTGTTTTATCATATCACCCATAAATATTAGACTTGATTCTATAGTTTTACTTTCAAACCACATCCTAATTCCTATTAGGTGGATAGCAAATAGTTCGCAAGCTCAAATCCCGTGAAATTCTCCAATAACTTTTCCCAAATTCCGACGTTGCTGTGAAAGATACATTCTCGCCAATTTCCCTTTTTAAGCCGTGAAGAAGGTGGTGTCCCCCTAACCAGAGTGGGGTGCAAATAGCAGGTGGGTGCCCCTTAGTAATTTGGGTACCCCTTATCCGAAATGGAGGTCCGTATATTAATTTTCTCCCACGAGTGCAAAAACCACTTATCTAGCCAATTTTTACACGCATGTTTATTTCTCCAAAAACACCTACAAAGACACAAAAATCCATAATAAATACAAAATCGAGTACTAACATTATAGGGAATTGAGACTAATATAGACACATAAATGTGTCTATCAACCGCCGCCGCCAACCACCACCACTTTCTTCCGCCGCCGCCACCAACCACCCTTTGAAACCTCCGTCGCCGCCGCCACCACCACCATGTGGAGTCAACTTGCTGAAGTTGTCTCCAAATCTGAGGCAAGTGGTTCAAGTTATTTCGAAAGTAGAGAAAACTAGCGCAAGTTGTCTCCAGTAAATAGGGTACACGAACAAGTTGCTAAAACAAATAGAGTCAACTAACTCAAGTTGTCTCTGAATCTAAGGAAACTAGCTAAAGTTGTCTTCGAATTTGAGGCAACTAGCACAAAGTTATTTTCGAATTTGAGGCAGCTAGCTCAAGTTGTATTCAAAATTAAAAACAACTTGCCCGAGTTGTCTTCAAATCTATAAGCAACTTGTTCTAGTTGTCTACAAATATGAAGGCGAATAGCACAAGTTGTCTCCAACAAAAAATTATATAAGGGCTAGTTGCTAAAAACTGAAACCAACTAGCCCAAGTTGTCTCCAAAATTGAAGCATCTAGCACAAGTTGTCTGCAAGTGTTACACAAATGAGTGGACCTGGCATAAGTCAAACACATATTATTTGACATGGATGTAGTCGTGCTACCATTGCACTACATATTCCTGCATAACACATGAAAACATGCATATAAAAGCTACCTAGTAATTTTATATTGCAGCAAGGCCAACATATCCGGAACATACCAATCAGATGTACCCCTCAAGCTAGCACGAAATTTTCCTGAAATTTCGCTTGTCTTTGCTAGCAATTGTACCTGAAACCGTGACAGATAACGATCTTGTTTGAAAGCTCAAATTTATAACACATTTGTAGAAATATATCCACACATTTTACAGACATCGGCAACATATATCCGTAAGGAGACAAATTTAAAAAAATTTGCAGGATGAGAACTAAATCATACTCATCAAGAAAAAATCTCTTGGCAATACTAAATTATATAACTACATGATAGGATATGATGTCAAATTTGAAGGTGATCTTGTTTTTGTGTATCCTATCCCCTTATTTACACCTCGCGTACTCGCCTAATTCGATGATAATAATCTCTCCCCCAGTACAAACAATAAATCATACAGATACAACAATGATCTAAATGTTTCTACTCAGCAGCTACAATAGTAGTAGATTCAACCTCCTAAATCTTACAATAATACCAATATCACTGAGAGGGACTTATAATAATTTTATTTAAAATTGTCGTCTAAGCATAAGTTCATTATATTTGTCTATGTTTTCATCAACAAAATACCCCAAATACCAAAACACAACAATCAAAAAATGAAACCTCAAAATTAGATAGATACATGACTCAAAATGCCTCTTGCATCGCTATCATAAGATTGTTGAATCCACCATCTCCACCCCCTTTACTAGAACAAAAGCAACCAACAACACCTAAATAACAAACTCCACCATCACCCACCACTATATCAACAACCACCAACATAACAACAACATCCACCATCACCACCAACTATCTGCACCACCACTGCACACATCACTACTATTGCAAACACAACAAACCACCTCCATTGCAACATCCACTACCACCACCACTGTTGCAAACAACACAAATTAGAAGCTCAATTAGTTAAATCTAACATAATTCTCAGATTGATTATCTTTCAAATATTTGAGCATCTAAAAATAAAAATAAAAATCTTTATTATTTGATTAGAGTCCAAATTATGGAGCTGCTATCTTTAGTAATTTACTAGTAGATGATACAATACTTTCAGAAACAAATTAACACTTACAAAACTAATCTCTTTCAATTTAAAAGTATCAACCTCTGTATAATATTTGTATATTAGTGACTAAGAATCGTACCTATAGTTAATTTTTTAATCAGTATGGTTTAGTGTTATAATTAGCTAATGCAGAAGCTAGAAAATAATCAAGGAAGGTCATATGTAATATACCAAGATACTTGGCAGAAGTTTTGTTCACTATGAACATGAAAAGATCGATTACTGGGTTATTAGTACATGCTTCGTCATTATTTCACTTGCTTCTTTCACATTCATCTCTAATAACTGACTTTCCCATTGATAGTGCTTATTAGCCCGAGAAGATTTTAATCTAAACACTCAACAAATTTTGAAATTTCAACACGACATGGTAGTTTACAACTTATTAATCAAAATTAGTCCTCATATACCTCGTTATTTCAACTGTATCATTCTCCATTTTTTCGAACTTCAATCTACGTTCAAAAATCCAAAACATACAAATAAAAAAAAAAAATTAAGAGCAGTTCTAGAGAGTAAATTCAATTAGAATTTTAAATTAAACAAAATTTAGGAGGTTGTAGCTGCTAATTTGAAACATTTAGATCATTGTTGTATCTGTATGATTTATTGTTTGTACTAGGTAGAGATTATTATCATCGAATTAGGCAAGTACGCAAGGTGTAAATAAGGGGATGTGATACAAAGAAACAAGATCACCTTCAAATTTGACATCATATCCTATCAGGTTGTTATATAATTTAGTATTTCCAAGAGATTTTTACTTGATGAGTATGATTTAGTTCTCTTTCTGCAAATTTTTATAAATTTGTCTCCTTACCGAAACTTGTTGTCGATGTCTGTAAAATGTGTGGATATATCTTTACAAATGTGTTATAAATTTTGAATTCATTTAGAATTTTGAAATTGAATATCCATTGCCTCAAGTCTAAAAACACCATAATTAATAATGTTAGTCACTTTTTTAGATCGAGCAATCAAAATTGACAACATTGTATTAAACTCAAACTTTTAATAAAACTGATAACCATGTTCAAAGTATCCGACAAAAATCAAAATCACAACCAGTTACCACACCACCACCACCAGTAGCTCAAGCCCCTAACCCTAGCATAATTGAAACCCTAGCAAGTCTCTCTCAAACTCCAAAATCTGAATCAAATATTCATCTTAATCAAAGAAGAGAAACTTCTCTGTCCGATAAGAAGATGATGGTAGTGACAAAAAAAAATTGGATCTGAAACATAATATAATATGATCATATAAGAGAAGATGATTTTGGTTTTGGTGGTAGTGGTGGCGATGGTAGCGATAGATATGGTGGTGGTAGTAGCAGAAGTGGTTGAAAGAGGAGGAGAGAAGAATAACAAGATAAATAAAAGTGAGAATGAAATTAATAATTTCAGATCTGATCTATTATTTGGGGAGGATGAATTCAGAATTAATAATTCCTTCTAGAAGAGGAGGGGTATTATTATAAGTGCTATAAGGGTATTTTTGAAGGCTTGTTAAAAGTAGGTTATATATAACATTCCCACTTTTACAAGTAGAAACTACCATAAAGTCCTAGAAATAATATAATAGAGTAAGTTTGGTCATGTTGACCTAGTCAACTGTCTATTTGGTCCTTTTTTAAAATATATATTATTGTTTGGTCCTAGAAATTATTGTTTGGTCCTAGGGCGGACAATACCCAAGCAGGGTGACATCGTGGATGATGTAATTATCTTTTGATAGTGGCAGAAATACCCTTTTGGAGGACCATATATATACTTAAGTATTAAGAGGGAAGGGAATCATTTTAGATTTTTTTCTTCTTTTCAGATCTACTTTCTCTCTCTGTTTCTTCTTCTTTATTTCTTGCTTATGAAGATGATGATGATAAATGCGATGATGATGATGAAGACGAGACGATGATGATGATGATGATGATGATGATGGAGACGATGATGATGGAGATTTTTACGTTTTTTTTGCTGTTATTATTGTTGTTATGGTTGAAGATGATGAAGATTTTTAGTTTCTTCTTCTTTTCTTCTGATGCTAATGTTGTTGAAGATGATGAAGACGATGAAGATGAAGATTTACATTTCTCTGATATTTGTTCTTTGATTTTAAATGAACTTTCAATTTTTATGGATTTTTGTTATGTGTTCATGTTAAAGAATGAACTCTGTTTTAGATCTTGAATTATTAGGTGTTCATTCGAAAGAATATACTATGTTTTTATGTGTGTTTTCATTTTAAAGAATGAACTTTGTTCTAGGTTTGAATTAGGTTGTATTTGATAGGTGTTCATTTTGACGAATGAACTCTAATTTTTTTTCATAATAATGAACTTTTATTGGGTGTTCATTTGACAAATGAACTATGATTTCTGTTCATAATAATGAACTTTGATTGGGTGTTCATTTTGACAAATGAACTCTGTTTTTTGTTCATAATAATGACTTTTTTGTTGTGTGTTCATTTTTAAGAATGACCTCGAATCTACAGAAGGCATTTCCAAACACTTGATAACTCATCAAACAGAATGAACTCCTACAACAAAAAAGTAGGAAGTTTAGAGTTCATCAGAAAGCATGAACTCAAATAATTATGGAAATAGAAAAGTTACAAAAATTAATGTTAAAATAGTATGAAAGGGTATTTTTGTTCACAGGTTAACATGCTGCTAACGAATGAAACACAACATAATCCGTTATAGTCTAGGTGGTTATAGCGCGTTTGGATACATATCTACTTCTGACTTCTGCTTCTCCAGAAGTCGAAGTCGGAAGTTAACTTTTCGACTTTTAGAAGTCATTTCAAAATTTGACATTCAAACTGACTTTTCGACTTTCAGAAGTCAAAAAATTGCTTCTGAATGCTATCCAAACACGGTATTAGGATACTCGGCGTCTCTCACCCGAGGGACCCGGGTTCAAGTGTCGGCAACGTAATATTAATTTTGGGAAAAATACGGTTTAGTCCAAAATCTCATCCAAATATACTAGTTAGTCCCAACCCATTCAACTAGGTACAAATTAGTCATTTTTATGGAAAGTACATAAATAACCTTTATGATTTACAATTTAGTCCAAATATTTGCAGTTTAGTCCAAAGTGACTCATGATGATGTCAGCAGTTTTAAATAATATAAAATAAATAAATTTAATTTATCTTTCGAACTATTTGTCCAAAATTGAAAACCTTTATACATTCGGAAAGCTCTTTCCGAGAGCTACAAAAAGAGTACTCGTATGACTATATAATTCTCATTTTAAAAAAAAATTAGTTTACATTGGTGTACAAACATGTACACATCTACAAAAATACTACCTGTTTACAACCAAAACTCATTACCAACACGATCTCCAATGCTCAACCACTCTTAACCCTGTTGCTGCAAACAACTACAGCACCTCAACCATTTAACTTAAATTTATAATTCGTTTTTATAACTTTCCAATCTTATCTGCACTTCTATGCATCAACACTACCCATCCAACAACAACATAAATTCATGCTTCTCAGTACCACCAACATCACACAGTTCAGATTCCATTTTTGCAATTTCATTGCCATTTCATATTTATTCACCAGATCACCATTTCATAGTTCTACCATCTCAATAGCACAAGTTACTCAGCTGCACCATTCCTTGTACTGCAACATAGAAGCAAACTCATTCTTCCAAATTTCCCATAACATCACCTGCAATTTCTTCATAGCCAGCTGCATACCCTATAATTGTTCAACCAGCAACAATACACGTCGCTTTTTCATTTCGTTATCAGCTTACTCACTATAGACTCTAAATAACACAAAGTAACAGTACTGTCTCCATCTCATATTCATCAAATCAACAGTTCTAACACCCTTGAAATCTCAGTAACACCATTTTTTTTCAGACTCGAGCATGCATATATAAACTCTAATCAAACCAAACACATCTTTTGTTCACTGCAGAAAACCACATCTTCTTATTCATGTACAATCATAAACTGCATCATGTTTCTAACCACAGATTCAACCCCAGGACAACCAGTAACAAGCATGAGACCTGCCATCAAATCTCCTGTATTAGCTCCATCAGATATAATGGCAGCGTCCTTTTTCTTCTGCAACCCTTGCATCAGCGTCCTTTCTAGCCTTCTCTTCCTCCATTGAAGCTCTAATATCAAGAGCAAGGTGTACAAGCATATACACCTGTAACAAGCACACAAAAAAGGTGCACTTTTATATGCATCCATATAACTGGTGTACAAAAAAATACACCGGTTAAATCTTATGTACTTTTAAGAATATATGCTTACCATTATTTTTGTTGAATGATCTTTTTTGTTGTATATCTGACCAGATTCGAGAGGTTATTGCCAATATGGGTTGCATCCCTTGATGGAAGTACTACCAAGTAAAGGTGGGGAAACCAAAGCGAACAAAATATAAGCGAACACAAAACATCTAATAGTATAAAGTAAAATGTCTTGGTAAGCAGTGATAACAGAGAAGATTGATGGAAGAATTAAAACCAGACAATGTCTCCCATGACAGCATAAAATTTAGGCAGGGGAACTTATGGGAAGATAGAGAAGACAAAGGCGGGAAATGAAATTTGAAGCTAACCTTAGATAATGTAAGATATTCAAGGATGTCTAGGCAAATACTTCCATCGTTGTTTATATTCGGGTGAAATAATTTCGCCCTAAATGCAACCTGAAATACAAATAAGGAAACAATACCTTAAGATGTAAAACCAAAGAAAATACAAGTTACTACAACTATGCAATGTAATGATAACCATATAATCATATCAAGAGAATGAGGTGAAGATAAGACTTATTCAAATCTTGTAGGAGATCGACGTCTGGTTAGTTAAAATTCAACAACACATCAATATAAACATGTAAAATGTCACATATCTGCACATAAATGCAAAATTGTTTAATGAGGATATTTTTACCTAATTTCCCCAGAAGTCACTACCTAGGGATCTTCACAAGGATTTGATTGTACTCGGACCTTGATGTCTGCATTCCAATCAATACAACAACACATATAAGAAGCTGAATGATTCACATGTCTATGCGGTACAAATGCATATTCAGGAATGTAATGGAAGCCAACTTCCATACAATAGCGCTTACCTATTACATTCTTGGGTTATATAACTAGCAAATGACGCTTCAAAAGGCTGCATCATGAGATGTACAACTATGTGCACACTGGAAATCAACATGTGTACAACTATGTACACATTAAGAAAATAAGTGTACAACTATGTACATATTAAGAAAACATGTGTACAACTATGTGCACACTAAAAATGAACATGTGTACAATTATGTACAGTCACACAATAGTGATCACCATGACTTTAGAAGTAAAGTTAGACTCAAACTAAGGTCTAACTATACCACTGATACTATAAGCTTACTTTTCCTTCTTCCTAGTCGCAGAATTCTCCTTCATGTGAAGTTTTAAAACGAGGTAAAACAAAGCATAAAAAATCAAGTTTAGTCCACTCACCTCTCCTACATTCCTTACTGAAACGGAACCATAAGATAATCACAGCTCAATGATGCAGTTTTACAAGTGGTAAGTATAGGGTTTGATTCTCGGACTTTTTAAAAGATTCGGTTTTAGACAAAAAGATGGTGATTTTTATAAAATTTATAAAATAATGTAAATGCTAAAAATGATTCTTGTGTTCAATTAAAAGAGTCTAGGATGTCAAGATTCCATCACTACTACACATACTAAATGATTATAACTATTCCCTATAACATTCTCCCAAAATTACTCAAGACGATTTAGGACAAATAATACGTCTCGGAAAATAAATCTTTTCAAACAATTATTTTTCTCAAATAATTAACAATTTTTTTCACTATAAAATGCTATTCTCTAACATAGAATATATAAATCAATTATCGAGCATTATAGGACACATGAAGAAAATCATTATCGTTACTAATCAAGAATAAGGACCAAGAGAATTATTATAGAAAATAGTCAAAACATATTAGCACACATAGTAGGATTTCCTCTCTAATCCTAGATAGAAAATTTAGCTACTCATAATTAAAAGTACTAACAAATAAAAACAGAAGAAGGAATGAAAGAAGAAGAGGAAATGAAAGAAGAAGTGTGGGATGGAGAGGTGTAGAGTCCCCAGCCGGGTCTGTCTTGGGAGAAGAGTTCAAATGCTATTTATAGGGTAGAATACCCGACAAAACTGATATGTGCATCCCTGTTATCCATCTGATGCAAGTGCTGGACACTTTAACCTCGTGCGCATGTGGTACTGGGTGCTATCTTCCCATTCCTTGCTGTCTCTTCTCCACGCTTTGTCTCTTATCCTCATGCATCCATGATGATGTTTCGACCGTTCCTCCATCTTTCCGTCCACGCTGCTGCTGTCCTTTCCACGCTGCCACTTTCTGTTAGCTCCTCATGCTTTGATGCTTCCATTGTCCCAGCCGAGCAACAACACTTTCCAGCTTCATACTTGCCACCGAACGTCATCATCTCCTAGCACATTCTTCATGTGAGTTCCAACAGCTCACGAACCACCATTGTTCTTCCAGAGAGCATCCGTTGCAGTCATCACCTAGCTCGGCCAAACTGAGCTCCTCCAACACTGAGCATGCCATGCTTTGAGCACCGATCAACAACACGGCAGAAACTCGAGTATCACCATAGTTCGATACTTTCATGCATGCCTGAACTTGTTGTTTCATCATTGCTAACACCCAACAGCAACATCAAAGTACCGTGTTCTCTCCTGAGCTTCATATCCATCACCGAGCAGCTCCATCTTCATGGCCGATATCTCCATGAACCAGTATTATGAGCTTTTACTTCTCTGCATTTTTCCAGCGAGATCACCACCATAGCGGCCACCATAATTCAGCTCCTCCTCGTTTCGTCTCAGTTCTGTTTCCCTGACAAGCCACCATCAGCAACCCACTGTTCTTCAGCTCCAACAGCTCCTTCATATCGCTGTTATGGTTCATCTCCCGTCATCCATTTTCTTCCATGCTCGAGATCGCCACAAAGAAGCAGCCCAACTCTGTCCAATCAACCATTACGATCACCTCGCCAAGTTCCATCGCCGAACAGCTCCATTTCGTCGTCCATGGCAGCACCAAGCTCCGTTTCTTTTTGCCGCTTCAAAGACCACGCTCTTCGAACAATCACCAGCCGCAACTCCATCGAGAACCAGCAGCTAACGCCTGCCATTACTTCACCTGAACTCACCGGTTTCACTTTCAAGCCATGCACGAACTCGAGAAACAGCAAGCTCTCATTAATCTCAGCCAACCGAGAATCCCGAACTCTCAGCTCCATCGTCCCTGGCTCATTGCCTGAGCTTGAACATAATCCCTTCCATCACTGCATGTACGTTCCATCACCGAGCATCAACAACAAATGTTCCATGCAAAAGAGACTGAATGTACGCGGGAGTTTTCATCATTTTGAATTTCAGCTTCCCCCTAATAGAATACTGGACTGCCTTTAGCAGTTCCCTTTGAACTGACTACCACTTAACATGAAGGTGTCCCTTAACGTACAGTGAGGGTGCCCATAGAAATATTTATTTAACTGTCAGTTCTGGAAGACTGACAGTTTAGTTCCAACTTCATTCGTATTTCACCGTTGGCTTCGCCTTGTTGTCCTCTACCCGATGAAAAGTAGAAATCTTGTATTTGAACGAGTTACATTTGGTCTTTGGTCCTTCTTCTCTCTTAGCTAGTTTGTTTTATTGCACAACTAAGCTCCAATTCACTTCTTTTGGATTATTCACCTAATAACGCACAAATAAGAGAAAACACGCGTAACACACAATAATCTGCAGGAAAACCAACAAATACTAGCATGGAATTAACACAAAATATATGTGCAAAATGCACTTATCAAATTCCCCCACACTGGCTTTTGCTAGTCCTCGAGCAAACTAAAAATCCTAACTCATTTATCGCAGCATCACGATTGCATTTAGCGTATGCAATAAGCCTTTAAACCCCTAGGTGTCCCTAGTGGCCGAGTTGTAGTCTCGGGAGGGTTTACCAGAGGTATACCCACAAAACCTACTCCAACTTCAAAGCGTTCCAGCGTCCCAAGCATCCAAAGAGTTATGAGGACATAGAGTTTCTGCATGCTAGTAATAAGAAGTTAGAAATACCAAAGAACATATTCTCATTCTTAAATATTGAGTGAGAAATAATCACACCTTAATGAGAGAACGCGTGTTTGAGAAATGACCAATAAGCATTTCGCCTCGACTTCTGCCTCACTTAAAAGGATTTTATGATAATTGCACTCAATAAGATAGCTTTTTTATGGGTCTCACATGTGTGCAGGTTGGAATGAAGATAGAACTCCTGCACACGTTGAATGGTGGGAAGGAAACCTTCCGAATTATTTCTGGAGACCCCACAAAATCGTGGGAAACAAAAGATTTTTTTCTGATGATCTCTAAGAAAGGAAATCAACCATTATAGTAAGGATGAGAGTACTTACCACCTTCATATCTGATTGCACTGATGATAACACCACTCTCACAGCATCCAATAGAAACGTCTTCTTTCGGCTCGTCTTCTTCATCTTTGGTCTTCAACTGTTGATGATAAACTTTTGAACTTCATAAAACTTTGACAATTTGTAACTCTTTTCCTCTATTTCCTTATTGCTTGAAACTTCTTTATAGATTTTTCTTCCTCATGGCTTTATTGATGAAATAAATCCTAAATGCAAATCTTTTTGTATTTTTTTTTTGTATTTTTTTTTTGTATTTTTTTGTATATTTTTTTTAATTAAGATTGCAACTACAATAATAAAATTAACATGGCCATGAAAGAAGTACTTTACCACTTTGATCTTCACAACTTGTATTGTCTTTGTATCATAAACTTCAATATTTTTCATCTTTTGATTTTCTCTGCTCTTGTAAATAAGTCTTCATACTTAGATATAAAATTTGCTCTTCCTTGAATTGTTGCTTAAAAACCTTAAACTTCTTCAAATTTCCTTGTAGATTTTGATGTCGCTCCTTTGTTGATGATGTGTTTCTATGGACCTGTTGTTGGCGAGAGAGAATGGTGCTAACTGCAAATCAAACTACAAGAAGGAGGTTTTCATCTATAGACGTCACCCTCATGATTGACAAAATTAGCACTCAAGAGATCAAAAATAGTGCTGAAAATAGTGTGAAGTTGGGTAGCTCACCATTCTACCCGGAATTTACGTATGGTGACACACACTCAAAAGAAAGCTCTTTAGTCTGCTTCTAAGAAATCTGGTCTGGTGCCTCTGTTGATTTGAAAAAGGTAGTCTCCACTAATGATTGATCAACAACTCTAATAATGCATTTCTCTCTGCTCCTAATTTGCATCACTGGCATGATTAAATCCATTATTTAACACTCCAATTCGTAAGAAATCCGAATGTAGTTCTCTAACACTTCTAAGTTCAGTTATGTCGGTCATAATTCTCTATGTAAACATACCTAGAAGTATGCTAGTGACTCTAAAATCTCTAAAAGTTGGAGGTTTTATTCAAATATATTATTTTTATTTTTTTATTTTATTTTTTATATTATTTTTTTTAAATTTTGAATCAAAAAGGCTAAAAACTCTATATGCAAAAGATCCAAACACTCCCCCACACTTAAATCTAACATTGTCCTCAATGTTCTAAAGATAAAATTAAAAGCATGAACAAGGAGAAACTGTTATCATTTGAAGCAAAAGAGTTAAGGAAAGATATTACCGTGTTGCATGAGCATGGGTTACCTCCCAAGAAGTGCCAAGTTTAATGTCTTCAGCGAGACATATGAAAGAATTAATCACCTCGAATCATATAACAATAGCCGAAACAATTGCGGATCATCTGCATCAAAAAGTGATAACACAGATAGAAGGAAATTGCAACATAAACATAGAACACCTTTTCCTAGTCTCATGTTTAAGACAACTATATCTAGTTGCGGTTCAAGTTCAGGTTCTATAAAGGAGTCTAAATAAAATATTTTCATTGGCTGCACCTCCTCATAAGTGAGATCCGAAATATCATGTTCTAAGGTCTGGAAAAATTTAGAAGCACACAATAATAACATGAATAATTGAGGATCATCTAAGTCAATCAGATTTGACTCACACAATTGACCATAATGGTGGTCATTCTTAAGAATATGTGTCGTCAATTTTAATTTCCTAAAATAATTAGGTTTTGTTCTAAAAACTATATAATGACACATTTCGAAATGAGATACTCCCACATATGGTAAATAGAATCTTGGTGGGACAACAAAATCAATTATGGTATCTTGGACCGGATTAACCACATCAACCAGAGGATGGGTTTCTATCAACTGAGTTTCTTTTTGAACATAACCAGGTTCAGGAAAACGTGCATGAAAATAGTCCCTTAAGATGGTAGAGGAACATATGTCAAGTCCCAAGTTGGGGACCTTTGTAAGAGTCCAGGGTAAACCACGGGGAAAATAATATTCACCCCCAAACCTAGGGTTGTCTATATCCTTGGATAAACTAGTCACAATTTCCTTATTTTCTAAATTATCATATTTAGGAAAATGGTCTTTTATTTCTTCTAGGTTGTAATAGTGTGGTTCTACATTTGTATAATCCTCAGAAGGGACTATTGTTTCTGAATCACTAGACTCTAAAACACTAGTCTCAGGATAAACTCTTTTCTCTAATCCACCTTCGGCTTCATAGTCACAATGATATACTACACCGTCTGAGATTATGGTATCTCTAGTCAAATCCTCATCCTTTTGAATAGGTGAATAATTATCAATATTATTAAGATTTGAACTAGAAACAACATTATCATCATAAGGTTCAATTGGTGTAACAATTTCCTCGTCACTATGACTATATATTTCAAATTCTTCATTGACACTATCCTCATCATCATAATAATATGAAGATGGTTGAAATGGTTGAACCTTGTTAAAATATGCAGTGTTTTCTGATCTAACCTCATCCTCTAAATTAGGTGAATAATTATATGTATTATCAAGGGTAAGATTGGAAACACTATTTTGGAATTCAAATTCATTATGAGCAATAGCCTTAGGTGCATTTTCTTCCTGCTTATTAAGAGTCTCACATAGTTTATTCATTCTTATTTCAGATTCACATACAGCTTTGGTAAACTTCTTAAGTGATTCCTGTAAATAAAGACTTGTTAATTCATACTGTTTGAGTGCATCTTCTATGGAATAAGATTTATATTCATTAGGAACTGGTCCCAATTGTTTGATTAAACCCTCTAAAGATGGAGAACTCTCATTTCTTTCATTATAATATTGCTCATTTGCACGTTCATATGATTGGTGGACGTATGAATAGTAATTAGGATCACCGTGGTATGAACCATAACCTTCAGAAGGTCGGTAGTGGTCCCAATTGCTATCCACACTATGGTTATAGTACGGATAATGTCCATTTAGATACTCAGTCTGATAATCATTATATTGGTATTTATAATACCAGCTTGACATAAAAAAAATTTTTTTTTTTTTTTTTTTTTAAGAAAGAAAAATAAAATAAAATAAATAGAATAACACAAACAAGGAAGGGAAGTTCTATTCAATCACAAACAAGGATGACTCCACCACAGTAAACCTACTGATTTCTAGAAAACAAAAAGCATGATGGCTCCACTTAGATTGTTTTCTAGACCAGCTTCTAATCCTTCGAAAGGGAATTCGTTACAATCTGAGCAAACCCCTCTGGAATCAATCTGAGTTAAAGTATATTGAATAGAGGCGAGGGAAGCTGCTAGAGCTTTGATACCCAAAGCCTCACCGTATCACAAGGTGGCGCAGTCATGCATTCAATTTACAGAAACCATCATGAATTTCGAAGTATGCCTAAGAGTAACCAATATTTTTTGAACGACTTTCCTACTAAGCTCGTTACCTTATAGGTCTCGTTCTACTTCAAATTTTAAAGCTTAGGTTCGCGTAGGTATCGTTTTCCTAAGGCGGGCAAGAAGAGAACGGTGATGAAATCCGAACCCTTATCTTGTATGGCCAGTCCTTGCCCTTTACTAGGAAAATAAAACAGCCGTATTCAAGTCCTCGACATATATGCAAACGAAGGAATACAGTAACTCGCTAACATGAGATTCGCGAGTGTTTCGACAAACTTACCTCCCGTATCAGACGGGGTATGAACCGTTGTTGTCGACTCGGGCCACGACTCCTATGTCATGCACGAACCCGAGGGGCCGAGGTGATATTGTAATCACCGTCCTTCTCTGCAAACAGTTTGATAGTTAATATTACCCTTCCGTAGGGTTTTTAAAAAATAATAAAAGAATGTCCAAGTCCAAAGTCCAAAAAAAATATAATGCAAAAGAAATAGAAAATTACAAGAATATAAAAATCCTAATACAATCAACAAAATAAATAAAATAAACTCTTTTTTTTTTTATGTAAAAAAAAAAAAATCTTCTTCTTTTGCTCCTTTAGCTTTGCTTTTTACTCCCAAGTCTTTTTAAATTTTCACCAAAAGCTTTGGCAAATTTTTTTTTTTTTCGCTTCGAATTCCAAATTCTCTTTTGGTAGGCAATTCCACAATAAATATAGAATATTACCTGCACAATAAAGATAAAGAACAAGAAAAATACCCAAGTAAAATCAAAGAAAACAAAAATATTTACAAAGAAAATAAAAAAATCTAGACTAATTATGTACAAAGAAATAAAATATCTAAACAAATCAGAATATATCTTAAAATAAATATATACAAAAATAAATATAAAATAAAATTTGGATACTTACCTGTTTGGTGCAAAAATACTTCTAATTTGAATCCCAAATATCCTAAAGCAAGTCCGCGTCGACGGCGCCAAAAACTGATGCAGTTTTACAAGTGGTAAGTATAGGGTTTGATTCTCGGACTTTTTAAAAGATTCGGTTTTAGACAAAAAGATGGTGATTTTTATAAAATTTATAAAATAATGGAAATGCTAAAAATGATTCTTGTGTTCAATTAAAAGAGTCTAGGATGTCAAGATTCCATCACTACTACACATACTAAATGATTATAACTATTCCCTATAACATTCTCCCAAAATTACTCAAGACGATTTAGGACAAATAATACGTCTCGGAAAATAAATCTTTTCAAACAATTATTTTTCTCAAATAATTAACAATTTTTTTCACTATAAAATTCTATTCTCTAACATAGAATATATAAATCAATTATCGAGCATTATAGGACACATGAAGAAAATCATTATCATTACTAATCAAGAATAAGGACCAAGAGAATTATTATAGAAAATAGTCAAAACATATTAGCACACATAGTAGGATTTCCTCTCTAATCCTAGATAGAAAATTTAGCTACTCATAATTAAAAGTACTAACAAATAAAAAAAGAAGAAGGAATGAAAGAATAAGAGGAAATGAAAGAAGAAGTGTGGGATGGAGAGGTGTAGAGTCCCCAGCCGGGTCTGTTTTGGGAGAAGAGTTCAAATGCTATTTATAGGGTAGAATACCCGACAAAACTGATATGTGCATCCCTGTTATCCATCTGATGCAAGTGCTGGACACTTTAACCTCGTGCGCATGTGGTACTGGGTGCTATCTTCCCATGCCTTGTTGTCTCTTCTCCACGCTTTGTCTCTTCGCCTCATGCCTCCATGCTGCTTCCCATGATGATGTTTCGACCGTTCCTCCATCTTTCCGTCCACGCTGCTGCTGTCCTTTCCACGCTGCCACTTTCTGTCAGCTCATCATGCTTTGATGCTTCCATTTTCCCAGCCGAGAAACAACACTTTCCAGCTTCATACTTGCCACCTAACGTCATCATCTCCTAGCACATTCTTCATGTGAGTTCCAACAGCTCACGAACCATCATTGTTCTTCCAGAGAGCATCCGTTGCAGTCATCACCTAGCTCGGCCAAACTGAGCTCCTCCAACACCGAGCATGCCATGCTTTGAGCACCGATCAACAACACGGCAGAAACTCGAGTATCACCATAGTTTGATACTGCCATGCATGCCTGAACTTGTTGTTTCATCATTGCTAACACCCAACAGCAACATCAAAGTACCGTGTTCTCTCCTGAGCTTCATATCCATCACCGAGCAGCTCCATCTTCATGGCCGATATCTCCATGAACCAGTATTACGAGCTTTTACTTCTCTGCATTTTTCCAGCGAGCTCACCACCATAGCGGCCACCATAATTCAGCTCCTCCTCGTTTCGTCTCAGTTCTGTTTCCCTGACAAGCCACCATCAGCAACCCATTGTTCTTCAGCTCTAACAGCTCCTTCATATCGCTGTTATGGTTCATCTCCCGTCATCCATTTTCTTCCATGCTCGAGACTGCCACAGCAGCATCCCAACTCTGTCCAATCAACCATTACGATCACCTCTGCCAAGTTCCATCGCTGAACAGCTCCATTTCGTCGTCCATGGCAGCACCAAGCTCCGTTTATTTTCTGCCCAGCACCACAGCGTCGAACAATCACCAGCCGCAACTCCATCGAGAACCAGCAGCTAACGCCTGCCATTACTTCGCCTGAACTCACCGGCTTCACTTTCAAGCCATGCACGAACTCGAGAAACAGCAAGCTCTCATTAATCTCAGCCAACCGAGAACCCCGAACTCTCAGCTCCATCGTCCCTGGCTCATTGCCTGAGCTTGAACATAATCCCTTCCATCACTGCATGTACGTTCCATCACCGAGAATCAACAACAAATGTTCCATGCAAAAGAGACTGAATGTACGCGGGAGTTTTCATCATTTTGAATTTCAGCTTCCCCCTAATAGAATACTGGACTGCCTTTAGCAGTTCCCTTTGAAATGACTACCACTTAACATGAAGGTGTCTCTTAACGTACAGTGAGGGTGCCCATAGAAATATTTATTTAACTGTCAGTTCTGGAAGACTGACAGTTTAGTTCCAACTTCATTCGTATTTCGCCGTTGGCTTCGCCTTGTTGTCCTCTACCCGATGAAAAGTAGAAATCTTGTATTTGAACGAGTTACATTTGGTCTTTGGTCCTTCTTCTCTCTTAGCTAGTTTGTTTTATTGCACAACTAAGCTCCAATTCACTTCTTTTGGATTATTCACCTAATAACGCACAAATAAGAGAAAACACGCGTAACACACAATAATCTGCAGGAAAACCAACAAATACTAGCATGGAATTAACACAAAATATATGTGCAAAATGCACTTATCACTCAACCACAATGATATTCTATGGACATGCATGTGAGGCATTGATGTAGGGCTTGCATTGCAACTGAAGTTAATTTTTGTCTTTACCTTAGTTTCTACTATGCACAGGAAAATTGATCTTTAACTATATATCGTTACGTAGATGTGAATCCCTCATAATAATTGAAACCAAATTTGCACCCTAAAAAACAGAAGTGCACTAATATATACACTCCTAAAAAACATGCATAGAATCAATTATTGATAACCGGACACAAACCTACATTTCCATGGGAATTACATAGGTACACCAATATGCACATCCCTACAAACCCCTAGTAAGGTTTCCATTAGGACCCTTACGCGATACATGCCAAATGTGTTAATTAATGCATTTCCAAATCTCTATACAAAAATTAAAACATTGAACATGTGAAACCTTAAATTTATATACTTTTCCCTCGTACCCATAGTACCGGAAAGTTGCATGAGCACTGGACCATCCACATCCATTCCAGCAAAATCAAGCTATCAATAATGCTAATACCAAAATGAAACCTAAGCACTAGAAAGTTGTTGGGTGCACCAACTTATACACATAGTTATTTTCTCAAGCATAAGCTTATGTCCTCAATTTTTTCCACATGTGCACCAACTTGTACACATCAATATTTATGCATGTATATGTTAATGTGGTCAAATATACCTCGTATAACGAGTAAAAAAAATAATGCAGTTTTATACATGAAAGTACACCTCATGTAACCAGTACAAAAAGAATACACAGGTGTACCAATATGTACACCACTGCAAAACATGCATGAAAAAAATCATTCATAACCACACACAATTCTACTCTTTCATAGGAATTCCATAGGTGTACCAAAAATGATATTTCAGAATCTACTAACCAATTACTCAATAAACTATACTAGAAATTTCAAACATATTCTAAAGCTAATATTTGAACAAGGACAATAGAAACTAGAACATAAAAGGATGTTATCGTCATCAAACTTGAAGTTAAAAGGAACCTATAGTCATGAAACTTGGGCGTGATTTTCATTATCAAACTGATGATTAGTAAAATGGAGAAGGAAAAGGAAACAAGAGACTTACTATGGAAATTTTTTCTTTCACTTTTATTTTCTCCCTTTAGTCTCGGAGGTAGTATGAGCTACAACAACTGTTGCATACTTGCAGCAACAACCATTAGTGCACCTCCACCAAAAATTATGGAAGCCATCTTCTCCCTTCCACTTCTAATTAGCTCTATGGTATCATTGTCTTTGACTTGGGATAGAAGAATCTAATCTTGTTGTCATCAACGTCAACTCCAACTAAAAAATAAAAATAACGCTCAATAAAAAGAGATAATGCTAACAATCAATAGGTGTACAACTATGTGCACACTAACGATCAACAGGTGTACAACTATGTACACATCAACAATCAACAGGTATATAACTATGTACACATTAATAGAAGACACGTACTAAAACATATACCACACAAAATACAGAAAACATATACCAATATACAACAAATGTGGATCTACGTGCTACACTAAACTAAAATCATCTTAATTTTTTATTTTTTTGATAGGTAAAATCAGATCAATTAGATTTCTTTCAAACTAGTTTTTTTTATATCATTAACTAACTAATAAATAAATGTTAAATGTACATGCATATCTCATGTGCTGTCCATGCACTATTTCTTACATATAGGCATGGGACATGGGATTTCAATTCAATATACCAGCATTAATTGGAAATGAGGTGCATGTGGAATAAGTTAAATATTGTGTACGTGCACTACTATGTACACATTATTGTGTATATAAAATAATAAATAATTGAGCTTATTTTATCTTAGATAATATTGGTATCATCTGTTGTTGCACTTTTCTACTGTTTTTTGGCACCTTCGTTACCTTGAACATGATTTTTGAACCACAAGAAAAGCGATTTAAGTAATTCAACCATACCTACGATAAATTAGGAGTGACTATAACAATGGTGACCATCCACTACTTAAGGAACGAACTTGGTAGTCGTCAAAGCCACCATTATCTAAAACATCGGAAGACTGATGAATTGAGGCCATAAATTTAATCAATGCAGACAATATCATCAAAGCCAGGAAATTAGTGACATTTCCGAGCAATGCAAAACTAAGATAGATTTGAAAGCAAATAATTAGAGAAAAGTCATATTTTGTTCAGAAATTGGGATTAAATGTCTTGTGAGGGTCAATATGGTTGGGGTTTCATTTACCTGGACCACCTCTGTCACTGCTTCCAAAGTCTCCCAAGAGAAATATATACATGTCTTGTTTGGTAGATGATAAAGAAGTCTTGATCTGTCTATTTTGCTCCGCAACTTCTGGTTTAGAAATTATTGCAGCCGTAGGCTCATTTCTCTTTACCTCATCCTTCATTTTTCCACAGAATTCAGCTTAACCTCCTCATTGTATCGTTTCTCAAACCTGATGAGAAAGAGAAAATGAAACTAATTATAGACGAAGTCATAGTTTTTAATTACACAAATTCAAAGACATAGTAACAATTTCAATATATATATTAGTCTCTTTATAAAAAATATATTCTTGGATACTAGGAAACTATCACGAAATTTTCATCATGCACTAAGAAATTATCACAGAGAGATCGAACTTAGAAACTCAAGAAGTTGATAAATAGGAGGAGGATACCAGGATATATAAGCAAACACATAGGAAATCCTAAAATACATTTAGGATCCGTATAACAATAATAAGCAGCTAAAACCTAGGTTGACTAGTAGAGAATTAATAGAGGATTATTCAGATCCACACTAATACCAGATTTAGAACGAGATTCATAAGCAATATTTTCCCAAACAACGACCTATACCTAAACTCATGAATCAAATAAGAAATTAAAATGGAAACAGAAGTAATTAGGTTTTTAAAATCTATTTTTTTTTCTGAACTCGATTCCTTAATGGTTGCAATCAAATTAAGTGATAAGAATAGATTAATTAAACAATAAGAATAGATTAAACTCATCTTACTAATAGCTTTCATCGATAAACTCTTCAATGTTGGAATTAAATCTCGTCAAGCTTTCCCCTGGATTGAGGTAATCTTCAAAAGAAAGGTATTGATGTTAACGATTCGGTTTTCGAATTGAATAAATTACTTGTTTGATTTTTAGATCTATGCTTGGAGACTGACGTTCATCATTGTTATAAAAAGGTATGAGGTTTGTGTCCATGATATCCAGGGCTATCAGACGGATGACGTTTAATGGGGGCCATCATCTGAAGGTGTGGAATCTCCGGATGGAGTCTTTGCATGGACGGCTACGAAAGATTCACTGTATTATGATACACAGAAACCAATTTGAAATACCATAAAAAGATTCACTCCGATGTTTACATAAAAAGGACTCCTGTCAAACACTTACTTAATCTCAACCTTTCGAGTTCTATTCTCAACCTTGCTTTGTTTATGGATTTATCTCAACCTTGCCCCGTTTCTGTTTCGAGAGAGATGTGGAAAAAACGGTGAGAGTGACGGAACAATATGTGAAAGAAACTATGAGAGCAATGGACATTGCCAGCAGCAGCTCCGTTCACAAATTACCAAGGTATGCTCCCTTTCTTTTCTTTAGGTGATTATATGTTTAAGTTTCCCTCAAGTTCCTTTTCTTTTCCATAAGTCATTGTCTGGAAAAAAAAAAAACAAAAAGAAAACAAACATTAATCAGAAACTTTAAGATTTTTTAATTGTTATGGTTGAAGTGTTTGGTGAATATCCTGAATGAGTTTTGGGTTTCTTATTGATTTTTTCGGATGTGTATATTATATGAGCAGTGATCGGTGTTCCATTTCAGTTAAAGTACATAACTTCGATTATCGCAGTAATTGTTTTAAAAAAAATTGAGAAACATGTCTGAGAGTAATGTTATGAGATTACAATTTGTTAAATTCATAATTGAGATTACAGTTCGTTACATGAATTCATGAGTAGTTTGTGACCCCATCAGACAAAATTACTAGGTTGAATATCTGAATTATACTTCCCATATTCGGAAAAATCTGTCAGGGTTTCATAAAATTTAACATGGACATAGAAACAGACAATTTGAGACTAAGTATGCACATCAGATAATTAAAGACCATCATTGAAGAAATTGTTCTCCAACTGAACTTAGTGAATTAGCTCAGAATAATATATAATTCTCTAATGCTACAAAAACAAGTGCAATCATCCTACATTTTCAATGTTGCCAAACTTGGTTTGATAAATATGTCACTATATGAATGAAGTTGATGCCTAAACAGGAGCATGTCACAATCCATATTACATCTAGGTACAGATTTTCAGTACCATAATGACCTTAGTTTTCCAGTGTACCAAGTAGATACATACCATAAGACCAACAACATCTCTGTACCGAATAATTTGAGCAACCAACAAAGAATCAGCAGTCAAAATCTGTCAGGGTTTCATAAAATTTAACCCGGACATAGAAACAACCAATTTGAGACTAAGTATACACATCGACATCGATAGTCAGAGACCATCATCGAAAGAAAAAAGAAATTGCTCTCCAACTGAGAACTTAGTGAATTAGCTCAGAATATACAAATTCTCTAATGCTACAAAAATAAGTGCAATCATCCTACATTTTCAACGTTCCCAAACTTGGTTTGATAAATCTGTCACTATATGAGTGAAGTCGATGCCTAAACAGGAGCGTGTCACAATCCATATTACATCTAGGTTCAAATTTTCAGTACCATAATGACTTTAGTTTTCCAGTGTACTAAGTAGAAACATACCATAAGACCAGCAAATGGCATCTCAGTGCCAAATAATTATGGTACTGAAAATTTGAATGGAAATTGGGGTGGTGTAAAACCTTATTTTCTCAAGATTTCAAAGCACCCACTTTTATCTCTTTTGCTTCTCTGAAACCACTTCGAGCAGAATACTTGGTTTTATTTGTTTGATCTTAAGGGAAAAGTGATGTAGTGCTTCAAAGAGGGCTGAATCTCGAATATAATCCTTCAAAGGTGATGTAATTGCAGCAACAAATCCTTCTCAGAAGATAATCTAGAAAATATGATCACCACCTAATTTTTTAATTTCTCAAGTCATATGATATCTAGGGTTTTTGATTCATTGTTATTTTGAATTGTGGATTTCCTCCTATTTCCGGATCCTGATAAAATTCGTAACATTGTTGCAATATAGGGTATTAGGTTTAGGAATAATTAGACTAATTAGTGTTTTTTCCAAATTGGGGTTTTCCGGGTTTAGCATAATTTAGAGTTTTGTGTCTTTACGTCTCAGCCAGCAACTGTTGCTGATGATGTGTTACTCCTACTCCTACGATAGTATTTCAACTCCAGCATCAACTTTTGATTCCTGCCGAGGTAACTCTCTCTCTGTGTTGAATTTTTATCCCTTTTTCTATTCATATTGATTTTCAATTGATACAACAATTATATGTTCCCTTGGGAGGCCAGATGTTGCTAAGCTCCTGCTACTTAGCCTAGAGCCTTGAGTATTATACAAAGACGTGTTGTAGGAGAACCCATTACCTTTTGGGTCAAATTTCCACAACATGGGCATTCGTCTTAGCAAGAATTATGCATTAGGATAATGGCTAGAAGGATTTGAGAAGCATGGCATTAAGATTTCCTCTATATCTTTATATTCTTCAGGTTAATTGGTGTTGCCGTTTTACACGGTAATTACATTAATTCATTAGGTCCACTAATTCTCACTTTAGCTTTTTAATTGTATGTGTCTCTTGCTTATATATAACCAAATAAGGTACTCCAGCATAAATTCATGACATAGAATCTGTTGACGCCTTTATAGTTTGGACTGAAATCCTTTTCTTTTGTAAAGATCAAATTTGTAGTCAATAAATGTTATTAGCAAGAGTAATGACTATAATTTGCACCATTGCAGGAACCAAACCTCAAGCAATGATATGAGAAGTACTGGCAAATTGTTTAAAAGAACTGATCTACAGCATTAGTAATGGAGACTGTCCTAAATTACTATACATATACATGAACCGATGAAATGCTGGTTGTGGCGCTTCTCCATTGCACAGTCTAACATCTGATTCAAGCATTATATCCTACTGATGGTAAGTAATATATCTAGCTTGGAATTCATCTCTTAATCCATGGATCCTATAATGGTTGTTGGTAGTTACCCAACAGTACAAGATGTAATCCATAGACACTAGGTTCTGTTTAGTCATCTATTTATTAACAATTAGTTTAGAAATTCTTGATAT
The DNA here is from genome assembly GCA_023529315.1 of Papaver bracteatum. NCBI lineage: Eukaryota > Viridiplantae > Streptophyta > Magnoliopsida > Ranunculales > Papaveraceae > Papaver > Papaver bracteatum. The sequence continues at coordinate 45,680 of JAJJWX010004825.1, forward strand.
ATGTTTACATATGGGAATTATAATTGTACAAAAATATAAAAAATAAGATGAGAAGTGGTTAACTAAGAAATTCCTGAGAATGGAAGTTCTGCGGCTCACCACTTTGGTAGATGGAAGTTCTGTCCTTGGTTGGTAAGATGAAATTAGTTTGTCAGCGATGGACTGAGTTTGTACTTTGCAAAATGTTTTAAACTGATTTTTTTGGTACTCCCTAATAATGAAACTGTTTCTGTAGAAGTATATGTTTACATATGGGAACTTGAATTGTACAAAAATATTAAAAATAAAATGAGAAGTGGTTAACTAAGAAATTCTTGAGAATGGAAGTTCTGCTGCACACAACTTTGGTAGGTGGAAGTTCTGTCCTTTGTTGGTAAGCTGAAATTAGTTTGTCATTGATGGACTAAGTTTGCAGTTTGTAATCTTTTGGTACTCCCGAATCATGAAACTGTTTTTGTACGAGTTTATATTCATATTACTACTTTAATTTATAAATGTTAAATGCTTTTCAGCTCTTTTTGTAAACAGGTTCAATCGCCATCTGACAAATAAGTTCTTTCCACTAGGCGTAATATGGAGGTTTATTCTATTTCTGATCACTTCTATAGTTATATTTGTAGTATCTTATAAATGTAGGTGACATTGAGTTTGTTTTTTATCCGGCATATGATGTTTCTTTTCCTGCCACTACGACCCCTTCTCCTCATATCTCTACGCAGAATTTCGGGGTTGCAGAATTTCGGGTTATCGGATCACGTTTATATTTTGTTAGATAAGAAGCTTAAAGTGGGAAGCATGACAATGGGGATTATGTTACTTTTAACTAATTTTTTTTTAATGTCTCCTGTCCTCTCTCTATTCTCAACCCAAACCATATTCTCTATTGAACAATTTATTCTTCGTTCATCATATGTTTTGTTTTAATTACTGTTTTTATTCAAATTATTTCCGGTGTGTTTTGTTTTGCAGGTTAGATTTTACTCAAAAGAATAAACAATAAATATTCACCTGGTAATCCTCAACCATGTTCTTCTTTGGTCTGTTTTTTTAATTCCTGATTCTCTCTATTTTAGTTTAATTTTTAATGTTATTAAATGTTCATTGAGATTTTCTGTTTTGATATAATCTAAAAAAATAATTAAATAAGAACCTGGACTTTCAATGTTTTTTGATAAGTGTACCTGTTATTTGTTTTTTCTTTCAGTATCGCAATTGGCGGGTCCCTTTTATCATTTTCTTAGTATAGAGTGTGAAGCTCAAACTCTGCTACATTTGTAAGTTGTGATCATTTTTTTCTTCTTCTTTCCTCTCTGTTAATCTTTAGAAACTTTAAATTGTATGCAGTGCCTAGGTTTCACAAAGGCAATATCAAGTAGAATTGAGTTTTTGAATCTGCAGGTATTATTAGTCGACGAAGAACATCATGGTTGCTAGCTTATCCAAGTAGAATGGATCTGCAGGTATTTTTGATTTTGCAGATATTATTTAAATTAAATTAGAATGATAACGATTCATTCTAGATTTTTGCAATAGAAACTGATTATGCTATATGGAAAATTTCTCTTTATGCAATTTCCAATCTAATTTTGTATTGAGCCTTTTTTTAGTCGACGAATAATATCATGGTTGCTAGCTTATCCTGATTTTAAGCAAAACTTTATTGTCTTCTCATTGTTAAGTTGTTTCCCTTGCAAGTATATGCAGATACGAAACAACTTGGTGATAAACCAAATGGCGCTATTGAGAGACATTATGATAACAACATTATGCATCTCAAGGTACTCAGGGCACCAGTGTTTTTGGATGATTTGATCTGTTTAAATTACAATCATTTTCCAAACAAATAATAGATACTCATTGTAATGGCTAATTTTTTGTGTTCATAGTCCAATCAAGGAACCCATTGCTGAGTTTGCTTTACTTTTGATTTATTTGTTATTTTCTAAAGGCACAAACTTTTTAAAAAAATTGATGGTACTGGAGATGGATTTTATGAAGTTTGAATTTGATGGCATTTAAATTCTCGCTTCATTTTTATTTTTATTTTGTACAGATAGTGAAATTGTAGTCTTAAGTCCTGTGCTACTCAGCGAAGCGATACTACCTTCAAGGGAAGGATTACTTTAAAGAGATGTATTCATCAGTTTGCTCTTTGGATTCTGCAATACCACCTGTTCTAGATATTTTCAATAATTTTTATGATTTTTATATCATCTTGGTATCTAATCACTGGATTACAGGGGCACCTCTTGGTATCTAACTGTCAAAAATAAATGCTGCTAACACATATGCATCCTAGATATATTTTCTACATTTCAAGAGAGGATAGTAAACATATTCGTAAGATGATATGCGAAGTTGACACATCGACGGTAAGAGTAATTATAAGCTGAGATGTTGGATGGGACACAAAACGGAATATATCGGATTTTTTTGCAAGCGCAACCTTCAAGCCAGAGACCAAAAAAAGGCTCGACAAAAACGAAAGTATCATGGTACGTCGTTTTTCCCTAAAATGGAATTTTCATGCTGGGTCCAGAACTATTATGACCAGTGCGGTTGTTCGTTATTTCATTTTCTACTATTGAGTTTGAAAGGCATAAGGCATTAACATGATAATATATGTGTGGTCTTTTCCTATAATATGTTATGCTGACCCTTCCATGTATACAAGTATTGAGTTTGAAAGCCACTCTTGAGTAGAGATTGAAGCAAAGTAAGTACTCATGGAAAACTATAATCCCCTTAGTGGAATTCATGCCAAATGCTTTAAAGCGAAAGAAGAGTAACTGACTAGAAAATTTAATTAGTGGAATATATGAAAGTAAGGTATCATCTTACTTTCATGTTATTATATAATGGTATAAGGTCCTAAGTTATTGGAACCAGATTCAATAGTGATTCCACAACAAAAACTCACATTCTGATCATAATACAATGAACTTAGCAATCAGATTGACAATAGTCACAATATTAATCTTACATGTATGTCAAATATTCAGTATATTCGATTTGTACTGAAGTCTTTGGATTAAGTGCTAAAGTATTATTAAATGCCATTATGTTTTACATATGCTTGCCAAATGTGCAAGTTACAAAGAGGCCTAACTTGAAGGAGTGTCAAATTTAAGAACTGACAATTGTTGGCATGAGGTATACATTTTTCAACCTAAAATTTCTAAGTAGTGCATAATTATCGAATACATATGCTCAATTCAGTCCAGGTGATATATACAGTTTCTAATTGATAGATGTTGGCGACAATTGCTAAATATGAAAAAATTCGCATACAACTGGGTGGAGTGATATTACAATTCGAGTATTGAAATTATTCTGATGATGCCATCTTTATTTATTATTTATTTTGTATTTCTATTATGTTTGTTTATTTTCAAGGTCTTGCAAGAGAGAAGATACAGACTGGTCTACTACTTAACCTAAACTTGATGTTCCATTATCAGACGAAGGTGAGTAAGTTGCATTAACTTTTAATAACTATTTACTTAAGTTCAAGGAGAATAAAAACCTTTTCGGTGTAGCATTTACTTGGTAGGCTTAAAGTCTCCTTTTGGTTAAACCTTTCTCTTTGATAATTTTGGCATTTACTTCATTCTTTGCGTGTACATATATAATTTATATTGGTTGTTTAGATCTAACTATAACTGAGATATTTTACAGAGACCATCATTGACACATGTCTTCTAAGAAAAGTTGACACGATATGTACATGACCTTTACAAGGATGCGATATCAATTTAAGAGTATGTAATTTATTTAACTTCATATCTTTCTGATTATATTACTTGGGAAGAGTATTGGTATGACTTAGTTCTTAGCCGTCCATGTTAAGTAAATTTTCTTTAGCTGAGTTTTGTTTGTTGTTTCATACTCTTGATAGATATTGATTCGGCATAGTCTCCAGAGAACCACATTTTTGTACGTATTCATGGATATGTAGAAGACATAGGTTTTCTCAATTCACTACAGCATCGGCTCTGGATGAGAACAAAAAAGATTATATAAGTAATTTTCTGTGTTTGTTTCTAGATAGACCTAGGCTTGGAGCAACATTCTTAAAAGTGACTATAATTTTTTTCTGTTAGCCAACCTCAAAAGACATCTTTCCTTCACGGCATGACCCAAAGATTGACAAATAGTTGAATATGTACTGGATCAATATTGAGATCATTATTTAGTTAGTACTTGATTGTTGACTTAATATTGGTTTTGGAGTTATTATTATATTCACATCAATTTGGTTTATGGGAAGTATTTCTTATTTCATCTTTGTTATTCCATTGAATTAAACTTACCTGGATGTGCATGGAAAATTCTATCTTCTTAAATGTGTATAATGTGCTTTATCGACAAGGTTGAGCAGACTTAATTAGGTAGCTGACCAGTTGAATTAGGCATGGAATGTGACCAACTTTGAAAAACATTGGTGATTTCTATTTGATCTGTACTAATGTCATTACGGTGTTATTGTTGCAGGTAATTATTTTGCTTAATCAAACGCAGCCTATGCAGATGAAGTGATGACATATCCACTGCTTAGGGTCTCTACATTGGGGATTTAGGGGCTAAAATATCTTCCCAGTGCATGTCTAATTATTTAATTATTTAGGGGCTAAAATATCTTCCCCAGCTGCAAACCAGTGATAAAATAGAAGGTTTTATATATAGTTGTAAGGCAGGTAATGTATGAACTATTTCATATGAGAATTTCAAGGACCTTCAAATATTGTAAGGAATAACTCATATTTATAGCATCTGTTATGGTAGAAGAGCACCACAACGGGTAGTGTTCTACGCGATGTGGCACCGACATTATTGGTGCATTTTATTGTGGCTCTTCAATTGCACAAGGTTAGGTATTATCTAATTTTCTAAAGGAAGATGCGCTTAAAACTCTCAACTTAATTGCATTCCATTGTTTTCCTTTCTTAAAGCATGAATGTATTTCCTATCTAAAGATTTCGTCATTGATATATGCATCATTTTCGTTTGTTGTTTCTCTGCAAGTACTCATGGTGTCATCATATTGGACCTCTGATTCAATTCTTATATATGAGGTAGAGTTGATTATCATGGTAAATTCGTTACTGATGGAGTTCTTTGGTAAATATCATGTAAGGTGCACTACCGTTTTAAACACTCTCTATATACTCGGGGTTATACTCTTGGGGTAATATATGTGCAACAAACATAGGATTTGGGTAAACTTGCTTCTTGGCATGCTTATGGATTATTCTAGCTTAAAGTATCATTTTGTTAAATCCCAATTACAATAAGAAATGGTACCGTCTATCTTAGATCAAACGGAAGAGCACTTGGTCTCAACCAAGTATTTGTGGGTTCGACTCCCACATATATATTGTTATTTGACTACGCTAAATTTACATGCTTCCGACATATATTGTTATTTTACTGGGATAAAATTTACATGCTTCCGATGGCAATATTAGCTATGGATTACATAGATTTGAAGAGTTTCATATATCATGTTGGTCATGATTTGTGGCTCCAATTAGAGTGGAAACATGCATTGCAAAAGAATATATCTCTTACCCAAAATCAGAATATACCAAAGGAGGTGCATCCGATTATTTGTCTTCATATTCACACACAACTTTGTGTATAACTTATAAGCTCTTTAAGCTATCTCTTACCCAGAATCATAATACCAAGGGATGGACATTTGATTATTAGCGGTGCATCTGATTATTTGTCTTCATATTCACACACAACTCTGTGTATAACTTAAGCTCTTTAAGCTTATTTACATTTTTATGTTAATGAACTACTTTTACACAATTAGTTTTATTAGTTACGTATATCCGTTCATTTTTATTCAGATATTAATTGTGTGGATTACAGAGAAAGTTGTTACTACCTTAATATATTTTTCAGAAAGGTATAATTTTAGAAGAACCATATTCTTAGAAAGTGGTAGTGAAAGCTTTATTGATAACCATACAAAGGGTTCTGTAATCTACATCCAGGTGTAAAAATTGTTCTAAATATAAATGCCAGTCCATCAGATGCAATAAATATGGCAAAGAGATGCAAGGAAATGTGATTTAGTAGTCGGTTCCTGCCAATGGTGGTATATTGATGAAGAAACAGAAGAGAAGCGAGCTCAAACGTACATTTCCAGTTTACACGTAAACCTATTTGGATGATTTGCACAAAACTACCCGAGTTTATCACCACTTCATGTTTCCATTTTTGCTTGGAGGAGTAATAAACTTTATACTCACAAAGATCCATTTAGTCAATTCCTCAATGATATGGAGGATAAACAAAATTAGAACTAACATATACAATTAGAGTAGTTTGTGACACCTCCTCACTATAAAATATTTGGCGTCAGAAGATGAGAGATGTAGACAAATGTTTATAAGTTAAGAACAAAAATAAGTAAAGCTCTTGAGACCATCCATGAGACAATCGGTTCATAAAGGTTAAGCAATAATTTTAGAAACACTAAAACATGAATTTTATTAGACTTTAGAACAAAATTTAGGAAGAAGGCTTAACCCATTCAATCTCTTGGGATGTGGACGTCGTCCAGTTTGGTTTTTGATAAAATTCTCAAACGGTAACCTCTGCACGAATGTACATTATACAACTTTTTAACTGAAATAATTTGTTTCCCTCAAATCCAAAATACAATCACCATCAATGAGATAACCAACCTAGATCTTCTTCTATGGGATGGCAACGTGAGGAATTTATTCATTGCTTTCAAAAGAGCGATATGCTGCACTTAATTGTCTCCCAAACAGCTATACGGAATTTGGAACCTCTATTTCAAGAAATTCATCATAATACCTATGTAGGAATCACTGAATCAGAAATGCAGAGAGAATGAACTACAACGCGCAAACGTACATCTTATGTTATATCAACAAAGGAACGCTACTAGGTATTTCAATTTCCCAGAGCCAGAGTTATAAGGACATCGAGTGTAGATTTTTTTGAGAGACATCGAGTCACTAAAGCAGAAATGAATGCAGTCAAATGGAATAAGGACAATAAGGTTTACACAAATAAATTTTGCAAGATACAAGATTACAAGGGTGTTGAGAACATTTTCTTGCAACTCTCTTTCTGTTTCCATTGCCATTAGTCAGCACCTGCAGGTTGGTACGTAACTTATAATACTCTTTTCTTTCTATAGAATTTTTTTGTGACATCTCGAAATTTACTTTGATTAGCAATTTTAGTCACTTTGGTGAGCAACCGTACAAAGAAATAGATACCCAGCATTACTACAAAGAAATGTCATATGTTTCCACATCGATGCACATTTCACTAATTTAATCGATCTACGTTGATATCCTCGATGTTAGACTATCAATGTGAACTTCAAGGAATTTTCCTTGACTGTTGGCTTATATTTCTATCATTTAGATGGATATCCGAAAGTGCTTGAAGTGAGTTCTATCATTTAGATGGATATCCAAAAGTTCTCGAAGTGAGGGAGTACGTAATTTCAGTAACATCGGTAGTATTGCCATGTTTGAACCAACATCTCAGGTTTCCATTTGGATGAGTTCCATTTTAATTGTTGGATTCTTATATGAATATTTAGACTTTGAGAACATCAAATGATATATGACATCTATATTCTTAAACCAAATGTAGGTTGCGAGAACGAAAACTGCTTTGGCATGCGCCATGAAAAAGCATGTTAATGATATTTTATAGTATTTCTACGGAACATACCAATCGATAAACCATAATTTGAATACCAAAATCTACACAACAAATGACACTAATCAGAGGTTGAGCCGGGGCCGTAGGTCCCGGTAATACCTGGTTGAGGATAAAAGATTTAGGTTTAGGATTTGTTCTTCACGGGTGAGCGGTTTCAGACATGGAAATGAAAAATTACTAAATCACGTAGAAATGATTTAATGGTGATGGTCATTTTCGACACTAAAATATATTAATTTGGATTAAATCGTTGGAAAAATGATGGACCCGTTCCACCTTTGATAAATTAGGACCTCCTAGTACTAGGCTTCGAGGGACAGGACTAGAGAGTCTAAAGCCCAACATATTTGGAATTAAACCTCAATTTCTACATTAATTTTTCGGTATAACTTTCCACTTAATACTTTATATCAATAAATGTTCTTTCTGGCATTTTTAGGGTTTTTCTTTAGAGGTCTAACTTTTTCCTCAGAGTACTATTTTCATTTTCCAATTTCCTACTGTAAATTTTCAGTACAGTATCCGGTATCGACATTCACAATCAAATTACGGTGAGAAATTTTTATGTCTTCTATTTTGTTGTAATTTGCTTCTTATATTCATCAGTTATTTTATAGACAGACAAAAATTAGGGTAATTGATTGAGAATAGTTCCTTGTTAAATTTGATGTTTGTGATAATTCGGTTTTCTCGTAGGATCCGTCTTAATAATGTTTACTCAATTTTTCTGCTTATTGTCAGTGCTTTGTTGTATAATCTTATCTGCTGTTTAGAAGAGATTAAGTCCCTTTTCTCGGTAGAAATCGATCTTGGAGCGCTAAAAAGATTTTTCTTTGTCTTCGAGAGTGTATTAGAAGTAGGACTTATCTTATATCTTGTGAACTACAAAAACTATAGCTGTTGGATTAGGGTCTTTTTATCCAGATGTGGTCTGAAATAACATGGCTTATTATAAAGTGTTCTTTTCTGGGTTTCACTTTTCTAGCGCAACATTATGTTTGCATCAGAAACCACACTTATGCTTCAAATTATACTCATCCATTCTCGTGGTTAAGCATTGATAATCACATTAGTTCTTGCTCATAGCTGTCCGTTAGGGTAAGCTGTGTAACACTCTTGGACTTTATCACAAAGTTTGCCTGGCCACATTGATAGAAAGAGCTAAATGAAACGTAAAAGTGGTAAATCGATTAAAAAAAAAAAAACATAAAAGTGGTAATGTTGATGTGAATTCGATATTTTAACCTGCAACTGATGGGCTACGTTGGATGGCAGAGGTTCATAGCGTCTGTATGAGTTTTCTACTTCCTTGTTGGATTGTCGAATCTTTTGGTACAAGACCTGTTTTAACATCCAGGTCACTTAGTACTTAAGGCTCTGCTTATTCTGCTCAACATATCTGTTTGTTTACAGTTTATGCAATGTTTCCTCTCTAAAGTCCACCACTCTATTTCTCTCTATCATTGACATTAAACACTTTCTAGACATGGCAGTAGAAGGTGATGTCTGGCAAGGGTTTATTTCTTCTCTTGTTTCAAACACTGAGGAGGCTGAACAGGGTGAACTCCGTGAGGATGTGCTATCACCAGAAGATGCAGCCTGGGTTGATTCTTGCCTGCTCAATGATGCTGATTTATCAGAAGATAGCTGGGATGCTATAAAGGAGGCGTTAATAGACATTGTCAGCCTCCAAACAACTTCACAAAACGCCCCAGTTTCTGAAACTGTAGAAGTTTATGACAACAGCGATCCAATGAATGAAGAGTATGAAGACTTAGGGACGGCTAAGTTTCTCGGTAGAATCGAGGATGGTTATGTTCCCAGCAATGAAAGGGAAAATATTGAAGAGTTGCTAGGAATAACAGATGACGATGACATGGTTTCCATTATCAAAAAGATAGAAGCTGCACCATTTCGAGATAACCTGCGAAAAGGATTTTTTTCAAGCTACCGGGATCTGGACGATACAGATGTTGCAGCGGATGTGGACTCAGAGGATGAGATAGAGTCCCTCTCAAAAAATATATTTAAGGTTTGGGATTTGAATACATTGACAGAGGAAGACGAACTTGTTCAAGAGTTGAGAAAAGCCCTTGCAGGTAGCTGTGTTGAAGATTCAACTATGTCTCTAGATGATTCTCTCAATGCTAATGAAGAAGAAACATTCGACGGTCTCGTCTCTGGTTTAGCCGATCTCTCCTTGCGAAAGTCCTCTTGTTGAGACTTGAGAAATGCGTAGTAAATTATGTGTATACAAAGCCAATCTACAACTAAAAGAGAGTTTCGATGATAATTAGTTCTGCTTTCATGTTCACTTTCGTTGTTGTATTTGATTTCTAATTCAGAAGTCTTGCATGTCAAATGATGCGTGGTTAGCAATGATTTTATTTTTTCTTTCCAAGATAAGTGAAATGATACTACATTTCATAATTTAAACATAGCAGATTTCCAATATCGCCTTCCTGCACAAACAAAGCAACGCCATCATTTTTACTAACCGTTGTCACTTGGTCATTCTTGAGTCCTGTTATTGGGAGGGAAAGAATGGATTCGAGGAGAGAAAAGTACAGCCAAAACTCAGGAAAGAAAGGATTTGGGGAGGGAAAAGTCAATAATGCTCCTCACGGTTGGTTAATCATTGTTGGGGAAAGTATAGCCAAACTCAGGTGAACGCGGGTCAAACGAAAAACATAACAAAATAAACAATTTTTTACATAAAATGTCAACCCCGCCCTTCCTCTAAAACCTTAACTTTTTTAAGGCGATTAAATTTCAAGATGAGCAGTAGGTTCGAGTTAATATCAAACATTCTGGACAGCAATTGGAGCTTAAGCTTGGTCCCCTCTCCTGGTTAAAGTTATACAATCGTCGTTAAATCTATATTTTATTTGTTAAAGTTATACAATCGTCGTTAGATCTATATTTTATTTCTTACTGTCGTGGCTGTGCAAGGATTATGCAGCATGCAAATTATACAATCGTTGGCATACAGCAATTGGAGCTTAAACTTGGTCCTCCCTCCTCCCATGATTACCGGGCTATTTTTAACTCGCCTCTCCAGAGTCTATTAATTATGTGATACATAGATTACTTGATACCAAAATGAACTATAGACATTAGTGAGATTTTAGACATTCAAAATCTCACTAATGGATTATGTGTTTTTTGTTAATGAACTAGCCCATACGGCACGGGCCTTGTTGTTGGTTCACTTTTAATATCGTATAAAATGTGTCCTGAATACTTATCAACTCCTTCTGTTCCGATGTATGTTAAATATGGCTTGGTCATAGATATCGTTGGGATATCCCCTGTTTTGTTTTCTCTGTTCTATCCGGTAAACAACTAATGTTGTTAAACACACTTCATTAAATCAGAAATGCTCTCTAAAATTATACGCGTTGTCGCCGTATAAAATTCAGAAAAATATATACTACAAATAATTTTAAAGGGAGTTTTATACGCGTTTAATTTCTTAAATTAAGAAAATGAGTTCACCTCTCTGGTTTTCTATTTCCTTCCCCTATTTCCGATTTTAAAAATCTGTACTTTCTCGGACCTTTTATTTACTTATTGGAATATATGTTATCGAAATTTTACTTCCGGAAATATATCTCTTGATTTGTAATACCATATATATGCTCTTATATATGTTGCAAAGTCTGTTTGGCAGATAAGTGGATATGGTCACCTCCAAAATCGTCATCCTCCTTGGCAGCCGTTTTTCATAACCATTGCATGACTTTTTATGGTCGAGGAGTATGCGGCTTAATCGCAATATGTTTTTTTTTTAGAGAAAGAAATTTCAAAACCTAATATGTAATTGGGGAAGAAAGATCGAAGTTCCATTATTGTCATGCAACTTTCAATGATCGAGTACATATTTTTTGTTCCTGAGATGATTTGTAAGACCATATACTTACTTTGCAAAGTCGATCGTACAATCCGGTCATCTCTTACACCTGCCAATAGGTGCCCATTATCGCCTCTAGAATCGTTTAGTAGGCGTACGACATAACAATCTTCTGTCTTTTCAATGTGGAGCAGCCTGGTGACCAATTGTTGCAGTCTCGCTTATTTTAATTTATACTACCTCTGGTATTTTTGTATACTCAGAAAGAATAAATTATAAATAACATGATCTGCCAGCATTCGTGATGGTCATCGTAATGACAGTGTTTGATTTTTCATTATTTACTGCATATTAATTTCGGAGAATTGATATCAATAAGAAGAGTAGAACACGGAGACGTTATAACCTATTCAAGAAAACCGAACAATTATAGAGTAAAACATATAAGTCCGGGTACATTATCCGAAACCATAACATTTGATGGCGTCTTTGATTATATTTTTTTGATAAAAGTGCAATCTTATTGATTTAATTTTTTCCAAAAGTGAAATCATCTGCTTAGGAAGTTGAAATACGTTAGCTTAGTGATGCCAGTGTTAGAAAATTTCCTTTAAAACCACTATGGATTCAGATCAAGATTGGAAAAATAAATTAGATTATCATATCAACACGATTACACAGGGGATAAATCAGATCTACCAATGCCACTATAGATCATGACCAAAGGGAGTAATACTGAAATGCAAAAAAAAAAAAAAAGGAAATTACACCTCAACAAAATGCAATAAGGGAAACACAACTGAATAAAATGCAGAAATGGAAACACATAAAAAAAATAGACATACAAACAAACATGATATACTATTCCCAGGTATAGTATTATTTGGTGCAAGGCTTCGTAATGTTTAATCTTCGGCAATGGTAGATGCCGAGAAAACTTCGGGCATCTTCTTAAGGTAGGGTTTCTTGCGAGGTGGATCATTATCGGCCACAGTCTCATCTTCAGCGCGGATGATTCCGGTATTTTGGGCAGATATGGTTGGAGTTGCTGCTGCAGGGACCGAAGGCAACTTTGCTACAATGAGGCCTGAGGTATCAAGATTTCTAGGATAGAGGATTTTGGGTACTTGTACAAAATGATTGAGCACCCAAATTGACTCATCCATCTATCTACAACCTAACGCACACCTGCAAAAAATGGGTGTGGTCTGGATAACCATGGTCACTGATTTATCTTTCCCCGGGATAAATCTGGACTACTACTAACACATGCTAAGTTAGCCAAATTATGGTTTTTTGTATTAAAATATATTATATTTCAATATAAAAGAGAATATAACAACAACAAAAAATAGAAAAAATTAATTGAAGACTTAAGTTTGTTCAATCCTTTATACATGACGTTAGTGATTAAAATTAAAAGCACGTCCAGCTGCGGGGGTGGTAACATTGATATTGTTGTGGTGACGTGTGACAACCCAGATTTTTGGACTTCTAGCGGACACAGGTTCGACCTTCTGGGTCGGGTCCGATCCATCTAACAAGTCCAAAATTCCGGACCGCCACTCGTGTGGGACCAGATTTTTCGTTTTAAAAGATTTCAATAATTAAAATCAATAATTCAAGCTCAATTAAACTTACTACATGAAATGTAATCTTACTTTTAAAATTACAAAATTTACAAATAATAATTACAAAATCAAAAGTATCAAATTAAAACAAAATAACTCTTCGATTAAATTTAAAACGCGATACCCAAATCTCTGTGATATATAATAATTTCTTGTCAGGTAGTCTTTCTTCGTTCTCTGTGGAAAGGGAGGAAAAGGGGTGATCAACCATAACCCTGTAGGAATTTTCCAAAAATAATAAAGTGTATCGAAAAACAAACAAATGCAATAGATATAATAATTAAAATCACGCACGAAAGTTCACAACACTACCTACGCCATTCTCAACCACAAATACTTAACATTTTCTTACTCAAAATCTTCAATCTTAAATTCTAGATCCTTAATATAAATTTATTTATTAGTGGAGATACAAATTTATTAACTTAATTAAGGGAAAATTTATAATGAAAAAAAATTAATAGATTATTTATTATGAGCAATTAGTGAAAAAGCATTATGATGAGGAATTAATAGATTATTCATTATCAGCAATAAGTCTGAAACACTAATTAGTTAGGCATTTATTATATTAATCATTTATTATGTTAGGTTTTCCTTAATGGGTCATTAATTGATAGTTTAAGTGGAGAAATTACAACCATAGATTTATGTATTGGGAGAGTAAATCTCAACCACCACTTACATAGGCTAACTTAGCCAAACTGTGCTTTATATTCTTGAGATTATAATTATGTTGAAGTGACAATTGATCTGTTGAAGTGCGATTTTAGTCATGTTCATCATCAGTGAGATTTTAGACATTTCATTCATCTTTTGAAAAGTCAATCCCTCCCCAAGAAAAACGATTCCCTCCTCACAATCCTTCCCTTCTCAAATCCATTCTTTCCCTCTCAATAACATGACTCTTATTCTTGAGTTTTGCAACCTTCTCATCAGCTTCAGGCGTTAAGTTTGGAGCAAAATCACAACATAATGCTTCCTCATGGGGTGTGGGAGCTCAATCATTGCCACCAACATAATGGCATATCTAATCGAATCATATTCTTGCAATTAATAACATGGTGATATCAGTGATAAAGAACAATCAAAATGATTGATTAACTCAGAGTTTCATTAAGGGTGATTAGCTAGCTGTAGTAAAAGATGTTTATACAGGACTAACCACATTAACATACTGTAATAATGACTCACACGAGTACACACGTGTAACAAAAACATAAAATAATAAATCACGTGAGCAACACATGATTAAAATTTGTATCCCTCCAGCACCACAAATTTTCTTTAACCTGCACTGATACATTCTTTAATTGTAGCTCTGTATTTATCCCCACTCAAGCTCATGGGTAGTGAAGTGATCATGAGCTTGGATCGTAATAGAATGAACCTTGGTCCATGAATCCCCTTCATAAATATATATGCAATCTGATCCAAAGTATATACATTGAAGACATCCAGCGATTTGGATTTAAATGATAATTTAATTGAGCATGTTTCATCCTTAAATGGAGAACAATATTAGAAGTCAGAGAGATGGAACTAATATTGTCACACTCCAATTTAGGAATTGCAGGAATAATAACATGTAGATCATTCAATATATAGCAAATCCAAACTATTTCAGATGCACCGTAAGCAAGTGTTCTATATTTAGATTCTGTACTTAACATTCCCTTTGTAGTTTGCTTCTTAGAAGACCAAGAAACAACATTGGAGCCCATGAATATACAGTAAGCTCATGTGGATCTTTTATCATCAATATTTTATACCCAATAAGTATCTGAAAAACCTAGAAGAAATCTATCACCCTTGGTGAAATGAAGACCATAATCCAAAGTCCTTTTAAAGATATATGTGTATTTTTTTTAGCTGCAACAAGATGCTCAGTTCTGGGATGTTGCATAAATTGACATACTAAATTAACAACAAATGCAATATATGGTATAGTCCAAATATATTTCAATGCACCCACTAAGAACCTGTATTCAGTTGGATTGGCAAGAAGATCTACAGATGTAATACTGTGATGCTGACATAGGTATTTGACATGGATTTGCTCCTTCCATGTGATTCTTGTGCAGAAGATCAAAAAAATACTTGATTTGAGTGAGATACAAAGAGTATGACATTTTGCTAACTTCAAAGCAAAATCCTTTAGAGGAAAATGCACTTGCAGTTGTGAAATAAATTGCTGAAGAAAAATAGAACCTGTAAGGAGAATGTCATCTTCATATACTAAGGCCACTGAGATTTGATCACCTTCCTTGTGAACAAAAAGAGAAGGATCAGCTGATGAGCTAACAAAATACAGTTCTTTCAATACAGTACTCAATTTTTTACACCAAGCTCTCGGTGCTTGCTTGAGTCCATATATGGTCTTATGAAGTAGACAAACATGATCAGGTTTAGAAGGATCCACAAAACCAGGAGGTTATGACATGTAAACCTCTTCTTGCAAATCACCATGTAAAAAATCGTTGATGACATCCAGTTGATGCATCTTACAATTGAACTGAACTACCATAGAGAGTATAATTATGATAGTAGTTGTCTTTGCAACATGACTAAATAATGTTTCCTCAAAATCTAATCCTTGTTGTTGATGATATCCCTTAGTCACTTGGATGGCCTTGTACATATATGTTCTTCCATTTTCATTGTATTTAATCCTAAATACCTATTTGCATCATATTAAATTCTGAGCAGTATCAAGTGGCACTAAAAACCATGTACCTGCATGCATTAGAGCATTATACTTTGAAATAGAAGAAAGTATCTAGAACTTTTCCTTGTTTGTAGCTGCAATACTTATTGGAACATGACACATAAAATCTATATGCAAAGGATGTTTTGTTGCAAAATATGACTTTGGTGTAAAAATCCCATTTTTTGCCTCTAGTAATCATGCAATGATCATTCTTTATAATATGATTAGAAGTAGGAGACTGAATGGGAGAGGTAAAAATGGATAACACTAGAGATGGAAGAAATGATATCATTATAAGGAAATGAATTCTCATTGGAGGACACATGTCTTGATATATAAATGGTACCTGATATTGGCTCCAAGCATCTGTAACCCTTATGTTACAAACTATAACCAAAAAACATATAAAGTTTACTTCTAGGTTCTAAATTTGTTGGAAGTATAAGGCTTTAACCATGGAAATCAAGCGCATCCAAATACCTTCAGGAAGTCATAGTCTGGATTTTAATGAAATAAAGTTACAAATGGAGAGTGAAAATCAAGAGATCTAGTTAGTAGCCTATTAATCATATAGTTAGCAGTTTGAATGGATTATACCCAGTACATATCTGGTAAACCATATTGTTGAATAAGAGTTCTAGTGACACCTAATAGATGTTTGTTCTTAACTTCTGCAACACCATTATGTTCTGGTGTATGTGGACAACTAAATTCATGTGCAATACCTCTTGATTGACAGAATTTATTGAGAAATGGATTAAATAATTCTCCCTCATTATCAGTTCTGATTGTGATAACTGAGTGAGAGAGTAGTTTTTTTAGTTCTATTAATAAATGATACAAAAGCATGATTAAAATCATATTTAGAGGAAAAAAGTAAAATCCAACAATTGTACTTTGTATATTTATCAATAATACAGACTTCCTGACACAGATGCAATATGGCATGGACCCTAGAGATCCATGTGCAACAACTCTAGAGGTTGTGTAGCTACAATACTGGATAGTTTAAAAGGTAATGTTTGAGTTCTACATAGCTTGCATTCATTATTGTTTATGGATGAAAACTATTTCTGCTGGTTTTGGTGATTTGGGGTGTGTGGATGAGAAATGAATCTAAACCCTAAACAAATGCACTGCACGGGAGTGCTTTTGATTCGAGAGATAAATCTATACAATTCTGTCATAAACCAAGAAATGGTCGTTCTAGACTTGTTTCGGTCACAAAGTGAAGGAGATGAAGTTGATCTTAGGGAGGGAAGCGAAGAAGGTGTTGAGATTTTGAAGGTGTAGGCTGTTTATGACTTGTAACAGAAAGGTGAGAATGCTTACGATTAATGTAAGCAGGATCCGGGTGTTTGAATACGTTTTGTATTAACACTTGGTTTATGTGTTGTGTTCTTGGAAATAGGAAGGAGAACCTATTTATACAAGTCATTTGAACCTTATTCACGTCTCTCATGAGAAGTGGAGAAAGTGGAGTGATGGAGTAGTGGAGTTGTGTGTTAGTGTAACACGATCAGTCTTTCCAACTTCTCCCATCATCACTTACCGTCCATGTCTTCCTGACACGTTCCTGTGATGGCGCATTGCACGCTGCACGATGTAAACAGCCAGACCAATACCCTAGTATGTATCCCCCAGTTTGTGACATGATTGATGTCTCGAGTGTATGGATCATGGGACCCACAGAAGGTAGCATGTAATGCTAAGTTATTTAGGAAGTCGATACTTGTGAAGTATCGTGTGTATTCTATACAGGTACTGTATCAAATATATTCAGCATGTATGAAACATCGCTATTTTAAGGCTTAATGGAGTAAGTCACGAATTTATGCGTATTAAAATAGCATCACGTCCAGCCTTCTTCGAGTGATCGTTTGGAGGCTATATAAACAACTCCTGACTTGGTCAATCACTCCATGTGGAAGAGTGGTGGACGGTGATTTTGATGATGCCTCATTGGTATCCTGACCCATGTCTTAGGCTGTTCGTCCAAGCTGGTGAAGTTTGACGGACAAGATGACTTGCGACCCACATCTGCGACCGTCGGATTAGGGTTTAGGAGGTGCGCAAGTACCTCCTTTCAGCTTGATTGAATCCAAACATGGGAAGTGTTTTATGGAGAACTAATCAGGCATACGAGTAGACGGCATGCTGGTGTCCATGTCCATACTTCATTCTCCCACGAAGGTACGATCTAGGCCACTCAAGTTTACCGATAAAAAAGAGTGGATGAGATTTATTTGCGACAGGAATCCTGTGCCGCAAAGGATTCTTAAAGGGGCGTGGCATGCCACCTTCAGGGCATGTAAACCGAGGCGTCAAGCCACAGTTTGTCTTGGTCAGTTGTACATGGAGATATATGGGCCCATATTGATCATGTTGACACTCTCCGGACCTGCTTAGTCTATTTCTGGACCCTTCATCCAAGCTGGAGAAAACGGACGCTCATGATCGATTAGCGACATATGTAATATGCCGCAAACCCTAATCAGAGTTTCGGATCGGTCGTGTGTACACGACTTCACCTTAAAGATTTGGTAGGCTATGCTCCCCCTTTGGGGAGGCTGACCATGTGGGACCCACATTGGGACCGTGGTGATCATGTTGATACCTGATTGAGGGTCATGGGTTTGATTTAGGCCTTCCAATCATGCCGGAGAAGTTGGATGGTAATGATCAATTTGAGACCCTTAGCGACCCTTAAAGCATCACGCCAGCCAAATTATGGGTGAACGTTAGCTCGTCCCTGGCTAGGTCGTGAGATGGTCGACTATGTAGGTAAACAGGGGGGCCGCCGGTGTGCACAATGGTGCTTGCGTGACCAGGGATGGGACGCTCCGCACCGTCCAATTATACCGGCGAAGATGATCGGCCGTGATGGGTTTGAGACTGCCGTAGGGAAGTCTTTGCTCGTAAGAGTTCTTCCAAGCCGCTCCGTACCAGCACAGACGCCCAACTCTAGGCTGACATTTGATGGTTATTTGACGGGCGTGGCTTGTACCTGACCGTCCATGGCGTAAATAGGCTCGTTGGTGGTCATTGCAGTGATAACCTGCTCCTGTTAGGGTTCGTCTAGGCTAGTTAAATCGTGCGGCCAACTTGCGTGGTCGTGACTATTTCTGAGACTGCTATGGACAGTCCAAATTCAATTATGCTCGATCGGGCTAGTATAACACACCGAGAGATGGTCCTCTTTGTTAGAGAATAATGTAGCTTGTATGGGTATTTTGTGCATGCCTCACTGTTGATACTTGGATATTCATGTTACTCTACTGAGAGTAACAATCAGTCATCATGCCGCACCAACCATGAGAGTTCTGCTGAGAACATCACATAAAATACAAGGCGATTTATGCATTAATTGGTAATGCTAAAATTCACAGAATACTTGGGGATTGTTGCTACATGCTCCATTCTAGGTGAATTAATAAAGTGGAGAAGTATTCATCACTTATCAAATGATATTATCCTTTGCAGGACCGCGATACAAAATTTGGTTTTACAACTTTAGCCATGAACTAAAATCCACCATCAATAATTATATAAGAAAGGTTTATTTGAAACATTAACTAAATTTAAATGGCTACAAATTTTCTGAAGTATTTGAAATGAGGGATGACCAAATCACTTGTGAAGAAGACTTGTTGTGGATGTTTAGGCATGAAGACATGAGTTTAAGTTGATTGGATATAGTCCATTTTTATGTAGACCTTGGAAGAGAATCTTCCCAAAGGTCTGATCCCTTCACAGAAAATCCATGAGAGTCAAGAGTTAGAGATCAATTATTATCAGAAGTGAATTTATGAGCTGATAATAGATTGTGTGAGGCTTGAAGAATGAGAAGAATATCATTTAACATGAAAGAATGATCATTAACAGTTTTAGTAGAGTGTCCTATGTGAGTGATTGACATACCTTTACCATTTGTAATGTTGATGATTTTAGTACCATCATAAGAAGTTTCCTATTGTAATACAGAAGTATCGGAAGTAATATGATTATTAGCTCTACTATCAACAATCCATTCATCATTATAAAATATATCTGCAACTGCTAACACAACACTGAGATTTGTTGGTGGAGCTCTACCTTTGTAATAAAAATTTAACCTCTGATTGCAGTTGGGAGCAAGATGACTTTCAGATTGACAGATCTGAGACAAAATTTTATCATTGATGATATTTCCTCCACCATAAGCTTGTCTTGAAAATATTGAAGGATTAGGATACCTTCCACCAATAATAACCTCTATAAAAGAACATCTATATGAACCTCTAAAGATATTTTCCATGAAAGACTTTGCATCCATTTAACTCTTAGTAATATTCAATCTCTCACTGACAACTGCCTCTTAGAGCATTGCTCAGTTGAACTCACAAGCATTTCTATCTCAATCTTGTTTGACAAGTTTATTTGATCAAAACTATATCTTGATTTCTAATCCACCTATAGCTATGTCTCGGATTAGGATAAAATTTTATAGTTGAGCATTAGATTTCACGACATTCACCATTTGAAGAAGAAGATCTGCTAAAGACTTTGGAGAAACTTTGACGACGGAAGGTATGTGGAGACCAAAACTTATTTATCACTCAGAAGTCTATTCAATTTTATCTATTAATAATACTAAGTCGTATAGATATATAGACTTTATGTTATACACATTGAAATTTTGAGTCGAGTTTATCTCGTTAATAGAATTCTCGAAATATGAGTTTAAATCTTAGAATGCTTCATCATCTACTTGACAACTTTAGTTGTAAACAATTCATTTGTTGGAAACTAAATATTAAGTCAAGATGATCATGTGAAAATTACCTTGAACATCTTACATGATATGTGTGAGACAATCATTTGATGTTAACTCGGGATATTTCGTATTGATCAAATAATCATTTAAAAATTACTTAAAGTTAGTGGTATGTGTAATATTACCATTGTCGTTCTTCTAAGGATGTTTCAAATCGATTATCGATAGTTTTATAAATACTACCAAAGTCTGGATACAACACAGTATGCGTACCCAATATGCGAACTGTGAAATACTAGTTGGGTCCAGAACTCTTGTTTGCGAACAAGTTTATCAGTATGGGTCCGGAACTACGGTTTGCAAACGGAAATACTAGGTAAGGTCTGTTACAGTAGTTTGCAAACTCAATTTGCGAACTCAGTGGTTATGTTCTAAAATCGGTAAGTACGACAACTCGTTCACATAATCTGTATGGAAACTAAATTGTCTATACTCATGAACTCAGGTTTGTTTGCGAACTCTGTTTGTAAACTAAAGTCCCTGGATTTTTAATGACTTTAAGGTATCCGAACTAGGTTTCCACACCGTGGCATTATGTTCATGAATTGTTTCTTGTATATATACTTTGTACACATACAAACCAAACCGAATATGTTTCAAATGCTTCACATATATTTCCATGAGATATTAAGCATTTGAACAACTCTCTTAAAACATATTTAGACACGTTTGATCATCTATTATAATTGGTTTATTATTAGATTGAGTCTAGAAGTGTTAGATGAAAATAACTAAGCTAAAAGTGTTCATATGGCTAACTTCGGTTAACTGTTATTGAGCCAACTCAGTATACATGTTTGAGTACGGTTCATCCATATCTGAATATAAGTATATTTTATTTGTGTATATCAAGCTAAACTTGATATCGATGGAGATTGATTGTTATTTTCTAAGCAAACTTAGCTTGAATCTTAAGTCAGGTTTTCATCTAACGGTGAATATTGATTGCTTTGTTAATAAGCTATCTTAGGTTTAATTGTAAGGAACTCTGACTTGAAAGACTATATAAGGAGAATCTCTAGCAGCTGCAAAACTTAATTATGACACTTCTGTGTGTCCTAGTTGAAAGATAGAGTCGATTCTCTCTTAACCTAGGTTTCCAGTTCTTCTAAAAACCATTACTAGGTTTAACAACTTAAAAACTTCGCTTGGGATTCGTCAAGCCAGGTCTAATTATTTTCTCTGTAGTTTCATATCCTGATCTTACTATTCTATCGTATTTAGTTTAACCTTCTCTAATATTATCTCGAGATTTATCTCCGATAGGTAAGATATAAAAAGTAATCAGAGTAGTTCTTCACCTCAGACTCTTGTGATTCCGCAATAACTTCTTCTGTTAATCATTTAGGTTATTGTGAGGTGACTAATACTCTAGGCTACTCTTTGGAAGACATAAAACCCGATTATTAGTTGTGTTTCTTGTTCACCTTGATCTTTATCTAAAGACGGAAACCAAAAAGGATTATACTTATTTGTGGGAGACAGTTTTGTTTGTAAGTCTCTGAAGTTGGGTCGTAACAACTTCTAGGTAGTAAAGGACATAAAATAGGGGAATCAAGTGTGTAGGGTCTTGCGAGATTCAAGAGGCATAAGGACCGCGACTGTACCTTAATCGGTGTGATACTTGGTTAGGCTCAACTACATTCCCGTCTGAAGTTAACTTGTAGTAGGCTAGAGTTAGTAGCGGCATAATACAATGTAGTGTTCAAGTATGGACTAGGTCCCGGGTTTTTCTACATTTGCGGGTTCCTCGTTAATAAAATTTATGGTGCATGTGTTTTATCTTTTCCGTATTATATTTTATTTACATAATTAAAATATTACAGATTGTGCGTTGATCGATCACAGTTAATAAATCCGATCTTGTTTGCTGGATATAACTTGATTGATACTTGGATATTGGTCTTTAGTACCATCCAAGTTATTCTCACACCAATCAGGTACACAAGCTCATATCTGTTTGATTATTGATTGTGTTGAGAAAGAGATAAATCTCTTTTGAAAAGACGAGGGTACCCAAATATACCTCAATACACAACTTTTCCACCTATAAGTCCTTTCTCCAAAAGTGATTGTCTATAAACTGAGTCGAGACAATACAACAAATCAGTTCACACTTCATGTGATCATCTATGGATACGAGATCAAGACAATACAACAACGAAGTATGTTTACTTGATAAAAGGTTCAGACTTAACCAAACACAATAGGATTACTATCAAGTAAATAGGAATTAACGTTTGTGTAATTTACTTTAAATTATAATAACAACAATTATAATTGCAGAAAATAAAAGTAAATGACACAGCAGGATTTTTTTAATGAGGAAACCGCAAATGCAGAAAATCCTCGGGACCTTGTCCATAATTGAATACTCTCAGGATTAAGCCGTTATACAAAATCAAACCAACTTCATATAGTTGAGACCAAGCAACTAAACCTATAGTTCACCTAGTTCCGTTTGTATTCCCACGCCTCCGACCTGTAATAAGTCACGTTCTTGGAACAATTCCTTTGGTTCGTATTCCAAATAGTATATGAACAACAAATATGTTTGGTATCAACTCTTTTCAACCAAGTGATATGAGTTCGACAAAAGTTTCTTCTGTTTATCTCAATAAACTCCTTTGCCAGGTTCTTAGATCTATCTTATCAACAACTACCAAAGTAATTTTTAATATTTTGCAATCAATACTTTTAATCACAAAGAATTGTATTAATGCCGATCTACACATTTAGTCAATCCAATGTACCACAAGGATAAACTGATTATAGTTGGATCCTCTTTAACAAAAACAAGTATTGTGTACACCAAAGATTATGAACCCAAATCATAAATCTTCAAAGTCTTCTTTGTCTTCAAATCTTCTTAGATCTTCAATAAAGACCAACACACAATCAACTTGAATCTCTTGTGATCAATCACATACAGAACGGAGTCTGTTAACAATGGATTATCACAAGACATCTTTAGATCTACAAACAATCTAAATATCCCCGTCTAAACTTCGAACTAGTTTGAGTTAATCTTATATCAGAAGAGAAGATTCTCAAGCATAAACAAACTACGTGCAATCAAAGTTCAACCAGCGTTAGTCAATCAAATCAATCAAAAAAAAAAAAAGATAAACCGCAATTATCTAGTTTCCCACCAATGGTACTAATAGAGCTTCTCAATCCCAAATAAATCTTTAAACCTAGCGGCTGTAAGATATTTCACCTAATTAGGTTACTTTCCTCTCCGAATAGGCGGCTCCACCAGTAACAACACAACTGAGGTAATTTTGCTGGCTCTGAGGATTAGTTTGCTTGAAAAACAAACTTTGATATTTATAGACAAGGAAGTTTGCACACCAAGGAATTTCCAAAACCGAAAAGATTCTCAAGATATGCAATATATTCCAAATTCGGTTTCCATAATTCCTGGAAATGCTGTGTCCAAATAATGATCGATAATCTCTTAGAAAATCTCCAACTAGTAAATTCACATTACTAATTTTCATTTTCCAAAAATAAAATTAAAAACCTTAATTAAAAGATTCTCAACTTATTTTTCAATCCGGGATTTTTTCCTTTAGCTATTAAGGAATATCTTTGAACAATAAAAGATAACCGTTACTGCACATGCTCAAAGTATGTCGACATCTTTACTTTGCAAGTCCTCTTTCATACTTACAATCTTGAAACCGATTTTACACACTTCCAAACAAGTTTAGAATTGGTTCATTTGACTTTCAAGAACTATGTGATTGATCAAGAACACTCAATCACCAAACATGGGTTTCACGGTTCTACCAAAATAAGTTTCAGTTCTACCTCCATGTGGGTACTGGATTTAGTCACACTAGCTTTCAGAAAATTCGATTGACTAGGTACTAGGATCGGTTCCCACATATATATGGTATCTAGCTTGTACTTGTTGCACATGTCCATATGATCAGTTCCTCTTTGCCTAAAAAGGTTATGCACATGTCCATAGGATCGGTTCCCCCATCTACTAAAAACTTGATGCACCTCATACAAGGATCGATTCCCCTTTTGTGATAGGTTGCACCTCTTACTAGGATCGGTTCCCCTTTACCTAGAGTTGGTCATATTAATAACACTAAATCGATCATACCATCTCAGGTGATTACTTAAGATCGGTTTCACTAATAAAAGTCATACCAATACAAAAGTCAGGCCTTTGTGAATAGTTTTACCAAGAACATAAATAGGTCATGAGCGGTTATACTAATCACACATATTGGTAGTTATATGCAATGAATAACGATACCAATAATGCCTAGAGATTTCCCTTTTGATTCACAAAACAAGTTCATGAATTTATTTCCTTTAAACAAATGTAAAACATTGTATCCTATGATGAAATCTTCACCTTATACCCATACATAATCACAATAGCATTCAGACGATTATGTCGATGTCTTATATATAAAGTTTAATGGTAACACAATAAACCTCGTATTATATTCCTTAATACTATGTCTAACTAGAGTGTAATCATTCATGCTTCGCAGTTATGTTTTCAATATGCATGAATTGAAATATATGTTAGGGAATGAAATAATTCAAGTCAAATATCACTAACCTCAAATGGAAGGATGATGTTGTCCTTATAGCTCCTTACTTCATCACTTCCTCAAGTCTTCGCAATACTTGTAATATCTCATATCCTAATACTTTCAAGCTAACCTATACGAAATTGACTCTAGTACATAATCAAGCGACTCTTTAAATGAGTTTTGGCTCACTAAAATATGACAACCTTGACATACCAACGCTTGGTGGGTTAAACCGAGCTATGCTCTAACAATCTCCCCCTTTGTCAATTTTAGTGACAAAACTCTTACATCATATGGATAAACAAACTACAAGAATTCATTACTCATACGCTTGATTCCCGAATTCAACAGTACAATAACTTGTATACTTTCAATCCATAAATGCCACTTTTGACATTATAATAACAATGTTAATACTCCCCCCTAAAGGTAAGAAAGGTAGATTTTCAATCCACACATCTTTGTTATTCCCTTGTAGTCCATATAACTAAGAGCATCATATGATATGTTACTCCCTCTTAGTTTATGCTTTCACTTTTTCTTTAAATAAATGTTTAAACACCAATGTCATTTCCCTTAATGATACCAATCAATACCAGTATCACTTGTTTACTCCATATATTTCTCCCCCTTTTTGTCACAAAATGACAAAGAAAAGAAAAAATAAAGGACAAACCGAAAGGATCTTACAAATCTCAATAGACTTGCAACCCATAGAGTTAAGCACGAGGGTTCCACACACCATTTTTGATAACCAATATCAAAACCGAAACTACAAAGTAATTTTGTTTTGATATGTTACCAAGGAAACAATTGCCCGAAGCAATTTTCCCTAATAGTTTAGCAAATTAAAAAATCGACCAAGCACCTTAGTACCTTTGCTAAACCGATTGTACAAATACAATCACTTGTTCGATAAGTCCAAAATAAAGATAACTCTATTTTCCTCATCAGGTACTAATTATCCATATAACTTAGACCTTTAACTTTTAAACAAGACAAGTACTAGGTTAGTTAACTAGTATTTCTTATTAAGGCATTCGATTATACATGAATAACTGAAACCTCCACTTTGATAAGTCTAACTAAGATCATAATTAGCTTAGTTTCTCTTATCCGAAATCGAATTGGACTAAAAAATTCATCCCGAAAACCTTTTCTTTCGTTAAGCCATAAACAATTCATACAAACCAAATAAATCAACTTGCATAATTATTCACCTCAATCGGAAGCAATTGAAACAACATAGACATTAAAGCACCGCAGTTGCACCGAAAATTTGTAAGCCTAAACGATTGATATCAAATAATAAAGCAAGATAACAAAAGTTTTTCTTAACCAGAACCAATTGAATCACATACACATCCATACACAAATAATGGAATAAAACTTCAATTGTACTGAAATTTTGCTAAGCAAAAGCAATATATATACGCAATAAAATCAGGCTTTTCTTAAACAGGAAAATGATTAACTAACAAACTCTTTACCTCAAATTTCGCATCCTCTTCTCCAATATGTTTGCATCTTCTTCCAGGGAGAATTGATATCGATATATCATTATGTTGTAATCCTTATGCAAAATAAAAATAAAAAAATAAAAACTACCAACCTTTACCAGAGAAAGGTTGAAAACCGGTTTTTAACTATTGCAAGAAAAAGTTGAAAACCACGAAACACATATGCTTTTATGCTAAACCAAACGATTCAACATATTGTGACTTTTTCACATATTTTTTCAATCAGAACCCCTCATGATCCTTTGATAAAGCCTACCAACATGGGCTAGAACTTAATCCTGCTAAACCAAAAAGTCGCCCAAACCATAAGGGTTCATAATATTATGAGATCAAATATCAAGGTAGTAAAACCGAAATCAAACATCCCATAAACATACATAGCAATAAAATAAAGCATTCAAGCACAGGCTATGTAAATCAAAAACTATAACAAGAAAAATTATAAATCAAATAATTTTATTCATAATAATAATTTTGTTCATAAAATAGACCTTACACAATTATTGAAAGAAATAAAAAATCGATGTCTATTTTAATTTGATTCAGATCCCTTCATAAGCTTGAGATCTCTTCCGCTTAATAGGAATAATTCTCCTAATTCCCTGAAGCGATCCTTGGTTAAAGAGTAATTCCTCAACCTTGTGCTCGTTTACTCTTCTGGAGAGTAAATCTAGTTGTTTGAGAATCTGAGCTTGAACCAGTAAGGATTTTTCAATACTACGTTTTAACATCAAAACTTCCAACTTAGTTTCATCACACGTTCGAGCCATCTTATGAAACTCTTTTTCGTAGTCGATCATACAAGATGAATGATTCATATTCATATAAGAATCAGTTTCAGTTCCATTGAAATTAAGAGAACCAAAAGAGTTATAAGTCATCTTCCCAGCATACCTTTCTGAAACTTTTGAAGAAATCTTTGCATAGTAATCCGAATTATTCATGATTCCAGGATTCATGAAAAGAAATCGAAAACTCTAACAATACCAAAACTTATATTCCAATAGTTACTAAAAACTTATTCATTGATTATGGAAATCAAATATGCTCCCTTAATAGAAAAACCGATTTTTTTTTAATATTAAGGATTTTAGGAAAGTGAGTTCCTGTGAATATCTTCATAACTTTCGCAAGTTTTTGAATTATTTTACAATATACACTGAACTCATCAAACTAAGTTTGAGCACTTCATGAGTCAGTGTATTTCTCCCAGATATTAAGTATCTGAATGAGATAGATTAAGTTTTCCACTGCTAATAAAGAATTTCTTCTTATCTGATTTATCAAGGACTCTAATCTTTTCTGACGATAAGCCAAATTTATCATCAAGATATTTAGGGATTACCTTAAGTGTGGATGCACTGGAGTCATTGTCAGATTTCTTTCTGCTCAGTTCCTTGGTCTTCTGATCCATCTTCCTTTTGTGATGAACAACACCAGATGAGTTCTTTCGAGAATCCTTTGATTTAGAAGAATCAAGTTTACGTATGCTTTCTTTAGAGCGTGATCTCATGTTATACTTTAGACCTAAGAACGATTTTTCAGAGTTCAAATAGGAAATCCATTCACAATTCTTAACAACATGATCGATGTTTCCACAATGAAAACATCGATTTCGATGACCCTGATAATACGAAGAACTCCGATGTGAGTGGTTCATCTTGTGATACTTTACAGATTTCTTTGTACAAGATGAAAATACCCTTTTAGTGTTCTTATTGCCGACATTCTCATTTCCTTTCAAAGAACAGATTGACTCAGATTTGTTGCACTTCCATGGAAAGGATGTGTCCAACTGGTGTTCGGACATTAAATAACACATATTATTCTTCAGACTTTTGACAAGTTCTGAAACTGTATTTATCTCAAAATCATATGAGATTTTTAAGGCGTTGTAATCATTAGTAGCAGTTTTTCTCAACCGCTCGGTTTTCTTTTCTTGATCAATACTTTTCCTTAGTTTTGCTTCTAAGGAATGGATCTTCGAGGAAGAAATTATCTTGAAGGAATCTAGATCAGTTTTACATGATGAAAGATCACGTTTGAGTTGATCATTTTCAGCTTTCATATGACATAAGTCTTCAAGCAGTTTTCCTTCTCTTTTTAGCGCAAGTGTAAGCTCAGTTACACATGAAAGGAACTCTTTGATTAGTTCATATAGCTGATACGTTACATAATCAACATCCTCTTTTTCATCAAGTGATTCAGAATCAGAGTCATTGATTATGAGCACAGGGCTTAACTTGACGTCTTTTTTAGAACACTGAGACATATTTTCAGAAGAGTAGGTAGAGCTTGTAGAAGACATTCCTTCTATGCATTTTTTTTATGTTAAACCCAGGACAAGTCTTACTCAAATCTTGAGATACGTTAACCGAGTCTATGTTAGATTTTACTTACCCTCTTTATAGACTCATTTCTTATAGGTTGGATCGCACCAAACACAGATTGCTACATCTTTTCATGTTTTACTGCCCTGATACTAATTAAAAAGACAAGGGTACCCAAATATACCTCAATCCAAAAAAAATCCACCTATATGTCCTTTCTCTGAAAGTGATTGTCTATAGACTAAGTCAAGACAGTACAACAAATTGGTTTATACTTTGTGTGATCGTCTATGGATACGAGATCAAGACAATACAACAATAAAGTATGTTTACTTGATAAAAGGTTTGGACTTAACCAAACACAATAGGATTACTATCAAGTAAATTGGAATTAACGTTTGTGTAATTTACTTTAAATTATAATAACAACAATTATAATTGCAGAAAATAAAGTAAATGACACAGCAGGATTTTGTTAATGAGGAAACTGCAAATACAGAAAATCCCCGGGACCTTATCCAGAATTGAATACTCTCGGGATTAATCCGCTATACAAAATCAAACCAACTTCATATAGTTAAGACCAAGCAACTAAACCTATAGTTCACCTAGTTCCGTCTGTATTCCCATGCCTCCGACCTGTAATACGTCACGTACTTGGAACAATTCCTTTGATTCGTATTCCAAACACTAAAGGAACAACAAATCTGTTTGGTATCAACTCTTTTCAACCAAGTGATGTGAGTTCAACAAAAGGCTATTCTGTTTATCTTAATAAACTCCTTTGTCAGGTTCTTAGATCTATCTTATCAACAACTACCAAAGTCATTTTTAAGATTTTGCTATCAATACTTTTAATCACAAAGAATTGTATTGATGCCGATCTACACAACTAATCTATCCAATCTACCACAAGGATAAACCAATTATAGTTGGATCCTCTTTAACCGAAACAAGTATTGTGCACACCAAAGATTATGAACCCAAATCAGAAATCATCAACGTCTTCTTTGTCTTCAAATCTTCTTAGATCTTCAATAAACACCTGCACACAATCAACTTGAATCTCTTGTGATCAATCACACACAGAACAGAGTCTGTTAACAACGGATTATCACAAGACGTCTTTAGATCTACAAACAGTCTAGAGATCCCCGTCGAAACTTCGATCTAGTTTGAGTGAATCTTATATCATAAGAGAAGATTCTCAAGCAAAAACAAACTAGGCGCAATCAAAGTTCAACCACCGTTAGTTAATCAAATCAATTAAAAACAAAATATAAACCACAATTATCTAGTTTCCCACCAACGGTACTAATAGAGCTTCTCAATCCCAAAGAAGTCTTTAAACCGAGCGGCCGTAAGAGGTTTCACCTAATTAGGTTACTTTCCTCTCTGAATAGGAGGCTCCACCAGTAACAACACAACTGAGGTAGTTTGCTGGCTCTGAGGATTAGTTTACTCGAAATGCAAACTTTGTTATTTATAAACAAGGAAGTTTGGACACCAAGGAATTTCCAAAACCGAAAAGATTCTCAAGATATGCAATATATTCCAAATTCGATTTCCATAATTCCTGGAAATTATTTGTCCAAATAATGACCGAAAATCTCTTAAAAAATCTCCAACTAGTAAATTCACATTACTAATTTTCATTTTCCAAAAATAAAATTAAAAACCTTAATTAAAAGATTCTCAACTTATTTTCGATCCGGGATTTTTTCCTTTAACTATTAAGGAATATCTTTGAACAATAAAATATAAGTGTTACTACACATGTTCAAAGTATGTCGACATCTTTACTTTGTAAGTCCTCTTTCATACTTACAATCTTGAAACTGTTTTGCCACACTTCCAAACAAGTTTAGAATTGGTTCATCTGACTTTTAAGAACTATGCGATTGATCAAGAACACTCAATCACCAAACATGGGTTTCACTGTTCTACCAAAACAAGTTTGGTTCTACCTCCATGTGGGTACTGGATTTAGTCACACTAGCTTTCCAAAAATTCGGTTAACTAGGTACTAGGATCGGTTCCCGCATATATATGGTATCTAACTTGTACTTGTTGCACATGTCTATAGGATCGGTTCCCCTTTTCCTAAAAACGTGTTTCACATGTCCATTCGATCGGTTGCCCCATCTACTAAAAAATTGATGCACCCCATACAAGGATCGATTCACCTTATCGGTTCCCCTTTACCTAGAGTTGTTTGTACCAATAACACTAAATCGATCATACAATCTCAGGTGATTATTTAAGATCGGTTTCACTAATAAAAGTCATACCAATACAAAAATCAGGCTTTTGTGAATAGTTTTACCAAGAACATAAATATGTCATGAGAGGTTATATTAATCACACATATTGGTAGTTCAAAATATATGCAATGAATAACGATACCAATAATGCCAAGCGATTTCCCTTTTGATTCACAAAACAAGTTCATCAATTTACTTCCTTTAAACATATGTAAAACATTGTCTCCTAGGATGAAATCTTCACCTTATACCCATACATAATCACAATAGCATTCAAACGGTTATGTTGATGTCTTATATACAAAGTTTAATGGTTAAGCAAGAAACCTCGTAATGTATTCTTTAATACTATGTCTAACTAGAGTGTAATCATTCATGCTTCGCAGTTATGTTTTCAATATGCACGACTTGAAAGTTACTTTAGGGAATAAAACAGTTCAAGTCAAATATCACTAACCTCAAGTAGAAGGATGATGTTGTCATTGTAGCTCATTACATCTTCAAGTCTTCGCAATACTTGTAATGTCTCATATCCTAATACTTTCAAGCTAACCTATACGAAGTTGACTCTAGTACATAATCAAATGATTTTTTAAATGAGTTTTGTCTCACTAAAATATGACAACCAAACTTGACATGCCAACGCTTGGTGGGTTCAACCGAGCTATGCTCTAACATCTTTGATATCCTTCCTTAATTGAGTTTCATTAAGTTTATACTCTCGGAATTATATTGGAGTTTAGTGTATACGGATTTCCGAACGAAATAATTGGGTGTGGTTGTTGTACTCCCGTGTTTTCAATTGGTATCAGAGCAGGAAAACAAGCTAAGACCTCATAAGTTTGTGTATGTAGTAATATGACTATATGGATATAAGTGTTATCTCTATAAACGTACCGCCAGTCTTCAATGGCTTGAATTACTTATGGTGGAAAATTGATATGCATGCTTTTCTACAAGTGTTTATAGGTGAAAATAGTTTTTGATGATTTTGGTAATTGCGGGTGTGAAGGTGAGAAACTGTTTAAACCCTAAACAATATACTGCAAGGGAGTACTTTAGATTCGATAGATCAATTTGTACAAGTCCGGCCTAAACCAAGAAATGGCCATTCCAGACTTGTTTCGGTCACAAAGAGGATGAGAATGGGTTGGTTTTGGGGAGGGAATCAAGAAGAGTGGTGAGACCAGAATAGTTGATTCTGGAAGAGAATCTGGGTTTCTACGACTTGTTATCAGAAAGGTAAGAGAGCTCACGAGGAGAGCTAGCAAGTAAGTATTTCTGAGTGTTGTCTTGTCCGAATGAACTTGTTGTCCAAATGGAAATAGGTAAGACCTATTTATACAAGTCGAGGTAGAAACGTACCCTGGTCTCATTAAGGAGTGGGGAAGTAAATGTGAGGAGGTGGTAACCGTATGCATGGACTTGATGTCCCATAAAGTGGTTAACGCATGAAATTGGTTTTCATGAAACTGTTAACATTATGGAATTGATGTTCCATAAAGTTTGTTAACTCACGGATTTATGTCCCATGAATGTTTCCCATATAACTCTCGTATTTACTAGGCGCCTCACCCTTATAACACTTCCTTATGAGGGGCGTAGTGTACGCCGCACGTTGTAGACCACCAAACCAATACCCAAAGAGAATCTCCCTATTTGTGTTGATGTCTCGAATGTTTTGGAAAATATGTAAAACGTTGTTGTGGCTTGGCAAGTCGAGCTTGGGGAACTTGCTAGCCAGGTGACCTTAGACGGTCGAGATGTTGCATCTTGAGAGGAGGGGCAACCGTTGATCGTTGCACGCCTTCGTTTTGTTAGCCGCATAGTGAGGTCCAACAGGGTGGAACGGCTAGGGTGTGTTTAGACTTGGCATGAGGATCCAAGGGTTTGCCATGGGCGTATGGCATGGATAGGGCCAAGGCGAGGGCGCTTGGCTTGGCATGTCATGACTAGCATGGCTTGGGCCAAGGCAAAGTGCGTTTAGCATGGCGCGACTAGCTTGGATAGGTTAGGTTTGGATTGGCATGTGGGGCCAAGGGGTATCCATGGGCTCATGGCGTGATTAGGGTCTAAGGTGGTATGATTTGCCATTGGCACAGAGGCGTGGATATCATGGTTGGAATGCCTTGGCGCTATTGGTGTGGCTGGCATGATTTTCCATTGGCACTCGTGGGAATTAGGGTTTGGTTCGTCGTAACCCTAATTTAAAAAAATATACCCGGGTAATTATTTTAGAGACACATTAAAAGTTTCAGTAAATGTGCCTAGTAAATGCTTATTGATTTAAATGTCGTGACATTACTGTCTACTAGGGTTTAGTATTTTACGATTTTAACCCTAAACTAAAAACCACCATCAATATTAAGTCCCCTGATTAGATCGGAACATGTGCCTTGTTATGAGGTAAGCATATGATGGTGACAGACGAGGACGGAATCGAGGTGTAAATCATTGCAAAGATGGTCAGGAGAATCTGACTAACCTTTTTGAGTGGTAAAGATAGTTTTGGCTTGCGGCCCTCCGTACGTTGTACTGGGAATGGAGACCATGGAGTTGTGAGGATAAGGTTACCATCTTGGTATGGTCGTACACCTCCAAGGCGAGGGGGCGACGTTTGTGGAGATCAGAGCAAGTGGACAGCTTGGCTCGAAGGGCCAAGAGGCGGCGTGGTCCTGGTCGCAGCAATGGCATGGTGAAACGTGCAGGGGCGACTAGGCATGGTGGGGCCGTGGTGATGGAGCAAGGGCTTGGACGGGTGTGGTCATGGCGGGATGCGGCTCGGTGGGGTGAGGCATGCAAAGATGGCTAGTGGCGGTGAGGATGAAACATGGCACGAACTTCTTGGTGATCTATGCTTGGTTGCCTCTTTCCTTATTTGACTTGACCAGGAAATTATTTTCTCTTCAAACCAAAACGTTACGCCCACAAAAGAGGAAAAACGTTACTCTTTCTGCTTTGGTTGCCGATTTTGCTTCCAAAGCTTGGCGTTGGTGGTGAGAAAGGAACACACGATCTAGTGGGCCTCGAGCACATTCTTTCCACGATTTCTCACCAACCATAATTATTTCTCACAGCTAGGAATGGGATTTAATTAGGATCGGATATTATGCCTTAATTCACGTCCAGTATAAAAACTTTCCCTTTTGAGGTTGCATCACCTTGCTGTACATAAAATATGATCTTGAACTCTACATTCGCGTAGTTTGTCTTCATCCATCCCTTTTACTGGTACCGCCTCGCATTTCCTTTTTTATATCATCTTTCTTATGCGTGTATATATAGGATGGAATCTGACCATTTTACTTGTTCTGTGTAGTGTATGATGAGACCCTCTAGGGATATCCATGTCTTCAATTCTTCGGAGAAGGACTTCAGAATTGGCGGAAACCGATCTTTTTCTCATGAGAAGGCATTGGCTAAAATTGAATTTCTGTTCCATGAGGCCGGTGAAATAATTAAGGACCTTCCTTCCATCTATCTCCATGAAGTACATGCGCGTGTTTAGACCTTATTGGATTCAGTGAGCATGGAGGAGGGATAATAAAACGAGGAAGAACTTTGGCATGTTGAGAAGTTCCAGTGCGGCAAAAACCCTTCCTTGGTCTGGTTATAGGGCGGATCGAACTGTTTCTAGGTTGAAGAAGCGGAAAATCGAGCATGTGAAGTTTTCGGAGGAAGGCGCCATCGTTCTCGATTTTGATGCGGATGAATCAAAAAATCTTCTTCGGAGTGTCGATGAGAAAACCCTCGAGGGAGCATCTAACGAAAACGAAGTAGCCTTTGAAGTTGATGCCAAAGGTGTCATTGGTAATACTGGAGGGGTCATGGTGGCGCATGCTGGACCGATCGTCGGAGCGGACACTGTTGCTGCTGTGGTTGCTTCGGGATGGGATGTTGAGGTTGCTGCTGCTAACACCGTTGAATGAA
The DNA here is from genome assembly GCA_023529315.1 of Papaver bracteatum. Lineage (NCBI taxonomy): Eukaryota > Viridiplantae > Streptophyta > Magnoliopsida > Ranunculales > Papaveraceae > Papaver > Papaver bracteatum. The sequence goes on from JAJJWX010004825.1 coordinate 81,024, forward strand.
ATCTTTGTTTCCCGAGAGATTGCTGGGGAAAGTGTTTGAAGATAGCCTTGACCAAGGGGGCTTGCGCTCCACCCTTCGAGGGCTAGCACCTCCCTTTTGTTATTCCTGTAAGCTGCTTAGTTCCCCTGATTTTTTTTTTTTGTAAACTCATCTTTTCCTTCTTCTTCATCGGTCAACATTTTGCTTTATATTTTTTTTTGACGGAAAAGGAAACTCCCGGGGAGAATACAAACGGTGTATTCATCTTGGGGGAGTACAATTACTAAGATGACTCTCTAAAGGAAATACTAAAGGGAGAGTGACTGGGAGGTACAACATTTTAGGGGTTAGAGGCCTTGAGCCATTGCGAGTGAATTATCACGCCTTCAGGTGTGTCTTCGTTGATGAGCTTGCAGTATCCTCCTAAAAGGATGTCCGCCACCAGATACAGCTCGTCTTCTCTTCCATTGGGCGAATCAATCTGAATAGCCATTTTTACCGTCATCTTCCCAACTTGAAATGAGTCTACCTTAACCACTACATCTCTAATTGAAAACGGGTTCAGACATCGTGCAACCGTTTGAGTCTTGGATTCAATAGAATTTTCCAAGATTTTTGCAAAGCATTCGAATAGCCCAGCACCCCATTCACATCTCTTGACAGCGTCTATGCCAGTAATCGCGCCGAGTCTCCATGATGAGTTAGGGGAAAGAATGACTAGTTGTAGATAAAGTTGCTCGATCATACTTACTTGCGTTTGAAATCCATGAGCTAGCGCCAACAAGTCCTCTCCATATGTCTGGGTTCCTTTGATAGTTTGTCGATGCGATGACCAGTGGGGCGATTTATTGGAAACTCCTTCGGGCGTGGACACTAGCATAGGGTGCACATCTGATCTTGATTTTTTTTCGAGTACCCATAAGTGTCTCAATATCATGCCGTGAACCAGCTCCTTGACGATGTGGAATTTGCTATGCGTTTTAACGTCTCCCACCTTGATCTCGAGGTTGATGTAGCCATGCGCGTTCAAAGATTCTCCTCTCGGGTTCTTAATCACGGACGGGGAATGGGTAGAGTCTTATTTTGTAAATCATGCTGCTTTCAGTGTCTTGAAAGTGACTATGTTGAGGTCAGAGGCCGCGTCGATGAGCGTGTTGTCAAATTTGATACCTCTTAGATGGGACGTGGTCAGCATTCCCCAGTTCTCCCCTTTGGTTCCGCCTATTTGGAAGGCTTGGGCACTTGGTGTGGCCTCCGGGGAGAGAAATAGCCGTCTGCCGGATACAACGCGATTGAGAGCTGCGAAAATATCTTGGCGATGCACCTTGGAATGATAGAGAATTTCGCATACATATTGCATCATGGATTGTACAGTCTTGTGTACGGAGTCCCTAGAGGACCCGCAATTTCTTATTAGGAGTGGGTCTCGGTGTACCCTCTCGTCTCCTAGTTGGAGCTCTCCCGGTTCTATCTCTTCTTTGAAAATATGCTTTATCCTGTTGCAATCACTGGTCGGGTGGTGAACGAACCTGTGGTAATGGCAGTACTTGGGGCTTGCCATCTCATCCGTAGTTGGTGGACGTCTGGGAGGTGGCAGTCTGACAATATCATCTTGAACCCAGGCCTCTAGGAGGTCAATCACCTCCTCGATGGGAAACAGGAAATCGAAGGTATTTCTTTCGGTTTCATGATAATGCACGGGAGTTTTAGTGACGGCCTTCCATGGCGGGGTCTCCCTTTGCGCTGGCGCTTCACGTTTTGGCTGGGGGCCCATAGTCGGGGCCTTATTTTTTTCCCCTTTCGTTCACTATGTTCACGGAAGATGAGCTGGCATTAAATTGCTTGATGATGAGGCGTCTATTCCCGCGAGTTTCACGCGTGTCTTCGGTTCAAGTTGGCCAAGTTCTTTCCAGCAATGCCGGTGCTGTCGTTGCGGATCGTCTAGCGGCTTCATGGAGTTCGGAGAATGTTTGAAAGCACAAGTTCTCTAGCAAGGCGCGGTAAATAGGAACCATACCATTGATGCATGCGTTCACCAGCTGTTGCTCGGTCACGTTTGGGTCGTGACAGTCGAGTGCTTGAACCCTGAACCTTTTGACGAAATCATTCGGATGTTCGTTATCCCACTGGTACATTCTTCCGAGGTCTGAGAAAGTAACTTGTTCAGACACGAAGAAGTATTTGTTGTAAAACGCGGTGACCATGCTACTCCAGTTGGGGATACTGTTCGTCGGGATGCTGTTGTACCACATATACGCCCTTCTAGTAAGCGATTTTGAGAATTCCCTTAGGCGAAGAACGTGATTATATTCATGTTCACCTAGGGATTCCAAGAAACGGGAGACATGCTCGTGTGCATTCCCGGTACCATTGTACAACGTAAATTGTGGAGAGGAGTACCCCCTTGGAAGAGGGATTCTCTGCATTTCAGATGGGTAAGGGGGCTGGTGCTGATGCGCGTCCATTTCATCATTCTTGACTCGGTTGCGGAGAAGTTACTCCAGATCTTCTCGCGTGACGAAGTTGGACGACTGATTTCTTTCCGATGGGATTCTAGCGTGAATCCCCTCGTCTTCAGAGACGTGTTCTGCCGAGGTGTCAGCGCCGGGGGTGTTGGAGACGTTCATAAATGGCTCTGGCGGGCATGACTCGCGTGGTAGCCTCTCTGTCAAGGTCTTGAGAAAGACGAGTACTTCCTTTTGTGTTAAAACCATATCCATTTGAGCCATGGCGAGCATTTCCTGTCGTTCCATCAAATCAGCGATGGTGACATAAGGACGGCTTCCTCTGGTCCCTCCGGTCTCTCGTCCCGTTGGTGGAGTAGTTGGAACTTTAGTCGTGGTCGGGAGTTCCATGCTAGACGAAGCATTAGGAGCCGCAACGACATCTTTGGATCTGGTGACTGGTGGTGTAACGCCCGAAGAGGTGTTTTTGTTGTTGTGACTAAGGGGTTGTGCAGAGACATTAGAGGCAGCGGCGGCTCTAGCCATGGTGATTGGCGGTGTTACGCTTGAGGGAGTTCCTTCGGAGTTACTGTAGTCAGTAAGCGATGTAACGACGTTACTGGGAGAGATATTAACATCAGAGACGTGCTCCGTGCTGGTATTTTCAGCAGCCGCTCCAGACCTGAGTTCCACCATATTGGTGTTGACGTTCGGGAAACGAAATCAGGAGTTGGGGTTGATGTTGTAACCGATAGATCAATCCTCCCGCTGTGGTCGCCAATTGTTTATATGTGAAAATAGTTTTTGCTGATTTTGGTAATTGCGGGTGTGAAGGTGAGAAACTGTTTAAACCATAAACAATGCACTGCAAGGGAGTACTTTAGATTCGAGATATCAATCTGTACAAGTCCGGCCTAAACCAAGAAATGGCCATTCCAGACTTGCTTCGGTCACAAAGAGTATGAGAATGGGTTGGTTTTGTGGAGGGAAGCAAGGAGAGTGGTGAGACCAGAATAGTTGATTCTGGAAGAGCAGTTGGGTTTCTACGACTTGTTACCAGAAAGGTAAAAGAGCTCACGAGGAGAGCTAGCAAGTAAGTATTTCTGAGTGTTGTCTTGCCCGAATGAACTTGTTGTCAAAATGGAAATAGGTAAGACCTATTTATACAAGTTGAGGTAGAAACGTACTCTGGTCTCATTAAGGAGTGGGGAAGTAAATGTCAGGAGGTGGTAACCGTATGCATGGACTTGATGTCCCATAAAGTGGTTAACGCATGAAATTGGTTTTCATGAAACTGTTGACGTTATGGAATAGATGTTCCATAAAGTTTGTGAACTCACGGCTTTATGTCCCATGAACGTTTCCCACATAACTCCTATATTTACTAGGCGCCTCACCCTTATGACACTTCCTTATGAGGGGCGTAGTGTACGCCGCACGCTGTAGACCACCAAACCAATACCCAAAGAGAATCCCCCTGTTTGTGTTGATGTCTCGAATGTTTTGGAAAACATGTAAAACGTTGTTGTGGCTTGGCAAGTCGAGCTTAGGGAACTTGCTAGCCAGGTGACCTTCAACGGTCGAAATATTGCATCTTGAGAGGAGGGGCAACCGTTGATCGTTGCACGCCTTCGTTTTGGTAGCCGCGTAGTGAGGTCCAACAGGGTGGCACGGCTAGGGTGTGTTTAGACTTGGCATGAGGAGCCAAGGGTTTTCCATGGGCGTATGGCATGGCTAGGTCCAAGGAGAGGGAACTTGGCTTGGCATGTCGTGACTAGCATGGCTAGGGACAAGGCAAATTGCGTTTGGCATGGCGCGGCTAGCTTGGATAGGTTAGGTTTGGCTTGGAATATGGGGCCAAGGAGTAGCGATGGGCGCATGTCATGATTAGGGCCTAAGGAAAGGGCGCCTGGCTAGTCGTGGCGTGACTACCACGACTAGGGCCAAGGAATGGTGCATCTAGCTTGGCTAGGTTTGGTTTGGCTTGGAATGTGGGGCCAATGGGTAGCCACAGGCGCATGGCGTGACTAGCCTGGACTAGGCGCGCAACCAAGATAGGGTTTTGGGCCTAAAGTCGTGAGGGGACTTTATACGGCCAGGATTGGCTCCCGGGATTGAAGGGAAACTGTTGATTGTCGCATGGCTTCACTTTGGGAACCGCATGAGGAAGGCTAGCATGGTGGCGCGGCATGAGGGGCCATGGAAAGACATGTTTGGCATGGAGCGGCTACCTTGGCTAGGTACGTGACCAAGCTAGGGGTTTGGGCCTAAAGTCGTGAGGGGACTTTAGACGACCAGTATTTGCTCCTGGGATTGAAGGGCAACCATTGATGGTCGCCTTACTTCACTCTGGTAGCCGCATGGGGAAGGTCAGCATGGTGGCGCGGCATGATGGGCCATTTCAAGACATGTTTGGCATAGAGCGGCTAGCTTGGCTAGGTACGTGACCAAGCTAGGGTTTTGGGCCTAAAGTCGTGAGGGGACTTTAGACGGCCAGGATTTTCTCCTGGGATTGAAGGGAAACCGTTGATGGTCTCCTGGATTCACTTTGGTATCCGCATGGGGAAGGCCAGCATGGTGGCGCGACATGAGGGTCCATGGCGAGACGTGTTTGGCATGGCGCGGCTAGGGCCAAGGTATGGGAGTTTGGCTTGGCTTGGTGTGACTAGCATAGCTAGGGCCAAGGGAAAGTGTGTTTTGGCATGGCGCGGCTAGCTTGGGCTAGGTGTGGATGGCATGGTTTGCCATTGGCACGGAGGTGCGGCTAGCATGGTTGGCATGCTTTGGCACGGTTGGTGTGGCTGGCATGATTTTCCATTGGCGCAGAGGTGCGGCTAACATGGTTGGCATGCCTTGGCGCGGTCGGTGTGGATGGCATGATTTTCCATTGACACATAGGTGCGGATAACATGGTTGGCATGCTTTGGCGCGGTTGGTGTGGCTGGCATGATTTTCCATTGGCACATAGGTGCGGCTAGCATGGTTGGCATGCCTTGGCGCGGTCGGTGTGGCTGGAATGATTTGCCATTGGCACTCGTGGGAATTAGGGTTTGGTTCGTTGTAACCCTAATTTTGAAAAATATACCCGGGTAATTGGTAGGCTCGGAAAGATACCTACTTCTATGTATAAACTGCAAGTGCACAGTGTCGACAAGCAACACAGGGCAAGCACAGGTCGAACCACAGAGACTTGGAGAGTGTAGAAGTTGATTCTAAATCCTGATTCAGAGAGTAACCAAAAGGGGTTTGATTTTGTCGATACGACGATATGATTTTCAAGTGACTGAAATAATAAAAGTAAAAGATGCAAATAACAATATATGTAAACAATGATAATATGGATACTAGGGTATTCAAATCCACCAATAACCTATGATATGCATTCAACTTGTAATATTATTCTTGTCCTTATAGTAGATTCAAGTCTACCGTATAACTAAGGTGTTTCTCCAATGGATAATTTAATCACAACTAAAGTATTTCTCCAAAGCATTAATTGTCTAATTAAGCACAACTAATCTAAAGATCAATATTTGGTTAAGCATGAGTTGTAGCATAATCAACATAGAGATATTCTAACTACAATGGATACATGGCATACATTGTGAGAGCAAGATGTTGAAAAACTTGGATTAAATTATATCTTTAAACAATTCTAAACTTTCAAGAACAAGATACAAGATATGAATACATACCAATGATATTGGGGCTTCATATAAACCCTAGTAAATGAAATTAGAACATGAAGAACATTACAAAAAAATTGAAATTTGATAAACTAACATGAACAAGCTATTCTTGGATGAGTTTTCAACACAACAACCCTCTCTATTTATACACAAAAATTCTCTCACACTTGGGATCCGAATTTCATCAGTAGCAACCACTCAACAATTAAACAAAACATGTTTTCTTAATTGATGGATAGAATGGAATACAATGGGGGTGAGGTGGATGTTTTGGAAAGAATCCAATGGGGGTGAGGTGGAAATGGATTTGGGTCTTGGGTTTTGGATCATGGGTTGTTTAATCCCATGAATTTGTAAACAGTGTTTCCACTGATGCGTTGTTTGCAACGCTTCCAACTTTCTTCTCTTTTGTCTTCTCAATTCTTCCAAGCTTTATTTAGTACTTAAAAACACAAAATTAATTAATACAAATATTTATTCTTGAAGATGGTAAGAATGCAGAATTTGGGATAATATATGACTTTGAAGCGCGAAAGATGAGTTAAGTGCCAATGAAAAGGTGTATGAATATGCAATATTTGGCACTCATCAGTAATTATTTTAGAGACACATTAAAAGTTTCAGTAAATGTGCCTAGTAAATGCTTATTTCTTTAAATATCGTGACATTACTGTCTACTAGGGTTTAGTGTTTTACGATTTTAACCCTAAACTAAAAACCACCATCAACAACAAGCTCGTGATTTTCAATCATGGGTTCGTGTTATAAATGGCTACGATCCTCCCACAGTTATAGTAGACGGTGTAACTATTGCGAAAGACATAGGAAGATATAGTGAATTCGAGATTAGTGCTGCAAAAGCTATTATCCATGCCATAACCCCTGATTTTCAGCACCATGTGACTACGTGCACTAAGTGTAAAGATGTTTGAGATATCTTAGAAACCGTATTTGAAGGGAATACCTCTGAGAAAGAAGCTAGGCTTCAAAACCTAAATTCTGATTGGGAAAACCTTCGTATGGCTGACGAAGGTTCGTTTGATGAGTTTCATCATAAAGTGTCTGGAATTGTTAATGCATCCTTTGCATTGAGTAAGACTATTCATGAAAAAGGATATTGTGATGAAAATTCTCCGATCTCGACCAGCTAGATACGATTCTAAGAAACTCAACTCGTTGAAGGAAACAACCTTGAAACACTTTCCAGGAAAACTCTTGTTGGAAAGTTAAAAGTCCTTGATTATGATCAGAATTCAGCCAGAACATCTGCGTTCAAAGTTGTAACCAATACAAGTGAATCTAACTTGTCATGGGCTGATGAATGTTGCACTGATCATGATGGTCTTAATCTGTCTTTAATTACGCAACATATCAAAGATATTGTGAAAAGAAGTAGAAGCTCTGTGAAACGGCGTTCTTGTATCAATGTTTCAGATGATTGAACAATATAAGAAGTAAAATCTCTTTAGTGCTTCAAGGATGCACTTCCTTGTGAAGATTGCACAGAAAATTCTGCCTTCTTTGCAGAAACTTTTGTCATCCCGTCTGATTCGGAATACGAGTCAGACACAGAGATTTTTGAATTCTTGGATAAAAGTGAAGAAATTCACATAGAAAATCTTCAACTAAAGAAATCGTTGGAGAAGCTTGAATCGTCGCTTCAGGTGAAAAATCTTGATTTGAATAAACTTAATAATGAACTCACCAGAAGCATATCTCTGAAGGAAAAAGACATAGATACTCTTAAATATGACTTACAAAGGCTTTCTGGAAGCTCTAACAAGATCTCAGCAATATTATTTGGTCAGAAGTCCTTTGGAAACACAAATGGTATTGGGTTCAAGAGCAAAATTGTGGTCACAAATAATTACTCCCTCCGTCCCTAATTAGATGAGCTATTTGGTTTTTAGTTTTGTCCACAAATAGATGAGCTATTTCACTAACGAAGAGGATATTTCTAAAACTACCCTTTTAATTGATTATTTTTTCTATAAGAAATATGTATAATTTGATAGTCATGTTTATATTCGTTGTGTAGGTGTTTTAAAATGCTTTTCAACGGTATAAAGTTTATAAAAAACCGTGGTATAGTTTAAGAGATAAATCGTTTCTAAATTTTACAAATATTGTCCATAAGGTTAATTGTAAAAAATACTTAAATATACTCAATATACTCCACTTTCCTCATTGCCTTAAATTTGTTCAAACTACAATTATCTCATCTAATTAGGGACGGAGGGAATATTTTATTCATGTTCTGGAAATGGGGATGTAGAATGTTGTGATAAACAGAGGCCGATTCCCAAAACAAGAACTTTGTAATGTCCCGGTTATGGGAAGACCATTTACTAAGGGCTAACCCATTCCTATGGGGTGTCCGCTAGTCAGCATTTCTCTTAGACGTTAGTTATCGTCCGTCAATCTGATTATTCTTAGTCGATCTGATTATTATTAGTCGTTTGTGTGATTCGTGCACGATGCAAGTGAGTCCAGTCCTTATATTCCCAGGGAGTCTTTATTGGAACCTTATCAAATTATTAATGAAATGAATCAATGTTCTTCTCTCCTAAATATCGTATGTTCTCTCTTTCCCTTCCCTAATTCGTCCAATTATTCTTCTAACCCTCTAATTCCTTTCCCCCTTCTTTAATTATCTTTATCCTTAGAGATTTATCCTATTTCTGAACACCAATTATAGTGTAGATCACTACAAGTAGTATTATAGAAGTCGATTATCGGACTGCTACCATGGCTGCTGCAACAAATAAAGTTTCGCAAGTAGAAGCAGAAATTTCAGTAAAGCAAGATTGTCTTCACAAGATACTGTGGGAAAATCACAACTGGTCTTTACCGGAGTTTATTACAACTTTTAGTGAAGTTTTCACTGATTTATTCTTGGCTACATGGAAAAGGTATCAAGACAGATCAACACCAAGTTTCGAGGATGAGATCTGTGGCGTAGCTATTGACTCGCAGGTAGAAACCGTTGTTGAGAAATTAGAGTCCAGGACTAAAGATATCTATGATTTAATTAGAGATGGAATTTTAGATTCTACTGCAACAACAAATTGCTCTCACGGATCTGGTAAATCGGATTCGAAGATGACCGACAACGGAAGTGACGTCGAATTAAAACCAATTTCACTTGACTTAGATGATTTAAGTTCAGGTAGAGAATTAATTCAAAATTCTTCAACTCCAAGTGCAACTGGTGAAGGTAAATTTCGATCTAAAACCATAATCCATTTCTCCAATGTGGTTAAAGCTAGTCCTGCAGTTGAAATTCGTAAATCTGAGGAAAATGATTCTCAAGTGGTCAATTTAGTTTCTCTTCGATTCGACTTAGAAGAGAAGATGGAAACATGTTTTTTAGATTATCAAGAGGGTAAACCCTTCTCTACTTGGCCAGAATTGATTAATGATGTTTGTCTTCAGTTTGAGAGAGCTCAATATGTGATGAATTTCAATAGAACGGTCCCATTATCAACTGTGGAGATGTGTTATGAGAAGTTTAAATTCCAAGGGCTCTTGATTGTTACCAACAACAAGGTACTTATGAAGAAGACTCTTACTCATCATATTTTGGTTAAGTGGGAATATACACACCACCATTCAGTTAGCTAAGCCCCAGGGATTCTATTGTTACCTAAGTAAAGGAGTTGCAGATTATGAAGTGAGGAATTGCAACGCACAGAATCAGAAGTTTTGTGTCAAATTTCTGGAGCCTAACTTAATCTAACTCGACTCAATTGTTTTTGCACATTATCAGAATTACCAAGGTATATCTTTCCATATACATAACTCTAAATACTTTTATGAGTGCTATCTCACTTAATGATAATTTTTATCGATTGGTATTTGATCGGGGACAAAAGTTTGAAGTGTTCAGGGGGTATTCTTATTATATGAGCATTAGTTCAAATTTTTTTGAGTGTACTTACTTCTGTTGTGGTACTTCTTAATGGGTCGTTGTTATTGCTTAAAACCAATACAAATTTTGTTTATAAGCTGATTATAAAACTTGGGCATGGATTAGAATTGTTGTTTGTGAAGTGGGGTGTCTTTTTGTTGGTTAAAAGTGGCGACATTCTTGATGCTTGTGAATTATTTGAGAAAATATTGCAGCACGTCGCTATTCTATGGATTCAAGTGATTCTTATAGAGTCGAGGAAAATTGGGCCTTGTAGTGCACATGAACCGTCTCCTCAGTTGTTTGCTAGAGATATCAACCTTGCTATACAAACGAGTGAGGTGGGATTCATGAAGATGGGAATATCCTTAGAAGTCAGTGCTAGGCTAATGATGATAAATCCAATTCTTCTAATAAAATCTAGCGGCTTGGTTTTCTTACTTGAGTTTGAATCCAACTTGTTATATTTTTGTTTATGAAGTATGGGAAAAGGTGTTGGTTATGGGTATTCATTGAGTTACTCAGATCGCCTGGCTCTATTATTTGTGGTAGTGGTTATTGGAGTATCAGCTGGGATGAGAATCAACTGCTACGGCTTATGAATGGTATTTATGTGAAGATAGAAGCTAATTGAGTTGTTTGTGATACTGGTTTAGACATCTTAAATGAGTGGTTCATCCATATTTTTGGGAATATTCGATGAAATCCTTTGAGTATCTGTCAGTTGTGGAGACTGGAACACCAACCAGTGGGGGAAATCAAGGAGAGTGGGAATCTATGGGTTGTAGTGGGTTTTCTCACTTTGGTTATTGCTAGACAACAACTTCCTTGTGCCAGTAAAGTGTTTAGGTTGCTGTTATGAGACAGAGGCGTGGAGTTTTGTGAAATAATTATGGGAACCAAGAAGATGTGTATGGGTTTTTGGCAGGATGATGATGGTGGTGAATGGAATGAACATGGCAGTATAATAAAGACTCAGTTGGAGGTTGCAGTTCTGAGGTGTGCTTTCGCGATGACTAAAGTATTTCTGAACCATGCTCTAATAGGTATTCCCACCTGGGTTAATGCTCGACAATACAAACCTGGCCACAGTCGGTTATTATGATCTTTAACTCGAGAAAGAGGATATTATATAGGAGCGGAATTCTGCAAAAGCAGATGGTATGAGCTGCTCAGTCAAATGTGTAAGGAAGCTGTTGGTGCCGAGAGTTGGATTACTTCAGGTCTGGCAACAAATTACTTCTTTTCCTGTTACAACAACTTGGTTATTATTGTTTCATGCGATGAACATAAATTTGATTAGATTGTTGGTATTGGTACTGGGCATTTCTTCTCGTGTTGACAAGAACTATGATGTGAGATGTACAACAGTACATGTGAAAGAACTATAGGATATTAAGACACATCTTAATTCTGCTATGACTGGTTCTTTCTCCTGGCATGTTATTCAACACAAACCTATCTGTTGCGCTCTGTTGTTGGAAATGAGAAGCTGCATACAATCCGAGTCCTATGGAAAGATAATGGGAATGCTTAATGAGCAGTGTAGGATTGACATGGTGATTCCAGCCAAGTATCTTCATCTTTGTCAAGTTGTGAGAGCTAAAGACATAGAAGAGAAGCTGCATCATCTCATTGTATATAAGGTCAAGATTGAGATTCCAAGGGATAATTCCAGAAGTGCAGACCAAGTTGTGAGTTCTGAGGATGTCAATTCCATGTTATCAACAAGTGCATTACAGAAACTCACATCTCACCTTGCATAACTAATAACTCAGTTAATGGTCACATCACCAGAATTGTTATGCACAAATTTGGTGTTTGTATCTCTGTCATCTTACAAAGGTGTTGCTCTGGAGGATTCAACTTTTTAGACTTGAAATTGGCAAGAGACTATAATTTGGTGACATATAACTTTAAACAGCTGAGTACAGTTACTGTTTGCAAAGGTATGAAGCTTGAGCTACATTACAACACTGGTGAATTTATGTTCTCAACAAGAGACAGAAATGGGAAGCTTGTTGTGCCAGAAGACAACAAGAAGATTCTTGTTCATTCCTCAATTAGCAGTGGAAGAAGTACGCTCCGAGGTGTTTATGCAGACATCATCACTTTTATCTTTGAAGTTATTCTGGGTTTGAACTCATTTCGCATCCTTGAAGACAAGGATGATTTGAAGGGGCGGGAATTTTTCATTTCCCGGTTATGGGCAGACCATTTATTTAAGGGCTAACCCATTCCTATGGGGTGTACGCTAGTCAGCATTTCTCTTAGACGTTAGTTATCGTCCTTCAATCTGATTATTGTTAGTCGTTTGTGTGATTCGTGCACGATGCAAGTGAGCCCAATCCTTATATACCAGTGAATCTGTATTGGAACCTTATCAAATTATTAATGAAATACCCCCTCCGTCCCTATTATAAAGGCGGAGAAATACAAATCTCGTCAAATAAGAAATTTTTTAGTTTTCCTAAATTTCCCTAATTATGCCAGATCTACCCATATTTATTATTCCGTTAATTAATGAATATCCTATTAATGAATTTATGTTTACCTAATTATCTAATTAAGGAATTTAAGTTCATCTAAACTGGAGAATTGGAAACCGTGTGTGTACGTTGCGAGAAGAAAAAAACTCACCATTTCTCTTGGTCTCCCCCCTCTCCCTAGTTTTTTGCTCATCAAATTTATGATGAACATTTTTCACGGCAGAAACCATAAGGATGGAATGTTTTGGTCAGTAATTAGTCTAGGGAATGACTGCTAGTAATAACGAGTTTCACTATACATACAAGCTTAAATAAGGGTATACTGGGAAAAAATTACGTTGGAAATAGATTTCTGCCTATATACAGGGACTATATTTTTTTACTTCTCCGCCTTTATAACAGGGACGGAGGGAGTAAAACAATGTTCTTCTCTCCTAAATATCGTTTATTCTCTCTTTCCCTTCCCTAATTCGTCTAATTATTCTTCTAACCTTCTAATTCCTTTCCCCCTTATTCAATTATATCTATCCTTAGAGATTTATCCCGTTTCTGAACACCAATTGTAGTGTAAATCACTACAAACTCCTCCATGTATTGTTTTTTTTTTTTTTGTGGAAATACGAATCATACTCAAAGTAAGTGTTAGAAATCCTAGAAGAATAACAAAAAAAATTGTCAAGCTTCAAAATGACATCATAGGATGGATTTAGCTTTAAGAAACCAACATGGAATCTCAGAGGCCAAGAAGAAAACTCGAAGAATCATAACCAGACGAGGTAAGGAGTCAATTTACACAATAAAACTTGTTATGTCACCCTGTGACACGAGAAGCGAGCAATCTTCACACTATATTGCTACTTAATTGTAGTAATGTTTGCATCCTCATTATTAGCTTGATAATATGAAGAAAGTGAAAAAGTGGGGGTACAACAACCTCACCCAATAATTCGCTTAGCAATACGTATGGACTAACTCCAATATACTTTTAAGAGAATCAACTGGACAGTCAAACTCAATCTTAATAAAAAGTATATTAAAGAGTCATATCTCAATTTCTCGATTCAATCCTTATTCAAGCAAATAGAAATCTGCTAGTCTAATTGAATACAAGAGAAATTAACTTGAATGGTACCAAAGACCAATGTTCAAGTATCAATATTGATTGACTCAATGCACAACATGTGATATTTCAATTATATAACAAAATATAATGCGGAAAAGAAATAACACAGACACTAGAAGTTTTGTTAACGAGAAAACCGCAAATGCAGAAAACCTCCGGGACCTAGTCCAGATTGAACACACACACCGTATTAAGCCGCTACAGAAACTAGTCTACTACAAACTAACTTCGGTCTGGACTGTAGTTGAACCCAATCAATCTCACACTGATCCAAGGTACAGTTGCGCTCCTTACGTCTATGATCCCAGCATGATACTATGCACTTTATTCCCTTAGCTGATCTCACCCACAACTAAGAGTTGCTACGACCCAAAGTCGAAAACTTTAATAAACAAATTTGTCTCACACAGAAAAGTCTACAAGAATAGAAAAATCTGTCTCCCACAGAAATACGTACAAGTTTTGTTTCGTCTTTTGATAAATCAAGGTGGGAACCAATCGATAACCCGGACTTATATTCCCGAAGAACAGCCTAGAATTATCAATCACCTCATAATAATCTAAATCGTATGATGGCGAAACTAGATATTTTGGAATCACAAACGATGAGACGAAGATGTTTGTGATTTCTTTTATCTTACCTATCAGAGAAATTAATCTCGAGTCAATTATTTCAATTATACTCAATACGATAGAATCGAGCAAGATCAGATCACGCAACCACAAAGAAAATAGTTGGGTCTCGCTTCACAATCTCAATAAAGTCTTCAAGTCGTTAACCTACAAGGTCTCGATAGAAACCTAAGGTTAAAGGATAATCAACTCTATCTTATACAACTAGTATCACACATGAGGTGTAGGGATTACCTTTCACAGTTGTTAGAGTTCTCCTTTATATAGTCTCCAAATCAGGGTTTGCAATCTAAGTTACCTTGGTAACAAAGCATTCAATATTCACCGTTAGATGAAAACCTTATTAGATTCAAGATAATATCTTTCAACCGTTAGATCGAACTTAACTTGTTATACACAAATGAACTATACGTCATTTAGGTTTGTGTAACCGTACCTAAATATGTACACGTCGTTGGTTCAACAGTAGTTAACCACATGGTTATCCATATGAGCATTTTCATATCAACCTTATTCATATTCACCATAACTAGTTCAAATGACTCAAATGAACTAGTTCAAGAGTTGTTCAATTGCTTAGATCTCATAGAAGCATACAAGACACAATCAAAGCAAAATTGGTTTTGATTCACTTGAATCGATTCATGAACTTTATAGCCACGGTTTGTAAATATGCATTCCTTAGTTTATATAAATTTAAGTTCACGAATAAACCAATTTTAGAAAGTAACACACTTAAGTATGCATACGGGTATGCGTACTTAAGTAACCGGTTTTGAGTTTGATTAGGTTTTCAAACTCAGCAGAAATTCACGGACGTGAACTTTCCGCCAGCATGCGTACGGGTATGAGTACTTAAGTAACCAAGTTGGTTTTGAAATCCAAACTCAACAGAAATTCACAGACGTGAACTTCCGCCAGTATACGTACGGGTACGCATACTTACCCAGTCTCCATCAACCATTTTGTATACACACAAGTATGCATACACTTGGTTCCCAGTTTTGGACTTATACACTAATGTGCGAACACACTATATATGATTATATCCAAAGATGGCTACATATTCTAAACTCTTTATTTTAATCATTGAAACATTCTTAGAGGATGTTAAATAGAGGTTATTCACACACTATTTTTCATCAAAGCAATTTTCAAGATATTGAAATAATCAACATGACTTTCGTCACGAGTAAATATGAACTTGGCCAAAGCGAAAGCTTACCAACACATAGTTCGAGAGCGAGATAAACTCGACTTGAAATAGCAAATGTGTATAATCGAAGTCCATATAGTAATACGACTTTTGTCTCAAGATAGGAGATAGAGCAGATAGACTTTTTGAGTGATAGATAAGTTCAAGTCTCCACATACCTTTTAGTCGATGAAGTCCACCAGTTCCTTAAGTAGTTTTTGGTATTTGTATGATGAACATCGTGGAGTCTAGAGCTCAACTACACTTTCTATCCTAGTCCGAGACTTAGCTATAAGTAGACTAAAATCAAGACTTATAGTTTTGGCAACTAAACTTGACAACAAGCTTGAGATAGCAACGCTTGCGAGTTCGACAGAGCAGTGCTCTAACAATCTCCCCCTTTGTCAATTTTAGTGAAAAAACTATCAATACATATGGATTACAAAAAATAAACTTTGCAGCTTCTCTTCCACATGCTTGATCTCCTTGGTTCTTCAACATTACTCGAAATCTTCGTCACTTCCAAGTACTTCAATGATTCCAAATGTTGTAAGTTTAGCATCATCGTTGTTGAAAATCTGTATCCATAACAATGAAAAAACAAAAGCTCTCAATCATTGTTACACGGTGTCATAGTATCATTACACAGCATCAAAGTTCAATTGTATCACAACTTTGAGAACAATACTATGGTGATATGTATCACTCCACCTTAGTCAATACTCCATCTCTCATGGAAACCACTCCCCCTTACATAATGATCCAAAAACCATATGTATTTGTAGTGTGAACTACACATTAATTCTCCTCCTTTTTGTCAATAAAATTGGCAAAGGTACGAAAACTAGTGGGATCCTAATAAAAATTTCCATAGAGACATGTCATGACCAAAAGAAAGCACATATCAAATTTTTAGATGTAATCATATAGCCGAAACTAAATGCATTCATCAAGGAGTTTATAAAGATACAAGATAACCCCTATAATATTCCACAGCCGCACTCCCCACAAAGATTTGGCAATAAAGCACAAGTTAAAATAAGAACTCTCCCCCATATAATGTAATTCCCGAAATAACAACAATAGCGACCTTACTTTCACAAGAAAATAAGGATTTATTTGGACAACAATAAATCATATAAGAATATGAAATTGTATCCAAAATACTCAATTGAATTAACCACAAGTGAACCCATGATTAATTCAACCGGAATACTCAACTAAACTAACCACAAGAGAACCCATGATTAATCTAATTGGAAATACTCAACATAAGAAGACTTACGGAGCCACACAGTATGTACATAAAAGAATATGGATCAGGGAAGATTAATACTGTGGAATAGACAAAGACTCGTTCTATTTTCCATCACTATTTGCATAATGACATACAATAGACTTAATCTTTGTAAACAAAAGCTCATCCTTTCTTCCATCAATATTTTCATAATGACATATAAAAGGCTTAACTTTTGTTTTTGTCAAAAGTTCATTCATTCTTTTATCAATACTTGGATATCGACGTACGAAAGACTTAACTTTTGACAATGTATGGGACAATCATAGTTTGCGGACGCAAACACACATATCCCATAATAAATTGCAATATATAAAACTATAAAGATTAATACTGCAAAAATCATCTTCCAAACAAAAATAATATAGAATTTAAACAAATAAATCTAAAAACATTGAAGATGAAAAGTTGGACATAGCTATGTGTAATCACAATAATGGTTATTCCAAACTCTAGTTATTCTTCTTAAAAACATAAGAATAAAATTCTCATAAGAAGCTTTCTTAGACAAAATAAGAAAATCAAGTTTCTATGACAACTTCATACCTTTGAAAGGGACCATCATAAAAGGTATCACTGATATCCTTGATTTTCTTGACCATAGAGACTCCATGTTCATGAGTTAGAGCATTAGTTTTTCGGTCAAAAATTCGGGCAAGATGCCTAGATTTGACACAGTCCATGATAAGTTTCTTCTGATTCCTGATCAATATGTTTTGATTATCAAGGATTTTGGCATGACCATCAAGCATCTGATTTATTTGCAGTTGAATATTTGCAAACTCGGCCCTAGAGTCATTCTGAAAAAGAATTAAATCCTTGATAGATTCTCCAACCCAGGAGTTATACTCTTTCCTTCAATCATCCTTTTCAGGACAAGATCTTGAACAAAATTGCATCCTTTAGAGTCTTCTTCCATCTTAATATTCACAACTTCGTGAGGTCTTGAGAAGTTTTTCATACCCCCTTTTTTTATTAGGGAAGGCAAAACAATATAAGGTATATATATGTTTTCAAGAGATTGATATCCTTGTTGTGAAAACCCTAAACTCCCAAGAGAGACCCTGACGTTCGTGGACCGGTTGAAAACAACAGAATTGAAGAGATTAAAACAAATAGCTCTGTTTTTCATACATCCCACATCATCATGGCTCAATATTTAAAATTTAATCAGAGCATAAGAGTGAGATTCAAGACAACAAGGAGTAAATAGACTCTAATTTTACATCAAGAGAAAACAGCATAGTCAAACACAACACAGATGAAAAAAACTTCATTAGTCTTGAGTATCTCCCAAAAAAAAAAAAAAAAAAATCTTGCATCTCTCAAGTTGGATACAAGAATAAAGATGCATATGATTAGGCAGTCACTATGATTGTTGGGGGATGAGTTGTAAATTCCATTTGAAGGTTTGAACCTGGTATTCCTTACTTTCCTTGGGTTATTTTTATACCATAAGAATTTAGCATAGCCTTGTCAGGTGATCCATCATAAATATTTTTCTGGGGATTAAGTCTAGGACCTCTGGAAACTAGTTCCAGAGAATTAGAAGACACATGTCTCTACCATCTAGACTTAGATTTACCAGACACATTCTCATAAGAACTGGGAATATGTGTTTTCGTGGTGTAGAAATTAGCACCATACGGAGACACACGATTCCTGTGGGGATTTTGAGATGAGTGGCCATTGAAAATCCTTTTTTGAGAATTCTGGTTTTCTGCAGGAATGAAATCCATTGAAGATGCTATCAGACGATTTACTCGGTTGATATTAAAAAGAAGTAGATTTTGAAGATCAGAAATCTGTTTCTTTCTAGCAAAACAATGATGAATATAGTGATTCTTTTTCCCACAGAAGGAACAGGTTCGTGGAGGAGTAACGTTTTCAGGAGCCTGTTTTGAATTCATAGCCCTATTAGAAGATTGCAAGTTATGTAAACACTTCTTAGCATAAACTTCCTTTGGAGAACATCTCTTCATGTACTATAATTTTGTCTGAGAATTGGTCGATACAGAAGAGTTTTCATTAAAATAGAGTTTTCCTTTTTCAAGGATTTGCACTGTTCTTGGGCTAGAATAAGAGAAGCACTTAGTTTCTCTTTTTCAACACGAAGTTTGTTTAGATCAGATGAATGCGTCTCGATCAAACGTTTTTCTCTAATTGAATCTTCTTTAACAATATTCTCAAAAACACTAATTTTTTCACGCTGAAGAGTAGTTTCTTGAATAAGTTTTTCAATACTGTTGGAGAAGGATTCAATTATACTATAGAGTTCCCATTTTCGACCAAGCGACTTCTCAAACTCATCAATAAGTTGAGCATGATTATGAAAATCAATAGTCACAGACGATTTTTTTGAGATTCTGGTGATATCCATTTCAGCTTTTGACAGAGTGTCAAATGTCTCATTTAAGGGAAAGTTATCAATATTTGATAAGGCATCCTTTCTACCTCGAGATTCGGAAGAATCACGGAAACCTACAATAATAATACTGCAAGTGCATAGTGTCTAACTGGTAGACAATGGCAAGTACAGGTCGTTCCCACGAGAAGTGTGAAAATACTAATTCTAATTAATATAAAAAACCAACCAATCAACTTCAAGGATTCAGAAATTCATGGAATTATGAAAGTAAAATAGTAAAGATATAACCAAGAATAAGAAGGTGTTAGGGCTCCAGGAATCCGTTGTAGGTAAATTATTGCATTCAATCACAAAGGGTATTAACACGAAAGATATTTCATTTAACGATTGTCGACAAGATTTATCAAAAATATCGTTTGTTCTCACCTTAAAGTAGAATTCCAAAGCACTAAGTATACATGGCATAAATAGTCAAGTGATATTCATAAAACGATTATTACTAAGGTTCAACGAGTCCTTCTACTAATCTAACTATGGACTATACATGGCATAGAACATGAAAATCCAGCTAGAAGGTAAATCATTGAAAGAGAGACAAAACCATAATCATTAAGCTCATATTATAGAAAACCCTTATTTCAAAAACACAAATAAATCCAACCACAAGTTCATCTTTTTTATCCTAACATGGATTAGCCGGACATGGATTTCTCAAAAGCCATAAATAAGTATAAAATTAATAACTAATCAAAAATGAAAATGGAGAACACAAACCTCAAACCCTAATCTTAGTTTCTTGTTGTCGTCGGCACTGCAGAGACAGCCTCCCCCTTTTCTTCTTCCATGTTCCTTTCCTCCTTTATATGTTCTACGAGATTCTCATTAAACCTAACCACTTTCCAAAGGCCCAGTCCATTACCGACTCCAGTGGCCAACTTCAAACACAGAACCAATTTGCCTAGTCCAATGCTCATGAGTCATGTCTCGTATATCCTCTAAATCTGGTCATAGTACCCAATTCTTAAACTCTGTCCGTGCATTCTCTTCCCCAAATATCAGACTCACTCCATTCATTTTGTCCGCTAAGTCCCGGCCACACAAACATCACCACTGCAATCAGCTTTGCCAACTTCCTAATCTTCTCGCCTCCATCACCGGTCACCAGTTGCAACCCACTTCGAACAGCAACCGTAATAGCCCAACACAACTTCGAATCAGTCGACACAGCGGCGAATCCAGCACAAAATCTCAGCGGGGGCACAATCTACTCCCCGGTGATCATAACTAAAAATGTAATGGGAAAAATCACTATGCAGATCTAATTTCATTTCATAAGCTTCATTCAAATTTACATAGTATCGAATAGTGGAAGAAAAGAACAAATTAAATCAGTTCTGATTGCGAACACCATTAAACTACATGATAATCATCGCCGGGAACACTCGAGCAATACTATAAAAAGACTGAAGAAAATATAAAAGCTAAACAACACTTAAATAGTAATCCTTCCAGCATCACAACTTCGGTCTTTGAACACCATTTTAGTTATTCTTATTTTCTACAGGCCTATACTCGTGAACAATTCCAACACTCAAACCTCTTGTACATCCTTCTGCTAAACGCATTTGCATGATGGAGTAGATTAAACACTAATTATAAGTAAAACTAAGCAGTATAATTAAGCAGTTTTCCTGTGAAAGAGGGATTTTATACGAAAATATATAAGAAACTAATTAGATCTGAACTCTAAAACTAAGCAGTTTTCCTGTGAAAGAGGGATTTTATCTAATTTGATCCTTAATCTCAATGTAGTTGTGTAGGTCGTGGAAATGGATATAGGAAAGTTAGTTTCGGAAGTTTTATCTTTATACTTGGTATATGTAGTAAATTCTATGGGGGCGCATGGTTATTTTAAAAGAAAGTTACATTAGGTTTTTTACTTTCCAAAAAATTAGGGGGGGGGCGGTGACCCCAGTGGCCCCACTGTGGATTCGCCACTGAGTCGACACCCACCTGCTGAGAAGCATCTATCTCCAATCACTCGAACCAACAGCACTTTCTCACGTGCCTCCACTGCAAATATCCCAACCACCGGCTGCGCCAGCTCGACGACTGATACACCTTCTCCGTTGAATCAACAGCAACCCAACACCAACTCTACTTCTTAGTCTCTGTCTTGTAAACCTCTCTGTGTAATGATTACCAACAGCTCAACCATCTCCAGCAAACTAACCCAGAACTTCTCATATAGTGATATAGAAAATATCAGCCATATACACAGATGACCTTGAAACTAATGAGAACATCCAGTCTTCACCATCCATCCCTTTGACTGAACCGCAGTTCGCGTCTTTCCCGTTCTCTGACCAACTGAATATAGTCATCCACCGGCTGTAATAACGCCTCAGGATTCACAGCCATACAACAAACCGAAGCAGCACTGGTTCGTCGTTCCTGTATATCCAAAACTCTTCTTTTCTCGCAAAGCTCATTGAGCTAATACCTCCTGCACTCTTGCTTTCGAAAACCCATATTCATCCTCTCCTAAACTCCAACTGCAGCACCAAACTCTGTCTGTTTAATTCTATTCTTGTTAACTGATCATTCCATGTCATTCAAACCATCAACTCCATTTGTTTCTGTAGAACTCCTAACTCAGCCACCAAAAGACACGGTTACAGCCAGCACCAGTTCAGCTTGCTACCATCTCCTGCGTCTCAAGTATTTTACTGCTGCCAATTCGTTCCCCTGGTCTGCTTCCTTTCCTCATTGTTCACCGGCAATTGCATAGCTTGCTCGGCCTCATCCCTTTGCATCCAAGACAGATAGGATAGAACCCCACTTAAGAAATATTATAGCACCAACGGTAAACATCTCATTTCTTCACAATCCAAAACGTTAATCACTGCCAGAACCCGCAATTCAATTCCACCGTTGCTACTGCTACTCGAATAAATGAATATTTCTTTTACTAAAGACAGATGATGCCTTCCCTTGTAATTCACACGAAAATGTGTGGAGTCAATAGTCACTCATCCTTTAAGCTCTAGTGGAATTTAGGTGGTGCGACATGTTGAATCTCCAATTACTCCACCAATCACTCCACCAATTACTTCACCAATCACTCCACCAATTACTCAGATTATTTTATAAATCTAGTTTCTCTCTTTACTATATATACCTCCTATTTTGGAGATGAATATATAACAATTATTTTTGAGTTGAACCTTAAGTTTAACATGGTATCAGAGCTTCATGGTGAGTTGAGTTCTTCTTAGTAATAGTGAGTGCTTCGTTACTTCGATTGATCCTTCTTCCGCTGGCTTAAGGTTCTTGTTTTTCTTTATACACTTATTGAAACAAGTAAGTTGTACTACCGATTTTATGATAAACTTGTTATGTTGAGTTTATGATTGTCTTTTTTAAATCCTACTTAATCTTGTTAATCCATTTATCTTGGACTAAGTAAGTTGTACTGGTGTTTTTGTTTCGTACAAACAGTTATCATCTTTGATCAAGATTTTTTTTATCTTAGCTAATTGAGTTTGTTTTTCTTATAAGCAAACCCCTATTAAGTTTGTTTTCATATATTTGGTTGATTTGTCAAACTTAATTTCTCTGTTCAAGAGAGAAAACTTGATTTGAATTTAAACTCTTACCGTTTTTACCGTTATAGGACTTGTCCCTCTTATTCGAATACTTCATATAATCTCTTCTTTAATCGTGATAATGTCTTCCGTTAAACGTTGTGTTTACTGTGGAGGCAATTCACACTTCGTGAAGAAATGTTTCAAGAAAATTGGCTATCCCGATTGGTGGGACGCCTATAAAATACAAATAAAGATCGACCAAAGAGGGGTAGATACATGTACTTCAATGATGACTACGACAACTGATACTCATTCTTCCGTGGTGGAATCTCATTCTTTGGTGAACCCGAACCTCTTTCAGCAATCAAGTAAGGTTGACGTCACTTTACTTGCTACTGATTCTGAAAAAAATCATGGCTGGATTCTCGATTCTGGTGCTACGGGTCATATGACGTTCGATGCCTCTATTTTGAAAGATCCATGCCTACCTGCGTATACAACTATTTCCAATGCCAATGGTGTATCCTGTTACCGGAGCTGGGAGAGTTGATTTAACACCTTCCTTGTCCTTAGAACACACATTATTGGTTCCTTCTCCTTCAAATAATCTCTTGTCCGCAGCACAAGTAACCGCACAGTTAAATTGTTTAGTACTAATCTATCCCACTTTATGTCTTCTTCAGGATCTCGGCAACGGGGAGATAATTGGGCGAGGTACTAAGAGAGATGGTTTATATTACATCGATGATGTTTGTGAAGGGAGATCTCTTTCAGTTAAAAGGTCTTCTTGTGCATCTAAAAATCAGATCTTACTGTGGCACCGCAGGTTAGGACATGTTTCTTTTGGATATTTGGAGCACTTGTTTCCTAATTTGTTTAAGTCTTGCAAACTGTCGGACTTTAAATGTGATACTTGCATTCTTGCAAAGAGTCATCGTACTACTTACCCAGATAGTTTCAGTAGAAGATACGTCCCATTCGATTTGGTTCATTCTGATGTCTGGGGACCTTCTCGTATTACCAGTACTTCTGGATTTCAGTGGTTTGTTATCTTCATCGATGATTGTACTCGTATGACTTGGCTCTATTTAATGAAGAATAAAAGTGATGTGGCTGATCGTTTTCGCGCATTTCATAAAATGATTCATACACAATTTTCGGCTAACTTAAAGGTCCTTCGTTCTGATAATGGTGGTGAGTATGTTAATGAAGTATTACAAGGATACTTTGGAGAACATGAAATTATTCATGAAACTAGTTTCCCATCTACGCCACATCAAAATGGTGTGGCGGAAAGAAAAAATTGCCAGTTACTTGAAATTACGAGGGCATGCTTGATTGGGTCAAATATGAAGCCGAAATTCTGGGAAGAAGCCATTACTAGTGCAGTATATCTTCTGAATCGAGTACCAACAAGTGTTTTAAAATTTCAGACACCTTTGGACAAATTGGCTTCGTTTGTAACAATACCTTATCATCTTAAACTTCCTCCACGGGTATTCGGTTGTGTTGTTTTTGTACATCTGCAGAAACATCTACGTACAAAGCTAGATCCTTGTGCTATCAAATGTGTTTTTATTGGTTATCATCCATTCCAGAAGGGTTATAGGTGTTATCATCCTCAAAGTCATAAATTTTATGTTACTATGGATGTCACCTTTTCTGAGCACGAAATGTTTTACTCATCCGATGTATCTGATTCTCCTCTTCAGGGAGAGATTGTTATTGAAGAGTTGAATTGGATGGATTTGTTTCCGACTAATAGTGAAATAAATATGACAGCAAATGTGTAGCGCCCCCTAAGCTAGCAGCTGACTAATCCAAGAGATTTAACTAAATAAGAGGCACTAAAAATCCAAATTAAACACTTAACTTTCCATTAAGAAATCTGCTACAAAAACTTAAACCAAAACTAACCCCTCTCAGAAATATATATACAAGATCTTCTCTCAATTGATACATATATAATAGTCATTTGATTTTCAAATAAAATATACAACAAGGTAAACATAACAGAAGTTAATCTACTAGTGAGGTCAACCCGTGAAGCTTTAAGTTCGCAACTCGATCATCCAAAACTGAAGTGGGAATAATTAACATTTAACCTTCTAAGTAATCATAAGCAAGATTTGGAAAACAGTACATGTTTTTCCGAAACATTAAACATGACTAAAGTCTCTGAAATAATCATACATGTATATGGAACAAACTCCTTCGTCAAACAATGTACTAATATGGTTGTGAATTCCTAACCGGCAATTCACACCTATTTAGCTATGGATGCCACCAAGACCATGGTGACCAACTCTAAACAATAAAAGCTGAATTGATGTAGATATAAATGTGAAGGAGCGTATCCTATATACCACAAGTGGAAATTCTCATTTCCCATAACAATTCATGTTGACGACGAAACAATACAAGTCCTTTCCACATCGTGGAAAGATTCACATAAATAACAGGATTATCATAATGCATTTTAAATAAAATATGGAATGCAGAAACAGACAATGCATGAGTTTGTAAAGCATAATATTTTATAAAAATAACAATAATGAATACAAAGAGTCAAATGCATTCCCACACCTTTTTGATGACAGCCACGCTTATCTCGGGATCCATAATCCACTGGTTCGTCCTTTGAATCGATCGTTGTTAATAATTAACTGTTAATCACACAAGAATTCTAAGATTCTAGCCAAAATGGCTCACACATGAATTATAAAAATCTAACTAATAGTCCTAAGTCCATTTACGCTTTTATACCCTTTTATTATCTATCTTAAGCCCATTTAAGGTTCTTCACATCTTCATAATCCATCTCTTGCATATCTAAAGATCTACCAATTCATTGGGTTGATTCTCTAATCCAAAATCTAAGTCTTATGAATATCTACAACTTTGTAGAAGAAGTCAAAGTCTAATTCAGACCATAAATGGTCCAAAATATGTAACTAAGGATACATGGCACTAAGCCCAAGTCCACTAGACTTAGTCCATTACACAAGTACTGACCCAACTGGGTCAACTAACGGTCATTGATGGTCAAATGGTTCAACTAACAGTCAACGTTTAGTCAAAGGTCAAAGTCCAGGTCAAGTCAGTGTCCAGGGTCAATGGTCAAAGCCAAACAAGAATCGGTCAAATGAGTCAAATCGGTCAAGGTACTTTGAGTCAGGCCTAATTCTTGAAGTTAAACTGATTCAACTCAGTCAAATAATTTGAGTCAGATAAAAACAAACCCGAGTCAGACTGAATAAACTCAGTCAGACAGGTCAAGGGTTCTTCTCATACAACTGAGGCTCTAACTCTACAACTCTCAACTACAATCTACTCACTACACCAATTCATTCAATTATAAATAAACTTCAAACTACAATTACAATTACAATTTAGTTTACCTGCAATTGCAGTTCCAAGCTTTTTACAAACAACCACAACTCTAAATTCATCACCAAGCTCAACTACAGTCACCTATAGGTCTAACTCATATTTCTATCTCAACACAATTTGTAATCCAAGCTCTAAGTACTTCAACCAAACCTAACTCAGATCCATTACAACCACCCATCCTACACAATCAAAACTCCAAATCAATCCACTGCTATTCAACTCCCTTAACATCTCCAAGACCCTGTACTTACAAACCAACATCACCTCCAGCTAAATCTCAGCTCCAACAACACCTCTACTTCTTATTCTTGCGATTCCAGTTTATCCAACTCAATCCAAGTCTCACTCACCAAAATCTGCAATTCATATCATAACATTTTCCAACAAACACAATTCATGTACTAACCCAATCCACACCAGATTCCCTGTAATTTCATATGTATCGGCCACAACTACAATTCCAGTTTATATCACTTCAATTCTCAATAATTTAACATAAATTAAAACCACAATCCAATTTCGATCTATAACAACAAATTCAACCATGATGATAAACTCTTCTTCCTGTGTTTTAGCACAACCTAACCAATACTATTTGATTCACCTACCACATCTGAGATTCAATATTTCATCTTGAATAACACACATCCACCTTGAACACACAATATTAACAACATCCCTTGGACTGTAACTCCATTCCAATTCTACGACAATCAGCACAGCTACAATCTTACCATCTGCATCTCAATACAGCCACCTGAAATCCCATTACATAGCCAATTCAGTTTTATAACCTCTCTACGGATACTACCAACACTAATCATTCTTATACTTCTTAAGTTAAAAATCCTGTAACCCAAGTTCACCCATATCAATCTTGTTCCATCTGCAATAACAATTCAATCCTAACTTTAAACATGTTCTCTTTTCATCAACCACCTTCATTATCTCTGTAACCTCAATAAAACTTATCCAATCTCAGTTCTCATTCATAAATCCAATAATTAAAATGATTCAAATCAAAATACTATAATTAAGATTGTTTATCGGTTTACCCAATTATTAGTACCCTCTGAACAGCTACATCACCAATTCAATTATTCTGAAAACCTAATTTCTGTTTTGGGAAAGAACAACAAAACCCTAAATCCCACTGAAATCTAAATTACACTTCAAACAATCATCTCTACTCAAATTAGAAGTAAAACCATGAATCAATTCATCAATTCAAACTTAATTTCACAATTAAAAGAAATTAGATTGAGAAATCTTCATTTACCTTCTTCTCGATTTTCTGAAATGAATCAATACCAGAATTAGTGTTACCACCACTAACTTCTCCTGATTCTACTTCTCTTATCTCAATCTCATAAACTTAATCACTATCAATTTCATCTTCTGAAACTTCATCGCATAAACCCTAACTCACTGAGACGTAATTCATCACTACGATTTGAGAATCGAATTCTAATTTCTCTTCTTTACCAACAAAAATGAAAACCCACCATCTAATGCTCAATTTCATCATCAATTTCTCACAAATTCAATCCTCTCCAGAAAACCCTAAATCAATTACAACATCATCAATAACTTCTTCTCCCAAGCTTAAACTAACATCAACACCATCAACAACAATCACTACAACCCATATGCTCTATATACGATCTCCTAATCATCGATTGTTTCTCAAACCTACGCCCGATTGAAGAACAGCAAAGAGCAGAGAAGAGAAGAAATAAGAAGAAAGAAAAGATTATAAGAAATGGTTTTCTTCGATTTGGTTTTGGTAGATAATACCAACGGGGAACACTAAACACACACTAGAAGTGATAAGGGAATTCTGAGTCGGTCTAGTGGCAAAATGACTAATTTGCCCTTTATGTTAATCTAAAGATTTCTTCTTCGTCCAGTATCCGAACGACACTTTCGAGTAGTCCATTCCGCGTAAATTTTTGAGACCTATCTAACGATAATATTTTCGTAGCTAGATCGTTGTTATATTAATTCCTAATAATTAACGTTCGAGTTACACTAATCGAGTAATTAACGGCTAAGACGTCTCTTGACTAGTCTAATAGCGTTGACGAGCTCGAGGATCGTTACAAAATGAATCAAGCATAAGTACACATCCAACTGTTAGTAGTTCAATAATTGATGATATACAAGTCATGGAGCCGGTTTAAGAGTTCGATATTCCTGTTTCCGAAGAAATTGACACCCCTTCTCTTGAAGCTCCGTCTCTCTCTTCATCAACAGTACCTACATCTAATTGTCCTCCAACCGGTGTCGATGTCCCCGAGGTAAGCATAAATTGTTCGATTAATACTAATGATTCTTGTGAACTACCTGACACCGACAGGTACCAGTTGCCACCAAGGAGTAATCGTGGAGTTCCACCAGATTGTTTTTCACCTGAAGCAATAAGGAAGGTGAAATACCCTATTGCGAATTATGTGTCAACTCATAGATTATCAAAAGAGGGAAAAGCGTTTGTCAGTCAAATGGCAGATGTTACTATTCCCAGAACAATAGAAGAACACTATCTAATCCGAAATGGGCTGGTCCTATGAAAGAGGAGATGGTGGCACATGAAGGAAATGGTACATGGGATATAGTCTCACTACCAGAAGGAAATAAACCAGTTGGCTACAGGTGGGTATATACTATCAAGCATAATCCAGATGGCTCTATTGACATGTATAAAGCAAGACTTGTGGCTAAAGGGTTTACCCAGACTTATGGTATTGATTATCAGGAGACGTTTGCTCTTGTTGCAAAAATTAATACTATTCGATTATTATTGTCTTTGGCAGCAAATATAGGCTGGCCTCTACAACAGTATAATGTAAAAAAATGCTTTTTTACATGGTGATTTGCAAGAAGAAGTCTACATGACACTACCTCCAGGTTATAATGCTCCAAACAATGCTAATGTAAGTTAAAGAAGGCTTTATATGGTTTGAAACAATCTCCCAGAGTATGGTTTGGTAGATTTTGCATTGCAATGAAGAAGTTTGGGTATATACAGAGTAATGTTGATCATACCTTGTTCCTTAAAAGAGTAGGTGACAAGGTAACTGCTCTTATTATCTATGTAGATGATATGGTGGTAACAGGAAATGACCCTGAAGAGATGAGTAATCTGAAGAATTTCTTGTATTCTGAGTTTGATATGAAAGATTTGGGTGGACTTAAGTACTTCTTGGGTATTGAAGTTAGTCGATCCAGAAAGGAAATTTTCTTGTGTCAGCGAAAATATGTGATTGATTTGTTGAAGGAAACTGGTATGACTGGATGTACGCCAATCGGGTCTCCTATGGAACAAAATCATGGTCTTGAAGAATGTTCTGATCAAATACCAGCAGACAAAGGACAATACCAGAGGTTAGTTTGTCGATTGATTTATCTTTCATATACAAGGCCAGATATTGCTTATGTTGTAAGTGTTGTAAGCAGATTTATGCATAATCCGGGTTAGCAACACATGGATGCAGTCACCAGGATACTAAGCTATTTGAGGTCCGCACCAGGCAGAGGTTTGATGTTTTCAAAACATGAACATCTTGATGTATCAGGTTACACTGACTCAGACTGGGGAGGTAATGGTGACAGGAGAAGATCAACATCTGAGTATGTTACCTTTGTTGGGGGAAATTTAGTGACATGGAAGTCTAAGAAACAACAGGTTATTTCCTTATCCAGTGCTGAAGCAGAATACAGAGCAATGGTGAAAGTAATTTGTGAATTTTTATGGTTAAAGAGGCTTATGGAGGAGCTTGGTTTCCTTGTTGAAAACCCTATGAAGTTGTTTTGTGATAACCAGTCAGCAATCAAAATTGCAGAAAATCCAGTGCAACATGATCGAACAAAGCACGTGGAAATTGATAGGAACTTCATTTATGAGAAACTCAAATAAAACATTATTGAAGTACCATATGTCCGAACAACACAACAGCTGGCAGATATTCTAACAAAGGCCGTATCAAATAATATATTTAACGATTCACTTGTCAAGTTGGGCATCTGTGACATATATGCACCACCTTTAGGGAGAGTGTTGAATCTCCAATTACTCCACCAATCACTCCACCAATTACTTCACCAACCACTCCACCAATCACTCCACCAATTACTTCACCAACCACTCCACCAATCACTCCACCAATTACTTCACCAATCACTCCACCAACTACTCAGATTATTTTGTAAATTTAGTTTCTCTCTTTACTATATATACCTCCTATTTTGGAGATGAATATATAACAATTATTTTTGAGTTGAACCTTAAGTTTAACATGACCAACTCGAACAAATAACAATGCATCCCATGATTAATTAAGCCTTATCCTCTTTGGTGCCGACATTCATTGTGGTGCTTTTCGCTGCCATTAAATTTCTCGTTTAGCCATTTATTGTAATGGTGATCGTATTTGCTCATACTTTCTACTAAAGCATTAAAATAGTGTCATTAATCAATATATCGAGTCCTAGATAATATAAATATGTGTATAAAATGCCGTATTTATGTGCTTATCAATCATCTAAGTAGTTATCCTTTGAGATAATTCCAAGACATTTGGCATAATTGAAAGCTTTGGAGAGCATTTTAGTGTGCACAACAGCAAGAGATAATCTTCCGTCCACAGGGACAGATTGCTACAAACACATACTTATAAGGTCTTAAACGTGTTTGCCTGCTCGGATACCAATTGAAAAAGTAGGGTACAACAACCTCACCCAATAAATCTCTTAGAAATCTGTATGGACTAATACCAATATACTTTTAAGAGAATCAACTAGACAGTCAGACTCAATATTAATAAAAAGTATATTAAAGAGTTATATCTCAATTTCTCGATTCAATCCTTACTCAAGCAAATAGAAATCTACGAGTCAAATTCAATACAAGAGAAATTAACTTGAACGGTACCAAAGACCAATGTTCAAGTATCAATCAATTTCAATCAACCACCAAAGGTCGGATTTCCCAATTGATTAATTCAACGCACAACCTGTGATATTTCAATTATATAACAAAATATGATGCGAAGAAGAAATAACACAGACACCAGAAGTTTTATTAACGAGGAAACCGAAAATGCATAAAAACCCCGGGACCTAGTCCAGATTGAACACACGTTGTATTAGGCCGCTACAGACATTATCCTACTACAAACTAACTTCGGTCTGGATTGTAGTTGAACCCCAATCAATCCCGCACTGATCCAAGGTACAATTGCGCTCCTTATGTTTCTGATCCCAGCAAGATACTACACACTTGATTCCCTTAGCTGATCTCACCCACTACTAAGAGTTGCTACGACCCAAAGTTAAAGACTTTAATAAACAAATGTGTCTCACACAGACTAGTCTATAAGAATAGATAAATCTGTCTCCCAAAGAAATACATATAAGTTTTGTTCTGTTTTTTGATAAATCAAGGTGAACAGGAACCAATTGATAACCCGGACTTATATTCCCGAAGAACAACCTAGGATTATCAATCACCTCACAATAATCTAAATTGTATGATGGTGAAACTAGATATTGTGGAATCACAAATGATGAGACGGAGACGTTTGTGATTTCTTTTATCTTGCCTATTGGAGAAATTAATCTCGAGTCAATTATTTCAATTGTACTCAATACGATAGAATCGGGCAAGATCAGATCACGCAACTATAAATAAAATAGTTGGGTCTGGCTTCACAATCCCAATGAAGTCTTCAAGTCGTTAACCTACAGGGTCTCGATAGAAACCTAAGGTTAAAGGAGAATTGACTCTATATTATACAACTAGTATCACATAGGAGGTGTGGGGACTACCTTTCCAAGTTGCTAGAGTTCTCTTTTATATAGTCTCCAAATCAGGGTTTGCAATCTATGTTACCTTGGTAACAAAGCATTCAATATTCATCGTTAGATGAAAACCTGATTAGATTCAAGCTAATATCTTTCAACTGTTAGATTGAACTTAGCTTGTTATACACAAATGAACTATACATTATTTTAGGTTCGTCTAATCGTACCTAAATGTGTACATGTCGTTGGTTCAACATTAGTTAACCAAATGGTTAGCCATATGAGCACTTTCATATCAACCTTATTCATCTTCATCATAACTACTTCAAATGACTCAAATGAACTAGTTCAAGAGTTTTTCAATTGCTTAGATCTCATAGAGGTATACAAGATACAATCGAAGAAAAATTTGTTTTGATTCACTCGAATCGATTCATGAAATTCGTAGCCACGATTTTTAAATATGCATTCTTTAGTTTATATAAATTTAAGTTCACAAATAAACCTATTTTAGAAAGTAACACACTTAAGTATGCGTACTTATGTAACCGATTTTGAGTTTGATTTGGTTTTCAAACTCAACAGAAATTCACGGAAGTGAACTTTCCTCCAGTATGCGTACGGGTATGCATAGTTAGGTAAATAGATTGAGTTGGTTTTGAAATCCAAACTCAGCAGAAATTCACGTACGTGAACTTCCTCCAGTATGCGTACGGGTATGCACACTTACCCAGTCTCCATCAACCATTTTGTATACAAAAAAGTATGCATACATTTGGTTCCCGGTTTTGGACTTATACACTAATGTGCGAGCACACTATATATGCTTATATCCAAAGATGGTTACATATTCTAAACTCTTTATTTCAATCATTGAAACATTCTTAAAGGATGTTAAATAGAGGTTATTCCCACACTATTTTTCATCAAAGCAATTTTCAAGATATTTAAATAATCAACATGACTTTCGTCACGAGTAAAGATGAACTTGGCCAAAGAGAAAGCTTACCAACACATATTTTGAAAGCGAGATAAACTCGACTTGAAATAGTAAATGTGTATAATCGAAGTCTATATAGTAATACGACTTTTGTCTCAAGATAGGAGATATAGTAGATAGACATTTTGAGTGATAGATAAGTTCAAGTCTCCACATACCTTTTAGTCGATGAAGTTCCACCAGTTCCTTGAGTAGTTCTTCGTCTTTGTATGATGAAGGATGTGGATTCTAGAGCTCAACTAAACTTTCTATCCTAGTCCGAGACTTAGCTATAAGTAGACTAGAAATCAAGAATTATAGTTTTGGAAACTAAACTTGACAACAAGCTTGATATAGCAACGCTTGCAAGCTTGACCGAGCAGTGATCTAACAGAAAGCATCAAGGTTACTCAAGCCCTATCTAGTTTTTATTTGCTCGCTAATCATATCATGAATTCTTTTAATTGCTTTCATAAATAGATAATAAGTAAGATATTTATTTTTTAGTGAAACTTCTCCAAATGAACAAAATCATTTTGACACAATCCTTTGTATTACACTTACTATCAAACACATCACTTCTAGTCCAAAAGAACTTGATGTGTTTATCAACATTTCGTGTGCTCTAAACTCTGTTTATTGAGCTAAGAATGAGCTCTTACTCATGTTGATGTATATAAAATACATTCATGAGAACATTACATAAGGACATGTAAGATAATATTAGTAGAATGTATGATATATTATCAAAAATAGGTAATGGGTCACGGACCGTGAAGACTTTTCACTATTCCAATACGACAAAACTCTTTAAGGTTTTGGTGTACCTATTATTCCATTTATATTCTCTTGTTCTCGTGAACTCAGGTATGAAAACTAAATTGTCTATACTCATGAACTCAGGTTCATTTGAGAACTAAAGTCCTTGCATTTTCAATTCCTTTAAGGTGTGAACTCGGTTTTCAAACCATGCATTATGTTCATGAATTGGTTCTTGTATATTAATTTGTACACATACAAAACAACCCAAATATGTTTTAAATGCTACACATATATTTCCATGAGATATTAAGCATTTGACCAACTCTTTTAAACATATTTAGACATGTTTGATCATCTATCATAATTGGTTGATTATCAGATTGAGTCTAGAAGTATTATATGAAATTAGCTAAGCTAAAAGTGTTCATATGGCTAACTTTGGTTAACTGTTATTGATCCAACTCTTTATACACGTTTAGGTGGTTTATCCATATCTGAATTTAAGTATATTTAATTTGTGTGTATCAAGCTAAACCATCTAATGGTGGAGATTGTTTGCTTATTTTTTAAGAAAACTTAGCTTGAATCTTACGTCAGGTTTTCATCTAATGGTGAATATTGATTGCTTTGTTAATAAGCTATCTTAACTTTGATTGTAAGAAACCCTGATTTGAAAGACTATATAAGAAGAATCTCTAGAAGCTGGGAAACCTAATCCTGACACTTCCGTGTGTCCTGGTTGCAAAATAAAGTTGATTCTCTCTTAACCTAGGTTTCCAGCTCTTTTGAAAATTATTGCTAGGTTTATCGACTTAAAGACTTGGCTTGGGATTCGTAAAGCTAGGTCCAACTATTTTCTCTGTAGTTACGTATCCCGATCTTACTATTCTATCATATTGAGTTTAATATTCTCTAAGATTATCTCGAGATTTATCTTCGATAGATAAGATATAAAAAGTAATCACAATAGTTCTTCGTCTCAGACTCTTGTGATTTCGCAATAACTTCTTCTGTTAATCAGTTAGGTTATTGTGAGGTGACTACTACTTTAGGATTCTAATCGGGATACATAAGACCGAATTATTAATTGTATTTCCTGTTCACCTTGATCTTTATCTAAAGACGGAAACCAAAAAGGAATAGACTTATTTGTTGGAGACAGATTCGTTTATAAGTCTTCAATTTGGGTCGTAGCAACTTTTAGGTTGTAAAGGACGTCAGCTAGGGGAATCAAGTGTGCATGAACTTGCGAGTTTCAAAAGGCGTAAGGAACACGACTGTACCTTAATAGGTGTGATACTTGGTTAGGGATCAACTACATTCCAGTCTGAAGTTAACTTGTAGTAGGCTAGAGTCTATAGCGGCTTGATACAGTATTGTGCTCAAGTCGAGACTCGATCCCGAGGTTTTTCTGTATTTACGGTTTCCTCGTTAACAAAAAAAATTGGTGTTTGTGTTATTTTTTCTGTGTTATTTTCTTTATACAATTGAAGTATCACAGGTTGTGCATTGATTAATCACAATTGATAAATACGATATTGTTTGTTGGGTAGAACTTGATTGATACTTGGATAATGGTCTTTGGTACCATCCAAGTTATCCTCATACCAATCAGGTTCACAGACTCATATCTGTTTGATTACTGATTTTGTTGAGAAAGAGATATCAAAGTATGAATGGATTTATCACCTTGAGTTAGAGAGAGTAATTTTGTGTGTAACTAAATTGAATGTATTGACAAGGATATGGAAAATATTTGTTCAATGCTCATCCAAAGCGGATAAGATGAGTTAGATCTAAAGAAGTATGTTATAACATAGTCAAATATGGTTGAGTTTATCCACGTAATGATGGTTGAATCTTCATCAAGCCAATCGGTGTAAGCAGGATTCTCTATTCCTTTTGTTTCATTTATTGGAGATGTAACTGAGGAGGACATGGATAAGAGCCATCCAAAAAACACATCAATTTATATTTTTGAATCACATGATTCATTAAATTTCTTGATGTAAAATAGTTATCTTCTTTGAGCTTCAAAGTGACAAAGTTTGTGATCTGATTTAGAGAAATGCGAGAAAAGGAATTTAATGTTGGATTTTCCATTATTGTAGAGGAAAAATCTTGAATCATTAAATAGATCTGAAATTCATGATGAAGAAAACACTAAAACACACACAAAAAGATGATTTTTGTGAAGAAATTATCACAGTAACAGAAGATTGTAAAATATTGAGATGGGAATAACATATCTAATCGATTAAATGTTAAAGATTCAGTTAAATAAAATCAAGAACCAGAAAAATCTCTGATTAAAAATTACCAAAATCACTCAAAAGAAGCTTAAAGAACCGAGTTGAGCAGCAGATTGAACTGAGAAAGCTTTAGATTGCAGGATTGAAGTAGGTTGTGAAAGGAAAACCCTAACATATCTGATACCACAATAACATGATGATCGATATCAATGATGAAGAACAATCAAAATGAGTGATAAACTCAGAGTTTCATTACAAGTAATTAAATGTAGTAAAAGATATCTATACAAGATTAACTGACATTAACAGACTGTAATAATGACTCACACGAGTACACACGTGTGACAGAAATAGAAAATAATAAGTCACGTGAATGACACATGATTGAAATATGTAATCCTGTTATCCTGCACTGAAACTTTTCCTTAACATACACTGCTACATTCTTCAATTGTAGCTATGTCTTTAGCAATCTTCCTTGGTTGTTATCCTGGGATATATCTGCTTGTAATTGAGGGAGCTCAAATATCTGCCTTGACAAAGATGAAGTCTTAATTAGCATCATCATAATCGTAGACAAAACAATCGATGTCATCCTTAATTTATCAATATAATTTAAATAAAATCATGGGCTGAATCTAATCTTAAACGACATTAAATATGTGAAGAATTTTTTTCCAAGATGGTGGAACCATAAAAACTTAGAACCATCTCATTCTCCCACCGAATAGCCATTGTCCACGTGTTTTCCCCGCATATTTAAAATCACTCATTGTACCTGAATGACATTCCATCATTTTCACCCATTGAACTTGAACCCAAATTCCTTTTCTTGAGAGTCCAGATAGTGAACTACAAGTTCAACTGTGAGATCTTCGCAGAAATTCGACGATAACTTGAAATAACAAAATATGTTGATAACTTTAAAATATCAGCAATTTATTGATGAAGAATTGAATTTAATTTGGCAATACAACTACTGTGAAAACTATAGTTTATGTATTGATGAGTGTATTGTCTTAGCCAGATAGAACATGCTATTACATGTTTATACAGAGAGAGAAAGAAAAAGATCAAACGTGTCAGAAAACGCGTGTGACAGTAAGAGTTAAGTCAATAGGACTACCTTGACTATTCTAATATCCCCCTCAATATGATACTGACAATCAGTAAAGCTTGACAGAAAGAGAATAAAAATTACACAACTCTCTCAAACAGAAGGGAAAAACAACTACAAAGAGCAAAAAAAAAAATGTTGTAGATGTACTAGCTACACCGGAGGAGCTAAAACCAAGAAGCTGAGCCAGCAACCTGGAGAAACTGGATAACAAATGCCTTTTGTGAAGAGATCAACCAACTTTTCCTCACTGACAATGTGATGAATCTGCAAGAAACCATTCTCCACTAGTTCTCGTACCACCTCTACATGTTTTTTCCTAGCATGGAAACCCATATTAGATGCCAAGACTATTGCACTTGTATTGTCATCATAATATAATAAAAATGGATGATTAATAGAGATATGTAAGTCAGATAACACATAAGATAACCACTATATTTCTGCTGTAGCAACAATCAAACTATTATTTTCTGCTTCAGCAGAAGATCTTGAGACAGTGTGTTATTTCTTCAAAGATCAAGACACAAGTAAGGAACCCATAAACACTACCTAACGAATAAGGAATCACCTTGTATCAGGGCATCCAGCCCAGTCAGAATCGGAATAACACTTTAAAAGTGAATATCTCCAACTTTCAAAGTAAGACCACAACCCATAGTACCTTTTAGATACCTCAATATCCTCTTGAATAAAATGAGATGGACATTAGTTGGTGCATGCTTAAATTGTGAAATGTAATTGACACAAAAAAAAGTATCAGGCCTAATGAATGTAAGATACTGAAGACTACCAACTATAGTGCGATATTTAGCAGGGTCTTGTAATAACACACCGTCATGTATTAAATCTCTAGTGGATTTGATCACTGGTGTGTCACATGGCTTTGAAACTAACATATTTTCTCTAGGAAATAAG
The DNA here is from genome assembly GCA_023529315.1 of Papaver bracteatum. Taxonomy (NCBI): domain Eukaryota; kingdom Viridiplantae; phylum Streptophyta; class Magnoliopsida; order Ranunculales; family Papaveraceae; genus Papaver; species Papaver bracteatum. The sequence goes on from JAJJWX010004825.1 coordinate 118,964, forward strand.
TCAAATGTATACTTATTCTGTGTAAGTAAAATCTCAAAATTAGTTCTACAAGCCTCAATCCCCAAAAATACTTCAAATTTGTTAGAGCATAGCTTAATTGAACCCACCAAGCATTGGTATGTCAAGTTTGATTGTCATATTTTAGTATCAAAACTCATTTAGAGTATCTTGATTAAATACTAGAGTCAAATTCGTTTAAGTTAGACTAGAAAGTATAGGAATGTTGAGACATACAAGTATTACTCCGAAGACCTGAAGATCGAGAAGAAGTAATGACCACAAGGACGACATCGTCATTCCACTTGAGGTTAGTAATTGAAAATGCGTGGGGTCTAACAACCACACCCAACAATCCGTTTTGCAATCTAAGAGGACTTACGCCAATAAACTTTCTAGAGAATCAACTAAACAGTTAGACTCAATCTAGAATAAAGTATATCAAAGAGCTTAAATATCTCTAACTCTTAATTCAATTCACAATTAGCAAATAGAAATCTGCGAGCCCGATTGAATATAAAAGGAGTTACTTGAACGGTACCAAAGACCAATGTTTAAGTGTCAATCAATGTAAATCAACTACCAAAGGTTGGATATTTTAATTGATTGATATTAACACACAACCTGTGATATTTCAATTATATAACAAAATATAATGCGCAAAAGAAATAACACAGACACCACTGTATTAAGCCGCTAAAGACACTAGCCTACTACCAATTAACTTCGGACTGGACTGTAGTTCAACTCTAATAAATCTTACACTAATTCAAGGTACAATTGCGCTCCTTACATATCTTATCCCAGCAGGATACTACGCACTTGATTCCCTTAGTTGATCTCACCCATAACCAAGAGTTGTTACGACCCAAAGTCGATGACTTGATAAACAAATTTGTCTTACACATAAAAGTATATAGGATTGAATAGATCTGTCTCCCACATAAATACCCAAGAGTTTTTGTTCCGTTTGTTGATAAAATCTAGGTGAACGGGAACCAATTGATAAACTGGACTTATATTCCCGAAGAACAGCCTAGTATTATCAATCACCTTACAATAAACTCAATCGACTTGCGAAACAAGTTATTATGGAATCACAAACGATGGGACGAAGTTGTTTGTTATTACTTATCTATCTTGCCTATCGGAGATATAAAATATCAAGTCAATTATTTCAATTGTACTCAACACGATACAAACAGCAAGATCAGATCACGCAACTACAAGACAATAGTTGGGTCTGGCTTCACAATCCAAATGTAGTCTTCAATTCGTTAGCCTACAAGGTCTCGAGAGGAAACCTAAGGTTAAAGGAGAATCGACTCTAGTTATGCAACTAGTAACACACATGAGGTGTGGAGATTAGGTTTCCCAGTTGCTAGAGTCCTCCCTTATATAGTTTTTAATTCAGGGTTTTCAATCCAAGTTACCTTGGTAACAAATAATTCAATAATCATTGTTAGATGAAAAACCTGATTCAACCAATCTAGTATCTTTCAACCGTTAGGTCGAACTTAGCTTGTTACACACAAATGAAATGTACCCTCATTCATGTTTATGTAGCCGTACCTAAATGTGTACACCATGTTGGTTCACAAATAATTAAATGAGGTTATCCATATGATTACTGTCATATCAACCTTGTTCATATTAACCATAACTAGTTCAAATGACTCAAATGAAACTAGTTAAAGAGTTGTTCAATTGCTATATTCTCATGAATTATACAAGAACATAATTGAAGCAAAATCGGTTTGATTCACTTGAATCAATCATGAACATTATAGCCATGGTTTGCAAAGATTGCATTCCTTAAGATTTAAATGTTTAAGTTCATGAACAGACCGATTTGATAAAATAACTAGCTTAAGCATGCATACAGGTATGCGTACTTAAGCAACCGGATTTTGAGTTTGTTAAGTTTCCAAAATAAGCAGAAATTCTCGGTACGAAAACTTCCGCCAGTATGCATACGGATATGCATACTTAAGGTGACTAGTTTAGGAGTTTGTAATTCCCAAACCTAGCAGATATTTTCGGTTTCGAAAACTTCCACCAGTATGTGTACGGGTATGCATACTTAACTTGTCTCCTTCACCAATTTCGTATACAGACATATGCATACAATTGGCTCCCGGTTTATGGATTTATACACTAATGTGCAAACACACTATATATTCTTACATCCAAAGATGGTTACATTATCAACTCTACATTCCAATCATTGAAATATTCTTCTATAATGACAATAGTCGTTTTCGCACACTATTAGCATCAAAGCAATTTTAAAGTTATTGAAATGTCAACATGAATTTAGTCACGAGTAAATATGAATATGGCTAAATCGAAAGCTCGCAAACACATATTTCGATAAATATGTAAGCGAGATATACCCGGCTCGAAATCTCAAATGTGTATAGTAGAAAACTATATCGTAAAACGACTCATGTCTCAATATAGGAGATAGAGTAGAAATAGATTTCCAAGTGATAGATGAGTTTAAGTCTCCACATACCTTTTTTCGATGAAGTTCCACAAGCTCCCCTTAGTAGTTCTTCTTCTTCAAATGATGAATGTCGAGATATCTAAACTCAACTACACTATCTATGTCCTAGTCCGAGACATCTATAATAGGCTAGAAATCAAGACTTATAGTTTTGATCACTAACATTGATAAACATGCTTGAGATAGCTGTAGGTACTGAATATCGCAAGATAATAGTTCACGAGTATCAGGAGAAAAGAGTTATAAAATGATACGATGATAGAAGAAGCGCGGAGAAATATGAAGTTTTGCGAGGATGAAATAATTTTGCGAGTATAAGTTGCGATACTTCGTAACTCATGAACATCTGTATAAATTTTACTATAAATAGGAGTTCAAATGTAAAATTCGAGAGGTTCTTTTAGTGAGTGTTAGAAAATATTTTAGGAAAGAGAATAGAGAAAGTTGTAACTATTCTAATTCCATTTAGATACTTCTTTGTGATCAATTGAGAACATTAATAAGAAAATTGTTATTCATCATCAAGAACTTCTTGAGTTTTTATTAATTCTATTGAGGGTGTAGTTGTAGGTTATTCTGCAACTACATAATTGGCTCTAGAAGGAGGGGACTTGAGAATTGTGGTAGCCTAAATTTGAGGGAATTGTGGAAAATTTGAAGATCAAATGAAGTCAGTAGATGGAGATGGCAAAAAGAAGAATGTAATATGATCACAGAGACAATGATTGATGAATTTCATAGTAATATGAAGGGAAAAATATACAAGCGAGATTATAGAGGAAGAAAGATCATGGAGGAAGAAAAGATGACAACTTTAGAAGAATGGGAAAAGCAGAAAATCACATTTTCAGTAGCAGAAATTCCAAATGAAGACTTGAACCACACTTCACCATTGGTGATCACATTGCCAATCATGCTAGAAGATAAGAAAGCTGAAGAAAAATGGAAATTAAACCGAATTTTGGTTGATACAGGGAGTTCTGTTAATATTATATTATATCATGCACTTAAGGGGATGGGAATTAGAGATGAAGAAATCATAAATTCAAAGTGTCTTATTCATGGATTAGGGAAATCTACAACAAAATCTAAAGGAGAAATCGTGCTGCGAGTATTACTAGGAGAAATCGAAACACATGTAATCTTGTGTGTGATAGATATGGAATCTCCATATAACATGCTGATAGGAAGGCCGTGGATTCATGCGATCAAAGCTGTTGCTTCAACATTACATCAAAAAATCAAATTTCCTACACCAAATGGAATTCAAGAAATAAAAGGAGATCTTGATAGTGAAAAATTTTGTTATCAAATTGAAGTAACACAATGCGGAGGAAGAGCAAGAAAGAAACAACTTCGTAGGAAACTTGCGAAGGAAACAAGAAAAGAAAAAGAATTCCGAGTGTATACAATAAGAGCAAAGGAAGGGAGAGGTATACCAAATGAAATTCCAGAAAAAGAAGGGGAACCAGCAAAAATAATTAAAGAACCAACACCTATGGGGGAGCAAAGTCCAAGCTATGTTGCAGCTGAACCAACTAAAGAAATAAATATTGGAAGTAAAGAGGAGCCTTTATTCTTACGAATTGGAACTAAGATGGATGAAGAAGAAGAAAAAAGGACTACTGATCTTTTGCGAGAATATAAAGATATCTTCGCAGGAAGTGTAGATGAGATACCAGGAATTGATCCATCAGTGGCATGTCATAGATTGAATATAGATAAAAATATAAGACCATTCAAACAAAGAATAAGGAAGATATCACAAAATTATCATGTACAGATAGAAGAAGAATTACAAAAGATGTTGGATGCAGGGATCATAAGGGAAGCAAAATATCCAGAATGGATTGCGAATATGGTCATTGTTCCGAAAAAGAATAAAGGAATAAGAATTTGCATAGATTTCACTGATCTAAACAAGGCATGTCCCAAAGATAGTTTTCCATTACCAGATATACCACAAATGGTGGAATCAGCTGCAGGTCATGATAGAGTCACTTCACTTGATGGATATAAAGGGTATAATCAAATATCACTCATGAGAAGAAGATCAAGAACATACTGCCTTTTTTGCTCCAAGGGGTTTGTATTGTTATGTGAAGATGCCATTTGGTTTGCGGAATGCGGGTGCTACATATCAACGTATGGTTGAAAAAGTGTTCGCGAAGTGGATACATAAAACTTTGGAGGTATATGTAGATGATATGTTGATAAAAAGCAAGGAAGCTAAAGACCATGTGCAAGATTTGAAGGAAATATTTGAGCAAATGAGAAAGTTCAACATCAAATTAAATCCTGAGAAATGTATAATTGGGGTTTCATCTGGAAAGTTCTTGGGATACATAGTATCGAAGGAGGGAATACAAGTTGATCCAGAAAAGGTCCAAGCAGTTCGTGACATGCCAACACCTGCAACGGTAAAAGAAGTACAAAAACTAAATGGACTCTTGGCTTCACTTGGGAGATTTATTTCGCGAATGTCAGATAAGTGCAAGCATTTTTTCAACATACTTAAGAAGGGAGCAAAATTCAAATGGACTGATGAATGTGAAAAAGCTTTTCAAGGAATCAAAGAATACCTCGCAAATACATCTATACTACAGAAACCAGAGAAAAACGAAGAATTATTGGTATACCTCGCAACAACTCCATATGCTCTAAGTGCAGTTCTGTTACGAGCAGACGCAGGAGTAGAAAGGCCCATTTACTACATTAGTAAAACCTTTAATGCAGCAGAAAAGAACTATTCTAAAATGGAGAAGTTAATCTTAGCCTTGGTTTATGCATCATTCAAGTTGCGAATATACTTTCAAGCACATGTAATAAAAGTGGTAACCAAAGTCCCAATTGAATCAGTCATGAAGAACACAAAAAGGTTAGGAAGAATAGAAAGGTGGAATGCACAAGTAAACCATTACAAGATAAAATACGAAGTGTTGTCATCGCAAAAATCACAAGTTGTCGCAGATTTTTTGGCAGAATTTCCTTTGGAAGAAGATGAAGCAGTAGAGGAAATGATGGATGTTGAAGAAGAATTTGGAAATCCAAAAGACTTGTTAACAGAGCCTGATAGATGGGAAATTCTGGTGGATGGATCATCCAATAGTGAGGGAAATGGAATTGGAGTCGTGTTGATTTCACCAGAAGGAGAAAGAACAGCATTCTCATTCAGACTAGAATTTGCATCCACGAACAACGAAACAGAGTACGAAGCTGTAGTGCATGCATTAAAGATCGCAATAGAAAAGAAGCTTGAAAGTATAAGGATAACAAGTGATTCACAATTAGTGATTTGTCAAATTAAAGGGGAATATACCACAAATGAATCTTCTTTGAAGAAATACAAGAAACTCGTTGAGGAATTATCTGCGAAGATACCAAAATTAAAATGGAGACATATATCAAGAAAATATAACCGTCTCGCAGATGCTTTTGCATTTATTCCAAGCATGATGACAAATCCAAATACAAGAAATATCCAAATACAAACAATTCAAAACCCATCAGTGGACAAAGAGAAAGAAATTGAAGAAGCTGTTGCGATGGAAGTAGAAAGAGAGTTATCAAACAACATCGCAGATTGGAGAAAAGAAATTCATGAATACCTCGCAACAGGAGAAACATCCAGGAACAGACTAGAAACACATAAATTAAAGAGTCGTGCAACAAACTATGAGTTGCGAGAAGGAATTTTATACAGAAAATCTTTCAGTGGACCACCTCTCAGGTGCTTAACTCGCGAAGAAGGAGAAAAGATATTGAAGATGTTACATGGAGGAGAAGCTGGCAATCATAGTGGGGGAAGATCTCTAGCATATAGAGCAAAGATACAAGGATATTACTGGCCTTATATGCATACAGACGCAAAATTGTTCGTACGAAGATGCAAGGAATGCCAACGACATGGTAAAAGAATTCATGCACCAGGGGCTACATTAACTTCTTCAACAAGCTGCTGGCCTTTTGGTAAATGGGGGTTGGATATTGTTGGACCATTTATACCTGGATCTGGACAAAGGCGATACTTGATAGTTGCAACAGATTATTTCACGAAGCTCGCAGAAGTAAAAGCAGTACATCATATTCGTGATAAAGATGTTTTTACGTTTATATTTGAGAACCTCATTTGCAGGTACGGGGTTCCAGCACAACTAGTATCTGATAATGGAAAACAATTTGAGGGGCAGAATATAGAGATGTTACTCAGTGCTTTTAGAATAAAATGTGGGAAGTCAACCCCGTTATATCCACAAGCTAATGGACAAGCTGAAGCAACAAATAAAACAATCGCAGATACAATCAAAAAGAAATTAGAAGGACATCTCAAAGGGTGGTGCGAGCAAGTACCTAGCGCAGTCTGGGCATACAATACAACTAGAAGAGAAGCAACTGGAATGTCTCCTTATTGTCTAACATATGGAGTAGAAGCAGTATTACCCACAGAGGTTGTAATTCCAACAACAAAGAAAGAAGCTTGGGAAAGAAATTTAAGTGTGGGAGTAATATTAAGAGAATTGGATGATTTGGAAGAAAAAAAGAGAAAAGGTGTTGCACCATATGAGGATTTATCAGGAACGATTAGCTCGAGAATACAACAAGAGAGTCATTGAACGTGAATATAAACCAGGTGATTTGGTCATGCGAGAAACACCTCGATATCAAAAAGAAAATGGAGGGAAATTAGCACCAAAATGGGATGGACCATATGTTATTAAAGAAGTTGTAGGAAGCGGAGCTTATCGGCTGATGGATCCAGAAGGGAGAGACATGGGTTTGAGGCTCGGTAGACCTTGGAACAGACTATATTTGAAAAGGTATTACCCATAAAACTCATGAAAATTTTTACGAATATTGTTTGCTCGCAGGAAATTGGGAAAAGTTACGAATTTTCAAAATTTATATTCCGATTAAAATTTCATTAATTTGCGAATAAAAGACCGCAATCTGTGATCAGCCTCCAAAAAAGAAAGAGAGCCGCAGAAAATTTTATACAGGCAAACCTTTGTGGCGTACACCCTAGTTCGCGAAGCTATAATTCGTAAGAGGCAAAGTCCTAAAGTACGTCATTTAAGGGGGTACCTATAACGTGGCTAAGGGTAACCGGAACACCACCAAGGGCCCTTAGTACATGGTAAAAATTTTGGGGTACAACCCAATAATGGGGTACCTATCCGGGTTAGACACCTTGGATTCTCACCTAATCTAACGACATTACGCAATATAAAATGCGGTGTAAGAAGATTTAGGATGGGAGACTAAGGCATACTGTCTTTCCCAAGAAGTGCAGAAAACGATCAAGGCGCCAAGGTACACGGTTGAGTCAAGAGTGCCGGGTGAGGTTGAACCACATCTGCCATTTTTGACAAGTCTTGGCAAATGATGCACTTGGCCCAAAGATACCCCATAGGGTGCAACCTCGTAACTATAAGCCCTATAGGCAAAAAGGATAAGAGGTTGCGATCAAAAGCTGGTTGTTGGCAGAACCGGATGGGAAGAGCTAACCTTGTATGGTCGATGTACGCTTCCTTGAAGGGGCAATCAGGGGGAAGATAAAGGGCAGCACCCTCCATTAGGGAGCTGATAAGTGCTATAAGACGCAAATGTCACGAGGCTTCTTGTTTGCGAAAACATAAAGGCTTGTCATATTTGTGCAACAAATGAAGTTCTGCGAGCCTTCTAAAAAAAAAAAAAAAAAAAAAAAAAAAGAAAGAAAGAAAAGAATAAAGAACTCGCAGAACATAATAAAGTTAAGATGAGATCAATGGGTCATTACATGAAAGTGTAGAGACGTCCTGCGATTTCATCGCAAGATGGCAATGTCATGGGGCTTTATGTTCGCAAGAATATTTAGGCCTGTCATATTGTCGCAACAATTCCTGAAGAGGCTAAAATACTATACAAAGAAGTTAAGATGAGATCAATGGGTTTTTGCATGAAAGTGTAAGAACGTCCTGCGATTTCATCGCAAGACGATAATGTCACGAGGTTGTATGTTCGCAAGAATGTTCAGACTTGTCATATTATCGCAAATAATTAATACAAAAGAGGTGGCAAAATAAGACCTTTACTTAGGAAGGCATGATAAGACCACAGAAATTAATGAAATTTATTGCATCAATATCATTGAAGAAATTTTACAAGAATATACATCAAGATATTTTGAAGAGAAGACAGCTCTGGCAATATCATTGAAGAATTTTACGAGAAGTCCTATCAAAAAAGACAACATCATTGAAGAATTTTAATGAAGACTTAACAAAAGATGCGATTTTGATAACAATCAAATACAGATAAGTTCATATTCGTAAAAGTTTACGAGAATTACATACTTCTTATACTTCTCCATATATTGAATATTTCACAAAAAGATTGAATACTTCTTATAATTCTTCAAGAATATCTCATATTTATTATACTTCTTTAATGGATATTTCATTTGGTGAAAGTTAAATAATCATTATACTTCGTCATATGTTACATAATTATTCAAAGATCGAATACTTCTTATATTTCTTCATTTGATGAATTGAATACTTCTAATACTTTTTATATCTCTTCATTTGGTGGATCGAGTACTTCTAATACGAAAAAGGGAATTGTGTATTTCTAATAATTCATTTGGTAGATTGAATACTTCTAATACTTCTTATATCTCTTCATTTGATGGATTTGGTACTTCTAATACTTCTACAAAGGTTGAAACTTCGTAAGATAAACTGAGGCAGATATTTTAATACTTCAAACAATGTTTAATCATTTAAAGAGAAATAATAGGGGGAAAAGGATATACTAAGCTTTATCTGTGAGTTATATATTATTTCTCTTCACATGATCAAATGGGGCAAATTTAGTCAAAGAAAGGTTAAATTATCTTCGCAAAATATCAAAAAGAAAGGATAGATCATCTTCGTAAAATATCAAATGTACTTCTCAAAAAATAGAATTGTTCGCAAAAAAGGAAACTAACGGTAATTAAGGGAAGGAATTCAGAAGAAAGAAAGAAAGGAGAGCCAATGATAAATTGAACAAGGAATATTATCATGCTTCATCAACACTCTGTGCTGGATCTTTAAGATCAGAGGGGTCATTAGCAGCCTTCGACTTTTGTGAGATATCATCCTTGGAAGAATATGCAGCAGGGACATCTCCTTGAGGAATAGATTCTTTCTCATCATCAAGATCTTCATCATCACTCTCATAATCGAAATCACTATCAGGCTCACGAGCAACTTCATCGTCAGATATCTTCAGAGGAGTAATCTTTACAGGAGGCAAGCCTCTTGATAAGAGAATGTTATTCGCAAAGACTTGAGCTTTCAGATGACTTTCACGAAGTATAGCCTTTTGATGATTGGTATCTTCGATATCCTTGGAATAAGCAAGATAATTGAATCTCCTAGTAGCACGATCACGAGAGTTGATTAAGCGAGTAGAAAGCAAAGCATTCTTCTTACGAAGCTCAGAACAGGAGGCTTCTAATCCAGCTTTTGCATTACGAAGGTGGTTCTCAGATTCTGCAAATAAAACAAAGTTCAAAGAATAAAATTTGCGAGTATAACGAAATTTAAAGATATATAGAGGCAGTCAAATTTTAATGACTACCTTCTCTTTGCGAAGTAAGAGATTGAGTTAAAGATAGACAACAGTTCTTCATCTGATTCATCGCATTATCAAAACCATCACCAACTAATCCTTTAAGTCGAGATTGAAGCTTTTGATCTTTAGAAAGGAGAAAATTTTTATCCTTCGCAAGTTTGGCATTAAGACTTTTTAATGACGAGTAATCTTCTTCAAGTTGATTCTTCTTAGCACACAAGACTATATTCTTATTAATAAGGGAATTCTTCTCAACAACAAAAGAATTTCTTTCAGCATCTGAAGACTTCTTTAATTCCTCAAGTTCACCTTTCAACAAAGAAAGAAGATTTTCTTGATCGCAACATTTATTCTGAAGAGTCTTTAATTCTTGCGAAGAAACAATCATTGTATTCAAAAACGAACATTTCTCTTCTGATAAGGTTTTGTTCTCTTCTAATAAGGTTTCTATTCTCAAATTAGCTTTGGTTAAGGAAGAAAAAAGTTGAGATATGTCATCATTCAAAAAATTTCGATCATATATTAATTGAGTATTCTCTTGAAAAAGAGCATCAGAGTTGTCAAGAGCACACGAGTAAAGATTAGATAAATGGGAGAATTGGTTTGAGAGGCTTTCATGCTTGGTTCGATATTCTGTTGCATCTGATTCATGGTGAAGTACCAATCTTCTACATTTCTGGATGGATTCTATAAAGGGGAATGGGTTTTAATGGATGTTTCAAGCATATGAAGAATATAAATAAATAAAAGAGAAAATATGAAGATAGTAATCATACCTTTCAGTTCATCATTTCTTTTGCGAAGAATCGCACAGTCCAGAGAATTATTCTGAAGATGATGATTTTCTTTACGAAGATCCTCGCATTCTTCTTGAGAAGCTTTCAAAGAATGGCGAAGTAATTCAATTTCTTTTTCCAAGGATTGACGTGAAGAAGAAATGTCTGGATTGACGAAATTATTCAGAACTTCGCAAAATTCATATTGCGAACGAACATTAGTAGATTTCGCAGTATTGGTCAAAACCTCAGATAACATTCGGAAAGTTGAATAAATTCCATCTCGAATTTCTTGAGGAAGAGGAGAAGAATTTGAAGGAATAAGAGCAAGCTGCAAATTGTCTGGAGAAATAGCACTCAAAGGATTTGGGGACAAGACAGGTTTTTCTAAAGAAGAAGTTGAAGAAATATTTTGCGAGGGTTGTTTTTCAAAAGAAGAAGTTGAAGAAATATTTTGAGAGGGTTGGTCTTGAAGAAGTGTTGATAAATTGACATTGATAGGAGATTGAAAAGCAGGTAATGGAGTAGAGGCAGGAGTATGTGAAGAAGCATTTTCACGAGGAGGAGAGGAAAATTCCTTATCAACTTCAGGAAGGAAATCATCAATCGGAATTAATGGTGTGGGTTTAGTTATTCGAGATCTCTTGCTTGGATTTGGTTTTTCGTCAACCTGCGAATCAAAATGTAGATTAAAAACTGAGGCAACAATATATTGTTCAGGAAAGAAGACAGAGTATTTTAACTACCTTTTGATTCTCATATTTTCTTCTTCGTGGATTAAGGCTTGGATTCTTTAGTTGAGATTTCATCTGAGAAGTTATTTTGCTGAAATAAACCAAAATCAGATAACAAATTATACAGAAATTAAAGAGGAGAACAAATGAAATACGCAGAGATAGAGGGAAATTACCTTGGAGAACTCATGAAGATACAGTAGAAGAAAAAATTGCAGAGAAAATAGTGATAGAGAGTATGAGTAGAAGATAGAATTGCGGAAATAAGAAGAAGAAAAGGAAGAGAATATAAAGGAGTTATATAAGGGAATAACTAAAAAAGAACGGTTACAAAAGACGTGTCAAAATTTCAAAAGACTAAGTAACGGTTATGTTCTCACGATCATTTCTTCTTCGTAGAATTGACATGAGAAGAGGCAAGATGTAGGTACTGAATATCGCAAGATAATAGTTCACGAGTATCAGGAGAAAAAAGTTATAAAATGATACGATGATAGAAGAAGCGCGGAGAAATATGAAGTTTTGCGAGGATGAAATAATTTTGCGAGTATAAGTTGCGATACTTCGTAACTCATGAACAGCTGTATAAATTTTACTATAAATAGGAGTTCAAATGTAAAATTCGAGAGGTTCTTTTAGTGAGTGTTAGAAAATATTTTAGGAAAGAGAATAGAGAAAGTTGTAACTATTCTAATTCCATTTAGATACTTCTTTGTGATCAATTGAGAACATTAATAAGAAAATTGTTATTCATCATCAAGAACTTCTTGAGTTTTTACTAATTCTATTGAGGGTGTAGTTGTAGGTTATTCTGCAACTACAACATGAAAACGCTCCCCCTTACATAATGATTCGTAAACCATATATATTTCTAGTTAGAACTACACATTAATTCTCCCCCTTTTTGTCAAAAAAAATGCCAAAGGTACAAAAATTAGTGGGATCCTAATGAAATTTCCACGGAGATGCTTCATGACCAAAGGTGTATTAACATACCAACAAATTTAGATGCAATCATATAGCCGGAGCTAAATGCATTCATCAAGGAGTTTATAAATATACAAGATAACCCCTATAATACTCCACAGTAACACTCCTCACAAAGATATGGAAATTAAGCACAAGTTCAAAAGAACTCTCCCCCATAAAATGTCATTCCCAAAAGAACAACAAAGGCGACCTTACTTTCACAAGAAAAGAAGGATTTTTATGGATATAACCAAATCACATGAAAACATGAATTTGTATCCAAAATATTCAATTGAATTAACCACAAGAGAACTCATGACTAATTCAATCAAAATGCACAACTAAATTAATCACAAGAAAACTCATAATTAATTTAATCGGACTACACAACTAAACTAACCACAACGTGATCAATTCAATTGGTCATGCTCGTCATAAGCGAACTTACAGAGCAACAACTAAAATAACCACAAGAGAATGATCAATTTAGTTGGTCATGCTTAAAAACAAGAAAACTTATGGAGCAACACAGTATATGCACAAAAATATGGATCGGAGAAGGCCAATACAGCGGAACAAACAAGGATTCATTCTATTTTCCATCACTATTTGCACAATAACATATAATAGACTTAATCCTTGTAAACAAACATTTTATCCTTTCTCCCATCAAATAATGACATAAAAGGCTTTAACTTTTGTAGTGTCAAAAGTTCATTCTATCTTTTATCAATACTTTCATACAGACATAAAAGAGATAACTTTTGAACACGTATGGGATAGTCAAAGTGTTAGTTATTGGTTCGATTTAGGAAACACCCTTTCTTAGGAAGATCAGACTGATTTCCTAAATCAGTTTGCACCTCCTCAAGTATTTTAGGAATCTGATTTCTAAGTTATATTAGGAATTAGTTCTCTATTTAGGACTTCTATTTGTAGGAAATTCTAGAATATTCATAGGCCTATAAATAAGAGTGTTAACCCTTTGGTTTTTGTATCCTAGTCTGAATTGTAGAGGTGTGTGAACAAGTCTATTCTCTAAGTTCCAATAGAAAATCTCACTGCTGCAGTGGAGTAGGCACCTTGCCGAACCACTATAATCTTTGTGTTCTTGTTTATTTCCGCAATAGTATTCTGTTTTCTGTGTGAAGTTCTTGGGGTATTTAAGAAGTAGATAATCTTAAGCACAACAAACTGGTATCAGAGCCAGTTCTAGGGTTTCGTCTAGAATTAGCTTGTTTGAAGTTAGAAACAGAGTTGGAAGGTGAAGATGTCGAATACAACGTTTGAAGTATAGAAATTTGATGGTAAGAACAATTTTACCATGTGGCAATGTGAAGTTCGTGATGCTTTGAGTCAGCAAGACGTAGAGAATGCTCTATTAGAAGCAAAAACTGCTGCACCAGAGATGACAGACGATGAATGGACAAAGATGAATCGTCAGGCTTGTAGAACAATTCGTTTGTGCCTTACGAAGGAGATAAATTACGATGTGATAAGTGAGAATGTATCTTTCAAGCTGTGGAAGAATCTGGAAGGAAAGTATGTAGTGAAAAGTGTTTCAAACCGAATCATGATGCAGAGAAGACTTTTCAGATTCAACAAAAAACCAGGTACCTATATGGTTGAATACCTTGCTGAGTACAATAGATTAATTGCTGATGCACTTAATATTGGAGTGAAACTGGAAGATAAAACCAAAACTTGCTGTTTTTTGGCATCTCTACCTGATTCGTATGAGACTTTTATTGATAGTTTATTGAATAAGATAGAGGATAAGACATTCTGTAATACCCGGTATTTTTAGTTACGGTTTCGGGTCGGGTTATACCTGGATTGGTTAACCTTGTGCTTTGTTGTTCCTTAGCCTTAGCCTAGGTGGGTTGTTTGAACTAGAAAGACTAGGAGTATGGTAGAAATAGAGTTATCTATAAAAAAAAATGAGAAGGAAATTTATTATTAGTAGTATAAGTTTTAGATTAGATTTTTTTGGAGAGAGAATTTAGAGAATTAGAAAACCAAAATCAGTGGAGAAGACTAGAGGTGAAAGCTATGGAGAAGAAGAAGATGATTTGGAGCTAGGAAAATCAGTGGAGAATCAATGGAATTGAGGTAGAATGTGAAACCCTCTTTTGGTGTTCTCTTTGGGTGTTTTACTTTGTATCATTTTGGTATTGTTGGGTTTTAGTAATTTAATCACACAAATTTATTTCTCTGAATGAAGATCAGGCTTTTGAAGTTGTTAGATAACTATGGTTAAATTTTTAGAATATTTCACCAAAGATTCACCGTTAAATGTTTGTTTGAACTTGGATTTTGATTTCTGAAATTTCTGTACATTTTCTCTTTGTCTGTTCTTGACTGTGTTTAGGAAATCTTGATGATACCAAAACAATTTTATGTCTTGATAAAAGTTGTATATATATGTGTTATCTTTAATTGTGCATTGAGTTTGCTAAATTTGGAATTATTATGAATTTACCGTGAATAATTTGGTAAAATGATGCAGTCTGTCCAGATTTTAGAAGGATGGTATAAAATCATTATCTTTCATTTGAACCGTTGGTTTTCTGTAAAATTTTGATATGATATAGATCCATATGTTATAAATTCTTCTCTGAAATTTTAAGACGATCGGATTGAGGAATCATTATCAAACATGTAATACAAAACTCTACATCTCAACATTCATGTTAGTTTTTAATCTTTCACTGGTTTTCGTAAAATACTAATAAAATACTTGTACAATTCCAAAAATCATGAAATTAAGTGAGGGTAACACTAAAGATGTCCACCACTTTGTGTTAAAAGGATTTAACCATATACTACATGAGTTAAGAGATAATCTCAAAACTCTACAGCTCAACAAAATGTTAGTTTTTTTTCTTTCACTATTGTTTTCGTAAAATACTAATAAAATACTTTTACAACTCCAACAATTATGAAATTCGGTGGGAGTAATAATAAAGTTGTCCACCACTTTGCATTAAAAGCATTTAACGAAATTCCTCATGAATTAATATATAAAAATAAAAAGGCCATGAGTGGCGGATCCATGAGTTAGTTCTTAAACCATGAGTTAAGACATGAGTTACTTCTTAATTCTTTTGTTTAGTAAGTGTGTTTCCCACCCTTACATGTCCACCAACAATTAATGATAAGAATTTTGATAATTTTGTTTCCCATGTATCTTTAATTGATTAAAGTTTAATAATTGTGTTTCCCATCTATCAAAAGTTGTTTTCCTGTTTTCTATGTTTTTGTTTTGTCACGCATGGGAATCTTTTATGGGTGGGAACGGGTCATTTTTTAGTAGTAGTGGAAATGTAGGGTCAGATAAATCCCTTGGATTCTAAACACGAATATAATAATATAATTTCCTTTAAAGGTGTGGGGGGACATTATGATGGTTGAATAGTGGTTGGACTATAATCATGTGACATTACTTTTCCTTTATTCTTTTTGACAAAGTGGAACAATAAATGAGTAGGATTTTTTTTTTTTTTTTTACAAAAGTCTTTGGATTCTTAATATATAATGATTAAGTTTTATCACTAGTTGACACATATAGGCTAACGTGTCTAATTCTCAGTCCTTCTAATATCTTATGTCCAGGATATAAATAGCTGAGTAGTCTCTCCACTTTACTAATAAAAAAAAGAAAAGAAAAGAAGAACATTTCTTCTAATCAATGCTTAGGTTACAACAAAAATAAAAGAAAATAAATATACTATAGGCTTGAAGTTATTTTTATATGAAACAACTAATATAGTTAGAGGATCCCTTAGCATCCGTTAATTGGAGATTTCGGATTCATGTTCATATTGCTAGCGTTTGAGGTAGGCGCAACACAATCTAAAACTCTAATTGTATTTAAGTTTCTTTTAATTAAATTTATGTTTGCAAGTTTTCATTAATATATATGAAGGATAATCGATGTTGTGAGCATGATTATGAAGGTTGGGCTGCGGTCCATAGAATGTGATTCTTAAAGATTATTTATGACAGGATACAAGATATCCTTGGAAACGATATTTGTTTCCTAAACCCACGTGGGGCTCCCTTGGGCGAGCGGATTGGTTGAATTTATTGTTGTATAATATTGGGATACGAGATATCCTTGGGGACGATTTTGTTTCCTAAACCCACGTGGGGCTCCCTTGGGCGAGCGGATTGATTGAATTTATCAATGTATATGGATGTGGTGTTTCCATATGTTTGTGGTGGTGTTAACCATGCAACTTGTTTTGAAAAGAAACTGAAAAATATTGCATAAAATGTTTTGTTGCTTCTTTGCCTACTGAGTGTCACAACTCACGTCATATTATGACAAAAATTCCAGATTTGACGCATGACAAGGAATTGATCAACGTGGAGCCTAGAGAATAATTTTAGATCCTTAAATTTTTTCTTTATGCGTAATTTCTTGTTCAAAGATGTAATTAGTCTTAGATTCAAAGCTGTAAAATATTGTATGATGTTGAGTTGATTGTTTATCATTTTAAATTTTTAATAGGTTTTGATTGGATTCTTTTTAAACCAAATGTAAACCATCTTAAGAGACATTTTCTGAAAATTATAGAATTTTATAAGTAGTACACGTATTTTTAACATAATTCTTTGTACCATTGTTAAATCCAGAAAATATCCGACTGTTTTAAATATCTCATAAATATCCTATTTTAAAACTATGATACATTAGTTTTTAGACCTTAGTGTCTGCTGAGAAAATCCACATCTATCTTTTATCTTTCTAAAATGACAAACCTCATCCAATTGTGAGTTATGTGTGATTTTATATAATTTTTATAAAACAGAATGGTACAGTTTTGATTTTCTGCAGTTCTGGTCAACTACACGTTTGACTGTGGTCAAAGGATACTAAACTCATTTAAAAATCCCGAATAATTTAGGTATAATAGTATTTACAGTATATATTTTATCCATATAACATCCGATGAATTTTGTAACTCGCATGAAGCCTGTAAAATTCTAGTAATCCACCTTGGTCTGTTTTCAGTTTTACAATTTGGGATTGAAATAGTTTCTTATTAATTAATCTTAAGACTTGAACGGTGTAATATTTTTATTTGACAACCAAAATGTGTTTTTATTCCGGTGGCTTTCAAATTAGGTTAAATCAACGGTTTGACCTTCCTAAATGAATTTTTGAGCATTCCGCTGCGACAAAATTCTTAAAACGAACATGAATTAATCAAGCCCAAATGAATTATTTTATGAGCTTGGGATTAGTAGCCGGGCCTCGGCTACGGTTTTCAAGTGGCACTCCGGGTTTCGAAAACCGGGGCGTCACACATTCAAGTTTGATGATGTGACTGATGCACTTATAAGTTATGATATTAGGCAAATGGATAGAGATTTGAACAGGGAATCGACTAGTGAGGCCTTGACAGTCAGAGGGAAGTCTGACAAGAAGAATTCAGGTAAATCAAGGTTCAAACCAAAGTCCAAATCAAATATCCCATCATATGATGAATGTTCCTTTTGTCATCAGACTGGACATTGGAAGAAGGATTGTCCTAAAGCAAAGAACATGGACAAGAACAAGAATTTAGACGCAAACGTTGCTGAAATCAAGTCTGGTGTTGTTGAAGATGATGAATATGACAAGTTCTCGATGACTGTTCATGATTCCGCATTAGCTGCAGATATAACTGAGTGGATTATGGATTGCGCAGTTTCCTACCATATGTTCCCTAGAAAGGTCTGGTTTGTTAAATTTGAAAAGTTTGATGGACCAAGGGTGTTTATGGGTAACAGTAATACCTGTAAAGTTGAAGGGATTGGGAAGATTCATTTGAAGATGAATGATGGCGTTATTCAAGAACTTTAAGATGTTCGTTATGTACCAGAATTGAAGACAAATATGATCTCAGTAGGTGAACTTGACTCCCGAGGCTTCGATATGACATTGAAAGATGGAGTTTTGAAGGTATATTCCAATGGACTAGTTGTTATGAAAGGTTTAAAACATGGAAACTTGTATTTTCTGCAAGGAAGCACATGTGTGAGTGAAGGAATTACAGTAGTATAGGATAGTGTTGAGTCGAACACTACCTAACTATGGCATATGCGTTTAGGGCATACCGAAGAAAAGTCTTTGCAAAAGCTGACTTCACAAGGCTTGTTGAAAGGCACAAAATCATATAGCAAGTTGGGATTTTGTGAACATTGTGTGAAGGGGAAGAGAAATAGAACGAAGTTTATGATTGTTAAAAGCACCACCAAGGGAGTTCTAGACTATGTTCACACGGATGTATGGGGACCTTCGGGGACTACATCCTTGAGAGGTAGAAGATATTTTGTATTCTTTAAAGATGACTTCACTAAAAGAGTATGGGTGTACACCATGAATAGAAAGGATGAAGTATTGGGAATATTTTTGAAGTGGAAGAAGAAGGTCGAGATGAAGACAGGAAGGAAAGTAAAGTCCTTAAGATCAGACAATGGTGGTGAGTTCAAGTCTGATCCATTCCTGCGAATCTGTGAAGATGAAGGCATTGAGCGTCATTTCACAGTAAGGGAGACTCCACAACAGAACGGGGTGGCGGAGCGCATGAATCGTACATTATTGGAGAAAGTATGATGTATGTTTTTTAATGATGGATTAGGCAAACAGTTTTGGGTTGCAGCTGTGGAATATGCGTGTCACCTAGTGAATCGGTTGCCAACAATGCCACTAGAAGGTAAAACTCCGATGGAAGTATGGTTTGGTAAACCAGTTTCAGATTATGATATGTTACATGTATTTGGTTGTCCCGCTTATTACCAAATGAGGGAAGGAAAACTTGATCCTAGAGCGACAAAAGTCATTTTCATGGGTTTTCAATCAGGAGTAAAAGGATACAAGTTATGGTGTCCCGATTTAAAGAAGGTCGTGATAAGTAGGGACATTACCTTTAATGAGACTGCAATGTGGAAGAATGAATCATCTGACACGAATGAAGTAAGTCGGCAAATGGTGGTGTTTGAACCTAATGAGAAATCAGCAAAGTCTGTCCATATAGACGAGAATTTAGAAGTTGAAGTTTCCGATGAAGACTTAGAATTGGGAACAATTGATGGTTCAACCCAAGAACCAGGTCCACAATTACAAGAAGAAGTAACACAACCTGAATTACCAGAAGAAACTCCATATTATGATTGTATTGCTCATAGAAAAGAACCAATAAATACTCGCAAACCAGAACAGTTTGGAGATATAGTTGCATATGCATTACCGATTATAGAAGAAAAAATTCCTACCACTTATAAACAAGTTGTCAAGAAAGTTGAAAAGGTAGAGTGGGATAAATCCATGAGAAAAGAGATGGAATCTCTTTACAATAATGGAACTTGGGAGCTGGTGGAGCTACTTAAAGGATAAAAATCAATTGGATGCAAGTGGGTATATACAAAGAAGGAAGGATCTCCAATTACAAGCAACGTAAGATATAAAGCAAGGTTGGTAGCTAAGGGATATGCGCAAAGGGAAGGGATTGACTATAAAGAAGTGTTTTCTCCAGTTGTAAAGCATACTTCCATTAGAATTTTACTTGCTTTGGTGGTGCAGTTTGATCTCGAACTTGTACAATTCGATGTGAAAACTGCTTTCTTACACGATGACTTGGAGGAGACGATTTATATGAAGCAACCTGAGGGGTTTGAAGTAAAAGGTAAATAAGATTGGGTATGTAACTTGAAGAGATCATTGTATGGCTTGAAGCAGTCTCCAAGGCAGTGGTACAAACGATCCGACAAGTTTATGAAGATACAAAAGTATACAAGCAACAACTATGACTCTTTTGTGTACTTCAAAAAGCTCAAATATGGATCTTTTATCTATTTACTTTTATATGTAGATGACATGCTTATTGCGTCTAAGAGTGAGGTGGATATTCAATAATTGAAAAATCAGTTGAATAGTGAATTTGAGATGAAAGATCTAGGTGAAGCAAGGAAAATTTTGGGCATGGAAATTGAGAGAGATAGGAAATATGGCACTATTAGTCTTTCTCAAAAGTCTTATTTGAAAAAGGTATTGAAGTCTTTCGGTTTAGATGACAATACTAAATCAATGACACAACCTCTAGCTAGAAACTTTAAATTGAATGCTGAACAGTCGCCAAAAAAAGTGGAGGAGCAGAGGTTAATGGCTGAAATACCATATGCAAGTGATGTTGGAAGCCTTATGTATGCTATGGCATGCACTAGGCTTGATATTTTACAATTTGTTAGTGTGGTTAGTAGATATGTGCATAATCCAGGGAAGGAACATTGGCAGGCTATGAAGTGGATTCTGCGGTATATTAAAGGTACCTTGGATGTTGGATTGAAGTTCTCACGAAATGAGAGAACTGGTTGCAAAGTAGTAGGATACTGTGATTCTGATTACGCAGGTGATTTGGAAAATTTTTGGTCCACTACCGAGTACGTTTTTACAGTTGCAAGTGGACCGATAAGTTGGAGGTCAACCTTACAACCTATAGTAGCGTTATCGACAACCGAATCTGAATATATGGCTTCTGTAGAAGGTATAAGGGAAGCTGTTTGGATGAAAGGTTTGTTTGAGGAGTTGGGGATTCAGCAAGAGCAAGTAAGAGTGTATTGTGACAGTCAAAGTGAGATACACCTAGCTAAGAACCAATTTTATCATGCTCGAACAAAGCACATCAATGTACGATATCACAAAGTACGAGAAATTGTTGAAGAAGCTGAAATTCTGATAGAAAAGATTATAACCGCCAACAATCCAGCAGATATGCTCACCAAAGTGGTAACAGGTGAAAATTTTAGACATTATCTAAACTTGATCAGCAATGTGCATATTTGAAGACACCTTAGGGTGTAGTGGTGCTGTAAAGCACTTGTGAAGCCCAAAAAGGGAGTGAAGCATCTTTATGGTGATTGAAGAAGTGAAGCATCTTCGGATGAGTGAAAGCAGCTAAAGTTTGAAGGAAATGGAATGTTAGATTTCATGCCAAGGTGGAGAAATTAGAGAATAGTGAAGTTGTCCTAGAAATCTTGCCAAGGTGGAGAATTGTTAGTTATTGGCTTGATTTAGGAAACACCCTGTTTTAGGAAGATCAAACTGATTTCCTAAATTAATTTTCACCTCCTCAAGTATTTTAGGAATCTGATTTCTAAGTTATATTAAGAATTAGTTCTCTATTTAGGACTTCTATTTTTATGCAATTCTAGAATATTCCTAGGCCTATAAATAAGAGTGTTAACCATTTGGTTTGTGTATCCTAGTCTGAATTGTAGAGGTGTGTAAACAAGTTTATTCTCTAAGTTTCAATAGAAAAGTTTATTGCTGCAGTGGAGTAGGCACCTTGCCGAACCACTATAATCTTTGTGTTCTTGTTTAATTCCGCAATAGTTTTCTGTGTGAAGTTCTTGGGGTGTTTAGGAAGTAGCTAATCTTAAGCACAACAACAGGTTCACGGACGTAAACAACATATCCCATAACAATTTCTAATATACCAAATCATAAAGATTAAAATTTCAAAAATCATCTTCCAAAATACTTAGAATTTAAATAAATAAATCTAAAAACATGAAGATGAAAATTGTTGGACATAGATATGTGTACTCACAATAATGGATACTCCAAACCCTAGTTATTCTTCTAAAAATATGAAAGAAGATTTACCAAACACAACTCTAAAAACAAAACACAATCACAAGAGATAATCAGAGTTTCGGTACGGAAGCTTCACTGGTTCCAAGACTTTAAAGCTTGTGACTAACAGTATCAATTATATCTTCAGAAAAGATATCCTCATTGAGAATATCCTTAACCTGTGACTTCATGAGAACAAGGTCAGAATCAACCTTTTTCAACTCAGTTCGTAACAAGTTAAGATCTTTTACAGTGTTCTCGAGCTTTAGTCGAGTCTTCCCAAGACCAGTGAGAAAATCATGGACTACTTCAGCAAAGACCATCTCAACATTTTCTCGATCTTGATGAGAAAATGCATAATAGCACGAGGCACATGATTTGAGTTCGTCAGACTTGACAATGGTTCTTTTCTTCTTCAAAAAAAACTCCGAATAAACCGAATCATCAATTTTATCGGCTAGTAAAACCCAAGAACTTGGATAGACCCCTTCCTTCAAATGGATTCAACAAAAGTATGCGAACTCTATAAAGGTTTGGTATTTATAGGTTTTTCAAGAACCAGAATTTTAGGGTTTCCAAGTTTGGCCCGTGCCTTTGTGAAAAAGAGATACACACACGTACATAGACTTACCCTTATACCAAAAGTTTTCTAAGAAGATTTGGCAAATATTTGCTTGGTGAGTAAATAAAAACTCAGCTTTTTAATAAATTTGTTCTCACAATAGAAAAATTTAGAGCACAGCAAATTGTCACCCCCTTTTAGAAAAAGTAAAAACAACACAACAAAATGCAAACAAAATACTCATGCAACAAGTGATAGACCTGCTAAGAACAATAAGAAGATAAATGGAGAATCAAAAACATTTGCCACAGTGCATACCTGATCATATCTCACTCAACCAGGTTTTTTGTGAGTGAGAATTCAACCTAGTGATTAATTAGCACAATTATGAACCTTGAGCTCATTAAATGAACGTTAGTTATGGTTAAGCCTCTTTTTCCTGATCTTTGGAGGAAAACCATTATGATGTGAAAAGTTATTATAAAACCTATTAGCATCAAAATATGACGCATAGTGATGATTCTTACCTGAAGAATTTTGCCCAGTGGGAATCGTCAACATGTTGATAATTTCTTTATATCCTTCAATTATCCTCTTTAGGTTGATTTCCATTTTTCCATTGCTTCCTTCTTCTTGTACCTTTTTCACATCATGAACAACATAATCTCCCTTCTTAACAGAAGAATATCTATGGGTTTTTTTTCGTCGAAATGGCTTAGGAAGACTGTTATGTGTTTGAACATTTGAGGAACACATTGAACTGACTTTCCTAGTGGGATACACAGGGTGAGTAATAAAACCAATTGGTTTAGACATACGAATGTTAGTTACACCTTTGATAATTAAATCCAAGGTGTGTTGAAGACGAATAATAGAATTGTCATTCGACCTAGAATTCCTCTTTTGTTTACTCGGCCCTTTTGAATCACAAAAGAGACACACTTTCTGATCACCAGAGTGATTAGACAGAACAGTCTTAAGACTATTGGGAGAATTCCTCATTTAGTGTGATGTGGACTTTCCTTGATTAGAGGAAGATACATGCGCATCTTTTTCAACAGGAAGGGTTTTCGGTTTTGCTTCTGAACCAGAGGTTTTTCCAGTTAAATCAGAAGCAGTTTGTATGGTGGACTCTCTTGAACACTCTTGGAATGAGAGTTTACTTAAGAGATGTTCAATTTTTAAAGCATCCTTTTTGAGAATCTTTAAACGAGAGTCACGCTCACTTATCATACCAACTAGGACATTGACTTTGTGTTTCAACCGGTTGACATTATCAGCCTGGATTCTAACAAGCTTTAGAATCACTTCACTCTCTTTGGCTGCATTCCTTTCAACTTCAGAGTCGGATTCGTTGGTAAGGTAGTCAGGAAAACACCCGTCAATGTATGTCTGTTTACTTTGAACACAAGGTTCTTTTATATTCGAGATTGACAAGTCTTTCTCTTTAATTAATAGACTTTAAGGAAACAAAAAATTTATTTCTGGGGATGCATTTATCAGAGACAATATCGTCCATCCTTAGATCGCTATAAACACATACTTATGAGGTCTTTAATATGTTTGCCTACTCTGATACCAATTAAAAATGCAGGGGTCTAACAACCACACCCAACAATCCGTTTGGAAATCTGAGAGGACTTACTCCAATACATTTTCTATAGAATCAACTAGACAGTTAGACTCAATCTAGAATAAAGTATATCAAAGAGCTTAAATATCTCTAACTCTTAATTCAATCCGCAGTCATCAAATAGAAATCTGCGAGCCTGATTGAATATAACAAGAGTTATTTGAACGGTACCAAAGACTAATATTAAAGTGTCAATCAATGTAAATCAACTACCAAAGGTTGGATATTTTAATTCATTGATCTTAACACACAACCTGTGATATTTCAATTATATAAAAAAATATAATGTGCAAAAGAAATAACACAGACATCAGAATTTTGTTAACGAGGACACCGCAAATGCAGAAAAACCACGGTACCTAGTCCAGTTTTAACACCACACTGTATTAAGCCGCTACAGACACTAGCCTACTACCAATTAACTTCGGACTGGACTGTAGTTGAACTCTAATCAATCTTACACTGATTCAAGGTACGGTTGCGCTCCTTACATCTCTGATCCCAGCAAGATACTATGTACTTGATTCCCTTAGTTGATCTCACCCACAGCCAAGAGTTGTTACGACCCAAAG
The DNA here is from genome assembly GCA_023529315.1 of Papaver bracteatum. Taxonomy (NCBI): domain Eukaryota; kingdom Viridiplantae; phylum Streptophyta; class Magnoliopsida; order Ranunculales; family Papaveraceae; genus Papaver; species Papaver bracteatum. Next base: position 143,940 of record JAJJWX010004825.1, read on the forward strand.
TCGATGAATTGATCAACAAAGATGTCTCATACTGAAAAGTCTATAGGATTGAATAGATCTGTCTCCCACAGAAATATCCAAGAGTTTTTGTTTCGTTTGTTGATAAAATCAAGGTAAACAGGAACCAATTAATAAACCGGACTTATATTCCTGAAGAACATCCTAGTATTATCAATCACCTCATAATAAACTTAATCGACTAGCGAAACAAGTTATTGTGGAATCACAAACGATGAGACGAAGTTGTTTATGATTACTTTTCTATCTTTCCTATTGAAGATATAAAATCTGGAGTCAATTATTTTAATTGTACTCAACACAATAGAAACATCAAGATCAGATCAAGCAACTACAAGAGAATAGTTGGGCCTGGCTTCACAATCCCAATGAAGTCTTCAAGTTGTTAACCTACAAGGTCTCGAGAAGAAACCTGAGCTTAAAGGAGAATCGACTCTAGTTATTCAACTAGTAGTACACAGGAGGTGTGGCGATTAGGTTTCCCAGTTGCTAAATTTCTCCCTTATATAGTTTTCAAATCAGGGTTTGCAATCCAAGTTACCTTGGTAACAAAGTATTTAATAATCACCGTTAGATGAAAAACCTGATTCAACCAAGCTAATATCTTTCAACCGTTAGATCGAACTTAGCTTGTTAAAAACAAATGAAATGTACCCTAATTTAGGTTTATGTAGCCATACTTAAACGTGTACACCATGTTGGTTCACAAATAGTTAACCGAGGTTATACATATGATTACTCTCATATCAACCTTATTCACCTTAACCATAACTAGTTCAAATGAAACTAGTTAAAGAGTTGTTCAATTGCTATATTATCATGAATTATACAAGAACACAATTGAAGCAAAATCGGTTTGATTCACTTGAATCAATCATGAACATTATAGCCACGGTTTGAAAAGATTTCATTCCTTAAGATTTTAATGTTTAAGTTCATGAACATACCGATTTGATAAACTAACCAGCTTAAGTATGCGTATGGGTATGCGTACTTAAGCAACAAGATTTTGAGTTTGTTAAGTTTCCAAACTCAGCAGAAATTCTCGGTTCGAAAACTTCTGCCTGTATGCGTACGAGTATGCATACTTAAGGTGAATAGTTTAGGAATTTGTAATTCCCAAACTCAATAGATATTTTCGGTTCGAAAACTTCCGCCAGTATGCGTACGGGTACGCATAGTTAACTTGTTTCCTTCACCAATTTTGTATACACACATATGCATACAATTGGCTCCCGGTTTATGGATTTATACACTAATGTGCGAACACACTATATATGCTTATATCCAAAGATGGTTACATAATCAACTCTACATTCCAATTATTGAAACATTTTTCTATAATGACAATAGCCGTTTTCACACAGTATTAGCATCAAATCAATTTTCAAGTTATTTAAATATAAACATGACTTTTGTCACGAGTAAAGATGAACATGGATAAAGTGAAATCTTTCCAACACATATTTCGAGAAATATGTAAGCGAGATATACTCGTCTCGAAATCTCAAATGTGTATAGTAGAAAACTATATCGTAAAATGACTCATGTCTCAATATAGGAGATAAAGTAGAAATAAACTTTCCAAGTGATAGATGATTTCAAATATCCACATACATTTTGTCTATGAAGTTCCCCAAGCTCCCCTTAGTAGTTCTTAGTCTTCAAATGATGAACGCCGAGAAATCTAAGCTCAACTATACTATCTACGTCCTAGTCTGAGACATCTATAAATAGGCTAGAAATCAAGACTTATATTTTTGATCAATAACATTGACAAACATACTTGAGATAGCAACGCATGCGAGTTCGACCGAGCAATTCTCTAACAGTAATATTGACTTGAACTTTTTTAAATTCCTAACATATCTTTCAAGTCTTGCTATATTGAAAACATAATATGCGTAGATAGTATGAATATAATACTCTAGTAGATAAAAATAATCATAATAGTATGGTCATAGTATTAAGAAATTAAATTACGAAGTATAACGCTTATCTTTTGAACTTCGTAGATATGACATCGACATAATCTTGTATATAGTTTTATGATTATGTGAATGGGTTATGATGAAGATTTCATCATAGGAAACGATGTTTTAAATTTGTTTAAGGGAAGTAAGTTCGTGAACTTGTTTCATGAATTGAAAGGGAAATCAATAGGTATATTGGTCCGGTTATTCATTGTATATTCTTTGGATGACCAATATGTTGGTATAACCGATCTTAACTCAGGTTATATATCTTGGTATAACAGATCACAATACTTAGACTTATCATTTGGTATGACTGGTTCTGGTAATTGGTGTAACCGATCCTAATTAATCACCATGAGATGGTATGACCGATCATTGTAATTGGTGTGACCGATCATAAGAGTTTGTGTGACAGATCCTTGTAATTGGTATGACCGATCACAAGTAGATACCATGTATAGATGGAACCGATCCTTGTAATTGGTATGACCGAAAATAATGACTGGTGTGACCGATCACAATTAGATACCATTTTTAGGTAGAACCGATCCATGTGATTGGTATAACCGATCTGAACCCATGTATGTGACTTGGTAGGACCGATCACAACTAACCATTATAACTTGGTATGACCGATAACAGAGTAGTCCTAGATTTTTGGTAGAACCATTTGGAAGTGGGGTAGAACCGATTCCAAGATGCAAATCCGATTTTCCATGATTTACATATTTTATTCATGAACTTGTGTAGATTCGGAATTAAGGTTTGCTGTGTAAAGATGTCAACATATTTTGAACTTGAGCAGTAACTCTTATCATTTATTGTTCAAAGATTTTCCTTTGGTACTCAAGGTGATCCTGTACCGAAATAAATTAAGAATCTTTTAATTAAGGTTTTTGGTTTTATATACTTTAATTACCAGCAATTAATGCATAACTCTAGAGAATAGAAATTAATAATGTGCATTTACTAATTGGAGATTTTCTATGAGAGATTTCAGAAAATATTGGACTACATTTATTGGAATTAGGAAAACCGAATTTGGGCATTCATTGCATATCTCAAAAATATTTTCGGTTTTGTAAATTCCTTGGTGTCTAAACATCCTTGGTATATAAATAACTAAGTTTGCATTTCTAGGAAACCATCCTAAGAGCCATACAAATTTAATTTCTTGTTATTTCTGGTGGAGCCGACGTCTATTCGGAAAGGAAAGTATCCTAATTATGTGAAATCTCTTACGACCGCACGTTTAAAGAATTTTGTGGGATCAAAAAGATCTATGAGTACCGTTGGTGGGAAAATAGATAATTGTTGTTGTTAGAGCATTGTTCGGTCGAACTCGCATGCGTTGCTATCTCAAACATATTTTTCAATGTTAGTGATCAAAACTATAAATTCTTGATTTCTAGTCTACTATAGCTAAGGTAGACTAGGATAGAAAGTGTAGTTGAGGTCAAGAACTCCATGGAAAGCATCATACAAGATGAAGGAATACTCAAGGAACCAGTGGATATTCATTGACTAAAAGGTATGTGGAGACTTGAACTTATCTATCACTTAAAAGTCTATCTACCCTATCTCCTATCTTGAGACAAAAGTCGTATTACTATATAGACTAAGAATATACACATGTGATATTTCGAACTGAGTATATCTCACTAATCTATTTCTCGAAATATGTATTGGTAAAGCTTTCTATTTAGATAAGTTCATCTTTACCTAGTGACGAAAGTCATGTTATGTTTCAATCACTTTGGAAATCTCTCTGACGAAAAATAGTTTGTGAATAACAACTACATGACGTCCTCTGAGAATGTTTCAATGGTTGAAATGAGAGTTTAGACAATATAACCACTGGGGGATATAAACATTGTTGTGGTAACACATATATGTATAAGTCCTTAGCACTTGAACCGAAGTTTGCGAACTTTGTTGATCAAGTGAAACCGGAACTTGAGCAGTCAACCCAGTCCGCGAACTCATTCCTTGAACATGCGTAGTTCTCGAACCCGAGAATTTCTGCTGGAGTTGTAGCTCGGTTTCATTCCGCAAACTTAGTCCGCTAACTGACGGAAGTTCTCGAACCCGAGAATTTCTGCTGGAGTTTGTGAACTCCAACCGGTTAACTTGAGTCTGCGAACCCAGTCTGCGAACTTGATTGGTTATATCTAAAAAAGATTTTCGTGAACTTATCTAAATTATCTAAGGAATGCTATTACAAACCGTGGCTTTATAGTTCATGAATCAATTCGATTGAATCACATCGTTTTTGCTTCAATTATGTCTTGTGTAATACATGAGATCTCATAGCAATTGAACAACTCTCTAACTAGTTCATTTGGACTAGTTATGGTGAAGAAGAATATGGTTGATATGAAAGTTATCATTTGGCTAACCATTTGGTTGACTAATATTGAACCAACCATTGTACACGTTTGGGTACGGTTACAAAAACCCAAATCATCAAGTACATGTGTTTATGGAAAGCTAAGTTTTCGATCTAACGGTTGAGAGATATTAGCTTGTATCTAACAGTGAATATTGAATGCTATGTTACTAAGTTAACATTGATTACAAACCCTGATTTGAAAGACTATATAAGGGAGAACTCTAGCAACTGGGAAACCTAATCCCCACACATTCTGTGTGATACTAGTTTGATAAGCTTGAGTCTATTCTCCTTTAACCTTTGGGTTTCTTCTTCTAAAACCAGGTTAACGACTTAAAGACTTCATTGAAATTGTGAAGCCAGACCGATACTACTTTTCTTGTAGTTATGTGATCTAATATTGCCGTTTCTATCATACAAGTACAATTGTAATAATTGGCTCGAGATTTCTATCTCCGATAGGCAAGATATAAAAGTAATCACAAACATCTTCGTCTCATCGTTTGTGATTCCACAATATCTTTTTTCGCTGCGTCGATTAAGACTATTATGAGGTGATTGAAAAAACTGAGTTGTTCTTCGAGAATATAAGTCTGGTTTTATTGATTGGCTCCTGTTCACCTTGATTTATCAAAATACGGAACAAAACTCATAAGTTTATTCATGGGAGACGAATTTATCTATCTTGTAGACTTTTCTGTGTGAGACATATTTGTTTATTAAAGTCTTCGACTTTGGGTCGTAACAACTCTTGGTTGTGGGTGAGATCAGCTAAGGGCATCAAGTTTGCAGTTTCATGTTGTGATCAGAGGCCTTGGTCCCGGGATTTTTCTACATTTTCGGTTTCCTCGTTAACAAAATTCTGGTATCTGTGTAATTTATTTTCCGTATTATATTTTTATATAATAGAAATAATACAGGTTGTGTGTTGTTCAATGAATTAGAATATCTGACCTTATTGGTTGTTGATTTAAATTGATTGACACTTGGATATTGGTCGTTGGTACCATCCAACTTATCTCTCTTTGATTAGACTCGCGAATCATATTTGCTTGAGTAAATCAAATTGAGAGATTGAGATAATAAGTCCTTGAGTATTTTCTATTGATTGAGTCTAGTTGATTTTCTAGAAAACAACTCAGAGTTGTACATACAGGTTGCTAATCGAAATATTGGGTGTGGTTGTTAGAACCCCACTTTTTCAATTGATATCAGAGCAGGCAAACACATTAAACCTGATAAGTTTGTGTTTCTTCGGTCCTTGAAAATTGTCCCATGGGAAATTTTCTTGGAAAATTGGCTCTTGGTATCTGTAACGCATGCCAGAATTTCTTAAAGATTGATCAAGATCTATTATGGTCAAAACCTCTGATCTCTCATGATAATTCCATTTCATCTGAGAAGGAATTTTTAGATGATATGTGTCAATCTAAAGAAAAAAATAAAAAGGAGTGGAGATTAAAGAAACGTTCATGGCGCTCAATGATATGGAACCTCACAAGATTAACTACCGATCTCTATGAGGAGTATTATCATAAAGGATCAACTGATAAAGATCTTTTTAGAGCATTCGAAGACGTTTTTAGATCCTTAGAGAAACTTAATTCTGTTAAGTCTAAGAATCACTCCAAAAAGGGTTATGTACATATTAAACCTTTAAATAATATTGTACAACCTGGAAAACGGAAGATTCCTCCTTTTAGGCATATCAAGCATAGGAATGAAAGCTCAGACTCCCCTGATTATCATCATTATGCTAATTACATAACAGGGACTGATCACACTGATCAACCGAAAATGGTGCATGAGAATTTCTCTGCACATTATGCCCCTTGGTAACAAGACTGGCACTACCCCAAATGTATATACCTTGAAATGGGGAAAGAAATGGTTGAATTGTGTACAAGTTTCAAATTAAGCTTAATAGTGCATCCTTCATGTTGAGGAATGCATAATCCTTGATATGCAAATGTCTAGAAAAACCTTCCTTTTTTCTTTGTGGGTTGAAGTTCGCAAACGGGTCCAAGCCCATCCTTGGTATTTTAAGGAGGAAGTTCGCACACTCATCTTCCTCTTTCTCGTCCGCGTACGTGAACTTCTAGGGTTTTGTGTGTTGTATCCATTAAAGACTTTTTGGAGAAATTAATAGAAAGGGTGTTCAAGATCACTCCAAGTAAGTAATTTCCTCTTGTTCCTTTCAATTTCTTGGACCTAGTGATGAATTCTAAGGGATCAAAAAGGATTTCCAAAGATTCAAATACCTCTAGTAAGGATCTTCCGTGTGACCAAAATTCTCTTAGGATTAGGTTTGTGGATGATTCATGTGCTAGAATTTTTGAGAAGATTTCATCAAAAGGGTTTATCTTAGAAAAAAATTGGATATATCTAATGGATATGATGAGGATTTAGCTTCTTTCACAAAATTCAATCTTGGAAATATCTTTGATGGTCTTGGTCAAGGATTTAATTCTCTCACAAGTATTTTCTATGCCAACATTCATGATTTTGATCTTAATAAGATGGAATTCAAATCCATGGTAAATAGAAAAAGGTTTCTTGTTGATAGAGAATTAATTTCGAAGATTACCAACATTCCGTTGGGAAACAAGCGTATCCCTAGACCAAGTGATGAACATCCATCATGTGATGATATCTCTATTGGGATCTGTGGCAAGAAGGTATCTTGGAATCAAGGGAAGTTCCCTACTAATGACCTTAGTATTGTACTAATAGCTTTTGGAAAACTTGGCATCCCCAATCTTTGTCCCTCCAAAATTCATATTTCTTGGTGGAGTCATGAGTTTGCAGAATTAGTCTATTTTCTTGAATCGGGTGTTTAAAGTCTTGATATTTGTGGATTCATTATTTATCAAATGGTTTCAATGACTTCTCCCATAAAGATCTTAGGCTATCCTTGTTTGATTAGTCAAATTTGTTGTGATTGTGGTGTTGATTTTGTTGGAAACTCTCTTGGGGTACCTAAACCCGTTCGTCCATGTACCTTCGGGCGCATAAGGGAGAATGTATGCAAAAGACAAAGAGATGCTTCGCTTAATGAGTGTGACCCTACCACCTTGAGTTTACTTCAAAAATTCACAAGGGAGTGTGTAAGGTCAATTCAAGAGTAAAGTTCATTCAAAAACAATTATCCAACTAAGTTTCCCGAGCTCAAGGAAGAGTTGAACACAATTCAAGCATCTTGGAGTATCTCTGATGAAGATGATGATTAATGTGTCATCCTAGTAAATCTTCTATTTATCTTGCCTTGGTTAAGAAGAATAACTAGTGTTTGGAATAGCCATTATTGTGATTACACATAGCTATGTCCAAAGTTTTCATCTTCTTGTTTTTAGATTTATTGTGTTACATTCTAACCTTGTTTGGAAGATGATGGTTGCATTATTAATCTTTTGATTTTATATATTGCAATATTTTGATGGGATATGTGTGTTTACGTCCGTGAACTTAATTATCCCATATTTTGTCAAAAGTAAAGTCGTTCGTGAATTGGTATGCAAATATTGATAAAATAATGAATAGGCTTTTGGAAAAACACAAAAGTTAAGCATATATTGTCAAATATTGATGTAAGATAGGTTAAAATCTTTTGTGATTCAAGGATTATGTTTATTTTGTGTCATTGTGAAAATAGTGATGGAAACATAAAATGAATCCTTGCTTATTCCACGGTATAGGTCGAATCTCCGATCCACAATTTTTTGTGTAAATACTGTGTTGTTCCATGAAGTGTTTTATGTTGAGCACTAAAACAACAAAAGTTGATTGCTTTTGTGATTAGCTTAGTTGTTGTTCTGTAAGGTATTTTATGTTGAACATTTTGAACAAAATCAATCATCTTGTGCTATTGTTTAGTTAGCACTCCATAAGTTTTCTTATGTTTGAGCAATTCTTTGACTAGGTTGGTTATTCATGATTAACTTAGTCATTGCTCCATAGAATGTTCTTATGTTGAGTGTGGCCAATTAAATTGATTACTCTTGTGATTAGTTTGGTTGAGTATGGAAATTAGATTATTAGCGAGTTTTCTTGTGATTAATCTAATTGATTTATTAAGTCTCCATAAGTTTACTTGTGTTGAGCATATTTAATCAAATTAATCTTGGTTCGCTTGGGTTAATATGATTGAATATTTCTTGTTGGATTCCAAATTCATACTTGTATGTAATTTGTTGAGTCTAAAGAAATCTTTCTTTTCTTTTTGAAATTATTAAGGTCGCTCTTATTGTTCCTTAGGGAAAGACATATTATGGGGGAGAGTTCTTTTGAACTTGTGCTTAATTGCCAAATATTTGTGGGGAGTGCGGCTGTGGAATATTGGAGGGGTTATCTTACATCTTTATAAACTCCTTGATGAATGCATTTAGCTTCGGCTTTATGATTGCATCTAAATAAGATGATATACATTTATCTTTGGTCATGAAATGTCTCTTACGGAAATTTCATTAGGATCCCGTTCTTGTACCTTTGCCAATTTTATTGACAAAAAGGGGGAGAATTATTATGTAGTTCACACTACAAATACATATGGTTTTCGGATCATTATGTAAGGGAGAGTGGTTTCCATGTGATATGACTACTTGGAAGTGACGAAGATTTTGAGTATTGTTGAAGATTAGACATGTGGAATAGGAGCTACAAAGTATATTTATATATTTTTTGTATTCCATATGTATTAATAGTTTTGCCACTAAAATTGACAAAGGGGGAGATCGTTAGAGCATTGCTCGGTCGAACTCGCATGCATTCCTATCTCAAGCATGTTTGTCAATATTAGTGATCAAAACTATAAAGTCTTGATTTCTAGTCTACTATATCTAAGGTCTCAGACTAGGATAGAAAGTGTAGTTGAGCTCAAGAACTCCATGGAAAGCATCATACAAAACGAAGGACTACTCAAGGAACCAGTAGATCTTCATCGACTAAATGGTATTTGGAGACTTGAACTTATCTATCACTCAAAAGTCTATCTACTCTATCTCCTATCTTGAGAAAAATGTCGTATTACTATATAGACTAAGAATATACACATGTGATATCTCGAGCTGAGTATATCTCGCTTATCTATTTCTAGAAATATGTGTTGGTAAATCTTTCTCTTCAGCCAAGTTCATATTTACCTAGTGACGAAAGTCATGTTATGTTTCAATCACTTTGGAAATCGCTCTGACGAAAAATAGTTTGTGAATAACAACTACATGACGTCCTCTGAGAATGTTTCAATGGTTGAAATGATAGTTTAGACAATATAACCACTGGGGGATATAAACATTGTTGTGGTAACACATATATGTATAAATCCTTAGCACTTGAACCGAAGTTTGCGAACTTTGTTGATCAAGTGAAACCGGAACTTGAGCAGTCAACCCAGTCCGCGAACGTGTGTAGTTCTCAAACCCGAGAATTTCTGCTGGAGTTGTAGCTCGGTTTCATTCCGCAAACTCAGTCCGCTAACTGACGAAAGTTCTCGAACCTGAGAATTTCTGCTGGAGTTTGTGAACTCCAACCGGTTAACTTGAGTCCGCAAACTTGAGTGGTTATATCAAAAAATGATGTTCGTGAACTTATCTAAATTATCTAAGGAATGTTATTGGAAACCTTGGCTTTATAGTTCATGTATCGATTCGAGTAAATCACATCGTTTTTGCTTCAATTGTGTCTTATGTAGTACATGATATCTCATAGCAATTGAACAACTCTCTAACTAGTTCATTTGGACTAGTTATGATGAAGAAGAATATGGTTGATATGAAAGTTATCATTTGGCTAACCATTTGGTTGACTAATATTGAACCAACCATTGTACACGTTTGGGTACGGTTACACAAACCCAAATCGTCAAGTACATGTGTGTATGGCAAGCTAAGTTTTCGATCTAACGGTTGACAGATATTAGCTTGTATCTAATCAGGTTTTCATCTAACAGTGAATATTGAATGCTTTGTTACTAAGCTAACATTGATTGCAAACCCTGATTTGAAAGTATATATAAGGGAGAACTCTAGCAACTGGGAAACCTAATCCCCACACATTTTGTGTGATACTAGTTTGCTAAGCTAGAGTCGATTCTCCTTTAACCTTTGGTTTTCTTCTTCTAAAACCGGGTTAACGACTTAAAGACTTCATTGGGATTGTGAAGCCTGACCGATACTACTTTTCTTGTAGTTGTGTGATCTGATCTTTCCGTTTCTATCGTACGAGTACAATTGTAATAATTGGCTTGATATTTCTATCTCCGATAGGCAAGATATATAAGTAATCACAAATATCTTCGTCTCATCATTTGTGATTCCACAATATCTTATTTCGCTACATCGATTAAGACTATTGTGAGGTGATTGAAAAAACTGAGTTGTTCTTCGGGAATATAAGTCTACTTATATTGATTAGTTCATGTTCACCTTGATTTATCAAAAGACAGAACAAAACTCATAGGTTTATTCGTGGGAGATGAATTTATCTATCTTGTAGACTTTTCTGTGTAAGACAGATTTGTTTATTAAAGTCTTCGACTTTGGGTCGTAGCAACTCTTGGTTGTAGGTGAGATCAGCTAAGGGAATCAAGTGCGCAGTTTCCTACTAGGATCAGAGGCGTAGGAGCATAATTGTACCTTGGATCAGTTTGAGATTGATTGGGGTTCAACTACAATCCCGACAAAAGTTAATTTGGAGTAGTCTAGTGTATGTAGCGGCATAATACAATATATGTTTAATCTAGATTAGGTCCCGGGGTTTTTCTGCATTTGCTGTTTCCTCGTTAACAAAATTCTGGTGTCTGTGTGATTTCTTTTCCGCATTATATTTTTATATTATTGAAATGATACAGGTTGTGCGTTGTTCAATCAATGAGAATATACGACCTTATTGGTTATTTATTTAAATTGATTGACCCTTGGATATTGGTCTTTGGTACCATCCAAGTTATCTCTCTTTGATTAGACTCGCGAATCATATTTGCTTGAGTAAATCAAATTGAGAGATTGAGATAATAACTCCTTGAGTATTTTCTATTGATTGAGTCTAGTTGATTTTCTAGAAAACAACTCGGAGTTGTACATACAGATTGCTAATCGAAATATTGGGTGTGGTTGTTAGACCCCCGCTTTTTCAATTGGTATCAGAGCAAGCAAACCCATTAAACCTGATAAGTTTGTGTTTATTAGGTCCTTGAAAATTGTCCCATGGAAAATTTCCTTGGAAAATTGGCTCTTGGCATCTGTAACGCACGCTAGAATTTCTTAAAGATTGATCAAGATCTATTATGGTCAAAACCTCTGATCTCTCATGTTAATTCCATTTCATCTGAGAAGGAAGTTTTAGATGATATGTGTCAATCTAAAGGAGAAAAAAAAGGAGTGGAGATTAAAGAAACGTTCATGGCGCTCAATGATATGGAACCTCATAAGATTAACTACCGATCTCTATGAGGAGCACTATCATAAAAGATCAGATGATAAAGATCTTTTTAGAGCATTCGAAGTCGATTTTAGATCCTTAGAGAAAATTAATTCTGTTAAGTCTAATAATCACTCCAAAAAGGGTTCTGTACATATTAAACCTTTAAATAATATCGTACAACCTGGAAAACGGAAGAGTCCTCCTTCTAGGCATATCAAGCAAAGAAATGGAAGCTCAGATTCCCCTGATTATCATCATTATGTTGATTACATTACAGGGAATGATCACACTGATCAACCGAAAATGGTGCATGAGAATTTCTCTGCACATTATGCCCCCTGGTAGCAAGACTGGGACTACCCCATATGTATATATCTTGAAATGGGGCAAGAAATGGTTGAATTGTGTACAGGTTTCAAATTAAGCTTCCTAGTGCAACCTTCATGTTGCGGAATGCATTATCCTTGATATGCAAATGTCTAACAAAACCTTCCTTTGTTATTTGTGGGTTGAAGTTCGCAAAAGGATCCAAGCCCATCCTTGGTATTTTAAGGAGGAAGTTCGCACACTCAGCTTCCTATTTCTCGTCCCCATACGTGAACTTCTAGGGTTTTATGTGTTGTATCCATTAAATTCTTTTTGGAGAAATTAATAGAAAGGGTGTTCAAGATCACTCCAAGTAAGTAATTTCCTCTTGTTCCTTTCAATTTCTTGGACCTAGTGATGAATTCTAAGGGATCAAAAAGGATTTCCAAAGATTCAAATACCTCTAGTAAGGATCTTTCTTGTGATCAAAATTCTCTAAGGATTAGGTTTGTGGATGATTCATGTGCTAGAATTTTTTAGAAGATTTCATCAAAATGGTTTATCTTGGAAAAGAAATTGGATATATCTAATGGATATGATGAGGATTTAGCTTCTTTCACAAAATTCAATCTTGGAAATATCTTTGATGGTCTTGGTCAAGGATTTAATTCTCTCACAAGTATTTTATATGCCAACATTCATGATTTTGATCTTAATAAGATGGAATTCAAATCCATGGTAAATAGAAAAAGGTTTCTTGTTGATAGAGAATTAATTTCGAAGATTATCAACATTCCGTTGGGAAACAAGCGTATCCCTAGACCAAGTGATGAACATCCATCATGTGATGATATCTCTATTGGGATCTGTGGCAAGAAGGTATCTTGGAATCAAGGGAAGTTCCCTACTAACGACCTTAGTATTGTACTGATGGCTTTTGGAAAACTTGGCATCCCCAATCTTTGTCCCTCCAAAATCCAAAATTCTTGGTGGAGTCATGAGTTTGCAGAATTAGTCTATTTTCTTGAATCGGGTGTTTAAAGTCTTGATATTTGTGGATTCATTATTTATCAAATGGTTTCAATGACTTCTCCCATCAAGATCTTAGGCTATCCTTGTTTGATTAGTCAAATTTGTTGTGATTGTGGTGTTTATTTTGTTGGCAACTCTCTTGGGGTACCCAAACCCGTTCGTCCATGTACCTTCGGGCGCATAAGGGAGAATGTATGCAAAAGACAAAGAGATGCTTCGCTTAATGAGTGTGACCCTACCACCTTGAGTTTACTTCAAAAATTCACAAGGGAGTGTGTAAGGTCAATTCAAGAGTAAAGTGCATTCAAAAACAATTATCCAACTAAGTTTCCCGAGCTCAAGGAAGAGTTGAACACAATTCAAGCATCTTGGAGTATCTCTGATGAAGATGATGATTAATGTGTCAGCCTAGTAAATCTTCTATTTATCTTGCCTTGGTTAAGAAGAATAACTAGTGTTTGGAATAGCCATTATTGTGATTACACATAGCTATGTCCAAAGTTTTCATCTTCTTGTTTTTAGATTTATTGTGTTACATTCTAACCTTGTTTGGAAGATGATGGTTGCAGTATTAATCTTTTGATTTTATATATTGCAATATTTTGATGGGATATGTGTGTTTACGTCCGTGAACTTAATTATCCCATATTTTGTCAAAAGTAAAGTCGTTCGTGAATTGGTATGCAAATATTGATAAAATAATGAATAGGCTTTTGGCAAAACACAAAAGTTAAGCATATATTGTCAAATATTGATGTAAGATAGGTTAAAATCTTTTGTGATTCAAGGATTATGTTTATTTTGTGTCATTGTGAAAATAGTGATGGAAACATAGAATGAATCCTTGCTTATTCCACGGTATAGGTCGAATCTCCGATCCACAATTTTTTGTGTAAATACTGTGTTGTTCCATGAAGTGTTTTATGTTGAGCACTAAAACAACAAAAGTTGATTGCTTTTGTGATTAGCTTAGTTGTCGTTATGTAAGGTACTTTATGTTGAACATTTTGAACTAAATCAATCATCTTGTGTGATTGTTTAGTTAGCACTCCATAAGTTTTCTTATGTTTGAGCAATTCTTTGACTGGGTTGGTTATTCATGATTAACTTAGTCATTGCTCCATAGAATGTTCTTATGTCGAGTGTGGCCAATTAAATTGATTACTCTTGTGATTAGTTTGGTTGAGTATGGAAATTATATTATTTGCGAGTTTTCTTGTGATTAATCTAATTGATTTATTAAATATCCATAAGTTTACTTGTGTTGAGCATATTTAATCAAATTAATCTTGGTTCGCTTGGGTTAATATGATTGAATATTTCTTGTTGGATTCCAAATTCATACTTGTATGTAATTTGCTGAGTCTAAAGAAATCTTTCTTTTCTTTTTGGAATTAAAGTCGCTTTTATTGTTCCTTAGGGAATGACATATTATGAGGGAGAGTTCTTTTGAACTTGTGCTTAATTGCCAAATATTTGTGGGGAGTGCGGCTGTGTAATATTGGAGGGGTTATCTTGTGTCTTTATAAACTCTTTGATGAATGCATATAGCTTCGGCTTTATGATTGCATCTAAATAAGATGATATACATTTACCTTTGGTCATGAAATGTCTCTTACGGAAATTTCATTAGGATCCCGTTCTTGTACCTTTGCCAATTTTATTGACAAAAAGGGGGAGAATTAATATGTAGTTCACACTATAAATACATATGGTTTTCAGATCATTATGTAAGGGGGAGTGGTTTCCGTGTGAGATGGAGTATTGACTAAGGGGGAATGAAGCATAACAATGATTGAGAACCGATGCAATTGGACGTTGACGCTGTGATGCAATTGGACTTTGACGCTGTGTAACAATACTATGACACTGTATAACAATGATTGAGAACCGATGCTTTTCTCATTGTTATAGCTACCGATTTTCAACAACGATGATGCTAAACTTACAACCTTTGGGATCATTGGACTACTTGGAAGTGACGAATATTTTGAGTATTGTTGAAGATTAGACATGTGGAATAGGAGCTACAAAGTTTGTTTATATATTTTTTGTATTCCATATGTATTAATTGTTTTGCCACTAAAATTGAAAAAGGGGGATATTTTTAGAGCATTGCTCGGTCGAACTCGTATGCGTTGCTATCTCAAGCATGTTTTTCAATGTTAGTGATCAAAACTATAAAGTCTTGATTTCTAGTCTACTATAGCTAAGGTCTCGGACTAGGATCAAAAGTGTAGTTGAGCTCAAGAACTCCAAGGCAATCATCATACAAGACGAATGACTACTCAAGGAACTAATGGTTCTTCATCGACTAAAAGGTATGTGGATACTTGAACTTATCTATCACTCAAAAATCTATCTACTCTATCTCCTATCTTGAGACAAAAGTCGTATTACTATATAGACTAAGAATATACACATGTGATATTTCGAGCTGAGTATATCTCACTTATCTATTTCTCGAAATATGTGTTGGCAAAGCTTTCGCTTTAGCCAAGTTCATCTTTACCTAGTGACGAAAATCATGCTATGTTTAACTCACTTTGGAAATCACTCTGACGAAAAATAGTTTGTGAATAACAACTATATGATGTCCTCTGAGAATGTTTCAATGGTTGAAATGAGAGTTTAGACAATATAACCACTGGGGGATATAAACATTGTTGTGGTAACACATATATGTATAAGTCCTTAGCACTTGAACCGAAGTTTGCGAACTTTGATGATCAGTGAAACCAGAACTTGAGAAGTTAAACCAGTCCGTGAACGTGCATAGTTCTCGAACCTGAGAATTTCTGCTGGATTTGTAGCTCGGTTTCAGTCCGCAAACTCAATCCAAGAACTGATGGAAGTTCTCGAACCCGAGAATTTCTGCTGGAGTTTGTGAACTCCAACCGGTTAACTTGAGTCCGCGAACCCAATCTGCAAACTTGAGTGGTTATGTCTAAAAACGATGTTCGTGAACTTATCTAAATTATCTAAGGAATGCTATTGCAAACCCTGGCTTTATAGTTCATGAATCGATTCTAGTGAATCACATCGTTTTTGCTTCAATTGTGTCTTGTATAGTACATGAGATCTCATAGTAATTGAACAACTCTATAACTAGTTCATTTGGACTAGTTACGGTGAAGAAGAATATGGTTGATATGAAAGTTATCATTTGGCTAACCATTTGGTTGACTGATATTGAACCAACCATTGTACACGTTTGGGTACGGTTACAAAAACTCAAATCATCAAGTACATGTGTGTATGGAAAGCTAAGTTTTCGATCTAACGGTTGAGAGATATTAGCTTGTATCTAATTAGGTTTTCATCTAACGGTGAATATTGAATGCTTTTTTACTAAGCTAACATTGATTGCAAACCCTGATTTAAAAGACTATATAAGGGAGAACTCTAGCAATTGGGAAACCTAATCCCCACACATTATGTGTGATACTAGTTTGCTAAGCTAGAGTCGATTCTCCTTTAACCTTTGGTTTTCTTCTTCTAAAACCAGGTTAACGACTTAAAGATTTCATAGGGATTGTGAATCCAGACCCGATACTACTTTTCTTGTAGTTGTGTGATCTGATCTTGTTATTTCTATTGTACGAGTACAATTGTAATAATTGGTATGAGATTTCTATCTCCGATAGGAAGGATATAAAATTAATCATAAATATCTTCGTCTCATCGTTTGTGATTCCACAATATCTTTTTTCGCTGCATCGATTAAGACTATTGCGAGGTGTTTGATAAAACTGAGATGTTCTTCGAGAATATCAGTCTGGTTTTATTGATTGGCTCCTGTTCACCTTGATTTATCAAAAAGGCGGAACAAAACTCACAGGTTTATTCGTGGGAGATGAATTTATCTATCTTGTAGACTTTTTTGTGTGAGACAAATTTGTTTATTAAAGTCTTCGACTTTGGGTCATAGCAACTCTTGGTTGTGGGTGATATCAGATAAAGGAATCAAGTGCGCAATATCCTGCTGGGATCAGAGGTGTAAGAGCATAACTGTACCTTGGATCAGTGTGAGATTGATTGGGGTTCAACTACAGTCCATACCTAAGTTAATTTGGAGTAGGCTAGTGTCTGTAGCGGCTTAATACAATATATGTTTAATCTAGACCAGGTCCCAGGGTTTTGCTGCATTTGCGGTTTACTCATTAACAAAATTCTGGTGTCTGTGTTATTTCTTTTCCGCATTATATTTTTCTATAATTGAAATAATACAGGTTGTGTGTTGTTCAATCAATTAGAATATCCGACCTTATTGGTTGTTGATTTAAATTGATTGACACTTGGATATTGGTCTTTGGTACCATCCAAGTTATCTCTCTTTGATTAGACTCGCGAATCATATTTTCTTGAGTAAATCAAATTGAGAGATTGAGATAATAACTCCGTGAGTATTTTCTATTGATTGAGTCTAGTTGATTCTCTAGAAAACAACTCGGAGTTGTCCATACAAATTGCTAATCGAAATATTGGGTGTGGTTGTTAGACCCCCTCTTTTTCAGCTGTGTTATTAGTTTTTGATTTGATTTGATAACGGTTGTTGAAACTCTGATAGTACCTAGTTTGTTTATTCTTATGAATTTTCTCTTCTGATATAAGATTCACTCAGACTAAATCAAAGTATCGACGAGATATTTAGAACTGTTATTAGATCCAAAGACATCTTATGATAATCCATTGTTAACAGACTCTGTTATGTGTGTGATTGATCACAAGAAGATTCAAGTGTTATTGTGCAGGTATTTGAAGGCAATAGAAGATTTAAAGACGAATAAGATTTCTTATCATTTTTCTTATCTTATGGATTTAGTACACAAACCTTGATCGTCTGGGATCCAACTAGAATCAATTTATCTTTGATAGATCTGATTGATTAGTTGCTTGAGATCGACATTCTCTATTGTTTCTCTTTGAGATCTACATCGATTGAGTGTGAATATAAACTTGACTATTTTAGTAGTTATTGGATAGATTGATCTAACCAGCAAAGGAGTTTATCAAGAATACATAACACAGTTTGATTAACTTTTCCTATGTAAAAAGCGGTCCATATTTACTCTCAAAAAACATAAATCTATGGTCGTTGTTTATTTATATATGTTTATACCCACTGAAACTGTTAGGGGGCATCAAAAGTCATCAGACCAAAGGTGTTTTGTATCCCTTCTCTGAGAAAAACTATTCAGTTCTTTGACTTAGTTTTGTTGTCTCCTCCCCTACCCCCACCCCCAAAAGTGAATCAGTCATGGTGTAATAAGGTTAACGCTGATCAAATCTTATGTTAAGTTGTTAAAGGTGATAATATCTTTGTATTTTCATCTTTGGGTTTCTTACAAAAATATATGATTGTGGGTTTTAGTTTAAGAATCTAAATTTTGTTTATTAGATTTAAGGTTTTTCTGTTGCTTTTTGAGTTTTCTTCATTTTCAAATGAATCGAAAGAAGCCACTTTCAATCTTTGATGATTTTAGTAGAATTGTCAAAACCTCTTCTGCTTCTATTCGAATCCCATTCTCATCGAATTTTGTCTTATCTTAACAACAATCTTTGTTTGGTCAAGGAATTTCAACGATCTCTCAAAAATTTCTAGAAAAAATAATAAAAGATGAAGAGGTTTGAATCTCCAAATTTGGCATGATTTGTTGGCTTTTTGTTTGTTTGTTGTCATTGAGAATACAACTGTTAGAGCATTGCTCGGTCTAACTCTCATGCGTTGCTGTCTCAAGCATGTTTGTCAATGTTAGTGATCAAAACTATAAGTCTTGATTTCTAGTCTACTATAGCTAAGGTCTCAGACTAGGATAGAAAGTGTAGTTGGGCTCAAGAACTCCATGGCAATCATCAAACAAGATGAAGGACTACTCAAGGAATTTGTGGATCTTCATCGACTAAAAGGTATGTGGAGACTTGAACTTATCTATCACTCAAAAGTTTATTTATCTCCTATCTTGAGACAAAAGTCGTTTTGCTGTATAGACTAAGATTATACATATTTGGTATTTCGAGCCAAGTTTACCTCGCCTATCTATTTCTCGAAATATGTGTTGGTAAAGCTTTTACTTTAGCCAAGTTCATCTTTACCCTGTGACGAAAGTCATGTTAAGTTTCAATCACTTTGAAAATTGGTCTGACGAAAAATGGTTTGTGAATAACAACTATATAACGTCCTCTGAGAATGTTTCAATGATTGAAATGAGAGTTTAGACAATATAACCAATGGAGGATATAAGCATTGTTGTGGAAACACATATATGTATAAGTCCTTATTTCTTGAACCAAAGTTTGCGAACTTTGTTGATCAAGAGAACCAGAGAAGAGCGTGACCTTCAGTCCGCGAACCCAGTATGCGAACTGGCGAAGTTCTCAAACCCGAGAATTTCTGCTGGAATTTGTAAACTCCATCCGGGAAATTAAGTCCGCGAAACCAGTTCGCGAACTTGAGTAGGTTATGTCTAAAAATGATGTTTGTGAACTTATCTTTATAAACTAATGAATGCTATTGCAAACCGTGGCTATATAGTTCATGAACCAATTCGAGTGAATCAAATCATTTTTGCTTCAATTATGTCTTGTGTAGTACATGAGATTTCCTTGCAATTGAACAACTCTCTAACTAGTTCATTTGAGTCATTTGAATTAGTTATGGTGAAGAATAATATGGTTGATATTAAAGTTATCATATGGCTAAACATTTGGTTAATTATTGTTGAACCAACTAATGTACAAGTTTGGGTATGGTTACACAAGCCTACAAACGTGCATTACATGTGTGTATACAAGCTATGTTTTCGATCTAACGGTTGATAAATATAAGCTTGAATCTAATCAGGTTTTCATCTAACAGTGAATATTGAATGCTTTGTTACTAAGCTAACATTGGTTGCAAACCCTGGTTTGAAATACTATATAAGGGAGAACTCTAGCAACTGGGAAAGCTAATCCCCACACATTTTGTGTGATATTAGTTTTGCTAAGCTAGAGTCGATTCTCCTTTAACCTTTGGTTTCTTCTTCTAAACCAGTTTAACGACTTAAAGACTTCATTGGGATTGTGAAGCCAGATCGATACTACTTTTCTTGTAGTTGTGTGATCTATTCTTGCTGTTTCTATCGTAAAAGTACAATTGTAATAATTGGCCTGAGATTTCTATCTCCGATAGGCAAGATAAAAAGTAATCACAAACATCTTCGTCTCATCGTTTGTGATTCCACAATATCTTTTTTCGCTGCATCAATTAAGACTTTTATGAGGTGATTGGTAATACTGAGATGTTCTTCGGGAATATAAGTCTGGTTTATCAATTGGTTCTTGTTTTCCTGGATTTATCAAAATACGGAACAAAACTCGTAGGTATATTCGTGGGAGACGGATTTATCTATTACCATAGAGTTTTCTGTGTGATACAGATTTGTTTATTAAAGTCTTCGACTTTGGGTCGTAGTAACTCTTATTTGTAGGTGAGATTAGCTAAGGGAATCAATTGCATGGTATCCTGCTGGGATCAGAGGCGTAGGATCATTACTATACCTTGGATCAGTGTGAGATTGATTGGGGTTCAACTACAGTCCATACCAAAGTTAGCTCGGAGTAGGCTAGTGTCTGTAGCGGCTTAATATAATGTATGTTTAATATGGACTAGGTCTCGGGGTTTTTCTGCATTTGTAGTTTCCTCATTAACAAAATTCTGGTGTTTGTGTTATTTCTTTTCCGCATTATATTTGTTATATAATTAAAATAATACAGGTTGTGCATTGTTTAATCAATTAGAATATCCGATCTTTGGTTGTTGATTTAAATTGATTGACTCGGGGTTTTTCTGCATTTGTGGTTTCCTCATTAACAAAATTCTGGTGTTTGTGTTATTTCTTTTCCGCATTATATTTGTTATATAATTAAAATAATACAGGTTGTGCATTGTTCAATCAATTAGAATATCCGATCTTTGGTTGTTGATTTAAATTGATTGACACTTGGAAATTGGTATTTGGTACCATCCAAGTTTATCTCTCTTGTATTTAAATTGAGACTCGCAGTTTGCTTGAGTAAGATTTAAATCGAGAGATAGAGATATAAACTCTTTGATATACTTTTATCTAGATTGAGTCTGACTGTCTAGTTGATTCTCTAGAAAGTATATTGGAGTTTGTCCATGCAGATTGCTAATTCGAAATATTGGGTGTGGTTGTTTGACCCCCGCTTTTTCAACAACCACACTTGGTGTTGATGAGGTTGTTTTCTATTGAAGATTTACACAACAACATATTGTATAGAGATATAGAGCGTTATCTAAGGTTTAACTTGCAGTTTATGATTTCGTGATTGAAGCAGCAAAAATTAAGGTTCATTTATTTTATAACTTGAATTCATTCATGCATGTCTTTGAGTATCAAGTCTCAGTAGTTTGTTCTTGAACTCTTGTTTTTTTTTTCCCTAAACTTATCATGTTTCCGAGTTCTTGATGATTCGTTTGCACTTCAAACCCTTTTTGGAATAGTTGAAACAATAAAAAAGTTTTTTTTTTATCTTATCTCCACTGGGATTACTTTGCACCACTAACTCTTACCATGTCTCCTTTCTAAGTTTAGATTTACATATTTTTAATACATATGATGTCCATCAAGTTTAATTTTTTTTCGTTTTGTACATTTCCAGTGTGCTCATGGTCGGTGTTACAGGGTTGTTAGTGGAGTTCTAAAAAGTATTCGTGTTTTCTGTCACCATTGCCTACCTCACCGCAAAAATCACAAGTTAACTCTTCAGTATTCTTGCAACTTGCAATATCTTAAGGTTCATTAATTGGAGGTCATTTCATGCCAACGGAGTTAAGAAATTGTGATTGTGCATCGAATATTTATGCCCGCTGTAATTTTTTCGTACGATCTATAGTACCTTCTTAGAAAAAATAATTTACACCAAAATGTAGTTGGTTTAGTTGGGTTCTATTGTGATCCGGAAGCGTTAAATTTTGGTTTTGGGATACGACGTACGACTTTCAATGTCCGTGTCATCATGTATACCCTCAAGGTTTACATTTTGAAAAAGCGGAGGTACAACAACCACACCTAATATTTCGGTTTAATCTATATGTACAAATCCAATATAATTCCAAGAGAATCAACTGGACAGTCAGACTCAATCAATGGAAATATATCCAAGAGTTGTATATCTGTTTCACAATGTAATCAGCAAATCAAACATATAGGAATCCATGAGCTTGATTATTATGTGAAACAACTTGAACGGTACCAAAGACCAATGTTCAATTGTCAATCAATTTATATCAACAACCAAAGGTTGGATTATCTAATCGATTGAACTACACACAACCTGTGATATTTCAATTATATAAACAAATATAATGCGGAAAAGAAATAACACCGCCACCAGAAATTTTGTTAACGAGGAAACCGCAAATGTAGAAAATCCCCAGGACCTAGTCCAGATTTGAACTCCACACTGTATTAAGCCGGTATAGATACTAGACAACTCCAAGTTAACTTCTGACTGGAATGTAGTTTAGCCCTAACCAATTTCACACTTATCAAGGTATAATTGCGCTCCTTAGATCTCTGAATCCCAGTAGGACTCTACACACTTGATTCCCTTAGATGATCTCACCCACAACTAAGAGTCGATACAACCCAAAGTCGAAGACTTGATAAACTAATTTGTCTCACACAATAAAGTCTATTGTATAGATATATCTGTCTCCCACAGATAAACCTATGAGTTTTATTCCGTCTTTTGATAAATCAAGGTGAACAGGAACCGATTGATATACCGGACTTAAATTCCCGAAGAAAAGGTTAGAAATATCAATCACCTCACAATAATATTAATCATATGGTAGCGAAACAAGATATTGTGGAATCACAAACGATGGGACGAAGGTGTTTGTAACTACATTTTATCTTGCCTATCGGAGATTAAATCTAGAGAAGATAGTACTCAATCACGATATAAAACAGCAAGATCAGAACACGCAATTACAGAGAAAATAGTTGGGTCTGGCTTCACAATCCCAATGAAGTCTTCAAGTCGTTAACCTACTGGGTTTCGTGAAAAACCTAAGGTTAAAGGAAAATTGACCCTAGTATCACACATGAGGTGTGGGGATTAGGTTTGCCACTTTCAAGAGTTCTCCTTTATATAGTCTTCAAATCAGGGTTTGCAATTAATGTTACCTTGGTAAAAAACCATTCAATATTCACCGTTAGATGAAAACCTGATTAAACTCAAGTTAATATCTTTCAACCATTAGATCGAACTTAGCTTGTTACACACAAATGAAAAGTGACTTCATTTAGATATGAGTAATCATACATAAACGTGTGCACCTTTGTTGGCACAACAATAGTTAACCGAAGTTATCCATATGATCACTTTCATATCAACCATATTCATCTTAACCATTATTTGTTCAAATGACTCAAATGAAACTAGTTCGAGAGTTGTTCAATTATTTATATTCTCATAGAAGTATACAAGACACAATTGAAGCAAAATGAATTTTGATTCACTCGAATCAAAGTCATGAACATTATAGCCACGATTTACAAAAGATTGCATTCCTTAATATATAAATGTCTTAGTTCATGAACCAACCGATTTTAGAACATAATCCACTCAAGTATGCATACCGGTACGCATACCTAGGTGGCCGAACTAAGTTTGGGTTTGCCAGTACGCTAACTGGTACACATACCACAAACTCAGTTAAAGTCTCATATCTTAAACCTCATGCCAGTACGCATATCGGTTTGCGTATTGAGCTTCCAAACCTTGAGTAAACCAAAAAGTACGCATACGGGTATGCATACCATGGTTCCCGAACTTGGATTACACATATGTAGGTACGCATACTGTGCTTATATCTAATTGTTCTAAACTTTCATTTCAACCATTGAAACATTCTCGGAAGATAACAATAGCTGTCTCAGACAAACTATTAGCTACAAAGAAATTTTCGAATGATTAATACAAAACATTCTGAGTCTACATCAAATGACTGTCTCATACAAATCATGTATGATGTTACCAGGAGATTTTCACATGATCATCTTTTGACTTTCGTCAAGAATATAAGTTGAACTTGGTTAAAGCGAATGCTTACCAACCCATATTTCGAGAAATGTGTGAGCGAGTTAAACTCAGCTCGAAATATCAAATGTGTATAATTGAAGTTTATATATCTATACGACTTTTATCTCAAATAGGAGATAGAGTAGATAGACTTTTGAGTGACAAATGTGTTCAAGTCTCCACATACCTTTTGTTGATGAATTTCTACAAGCTCCCCTTAGTAGTTCTTTGTCTTCAATCGATAAACACCATGAAGTCTAATGCCAAACTACACTATCTATCCTAATCTGAGACTTAGCTATAAGTAGACTAGAAATAAAGACTTATAGTTTTGGCAACTAAACTTGACAACAAGCTTGAGATAGAAACACTTGCGAGTTCGAACGAACATTTCTCTAAAAATTTTCCCCTATGTCAATTTTAGTGACAAAACTATCAATACATATGGAATACAAAATAAATAAACTTTGTAGCTCTCAATCCAAATGATTGATTTCTTTGGTTCTTCAACATTACTCGAAATATTCGTCACTTCCAAGTACTCCAATGATTCTAAACGTGTTCAAATCAGCATCAATGTTGTTGAAGATCCGTAGCTATAACAATGAGAAAACAGTTGCTCTTAATCATTGTTATATAGTATCATAATATTATTACATAGCATCAAAGTCCAATTGTATCACAACTTTGACAACAATACTATGGTGATATGTATCACTCCCCCTTAGTCAATACTTCATCTCACATGAAAACCACTCCCCCTTACATAATGATCCGTAAACCATGTGTATTTGTAGTGTGAACTACACATTAATTATCACCCTTTTTGTCAATAAAAATTGACAAAGGTACGAAAACTTGTGGGATCATATTGAAATTTCCATAGAGATACTTCATGACCAAAATAGAACAACATATCAACTTTGTTTAGATGCAATCATATAGTCGAAACTAAATGCATTCATCAAGGAGTTAATAAAGATACAAGAAAACTCCTACAATATTCCACAGCCGCACTCCCCACAAAGATTTGAAAATTAAGCACAAGTTCAATTAAGAACTCTCCCCCATAAAATGTCATTCCCGAAAAAACAACAAGAGAGACCTTGCTTTCACAAGAAAAGAAGGATTTCTTTGGACATTAACAAATAATCATGAAACATGAATTTGCATCCAAAATACTCAATTAAATTAACCACAAACAACATGATTAATTTAGTCGGAAATGCTCAACATAAGAGAACCTACAGATCCACACAGTACCTACACAAAGATGTGGATCAGGCAAAGACCAATACTGCGGAATATTCAAAGATTCATTCTATTTGTCATCAATATTTGCATAGAGACATGTAATAGACTTAATCTTTGTAGACAAAAGTTCATCCTACCTTCCATCAATATTTGCATAATGACATAATAGGCTTAACTTTTGTTGTCAAAAGTTCATTCAATCTTTTATCAATATTTGCATAATGACATATGAAAGACTTAACTTTTGATATATATGGGACAATCATAGTTCACGGACGCAAACACACATATCCCATAACAAGTTGAAATATATAAAACCATAAAGATTAATACTGCAAAATCATCTTCCAAATAAACTTTAGAATTTAAATAAATAAATCTAAAAACATTGCAAGATAAAAATCGTTGGAAATAGCTATGTTTACTCACAATAATGGCTATTCCAAACCCTAGTTATCCTTCTTAAAACACAAGAATAAATTCTCATAAGAAATTTCCTAGACATCGTAGAGCTTTCTTAGAGCATATACTGAGAATTCCTTCTCATTATTGAAAAACCCATTGATTATGGGATCGTTCAATTCCTCCAAATCCACTGAAATATCAGTTAACTCACTAAGTTCTTTTTTTAGTCCACTCAAGGTGTTCTTTGTTAGAGACAACATATGTTCATAGTGAGTTATCTTTTCTAAAGATAAAATGATTCGAGATTTTAAATCATTTCTATTGTTGATGAAATCCTTCACCATACCTTAAAGTTATTATCAGAATGACAAACAGACAAGAAGCGGTTAGAGGGAGAACCTTCTTCATCATTTATATATATCTCCTTCTTCTTCCTTGAGGAAATGATTCCTTGACAGAGATACACATTAACTGCTTCAACTGCATCCCTTTTTGTAATACCTCTAGTTACATGAGCCATGTATCTGTATCTTTCAAAGATAAGAGAAGTAATGGGTATTTTGATCACAAATGAATATAAATAGACCTATGGATAGGCAAACCCTAAAAGAACTTTGAACAAGTCTTTTATGGTTCATGATCCATTACCTATTTTAATAAGAAGATATTTTCTTAACAAAAAATTAAAAATAAATTACCAAATATATAAAACTTGAGCAACCTTGATGCAATCCTCATTTCTCAAGTTAAAACCGAGGATGAAGACGTCACTAGTATTAAATAGTGACGGAGTGAGCCGAATGCTCACGTCTTTGATCACATAGTGACTTATCAAGGTTTGTTGTATAAACAGACTTCCTACCTCGTCTGAATATGGTTCTTTTATATTTCTTCTTGTTATCAGGAAAACTCTGTTGATTATCCAAGGCCAGATTCATCCTATGCATGTCATTTTGAAGTTTGGCAATCCTTTTGTTGTTCCTCTTGAATTTCCAACACTTATTTTGAACATGATTTTCAATTCCATAAAATGAAAAAATTAAGTAAGATTTATTATCTTGCTTACTTGCCTTCTGATTATCACAACATTCATCATCAGTTATTCCAAACCCGGCTGGAACATGGAGTTGTTTGTGCTCACAGTTTTTCTTTTGAACCTTAACCCATTTGTGTTTCCAAAAGACTTCTGACCGAATAACATTGCTGAGATTTTATTAGAACTTCTAGGCAACCTTTGCAAGTCACACTTAAGAGTATTAATATCGTTTTTCTTTAGAGAAAGGTTCCTGGTGAATTCATCATTAAGATAATCTATCTCAAGATCTTTCACCCGAAGTGATGATTCAAGTTTTTCCTACGAAGCCTTTAGTTGGAGATTTTCTTGGTGAATTTCTTCACACTTATTCCAGAATTCAACAATCTCAGTGTCACACTCAAACTCTGAATCAGAATTGAGTGGGACGAAGTTTCTGCTGCGAGAGCCGAAAATTTATTACACACATTGGAAATATGCAAGATTTTGACAACCTGGGATGATTTTTCTTGTATTGAATCATCAGAAGCATTAACCGGAGAGAAACCTTTCTCACAACTTTTGCTTGTTTTTACCAATCCCTTAATCTTTAGTGTAATCAATGATTTATCAAAATCAACATGATTGGGACAACATTCATCAGCCTAAGACAAGTTAGAGACTTTCCTTGTGTTGGTCACAGCATTGAACGCATATGTTCTGAGTGTGTTCTGATCAATTCAAGTATTTTTAACTTTCCAATAAGAGTATTTATGGAAAGCATATCAAGGTTATTTCCTTCAATGATGGCATGTTTCTTAGAATCGTATCTAAATGGCAATGATCTGAGAATTTTTATCACAATATCCTTTTTAGGAATAGTCTTACCCAATGCAAAAGATGTATTAAAAATTTCAGACAATTTGTGATTAAACTCATCAAATGAATCTTCATCTGCCATACGAAGGTTTTCCCAATAAGAATTTAGGTTTTGGAGCCTAGCTTTTTTTTACAGAGGTATTTCCTTCAAATATGGTTTCTAAGATATCCCACGCATCTTTAGACCGAGTGCACTAGTCACATAGTGCTGAAGATCTGGGTTAATGGCATGAATGATTGCATTCAACCCATCAGAATTTTGCTTTGCAGCAAGAATCTCGACAATATCATAATCACCGATATCCTTTGGAATAGTTACATCGCCTGCTGTAATAACCGGGGGAAAATAACAATTAACAACATAAACCTATGATTAAAAATCTCGGGTTTGAAGAAAAGTACACATAGAAATTTTCCACCATAAGTAATTCGAGCCATCAAAGACTGGTCGTACGTTTATAGAGATAACACTTCTGTCCATAGAGACAGATCGCTACAAACTCCGACTTATGAGGTCTTAAACATGTTTTCATGCTCTGATACCAATTTAAAAAGCGGGGGTACGACAACCACACCCAATATTTCGCTTAGAAATCTGCCTCACACAGAAAAGTCTATTGAATGAACTACGCACAACCTATGATATTTCAATTATATAAACAAATATAATGCGGAAAAGAAATAACACAGACACCAAAAAATTTGTTAAGGAGGAAACCGAAAATGCAGAAAAACCCCGGGACCTAGTCCAGATTTGAACATCACACTGTATTAAGCCACTACAGACACTAGCCTACTCCAAGTTAACTTTAGACTATAATGTAGTTGTTCCCTAACCAATCTCACACTGATCAAGGTACAGTTACGCTCCTTACGTCTATGAATCCCAGCAGGACTCTACGCACTTGATTCCATTAGCTGATCTCACCCACAACTAAGAGTTGCTACGACCCAAAGTCGAAGACTTGATAAATCAATATGTCTCACACAGAAATGTCTATTGTATAGATTGATAAGCACGTAAGTGCACCATTTGATACCCATATTTATATTAACTATGTCTCAATTTTATCACTAATAATCTTGTTTGTAGGTGTTTTTGTCAAATAAGCTCTTATGGAGAAAGTTGCTCTAAAAGTGGTTTTTGTACCCCCGGAGGACACGTGTTATTCGGACTCTCAATGTCGGTTAAGGGGCACCTCAATTACTAAGGGGCGTCTAATTTTTATGGGGCACCTTCTTTGTTATTTGGAACCAGTGGTTAATCTCACCCCAAGAATTTCTTTTTACACCCAAATTGCTAAAGGGACACCCATACAGGATAAGGGAGAGGTCAGCTTCTTCCTTTTGAATTTAGTTTTAGCGGGAATAGAAGAACAGATTAGGGTTCAATTTTTGGGCAGCTTTTGGAAAGATTCAATCGCTGGGTTTGATGTAGATGAACTTGATTCTCCTTAACAGGCATGGTAGGGTCGTTGAAATCGGTTCATTTTGGCTGGTTAGTCGTGTGCAAGCAAAACAGGGAACTTTTGAAAGCTCGATATTGCTGTTATGGGTTTTGAACGAATTCTAAGGAGATTAAAACACTAAAACCAGTTGGATAAATCTTGTTACACTCGAACAGGATAGGTAAGTCAATCAGAACCGGTAAACTTGGGCTATATCGACGGGATGAAGCAAACAAAGGAGTACGAGATATAATGGTTTAAATGTCCATGACTTTCTGTGAAAGAGTTGTGGCTGATTCCGTGAGATATTTTCGAATATTTTGATGGGAGATATCCTGTTAAGCCTAAACAGGGATGGTATGGAGTTTTGTTTCGAAAAAAAAAAAGCAAAGTCCACGTAGTTTTGATTATACATGGAACTGCATTCAAGGGGTGATTATCACGGGATTTTTGGATGATACGTATTGCATGGGAGAAGATTTTGTTCTTCACTCAACAAGATTCGATTCTATCAAGCAAGGATAAACAAGGAAATCTATCTCAGAACACGCGTGTGAGAAGAAAAGGAAAGCTACGTGTAGTTGGAAAAAAAACAGGATAATATTCCTGGGAGATATTTTTAGAGTTCTGCAGTATTTTTGGAAGTTATGCGTGAGGATTGACCGAGTATTAATCAACCAGAATGTGTACACAACAAGTTTCAATGGATTTGAAGTGCTGCAGACGCGTGAGAATGGTAAGAAAAGGAAAATATTCCCGTGAAAAATCATTAACGGAGAATTATTCGAATTGATGGGGGAGATTTTGGAGAGCTGTGGAGTATAAAAAGTCCTGTAAGAGCATAGAGAGGATTATCTAGAGTGGGGGGAGAAGACCAAAGAGTTGCAGAGCAACTTCTCTGCTACTGCAGAGAAGAAGAAGAAAAAAATTATAACGTCCACTGACTGTCACAGAGAACTGTCGTTTATCAACAGTACTTGTAACAGTCAGTTTGGCACGCTTATTTTAAATTTGCAACATCTATTGTAACAGTGAACTCTGTAACGCCAATATAGCATTGCAGATTTATTGTATTATTAGTTTTCTTGAATAAAAACACCATTTGAGCCATAAATTATAATTTTTGAGTGTGTATTTATCATGAGAAGCTAAACCCCTACACTGGGTCGATGGAGGAAACCGAACTACACATATGGGTGAATTTATTCTATTTTCTATTTGACTTTTTGCACTTATTTTGAATTGATTTATGATTCGATAAAATTAGTTGTGATTCAATTAGATAGGTTATGCTTTGTTTAGATAATCTATGCTTAGGGGATACAATTAATGTTTTGAGGATTTACTTTGGCAAAAAAACCTGACACTTTTAGGGGCGACCAATTTGTAATTAGGGGCGACATAAAACAACAAAATAGCAAATAATCGGTAGGTTATTTCACAATCGGAAGGTTATTTACGAGGCGTTTTTTTTAATGGACAAACTACCCTTTACAATCGGTAGATAACTATACAATCGGTAGGTAATCAACAATCGGGAGTAAATTTATTTTGTATGACTTCCGATTATACGGTATCCCCAAAATAAAATCCTAAATCTTTTGAATTTTGATTATCCTATAATCAGTAGTAAATAAAGTTATACTGACTTCCGATTATACAGTAGACCTTTGGAAAAAATGCTACCATAATCGGTAGGGAATTTAGGTTATTTAACTTCCGAATATAGAGTTGCCCCAAATTCAGAGTTTGCAAAAATCCTATTTTTTCTGAAATTTGGTTGATCCTATAATCGGTAGTAAATGAAGTGTTATCATGACTTCCGATTATACAGTGATTCTTTTTGAAAATATCCTACCATAATCGGTAGTCAAGAAAGTTCATATAACTACCGAATATAGAGTAGTCCCAAATTCAGATTTTGCAAAAATCCTCTTTTTTCTGAATTTGGGTTGAGCCTATAATCGGTAGTAAAGGAAGAGTTATCATGACTTCCGATTATAAAGTGGCTCTCTTTGCACATATCCTACCATAATCGATAGTCAATATACTTCGTATAACTACCGAATATAGAGTAGCCCCAAAATCATAGTTATCATGACTTCCGATAATGAAGAAACCCTATGGGAACAAACACGTTTTGTGAAAATTTCTGGAAAACCGAATAGGTTTTCAAATTCATTAACCAAAACGTACAACCAAAATATCCAACACATATAGCTACCGAATATAAAGTATTCCCAAAATCAAATTTTGCAAAATTTCTCTTTTTTCTGAATTTTGGTTGAGCCTATAATCGGTTATAAATGAATTGTTATCATGACTTCCGATTATATAGTGGATCTCTTTGCAAATATCCTACCATATTCGGTAGTCAAGATAGTTCATATGACTACCGAATATAGAGTTGCCCCAAAATCAGATTATGCCAAAATCCTTTATTTTTCGAATTTGGTTGAGCCTATAATCGGTAGTAAATGAAGTTACCATGACTTCCGATTATACAGTATAATCTTTGGCGAAATCTACCATAATCGGTAGTCAAAATAGTTCATATAACTACCGAATATAGAGTTGCCCCAAACTACCGATTATGGATTAACCTCCCGATTATGAAGGGGCATATAAGTATTTTCAATCTATTTTGTCTTTTGTGTCGCCCCTAATTACAAATTGGTCGCCCCTAAAAGTGCCAGGCAAAAAAAGAGTTGATGTTTTATTTATTCACTGAGCGATAATTGTTGAGAATGAATAATTGAACTTCGTGTTGTGAATTTGGTGGAATCTAAGACCCACTAACTATCTTTTATTTATTATTTTATTTAAACCTTTTAATTTAATCTTAACAACTTCCGAGAGAACGAATCTTAATACTACTACGAAACTCAGAAAAACCTTAAACCATAGATAAATATGTCTCCCACAGATAAACTTATGAGTTTTGTTCCGTATTTTGATAAATCAAGGTGAACAAGAACCAATTGATATACCGGACTTATATTCCTGAAGAACAGCCTAGAAATATCAATCACCTCACAATAATCTTAATCGTATGGTAGCAAAACAAGATATTGTGGAATCACAAACGATGAGACGAAGATGTTTGTGATAGCTTTTTATCTTGCCTATCGAAGATTAAATCTTCAGCAAATCTTAGACAAGATAGTACTCAATAATGATAGAAAATAGCAAGATCAGAACATGCAACTACAGAGAAAATAGTTGGGTATAGCTTTACAATCCCAATGAAGTCTTCAAGTCGTTAACCTACATGGTTTCGTGAAAAACCTAAGATTAAAGGAGAATCGACTCTAGTCGCAACTAGTATCACACAGGAGGTGTGGGGATTAGGATTCCTAGTTGCTAGTGTTCTCCTTTATATAGTCTTCAAATCAGGATTTGCAATCAATTTTACCTTGGTAACAAAGTATTCAATATTCACAGTTAGATGAAAACCTGATTAGACTCAACATATATCTTTCAACCGTTAGATCGAACTTAGCTTGTACACACAAATTAAAAGTGACATCATTTAGATATGAGTAAACATACCTAAACGTGTGCACCTTTGTGGCTCAACAATAGTTAACCGAAGTTAGACATATGAATACTTTTATATCAACCATATTCATCTTAACCATAACTAGTTCAAATGACTAAAATGAAACTAGTTCTAGAGTTGTTCAATTGTTTATATTCTCATAGAAGTATACTCGACAAAATTGAAGCAAAATAAATTTCGATTCACTCGAATCAAAGTCATGAACATTATAGCTATGGTTTGCAAAATATTGCATTCCTTAATATATAAATGTATTAGTTTATGAACAAACCGATTTTAGAACATAATCCACTCAAGTATGCATAAGGGTACGCATATGTAGGTGGCCTGACTAAGTTTGGGTTCGCCAGTATGCAAACTGGTACGCATTCCACAAACTCAGTTAAAGTCCCGGAGCTTGAACCTCATGATAGTACGCGTACCGGTATGCGTACTAAGTACCCGGACCTTGAGTAAACCAAGCAGTACGCATATGAGTATGCATACCATGGTTCCCGGACTTGGATAACACATATGCGAGTACGCATATTGTGCTTATATCCAATTGTTCTAAACTCTCATTTCAACCATTGAAACATTCTCGGAAGACGACAATAGCTGTCTCACACAAACTATTAGCTACAAAGCAATTTTCAAATGATTGAATGATCAATACGTAACATTCCGAGTCTACATCAAATGACCGACTCACACAAATCATGTATGATGTTACCCGACGATTTTCACATGATCATCTTTTGACTTTCGTTATGAATATAAGATGAACTTGGTTAAAGCGAAATATTACCAACTCATATTTCGAGAAATATGTAAGCGAGTTAAACTCAGCTCAAAATATAAAATGTGTATAATTGAAGTCTATATATATCTATATCACTTTTGTATCAAATAGGAGATAGAGTAAATATACTTTTGAGTGATAGATGAGTTCAAGTCTCCACATACCTTTTGTTGATTAAGTTCCACAAGCTCCCCTTAGTAGTTCTCCGTATTCAATCGATGAATGCCATGAAGTCTAATGCTAAACTACACTATCTATCCTAATCCGAGACTTATCTATAAGTAGACTAGAAATAAAGACTTATAGTTTTGGAAACTAAACTTGACAACAAGCTTGAGATAGCAATGATTGCGAGTTCGACCGAGCAGTGCTCTAACATATTTTACATTTAAGTGTTGCCTCCTCCCTATCTAATTCCTTATTTTTAGCTCGATTTGTCAACTTATGACACAATTTAATATTCCAAGTACCATATATTTCTTGGGTAATAAACTTTTTTCAACTTCTATATCTATTGAAAGATTTATTTTCTTTTTTCTTATAAAGGGATACATAAGATCAAGTAGAAATGTTTGAAATTTGTAATTTGAAATCATGTGGTGTCTATAATGCAATTACAATTTGTTAGCATTGTGACTATGGTAGGGAATATGGTATCAAGTGTAATGCAGATGCAGTTCACACAGGATCACCAGGTTTTCTTTTTGAAAATGAATGGGCAGCACTGCTAACACTTGAAGTAAATTTTAAGTCTTTTAATTGGTTTGCATTTGGGATAAATGCATATAGGTGAGAAACAATTACTGAAAAAATAGAGAAAAATCTCAACGTATTGCTGAAATGGAGTTAGAGAAAAATCTCTATGTAATGTTGAAATAACCTAAATAACTATCAAGAGGGTCTTTAAGTGGGATTTAACCTGTTAATATGGTTTGCATTAAAAATTTACGTGTGGCATGGAATTTATTTTTCTTGAAGCTATGAACATCATTTTGTCACTCTCAAATCAGAAATATTGGTATTTCCATAGACCATGTTGAATAAATTATGTAATCCTTGAAAAGTCATAGATATTCATACTCATCTCTTTGATAATTAAAATATTTTTTGTGTTATTATTCAAGGTTTAAAATTGAACATGGTTAGATAACCCTTCCATGTATTTCTCATATGTGGTTATGATGTTAAATAGCATCATCCATTGCTAATCAATTGCGGAGGCTCGGGGGAAAAGGATACACAATGTGGGAACAACCGTGTAGCAGTAAAAAAATAGTCATTTTATCTTAATATTTAAAGATATAAATCCAATATATACCCATGGTTAAATTTGTTGTCCCCATGGAATTTTTGAGGGAGCTGCTGGGGAAGATTGATACATACTACTGACATTGATATGTAGAGAAGAACTTTATTAGATTGATTTGTATCTTTAATGTCTGAAAGACAAGAAATATGTGATTTCTCATCGTATGCAATGATTATATTCAGAGAGAGGGAAGAAAGGGGTTTAAGCATGGGTTCTCAATTCCCATTAGGAAGAGTTTGCACATTGTTATGATAGTCCTTTGAGGCTTGATCTATGATTGCATCATTATAGGCGAACCTTATTATCGCTGCACCATTATATCCGTGAATCTCTGTGAGCACTTTTAGTTTTTTTCACCACATATTTTACTTTCTAATCCTCTAGCTTTAAAAGTTAAATTGTTTGCATTCTGTTATTTTTTCTTGCATCCAGGTAAATATATGCGGGTGACAAATATGGAAGTATATGACATCTTGATGAGATTTGGATTTAAAATCCGCATTTGTGGTGTTGAGAAAGTTGAAATGAAAATCATTAGCATTTCACATCTCATTCATAGCAAGGGGAAAGTTTTCCTCCGTGTCAACTTCTTAAGGTATTCTTCAATGTCTTCCTCTCAATTCCAACAGTTACAAGCCAACAAATCATATTTGCAAGTTAATATCCCATGAACGCTAAGGTGTTCTCTACACAACGGAAGCGTTCAACTGCACGAGGAGAAAAAAAAGCGTGGGTATTTAAATAGCGAACTACCTTCTTTTATTCTAGTGGAATACGAATATTATATCTCTGCAGCCATATTAGAAACTCACTTTCAAGACAAAAGTTTTCTTCTGTCATTTATGAGACCTTGGAATCAAGAATGAGCAACAACTCCAAATAGGTTTCCACTTAAACTACTTATGGTTCAAAATGTCTTATAATTCTATCGACACTGGATTATTTTTATTGGTGTGGTTGGAGTATTGAGATAGATGATAGATATTCTTGAAAACCATAGCATCCAGTGGTGTGTTATTCCAAAACTGATAGTCAAGGATCTTTGGTACACCCACCAAATTGCTCCTGGCATCTACTTTCATCGAGTTAATCATTTTTATTTTGTTTTGGGTGGAGGATCAATATGTGAAATTAAACCATTAGGTGATTGAGAATGGAAAATAATCTTCGGTTATGATTTTGGTTTTCAAACTTCACATTTTGTTTTTTTCTTTATAAGCATTTTGTATAAGTTTCACGCATTTGAAGAATACAAAATTCCCGTGAGCCCAAATATAATTGGCCGACTATCTCTCAAAAGTACCACAGTTTTGGAAGTTCATAGGCAGCTCATTTTACAGATAAATAACCCGCAAGAGAGGGAAGCGGTGTAGGTTCATGGAAATATAGAGGTAGTGTCTTTTGAAAATTACCATTAATCCATCAATTGTAAGTAGTTGAACACTAAAACTATCAAGTTAAAATTGCAATGGAGTCACCAAAAAAAAGTTTCCAATTTTTGGGTTTATGATTTATTCTTTTAAGTAATCATAACATCAGGTTTAGTGTCCAAATATTGGACTTTTCCATCTCGGAATCCATTTTTGGGTTTGAGGATATATATTTTTAAGTAATCATAAGATCAGGTTCAGTGTCCAAATATCCACTTCTGCATCTCGAAAGCCATTGCTTATGAATTTACTTCGTAGAAGGAAAAAACATGACAATTAAAAAGCATGGTTGGCAATGATCACTATAAATAGCAACAACCATTGAATACATGAGTTCAAATTGGCACACAAAAGAAAAGAAATTACTTACTATGGAGGCCTTGCCGTTACGGTATGGGTCAAGATCTAGTTAGATGAAACAGAAGAGCCTTTGTCAACAACTCATCTAATCTTTTAGAAAGATTGATTAGAGTGGTTACCAAATAGATTCTTTCTTTACTGTTTGGAATACGATATAAAGGACTTGATATTCACGTGTGTGACTCGAAAAGTCGAAGGCGCGGGGATACTGAGGGAACTAAGTATCTAGGGGTAGTATACTTGGTCTTAACTATACGAAGTTGGTATTAGATTTTGTATAACGGCTTAATTATGAGAGTATTCAAAACTAGACTGGGTCCCGAGGGTTTTCTGCATTTGCGGTCTCTTCGTTAGCAAAATCTTGCTGTGTCTTTTACTTTGTTTTCCAGCATTATAATTATTATTATAATTAAGTGAAATAAAGAAGTACGTTAACTCTGAAATACTTGATATTTATCTTATAGAGTTTCAGTTATTTTCGAACCTATTATCTAGTACACACTTTGTTGTCGTATCATCTCAGTATTGTATCCATAGTCAATCACACAAGTGATCTTGTTATTGTATTGTCTTGATCTCGTATCCATAGACGATCAGCCGAAGTATGAGCTTAATTGTCGTACTATCTCGACTCTGTCCAAAGACGATCATATTCAGTAGAGGACTTATAGGTTGATAAATAAAAGATTGTGGTATATTTGGGTACCCTCGTCTTTTCAAAATCACCAAGTAATTTCATTGCAAACTCAACAATAAAAGACTTAACTAGATTTTCAATTAAACTAGAAGAGCTACCAGTCAAAATGATATCATCATCATATAATAGGAGCACCATCATATCAGAAGAAGTAGTAAAAACTAACATAGAAGTATCACTGACATCCTTCTGAAAGCTATATGATACTAAGAAGGAACTAAACCTATCATTTCATGCATATGAAGCTTGCTTTGAACCATAAAGACTCTTCTTCAAATGACATACATGTGACTGAAATCAAGATTTATAAAACTCGAAGGTTGTTGCATAAAAACATCTTCATTTAAAAATCCATGAAGAAAGGTGTTCGAGACATCCAATTAAAGAACATACCAATGATGAGTAACTGCAAGAGTTGATACTACTCTTATAGTTGCAGGGTTGACCAATGTACTAAATGTCTCAGTGTAATCAATGACATCTTGTTGATCAAAACCTTTCACAACTAAGCGATAATTATATCTATTAACATTAACATACGCATCATAATTCAACTTTATTTTGTAGACCTATTTACAACCTAGGATGTTCATATGAGGTTCAAGTAATACATACTCGCAGGTTTCATTGTCCATTAATGCATCATTCTCTTCTTTCATAAAAGTTATCTACTTAGGACACTTAGATGCAGCATTAAAACTATTTGGCTCAGAAATATCAGTTATCAAAGAAGTGGTAAATGCATAAGAGACAGGATGAGTTGAGGAATAGTTGACAACAAAATCAGTGAACTTTTAGGTTTGGATATATCTCTCTGAGATCTAGTATCCATTTGATTTGGAGAAGAAATTGTGTCAGAAGGTAAATCAGAAGAATATTATATGTCAGGGTCTGAATTTGAAAAATTAGGAGATTCATCAAATTTTACGTATCTCTAAACAATAGCCTCCCGTGGAACAAAGTCTTTCTTACCATATACTTACCTAATATTTTTTTGAGTACTGAGTAAGTAATATAATTTTGACGCACTGCGACAAGTGATCAAGGGAGAGTCAAACTGGTCAAACACAATGGTAGGTGATCAACAACTATGTGAAATGTCACATGATTTAGTTAAGACTTTGAATCACCTGGTTAGATTCATGTAGGACAGTTATCTCTTGACCACAAGCGAGTTTTATAGGTTGATATTCTCATGTTATGTTTGATTAGAGGGAGTATTATTACTATTGGCGAATTTCAAGCATGCTAAATATTGACATCGTTATAATTTCTTGACTATATTTATATACCATTCATTAAAACATTTCTGAGTATAATCAGAGCCTATAAATTGGTCATGAACGATGAGCTACACCATTGAAATCATTTGGGTTTTAGGAATAAAATAAGTTGTTTGAATACTCATCGAAAATAATATTAACTGCTTCAACAACTATATCTTAGGAAAGATGAGTGGTACAGGTTGCCACCCGGCCCCCATGTACCCTAGTAGCTCAAAACCATGCATGCTGATAGCATATGCTTTCACAATGGAT
The DNA here is from genome assembly GCA_023529315.1 of Papaver bracteatum. Classification (NCBI taxonomy): domain Eukaryota; kingdom Viridiplantae; phylum Streptophyta; class Magnoliopsida; order Ranunculales; family Papaveraceae; genus Papaver; species Papaver bracteatum. The sequence goes on from JAJJWX010004825.1 coordinate 182,852, forward strand.
CTAATGAGTTTTTTTTCATGTAATTTTACTAATGTGTTTGAATTTCATAAACTAAGATTTTCCTTGCTTGACAATTACATCAGGATTAAATGAAAAACAAGCATAGTTGCTGATATAAGGGATTAAAGAAACATGTATATATATCTGCTTGCTAGAATAAGTTAGGACTTTTATATTTGGAATACTTGCAGACAGGTACATTGACCTTTTGGAGAATTCTCTAAGCGTTAAACTTATGAGATAGTCCATGTTTGGTTAATTGCGTATTTAGGTGATTCAAGATATTTTTGTTGGGAAAGCATTCTTATATTGAGTAATTTTACTTACAAGAAACTCCCATCATCATTTGGTGATGGTATTTACATATTTTTGTATTCCTTGGTAGGTTCTAGCTCTATCTCATTGAGGAGAAGATGATAAGTGTAATTTTTCAAATCAATTAAAATCGTATTGACAGATTGAAATCAAACTGCCTCACAATATGTCATGTAACACAAAAATATGCAAAAATGCGCATATAAATAATTACATTTTACAGTTTAACCCAGATTACATCAAAAATTAAACAACCCGAAACGAACAACAAAATCAATAAAATAATCATTAGCAATACCAAATAGAATACTCTCAGAATAAAATCGATACCAAAACTTACATGGTGCGGGTTATTATTGAATTGTACTTGGATGAGAAGCCAAAGGAAGGACTGAAAGAGTAAAACCTAATAAACCCAAAATCAAAAAAAGAATTTGAATGGTGACCAAAACTCTTCCGCCTTTTTCTCTCAATCTAAAATCTAATAATGGTGTTGTTAAAAAACTATCTAGGTTTACATTGAGGTTACTTACATTGATTTTTGAAGTGTAAATTAGTGCGTAACAGGTCTCATCAATATACAGAGTAATGCACAGAATGTTAAGGGAGCAGAAGTCGAATTTTGTATTTACACCGTAAGACTAGGGCATAAAAGTGGTAAGCATTCTTAGCCACAATTTTTTTTTTGAGAATAAAAGAGATATGCATTACTAAAAGCCAAACCAAACAAAGTACAAGAAGAGAAAGATTGTTGTCATGCTATCATATCAGGAAATTCCCTATTATGAACTATAAACAACAAACCATCGGTGCTGCTACTACCCTCTCCCTGGTTACTTAACTTATATATTCTAATAAACATATTTGAGAAAGCCAGTAAACCCTCCTTCCAACTGTTAAAAATGGAAGATTTTCTTGCCTCCACCGCCTGTTTGTCAGCCACAGAGTTGCCATATTTGTGAACAAATTTGAACCCCAAAAAGTTATTGCATTTTGCCAATATTATCATTGACTTCTTAACTAAAGTATGATTTTTCCAGTCCATCATGGTATCCTTTCCTTTGATAAACACAACCATCCTTTCACAGTCTCATTCCATCCATAAATGTGTTAAACCTTCATCTCTGGCCCATTTTGCTCTCTATAAGAGAGCCACAACTTATGCCTTTTCAGCACTTGAAGTGATGAAGACTCTAGATTTAGCTGCTCTTCCATTACTTGCATCATTCCTTAGTATTAGTCCAAAGCCAGCATTCATAGTTTCTGAGATCCAAGATGCATCATAATTTATCTTTATACAGTTTAACTCGGGAAATTTCCATGGAACATTTTGTTTTAAGTTCAATATATAGTAAATAAGGGATGTAATCAAGTTCCTTCCATTATAATTCCAGAAATTTAGGCGTCACTGGATTATTATAAAAGTTTGTAAAGAAGATGCACTTTTATCCTCAAAGATTCTGTTGCATCGTTCCTTCCAAATGAACCAGCACTTTGAAGCACCGATTTTAGTTACATTCTCACCCTGAAATTGCCACCAATTATACTGTTCAATGAAAGAGTTTCTTACAACATCATGTTGTCCTCCATCAACAAAGGGTGGTAGCATCTAGATAGACTTAGCATACCAACATTCAAAAAATAGATGATGTACAAATTCTATATTCACCTTACAAAAAATACATTTATTATCTACATCATTCATATGTCGACTAAGAATTTAATTTACTGACAGGGCATCATTTATACATTTCCATAAAAATAGCTTAATTCTTTGAGGAAGTTGTGCTTTCCAGATTTTTTTCCAAAACAGTTCTCTTGCATTGTTAACATCTTGAAAGCCACATAATCTATCATATAAAGATTTGATTATGAAAGTGCCATTCCTAATTAGTTTTCATCTAGGTTTATCATGTTCTAAGGTATCATTCACATCCATAAACAGATTAATATGTGAAATGGATTGAGCAATTATATGAGGAAATGATGCATTTGTTAGTTCAAGGTCCCACTTATATATTCTTATCAGGATTAATCAGATCTGATACAAGTGTTAACTGCGTGCTTTTCAGAATATAGTTGATCTAGAGTAGTTTCTAGGTCTGGTATATATTGGTCAGTCCATATATTTATTGACTGTCCATCTCTAACCTCCCAAAAAGTATGCTTATGAAACATATTTATTCCTTGCAAAACACAGTTCCACATCCAAGAAGATCTAATAGCTTTCTTTAAAGCAAAAAACGATTTTTCCTGAAGTATTTTTCTTTAAACATTTTAACCCACCAAGAGTTTGGTTTTGAAATTATTCACCATGCAATGATTCCTTAAAGCCCAAGCCTTCCGCGGATATTGGTTTGCACATGAATCTCTAAGACTTTATGTAATGACCTTTAGCATTAGATTCTTTTTCCCACCAAAATTATCTCTGAATTGAGTTAATTTTAGTTGTAATTTTTTTAGGGAGTTTGAACATCCCATTTGGTAGTTTGGCATGCTAGAAAGGACTGATTTGTTTAGAATCAGTTTACTCGATTGGCTAAGAATCTTGTTTTTCCAACTTTTTATCCTTTCTTCCATTCTGCTAACGATGAAGTCAAAAGTTTTAAGCTTAGACTTATCAATGAAAAGAGGCACTCCTAGATAAGAGTCCTTGATATCTATTTCTTTATTTTTTAAATTTTGGACATCATTTTTTTCAACTATGATGTATTTTTTTACTAAAGAAATACCTGATTTTTCGAAGTTAACCATCTGTCCAGACACCATGCTAAACTCATGAAGGGCATTTAGCAAGTTTTTGCAGCTCTGTAAATTGTCCTTAGTAAGGACCAGGCAATAATCCGTGAAGAATATACGTTAAATAAAAGTATTATTCGTACTTATTTTTAACCCCTGAATTTCTTTTGAAACTTCCTTACAAATTAGAAATGTTCAAAAAAACTCCATACAAATAAGGAACAAATAAGAGTACAATGGATCCCCCTGTCTCAATCCTCTTGTTGTTTTGAAAAATTCACCAGCAGTGCCATTCAGCAGAACTGCAATAGATACGGTTGATACACATTGACTAATTAAGGTATACCAGCTCTTACAAAAGCCAAGTTTTCCCATTACAATTAAGCCCCTTACTTTAGATTTCCTATGATTTTATCGAGCATATTAGTTCATGTGCAACTATAAAATTATCAAAAACTTGTCTGTTAGATAGAAAAAATGACTGGGAAGGTGAATTTTTCTTATCCAGTAAGCATTTCATTCTATTAGCTAACAATTTTTAGATAACTTTGTAAGAGGTGTTACAAAGACCAACTGGTTTGAAATCATAAGAAGATTTACCTCCTGTACTTTTCTACACTTTCAAAGGAATATGAGTCATCCCCTTAAAACGTCTATCCAGAACCGTCGGATCAGGAAAAACACATTTATTTTGTAAGATAAATGTATAAGGGACTTTGAACCATTATAGAATCATGATACTAGGTAATCTTCATCACCATAACATCATCGTAACCACCTCTTTCTACATTTCTCCATCAAACAGATATCCGTTCCATCACAAACCAGTATGCAACACAATTACAGTTCTGCTGTACCCAGAATCCCATATCTCATTCTCTTTCCCAATCTATTCATGCGAACATAATCACCTCTGGTTTCAAGCCCCGAGGCCACATTCTGAATCGTCTGATCGATATTTATTGTAAATCGAATAACATTGTGTATGCGCGTTATTTATTCGATAAAATTCCTAACCTATATATTGTCTCAAGAACAACTCTAATATCGGCTTACTATGAGTTAGGAAATGTGAACTTTTCTTAGTATATATTTTAAGTATTCGTGATACGGTTTCATATAATGCAATGATTACTAGGTTTTCACATAATACTGACGGTTATAATGCAGTCAAACTTTTTTAATGAGATGACAAAATATGGGTTTAAATCGGATAATTTGACGTTTGCTAGTCTTCTAAGTGCGGCAGCGCTTGTTTTTTTTTTGATAAGTCAAAAATTTGTATTAATATATAACAAAATTTACAAGAAAAGAGGTCACAACAACCCCAAAAACTTGTAAACTATTTGAAACGAAAATAAGCAACATTTGGATATTCAACTGAATTTAGAAAAGGTGGTCTCCCATTAAAATGCACTCCCACTTCATTAGCCAGTAAACAACCGCGCTTAGCCATTTTATCTGCTGAAATATTCGCCTCTCTAAAAGTGTGAATGAACCTTATAGACATATAATGTCTACAAATCACCGTCCATCTATTCTTTGCAAACCAAGGAATTAAATTATTTTTGATAGCTTCCACCACTCCCATAGAATCTGATCGCACACAAATACTAGCAAAATCCCATTGCATAGCCCACTCCAAACCAACAATAATGCCATATAACTCTGCAAAGTAATTCATCGTAACACAAAGACCAATACTCATAGCACCAAGAACTGAACATTGCGCTTCTCTAGCCACTACGCTAGCACTCACAATGCCTGGATTTCCTCTCGCAGCACCGTCGCAACATAAATAAAGTTCATTAGCATCAGGTGGATGCAAAAAATACTCCACAGGTTGCTGCCATTTAACACTCCTGTGATGAACGCGGAAGTAATTCAAAAGCACAATATCTTCAACACAATTCTTCATATGACCCTTGAGCCGAATAGAATAATCTTGAATCAACTTCAAAACACGTATATGAAAAACACTCTAGTTGGGTTGTTTATGATCAAAAACCGCCTTGTTCCTCAACTGCCATAGCTCAGACCTTAGCAGCAGATTGGCGACAAGCCAAAGATCACTCACCATTGGGCTCCTGCCTTTGGATGCCTTAAAAGAAACAATAAGGTTAGCATTAGGCTGTAAGTTAAAAATATCAGTAAGCCAATTCCAGGCTCTTGCAGCAAAGCTGCAATCATACAACACATGAACAAGCGTCTCTTCTTCAATACCGCACATGCATCACTTATTAGCAAGAGGAATTTTGAACCTTCTCTTGATAAGATCATATGTAGCACAAACACCACGTAAGAATTTCCAGTTCTGAGCCGCCAGGACTGGATGAACTTCTTTTCTCCAAAGTAGCTGCGCACCCTCCAGCTTGGGATACTTCTGCCGAACAAGGGAAGTAGAATATTTTACACTGAACTCGCATGTCAACTTCGGCATCCAGACCCTAGTATTTGCTCCTCCAATTGGCATTGTCATCATATACATCTCTAGACCAGCAGCCAACATGCATTGCAAATGAATATCAGGTATATCCCACTGGCCATTGTTCAATACATCACTAACACGTATTGTGTTATCTAGCGTGTAGTCATTTAAAGCCTCTGCAAGACTAATATTAGCATACCAAATGTCATAAAAAAGAGAAGTATCCCTACCATATCCAATCAAAACTTTATTATTTTTCTCCACGAGATTATACACACTCCTCACGCCAGGCAAAATGGAATATTTAACACCTGAATTCTTAATGCGCCCATTACGATAAAAAAAACTTAGCTTTAAGATAGAGAGCCCATTTATTCTTAAAAATATGAATCTTCCACCAAAGCTTCATAAGAATAGATTTGTTCATAGTATCCATACGAGTTAGTCCGAGACCCCCCTCCTCATAAGGGCAACAGATGTTATCATAAGCCACCACCACAGCTCGACTAACATTCGAATCACCAGACCAAATGAAATTCCGAATTTCTCTCTCACATTGAAGAATAAATTTGCAAGGCCACTTATAAATTGCCATATTATGAATAGAATAACTGGAAATAACAGTTTTAATAAAAACAATGCGATCATGAAAAGATAATAATCTCCCTCTCCAACCCGCAAGCTGATTTTTAATCTTTTCAACGACATTGCAAATATGACGATAACGAACAATACCTGGCATAATTTGAACACCCAAGTAGCGATCTGGAAAAGTGGCTACGCTCATCCCCAAATAATTTGTGAGATATGTACACCAACTCGAAGAACCACCACCATAATAAATCTTACTCTTTTGACGACAAACAGTCTGACCTGAAGCACCCTGGTATTTACCCAATAAATCTACAAGATTATGAAGACTTTTTAAGTTACCTTTATAAAATATCATAATGTCGTCAACAAAGAAAATATGGGTAGGAGAAACACCACCTCTTGTAACCATAGGAGTCATCTTTTTATCACGAAAAAGTTTCGTAATATTTTTGCTAAGAACGTATTCAATCAAGACGATAATCAAGGGAGAAAGGGGATCTCCTTGACGCAAACCTCTATTAATTTTGAAATAACCCTCCGGACTACCATTCAAAAGATTCGAGATTCTAGCAGATTGTAAGATATTAAGAATCTAGGCACACCACTTCTCAGAAAAACCGTACTTACGAAAAACTTCAAGCACAAAAGACCAACTTACCGTGTCAAAAGATTGAGATATATCTATCTTAAGACCAATGTTGCCATCCTTGCGCTTAAAAGGAAGCTCGTTAACCATCTCCGACGCCAAACTAATAGTTTCATGATATTTTTGCCTTTCATAAAGGCAACCTGCTATTCAGACACAAGTTTATCTAAAACACTACCAAGTCTAGTAGCTAGGATCTTAGTAAATATTTTTTTTTTTACTAAGACCTATTGGTCTGAAATTGCGAAGAGTATTAGCACCCCTTACCTTAGCAAGAAAGATGATTAAAGAAGAATTAACACCATTTGGAATATGACCAGAATTCCAACAGTGAATAATGGCCTTGAGTAAATCTTCTTGAATAATGTCCCAACAATGACGATAGAAACAACCAGAGAATCCATCCGGCCCAGGTGCACTATCCGCTCCCAAATCAAAAACAACTTGCTTAATTTCTTCCGGAGAAGGAATCTTGTCCATGGTGTTGCTCTCCTCAGCATAAATGGAATCATGCTCAAAATCGAAAAAATCACCTTCAATATCCAGCTCTTGCCCGTTGAACTTGTCCTCGTAGTACTGAACAACATGATCACGCATCTACTCATAATCTGTAATACAAGTCCCATTCGAATCAATTAGTTCCGAAATTATATTAGAGTTTTTTTTAATTCTAATACTATTATGAAAAAACTGGAGTTACTTGAACCCTCTACCAACCAATTATTCCGAGATTTTTGTTTGAGCATGGTCATCTGTTGCAAGCGAGTATCTCTTAAGGTAGCCATATCGTCCTTCATCATATTCAGGTTGGCAATATTACGTGGATCTTCATCCGAAATAAGAGCTGCAGTCTCGAAACGAAGTTGGTCTTGCTTCAAACGATAATGCACATTACCAAATATCCTGAGATTCCAATCCTTCATCGCAATCTTCAGCCATTTTAATTTGTAAGGGTATATAAAATCTAGAGAGCCATGAGCTGGAGCAGTCCAACTCTCACTAACCATACGAAGAAAATCACCATGTAAGAACCACATCTTTTGAACCCTGAAAGGAGCTTGACGAGGCCTAGGAACTGAAAAAGGATAACCAAGAAGAGTAGAATGATCGGAAACTTACCTAGGAAGAGATTTACACCACCAATTCTCAAACTTAGCAAGCTAATCCGCATTGATAATTGCACGATCCAACTTGCTGATGATACGACTATTACCAGATTGTTAATTGGACCATGTGAATTTACTACCCAATGAATCAGCTTCAAAAAGATTATTGTCATCCATCCAATCACTAAATTCATCAATGACTGAAGATCTAGTTTCCATCACACCTTTCTTTTCATCCAAATGCAAAATACAATTAAAATCTCTTATGACCAACCAAGGAGTTATTGAATCTTGCATAACCAGTTGCTGCCAAAGTCTTCGTCTAGTAGTTTAAAGATAACTAGCATGGACAAAATATATATGTACACCATCCACCGCAACTGTAATAGCTTGTTTACTTGAATTGACAATAAAAATTTCCAACCCATTCATGTAACAAATTCAAAGATTCGCAATACTAGAATTGGAAGAATTATTAATAACAACTGAGGAATAACCTTCCGTAATTAGTCTTCTACCAAAATTCACTGAGCAAGCAACTTTCGGTTTAGCAAGACAAAATACATCTAGATTGAATTCCCTTATCAACTCTTTTAGCTTAGACTGTGCTGCCTCACGCACAACACCATTTATATTCCAAAAGAGAACCCGCATAATTAAACTCTGGGTTTGAGTTTATTATTTAGCTTAAATTGTTTAACAGCATTTGAGGAAGGTTTAAGAACATGAGTTTAGTTCTTGCCAATTCAATATTCCCACCTGACTTAGCTTTCAAGACTGGGGTACTCAACGACCTTGCTTTACTAACTTATACTGAATGCGTAAGAATGACCTTCTTGTGTCTTTCAAACTCAGCAGTCGCCATATGCAAAACAGCTTCAGATTGTGCTAAACCATCCTGCAATTGTTTTTCCAACTCAACAGTGTCACTCATGCACGTAACCTCATTATCAGCCATAGAATCTGAAGTACCTTCTCCAGCATGATTTGTTATTTCATGAACAAAAGGAATAGTCGGTTCTTTCGTTCCTTTCTTCTCCCGTCTTGCCTCTTTCCACTCCGTACCCGCATTGTGTTCAGAGTGATGCTGATTATTAACCAGAGGAAAAAATGTTTGCTGCGAATTTGTAGCTACAATAAAAATTTATTGATGAGCAGTGCCAGTATTACCTATTGATTTCTTCCGACATTCAACATCAGTATGTCCAATAATACAACATTTAGAACAGAATTTAGGCTTGTTAAGGATTTCAAAAGGTTAAAGAAACTCTAAACCACCCACAACAACGTGAATATCGTCAGACTTGAGTTTAGCGAAATCAATGTCGATTATAACTGAGGCAAAGTGACCATATTCATGTGCCAAAGTTCTATTATCAACGACAATGGGAGAACCTAGGGTTTTTCCCATGGCTAGTAATGTTTTTTCAATCCAAAACTCCATTGGGAGTCCAGGAAATTTGACCCAAGCAGTAGCACCAGATGATCTCTGTTTGTCAGCATCAAAACTAGGAAAATATTCCATTAGGTTTAGTTTCTGTTGAGCAACGACCCATTATTCATCTTGTAAAATCTTCAATTTATCCTCTTGCGACAATAACTTGATGATAAATAAATCCCTATTCAACGGAAAAAAATGGACACGGCCTTCTCCAAGATGCCATTGCAGTTCTAGGTTTTTCTTCACGTCAGCAAAATTGAGTTCTTTAAAATCTAACCTACAAGTGATGCTAAATTGTCATAGCACACACCCTTCCAAATACAGTTTATCCATAATCGTAATAGAAGGTTTACCTTATTTGAAAGTAGGGTTTGGCAAAGAAGACAGATCCACAATATTTTTTGGTAGCTCCTTCTTGCCTTTGAGTCTATTCGCATAAGTTAATATGTTAGTAGGTTGAGGTGGATCAATATTGTTGAGTAATGTGCTGAAAATGTATTTGTGAAAAAGTTTGTGCAGATAGCCAAATTTGTGAGCATATGAAAATGTAGTCAGTTTTGTTCATGTGAACAATCCTGTTTACAAAGTCTAGTTTCTCTACACATTATTATGTGTCTGTTTTTAGAGTAAGGGAATTGTATGGACCTAATGAGTCCACATGTCTTCTTATCCTTTTGGTCTTATATTGACCATGTGTAGAGAGTAAAAAAAAATGAGAAAAATCAAAGAAAAGAGAGTGAGAAGAAACTATTAGTTTCCCACTCCATTATCAATTCAAAATCCTTCCTAAATCTTCATATTAATTCACCCAAAAATCCAACAATTGGTATCAGAGCATAGATCAAGTGAATCTGATCTCGGAGAGTGAAAAAAAAATCATTTTTTACCCATTAAATCTCAAAAATCAGCAACATTCAAAGTTCTCAAAAACTATATCTAAAATAGAAAAAACCCAATTTCTTCAATAAATCATCAACCAAATCAAAGGCAAGTAGTAGTAGCACAAGTCTATACATTCAACAACCTTCAATACCACTTTCTCATGGAGAAAATTATGATTTTTGGGCTATCAAAATGAAGACCTTGTTCATGCCACAAGATGTGTGGGAGATTGTAAAAAATGGGTATGATGAAATTGAAGATACATCAACTCTAGAACAAGCCCAAAAGGATACACTCAAGGAGAGTAGGAAGAAGAATGCAAAAGCATCCATGTACATCCAAGAAGGAGTTGGAGACACTATTCTACCAAGAGTAATTCATTTTCCTAAATCTAAAGAAGCTTGGGATATTCTTCAAAAGGAGTATGGTGGAAACAAGAAGGTAAGAGAATTAAAATTACATTCATTTAGAAGAGATTTTGAGAATCTTAAAATGAATGAGTTTTCTTCAAGAGTAGTTGAAGTTGTTAATAATATGTTGATGTGTGGTGAGAAGATGGAAGAAAGAAGAATTTGTGAAAAGATATTGATATGCTTGCCGGAAAAATTTGAACCCATTGTGGCGGTTTTGGAAGAGACTAAAGATTTCTCAACATTAAAGTCACAAGAGTTATGGGCTTCCTTGAAGGTGTATGAGAAAAGGTTGTTAAGACACTCCGAAAAGTCAATTGAGAGTACTTTTCAATCAAAATTGAACTTGAACTCAAAAAATTCAGCAACAAAGAAAAATGAGTACAAGGGTGAATCAACATCAAACTTCAAAGGAAAAGGAAAATGGAAGAAAGGGGGAGCTAAATCCAACAACAACACAAAAAGTTATTCATCTCAAGTACCAAGATGCAATTTTTGCAAGAAAAATGGTCATTTGGAGAAGAATTGTTGGAACAAAGGAAAACCCCAATGTCGTAATTGCAAGAAGTATGGACATTTGGAGAAAGATTGTAGATACAAAGAAGATGAAGAACAAGCCGGTAGAGCGGAAGAAAAACAAGAAAAACAAAATTTGTTTTATGCTTGTCAAAGTGCCATGGTGACTTCCAAGAGTGAAGTTTGGTTTGTGGATAGTGGTTGCACAACTCATATGTCCGGTAAAAAAAGCTTGTTTGTTGATATGGATACATCCATAAATTCTCTAGTCAAGATGGGTGATGGAAATATGGTTCAAGCTAATGGAAGAGATACAATATGTGTGCAAACTATCAATGGAGCAAAATGTATTAGAGATGTGTTATATGTTCCGGACTTGGCACAAAATTTGCTTAGTGTTGGGAAACTTGTGGAACTTGGGTACGCCATCCATTTTAAAGATGGATATTGCACCATTTATGACAAGAAGCGCAACAACAAGAGACAAGTCATGAAGAGTATAAAGATGGAGAAGAATAAAAGATTCCCAATTATGTTTGAAAAGGAGAAAAATGTTGCATTGAGGATGGAAACCATTGATGAAACATGGTTATGGCATAAAACACTTGGGCATTTGAATTTCAGTAGTCTCAAGGTGCTTTCCAACAAGAACATGGTGCAAGGACTTCCACAACATATTAACCACAAGGATGGAGTATGTGAAGGTTGTGCACTTGGGAAGCAACATCGCCAACCATTCCCAAAAAATATAGCATGGAGAGCAAAAACACTTCTTGGTTTGGTACATACCGATGTGTGTGGACAAATGAAGACACCAACTCATGGAAGTAATATATATATTATCTTATTCATTGATGACTTTACTCGTATGACTTGGGTGTACTTCATGAGACAAAAGTCCTAAGTTTTTCGCGTCTTCAAGAAGTTCAAGAGCCTTGTTGAAAAGCAAAGTGGTCACTACATCAAAGTTTTGAGAAGTGATAGAGGCAAAGAGTACAACAAAAAAGAGTTTGATAAATTTTGTGAAGATGAAGGCTTGGAAAGGCAACTAACCGTGGGTTATACTCCTCAACAAAATGGTGTTTCCGAGAGAAAGAACCAAACCGTGATGGAGATGGAGAAGTCCATGCTTCATGAGAAGGGTATGCCTAGAGAGTTTTGGGCCGAAGCCGTCAACACCGACGTCTACTTAATGAATAGGTGTCCAACAAAATCCGTATGGAACAAAACTCCTTTTGAAGCATGGAGTGGGAGAAATCCATCGGTAAGACATCTCAAAGTTTTTGGTAGTGTGTTTTATTCTAAAATTCCAAAGGTGAAGAGAACAAAGCTTGATGAATCAAGTGAGAAGTGTATATTTCTCGGCTATAGCCTCCAACCAAAAGGTTATATGTTGTTTAGCTTGAAGAACAACACAAGGATTACAAGTCGCGATGTCTTGTTTGATGAATGAACTTCATGGGATTGGGAAGAAGGTAAAATTGAGAAGAGAACCATTATTGTTGATGAAGAGCAAGAAAATTAAGCAACAAATGAAGTTGAAGAAGGTGAAGAAAATGAGGAAGAACAACCTCAAACACCTCCAAATACAAGACAAGGAGAATCTCCAAGTATGTCTCCAAGTACTAGTGCATCAACATCACCACCGTCGGCACCAAAGAAGTTGCGAAGGTTGAATGAAGTTTATGAAAGATGTAACTATTGTGTGGTTGAACCGGAAATTTTTGAAGAAGCATCAAAAGAACCGGTTTGGATAAAAGCTATGGAAGAAGAAGTTGTTGTCATAAATGATAACGATACATGGGAGAAAGTAGCAAGGCCAAATGACAAAGAAGTTATTTGTGTGAAGTGGATATACAATGTCAAGTACAATGCGGATGGATCGGTTCAAAGTCACAAAGCAATGTTGGTGGCAAAGGGATACTCACAACAACCCGGCATCGACTACAATGAGACTTTTGCACCGGTTGCTCGTCTTGACACCATTAGAGTCGTGATTGCTATGGATTCCCAAATAGGTTGGTTACTTTATCAACTTGATGTCAAATCGGCATTTTTGAATGGAGAACTCCATGAAGAGGTCTATGTAGAACAACCACAAGGTTTTGTGATGGAAGGAGAAGAGGATAAAGTATACAAGTTAAAGAAAGATTTGTATGGCCTCAATCAAGCACCAAGAGCTTGGTATTGTGAGATAGATGGATACTTCAAAAGGCAAAACTTCAACAAAAGCAAGAGTGAGCCTACACTATATGTGAAGACAAAAGGTACGTCTATTCTCATCGTTGCATTGTATGTTGATGATCTTATCTTTACGGGTAATGATACTCATATGATTGAGCAATTCAAGAGAGAAATGATGATGAAATATGAGATGAGTGACATGGGTTTGCTCAAGTACTTCCTTGGTATAGAAGTTCATCAAAGTGAAGATGGAGTGTTCATTTATCAAAGAAAGTATGCCGAAAAGGTGTTGAAGAAATTTGGTATGCTTGGTTGCAACCCCACATCTACACCACTTGTAGTGAATGAGAAACTTAAGAAAGATGATGGATGAAGAAAAGTTGATGAGACTTACTATAGAGGTCTTATTGGAAACTTGTTGTATCTTATACATACAAGACCCGACATCATGTTTGCTTCAAGTATGATTTCTAGGTTCATGAGTTCACCTAGTCATTTACATCTTGGCGCGGCAAAGAGGTTGTTAAGGTACATACAAGGAACAATTAATTTTGGAATCATGTATTTAAGAAATTTGGATGTCAAATTAGTTGGCTATTGTGATAGCGACTTCGGAGGGTGTATTGATGACATGAAGAGTACATCGGGTTATGATTTTTCTCTTGGTTCGGGTATATTTTCTTGGACATCGAAGAAGCAACCAACCATAGCTCTATCCACGGCGGAAGCGGAGTACATTTCTGCATCAATAGCTACATCTCATGTTGTATGGCTAAGAAGAATTATGGAAGATATTCAAGAGAAGCAAGAAGGGTGCACCGAAATTTTTTGTGACAAGAAATTCGCAATTGCTATGTCCAAAAATTCGGTTGAGCATTGTAAAGCAAGGCACATCAAACTCAAGTATCACTTCATTCGAGAAGCGGTTGAAGATGGTGAGATTGAACTCAAGTATTGCAAGACGGAAGACCAATTGGCGGACATACTCACCAAGGCACTTCCCAAAGGCAAGTTTCAAAACTTTAGAGAATTACTTGGAGTTGTGGATGATCACATTAAGGAGGAGAATGTTGAGTAATGTGCTGAAAATGTGTTTGTGAACAAGTTTGTGCAGATAGCCAAATTTGTGAGCATATGAAAATGTAGTCAGTTTTGTTCATGTGAACAATCCTGTTTACAAAGTCTAGTTTCTCTACACATTATTATGTGTCTGTTTTTAGAGTAAGAGAATTGTATGGACATAATGAGTCAACATGTCTTCTTATCCTTTTGGTCTTATATTGTCCATGTGTAGAGAGAGAAAAAATAAATGAGAAAAATCAAAGAAAAGAGAGTGAGAAGTAACTATTAGTTTCCCACTCCATTATCAATTCAAAATCCTTCCTAAATCTTCATATTAATTCACCCAAAAATCCAACAAATATCCCCATCTGGAATCACCAAAAGAGATGAGGCACCGCTTGTAGCTCATGATGAAAAAGAGTGTAAACAGCTACATTGTAATATAGTCAAAGCGGGAGCAGATTTATTCGTTTCAGTTTTAAATGCATTAATTTCTCTTTATGTGAAATGTGGATTTTCGTTGTTATTTCCAATGAGTGATGCTAGAAAATTGTTTGATCAGATGGATAAGAGACATGAACTGTCGTGGATAAATATGATCATTGGTTATGTTAGGCATGGAGAGATTGAATCTGCAAGGGAGCTTTTTGATGGGATGAATGGAAAATTACAGGTTGCATATAATGCGATGATTTCAGGTTATGTTCAACACGGGTTCATGTTAAAGGCTTTAGAGATGTTTAAAAACATGCATTTGGAGGGTATCGAGCTCGATGAGTTTACTTATACAATTGTAGTAAGTGGTTGTACAAATTTTTGACTCTTTCTTATTGGTAAGCAAGTCCATGGTTCTATTCTGCGAACATGATGGAGGCCAGCATATAAACTTGCGCTACCGGTGAACAATGCTTTGATTACATTATACTGTAAATGTAGGAAAGTCGACCAGGCTCGTCAAATTTTTGATAGTATGTTGGAGAAGGACCATGTATCATGGAATGCAATTTTAGTGGAAATTATATAAATAGCCTCATTTTGAAAGGACTTCATAAATACCCTTTGGATATTTAAAAATACCCCTGCCAAATCCGGAAGAAGTTTATTTCATTTATAATTCCCCGAATACCCCCTCCCCATACTAGTAAAACGGTTCTATATTTCGATATTTTGATTTCATATCTGAGAAAAGAATTCATTTTCTTCTCTTTGCTCCTCTTTTCTGCATCACCGCCACCACCTCTGCCATAGCCACCACCACTCCGTCGTAGCCGCCACCATTTTTCGTTGCAAGATCGAGAAAAAAAATTAAATCTAGAGAGAGTTGAAATCGTGTGTGTGTGAGAGAGAGAGATATTTGTTCTCTGCAACTTATCAAATCTCAGCATATTACCTCCACCACCTCTTCAACTACCACCACCTCCATCACGATAGCCACCTCCAACGGTGACTAAAATTTAGGGGCAAAATTACTGATTACGTTTTCAATTTCAGATCTGAAGCTAGACCTCCAATTTCAGACGGTGATTAAATTCTCAGCATAATCTGTCCATAACATGCATCGACAAAGGTAAGGATTTATTTTTCTTTTCGGAAATGAAGAAAGAACAAAAACTTCCAACCAGATCTCTTTGTTTATAAAATTTGAATTAATTTATGTTGTTGACTTCATTTTTGATATTGGTGAACTTGAGTTATTGATGTTGTACTGATTCATAAACAGTACTATGAAATGTATGGATATTTCTTTCGGTTATTTGTTATGTTTATTTTGTGCTTTTATTATATTTATCCTGATAGTGGAGGAATGGTTACAGATTTTGTGTTTTTGATTGGGAAAACAGAATTATTACCATGAGAGTTTCACATGATATTTGGTAAAAAAAATTGCATTTTTGTGATGAAATGGTATATGTGAAGACTTGTTAACGAAATTAGTTGGTCTGTCATGGGAGGAAAAATACTTTGAAAGTTTGAAATGTGAAAGTGTTTAGATTAATGATTAATTCTTTACTAGAGGAGTTTGAATCATGTTATGGAAACTAGTAGTGTGTTAGTTGGCTTGTAAGTTAAAGAAGATGAGAATATAAGGAAGTATGATCATGTTTCCTCTATGCTGATTGTTGCATAGAAATGATTTTAACCAGAAAAGAGAAGAGGAGATATGATTATTATGAGAAGGGCCGACAATCTTGACGAAATTCGCCAACCACATTTTTAATGCACTCTTTGACTTAAATCATTTGCGTGTGGGACATTGTACTGGTGACCTTGACTAGACAGTATACAACTATACTCCCATGTAGCCAAAGGGAAAGGTCCACGTACAAAGATTATGGAAATTAATTTAGATTTTTTTCTCAATTTTATCAGCCTGATCAATACTGAGAAAGTTTTGTGTAAAGGTAGTTAGAATGAGAACTTAGGACAATGGGAAGTCCTGCAAACTGTAAGGTTACTAGAAACTGCAAACTGTAGTTAGAATGAGATCTGATCAACCAGTTACTAGAACCAATTGAACAGGACACTCTTGGACGAGATTCCACAAAGAAGTATTAAAACTTAGAAGCTTGTAAGGTTTGGACAGTTGGCTTACTTCCAAAATGTAACTGGTTGTGATTACTGTGGATTTTTCCTTGTAGTGGAGTTAGGAATTTATGCAGGCAATTGATGAATCACATTGATAGATTCTTATTGTCTGCAATATTTTAATAGTTTTGGTGTAATGAATGACACTAACACTGATCAGTTCTACATGGGTATTCATAGGCACTTCATTTTTCATGGTTTAATTTGTCACTTTTATTCGATTTTCCAAGTTTAGGCCTTACTTGTAACATCATTTTTCTTTTTGCATAGGTTCTGTTGCATTTGGTGGATTGGAGGACATTGCCATCAGAAAATATATGTGAGACATTATTGCTGGGTTCATATATCTACATACTCATGTACAGTATTACTAAATATTTGTGTATCAACAATAGAAATTGACCTTAGTTTAGGGAGTCAACAACCAATGTTTGTGTATCAACAACCAATATTTGTGTATCAACAATAGAAAAATGGAGTCAACAACCAATGTTTGTGTATCAATAATGGAAAAATGGAATCAACAACCAATATTTGTGTATCAACAATAGAAATTGACCTTAGTTTAGGGAGTCAACAACCAGTGTATCTGTATCCACAATAGAAAAACGGAATCAACAACCAGTGTTTGTGTATCAAAAATAGAAATTGATCTTAGTGTAAGGAGTCAACAACAAATATTTGAGTATCAACAATATAAATTGACCTTAGTTTAGGGAGTCAACAACAAATATTTGTGTATCAACAATGGAAAAATGGAGTCAACAACCAATGTTTGTGTATCAACAATGGGAAAATGGAATCAACAACCGATGTTTGTGTATCAACAATGGAAAAATGGAATCAACAACCAATATTTGTGTATCAACAATAGAAATTAACCTTAGTTTAGGGAGTCAACAACCAGTGTATCTGTATCAACAATAGAAAAATGGAATCAGCAACCATTGTTTATGTATCAACAATAGAAAAATGGAATCAACAACCAATGTTTGTGTATCAAAAATAGAAATTGATCTTAGTGTAAGGAGTCAACAACAAATATTTGAGTAACAACGATAGAAATTGACCTTAGTTTAGGGAGTCAACAACAAATAATTATGTATCAACAATGGAAAAATGGAATCAACAACCAAATTTGACAAATATTTTTGAACTTTTGATTTTTTGGATCAACTTCAGTTGTTGACGCCTAATATTAATGGCGGCGGCGGAGTGGTGGTGGCGGGGGCGGCGGAGTGGTGGTGGCGGCGGCGTGGTGGTGGCGGCGGCGTGGTGGTGGCGGCGGCGTGGTGGCGGCGGTGCTGTTGATGGATGTAAAATAATAGATTTTTTTAATGGATAAGATTTTTAAATAGAAAATAATAATATAAGTGAGGGTATTAAGGTAATCTGTTTTTTTTTTAAGGAATAAGGTATTTAAATGATAGATGTATTTATATTGTTGTATAAATGTATATTTATTGGGTTTCAAAACTAGGGGTATTTAATAAATATAACCGCAATTTTATCGGGTTATGTTAGCGTTGGACGAATTAATGGCGCTAAAAATGTGTGCAGTGTTATGCCAGAGAAGGATCTCCTAACATGGATGGTGATGATTTCGGGATTTGCACAGAATAGGTGTGGAGAAGATGCGCTGAAGCTGTTCGACCGAATGAGAACCGAGGGCCTTGCTCCATGTGATTACTCGTTCGCAAGTGTGCATACATTTGTGTGTTTTGGGGCTTAAAACTTTTTACTAGAATACATGGAGGAACAACGACAAGTTTTAAAAAAAATAAACTAAGGCCATATAAGAAATAGTAAAGGTTATAGCTGAGCCCATCCCTTTGTGATTAAGAGAAAATGCAAAATTATTGAATCTGGAGCTATAGAATTGAACCCAAAGGACATATAAATATAAGAGATAAATTTATACGCTCACGATATAATCCTTATGTATTGGTATCCTTTTCGTTTGCAGGTGCAATAACCGCATGTGCATCTCTTGGAGCATTGGAACATGGGTGGCAGCTCCATGCTCAACTTATTCAATTAGGGTTCAATTCAAGTCTCTCAGCAGGAAATGCATTGATAACAATGTATGCAAGATGTGGGTTTTTTGAAGCAGCCCATGTAGCATTTCATACGATGCCTTATATTGACTCTGTTTCTTGGAATACCATGATAACAGCTCTTGGACAACATGGTCACAGACTCAAGGCACTAAATGTCTTCGATGTGATGTTGCAAGAGAATATTAAACCAGACCGTATTACTTTGTTAATCGTTCTCACTGCTTGTAGACATTTAGGTCTGGTCAAACAAGAATGCAAGTATTTTGAATCAATGGATAATAACTACGGGATAACACCTAATGAACATCATTATGCATGTTTCATTGATTTACTATGTCGAGCTGGGAAAAACTCAGAAGCTAATAATTTGATTCAAAACTTGCCTTTCAAACAAAGGGCACCTATATGGGAGGCACTTCTTAATGGTTGTCGGATTCATGGTAACATGGAAGTGGGTATTCAAGCTGCATATCAGCTCTTTCAGTTGACACTTCAGCATGATGGGACATATATTCAGCTGGCTAATATGTATGCTGACGCCGGACGGAGGAAAGATATGATAAAAGTAAGGATGATGATGAGGGAACGAGGGGTCAAGAAGCAAACTGGCTGTAGTTGGTTGGAGGTGGCAAACAAAGTTCATTTCTTCTTGGCAGATGACACAAGCCACCCACAGGTGCACGAAGTCTATACTTATATTAGACAACTAGGCGTTAAGATGAGGAAATTGGGTTATGTCCCTGATACCAAGTATGTGTTACACGATATGGAATCTGAGCATAAGGAATATGTTTTGTCTACTCATAGTGAGAGACTTGCAGTAGAGTTTGGGCTTCTAAAGTTGCCTCGTGGAGCTACTGTCAGAGTTCTGAAGAACTTGAGGATATGTGGGGATTGTCACACTGCCTTCAAGTTCATATCAAAGTTGGTTGAAAGAGAAATTGTTGTAAGAGATGGTAGGCGGTTTCACCACTTCAGGAATGGTGAATGTTCTTGTGATAACTACTGGTGAAGAATATTATCTAGACAATAATTCAAATTTGGTGTTTGGAAACTTGGACATTGCGGAGGACTTCATGCATAATACCTTGAATTATTTATTTCTAATTCTACCTATATCAAGGCATCAAACTGTAGACAAACAATCTCAAAAAAATAAATAATCATGGGGTTGTTGTTAGAGCATTGCTCGGTCGAACTCGCATGCGTTGCTATCTCAAGCATGTTTGTCAATGTTAGTGATCAAAACTATAAAGTCTTGATTTATAGTCTACTATAGCTAAGGTCTCGGACTAGGATAGAAAGTGTAGTTGAGCTCAAGAACTCCATGTCGATCATCATACGAGATGAATGACTACTCAAGGAACCACTGGATCTTTATTGACTAAAAAGTATGTGGAGACTTGAACTTATCTATCACTCAAAAGTCTATCTACTCTATCTCTTATTTTGAGACAAAAGTCGTATTACTATATAGACTAAGGATATACACATATGTCATTTCGAGCTGAGTATATCTCGCTTATCTATTTCTCAGAATGTGTGTTGGTAAAGCTTTCGCTTTAGCCAAGTTCATCTTTACCTAGTGACGAAAGTCATGTTATGTTTCAATCATTTTGGAAATCGCTCTGACGAAAAATATTTTGTGAATAACAACTATATAACGCCCTCTGAGAATGTTTCAATGATTGAAATTAGAGTGTAGACAATATAACCATTGGAGGATACAAACAATCTCAAAAAACGAAAAGATCATGGGGTTGTAATGATTCTTGATCCGGCTATGTGAATGGTTTGTTGCAGAAAATCAAGATGCAGATTTCATGATGTTCTAGACTGCTAGTGATTATCCCACCAGTTTTTCTTTTAATTTTGGTAGGGATGAAATTGCAGACATGGTTCAGGTTTCCTAATGTCCCATTCTACTTGCTTTTTTTGGTAACAACCTAACTATAAAAACATAATGCAAGAAAATAGGCCATTGCAACCCCAAAAACATGCAGACTATTTGAATATGAAATAAGAAATTACTTGTTATGGATGTAAGTTTCACTACTGTTTAATATGTCTTATCTTTTTCAAATAAAAATAAAAATCAAATTTACAGGCATCTCCAAATTTCTAAATAAGTACTCCTGCATGCATAGAACATCCCCTCTTTACCAAATTATCAGCAGTGAAATTGGTCTCCGTGTACGCATGCTCATATCCGACAATATCATAGTTTGCACAAGCAGCTAACAATCGTTTTCTTATCAACCAAGGCACATTATTACTAGAACAAGCTTGCACTGCACTGCGAGAGTCAAAGCGCACATACACCTGAACCCCCACTGCTCATCCCATTCAGGCCAACAACGACTGCGAGAAGCTCTGCCAAATAATTAGTTGTTTCCTCCAAGCCAAGACTAACAACACTAAGGCATTCACAATATGCATTCCTTACAACACCAGCAACACCTGGATTGTCAATAGATGCACCATAACACATAAAAGGATTTTGTCAGCATCAAGTGGATTCCATAAGCAACTCAGAAATAATTTGGAATCCTTAGATCCCCATAAGAGTTATGCATACAACTCTTAATTCTTTCGAGTTACCATGGATCTATTGATGCACCGTTTATTTGAACTTGTATAGTTGTGCAATAACATCATCATAAATCACTTTGTTCCACAAGTTTTATAAGCCAGACATGATTTCCATGATAGCAACAAGCCAAAGGTCTTTAACCATGCGACTCTCCCCTTAACGGCTTTATAACAATCAATCAAGTCGCATTTAGGATGCAAATTAAAAATCCCAACAATCTAGCTTAAAGCATGTTGAGCAATAGTGCAGCCTCACAAAATATGATTTAGTGAGTCCTCCAGTGATTCATAGACTGCACATCTATTCGCCAGTGGCACTTTATATCTGCCTTGGACTTTGTATTCCTTTTATCTCTCCATAGCCGTCTCAAATAAACTCCTTTCTGGTCCTCTATCCAAGCCCTAGTGTCATCGACACCAACTATTTTAGGAAGCACAACAATATTGATACCTGCATTGTCCATAATCAATTTGATGCTGTCAGGAATAACACATAAATTATTAGAGGTAATATTACAGACTCGAGAAGGAAAATGATTCCTAGTAGAAATAGGAATCCCAGTTATTTCCGTAATGCTTCTATCTGCACACCAATTATCAAAAAGTAAAGAAGTAGATCTCCCATCGTCAATAAGGCAAAGCACTATGGGAGAGGGCATCCCTTATCTATCCCTCAAATATAGGGAAGGGATATGGCTCAAAAGACAGCCTCACTATGTTCAGTTTTTATCCCTTCCCTACACTACGAAAACTTAGTTTCCTTGTGAACAGTGCCAAACGGAAACTCAGTTTCATTTTTTTTTCTTCCAAATTTATTTCTACGGGTTTAGATAAATATTTATTATGGGTAAAAAAAATTGAAAAGAAAAAAATGGAGATATAATTGGAAAAAAATGTTTTAGTGGAAATAAAAGAGTTAAAAGTGAAAAGTAAGAGTAAAAAAAAATAATCTCAAACGTATACCGAGTATCCGTTTAAAATCACACGGAAACTGAGTTTCCGTAAAGCAGTTTTTCACACCTACAAGGGGGATCAAATATGATCCAGTTTGAGTAGTAGGAAAGAGATATCCCTACACAAGTAGGGATATGGGAGACCATAATAGTTGCCAAATTATATTTTTCCCTACATATGAGGTATATAGAAGGGAAATAGGGCACCATAGTGTTTGGCCAAATAGAATATTGGAGATTTTAATAAAGTGACACACTTTCAAATCCATGTTTAAGAAAATGTCCCCGTTTTTCCAATATTTATTAAATGCCATACTGTTGACCTTTTCCTTCCCGTTTTTTGAGAAAACGGTTAGCTGCTGTTAGTGCCTACGTGGAAGTAAATCAGCCATAATAAAAGACATTTAAGCCCCCAAAACATTTAACTAGGACTGATTCAAGTCGACTTAATAGTGTGAGTCATTTCCGAGCTTGGTTGCAAGTAAGTGCCCAACTAAACCACAACTCAACTTCTGTTCGTCTTCTACACCATTGAAAAATGAAAAAACAAATAAACGACAACATTTGAGCTATCAAATACAGTAAATCATTAAAGATGCACTTGTTGAAATAAAAAAATTGCCATAGAATTTGCAAAAGAAAAAAAACAAAAGAAACTATGCGATCAACTACATCATTATACACAAATTAATCATGCAATTTGCATTCAAGCGTCCGTATTCTGCCATAATTCTTTTGCCACAAATTAATCATGAAAATGAAAAGTTATTTTCTTTAAATGACCATATGACAATAACTTTGAACTCATCCAAAATGAAAAAGAATAAAATGAAGCAAGAGAAGGGAAGAGACATTTTTGAAAATTTTCCAACTTGATAGGACCTTTATGTAGGTAAGCATCAAATGAGCTGCTCATTTAGTTTCCCCTACCCATCTTTTCTTTGATGATATCATGATTTTTTGCAAGGGCAGTATGAAGAGCTTGCATAGTTTACTGAATTTACTTGGTAAATATCAAGTGTCTTCCGGGCAGACAGTTTGCCGTCAAAAAAGCAAAGTTTATTATGGTTGTAATTATTTGAGCAGGTGTAGAACTATCATTCATTCATTGGGTATGGAAGTCTCAACTTTTCCGGATCGTTACTTGGGTGTACAAATTATGCCAGGGGTTGTGAAGTATCGTCACATTTGTAATGTGATTGACTAAATTAAGAATCAACTTTCGGTTTGGAAAGGAAAATTACTTTCTTTTCAAGATCACGTGGTTCTCATAAATTCAGTGATTGCTAGTTATTCCATTCATAACATTGCTATTTATAAATGGCGTCGTAAGTTTATTGATCAATGTGAGAGAGTTATTTGTAACTTTCTTTGGTCAGGGGATGATGAAGTGAGTCGTAAATTGGTTGTTGCTTATGATAAAATGTGTGCTCCGACGAAAGAAGGTGGTTTGGGCATTGATAAATTAGCTGTTACCAATAAGGCTATCCTTATGAAGTTATGGTGGAATATTCGTTCTTCTAAGAAGAAATGGGCTCGTTTTCTTTATGCTAAGTACAATAATAAGAAGAATAAAGTTAAGGAGTATGGTGTCAAATCTTTTATTTTTCCAGGTATTAAACATGTCCATAAAGAGGTGGACAACAACACTAAAGTTTTGATTGGTGATGGTCGCGCTACTTCTCTTTACTTTGATATTTGGTATGGTTATACTTTAATTGATGAGATCATTGGTGAAGCAGGTTTGGACAGCAAAGTAATGGTCAGTGACTTGATTGTTAATAATGAATGGGTTATCCCTGATTCTCATATGCAAAACTTACTAAGTGCTGGTGTTAATTTGGCTGATTTTCTAAGACCGTTAGGAGGGGATGATATAAGAGTTTGAATTCCGTATGTGAGGGGTAACTTCTCGGTCAGTTCTGCCAAGGATTTTGTCAGAAAAAAATATGCTCAAGAGGAAGTTTTCTCTCTTTTGTACATCACAAAACTGGAAACTGGAGCGTGGTGTTTGTGTAACTATTGATAAGATTCATAGTAGGTTCAAAATCAATCTGATGAACAAGTGTTATATGTATAAACATGAGGAAGATCATATTTTATGGTCTTGTGCTTTTGTTGTGCCGATTTGGGAATGGATTTCTCATATTTTTAGCCTAACACCTCATCTTAATCTTAGTACTTTTTATAAGGCTAATAAAGAGAGGAGTAGGATTATAAAAGATCTTAGGCTGGTTACAAACTTGATTGTTCGTGCTGAGCTGTGGCTTACACGTAACAAAGTTGTGTTTGATAAGAAAATAGCGAACTTGGAATTCTTCAAGAAGAGGATCTTTCTTCTTGTGCATGAACATTCAGTTTGGATCAAGAGCTACATGCACAACTCTGTGGATGATTTAAACATTCTTTACTTTTTTTAGAGTTTGCCACAGAAGGGTGAAAACTATACAGCCAATCGAGTGTCACTGGCTTCCTCCTCCAAGGAACGTGTTGCTTCTTTACTGTGATGGAACTGCTAGGGACAATCCAGGGCGTGCAGGTGCTGGTGCTGTTACAAGAGATGCGAATTTCTATTTGGTTGGAGCTATGAGCATTGGGCTGGGCATTATGAACAACTACATGGCAGAGATTTCTGGCATAATAGTGGGCGTGGAATGGGCTGTTCAATGGGGTACGAGACATATTTTGGTTCGTTCAGACTCAACAAGTATTGTGGAGGATTTTGCTAACTCTTCTATCCCGTGGTTAATTAAGCAACACTGGATTCAAGTTCAAAGTCATTATGATTCGATTACTTTTGAGCACACATATAGGGAGGCGAACTTTGCTGCGGATGCTATGGATAAACGAGGGTGTTTACGAAGAAATTGAGAGGGTTTAAGCTATGCCGAAAGACCTTTTTCCTTTCTAGTATTGAATATCCAAATGTATCTTATTTTAGATTCAAGTAGTTTATAAGTTTTTTGGGGTCTTTTGACCTCTTTTTCTTATAATCTCTTTGTACATATTGCTATTTATTAATACAATTTTGATTTACCAAAAAAAAAAAAAAAACTGCTCATTTAGGCATATTCTTATGCATATGCCAAATACTAATTTTTGGCATATATGCACCCACTATGGGTATGCCAAACTGCCAAACTCATATGCCAATATGCCAGGAATAACATATAGGCATACATGATAGAATTTCCAGGGAGCGATAGAGTGTCCATCGCTCGATGGTCAAGCCAACGCTCGATGGTCATTAAATCGCCAGTGATAGTCAAACTGTCGCTTGCTGGTCTGATCAAGTCTTATCAAATCTTCATCCAACGACTACCATTTCCACTCTCTCTATAAATACATAACTTCCACCCATTCCAACCCAACTTCAAATTCATTTCAATATGCCTAGTGTTCGCATTATCGAAGTGGATTTTACTCCAGAGGAAGATGTTTCTCTAATTCGATGTTGGGTTTCAGTTGCAAGCGATACATATTTCAATTTAAAAACTTTTAACTTATGGGACATTGTGTTTCAAAGGTTCACAATGTTAAGTCATGTAAATCCAAGTAGAACAATCGAGTGTCTTCAAAATCGTTATTTTTTATCAATAACAATGTTAGAAAGTATCATCAAATTATGTGGTTGATAAAAAGGGATAATCCTAGGTTGTCAAATGAAGAACTAAAATTTAGAGGTCGTACCGAATTCGCCGAAGACAACATAAGATGGTTTAGTCACGATGAATGTTATGAACTCTATAATGTTCATGTGCAGGGATTCAAATTATAAGTTTGTATTTGCAATCTTAATTAAAAAAATGTAAAACTAGTTTGTAATTCAATATTAAAAAGTTTCCATTAATTAAAAAAATAAATACATTTCAACTAATATATTACATTAAAACTATTGATTACCTTGTTCATTTACTCCCTGACCAAAGATCCAATTGCCCGCGTTTTCTGGACCAAGAGTGTTGTTCAACATATCAGTTATCGAGATGGTTTGAAACTCACTTGGTGGTTGAGTCTTATCAGAATCATTATAACCTTGATAAGGAATGGTAGGAACATGCTTCAAAAAAAAAAAGAGAATGGTTGGAACACGATACAAATCTTGAAATGGGTGGAGTTGATATCCTTGAGGAGTTTACTGCTGGAATGGTTGAAATGCTGATGGGGTTGAGTCAATTGGGAGGTGGAGGCAATTGGGGTATACATAGTTGATTTCCTAATTACTTCCATGTTCACACCACCACATGGAGTCATTATGTTAGTTGGCGTATGACTAAACATATGTGCAGGAGTTGTAACCAAGCCAATGTTTTCTTCACCACCATGTACTACTTGACTATCTAACACTATATTTGGAGTATAAATTTCTGGTAACTCCTGCATAGAACGCCGTCTCAATCTTATATCACTTCCATGACTTTGATTACTTCCGGTTAGACTCATTCCTTCACCACTGGGACTCAAACGAGTCATTCCTCTACCACTAGTACTCATTCCTTTAACAACTCTACCATTGTGACTCATTCCTCTAGTATGGGGACTCATTCCCCTACTACTACCTGAACTATCATTACCATCAAATCCTTGATTCATTTCAAACATCATGCTCTCCCTTAGTTGTTGCATCTCTTCCAAGTGAAAATTTTGAAATCCCTGAAGTAAACAATTCACATCTTTCAAACGGGTATTATACTTCAACTCATTAGCATTGATCCCCAAGTATGGATAAGTCCGATAAAGTGCACTAGAAACAATTGGATAAGTAACAACCTCTCCAGATATCCTGGATATAGTCTGTACCTCCCAAGAAAATGGTGGCATGTTTGATGATAAACTTTGAGAAGGATATGCACATGCATCACCCGTCTCTGGTGGAGGTTGGGAAGGAATAAATTCATCGGCAAGTGGCATCCTACCTAAAGCTGGTACATCCATCCGACCAAAACTTTGTGGTTGCATAACAATATTATGCTTGAAAATAGTGTTATACCAAGATAGGTAGTCATTTCTGTCCATTGGCTCATGGATCAATTGATCAGCTTCTTGATAATGATGACATTCCCTTATCAATTTGAAGTAATCGTCTGCTGAAATATTTGAATTTGGATAAGGGTTGACGGCTATCACTGATCTTCTTTGCAACTGAAGAAGTTGTCTTTCACCATAATACCAAACACCCTTTTCAGAAATAGGGTTGTATAACACCATCCTTGTAAGGCTTAGATGTACTATTCTCTAAGTTATTTCTTCTTCGAACTCGGGTATTCCTTCATACGGCTGGGAGATAATGTTCAGGCTTATTCTACACAACTGCTGAATCTTATGTACAATAGCAGTACGTTGACCATATTTAATCTGTTGCGGTACCCAATTCTCGGAATCATACTTTCGTATGATCGGAAATACATTGGTATGATTCTTAAGAGAAGGTTTTATGAAACACAGAAATATGTATATCACCAATACTGAAAAATAATAACATATTATTGGTTACTAAATTTTTCATGTGAAAATGACAATCAAATACAGAGTTTGAAAATTATTGGTTCTTACCTCCAGAACTCCCCAAAAAGCATTAAAACTATCTTTCACACACGTTGAGTTATCACCGAGGGCCATGTAAATCTCTGATAAAGTCGTTGACCCCCAATCATATGTTGGTGCTTGTTCTAAATATTCTAATGCTTCGAGAAACTCAATTAACATCACTAAGCTAGCATTTGGAAATAGACATCGGCCTAGTGTCCACAATACAAACAGACGTTCGAGCTTCTCATAATGATCAGGGATCAAATGTTGATTACCAGCTTCCCTATTTTCATCCATTTTCCTAGCGTAACGCTGAAAAAAACTTTTCAACCTAACCACCTTTAACCCATGCATTTTTATTGGTCTATATGAAGGATTTCCTTCTAATTCATTTGAGTATAAAGGAAGTCTTTGTTTTAATCTATTTTCTGATACCAAATTTAGTCTGTTAAATGGAAGTAAGTTTCCTTCACATGGAATTCGCGTTAACATGTACAAATATATCGGTGTAAGGCCTATTAACAATAATTATTCATAATTATAATTTGTTGATTTTTATAAAACAAAACACATAATCTAAAAATTAAATTACTAGAAAAAACTGACTTACCTCATTCAAAGTCCTTGAAAGAGAAAGTGTTTGTAGTTTTCCACCATCATTATAATATAACTTGAACTCTTTGAGCCCTGTGGTTTCTAGGTTGCATTTGATAGAGATGTTTCCAAGGATATCTTCTAACTCTCTCTTGAACAATATGAGGAAGTAATTGAAAAATTATACGTAACTCAGTCCATCCACCTATTAGATTTACCGAACCATCTCGCTCCTCATGGTCAGATATGTGATTAGAAAACATACCTTAACCAGCTACTTGTCTGACATTACCAAACTCATAATTTGTATCCACAACAAAACTTATTCCACCAGCAGAGGTACTAGTACATCCTTTGGTTTTTCTATTTCTTTTTCTTCTCTCCATATTTGTTTAAGAAAATCAAAATATAATTGTTTAAGTTTAGAACACAAGTTTAAGAAAATAAGAGGGTTTGAGAAGAAGAATTGAGAAGAGATGAGAAGAGTTGAGAAAATAAGTGCGGTATTTATAGGCGTCAGAAACTCGAACGTTGGCGATATTTATTATAACACCAACGATGGAGTTAATAGCGCTCGCTAGAAACTCGATCGCTCCCTGGTTTTCCCATAGTGGCACAAATGGTTTTCCATGCCACATGGTATGCCAAACAGTTTTTTTAATATACCCATAGGAATAGGCCTTAAGTAAAAAATAGAAAATATGAGTTCATTCGGTGAAAGAAACTGAGTACTCACCCAATATTTGCATCATCAATCAAATGGTCAAGGAATGGTGGTGATGATATGCAGGTGATGGAGTATGCTATAGCTTGAGATGCAGGTGGTAATGGATTGTTGTAGCTGTATGCAGGTGATATGAATGCAAACTGATGGAGATGCAAAAAATGGAAAAGGAATGGTGGTGACGATATGCAGTTGAAGACGGCTCATGAATTCCATCGACCACTAAATATGTGTCTAGCAAACCAAAAATGGCTCTGTCCTGATTGCATATCCGAGCCACACAAATCAATTCCTTCCCTGCAAATTTGAAGTAATAAGAACGCAACAATACAAATTCCATTCATAACTCTAAATCACAACCGATCTTAACCAATTACTTCCCAAAAATCAATGGCAACAAACAAGATTCTTTTCCCTTGTAGTTCCAGCCTTAAGCTCAAGCTTTTATCTACATTTTTTAATAGAACCCAACTCTCCTCGATTACCCTCACTTCTCACTGAAAACATGTCTTTCCTCTTCATGACACTGCCTTTAATTGATTCTATTAATCCTTGAAACCAACGGCAGTAAGCCAGTACCAATTTCATGTGAACCTAAGTTACAACTGAAGAAACCCAAATCCATATCTTTCAATCTAAATAAGCAAAAATAGTTACAACTAAAGAAACCCTAATTTGACAAATTGAAATTAGGGGACCCTAAATAAGCAAAGAAAAAAAAAACAAATTGGAGAAATTGAAACCCTAAAAGATAAAAACCAGTTACAGATTTGAAGATCGATTTTCAATCAAAATTAAAGATAAAAAAATTCTTAGATTTTGATTTCAAAAGTAAGATTGAGATAAGACATTTACAGATCTAAGCTCTGATTATAATGTAGTCGAGAATATTTATATGAAATCGGTGATTTTAGTTTTCAAAACGCTAAAGATTTTTCTTTTGTTGTAGTGAAGAATCACTTGATTGACAAGAGTAACTGAAAAAAGATATTTACTGGTGGTGGTGGTAGTGATGCAAGAGAATAAGAAGCAGTTGTAGATACATTGATTCGATTAAAGAAGAAGAAGAAGAAGAAGAAGAAGAAGAAGAAGTAGAAAATAGAAGAAAGTTGAAGCTCTTCTCTATTTGTGCAGTTAATTTCGATTCAGTTGGAGAAGAAGAGAGAAGATAAACTAATAGAGAAGATTACGAGGATAGTTGAGTAACTGCATTGTGAAAAATTGACCAGGTCAGCTATAAATGACCAGTTATATGTGCCTTGACAGCTATAAATGACCAAAGCATCCTTTTTGAGATTTTGCTCTTGAAGAATCTTTTAACGAGAGTGTTTATAGGTGAAAACTATTCCTGCCGGTTTTGGTAATTTGGGGTGTGTGGATGAGGAATGAATCTAAACCTTAAACAAATTCACTGCATGGTGAGTGCTTGCAGATTTGAGAAATCAACCTGTGCAAATCCGGCCTAAACCAAGAAATGACCGTTCCAGACTTGTTTCGGTCACAAAGTGAAGGATATGGGGTTGATCTTAGGTAGGGAAGCGAAGAAGTTGTTGAGAATGTGAAGGTGTTGGCTATGTATGACTTGTATCAGAAAGTTGAACTGGCTTGCAGGATGTATGCTATCAGTTCCGGTGTTTGAATACGATTGTATCAACACTTGCCTATGTTGTCTTGTCCTTTAAAAATAGGATGGAGAACCTATTTATACAAGTCTTTTAGCCTAACCCTCGTATCTCGTGGGAAGTGGAGAACGTGGAGTGATGGAGTAGTGGAGTAATGTGTTAGTGTCACACGACCAGTCTTGCCCACTTCTCCCATCATCACTAACCGTCCATGACTTCCTGACACGTTCTTATGATGGCGCGTTGTGCGCTTCACGCTGTAAACCTCCAGACCAATACCCCAGTATGTATCCCTCAGTTTGTGACATGATCGATGTCTCGAGTGTGTGGATCGTGGGACCCACAGAAAGTATCATGTAATGCTAGATTAAATAACTACGTTATTTAGAAAGTCGATACTTGTGAAGTATCGTGTGTATTCTATGCAGGTACTGCATCGAGTATATTCAGCATGTATGAATCATCGTTGTTTGAGCGTCTCAAAACCTCATATCCATCCTACTTCATGTGATGGTTTGGAAGTTGTGCAAGCAAATCCTCCCTTGACCGACTACATGGTGTGGTAGAGTGACGAATGGTGATCATCATGATGCCGCACTGACCAATTAACTCCTGACCAGGGCTGTATAACCAAGCAGGTGAAGTTGGACGGATGATATGATCTTTGAGACACTCATCTGCGACCGCTAATGAAATTAGGGTTTTAGAAGAGGTGTGCAAGCATTCCTCTTTGGCCTGGTCGAATCCAAGCTTGGGATACGATTTTGGACAGGCCGATCGTACATGCGTGTAGAAGACATGACGGTGTAGGCGCCCATACCTCATTGTTTTATGAAAGTGTGATCTGGGCCACTCAATTCGTACGGAAAAGTTGAGTGGTCGAGATCAATTTGCGACAGAAAACTAGCGCCACAAAAGCCGCACATCATGCCAACTTCGGGCACGCGTTCCAAGAAGACCAATCTTGGTCGTTCTTGGTCGGTTAGTCTGGCGTGCAGGTGGTAGGCTGGTGTTCACGCCTATACCTGAATTTCCCATGAAAACATGATCTAAGCCACTCAAATTATCCGGCGAAGTTGAGTGGTCGAGATTAGTTTGCAATCGGGAAGTGTGATCATGATAGTTTGGGCGGAAGATTTAGGATAACCAGGCATGGTATTCCATGGTAGATAAGTTGAGGGGATAGATGGGTCCACAGTGGTCATGTTGGTATTACCGGACCTGCTTAATCTAATCTTGGACCCTCCAATCGTGCCGGAGAAGATGGACGCTCGTGATGCTCAAAAACCTTAATTTTGGGTTTCACGGCCGTGCGTCATGCTCTATTCAGGCGTATGAATCGGGATGACCAACCATGGTTTGTCTTGACCGATAGGGATGACCAACCATGGTTGCGCTGTTATCTATGGTGCGATATTGGCTAAACGGTGGAATATTAAAAATCTTTGTGTTCGATCTGACTCGATGAGTTGCATCCAAGATTTCCAGGTTGATCGGTTACCTTGGCAGCTGCAGCAGAAGTGGAAAATAGCTAGGCATTTCTATGATAATATTCGATATGTCCATAGCTATAGGGAAGTTAATTTTTCGGCTGATGCTACGGCCAAACAAGCCTGTTTGTTGGCCGAGGATATTTTTGAATTTTATGAGGATAGGCCAGGTTTAATTCAGTCTGTTGAATGGTCTGGAAGGTTTTATTTTCGCTTTCGTTAGGTTTTCATCTAGTGTTGGCCACACGGCCATGCACTAGTAAGGCCTAGTCCCTGTACAGTTTTTCACTTTTTTAATTTTATTGACCGAGTAAAAAAAAAAACCTGACGGTCAGGTATGTAGGCGGGCCCACGGTGATTGTATTGACATGTTCTGGGCCCTTTGAATCTATATCTACACCCTCCATCTATACCTGCGAAGATGGATGGTTGAGACTGTTTTGCGACACATGTAATGTGCCGCAAACCCTAATTTAGGGTTTTCCGCCCATGCTGCTCTGGCTTGGACGTTTTTTGTCAAGCTATGCCAATATTTTGGGGAGGCCGACCATGCGGGGCCCGTGTTGTTTCGGAAGTGAATATTTCATACCTGCTCGGGGGTTATGGAATCGATCTGGGCCATCCAATCATGCTGGTGGAGTTAGATGGTCATGATCATTTCCAGACTGATACGGACAGTCTGGATGCTCAATCGGGCTAGTATAGCACATCGAGAGTTTCTCAATCGGGCTAGTATAACACACCGAGAGTTGTAGCCTGTACGGGTATTTCATACATGATTTCATTATAATGCTTCGATATTCGTGTTTCTCTGCTAAGAGCAACACTCCGCACTGATAATGAGTACAGGAAATACAAGGCTGGTTGTGCATTAATTAATAATGCTGTAAATTCACAGGGTATATGGGATTGTTGGTACATGCTCCAACCTGGATGAATTTCATGTATTTAATTCACAGAATGGGATTGTTGTCACATGCTCCATTCTAGGTGAATTGGTAAAGTGAAGAAGTATTCAACACTTATTAATGGCTTTATCTTTTACAAGATGTTAGCGCATATTTTTTTGGCTTTTACAATTTTAACCTTTAAATGAAAATCCACCATCAACATTAAGTCCCCCTGCCTATCACATAATGGTTACACTATTGTGGGGTAGGCATGAGATGGTGACATACATATGTGAGAAAGACAGGATAAAGGAAGTTTACCCGGAAGAGTATTGCATGAGATGGTGACATACATATGTGAGAAAGGCAGGATAAAGGAAGTTTACCCAGAAGAGTATTGACCGACCGCTAGTTGTCCATGACATTGTGCTTGTAAGGAATCCTTTGGTGGGACCGGTTCCCTTCTTTGGGTATTTGAATCAAAAGAGGAATCCTTGTTCTACTAGGATTCTTCCAAATTTTGTCTATAAAAGGGAGCAACCCTTTTCCTTTTTCTCAAGATTTTTTTTTTGTTCGATCAACTCCTGTTCGTGATCTCTACTGCCGCCGCCGACCACTATTGCCGGAGTTGCTGCCGCCGGACATCCGTCCAAGGTATGTTTCGGTTTTTTTTATATGAAAAACCCTAATTTCTTAGGTAAAAACCTTTTGGTAGATATATCATGCTTATCTTTCCCATCAAGATTGATAGTAAAGCCGCCCATTTTTGCTAGAATTGTTTTGTACCGCGAGCCCATGAATATGCCGTCTTTTGCTTCTTCTTCCATTGTTGCATGCAAAACCTAGCTTCTTAGGTTGTAGCTTGGAGAGAAATTTGGCTCGAATTTCGTAAACAAAATTCCCATGAATATAAGAAAACCATGTTATAATACGTGCACATGAATGCGGCCCCACCATGTGTGTTTGATTCGAACGTGGTCCCCACCCACATATGCTTGACTGAAAATTGACTTTATGCTAGCCTTGTGCCCTGAACCAACAACGGTCTTGAAACTTGAGCAATACGGGACTTGAAACCAATACCGGACTTGAAACTAATACCAGACTTGAAGCTTGAGCAATACCGGACTTGAAGCTAATACCAGACTTGAAACTAATACCGGACTTGAAACTAATACTGGACTTGAAGCTTGAGCAATACAGGCATTTGGACCCAATCACAGCTTTGTGCATTCAAAACGTGAATCGTGTCTTGTCGTGTGTGACTATATCCATGCATTTTTTATACGAGTTCTAACTCCCGTCTTTTGTTTCATTGTGGAATGAAGAAAATAATTCCTGTTGAGATGTCTTCTGGAGATAATGTTGGTGCCAAGTCAGGAAGTGTTGACATCTTCAAAGATATGCCGAACATCGATGATGAGTTGTTCACCTCGCCTTTTCCAAACATTAGAAGAAATCCTTATCACAAGATAGTCCTGCTCTCCGGTTCAGAAAATACGAAAGCTGATCCATCTTCTTCTTCAGCACTTGTGATGAGATTTTGTCTCCGGAGAAATGAATATCCGCTTTCTCCTATCGACTTCAAGATTTTCCATACTCCACTGGGTTCTTATGAAGGATGGATGAGACGCATGTTGAATAATAAGGATGTTAAAGCTAATTTGACCAAAGCGCAAATCCTTAATGCGGTCATGGCATCTACTTGTTTGTGGGAGAAAACTACTTCTGTCGGTTTGGGTAATTTTGGGTGTGTGTGGATGAGAAGTGAGTTTAAACCTTCAACAAATGTGATGCATGATGAGCACTTTGATTCGAGAGATAATCTATACAATTCTGGCCTAAACCGAAGACACGGCCGTTCCAGATTTGTTTCGGTCACAGGTGAAGGATGTGAGGTTGATCTTAGGGAGGGAAGCGAAGAAGGTGTTGAGAGTATGAAGGTGAAGGATATTTGATGACTTGTTAACAGAAGGTTGAGCAGGCTAGCAAATGTTGCAAGCAGGCTCTGGGTGTTGAATACGATTAACACTTGGTTTTCTGTGTTGTTCGAACTTCTGTCTTTGGAAATAGGGAGGAGAACCTATTTATACAAGTCATTAAGCCTTCTTCACGTCTCTCGTGGGAAGTGGAGGAAGTGAAGTGAGGGAATAGTGGAGTTGTGTGTGAGTTTCACACGATCAGAACTGCCCACTTCTCCCATCTTGACTTAACCGCCCATGTCTTCCTAACACGTTCTCTTGTGATGGCGCGTTGCACGCTGCACGCTGTAAACCGCCAGACCAATACCCCAGTTTGTATCCCCCAGTTGTGACGTGATTAATGTCTCAAGTGTGTGGATCGCGGGACCCACAGAAAATAGTGCAGGGTGAACCATGAACTTGGTATAACATCGCATGCAGCCATCTTTAGGTAACCGTTTGGAGGCTGTATAGACAGGCCATGCATTGGTCGGTTACCTTGTGAAGAAGAGTGACGGATGGTGGTCATAGTGATACCTTGTTTGCTGGTTGATTCGCACCCTAAGCCATTCGTCCAAGATTGCAAAGCTGGACGGACGAGATGACTCGTAGCCTTGCTTGCGACCGTTGGATGGGAGGCGCGCATGCTGCCTCTTTCGGCCCAAACGTTTGCATGCTTAGAGAGTTCCAATGGAGGAACCGATCAGCCCTGCATGGAGGTAGTACAATGGTGTTCACGCCCATGCTTGCTTGACTCGCAAAGATTTAATCTAAGCCACTCGACTCAGGCGGCAAAGACGAGTGGTCGAGATTAGAATTTATGGAGGGGAACGTGACATGTCACCTTTGGGCGCGCGTACCGGGGAGCTTTTCCACCGCTGGTCTTGGATGATTAGCTAGACGTGAATCCGAGCCCACGGTGGTCATGCTAGCATGCTCGGTTCCTTCTAAGTCTCCATCTTGGCCTTCCGTCCAATCCTGCGAAGATGGACGCTCGAGATGTTTCTGCGCCGCAAACCCTAATTAGGGCTTTAGACCGGCCACTTTGAGCGATCGGTTTTGGGTTGCGCGCGCCTCTTTTGGGGAGACCGACCATGTATGAAGCATCTTGGGTCGACGGTGAGCATGTACAAGCTTGCTCTATGACCCTGGGCGCAATCTAAGCCATCCAACTATGCCGGCGAAGTCGGATGGTCGTGATCGTTTTGGATCTTCTCAACCTGCATAAGGCGTTAAACTAGCCTTGTTTGGGCAATCGTTTCTTGCACCATGTCTTGCCTATGATGGAGTCGGTCATGTAGGTAGAAAATGGGCCCACCAATGGTGTACCATCACTTCTATACTTGTTTTAGGGTATAATCTAAGCCGTCCAACTATGCCGGCGAAGTTGGACGCTCACGATTAAAAGAAACCCTAGCCGTGCGTCATGCTCACTTTGAGCGCACGTTTTGGAAGGACCAACCGTGGTTGGTATTGACCGTTCGGTCATGTGTGAAGGTGGGTCCGAGGTGATCATGGTAGCATGCTCAGGACCCCCTGAATCTATATCTACACCCTCCATCTATGCCTACAAAGTTGGACGGATGAGATATATTTTTGGGTTTGTTTTCAGCAAGTGAGACTAACATGGATAGTCTTGCATGCGTTCAACGGGGCCAGTATAACCTGCCGTCAGGTAGCCTACGGGTGTTTGCACGTCGAACACAAGGCTTTAATTAAAGCATTAATAGTAATGTTGTATACCTACAGAAAACCGGGATGGTTGCCACATGCTCCGTCGGGATGGTTGCCACATGCTCCGTTCTGGGTATGTTTTAATTCTCAGGGATGGTTGCACATGCTCCAATGAATTAATATGGCGAGAAGTATTCATCGCCTGAAGGCTTTATCCTTTGCAGGACGTCAGCTTACAAAAATTGGCTTTTTTACAATTTTAGCCTTTAAATAGAAATCCACCATCAACAAAAGGGATACTTTTCGAGTATTGAGTAAGTCATTAAGAGAGAGAAAGTCCAGAGCAATTGTTAATTTCTTAGTTTCATCTCTTTCCTTCTTTGTAAAATTTGTGAGATTAATCAATAAATATTGTGATTGTTCATCTAAAAATGATTTGATTATATGAATTCTTGTGAATGGTGTAGTGTAGGATTTCCAGCAACTACATAATGGCGCTAGAAACAGGGACTTTTCCTTGTTTTTAGTGTAAAAATTAGCATTGAGATTTGAGAGAATTTGAAATAGTTGGTGAGAAGTTTCATATAATTTTCAACAATTCATTGAGATTGAAGAGATGGCTAAAATAAGAAATGCTTCAAGACAACCAACTACTGTTAGAAGGAGTGAGAGACTTGCTGGAGAAAGAAGAAACGAAACCGGAGAACCATCAAGAAATGATGGAGAAAATCAAATTCAACAACCAATTCAGCGTACTCCATCTCAAAATAGAACCTTGGATTATGATAGAGTAAGTGTACACACTTGGCGATCAGATTTAATAGAAGAAATGGAAGTGGAACAACAATTAAGAAATGAAAGGCAAGAAGAGAGAGATCAGGAAGCAATTAGAGGAATAATTCATGGAGATGAAAGAAATGAAGTGTTAGAAGCATTGAGACAAAGAATACACGAAGAGAGGAGGTTGGAAGCAGAAGAACGCGCAAATTTGACAAGGCAAAACCATGAGTTGAGAATGAAAAACATTAGATTACAGAATAGGAGATCAAGAAGTACTACAAGATCAAGTTCAATACCAACTAGAAGTGAAGTAAGACGAAATTCATCTACGGAAAATATTGGAGAAAGAGATTGAGAAGAAATACAAAATCCAAATGAAGAACGTTGGGAAAGGAGAGAAGTAATTGAAGATCGCTACATCCCACCAGGCGAAATTCTCCAAAATGAACAAAACAACAGGAATCAGGAGAATGGGGGATGTTAGAAGCAAAATAATCAAGATGGCGAAGAAAATTAAGAATAAGGAGGTAGAATATTATATGGAAGAGAAATCCAAAGAAATCAACAGGTAATTGAAGGTGAAATCGAGAGACATTATGCCGAACAAGCACGTCTAGCTTGCGAAAGGGAGAGGTTGAGATCAGAAGTGGAGGAACAAGTGCTCCAAGAGGCAATACGTCAGAACAATCACGATAATCGAGAAAGAATGCGTGAACAAAATCGCAATAATGTAAATATCAATGATGAATACGATAGAATACAAAGGAGAGATGAAAGGCAGCAAAGAGAATTGATAAGGAATGAACAAAATCGCAGAAGAGAAAATGAGAGATATAATGGTGTGCGAATTCGTGAAAGAAGTGAAAGACAAGATCGCAGAGAAAGACAAGAAGAAAACAATGAAGAGGAAAATCAAAATTTCGCAACACAAAACAGGCAAGAACGCAGGAGAAGAGAAGCAGAATTAAAAAGACCAATGGGATCAGCACCTGGGGTAAATGAACAAATCTTAAGAGAATTGGAAGAAATGAGAGGAATGCTAAATAACATAAGAGAATGAGGCAGAAGGCAATTAGATGATGCCATAGAAGAAGCTGCGAAAACTCCATTCACACAAGAAGTACAATTAGGAGAGATACCCCCAAAATGCAATCTACCTGCGTTAACTAACATTTTCGACGGAACAACTTGTGCAATTCAACACATCAAGGCATATGTGAGATGTATGCAACAGTAGGAAAAACATATTGTTGTATTATGCAAGTATTTCGCATCTAGTTTAACAGGGGAGGAGCTGAAATGGTTTGAAGGTTTGCCTAAGAATACAATAACATCTTTCAACCATTTGCAGACTACATTCTTAGGGGCATACATAAGTAACAATTCTTCGTGACCTGGCATTGAAGATGTATTTGGGTTAAAGCAGAGAATTGGTGAGAGTTTGAAGCATTTAACCATAAGATGGAAGACAATGTGTAGTGAAATGTCTGCGCGTGTGGATGAGAGATATCTTATTTTATCATTCATCAAT
The DNA here is from genome assembly GCA_023529315.1 of Papaver bracteatum. NCBI lineage: Eukaryota > Viridiplantae > Streptophyta > Magnoliopsida > Ranunculales > Papaveraceae > Papaver > Papaver bracteatum. The sequence continues at coordinate 222,161 of JAJJWX010004825.1, forward strand.
GCAATGTTCGCAACCAATCTACTGTACATTCAACTTTTCAGAATTAAGAATACAATCACAATGACTGAGCTGCGAGAACTACAAGAGGAGTATATTGCTCTTGAAGAAAAACATAATGAGATGGAGTCATACCCAATTGTAAACACAAATTCAGCAGCAGCGAATGCAAGCTTACTACCCAAATTGATAAACACAGTGGAAAGCACTTCGCAGACAAACTAAGAGAAGATAATGGAGAATAGTTAGCAGAAAATAGTAGCTATGGGAAGTCGAGACCAAGAAGAATTCGAGACACAAAGAAATTTCTATAGCCGAGGTGGGAACAACAAAATTCAAAGTCATGATCAGCCACAAGAAACCTATGGAGGACAAACACAAAATTATCACAGAGGATCAGGAATTCAAAGGATAATATGGGAATAGATCAAGATGCCACCTTTGAATGCTAGTGTGGAAAAAATTTGGGAAGCTATAATCTTGATGGAGAACATACCAGCACCCTGGAACATGGGAAAAGAACCACTTCCAAATCACCGAAGTCAAGAATTCTGCTATTACCATCATTTTCATGGACATTCAACAAACGACTGTAGGAATATAAAAAGGATCATTCTCAAGATGATAGATCAAGGAAAATTAGATCATTTTCTAATAGGGCACCTCAAATCTCAACTCTTATCACCATCACCAGAAATTCGCAGAGTAAATACAACCAAAGGAGGAGAAACATTTGTCATAGAAGTTGGAGCAAAGGCGAAGAATTTATTTTTTGCAATTCTATTGTACATTCGTACAAACCAATTGAAGATTTTCACGACAATGTTCTAAGAAGAGTCTTCGCAAGAGATGATGATGGAATATAAATACATTACGAAGAATTCGCCACTAAAATAATGGCAAAAGCAAACTATTTCTTTCACTGCAGAAGAAGTAACCGAGGGAGGAGAAATGCACGATAATCTATTAGTGGTGAGATTAGAGATTAACCCAAACCCTGAAGATGATGAAGATGGTGAAGAAGAAGATTCATGGGCAATTAACCGGGTTTTCATTGATACTGGAAGTTCTGTGGATATTCTATTCTATCATGCTTATAAAACTATGGGAGGGAAAGATGAAGATCTAATACCTTCAACCTACAAAATCTATGGTTTTAATGGTACTGCCTATAATCCTAAAGGAGAGATCACTATGCGAATTCCATTGAAAGGATTATCTTCTGAGATTCTATTCTGCGTTGTTGATGTGGAGTAACCTTATAACGCTTTTATTGGGAGACCTTGGTTGCATGGTATTCTAGGTGTAGCATCGATATTTCATCAATGCATCAAGTTCCCTCATCCCAATGGAGTTGGAGTCATAAAGGGATATTTGGATGAAGGAAAGAAATGCTATGAAATCGATGTAGAGTCCTGCGAAGAAGAGGAATTAGAAAGGTAACATCAGAGAGAAACAAAGAAGTGAAATACTCATGGTGTATGCAATAGAGAAGAGAGAAGAAGAAATCTTACTGAAAAGAAGAAGCAGCGAAGCTCTCGCAGAAGGTAAGAAAATAACAAAAATTGTCAAAAATACTGAGGCAGAGACTAACAAAGGTAAGAAACTTAAAACATGAATGTATTCGCTAATGTTATGACTGCAAAAGTATAACTATGAAGAAAAAAAAAGATGTATGGCTGATTTGTCGTAAAAATTTCAAAAAATATATTTTACTTAATGACAAAAATGAGATCGAGAAATTACAACAGAGCTGAAATGTAAAAGAAAAAACAGAATAATTCTTAAAATGGGACGAACCTTTATGGCGTACACCCTAGTTCGCGAATAAAATTTCGAAAGAGGCAAATATAAGACCTAAAGTACATCATAAAAGGGGGCATCTGTTGCATGGCTCAGGGATAAGGTTATACCGCTCCTGGAACCTGAGCCATGGAGATTTGGGGTCAATGAAAGCCCATCCAGGAGAGGCACCTTGGATTCTCAACTTGAGCATATGACTTAAGTTTGGAGACTAAGGTAATAAGGACTCTCTTAAGGAGTGCATAGTATGATCAAGGCACCGAGGTACGCCCGGGGCGTATGAAACTACCCTATCCATTCTTGGCAAGTCTTGACTATGATGCACTCGGCCCGAAGAGGACCCCACTTAGGGTGTAGTCTCGTAACTATAAGCCATAGAGGAAAAAGGGATAAGAGGCTGTGAAAACAACTGGTTGTTGTCAAAACTGGATGGGAGGATCTAGTCATGTATGGAAGAAGTACGTCTCCTTGAAGGGCAACCAGGGGGAAGATAAGGGCGGCACCCTCCGTTAGGGGGATGATAAGTGTCTTAAGACGCAAATGTCATGAGGCTTTTTACTCATGGGAGTATCAAGGATTGTCATATTTGTGCAACAATCCTGAAGAGGCAATAATACAAAACAGAAGATAATACGAGATCAATGGGTCATTACATGCAAGTGTAAAGATGTCCTGCGATTTCTTCGCAAGACGACAATGTCACGGGGCTTTAATTTCGCAAGAAAATTTAGGCTTGTCATATTGTCGTAGCAAAAATGACAAAAGAACAATAAGTTAAGGCAAGATCAATGGGTTTTTGCATGAAAGTGCAGAGATGTCCTGCGATTTTGTCGCAATGACAAAAGGTGGCAAAATAAGACCTTTACTTAGGAAGGCAAAATAAGACCACAACATAATACAAGGAAGAATGCAAATTTAAAGTATGTGATTGCGAAATTACGCAGAAATAATTGCGAGAATATTGCAATAATCTTACTGAACAACAGTAACTTGCTTAATCTCTCATTTGAACACAAATAACAGAGGCAAGTATGGGAATGCATAAAATGAGAATATGTTATTTGTCTCCATATGATAGATTTACGCACAAAATGAAAAGTAAATTATATACTGATTAATCATATTGCGAGAAAGGATTATTTTTCTAATACATGCAGGAAGAAACAAAAGAAATAGAACTTGTATTGAAGATTGGAGAAATTCGCTGTGATAGATTACAAATGTACAAGAATAGAAAATCGAAGAACAAATGTACAAGTTTTACAAAAAGTTGAACAAGAAAGCACAAGGAAGTAAAAGCTACTTCGTGCTAGACTCTTCATTATCATCATCAGATTCTTCACCAGAGTTCTCTCTTTTATCCTTATCAGATTCTTCTTAAGACTCCTCTTCTTCATCTTCTTCAGACTCTGTTTCTTCATCAGCATCACTATCAGAGATAACCAAATTAGGAACATTTTCTGGAACTTCGTCTGAGAGACAAGGATTGAAGAATGAGGAATGCCATTTTCATCGCAAATTGTTCTAATAGTTTCGTTGCGGAAAAGAATAGCATCATTCTTGAAGTTCGCAACAGTGATTTTTAGTTGATTCTTCAGCATAGAACATTTCTCATTGCGAGAAGAAAGATCCTTTGCGAGTTTCGCTTTCTCATTCTCAAGTTATTCAATTCTCTTGCGATATCTATCTTCAGCTTCTGTGAAAATATAACAATAAATCAACAACTTGATGCTAGTTTATGAAAAACAAACAATTAAATAAGGAAGAATAGTTAACAACCTTTTCTTTTAGAAATCATATATCTAATCAAGGCTGTATGCTCAATTTGGAGACTGACATTTACACCTAAATTATTCCTGGCATATCTAGAACTCTCGCAGCCCAAGCAAATTCATCATCATCATTTATGAGAAGACGGGAACGAGTTTGGTTCTCTGTTTCGTAGAGCACAACATTTCTACGTTTGAGATCATCTCTTTCAATTTGGATCTTAAGAAGAGTTTCTTGGAATTTCGCTAAAGTTTGAGCACCTTGGAGAGAAATACGATATTTTTCATCTATGAGATCGCTATACTTGGCCCTTAAACTATTGATTTCTTCTTTGGAATTATGAAAAAAATGTTTAAATTTATTAGCCATACTCAAGACAGATTTATGGTCAATTTCTAAGAAGCGAAATTTGGATCTAAGTTCATTTATGGGAAGAGATTCAATATTATCATTTGAGAAATTATTTAGAGTAGTATCTAGGTGTTCAAGAAGAGTATCATCATCCATAAGATTGGGAAATGTATGAAGAAAAATAGCTTCATTAGAAAGACCATAAACGTCTGCGAAATGGAAAACTGTATAAGAAAAAATTATGAGAAAATAAAATAAAGAGAAAGAAGAAGAAGAAGAGTCTCATACCATAGAGTTGCTTATTGGCATCTTGACGACTAGATATTTTATTCTTCTGAATGGAATTTTCAGATTCCAACTGCTTGCTTTTTTTCGCGAAGACCAGCAGTTTCAGTCTCCAACTCTTCATTTTTCTTGCGAAGATCAAGATTTTTCTTTTCAAGAATCGCACGCCTTCTTTCCAAATCTGAAGTAACAACAAAAGAAGTTTTCCCAGCCTACGAAATAATACAGTGAGTTTTAAGAATAAATTATGAATTCAAAGAAAAAATCAAAAGAAGAAAAATATAAGTATGGAAATTTACCAAGCTATTAAGCGAATGTAAGAAACTTGGAGATATAGATCTTGAAATCCCGCGAAGAGACTCATTATTATCTAAGAGAGGGGCATCACAGATAGTAGCTATGGATTGGCAGGAATTAGTAAGAGGAGTATCACCCATTCCCTGCATAGTATTGGAGAAGATGCTAGACAATTGTGCCATAGAATATTCAGGTTGAGAAGCTTCCTTCGCAGAAGAAATATCATCATCATCTTCATCATCATCATTACGATTACTAGAACTTTCGCTTGATTGAAGAAATGAAGGTGAGGGAGATTAGACTTTTTGTTTCTTTAGAAGAGGGACAGTAGACTTTTTCTTGCGAAGATTACCTTTGCCTTTACCTTTATTCCTGGTTTTCACAACTTTGACAGGTTCTTCCACTTCAACGATAACCTACATACACAGATAAAGATAAGAAATAGAGGCAACAATATATTGTGAAGAATCATAAAAGAATATTTCTTACTTCATCTGTGAATGATCGAAGAGTTGATAAAGTACTGACTTTCCCAGTCTTGTTATAGCTTACTTTCAACTTTTCAATCTGATAATTTCGCAATCACACGAAAACATTGGAATGGTCAGCAAAATTATATATGAGAATGAAAAGAATAATAACTCAAATGAAGTTTGGAAATACACCTCTGCTTCCCTTACCGGCCAGCTGAATACCCAGGGTTGATACGCTGCGAGATTCGCAGGAAAAACATGAGATCCGGAGATGTACGGACCCTTTAGGATTAAAGGGAAGATACACCACTTATCATCGTTGGAATAACGTGGGGTTGTATTATTGCTAGGATGACAATCAATATATTGCATAAGTATCTCGTCATCAACAACATCATCCTTCTTCTTTAAACGAACGCCCCAACAAGTATTATCTCTCTTCATGAGAATTATCTCATAATTCGTAAAGAAATTTTCTACAATAACTTCGCAGGAACAATTTCAACTCCAGCGAATTTAGGGTTTTTAACTTTTGAGGGATAAAGAGATCCCTTACCAGCACCACAATTGGTGAACTCGAGCATTAGACGAATGCAATCCCCGCTCAATTGATATACTGCGAAAACTTCGCATGGAAAGTATTTCATAAAACAAGGGAAGTTCAGGATCATAAAGGGGAATGGGAAGGCCACCGAGAAGCTGACCTAGCGAGACTATGATCTTCTCATGATTACAAGGATGATCAGAAAATAAATTAATAGAAAGCTCTAGGGTTTTCACCAGGAGTGGGAGATAAAGTAAAACCTTTGGTTTGAAGTTTATTTTGAGTTTCTTCAAAGGAAATCTCATTTTTACGACCAGCTGGAGGAATCTTCAGTATGAGAATGAAGGAATAAGGAGCGAAAGATGAAGAATGAAAATTTGCAGCAGCAGAAGTGAAACTTGCGGAGGAGTAGTAAAATTGCAGAGAAAATAAGAGAGAAGGTAAAAAAAAAGAGAAGAAAATAATAAGAAGAGTATATATAAGAGAGTAGAAATTCTCGAAAAGATAAGTGCATTCAATGCGAAGAGTAGACATGAGCAGTTAAGAAGTAGCGGTTAAAAACAACGTGTCAAGAGATGAATATAAGAGGGGATACGTGTAATAAAGTTTGCGCAAAGTACGGAATTATGACAGTACAGAAATACTTGAAAAGATAAGAAGTTGCGACATTTTGAAGTACAAATTCTCATGAAATTCTCCCCTTCGCAGAGAAGACATGAGAAGAGGCAAGATGTAGCATCAGAATATCGCAACAACAACGTTCCTGTGAAACCTTCATCTACAACGTTGCGAAACTGTCGCAGATAAATAACAAAGATGACATAACAAGTGACATCAGCTCAAACATGATAAAAGTGTGATGATCTTGCGAAATTTAGAGAGTTTGCGAAGACTAACATAAAAAGCTTGCGAGAACATCGCAAGTCAGATCCGAAGTTAAAGGACAGACTAGCTGTCATCCACTATATAATTCCCTATATAAAGAGTTGAACAGGCGTAAAGAAAGGGACATTTTTCGAATATTGAGTAAGTCATTAGGAGAGAGAAAGTCCAGAGCAACTGTTAATTTCTTAGTTTCATCTCTTTCCTTCCTTGTAAAATTTGTGAGATTAATCAATAAAGATTGTGATTGTTCATCTAAATATGATTTGATTGTATGAATTCTTGTGAGGGGTGTAGTGTACGATTTCCTGCAACTACAGGATCTGTTGTGGAATGAGTTTTGTCATGCAAACTCAGTATATGAGGCAGAAAATGAAGAGATAAAAAAGAGAAGCAAAGAGAAAGTAAAAGATGAAGAATACCCAGAATATTTTTTGCAGTTGTTACAGAAAAAAGAAAGGAGACAAGGTGTGTTGTTAATGAGAAGGATTAGGGATGGAAGAGCATCAATTTATGCATGAAGATATAAGGATTATACAGACCACCCTGAGGCTGAAATCAGTATAGAGGATGAGTATCAGGCGTACCTATCACGAACACTACATGAAAATGAGGTCATACTCAACATAGTGACTGATTCTGAAATTGATATGGGATCGGAGAGGAAAAGGTCGAATTACGACTCCCAGTGATGGCTGGCAATAGGTAAGACTCTACCAATTCCAATTTTCTTATAGCTGGTGGATTTTCTGTGTTAAGTTACTTTAATGGAAATAATGATACAGATTTTAATTGCAAATGGTGACACAAGTTACTATTTTGAAGAAATAGGTATCATCAAAGTACAGAGAAAAATTGGAATTAAGAGTGTCTAATGGGAAACTGTGGATTGTTGACGACTGAATCTTGATTTGTTTTTTGGAATTTAAGTTTTGGATTTAGGATTTATTTTCATGTTTTTTGTAATGTTAATGACTGAATGGTGTTGGAGTTGCTTAATTAATTACTGTCTAATGGATTAATTTTCTTGTTTAATGACTGTTTTCTTGTGTATGATTGAATAGTGTTGGAGTTGTTGGTTGCATTGTCAAACTCAATTTATGACCAAAGAACTGGATATATAGAAAGCACAAGTATTGTGTTGAAAACAAATGGCTACTTGGAAAAATCACGCCTAATTTTATTACACAAATTTGACATTGTATCAAAATCACAAATGATTGCTGAAATTACATGGATTCTATAATACTAGAGTCCATCAATGGGAAGGGGTCTTCCTGTCTTTCATTTGAATTGTAGAAACCAGCAGCGATTCTCATTAAAACTACTTATGCACCAATTCACTAATGCCGACCTCCTGGAATTAGAATACCCGTCATGACAACATCTTAATATTTACAACGGCATTGGTTGATAATATAAAACAGGAACTATCCATAAAATACAAAACATGAATTTATCACTAAAAATATGGGCTAATGGTACTATAATTTATGTATCTCTCTTTTTGCCCATTTATGTTCTGGTTTTGTGTTTTGGTGTCAAACACCAGTTTCAATCAATAATTCGTCTACAAAAAGAATCTCGATTAGTCACGTAATCAACATTTTTTTCCGACTTCTCAAATCCCCATCAGTTATAAAATATTTTTCATTCGTGTGCATTTTCAAGAATATCGTCATTGATTTGTTTATCAATCACTTATACCCTTTGCATCTCAAATTCTCACTTCTTTTTACATTTTTCTTTCCCCCTCTCGGATTTACTTTTATGAACACATAAAAGTCTCCCTATAGATTCACAAAATTTATAACCATAAATACAACTAGAATACATAAATGCCTCCCTCTATACCAAATTGACCACCATAAAAGAAAATCCCCCTCTAAATTCGTCGGGAATATGTTTAAAAGCATTAACTCCATTAAATAAAATACCAACCATTATTACCCAAAATAAGACCAAGTTTGATTCTTCAGATTTCGAAAACAACTTTTAGTCCAGACAAGATATGAAAAAAATAATCAAAGATGAGAAATAGTACTATTAAATAAATAAATAAATATATATATATATTGAACACCAAACTACATTACTCTGATCAAAACAAAAACACTACACTCGGAATATGTTTGTGGCATGGACATCGTCAGTACATGTTTCCCATTGTCCTCCAAAATTCCTCAACGAGACGGCACTCCTCATGTGAGGAATAACTCTAACCTTTACCCACCTTATCTCCGCAATTTCTGTCAAAGTTCTGGTGAGTTCATTATAACACGCTAAACATCGGTTGTTTTGCAATATGATGTCATTGTTCTTTCCCAAGGCTATAAGCTTATAAGGCGGCCACCATAGATTTTAAGGCTCTTCCAAGACAATGCTCCTCTTAAGTTCCCAATTCCATTCTACACCGAGTGCCCGTGCATGAATATCATTATCGGAAATGGGTGCCCAAAAATTAATACGGAGATCATAAATATCGTGAATGTTATAAAATAAAAGCGAACTCCAGACAAGACCATTTCAAGTTTTGGAGTACTGAAACCACCATTCTATAAATATGATGCGGGGGGTGGCGAATATGACTGGAATGTCTCATTGTCCAAATTGAAAGATATTATCTGAATATTGTCATAAAAATAATAATTTATCCAAAAAATACAACCATGTGCGTACACACCTGAATCCCAAAAAGTAAAAGGAAAATCTTCGATGTTCCTCCATCCCCTGTTGTCGCCTAGAGTGTGTACGTCCACTTTACCGTCCACTTTAATTCGAACTACTTTGTATTCACCGGTATGTTCACAATAGCCGAAACCCACTACGACAAATCATGGATCCCAACTAATTTGTGGCGTTGGTGTTGGATAGCATTTTTGTGGCAGATGGAGGTGCTCACCTGTTGTTGGATTAATAATATAGATAGGATCTTGTATGCCGTGGTATAAAACATAAAAACATACCAGACCATTACAAGATCCAACGATTGGTTGTGACATGTTTTCATCATAGGATCGGATAATATTCCAGGTACCATTATTTCCAAATAACATCTGATAGAAATCTCCCATCATCGTGTAGTAATCTTCCTCCTCAATTTGTTATCTGTAGAAGAGTTGTGCAACTTTTTCTTCTATCACTTTTTGAGTGAAACCGAAAAGGAGTACAATTCTTTTTTCTGCAAGGACATAATTCCACTCTTTGCATACACATTTGCTTGCCAAAATACCTTATGTACTTGGGAGGAGGTGTAGTATCTTGGAGTTAAATCCGGCAACATTTTCATTACTATTACTGGTGATATTTTTTTTTTAATGTAAAAGTATTTAGGATTTCGTTTTTGTTGAATGCTTATGTAGACATCCAATGGATGCAATATGTGTCCCCACATAACACACCTGTTGGAATTTTCATGTCTTTTGGTGTTTCAAAATCTATTCGGTTAATGTGAAGAGTAATACGAAGGGGTGCGAACCATTACACCGTTTGGCCAATGGTCACATCCTTAATCTGCATGCCTTATTTAAAAATTCATGATCCAAACAAGAAACGGATATTTTCACGTGTTTGTGTGAGATTTATTCCAGTTTATCAACATTTTATTTATGTGTCCATTGCAAATTTAAAAATTAGGGTGACCATAGTATATTAATCTTTTGAAGACAAGAAATTAGGGTTATGACCATAGTATATTAATCTTTTGAAGAAAAAAAATGATCCCAATATATATTGCTATTGCCAATCATAGCTGTAATTTATGGTGTTGACCAATATACGAAAGCCAAAAGAGAATTTGGGCATCGTTATAGAGCTTGGATGGACGGAATTGTTGCGCATGGCTTTGAGTAGGTGTGAATCACCGAGGGAATTACGCCAAAAATAGAAATTTGTTCAGAGAAGATTAGGCATGGCGAATCATGGATATGGATACTTCAGATACCTACATATTTGGCAAGAGTGTATCCAAGGCATACACATCAGCGAAGAGTACATGATTATGATCTACTGTAAGATAAAGCATATACTCCATGTACTTAATCAACATGGTTGTGTTTACGCAATTTTTTCGTGCTATTTTTCCATATTTAGATAAATCATACTATATACTAAAATCAATGTGGTGTTGTACGCGTATATGAGAATATATTTATCAATATGAAAACTGTTATATTTTGTTTATTTAGAGTGATATGCGGAATACAACTAAATTAGGTAATTGGAGATAATACTACCTATTAATTAAAGAGGTCATACAAACCACACTAGCATAAAAGATAGATTGATATATTAGACGAAGAAAATGAGTTCCAATAAGAACAATACCGAGAGCATTAAAACAATTCCAAGGATAGTAATGGCTGTCCCTAGAAAGCTAAGTATCACATAACTATTGATGGCGTGTGTAAGGTTCCTGGCATGCCCCTGTTAGATGGAGTTCAAGCTCATGTTGACAATCTTACTCTTCCTGCTTCTGCTGCCGTTGAAATGGATAGTGTCCATGCTCCCATTACTTTGAATGATTCTGTTTGTGAAACTGTGTCTGGCACATCAGAAATACCCAGGGAGACACCTCTAGAAGAAAAGGTACTTGAAGTTCCAGCACAGCCTGCTAACACTGGAACACGAGTACAAGATGCGATGGTTTTAGTTGAGCATATTATCAAAAAAACTTTCGAATAATTTGGTTTTTGTTTTTTAATATTGAGGATGTTGGTATTATTTTGCTTCGTTTAGTTTTAGAATGAATAATATAAAAATATTGGTTCTTTAATATATGCTCGTGTTCAAATTCTTTGCTTGATAGTTGTTTGTTAATCAATCAATTTTCATTATCTTAACTCGTCGAGTCAACTCAGTTTTCCATAATATACCTTATATAAACATAATCCCTTATGATAGTTATCAGATTTTAATTTAGGCACAACCAAAATGGAAGAAATATAGAATTAATTTATGGAAAGACTGGACCACAAGGGATCTTGCCACCAATGCCAAATTTGGGTCAAGCCAACCCAATGTGGCAGACATTTTAGAAACAAAAAATAATCTTCTCTATATTATTTGGCAAAACAGAAGAAGATGAGTACCGAAGAGATCTATATATCTTTTATTTTGCATGTACCTGATCGCTGTCGTAAACGTCAAAAATAATTCACTTTCTTACTCAACAAAATATAAATGAAGTATAAAGTAAGGAAGAGTTCGTATCCACAGAGAGGCGATTGTTGTTATCAAATTCTAGTTTCTTAGTAACCAAAAGGGGGGATTTCTGATTTTTGTAAAATAAAAGTAAAATAAAAGCAAAGTAAATAGTTGGAAGTAATCAATGAGAGAAAGACATTGGTCAAGGAATTCATCTTCAATCTTAAACATGTGCTTGCATATATGCTTAGAATTACGATTTAATCTCTTTTATTATCAAAAGCCTAGAATATCAAGAGAGCAAGATAATCTAATAATTTCCTAAGTTCACCAACACACACATTAGAGCTGCGTATGCGAATTCTACCTAAAGAATAACCTAATGCCTTGCGCTAATTAAGTTCAATTCCTAGGAGCATAAAGTTTGGGAAATAGGCTAATCAATGCAATTGTCATACATTGCGCATGACAATTCGGACAATGGTCAAACTCTACATATGATTACAAGAATGTATCACTACAAACCGTAATCATATCATGCTACTTGTATTTAGGGTTATCGCTCGATGAAAACCCTAAAATAGCTATGGACAAGATGCAAGTTCAATTAATTGGCCACTTAACTAAACAAACACCAAAATCCTATCACAATACATCAATCATGTGATATTAAAAACAGTAGAGATATGAACGATAATCAAGAGAGAAAACTAATGCATTAATCAAGCACAAGTTTTAGAAATAGGACTACATCCTTAACCAATAATATAAGATTAAGTTACTCATAGCTATGGAGTTCATCATAAAAATATTAAATGAATGAAAGAAGATGAACATAAGCAAACCCTAGTAGAATATCCGCTCTCCTCCCAAAGCTCCAAGAATAATACATGATCTTTTAAAAGTTGTAGAAAACTTCCTTTTTATAGCTCTTCTTGTTCCAAAATTAGGTTTAATCTTCAAAAGTCCAATAGATAGAAGTCCACCAATCCCACAAGTGAGATAAACCCGTGTAGAAAATCTGTCCCAAAAACGTTCGCCGGAAAACTGGATTTTTTGGCCGGAAATTGGCCGGAATCCGGCATCGGAGAAGTAGTTCAGATGACCGACAAAGTCCTCCCGGTCACCGGTCAAACATAACGGTCAGCTGTTAAAACTAACGGTCAAGTTAGCGGACATTAACAGCGAGTGAATCAAAAACTGAGTCAGAACCGAGTCAGTTGGCTAACTCGGCTGACTGGTTTAGGCCTAACCTGTTGCAATCATTGCACATGCCTGAACTGTTCTCCAGCCATGATGGCCCTACTGCACCATCATTGTGCTTCACAACCAAGATGGTTGTTTTGCAACTCCATTTACCACTTCCCATCTCTATCATGGCAGCAACAATATCATTCCCTCAAGCTAACACAACTTCATTGCAGCTTTTCATCAGACTGCAGTTGCTCAGACTCCAGGCTTCTTAGCTTTATTACAAACCCATCCTTAACTGGAACATCGGTTCACAGCTCCATGAATCAAAAACTGAGTCAGAACCGAGTCAGTTGGCTAACTCGGCTGACTGGTTTAGGCCTAACCTGTTGCAATCATTGCACATGCCTGAACTGTTCTCCAGCCATGATGGCCCTACTGCACCATCATTGTGCTTCACAACCAAGATGGTTGTTTTGCAACTCCATTTACCACTTCCCATCTCTATCATGGCAGCAACAATATCATTCCCTCAAGCTAACACAACTTCATTGCAGCTTTTCATCAGACTGCAGTTGCTCAGACTCCAGGCTTCTTAGCTTTATTACAAACCCATCCTTAACTGGAACATCGGTTCACAGCTCCATGAAGAGCAGCAACATCAACATTGCAATCACCATTCAGCCAGAACACATGAATTTGCATACATACCAGTACCAGTGACTGTACCTGCAATTCATTATACCACCAACTGCAATTGTCTGCAGTCTTTCCTGCATTTCATTTAAAACATGCACTTATACCCAGCTTATGGCAGTTGCTCTTTCTATGCATATCATTTCCATTGATATTCAACACCAGGACCATTTCTCCCACTGTAATCGACAACTCCCATTGTGTTTAACTGCTCCAGTACTGCCTCCATAGCTACTAGCTCCTACTAAGTCAGTACCAGCATCATTAGCACCTTACCATTTTCGTCTCAACCGCACAACCTTCATAGTCCATTTAAATAGTAGTCACCATTCATACACAACAGTAATTCTTCATTAGCTTGAATTCCTCTTCAATCGCCAACTTCTGCATCAACAAAAATCCCCATCTGCAACTGAAGCTTACCCAAAATCTTTCAACAACAGTGCATACCACAACCATATCATATCAGCTCCATTAGCTCAGAACCCTGCTTGCAACACTGACCAGCTGCAGTAACCACTCCAGTTCACTAACACATTCACTAGCAGCAGCTTCATATCCCAATTTCCAACAGTAGCATAAGCCAATACCCTGTCCAATTCCATACACTTGCTACACAGACAATTCATCAATGCAACACCAGGGTCCCTGTAGCTTCATCACAACCTCCCTGTCTCCTCAGTGAGTTCAATACCATCCTCGTATTGCTCCTACAATCTCCTTGAGCTTCAGCTCCTGCTTTGCAGCTTCATAATTCCACCAGAACCCTTTTCTTTTCCTTATTCTTCCATTAATCTCCACTGGAATCTTCCTCATCTCTGAATTCATCACAAACCCCTTCTTTGTATTTCATTACTACACCTTCCATAAACTCTAACCTTCTATATCATGACATAATTCCTTAACAGCCACAGAAGCCCATAGATTCAATCTTTTTCTTCATCTGCCATCATAAACAACCCTTATTCCATTTCAATTTATCATTTGTTTCTGAATTCATCGCTATCCCTCAAACCCCATTTTTGTGTTCTTAATAGCCAGCAACATCTTCCGATTTCTCGGAGGTAACAGCAGCAGAAACTGCACCTCTTTCTGTGAAAGCATCAAACCCTAATTACTTCATCACAGACACTCTTTGATTCGAACCCAATTTCCACCTTTTTCAGCAAACCCATACCAATTCCACCATCAATTTCCAGTGAACCCATTCTTTCATCAACATCTGAATCTCTCAAGAACATGGCATCAATAATCGATCGCAGCAACAAGTAGTTATGATGTCTCCCTTTCATGAGATATGAACTTCTCTTCCTTATCTCACAGAATATGCTCTCAAAACCCTCTTCAATCTCTCAATTTCTCGTGGCAATAACAGCAGCAGCCACTGTTTCCTTCTTCTCAATTTCAGGTGATATGCGGATGAAGAAATGATTGAGAGAATGATGATTTCTCTCAATTCTAGGGTTATAATCCGGGGGTAGATATTTACACCCAATGATATTTACACCCTCTGATAAATGATGAGGGATACCTTGAATGACAACCCCTTAACCACAGCTTAGTTCCAGATAGTGTTCGTCCATGAAATGATAATTTTGCTCTTTGTGCTCAAATTGGGTGATTTCTTCTCATTTTGCTCCATATGACTCCAAAGCACCTAATAAACTCAAACTCACACATAAGATATATTATTTACATGAAAACTCGCAAAGAAAGCATAAATACTAGATATAAAATTAGGTGTTTATCACAGCTATCAATACCCAACAAGGCCGCACAAGATACTCATTATGGCTACCTAGATCTTCTTCTTTTGCATGCGCACAAAAACTCAGAAGAAGAGGAGTACTTAAGAGATCTATCTTTTCTTTTGCATGTACCCAGCCGCACAAGATACTCATTATGGCTACCTAGTTCTTCTTCTTTTGCATGCACAAAAAAAAAAGGGACTCATTGTGATGATTGACAAAAATGAGAAACTGAGGCGTAATGATGATTGACAAAAGCAGTAGCGTTGTGATTGACAGAATATTGCTTTTGAAGGAGAGAATAAACTCCAGAAGGTCTGATAAGATACCAAAAATAAAATGTTAATAAATTCAAAAAAAAAAAAAGGAAAATGTTTTACTGAAAAATTAATAAATTAAAAAAAAAGCTTCATTGCTCTGATCAAAGATACTGCTTCATTTAAGAATAAATTAAAGAGGAGTACTTGTTTAGGTAGTCAAAGGTGTGAGAATCATATAGTTAGGTTGTTTTTTTTCTATGCTTTATATCTTGTTACCAAAAAAAGTAAATTAAAAAATAAGTGTGAGAAGGCTATACCAACTTTTTATTGTTTTTGATAAGACCAAAAGTTATCAGATCTTGGGTATACAATACAAACTCTTTTTATAATACTTCTCTTTCAGTCACACATAACAAGAAGTCCCAAAGTACAACTACCATATGAATGTACCCCTAAAATCCAAAAATCAATCATAGGAATGTCCCATATATATACTCCTAGTATTTAGTGATGGGGCTGGTATTTAGGACAACGTCCCACTAAAATATTCTACACAGATTGTTAAAGTAGAAAAGATCAAAGTTCAAAAAATACCACTGCAAACTGGAGTACTTATTATTGGAGTACTAGCTAATTCCTTTGTTACTAGTGACTTGGATAGAGTACTATCTATTCTTTACTACTGAGTCAACTGCATTACACAATTTTACTCACAATTCACATATTCTTAGAAGCAAAATAATAAATTATTAATATAATACTAGCTAGTGCCTTGGAAGATCATAAATGCTTTTTGGTGCAATTTTTTTTTTTGATTAAAATCCCAATTCATAATCTTAGAAGCAATTCTAGCTAGCTCTTACAATTAAATTTGTATTAAAAGAACCGAGATCAGTATTTATTTTTTAAAATATTGGCACGTAATATAGGATTTTATCATTTATGTGCCTTTAATCTGAACAAAACATGAAATATCAGCGATACATATATATGAATATCCGATAATATCGCATTATTGGTCGTATCGGACCGATCTGCCGATAATATTGGCAAGGAAGTTTCGGGATGTTAGGTTATCAGGTGAAACTAGTTTATTTGATTGATCGGAATTATGAATTCACGAACGACTATGACTGGCTTCGTCAACAAGATTCGATATCCAAGTTTTTTACCAATGTCACTCTTGGACATGGCTTATTCAGCTAAACCAAATTTATTTCGATGTCACGATCTTAGAGAGTATAGTTCATCCAAATCTAAGTTTTTGAGAGTGTTTCCACCGAGACAAATTGCTTAATGGTAATTTTTTATTTTTACCGATGTCACTCTTAGACGAGCTTGTAAACTAATTTATATTTTGATGTCACGATCTTAGCAAGTATTTATCATCCAAATCTAAGTTTACGGGGAATATATCCACCAAGATAAATTGATTGATGGTAATTTTCAATTTTTACCGATGTCACTCGTCGGGAATATGCTTCTAAACCAATTTTTAATTTTATGACAGTTGTCAAATTTTAATTTTAATTTAGGCACAACCAAAATGGAAGAAATATAGCATTAATTTATGGAAAGACTGGACCACAGGGGATCTTGGCACCAATGCCAAATTTGGGTCAAGCCAACCCAATGTGATAGACATTTTAGAAACAAAAAATAATCTTCTTTATATTATTTGGAAAAATAGAAGAAGAGGAGTAATGAAGAGATCTATATTTTCTTTTGCATGTACCCAACAAGGCCGCACAAGATACTCATTACGGCTACTGTCACATGCCCATTTATTGCAGGACCGTAACAGCTACCTAGATCTTCTTCTTTTGCATGCGTACAAAAAATAAGGGACTCATTGTGATTGCGTATATTAGTGGAAGTGAAATATGAGAAGCTGAGGTGTAATGATGATTAGCAAAAGCTACTTAGGTAGTCAAAGGTGTGAGAAGCATGTAGTTAGGTTGTTTTCTTTCTCTACTTTATATCTTGTTACCAAAAAAGTAAGTTAAAAATATATAAGTGTCAGAAGGATATACCAACTTTTTATTGTTTTTGATAAGACCAAAAGTTATCAGATCTTGTGGGGTATACAATACAGACTCATACTTTTTTTAGTCACACATAACGATAAGTCTTTAAGTACAACTACCATAGGAATGTACCCTTAAATCCAAAAATCAATCATATGAATGTTCCATATATATACTCCTAGTATTTAGTGATGTGGCGGGTATTTAGGACAGGGTCCCACTACAATATTCTACACAAATTATTAAATTAGAAATGATCAAAGATCAAAAAATATCACTGCAAACTGAAGTATTTATTATTGTACTAGATGATTACTTTATTACTAGTACCTTGGATATAGTAGTATCTTTTTTTTTACTATTGAGTCAACTACATTGCACTATTTTACTCCCAATTCACATATTCTTAAAAGCAAAATAATAAATGATTAATATATAGTACTAGCTAGTGCCTTGGAAGATCATAAATGCTTTTTGGTGCAATTTTTTTGATTAAAATCCCAATTCATATTCTTAGAAGCAATTCTAGCTAGCTCTTACAATTAAATTTGTATTAAAAGAAAGGAAATCAGTATTTATTTTTTTAAATATTGGCCGACAATATAGGATTTTATCATGTTTGTGCCTTTAAACTGGACGAAACATGATATATCAACGATACATATGAATATCCGACAATATCGCATTATTGGTCGTATCGGACCAATCAGCCGATAATATTGGCAAGGATGTTTTGGGTATGTTAGGTTATCAGGTGAAACTAGTTTATATGATTGGTTAGCATTATGAATTCACGAATGACTATGATTGGCTTCGTCGACAAGACTCGATGTCACTCTTGGAGGAGATTCTAAACCAATAATTATTTATTTCGATGTCACAATATTAGCAAGAATTTTTCGTCCAAATCTAAGTTTTTGGGGAGTATTTCCACCAAGACAAATTGCTTAATGGTAATTTTTCATTTTTACCGATGTCACTCTTACATGAGCTTGTAAACTAATTTATATTTCGATGTCACGATCTTAGCATGTATTATCGTCCAAATTCAAGTTTACGCGAAGTATCTCCACAAATATAAATTGATTGATAGTAATTTTCCATTTTTACCGATGTCACTCTTAGACGAGCTTCTAAACCAATTTTTATTAATTTCCATGTCATGATCTTAGCAAGAATTTTTCGTCCAAATCTAAGTTTCCGAGGAGTATTTCCACCGAGACAAATTGCTTAATGATAATTTTCTATTTTTACCGATGTCACTCTTAGACGAGCTTGTAAACCAATTTATATTTCGATGTCATGATTCTTATCAAGTATTTATCGTCCAAATATAAATTTACGGGGAGTATCTCCACCCAGATAAACTTCCTTGATGTTAATTTTCCATCCAATATTTTTTCTTATATTACTTTTTATTTATTTTCCAAAGCTTCATACTTGTTCACTAGCCAAGTTTGCACGCGGCTAAGCTAGAGGTAAAGTGAAAACGTTTGTCACGGTATAAAACACGAGCAAGGAAGGGAGATTGGATAGTACCACTTTTTCTTTTCCAAGTCTCTCTCTAAACTAGGGTTTCAGTATCAAAAACTGAAAGTTTTAGTATCAAACCAGACAAAATGACTGCTCTTCTAGTAACTTCCTTTCGATTTCTTCTTCTTGATGAAGACAAAGAGATTGTTGGTTATTTTGGTTGTGAGGTTGTTCCTTGTTTTGGAGATGTTGATGATTATGATGTTGTTGACGATGAAGAAGAGGAGCACGATTAATAGGATGATGAGTATGATTTTTATGATGATGATGCTGATGATGATGATGATTGTAAGGACCCTCAAGCTCGTCAACAATATTTGGCTAGTCTAACCAGGGTTAAGATACGATTTTACCGCTAATGACTCAATTAGTTTAACACGAACGTTAATTAATAGAAATTAATCTAACAACGATCTATATACGAAACTAGTATCATTGAATAGAGATCGAAAAGTTACGCGGAATGGACTACTCGAAAGTGTCTTTCGGATACTGGACGAATAAGAAATCATCAGATATCATAAAGGGACAAATTAGTCTTTTTGCCATTGAACCGACCCGGACTTCCCTTATCATTTCTAGTGTGTGTTTAGTGCTCCCCATTGGTCTTATCAACCAAAACCAAATCGAAGAAAAATATTTCTTCTTATCTTTTCTTCATCCTTCTTTCTTCAGTTTCTTCTCTTCTTCTGTTCTGCGAGAGATTGTGAGATGAGAGTGAGAGTCGATTGAGGGGAATCAATGATGGGGTTGTATAGATGATGAAGGAGTTGAAGTTGTTATCGATTAGGCTAAGGAGGATTAAGAAAAGGTGGGTCTGAGAAAGAGTTAGGGTTTCGGGAAGAATGATTAAGAGATGAAATTGATATTATTGGAAGGGGACTAGAGATGGGTATGTTCTTGATTGATGTTTGATTGAATTTATAGGATTATTTGGAGTTTCTGAGAACAATGAAGGTAACGAGAATTATGGTTTCTTTGAGATTCATTGAAGGAGAGGATGGATGTGAGTCTGAGATCAAAAGAATAATCATAAAATTGAGAACAGTTGATGGAGGTGGTGTTGGTTTAGGTGTTGAATCAAATTTGGGAAGAACAGAAGAAAAAAAAGGAATTAGGGTTGGTAAGAGAAGTCACAGATAATGAAATTGAGGATTAAAACGATTGATTGGAGGTGGGTTTAACCTGAATTGGAGTATGAGGTTGCAGAATAATACGAATTTATGGGTAAGTCTCTAATTGTCTTCATTTTAGTATTTTAATTTGAATGTTTATAATAATTGAGATTCTGTGAATATATATGAGTTTGAGGTGAGATATGAGATGCCATGAAATAAAAGATGTATTGAATGTCTGGCTATGAAAAAGATTGCAGGTGCAAGAGAAGGTGTTTGGAGTTAGAGGTATGTTGATTGAGAATTAGAACTAGGATGAGAATTGGGTATTACAATTGATATAGATTGTTGTTACTGTATTGATATGAACTGTTGGTGGAGTTGAAATTGTTGTTACAGCTGGAGCTTGGGTTGTGGTTTGAATTTAGATTGAGTTTTGAATGTGTGTTGCTGTGTTGAATTACTAGTGGTTGTGAATTTAAGGTTTTTGAGTTGAGTTTCAAGTGATAATGAATTTGAATCCCAGTTGAGTTATAAGTTGTTCTGGTGCTGCTGAAGTTGCAGGGAATATTGAGTTGATGTTACACGTAATTGCGGTTGCTGAGTTGAAGTTATGGTGGACTGAGATTGAACTGGATTGTTTGAATGGTTAGCTTGGTTGCAATTCATGGAGTTGAGAGTGAAGTTATAGATGTGCAAGCGGTATTGTTAGTGTGGTGAATGGAACTGAAATATGGAAGTATGCAATGTTAGTGAAGTTGCAGTCTAGTGAAGGGAGCGGAAATGTGTATACAGAATTGTTGGTAGTTTCGAATGTAAAGTGTTGTTATGGATAAGGCCTTAGTGAAAGTATGCATTTGCAGAACTGATGTAGATGTGGTGTCGTAGTTCATAAATGGTATGAATGAATCTTGAAGTGATTAAGCTGAGATTGCTATTGGAGTTAATTTGAGACTAGTGATGATTCAGTTTGGTGGATTGTGTAATTTGAAGTTGTTTAAGATTGATTGATTGAAGTTAAGATGTTATGTAATTGAGTTATAGGAATAAAGGTTTAATGAGTGTGTGGAGTTGAATCTTTTGTAGAAGCTTAAAGCCTGCAACAACAGATTAAGGTAAATAGATGTTGTATTTGTAAATGAGTTTTATAGTTATTTGAGTTGATTTAATTGCTGTAATAGATTTAGGCTATTGGTCATCCCAGTCAGATGTCTGACTGAGTTAGTTTAGCTAACTCGGTGTTCTGACTGAATTGAATCGGTGTTGACTCACCGAGTTACCTTATCCTGACATGAGTTGACCCAGTTGACCAATTTAGACTATTTGACCCTGGGCCTTGACTTGACTATGGACGTTGACTGTCAGTTGACCCTTGACCGTCACTTTGACCGTTAGTTTACTCGGATGGACTGGGCCTTATATTAAGGGATGAATTAGTGGACTTGGGCTTAGGATCAGTGTTTCTTAATTAGATGTTTTGGACCTCTTGTGGTCCGAATTTAGGGGTGAGAAACTAAACCATAACCGCGGGTTTCATCCGTATTTGTCCGCAAAATTGCGGGTGAAACCCAATCCGCAAGATTTATGGGCCGGACACAGGTGAGATTCTTAAATCCGCACTTTTAGCGGTTTGGTTGCGGTTGGACTTTGAAATCCGCGGATTCATCCGCGCCGTAGGGCATTAAGAGAAATTAGTAGAAGCAAATACTTGTCGGCGTGGCTGGATTACACCTATGGAAATGTGACTGAATTACCAACCCAGCCAAAATGGCTTCCATCAGATAAGAAAACAAACCAAACAGAACTTGGAAACAGATAGGGTGAACCGCAAAAAAAAGGCGTTCTATAGATAATTCGGAAATATTCTTTCACTAATCAATCTAGATATAAGACCTTGATGTGCTTCACATTTCTTTCTTAACACGAGGAGATGAACAACAACGTCAGTTTGTCGTTATTTCTTTTTCTTTTTCTTTCTTTTTCTTTTTTTTTTAGCTAAGTAGATGGAGATATGACTTACTTGACGTCGGGATTGAAGTGACGCATGGACGGACATGTATCATTTTGAATTTGTTTCTACCCTCTGGACCAAACTTTTGCAATGCCCAACCAATTGCATATACGCTTCTTCTACTTACAGTAACAGACACTTTTTTTTTTTTTGACTAAATCCGCGGTTAATCCGCATCCGGTCCGTATCACCTGCTAATCCTCGGATGTCAAATCCGCGGGTGATTGGGCTGGACATGGTTGGAATTTTCAAATCCGTAAATTTGACGGATTGGACGCGGGTGACCCCTAATCCGCATACGTCCGTCCGTTGCACACCCCTATCCGAATTAGACTTTGGTTTCTTCTACAAAGTTGTAGATATTCATAAGACTTAGATAATGGACTATAAAACCAACCTAATTCAAATAGTAAATCTTAGCTATGCTAAAGATAGATAAATAAAGATGGAGAACCTTAATTGGTCCTAGAAATGTTAGATAGAATTGTATGATTCTTGTGTGAACCATTTTGGTTAGATTCTTAGAGTGCTTGTGTGAATAACAGTTAATCTATTAACAACGATCGATTCAAAGGATGAACCAGCGGATCGTGGATCTCGAGGTAGGAGTGGCCTGTCATCAAAAGAGGTGTGGGAATGCATTTGACTCTTTTGTATTCATTATTGTTGTTTTTATAAAAAATTATGCTTAACAAACTCATGCATTGTCTGTCCGTGCATTTCATGCTTTGTTTAAAATGCATTATGACAATCCTGTTGATTCTATGAATCTTTCCACGATTTGGAAAGGACTTGTATTGTTTGTTATCAGTATGAATTATTATGGGAAATGAGAATTTCCACTTGTGGTATATAGGATATCTCCTTCACATTTATACCTACTTTAATTCATCTTTTATTGTTTAGAGTTGGTCACCATGGTCTTGGTGGCATCCATAGCTAAATAGGTGTGAATTGCCGGTTAGAAATTTACAACCATATTAGTACATTGTTTGACGAAGGAGTTTGTTCCATATACATGTATGATTATTTCAGTGACTTAGTCACTGTTTAATGTTTCGGAAAACCATGTATTGTTTTCCAATTCTTGCTTATGACTACTTAGAAGTTAAATGTTAATTATTCCCCCTTCAGTTTCTGTGACATATTAGAGTTGCGCAGGGAAAGCTTCAAGGGTTGAGTTCTCTAGTTGATTAACTTTTGTTATGTTTATTTTGTTGTATATTTTATTTGAAAACCAAATGACTATTATATATGTATTATTAGAGAGGAGATCTTGTATATATATTTCTGAGAGGGGTTAGTTTTGGGTTAAGTTTTGTAGCAGTTTTCTTAATTGAAAGTTTAAGTGTTTAATTTGGATTTTTTTAGTGCTCTATATTTAGTTAATCTCTTGGATTAGTCAGATGTTAGCTTAGGGGGCGCTACAAAGTTGGTATCAAAGCTCACTATTTGATCTTAAATGGGAATAGTTAGAATTAGCCAGTGCCAGTTAGTGAATTATATTAGTTTAGAACTGGGTTGGGTTGTGAGATAAATCTTAATCACTAAAAGCTATTAATAATTAAAAGAATTATTTGATTGATTTATCTGCTTGTTTGGATGTTTGTATGTAATGAAGTAAAAAATTTAGGGTACACCAATAACTTTAACTAATAAGGATTTAAGAATAATTAATCTAAAAGTATGAATACGTAACAATCTAATAATACTATAATAATAGTGAGACTAGTATTATTGATAGAACTTATAAATCACATGGAAATTTACTGAACACATTGACCTATGAAGAGTAAACAAATTATAATTACATAAATGTTAATAATATTCTTGGAACTTAATAATGTTTGTAAGAATTGTTAGAATAATAATTCAATCATCAATGTTAATAATAAAAATATTATAATAGTAATTATAGATGACAATAACAGTAATAATAATTTTAATAAAGTAATGTTAACATTTATCGATTAGTACCATATTAAACCTAACTAAATTTCAAAAAGGATATATACCGATAAAAATAATAAATTATGATTAAATAGTTATAGAAAATTAATAACGATGTTCTACAATTAAATTTTGTAAATTAAATTAATGACAAATTAGAAATGTAAGTTTTGTGTTTAAATTAGACAGTTAACATAATACTTATTAGACGTTAGACGTAAAAGGTGAAGATATAATGTATATAATTAAAAGACTCAACTTGTTAATAACTATGTAATGGAATTTTCTTTAGTCGAATAAATGATCCAGTAAATCGTTAAAATGAAATAATAATGAGAGTATTCGGATACTTAGTGTAATATTAGAATTAAAAGAAAATAACTTCGTAAATTGATAGAATCCTTTTTCGTAAATAAATGCAATCATATTTTGAAATGGAAAAAAATTAGTGTGACGAATTTAAACTGTTAGAATTTAAATTAGTATTATATTGAGCATAAATTAAATTAAAATATCATTAATTAACAAATAAATAGCGATAAAATAATGAATACGATTAAATAACTATGAAAAAAATTATTAGTGCTTATCTACGATTAGGTTGTGCAAAGTTAAATAAGAACAAATTGGAATTATATATTTTATGTTTAAACCGAATAGTTAATATAAGACATATTAGGTAAAAACGTGAGGTCATATCATTAGTATAAAACAGGGTTTGGATAAGTTTGCCTTTGTTAGTGGTGGTCAGGATTAGTCTGGACAAAGATAAATCAAGGGATGTGGTTCTCCTGACCACCCCCTACATCTCGCACGTGTGGCGTTAATTCCAATATTATGAATGAAAAATGAATACTCAAGTCAGGATATGGAAATTCAAAAATTATAACAGGGAGGTTCGAACTCATGACCTAATATGTCATAAGAGTGGCCTCTAACCAGTGTTCCACCTTAGTTGGAATTGCTAGAAAATATAAATCAACAGTGGTGGTTTGTTCAACTCATTATAAAGTATTTTATTTATTAGTGTTTCACTAATTGTTCATAATAAATGACTAATCATTTTTTAATTTTAAATGTTTTCTTAATTAATTATAAAATTTATTTCTATTAATAAGTAATTTTGATAAATACTATTAATAGACATTTTCTGCGACAATGAGTAGTAGAAGAGGTGGAGGCCGAAATATTAGTGGTGGTTAAGGGCAGAGCCAAGCACAATTATATTTATTTTTGTTCTATTATCGTAAAATGGGATACAAAGTCCATTTTTCACATATATCCAACTTTCCAAGAATTTTTTCTCCCTCTCTCCTCAAAATCCTGGCTCCGCCCCTGGTTTGTGGTGGAATAAGTAGTGACGGTGAATGCTGGTGAGTAGTGATGGACAATATTAATTTTATGTTGTCATTACCACATCGATAACATCGTAGTGTGGAATATGTGGTTGGTTGTTTTTAACACTTATTTCAGGGATGATATCATATAAGACAATATTTTCATGATCGTAGTTGGATCACCCAAATGGTGCCCCTGTTATCTTTGGTACTATATCGTATAAATCATTATTTTTTAATGTTAAAATAAAATTGATTGAAATACAAAAAATATATATATATACACGGAAAAAAAAATAATGAAACTAATCAATTGACGAAATTTTGTTCAATCTAAACCTCATACATGTCATTTGTGATTGAAAATTAGAATTACGTCCAACAACCTACATGGGATGGGCGGCAGTGATGGTGCCAGTGGTGGAGTCAAAAATTGACATTGATGAGGCCTATTTAAAAAAAAAAACATGTAAACTTTGGAGGACTAAGCAATAAATATATATGGACACAGTACTATTTATAAAATAAACTAAAAAAATTATGTAGTTACTAAAAATTTAAGGGGTTAAGAGCCAGGTTAGTCAACCCTTGGCTCCGCCACTAGGTGGTGGTGTATAAAAAAAAGTGGATTCATATGGTTTTATGGTGGTGGCGGGTATTGGTGAAAAAAACATATTATGCTAATTTCGTAACGCCACAAAATGTGTAACGTTATATTATAAAATATAAAACGTGATTGATCATTTTAATGTTAAAATAAACACGATAAAACACATGTCCATTTTAAAAAATTGGTGCAATCAATTGCCATGTTATGTAATAACTAAACGAACGACACGAATCAAGATCAGAACATATGAAATTATTTATTATCGATTTGTTTATGTAAAGAGTGGTCAGGATTTGACCTTGGCAAAGATAAATTTACCGCTAGGGTTTGTTCAACTTAACCATTTTTAAATGTTTTATTAATTAGTGTCTCATTGATTGTTCATAATGATTAATTAAATTTCTATTATAAATGTCCCTTTAATAATCTAACATAAATACATAATTTTACTAAAAACTATATTAATTCTAATGGTGAGTATAAGCGGTGGCGGGTGTTTGTGAATAGTGGAGGGGGTAACATTACTATTGGTGGAAGAAATAGTGGCGGTGGATGGTTTTTATGGTGGTGAGTGTTGGTAATAGTAGTATATAATAATAGCTTTTGATTTTTAGCGAGTTTTATTGACTAAGTAAAAAAATAATCTTCACAAAACATGAAACATTGTATTGTGAAAGATGTAATTGGTTGTTTTTAGCACGATTGATAAGGACAGAAATCAAATATTTCGAGGATGATACCGGAATGTATAAGACAATATGATCATGACTTTTCGATCGCCCGTATTATATAAAGGCAATTGGTGTACGTGCTTAAGAGAACATTATCGCTCTATCAAGTACTATTACATTCTTTTTCCTGAAAGACCATCAATGTCGAGTTGTTTCGCGACAACTACCTACAAAGACAACAACTTTCACTCAATTCCCGATATAAAACCTTATAGATCAGGAAAATGTATTTGCATTCTAAAATATTTGTTTGAAAATTATGTATGTTCATCAAAATCATCATAAAAAACTCTAAATCATAAATCTAAATTTCACCTCCGATGTTTATGGAATATTTTTTTATATTTTACATTCTCAAATCATGCGACCTCTTGATAGTAAATCAACAATATCAAATTACGGATCAATATGTATAGGTTTCATTCACTGGATCAGAAGGTAGAGTAGACAAAGATGGGTAGATCACACAAAACAGAACATGACTGAGAATACTTCAATAATTTGGTCAAGAGATAAGGTCAAAAATTTAAGATTAACTTTCTATAGGACTAATTAGATCGGCTTCGATAGGAGCTGACTAAAATATGGATTAATAATAATTTTCACGTAAGACAATTGAAAAACATAGTTTGGCTAACTCTGCCTATGTAAAGGGTGGTCAAGATTTTTCCTTCCTCAATTGCTATGTTATGTGAGAAGAAGGTGATATCTAAGATTGAGGTATAATTCAAATCTATTAGATTCATGCCATTTACAACTGAATGCCTTGAAAAAAATTGACGTGTTGTTATTATTATTACAGGCAAGGGATACATTGACCACACTTGCGCAAATAGCTCACTTCGCAAATGATTGGTGTTGCATGTACTGTCTAGAATGCAACGAGGAATTTGAGGAAACAAGGCACCAGAAGCAGTGTCCGGAGTATTTTGGATATAGTAACTTAGACCCGATGTAATACTTATGTTCTTTTTTTTCCATAATATATTTATTTAATAAAAATGAACATTGCAAATACATAACATCAATAAAAATTAGACATATTGCGTTTGACAATAATGGCTACTGATGGTCCGAAAACGGCAAAAGAAATGAATTATTGTAGAATAATTGTTGGGATATACAATGGATTACTTGATACGAAGAAAGAGATATAACTATTTCGATTCTGAAATCACATAAAGTTCACAGTAGAAGATGACATCAAGTTTAAAGTTAGTAACAAACATAATATGGCTAACTAAAATGTTAAAAACAAACAAGATATATAAACTTAGAAAGCTGTGGGAGTTGAAGAGGCCAATTTTGAAAACGACAATCTTAGAAAGCAACGATCCACAATACCATTTTTTTTTAATAAATATTCAACGTAGAATATGTCAACTTTTGGTAAAGGATCTATTGACAACCTATTAATTGGAAATAAGATCAGAGAGTACAATATGTGTTCAAGGTTCTTTATGAGGTAATGTATCGCCAGATTGTATTCCAAGTGAAGGTATGAACATACGGAAGTGACAAAATGTCCAAGACTTTTGAAGTTACCAAATCCTTCGTTAAGGCGAATTGCTGGGCACAATACTTTGTTGAAGATTTAATGGCAGAGGTTCGCATATATACAATCCCTTCGAAAAGGTAATGGATACACATTTTAAACATTGTCATCTAATGGGTGTTGAAAAATTACAAGAAAATCATGTCACATTGGATAGTTTGTATCATTCGTTCGATGCAAAAAAATACTATTCTCTGCCTATTTGGAGGATCGACAACATGACCATGATAGATAAGTCAGCTGGAGCGAAATAGGAGCATGTGGAGACTTTTATGGATGATATTGATTAGTTGATTTCATCGAGATGAGTAATCATTGATGACATATTTCCAAAAAATATTTAAACTTACATGTTCATGTAGAGCATTATCTCATTATAAGCAATGAACCTAAATAAAAAAGTGTCTGGAAGTTAAGATTATATTTCTTTCGTTTGAGCAAATCTCTGGCGGTAAAATATTAAAGGAAAAAACAAAGATAAAAAGAGAGGAAAATCCTAACTATTTTTATGACAAACACATATTAAATCATAAGGAGTTGATAAGTATTCGTGACACAAATTATACGATATATTAAAAATGAACCAACATCATGGCCCGTGCCGTTACAGCACGGGTTAAGGGCTAGTAATACATAAAATAAAGACTAAACTTGTTAACAATCTTATAACAAATTATATTTTGTTCAATAAATGATTCACTAAATCACTAAATCATACACATGAAGTGATATTTATATTACTTGAATGCTTAGAACAAAATTAAACTTAAAGGAGAATAAAATTTCCTGTGAATAAGATTACTTATCATTAATAGGAAAATCTAAAGACTATTAATACATGTTAAAACTTCATGCAGATTCAAAATTTAAATCATGTTAAATTACAATCTCCAATATCTAACAAGATATAACATACAGATTCAATATGAATAAATAAAATATGTTATATCAATCTTTTCGTGAAAGTAAAATTATAATTACAAGATTAGGGTTTAATAAAATTAAACTAAGTATGATTACTAAATAATTAATTTGATTGTATTTTAGTTACGCTAGTGATCAAATAAGAAAATTTGATAAAACAATAATGAAAATGATAATATGATTAAGACAATAACTTTTGATAAGATGAACAAATTATAATAGTATATAATATGAGTTACTACAAAATTTTGAGTTATTTGAATAATAATTATAAGTGTCATATAAATAATAAATATAGGATAGTATTAGCAAAGGTAATTTTATTAATAGTACAACTTAAGGATTACTTGGCACTAGAATAAATTTAAGAAAATAAAGTTAGATCAAATCAAATCTTTTTACAGGGCCCACGGCCCATGGATGTGTGGTCCATACAGCTACCCATTTATATGTATATGTTGTAACATATGTAGTCGGTACTGATAACTTCTCTAATATGATGGTTCTTCTTCCTCCTCTCATCTCTCCATTGTTCACCTCTAAATCTCCTCAATAACGTTATCACCACGATGCTCAACCACTGCTGAAAAGATTGACAAGAAAAAAAAAGGGTTATTAGATAATGTTACATGCTTCTATCAAAAAAAAAAAAAATCAGATCCGAAAAAAAAAACTAGATTAGATTTGGAAATAAAATCTCTGTTGGCAACCCCTCATATCTGTTTGCGGGGAGAAGGAAATTGTAGAATCAAGCTAAGTGTATCTCTTGTTTTTATTTATTTTTTAATTTTGCAGATCAGATTTGGTTTAATTTAATTTTGAACAAAATTAACCAACCTTCATCACATCGACTGCACCACCATGAAAATTAACCAACCTTTTGGTTAATACTATATACATCTCTGTTAGATTTCATCATCAGAATCCCCACTTTTCGTCTTTATCTTGTCAATAAATCCATTAAAACCCTTACAAATCTAAAATGGGTTTTTCTGAATATGCTTTGATTCTCGTTTGATATTTAATACCAAGTGATCTGACTACGTATCCATCTGTTGTCATATCTGTTCAACACCAAATCCTTTAATTAGTAATTTTTTAAAAGGAAATTTAGGGGAAAATGAATAAAGAGAAGGTTCTGAAAATGAGATTTAGAATTGGAGATGATGATAGGAATAATGGAGATCGGTCTACTGATTTTTTTTTTTTTTTTAGAGAATTCTCAGATCTCTCATCGTGTCAAATTGCTTCCTTCGCGTGGAGAAGTTCATCTAACGGACCTTCATTTGTGTTTCTACCTGCCTGTTCACGTCCCGAGGAGAAGGTAAGTTGACCCGGACCGACATATCCGACCCGGCCACGACGCGACCCAACCCGGTTAACCATGATCCGGACCCATCTGCTATCCGGACCCGCCCGTTCCAGTAGTGAGTTTATGTTCCGGGGAGTGCGCGACCAATGCTATTCCGGTTCTGTCTATATACCACGGGAACCAAAGTATGAGGTACAGAACTATACCGCGGATTTTACATTGAAACTTGCTAGGCTTATTTATTTGTTTTTTAGAATATGCCTAGTTTTGTTTATTTCTGTCTTAAAATAAGTCAATAGCATATAAACGGTCAATTTAAATTATTTTTATTGATCTCATTCATTAAGAATTTTGGTCTTAATGCTATTTGTTCTATTGAATATGATATATTGGTTATAATAGAATGATGCCTTTTGTTCAATTGGTTGTACCAACTCAATTTCAATGTACTCATTTGGGGTTTAAAAGGACTTGAGCACCATTATTGTGTACTTGATATTTATCTCCCCCAAAAAATAAAATTGAATGTTCCGTAGAATGTAATCCACTTACTCGACTATTAATCTGTCAGTAGTTTCAAAAGACACGTTCAAATAAAATCACATGTATTCCGGTTTTTGTGGAAGAACTCACAAAAGATTATATAAGTCTGATTTTTTTTCATTTATCTACTTCATCCATAATACTAACGAACCGGTATATGTTGAAGTATGACAACAAGAGAATTAATTATTTTTTAGTAATATATTCAACCTAAAGTAATTGTTTGACATGTGTAGTGAGATTCTCTTGGCCTAATGAGATAAAGAAATTTCTCAAATTAAGCTGAATATAGAAGAAAAAAAATGAAAATGGAAAGAACCACAAAGTAATGAGGGTTAGACGCACCGACTCATATAAAGCATGTGAAAAGGGACATATATATCATGAGAAATATATATATATATATATATATATATATATATATATATATGTATTTTTTTTCCAACAGTAATGACACCAAAGTATAGGTATCAATTGAACATGGGATCAGCTAAAAATGTAATTCTAGCTCTGATCATAAATAAAAGAGTTGGAAATGCACCTGGTCATAGGTATTGGTATATACAATGTAATGTGTGTATCATATTAGCAACCAATTTTCACATCAACTTTAAGGGCAATAAGAAATTTTCCTAGCCAATTACTATCTTATTCAGTTGAACTGGATCCAACGTCTGTACTTATGGAATGAAAACAAGAGACATAAATTCTCTAAAGAACTTGAGATATATTGGAAGACACGTAATATATATTCACTCTAAAGTACTTGAATTGAATCCCACTTTTATTACGTAATAAGGCCACACCATCTGTTAAAAATCTCAAGACCCAAGTGTCTAACTCATAATTGTTTTTCTTTCATTACCTTAAGTAATTTAAACTAGTTGTTGAACTACTTCCTTATAATATGACCACGATGATTGGATCATTGAGCGAAGCATTGTTCAAAATTTGTTTCCAAGATGAAACAAAGTCACAAAAGCTCTATATGTACTGAGAGCTAATCACCTTGTTAAATTCCAAAGAAACCCATGAGAGTGGATATCATACGGAAACTCACAGTGATGAGAATATAATTGATTGCATCTTTTATAGTCACTAAAGTATTTGGAAGAAAACATACTTTAGAGAGACTAATGAGTCAATCTAGTGAAATGTAAATCACTATAGTATTAATTTGGATTATTGAATCCATATTGATTCCAACGATGAAATATTGGAAATTGACTCACACAGGCTTTGGGCATAACCATAAAGCAACTTTGGTTGTGACATGATGAACGTTTTGAAAGGACTCATGCGAACATCACTTTATTTGAGTGAACAAAAATGGGAACAATATTGACAGAATGCAAAGTAATTACATATCTCTCAATAAGTGTTTTCTAAAGTACTAGATGCACAACCCCCTCCTCCCTCACATTATGCTTTTAAATAAGAGAGCATATCACTCATTTTTACAAAGTCTTCAGGATTGAGACCATCCTAAGATGCAAATAGTAAAAATGCCATATTACAAATAAAACAAGGTGAACTTTAGAAAAATATTCATGCAAAATGCGGACCATTAAAGTGACTGATGGATCTGGTGAATGTTTTGACTTTTTGGAAATAGTTATAGTTCCCAAGAAATTTGCGTTTGAAAACTACTAGCACATACCACACAATGCAAAGTGCAAAGGCTAACCACCCTTGTTAATGCTAGAGAATTTACATCAAAAGGATTTGATGAATATTGCATGTTTAATAGGATCAATATAGAGCATCTTATACCCAATGGTCTCGCATAGGCTACCATCAAAGGTTACAGATGGTGCCTAAGGAATAGGTTATGCGTACAAACCTGTCTTTTATTGCTTTGGGGATATGCAATATTACACGCATCTTACTTAATTCGTTTTTAGAACCCAATATTAGTCAACCTTTTCTGCGTACCAGTTGGTAACTGGATTTAAGCCTGACATTCGTGTGCTTACACATTTTTGGTTGCACTATATATGTGCCATTACGACTCCACATCGTACTATGATGGGTCTTCAAAACTATTAAGTAGTTATGTTGGAAATGAGTTCCCAACAATTATCCGCATTTTAAAACTTTTGGCAGGAGATATCTTACCGCTAGATTTGCGGGTTATCACTTTAATGAGACAGTCTTCCCGTCGTTAGGGGGAGATAATAAAAATAATTTTCTAAGGGAACGACATGAATTGTCGTGGTGTGTTCCTACTGTGTCTCATATTGATTCTTGTACTCCACAAATGTAAATGTGAAGTGATAAAGAATATTCGATTTTCAGAATGTACACTGATGTTGCTAAAGTGATGAGATCACACATACCAGCTGCAAACCCACCTGCAAAGTTACAAATCCTCACTACATGATATACACCATAGACTAAGGTGTTGTAACTACACTCAGTGGAAGTGTGGTTGAGGCCATGGATCCATAAAGGAAGTTGGAGAGACCACTTGGTTCGATCAATCCTCACCTAGAAAGGAAGTAGGTGAGTAAGGAACAACTTATTTATATCATCAGAAAGCATCTCATAAGATTGTCTCTGAATATGTCCATGAATCAAACTGGAGGACGCTCCGAAGTTTTAAATGATTCTAGAGAACAATAAAATCCTGACGGATTATGAGAATGCACATGAGTCAATGGAAGGATCATGCATGCAAAGTGATGATATAATCCATAAATAGTTGCTACAGAAGTAGAGCACAATGAGATTGAACCATGCTTTATTTTGATTAATTTCAAATAAATAGCATATTTGGCCTGCACAATCCAGGTAGAACTTAGTTCTTTGGCAAATATACGGGTATTTGGTGTGGTAGTGCTAACCAACCAAGTGTAAAGCCTATTGGACATACATAATTAATTTGTCATAAAGCATAGTGAGAAGAAAGTAGTCTTAAAGTACAAAGACTCGCCTTGTGGCGCAAGGTTTCTCACAAAGCCCTGGAATTGTTCTCTTGTAATGAACATTATACAGTTCCGATACTTAGTCAGCTTGGTAATTTTCAAAAGGACTTGAAATGAAGCATATGTATGTGGTTGTTACATATCTCTGAAAGAATCAAGAAATAGAAGATATTTACAAAAGTGCTTGATATATTTTTGTTTCCCAAATCAAGTAACTCTAAACCATAGAGTGCGTTTACAATTAGATAGAGCATTCACTTAGAGATTGAAACAATCAGGCGGAAGTGGTATACCCGTCTAAGTGACTATTTGATTTGGAGGGGATAGACAAGTAAGTTATTTTTCCTTGCGTATTCATAAGAAAGTTCCTGATTTGGAG
This sequence comes from Papaver bracteatum, assembly GCA_023529315.1. Lineage (NCBI taxonomy): Eukaryota > Viridiplantae > Streptophyta > Magnoliopsida > Ranunculales > Papaveraceae > Papaver > Papaver bracteatum. The sequence continues at coordinate 256,557 of JAJJWX010004825.1, forward strand.
TTGTAGCTATTTATGTTGATGTTACATACATGATGTGTACTCTTGATGTAATAAGAGACTTTAAAAGATATTCAAATCCGAATTTGAGATGAAAAATCTAGGGAAAGCTCGATCGAATACTGAGCTTGTGGTATATTATTCCACCGGTTTGCATATATCTAAAATTGTCAGGCAATTTAACAAAGACATGCATCCTGATAGCACTCCCATGATTTGTCAAGGTTCAAATGTAAGTAAGTAACCATTTCGTCAATAGGAATATGACGAAGATGTGTTGGGAGATGAAATTCCCATATCTAAGTACAATAGACGCATTGTTGTACTTAGTATAATAATGTACTCAGTTAAAATTTTACATCCTCAAGGAACTTGTTAGCTAGATATAGCTCAACGCCAACACAATGTTATTGTAATGGTATAGTGAATGTAATCACGTACTTATAAGTAACCATTGACATAAATTTGTTTTATCCCTACAAAGACATTAAAAGGAATGCCAATGAAATTGCAATCCAAAAGTTGTTGATTATGAAGGAACAATAATCTCTTCTTTAACGAAAGCAATCAGAGGGAGATATGGTAGATTATTTTCTAAATTATTACCGATATTCAGTTTCGAAAAGTACATGACTAAAGGAACTGTCTGGAACAACTCTGCAAGTAATCAGGGGGATATGCCGACATCAGGGGGAGGATCCAAGGATATGATGTCGACATAATTTACTTCGAAATTGAAGTTATGTCGTACTCTTTTTCCCTTAGACCGAGAATAGTTTTTCCCAAAGGGTTTTGTTACTCGACAAGGTTTTTAGCGATACAACACTAAAAACATCAAGTATGTTGAACGTTGAAGACATAAAGATCGCGTTGATATTACTGAAAATATCTGAATCAAAGAAATAAAACGCGATAGTCTGTTAAGCAACGTAACTTCCAGGATCAACAACATGGTCTTATAAGCTTTAAAGTCACCAATGTACAGTGTGATAAACTCCTTTTGACTGCATTAGACTAATGAAAATTGTCTGACATCAGGGGGAGCATCTAATGGTGTGTTGAACTCTTTTCCCTCACCGGGGTTATTTTTCCCACAGGGTTTTGTTGCTCGGCAAGGTTTTTAATGAGACAACAACAAACACTGGGAATATAATTTCCCAACTAAGGCTATTGTCTTTCCCACAAGGATTTTCTGCCTTAGGAGTTGTGAAGCAACTAATCAACTTCAACAGAACAAAGTGATCATCTGCAACAGATCATCTTTACTTGCATATGTCACGTTGTACTCTTTTCCCTTCGTCAAGGTTTTATCCCATTGGGTTTTCCTTATCAAGGTTTTAATGAGGCAACATATACGCATCCAACTATGTTCTAAGTTTAGTTAATATTGTACTCTTTTTCTTAAGTTCAGGTTTTGTCCCTTTGGGTTTCCCTGACGAAGTTTTAATGAGGCAATTAACTTAGACTTGTCGATCTTTGAAGATCGTATTACATGTGACGAACTACATGTAAACTATGAGATAACATGTGAAGTACTACATGTGAAGAGTTATACCAAGATTTTATCCCACTGGGTTTTTACTTGTCAAAGATTTAATGAGGCGATTGATTTCGGCACAAGCCATCAAGCAGAGGACGTCGTTTGAAGGAATACATTCAAAGCACTATGTATAAAGTTTTATTATTGAACCGCACAAGGGGGAGTGTTACAGGGCCCACGGCCCATGGATGTGCGGTCCATACAGCTACCCATTTATATGTATATGTTGTAACATATGTAGTCGGTACTAATAACTTCTCTAATATGATGGTTCTTCTTCCTCCTCTCATCTCTCCATTGTTCACCTCTAAATCTCCTCAATCAAATCTAGTATTAATAATAAATTTAAACTTCTCACTATGACTAATTACGATTTAACTTGTATCGGTCTAAGAAATAAGAAATAAATGTAATAATAGTAATAAAATACTAATACCAAACGGGTATGAAAAATGATTAGTGGTTATTTACTTATATCAAGTCACATAATGAAATAAACAATGGATACATGGGAAATAATATGTTGAAAATAAAATAATAATGTAACATTTGGATAATGGTTATAATATTAAGTTATTCATAAATAGTTCATGAATCTAAAAACAAATATATATATGATATCACAGCAAAGTTAAAAATATCAGATATTATAAATTAACCTGAAATCGAGTTTGGATTACTTATATTGATAAAATAAGCAAATAATAAAATATAATGATTTTTTTTATGATTAAATTACTTAAAATGATGTGAACTATTTACATAATAATCTACGAAGTAAATTTATCAGATTATACCAGTTAAGATAGAAGTTAAAGACTAATTAATCTTGATATATAAAACAAAATTAACACTTAGTTAATCGTAACAAGTTTGCACTTGGTTAATCCAGCACTGGGGAATAGTGAAGATTGTGTTTTCTCTGTTCGTAGGAAGGAATTGTTGGGATTGGCCAACCTTGACAGGGCAACTGCATTTAGAGATGATCGATCATAGAAGGATGAATTAGTTCTTTTTAGAGAACCGATAGTTTCAACCTTAGAAAGATTTGTAAGACTCTTCCTTGAAGTTAGAGACATATATGTTATAAAATATAAATTTGCAGGGGAAACTTAGACTTCCCTATTTGATAGAAATTAAATCAGTATAGTTGAACTTAGAGCCACAAATTTTAGTTGTAGAAAGCCTTATAGGTTTGTGCTTTGTTTCTTGTTGTTTGCGCTTAGACAAGAGATATGATTCTTCTATAAGGTGGGGAGTTTCTGAAGACCAGAAGGATGGTTTGATTTTCGAGGAAGAAAATGTTATAAGGTGAGGAGAATATAAGGACCCTCAAGCTCGTCAACGCTATTTGACTAGTCTAACCAGGGTTAAGATACAATTTTACCGCTAATGACTCAATTAGTTTAACACGAACATTAATTAATAGAAATTAATCTAACAACGATCTAGATACGAAACTAGTATCATTGAATAGAGATCGAAAAGCTACGCGGAATGGACTAATCGAAAGTGTCGTTCGGATACTGTACGAGTAAGAAATCATCAGATATCATAAAGGGATAAATTAGTCTTTTTGCCATTGAACCGACCCGGACTTCCCTTATCACTTCTAGTGTGTGTTTAGTGCTCCCCGCTGGTCTTATCAACCAAAACCAAATCGAAGAAAAATATTTCTTCTTATCTTTTCTTCCTTTTTCTTTCTTCAGTTTCTTCTCTTCTTCAGTTCTGCGAGAGATTGTGAGATGAGAGTGAGAGTCGATTGAGGGGAATCAATGATGGGGTTGTATAGATGATGAAGGAGTTGAAGTTGTTATCGATTAGGCTAAGGAGGAAGAAGAAAAGGTGGGTCTGAGAAAGAGTTAGGGTTTCGGGAAGAAGGATTAAGAGATGAAATTGATATTCTGGAAAGGGGACTAGAGATGGGTATGTTCTTGATTGATGTTTGATTAAATTTATAGGATTATTTGAGGATTATTTGGAGTTTCTGAGAACAATGAAGGTAACGAGAATTATGGTTTCTTTGAGATTCGATGAAGGATAGGATGGCTGTGAGTCTGAGATCAAGAAAAGAATCATAAAATTGAGAACAGTTGATGGAAGTGGTGTTGGTTTAGGTGTTGAATCGAATTTTGGAAGAACAGAAAAAAAAAGAAAAGGAATTAGGGTTGGTAAGAGAAGTCACAGATAATGAAATTGAGGATTAAAATGATTGATTGGAGGTGGGTTTAACCTGAATTGGAATATGAGGTTGCAGAATAATACGAATTTATGGGTAAGTCTCTAATTGTCTCAATTTTAGTATTTTAATTTGAATGTTTATAATAATTGAGGTTCTGTGAATATATATGAGTTTGAGGTGAGCTATGAGATGCCATGAAATAAAAGATGTGATGAATATCTAGCTATGAGAATGATTGCATGTGCAAGAGAAGGTGTTTGGAGTTGGAGGTATGTTGATTGAGAATTAGAACTAGGATGAGAATTGGGTATTACAGTTGATATAGATTATTGTGACTGTATTGATATGAACTGTTGGTGGAGTTGAAATTGTTGTTACAGATGGAGCTTGGGTTGTGGTTTGAATTTAGATTGAGTTTTGACTGTGTGTTGTTGTGTTGAATTACTGGTGGTTGTGAATTTAAGATTTAGTGGAAAATGGAGTTGAGTTTCAAGTGATAATGAATTTGAATCCCAGTTGAGTTATAAGTTGTTCTGGTGCTGCTGAAGTTGCAGGGAATATTGAGTTGATGTTACAAGTAATTACGGTTGCTGAGTTAAAGTTATGGTGGACTAGGATTGAACTGGATTGTTTGAAGGGTTTGCTTGGTTGCAGTTCATGGAGTTGAGAGTGAAGTTATAGATGTGCAAGCGGTATTGTTAGTGTGGTGAATGGAACTGAAATATGGAAGTATGCAATGTTAGTGAAGTTGCAGTCTAGTGAAGGGAGCGGAAATGTGTATGCAGAATTGCTAGTAGTTTCGAATGTAAAGTGTTGTTATGGTTGAGGCCTTAGTGAAAGTATGCATTTGCAGAACTGATGTAGATGTGGTATTGTAGTTCATAAATGGTATGAATGAATCTTGAAGTGATTAAGCTGAGATTGCTATTGGAGTTAATTTGAGACTAGTGATGATTCAGTTTGGTGGATTGTGTAATTTGAAGTTATTTAAGATTGATTGATTGAAGTTAAGATGTTATGTAATTGAGTTATAGGAATAAAGGTTTAATGAGTGTGTGGAGTTAAAATCTTTTGTAGAAGCTTAAAGCCTGCAACAACAGATTAAGGTAAATAGATGTTGTATTTGTAAATGAATTTTATAGTTATTTGAGTTGATTTAATTGCTGTAATAGATTTAGGCTTTTAGTCATCCCAGTCAGATGTCTGACTGAGTTAGTTTAGCTGACTCGGTGTTCTGACTGAATTAAATCGGTGTTGACTCACCGAGTTACCTTATCCTGACATGAGTTGACCCAGTTGACCGATTTAGACTATTTGACCCTGGACCTTGACTTGACTATGGACGTTGACTGTTAGTTGACCCTTGACCGTCACTTTGACCGTTAGTTGACTCAGATGGACTGGGCCTTAGATTAAGGGATGAATTAGTGGACTTGGGCTTAAGATCAGTGTTTCTCAATTAGATGTTTTGGACCTCTTGTGGTCCGAATTTAGGGGTGAACAAATAAACCATAACCGCGGGTTTCATCCGTATTCGTCCGCGAAATTGCGGGTGAAACCCAATCCGCAAGATTTATGGGCCGAAAACGGGTGGGATTCTTAAATCCGCACTTTTAGCGGTTTGGTTGCGGTTGGACTTTGAAATCCGCGGATTCATCTGCGCCGTAGGGAATTAAGAGAAATTAGTAGAAGCAAATACTTATCGGCGTAGCTGGATTACACCTATGGAAATGTGACTGAATTACCAACTCAGCCAAAATGGCTTCTATCAGATAAGAAAACAAACCAAACAGAACTTGGAAACAGATAAGGTGAATCGCAAAAAAAAAAGCATTCTATAGATAATTCGGAGATACTCTTTCACTAATAAATCTAGATATAAGACCTTGAGGTGCTTCACATTTCTTTCTTAACACGAGGAGATGAACAATAACGTCAATTTGTCGTTATTTCTTTTTCTTTTTTTTCTTTTTTTTTTAGCTAAGTAGATGGAGAGATGACTTACTTGGCGTCGGGATTGAAGTGACGCATGGACGGACATGTATCATTTTGAATTTGTTTCTACCATCTGGACCAAACTTCTGCAATGCCCAACCAATTGCATATACGCTTCCTCTACTTACAGTAACATACACTTTTTTTTGATTAAATCCGCGGTTAATCCGCATCCTGTCCGTATCACCTGCTAATCCGTGGATGTCAAATCCGCGGGTGATTGGGCCGGACACGGTTGGATTTTTCAAATCCGCAACTTTGACGTATTGGACGCGGGTGACCCCTAATCCGTATCCTTCCGTCCGTCCGTTGCACACCCCTATCCGAATTAGACTTTGGTTTCTTCTACAAAGTTGTAGATATTCATAAGACTTAGATAATGGACTATAAAACCAACCTAATTCAATTAGTAAATCTTAGCTATGTTAAAGATGGATAAATAAATATGGAGAACCTTAATTGGGCCTAGAAATGTTAGATAGAATTGTATGATTCTTGTGTGAACCATTTTGGTTATATTCTTAGAGTGCTTGTGTGAATAACAGTTAATCTATTAACAACGATCGATTCAAAGGATGAAACAGTGGATCGTGGATCTCGAGGTAGGCGTGGCCTGTCATCAAAAGAGGTGTGGGAATGCATTTGACTCTTTTGTATTCATTATTGTTGTTTTTATAAAAATTTATGCTTAAAAAACTCATGCATCGTCTGTCCGTTCATTTCATGCTTTGTTTAAAATGCATTATGATAATCCTGTTGATTCTATGAATCTTTCCACGATTTGGAAAGGACTTGTATTGTTTGTTGTCAGTATGAATTGTTATGGGAAATGAGAATTTCCATTTGTGGTATATAGGATACGCTCCTTCACATTTATACCTACTTTAATTCAGCTTTTATTGTTTAGAGTTGGTCACCATGGTCTTGGTGGAATCCATAGATAAATAGGTGTGAATTGCCGGTTAAGAATTTACAACCATATTAGTACATTGTTTGACGAAGGAGTTTGTTCCATATACATGTATGATTATTTCAGTGACTTAGTCACTGTTTAATGTTTCGGAAAAACATGTATTGTTTTCCAATTCTTGCTTATGACTACTTAGATGTTAAATGTTAATTATTCCCACTTCAGTTTCTGTGACAGATTAGAGTTGCGCAGCGAAAGCTTCAAGGGTTGAGTTCGCTAGTTGATTAACTTCTGTTATGTTTATTTTTTTCTATATTTTATTTGAAAACCAAATGACTATTATATATGTATCATTAGAGAGAAGACTTTGTATATATATTTCTGAGAGGGGTTAGTTTTGGGTTAAGTTTTGTAGCAGTTTTCTTAATTGAAAGTTTAAGTGTTTAATTTGGATTTTTTTAGTGCCTCTATATTTAGTTAATCTATTGGATTAGTCAGATGTTAGCTTAGGGGGCGCTACAATGATGATGATGATGATGATAATGATGAGGATGAGGATGAGGATATGAATGAGGATGATTTAGATGATGATTTAGATGATCCAGAACACTTATTTTTGTTTGGGCCAGCGCTTGAGGATGAAGACGATGATGTTGATGATGACGATGATGATTGGCCATACAAAGATGTGGTTACGATTTTCGACAGCAGCAGTGAAGAAGAAGGGGATTCTAACTGATCTAGTCCTTTGTTTTCATGGTTCTCTTATGCAAGAATGGTATTCAATCACATCTTGATCCATCATCTTTTGTTTAGTTACATATATATATATATTTCTTAGTTTTTTTGTTATTAGTGTAATCTTATTTTTATTTTTATTTTGGATGTTTAATTAGTCTGTTTGTAAAGCTGCTTGGAAGTATAGTTTTTGTGAATGTTTAATAATTATGGATGCAATATTTTATTTAGATTCCAAGTGCATATGTTGTTTAATTTTTGTCCATTGTTCATCTGTTGGAGTATCAATATTTTGACAAAACTGAATAAACGAGTAATGTGTTTAAGGGGGCTTGGTGTAGAGATTTGGATGTTATGGTTAACCATGATTTTGTTGTGGCTTTGCTGTTAAAGTTATAGGATCATGAATATGATAGGGATTGTATATTGAGTCTTGTATCAGAGTTGAAAAAAATAGCCAAATTTTTCATAAATTGTAATGCCAAATCTGAAAATCTTGACCAAAAATAATAATCAGAATTGACAGCACAATTGAACAGTAGGCCTATGACTGCTATATAATTGTGCTTACACATTAATAAAATTAGCATACTAAAAATAATGTAAAAAACTTGAATTTAGTCAATGCCGAGTGCTCAACCATAAATTTGTTTGTCTTGGTGGCTTCCCCTGTTCTTATTCATTGTAATCATTATCCAAATGTTCACCATAGATTTTCTCAAATGCATCCCAAGAAGCAAAACCCTTAGGAGGAGGATCATTTTCAACATGGATCATTTTATTATTATGAACTAATTCCTATTCTTCATCGACAAAATCTTCTAGTATATCACCAATGCTTTCCACAAAGTAATCCCATGAAGCAAATCCCTTCAGAGGAGGAGGATCATTATTAATAAGACCATTGGCAGGAACAACACATTTCTCATTAGAACTCATCCTCGAACTCATCCTCTCAATTCCTTATTTATTTTACTTATGAACGAGGTAATTAATTTCTTATTTCTAGGATCCAAATCTAGCTAAATATAGTTTTTTTTATTCTATACATATCTAGTATGCAAATCTAAATATAGTGGGTGGGTTATGTTTACCATGAATATAACAAATGAAAATCAAGGTGATATATGGAAAGTGCGATTTTGCGGATTTTGCGAGACCGAGCAGAAAAATATTTCATTTAGGATTAGACTACTGATTGTCAGTTCTAATTAGACGCCTATAATCTTGCCATAACCCTAAAAATATCTCTAAATATCCTAACACATTAAGCATTCATGTCAATGAGATAGTACACTTGTTAAAATTAAAATTTTACCTTCCTTATTTAACAAAATACTCCTTCCTTATTGAATTTCAGACACAATTTTTCCTACTACATTATTACTACAATCATAATTGATTTTTTTCAAAATTCATAGACACCAGTACTTGTTGATCATGCATGGTTTACCAGGGTTTACGCATTTTTCATAGAGCCAGCACCTGTTGACAGGAATTATTCCTCCACCAAGTAGTTTTATTTGTCAGTTGATAGATGATATTAAACTCAGACATAGTATTTAGTTGTAGGATGTCAGCATTGGTGAATAAAGCTTGTATTATTTTTTGAGAAGCAGCATCTCAGGAGTCTTTGTGATTTGTATTTACTGTTAGATTGTAGAATCAAATTAGGTGTGCATAAGGCTCCACCAAGTAGTGTTCATGTCAGTTATGTGCAAGTCGAATACACGCAACCAACGCAAGCCAATTTTTGATAGTCATGTATTTGACAGAAGATATAAAGATCAAACACATATGGATGTTCGTAATTTGTCCCTTTGTCAGATTGTAGATTAAGACCAGGTGTGTATATGTCACTCCACTAAGTGAATTATACTGCATAGAGAAACACTAAAGTGACTTGTTTTCAGTATGCATTTGTTTTCTATACATTTTAGTCTTGTACATGTTCCAGTTCTTTGATTGTAGTTTTAGTTTCTGGAATACATCCTGCACCTCCAACATTATCGACACACAATCGTTAAACAATATAAATAAGATGACTTCATCATATTGCATTTAAAAAGGTTACAACTGTTCTGTTCATTCAGTCTTGAGTAACATTTAGCAGCAACACTATCATTTCATATCCACTTACATGTTCATAAACTAAAACATACCCATTTACAAATATTTCACCATCTTACCCACAAAAAGTCCAAATACCAAAAAGAAAATGAAAAAAGCAAAATAAACATAACATTACCTTTCATTTTCAGTCTCCATTGCCATAACCAAAAACGAAACACATGATTCAGTGACTTACCATTTTCATTAGACCTCTCTCCATTTGAATTCTTCTCTGTACTTTGATCATAATATTTATCTCTTAACCATTTTTTTAATATTATGTCATCATTTCCATTCGAGCACTTACCCAAAAATCCACCATCTCTCTACAGAAGAATTCAAATGTCGACAAGGATTACTCATTGTCATACCCATCACTCGGAATCAGAATCATCAGATTCATCTTCCTCCTCATCAGACTCCTCTTCCTCCTCATCAGACCCCTCTTCTTCCTCATCAAACCCCTCTTCCTCATCAAACCCATCTTCCCCTTCGTCTTCACCTGCATCGTCCGCTTCGGAATCGGTCTTTTGGTCCAACAATGAATTATTAATCCCAAATCTCTCATATTGGCGAAATTCCTTAATTATCTCTTGTAGGACGGAAAAAGTATGTATATCACTTTGATGATCAACAAAAACAGCAGGCTCTTCATCTTCGGGAGAAGTTACATCACTATCATGCGGCCCAGATTCTTTCTTCATTATTGCCATTTCAGCCAACCTCCCATAATTTTTCCTCCTCTTCTTCATCTATGAAAAAATCATGATGACGCTTCTTTTGCAAAATCTATACCGGTTTTTCAAATGGTTTCTCTTCTGCTTTGTTTTCATTCACTAAGGCATGCATATCATCCCAGAGAGGTTGGATTTCAATATCATATAACACGTCACTTACTCTCTTTTGTACCTTCTTCAGATCATCCTTGGTCATCTGCCCAATCATCTGCATAGTGGCTGATAACCTTTCTCATTTTTCTTTCTCTTCCAACTCTTTTAATAGTTGATCTTCAGTCATGGGGTCTTTACCCTTTCATCTTTGTTGATCATCATCACCAGCCATTTTGATTGATTTGGTTTAGAAAAATTCAGTAAACAGTAGTCTCCCTCTACAAATTTCTCTCCGAAATTATTTGCTCTCTCTCTCTCTATCTAACTCTTTGGTTTCCCTATTAATCCCCTAATAAACTACTTTTATCTACTCTATCAGGAACTATAAATTCTTGGAGGGTCACGCCTATTTCCAAGATAAATACTTAATCGAACACGTTCCCTAATATAGCCCACTATGTCATAATGATGTGATAAACCTAGGTAAGATGGCATTTTGGTTAATTAAAGTAGCTTTAATAGCTAGAGAAAAAAGAAATAAAAAAGTTATTTCCTTCTCTTACTTGCGCGGCAGAAAGACTGGAAGAGGCGAAATAGAGAAACCCTAGGTAAGAAAATAGAAGAAAAAAAATATTTATACTTCTCTTATCAGATTAAATTCGAACTTACTTGTTTAATTTCATGAATGGGGGATGGGGTTTTCTTAATTTGAAATCACTATCGCTAGGGTTTCAGGTATATACATTTCCTAAAACTAAAACCGTTTTCTACTATATTCTGTAAACCTAGGGTTCTGTCAATTTTAGGAGTTTTTTATGATCTTGGTTGGGATTCTATATCTTATCTGTGATGGAAATTGTGAAAGCACATCGATATTGTTAGGGTTTATTTTGTTTTGTTCAGGTCTTTCATTTTTTTATGATCATATAGAGCATTCTCTGATAAATTCTAATAATAAGATTGTAATTTTGGGTTTGGGTTCACATGGATGATCACGTTTTCTTATGATTTACTTATTGATTTTTGTTAGACAATATTAATTTTGTGATGGAAATTCTGGAATTTGGTTTAGGTTGAATTAAATTTTGTTATTAGTGGTTTTTTTATGGATTTAGGAATTCGCTTCTGTTGCTGTAAGGAGTAAAAGTTGCATTGTAGATTAAGCCGGCGTTATTATAGAGATGTAAAGGAGAATGTGTTGTTGTATTCTCTCGATTTTGATTTTCTTCACTTCACAACGGTGTTCTATCATGCTAAGCAACTAGTTTAACAAGGAATAAGACATATTTGAAACTCGGTGTTCGACCAGCAATGCACGTGTACTCCACTTGTATCCTATTAGAGAACCTACTCATTCCCTAGATCCACATACAAAAAATGGCATCGTTTGACTCCGTAGAAGATTTGGCAATAACCAAAGCATGGGTAGCCTAAAGTCGAGTTCAAGATTGCTGCTCGACCGAGACCTATTGGGCAAAGATACATAACAAATTTAGCCAAGATTATGGGAACCCGAAAATAAAAAGTGTTCAACAATATCATCCTAGATGCGGTAGCTGGGTTTTTAAAAATAAAACACCGGATATTGCACGCAAGCCACCATAGCTTATCCCCTCTACAACTTGTACGTATCTTTATGGTTTATTCAGCATAATACTTTTTTTTAACTTATATGTAACCAAATAACTTTGTGTGTTGTTTTTGTAGCACGAAGTCGTGAAAGCGCGCTACTTAGAGGAAAATGGGGAAGCATTCACATTTGGTGAGATAGTTTACTTCATAGTATTCATATTTTCAGAGTACCACCAGCTACGGAGTATCACCAGAACTCAATGGTGGGTGAATCGGACTTCATACTCTTATTTGGCATTGCAATCGTTTACTTCATTGCATTTCAGTTTGTGTAATAATCCTGTGGAATCCAGTAATCACATATTCCTTCAATGTGGTTATGCTAGATCTATTTGGTTGGTTTTAAATATCAATATTACCTTTGGTGCAGGAATTACTAGACATGAGATTAATAAATTACTAATGGTTTCAGTTTGGACAATTGTTTTTTTAAGCATCAGTTTGGATTATTTGATGTTCAAAGATTTTTCAGAACATAACTCCAAATAGGACAATGTCAATAGATGGCATTAATTAACTTGTGTCTCCTAGAACTAATCTTGTTTCTTCTACATTTTGATGCTTCTTTAAGTCAGATTCATTACAAGGTCGAATAGGGATAATAGTGAGGAATTGTACAGGTAACTGCTTTCGGGTCCAAGGACAATGCTTCAATAGAGGAATGAAGATAGGAGTGTTGATGGTGGATTTCTATTTAAAGGGTAAAATTGTAAAAGGCCAATTTTTGTAAGCTGACGTCCTGTAAAGGATAAAGACTTCAGGTGATGAATACTTCTCACCATAATAATTCACTGGAGCATGTGCAACCATCCCTGAGAATTATAACCTACCCAGAGCGGAGCATGTAGCAACCATCCCGATTTTATGTAGGTTTATAGCATTACCAATAATGCTTTAATTAAAGCCTTGTGTTCGACATGCAAACACCCGTAGGCTACTTGACGACGGGTTATATTATCCCCGTTGAGCGCAGGCAAGACTACCCGTGCTAGTCCCACCTGCTAAAAAACAAACAGCGGCACATTACATGTGTCGCAAAAAACAATCTCAACCGTCCATCTTCGCAGGCATAGATGGAGGGTACAAATATAAATTCAGGGGGTCCAGAGCATGCCGGCATGATCACCGCAGACCCACTTGCACACATAACCCGTCGGACAAGACCAACTACAGTTGGTTGTCCCAAAAAATTCGACGAAAGAATGCATGTCATGCGGCCAAGGTTTCCTTTTAATCGTGAGCGTCCAACTTCGCAGGCATAGTTGGACGGCTTAGATTATACCCTAAAGCAAGTAGTGAAGTGATGGTACACCATTGACGGACCCACTTTCTACCTACATGACCGACTCCCTCATAGGCAAGCCGTGGAGCAAGAATCGATTGCCCAAACAAGGCTAGGAACGCCTTATGCAGGTTGAGAAGATCCAAAATGATCACGACCATCCAACTTCGCAGGCATAGTTGGATGGCTTGGATCGCGCCCAGAACCATAGAGAAAGCATATACATGCTCACCGTCGGCCATAGTCTCTACATGCACATACGGCCTTCCCAAAAGAGGCTCACGCCACCCAAAACCGATCGCCCAAAGTGGCCGGTCCGAAACCCTAACTAGGGTTTGCGGCGTAGAAACATCTCGAGCGTCCATCTTCGCAGGCTTGGATGGAGGGAAAAGATGAAGACTTAAAAGGGACCGAGCATACTAGCATGACCACCATGGTCCCGACTTCACGCCTAGCTGATCGTCCAAGACCGGCAGTGGTCATGCTCCTCGGAACGCGCGCCTAAGGGAGGCATGTCACGGCCCCTCCATCAGTTCTAATCTCTACCATCCATCATTGCAGGCTAGAACGGGCGACCCAGATCGCTCCGATGGACGTCCTGCATGCATGGACGTGTAGAATAGCGTCCCTCCTACCTACTAGACCAATCGGCCACTCCATGCACGCCTCCCAAGGCATAAAACCGTTAGGGTGAAAGAGGAAGCTCACAAGCCTTCCAAACCCTAATCCAACGGTTATTCCTCCTTCAATATCGTCCGTCCAAGATCGCATGCTTGGATGAATAGCCTAGGAAGGGAGTTAGGTGGCATACAAGGTATCACCGTGATCACCATCCTCCACACTTCCCCATGGCATAACCGGCCAAGGTGGGTCCCACTCATGTGACCTCCGAACAACGCCTGAACATAGCTAGTTGAGTCACTTCAACTTGCAATCCTTTCATCAAGGTTGTGTAGGCTTCAAATATGTTAAGCATATTTAATGCACCGCATGCATACAATATGCGCCTACAAACAACACGATACTTCACAAGTATCAATTTCCTTCCTGGTTTTTGCTTTCGGGCTATTTTCTCCTTCCGAACGAGCTTAAAACCTAAATATTCCCGCGTTGGGAGATAGGAAATTCTTTTCCATATGGAATGGAGGGGCGGACCATCAAAATCCGAGTCCGTACTAGAATTCTACAACGATTCTAGTGAGAGGCTCTAATTAGGGTTTCTAGTGCAATGATCAACGGTTTCCCCTCCTCTCAAGATGCAAAATCTCCACCGTCGAAGGTCACCAAGCTAGCAAGCTTCCCGAGCCTGACTTTCCAAGCTACAACAACATGCTACATGTTTTCCAAAAACACTCGAGACACTAATCACGTCACAACTGGGGGATGCTTACTGGGGTATTGGTCTGGCGGTTTACAGCGTGCAGCGTGCAACGCGCCATCACAAGAACGTGTTAGGAAGACATGGGAGGTTAAGTGAAGATGGGAGAAGTGGGAAGTTTTGATCGTGTCACACTCACACACAAATCCACTCTTCCCTCACTCCACTTCCACCACTTCCCACGAGAGACGTGAAGAAGGCTTAATGACTTGTATAAAAAGGTTCTCCTCCCTATTTCCAAGAGAAAATTCCAGACAACAGAGAAAAACCAAGTGTTAATACCATCGTATTCAACACCCAGAGCTTTCCTGCAACATTTTCTCGCCTGCTCAACCTTCTGTTAACAAGTCATAGCCTTCACCTTCATACTCTCAACACCTTCTTCGCTTCCCTCCCTAAGATCAACCTCACATCCTTCACCTGTGACCGAAAAAAATCTGGAACGGACGTGTCTTCGGTTTAGGCCAGAATTGTACAGATTACCTCTCGAATCAAAAGTGCTCATCGTGCAGCACATTTGTTGAAGGTTAAAACTCACTTCTCATCCACACACACCCAAAATTACCAAAAACCGGCAGAAGTAGTTTTCTCCCACAAACAATTGGCGACCACAGTGGGAGGGATAATCTCACGGTCGAAGTCGATTTATTCAATACCAATTCGATTTCTATGATTTCAAGAATGGTGGATCTTAGGTCTGGATCAGCATCCAACGATGGAGTTAGCGCCGACAACACTTCTGGTGGCGCTGATATCCCAATTACTGGTGTTACAGTGCAACCCGCCAGTGCAACCAATGTGTCTCGTGGAATCGCGTCCTCTACCATCAGTACCAGTGGAGCAAGAGCGAACATTCCAATAGGTGTGACACCTCCCATTACAAGAGCTAGAGCGGCTGTAAATCCAGGAATTTCCTCAAGCATGACACCTCCGTCCGTCACTATAACGACTGCTACTCCCCCTTCAGGACGAGGATCTGGAGGACCCAAAGGTGGACAACCTCCTATCACCATGGTGGACTTGATTGAGAGACAAGAAACCCTCGCTAAAGCTCAGGAAGACATGGCAACCACTCAGAAGGAGGTACTCACCTTCCTTAAAACATTAACCGATCGATTACCACAAGAGTTGAGACAGCCCCAAGGGCCAACAAGAAATACGTTCAGCACACCTGGAGAAGGTGCCTCAATTACGCAAGCCTAACTGAACGAAGAGTCTTATACTGCTGACCACAAGAGAAAGGGACCAGGAGCGTCTTAGGGAAAGGAGTCTATCATCCAACTTTATTACACGTGAAGATCTGGAGAGACTCCTCCAAAATCGTGGCAAAGAAAATATGATGGACGTGCATCAACACAAGCCTCCATACCCACAAGACGTGCAGCGGATTCCTCTTCCCATGGGATACACCTACCCTCAATTCACCCTTTACGATGGTACCGGTAATGCTCGTGAACACGTATCTCGATTTTTAGAATCCTTAGGAGAACACGAATATAATCACGTTCTCCTCCTGAAGGAATTTTCCAAATCACTTACGGGGAGAGCCTATACGTGGTACAACAACATCGCACACAACAGCATATTCAATTGGATTGAGATGGTCAGCGCATTTTACAAGAAGTACTTCTTTGTATCTGAGCAAGTTACTTTCTCAGGCCTGGGGAGAATCTCCCAACGGAACAACGAACATCCAAATGACTTTGTCAAAAGGTTCCGAACACAAGCGTTGGACTGCCATGAACCGAATGTCACAGAGCGACAGCTGGTGGAACTGTGCATCAATGGGATGATACCCATATACCGGGCCTTGCTGGAAAAATTGGGGTTCCAAACATTTTCAGAGCTCCATGAAGCATCCAAACGTTCGGCCACTACCGCCCCAGCATTATTAGAAAGAACCATGATCGTTCGGAGCGACGATTCACGAGATAATCGGGGAAACAGGTGCCTCATCAACAAACAGTATAATACTAGCCCTTCTGTCAGTGTAGTAAGCGAAGGCGGAAAGAGAAAATCTCCAGAGGTGGCAGAACAACTACCCAAGCGTGCGGCTCAAACGCATAAAGCTTCGCCTCGAAAGGGAACAGGCAGGGATCCTGCGCAGAATACCGAAGACACAGGCTTCCCGTTTCCGATAAATAAAGTAATAGAACTTTTGGAGGAATGGATTCAGGATGATGCTATCAAACTACCTCCTATCAGACGACAACCAACTGAGAAAGACATGGCAGACCCTAAGTACTGCCGTTATCATAGGTTTGTTCACCACCCAACTAAGGATTGCAACAAATTGAAAGAAATATTCAGAGAAAAGATAGCAGCCGGAGAGCTTCAATTGGGAAATGAAGGAGTTCACAGAGACCCTCTTCCTGTCCTAAGTTTCATGATCTCTGGAGGCTCTGTGCGCAAGACTGTACAATGCCCTCAACCGTATTGTGTCAAGCAGGCGCTTGTACCCAGAAAAAGAAGTTCCAGCGTCTCAAGCCTCCTTGGAAGATAACGCTAGCAAAGGAAATTGGGGACTTTTGACCATCGCTTATTTGAAGGATGTCAAGCTCGACAGCACATTAATCGATGCAGATTCTGAATTCAACATCGTTACTATCAAGACCTTGCAAGCTGCAAAAATCTCAAAGCAGGAGGCTACCCGTGGTCCGACTGTGATGAAGAACCCAACAGGGGAGTTTGTGGATGTCTACGGATACATTGACCTTGATGTCAAGATCGGCAACACTCCAACACAAGACAGATTCTATATAATTAAGGAACATCCGGATTACAACATGATTCTGGGACGCATGTGGATACACAAGGCGCATTCCTTACCAATCTCAGTACCTGGAAGAATCTCCAGCAAGCCAGCTCCGATGATTCCCAACAAACCTTGGAGACTCGAAGACTGCGTGTTGCCTCCATACCAACAACTCACAGGCGTGAAGAAACTCCCTGGTGAAAGCCCTTTGTCCTACATCAAAAGATTCCAAGCCCAAGTAAGTCTCATCGAACAACCCTCTTTGCAAGTAGTGGATGATTGTCCTGCTAGACCACATGGGACTGTTTCATCTGACAGGCGGGCCACCACCAAGAGATGTGAATGGAGTGCTGGCCCATTTAAGCGCTTCACCAAAAGTTTGGAAGCAGTCAAGGACTACACGTGTCATAAGCAAGCTGTTATACCAAGTACAAATCCGTTCCAAATCGGAGATACGGTAGCGAAGGTAACCACGTTCCAAGTTGGAATCATGTTAATAAAAATAACTGCCCAGCCTGACATGCCTGCAAAGGAAGAAGAAGTGTTCTTAGTAGCAGATGTTATCTTGGGTGGCTACTGCAAGATCATCAATGCAGACAAACTCGAAGGTGTGGTTTTTCACTCACGATGGCTCAGGCCATGCCTCACTTGAAGACACGACATCACCCCTCTAATCCCCCGGGGGATTCCTCCAACAATTTTCCTTTTTGCAATATTTGTAATTCCTCCAAAATGATGGCATCGTTTGCCTTCATACTTATGCTTATTAGGGTTTCAATATTTCTTCAAGTAATAAAGATTTCATTTTTTTTTACAATTTCTCATAAAATCACACAAAATTGTGAGTCACCTTCGAACCACCATTACCCAGAAAGAAAACCCTAAACCCTACATGATCTACTTCAACGGAGCTAGATTTACGTCAGGGGGCACACAAAAAAAAATTAAAAAAAATGCATGTTTCGAAAGCAGCATTAAATAAAGCTTTGTTCAAGACAAGCAAGCAAAGAAGAAAAGTCCAAACTCAGCCGCCACTGAGTATAAAAAAAAAATACAAAGGAGAATAATAGGGATACTCAAGTGCTGGTTACGTCTTCATCACTGATGGGATCCACATCTTGTGCCACTTTCTCCAGAGACGCCTCAACTTCTTCTTCGGGCACAACAGCTACCGCCTCAACATCTTCAGCATGCGTATCTTCTGCACCTGCTACAGAATCCATTGCAACCTTAGAGATCATGCCAATCACCTTCGGACGTTCAGTCTCATCAGTATCAGGGTCAAGGATTATCACACCACCACGAATTGGGTAATCACACTTCCCATCACCCGCAGGACATTCGTGTTCAACCCTCCGTCTCTTCAACCTAGCCGCAAACCTTTCAGATCTCGAGCTTACTGATGCTTGTGACGCCTCACGTTTCTACTTCGCTCGCGGCGCTTCTTCATGTCTTTGTTTCTCCTCCATGTCGATTACAACTGAAAGGGCACGGAGCCGCCCCCTGACAATGGTTAAATGCAAGATAGACATTCCCTGTGCGGCATGGCCGACTTCATGAAGTGGCAAATCAATTTTATCCATCACCTCTTCATGCGCGTTAGCTTCTGGTTTATCAAGTTCAAAATGTTTTTCGGGCGAAGCTGCAGAGTGATCATCACCAACTCCTTCCATGATATACTGCAAAAAGAGAAGAAGATAAGTTGCAGTGGTGCATAAAAATATTCTAATCACAACTATTGCCGATCAATTAAGGAATCAACGTGTGGAGCAATACCTGAGATGTTGAAGAAGACGATCGCCTAACGAGAATAATACAGGAAACCTTCTTTATATGCTTCACGATCCAACAAGATCCCTTGGAGAAAATAAGTCCACCCTTGCCGCTTTCTAAGGCTGTTGAGTCGGGATTGGGATCAATAATGTTTATCGAATGATAGGCATATGAGAAGGCACACAGAAATAGGAATGCCAAGGTGGATCGACCTACCAAGCCGTACTCCCCAGCCGAGCTTTACCATTGGAAGGATCAACTCAACCGGCTCCAAGGCATTTAACACACGTGATATACCTTCTCTAACGCGGTAAACATGAGTATCAAGAAGGCCATCGGACCCAGCTTATCTTTCTAAAAGTAAGGCGGTCAACCAAAGCAGGCACAACAAGCCCATGTTCGATCAAACAGGCGCGTGCCCCACATGCCTATCAAACAGGCGCAACGGGTTGACATTGGTTGAAGCATATACATGGTGGGTCCACGTTCATCTAGGGTTACATGCACGACTGCCCACGTTCAAAGCAAGCATGCTCGAATCGATCCCACAAAAGCAGGCTCTCGACAGAGGCAGGCATAGCCAAGACAGGATGACTCGTCTCTCCGGGTAACATTAAACTTTATCTCAAAAATTTTATCTTTATTAGTCACCATCTCATGCCTACCCTACAATAGTGTAACCATTGCATGCTAGGCAGGGGACTTAATGTTGATGGTGGATTTCTATTTAAAGGGTAAAATTATAAAAGGCCAATTTTTGTAAGCTGACGTCCTGCAAAGGATAAAGCCTTCAGGTGATGAATACTTCTCACCATAATAATTCACTAGAGCATGTGCAACCATCCCTGAGAATTATAACCTACCTAGAGCGGAGCATGTAGCAACCATCCGATTTTATGTAGGTTTATAGCATTACCAATAATGCTTTAATTAAAGCCTTGTGTTCGACATGCAAACACCCGTAGGCTACTTGACGGCGGGTTATATTAGCCCCGTTGAGCGCAGGCAAGACTACCCGTGCTAGTCCCACCTACTAAAAAACAAACAGCGGCACATTACATGTGTCGTAAAAAATAATCTCAACCGTCCATCTTCGCAGGCATAGATGGAGGGTACAGATATAAATTCAGGGGGTCCAGAGCATGCCGGCATGATCACCGCAGACCCACCTGCACAAATAACCCGTCGGACAAGACCAACTACAGTTGGTTGTCCCAAACCGTTCGACCAAAGAAGGCATGTCATGCGGCCAAGGTTTCCTTTTAATCGTGAGCGTCCAACTTCGCAGGCATAGTTGGACGGCTTAGATTATACCCTAAAGCAAGTAGTGAAGTGATGGTACACCATTGACGGACCCACTTTCTACCTACATGACCGACTCCCTCATAGGCAAGCCGTGGACTAAGAATCGATTGCCCAAACAAGGCTAGGAACGCCTTATGCAGGTTGAGAAGATCCAAAACGATCACGACCATCCAACTTCGCAGGCATAGTTGGATGGCTTGGATCGCGCCCAGAGCCATGGAGCAATCATATACATGCTCACCATCGGCCATAGTCTCTACATGCACATCCGGCCTTCCCAAAATAGGCGCACTCAACCCAAAACCTATCGCCCAAAGTGGCCGGTCTGAAACCCTAACTAGGGTTTGCGGCGTAGAAACATCTCGAGCGTCCATCTTCGCAGGCTTGGATGGAGGGCAAAGATGAAGACTTAAAAGGGACCGAGCATGATATCATGCCACCATGGGCCCAACTTCACGCCTAGCTGATCGTCTAAGACCGGCAGTGGTCATGCTCCTCGGAACGCGCGCCTAAGTGAGGCATGTCACGGCCCCTCCATCAGTTCTAATCTCGACCATCCATCATTGCAGGCTAGAACGGGCGACCCAGATCGCTCTGATGGACGTCCTGCATGCATGGACGTGTAGAATGGCGTCCCGCCTACCTACTAGACCAATCAGCCACTCCATGCACGCCTCCCAAGGCATAAAACCGTTAGGGTGAAAGAGGAAGCTCACAAGCCTTCCAAACCCTAATCCAACGGTTATTCCTCCTTCAATCTCGTCCGTCCAAGATCGCATGCTTGGATGAATAGCCTAGGAAGGGAGTTAGGTGGCAAACAAGGTATCACCGTGATCACCATCCTCCACACTTCCCCATGGCATAACCGGCCAAGGTGGGTCTCACTCATGTGACCTCCGAACAACGCCTGAACATAGCTAGTTGAGTCACTTCAACTTGCAATCCTTTCATCAAGGTTGTGTAGGCTTCAAATATGTTAATCATATTTAATGCACCGCATGCATACAATATGCGCCTACAAACAACACGATACTTCACAAGTATCAATTTCCTTCCTAGTTTTTGCTTTCGGGCTATTTTCTCCTTCCGAACGAGCTTAAAACCTAAATATTCCCGCATTGGGAGATAGGAAATTCTTTTCCATATGGAATGGAGGGGCGGACCATCAAAATCCGAGTCCGTACTAGAATTCTACAACGATTCTAGTGAGAGGCGCTAATTAGGGTTTCTAGTGCAATGATCAACGGTTTCCCCTCCTCTCAAGATGCAAAATCTCGACCGTCGAAGGTCACCAAGCTAGCAAGCTTCCCGAGCCTGACTTGCCAAGATACAACAACATGCTACATGTTTTCCAAAAACACTCGAGACACTAATCACGTCACAACTGGGGGATGCTTACTGGGGTATTGGTCTGGCGGTTTACAGCGTGCAGCGTGCAATGCGCCATCACAAGAACGTGTTAGGAAGACATGGGCGGTTAAGTGAAGATGGGAGAAGTGGGAAGTTTTGATCGTGTGACACTCACACACAACCCCACTCTTCCCTCACTCCACTTCCACCACTTCCCACGAGAGACGTGAAGAAGGCTTAATGACTTGTATAAAAAGGTTCTCCTCCCTATTTCCAAGAGACAAGTCCAGACAACAGAGAAAAACCAAGTGTTAATACCATCGTATTCAACACCCAGAGCTTTCCTGCAACATTTACTCGCATGCTCAACCTTCTGTTAACAAGTCATAGCCTTCACCTTCATACTCTCAACACCTTCCTCGCTTCCCTCCATAAGATCAACCTCACATCCTTCACCTGTGACCGAAACAAATCTGGAACGGCCGTGTCTTCGGTTTAGGCCAGAATTGTACAGATTACCTCTCGAATCAAAAGTGCTCATCGTGCAGCACATTTGTTGAAGGTTAAAACTCACTTCTCATCCACACACACCCAAAATTACCAAAAACCGGCAGAAGTAGTTTTTTCCCACAAACAAGGAGTTGAAGATGAGGAGATGGAATGTAAGGCTATGCTGGAAGCTGTTACTCTGGCACCCTCTAAGAACTTTAATTATGTTATCTATGAATCAGATTATAAGACATCCATCAATGATCAAACCTATTATGTTAATTAGGTGAATCAATCTTTGGTTTTAGATATTAATTCTAATTGGACAGAACACATAATTAGAGTAATGTGTTTTAATTCACTTAATTCTAATTATGGCGATAGATTCTTCCAGTTCTTACGATTTTATTTTTCAACTGTACCAACACGTACTCCACTTTTTACAAAGTTAGTTTTTACCGTTATAACAACTGCAACAACATGTACTCCGCTTTTTAGCTATCATTTTGATTTATTTTCTGAATTCGGGTACGAATAAAAAAAATTCTTTAGGATGGAATGAATATTAGTCGCATTGCACTCCGGTCTTTTAGATTCGTCAAAGCAGAAAATTATGCAGCAGGATAACAAGATTTGACTGAGAAAATTCTTAACATAGAACGTGCAGCATGCAAATTGAAGGATCTTTACCTTCTTATTTTACCAAATTCTTTACGATATACACTTAAATATTTTGCCAAATTATTTATTAGCAAAAATATTACCAAATTTCCATTTACCCCCTGTGTTCATCTCTCTCGTCTTAAATCATTTCTTGTTTCTACTCTTAAATCTTCTAACCTCCCCCAGAAAACGAAACAAGTGGTTTACTTTGATCGTCTGATTCAACTCCTGGATAAACCATATATTCCCCTGTCAGTTTTGCTTTGCGGAATAATCGGATCGACAGTGTAAGTAATTCTTTTCAGTACTGCTTTGTTAAATGAGATTGTAACTCTAATGGTCATAGTTGTCTTCATATGCAACTGTATGTAGGTAGCTAACCTCTGATTATTTTTATGATTCATATATGATAACTGAACTCACATTGTGATTTGTGATTACTCTTTGTGTACGCATTACTCTTTGCAATGATAATTCGTAGTTTTATTCGGACCACAATAGCATTTTCACAAGATGTTCACAAGTTTTTTTTCCGTTCAGGTATCTGAGAATTCATAATGGATCCTAGAGTAATGGATAAATCTTGGATGTATACCGATATAACCAAAACGCATTATCAAGATAGAGTCGATGCATTTATAAAGCTTGATATGCATACATACCAACATGATATTGCGAATGGGAAACGGAAACCATATGACAAGGGAAAAGTTAAGTTTCTATGTCCATGTGTGAAATGTCTAAACCTCTACGCGCACAAGGCAAGGCAAGTAAAGTTAAGTTTCATTTATATTCTTTTGGATTCATTCAAAATTATATGGTATGGACTACGCACATGGAAGGAGATGAGTCATCAAGGTGGACACTTCTGGATGGTAATGGCAGAAATAGTCCACACTCTGATGAACCAGCACATGCTGCAGAGACTATAGAAATGGTTAGTGCTTTATTAGGAGACAACTTTTCAAAGGATTCTGAGAAGATGCAACAGATACTCGAAGATGCTGGGAAACCCCTATACGAAGGATGTGCCGATTTTACAAAGATATTTGCAATGTGTGAACTGTTTAACCTGAAGAGCAAGCACGGATCTTCCGACAAGTTATTTAATGAACTTCTACCGCTGTTAAAATCCATGCTCCCTCTAGGAAATGAGATGATAAAAAGTACATATGAAGCTAAGAAGGTGATGAGATATTTGGGTTCAGGTTACAAAAAGATACATGTATGCATCAATGACTTCATTCTCTATAGGAATAATTACAAGGATCACATCAAGTGTCCCACCTGTGGGGAATTAAAATGGAAAGTTGATGACACCACCCAAGAGGTTTATGAAAATATTCCGGAAAAAGTCTTGTGGCATTTCCTATTTATCCCAAGACTGAAACGGATGTTTCAATCAAAGAGAATTGTCAAATATTTATTGTGGCACGACACCAGAAAGAAAGAATATGGTGTTTTACGGCATCCGGTAGACTCACCAGCATGGAAAAATATAGATGAAAGATATCCCGTAATTCGTGATGATCCTCAAAATCTGCGGCTAGGAATTTCGGCTGACGGGGTTGACGTAAACAAAGGCATGCAAAAACAACACAGTATGTGGCCAATTCTGACAGTGATTCACAACCTTCCGCCAGAGTTGTGTATGAAGAGAAAGTTCACCATGCTGTCATTAATTATTGATGGGGGGCCTTGTAAGGACATTGATGTTATGTTACAACTGTTTGTCGAGGATCTCAAGGAATTGTTTGAGGGAGTCCAATGTTTTGATGCGCTGAAACATGAGATGTTTACTCTATGTGCGATTGTTTTATGGACAATAAATGATTATCCTGATCTCGGTACACTGTGTGGCTTCCCCTACCAGAGACGAGATGCTTGTAAGGTGTGTGGGAGAAATACTTACTATGGCAGGCTAAAATATTGTAGAAAAGAGGTTTATACCGGGCATATAAGATACCTACCATACGATCATCCATTCAGACGTCATAAGGGGTTCAACAGAAAAGATGAAACTGAAAAGGCTCAGGAACTTATGACCCCATCACAAATATACAATGAGGTAAAGTCTATAAAAAATGAATGGGGAAAGGGACGGAAGAAAATTTTGGTGGAATTCGTGTAGGATAACCCTTGAAGATGTGGAAAGATGAAGAGAATCGAAAAGACCATCGACCCAAAAAAGGGGAAGGGGGAGGAGAAGGAGACCAAAAGTCCCTACTGAAAAAGTTCAATATATGGTTCCGGCTCCTCCCCTATTGGCGGTATCATGTTATCCACCATTGCATAGATTTAATGCACGTCAAAAAGAATGTATGCGAGAGTGAACATTATTGAACAATAAATTTAAGTCGAAAGACCACCTTACTACTTGAATAGACCTGAAGGAGACGGGTTTTAGAGATGAGTTGCAACCTTGGGAAAATGGCAAAGGGGGATATATACTAAAGGTAGCATGTCACTCATTAAGCCCAGAGGAAAAGGACAAGTTTTGTGCAACATTATCCGAGATAAAGGTTCCACAAGGGTATTGTTCAAACTTTTCAACCCTGGTGAATATAAAAGATCGAAAGCTTATCGGACTAAAATTGCATGATTATCACATGATAATGCTTCATTTTTTGCCCAATGCGATTAAATCAATTATGCCGCAGCCAACAAGATAAGCTATTATCAGGTTTTGTTTTTTTTCAGGGCAATATCTAGTAAAGAAATCAAGGTGGCATAGCTAGAAAAATTACAATCGGATCTCGTTGTGACATTGTGCTTGCTCGAGAAATACTTTCCTCCATCCTTTTTCGACATCATGGTTCATTTAACTGTGCATCTTACCAGGGAAGTGAAAATTTGTGGTCATGTATTCTTTCGATGGATGTATCCGTTTGAAATGTGCATGAAGATCATTAAAGGGCATGTGCGAAACAGAAACATACCTGGAGGAAGCATTGCTGAAGGGAACCTTGCGGAAGATACAATTGGGGTTATCAGTGAGCACCAACAAAGCATGAATGATACAGTTGGAATTCCGCCATAAAAACTCAACACATCTGACACTGGAAAAGATTCTTATTCTTTCGGGGGAAAACCAATGTCAAATCCTAAGTTTCCTCATGTTGATAAGGATCTGTTTGATAAAGTGCATTTTTATGTATTTCGGAATTCGGCTGAAGTTACTCCTTACGTTGAGTAAGTATAACTAGATCTAACCAAATAACCTCATTTTTTATTTAGTTTTTGATTCTGTGTCCGAATTTCTGTAAAGATAATAACATTAATCATTGCACTGTCCAGCCGACACCAGAATGTTTTGAAGGATAAATATATTGGTATGAGTGATAGACAGCTAGATCAAAAACATCGTGAAGAGTTCGCCAAATGGTTACAAAAAGTGGTAAGACTTTGCAGAAAATGTCACTCTTGCTATGTAACTTTTGCGTTGAGATGGAGGATAATCCTTTTCATGTATTTCAGGTTGAGAGTGAGTGGGAAGATTCTAGGGAAAACTTCAATCAGTACTTAAGGTGGCTATCAAACCCACCGAATGCATGTAGAGACATACGAAGCATATCACATCAATGGATACCTGTTTCATACAAAATCTCATGATGGTTTCGTTAACCAGAATAGCGGGGTTTACATAGAGGCAACTGACACGCATATTATAAAAACGGGGATTACCCTTAATCTGGAGGATTATTATGGTTTTTTACAAGAGATATGGGTGCTGACATATCATTCACTGAAAGTGCCACTTTTTATGTGTAAATGGGTTACCAAAGCATGGGTCTCAAAAGACAAACGTGGCTACATTTTGGTTAATCTTGATAAGTTGGGACTCCGGGATGATCCTTTCGTTGTAACCTCCCAATCTAAGCAGGTATTTTATGTGCCAGACCAGGAAAATAAAAAAAAGTCTATTATGTTAGGTGCACCTACCCAAATCTGGAAATATGCTGGTGATGAAGTCGACGAGGAATTCAGTACGACAGTTATTTGTCGGAATGAATATAAATTGCCAAAGGTAGATAAACTTGACCTGCAATGGACATCCAGGGATGATTACTATCGGGACGACATTAAGTGTAGAACTACAAGGAAAGAACCAGCACCTACAGAAGTCCATACTTCTCAAACGATTGCATCTGAGCAACCATTTCCAAGGACTAAGCGTTAATCAAGCCAGGTGATAGAATGTAGTTGTTTGTGTTTGCTAATAGATGAATGATTAGGTTGGAACATTTTTTGGTTTTGTTTAAGGAACTGGTTAGTGTAAATTATATTCTCTTAGCCTTTTTTTTTGGTTTTGGGTTATACTATTTTGGTAATGATGATCATCATGGTACTGAATTTAGTTCAAATTTAAGTTAGCAGTTTGGATTTTTCTGTTAACTAGAGAATGAATGTATGGATTGTTGAAAAAAAAATTGATTCTTAAATCATGGTGGGGTTTTGTATGCAGATGGGTTTTAGCAATGTTGGATGAGTTTGGATTTGGCTATACTGATTGTTGAATTAATATTCTGTCATGCTAGGATTAGTAGTAATAGTACTAGGATTGCACATAGATTTTTTTTTTTGGAATTGGGCCTAAAATAGTCTTTGAATTAATCTTACTCCAACAATATTTTATAAACTGGAGTAATACCCTAGTTTCTACTATTTTAAACAGCACTTTATATACCCTATTGATTCATTAATTCAGTCATTCCTACCCATCTCTACTTAACAATGATTGGAATTTTAGAATCATTCACCAAGAACATTGCTTGTTTGTACATTTACTGTATTCAATCCATTACTACTGAAATCAAAAGAGCAAGAAAAACTGACACATTATGTTCAAACCCTTCAAACATACATCCATCACAAGTTTAATACTACTTAAAATTCAAACAACTGGAAGAACACAACTAGTTTAATTACATCTAAAGAAGGAAAAAGCAAACAGAATACGAATTCTAAACACCCGACAGGCTACCAGTGCCATTACAACTTTCTTTTTACAATCAAAATTCAAAGATGCAACATTACTAATCTACCTGACATAAAAACTTTACCCAATCATAACCACTGCAACTCTCCCAGCTGCTATCCAAACAATGCACCTATTGCAAACTGAACCCCAACCCCTCGCATCTTCTTCATCAACACCGTCTATCAAACAAACAAACAAAAAAAAAAAACTACCACCACATGTCTAAAATTGAAACCCCATTATCCATACACTTTTTCAGCAATATTAAGTACCATAAATATCCCCAAAAGTTTTCACGAAGATGCACAAGATAAATAGTATTCAAAATATCACATTACTCTAGTTCTAAGGGATTTGACAGTATAAGGCAATCACCGAGAATCAATATCACTGTTGTTACTATAGTTTAACTCATCCTCTTCATAGTAGGCACCAATACCACCATCATCGTCTGAAGATGTGTAGGGACCCTGGAGATCATCATTTTCGTTTTATTCTTCCTCATCTTCTGCTTCACTACAAACCACCATCTCCCCGGAAAACACAGGATCTCCATCGAGGTTTAACCCAGGAATCTCCTCTACGTCAGAATCCACGTTTAGGGGTTCCAACATGGTTTGAGAAAACTTATGAGGGTTGTTCTTCTTTTTGGCCAGATAGCACTTGTATATCACATCTTCAAACTCTTTCCTCTTCCTTTTCTTTTTCTATGCTTATTTTGCTCTCTCATCTCTCTTAATTGAATTATCATTGCGCTCCTCATCTTCTCCTCCTTCACAGTTCTTTTCTTCATCTTCACTATCACTTTCTGTCGCACTGCGAGTTTTCCCCCATGAACATTTCCACTCTCCTCATCGTTAAAGCTTCTGCCCGTATCGACGTGCATCTTTGGCATCCAACTTTCTCATCCACAACTGAAAATCCTCATCATTTTCAACCCTTAATCTTTTAAATTATTCTCGATCCTCTTGCTATTTCTTCCTTATCTTCTCCTGATTCAGGGAAGGAATCAACCTTTCAATCTCAGAGCTTGTTAAAGTCCCAATTGTCAACTTTGTACGTACCATTGCTTCTGAATCAGGTGGTGGCTCGGTGTGATTTCCATTTGCTGAACTACTAGCATTCTCTGCCATTATCTGTTTTCTTAATCTCTATTTCTATGATTTCTTGTTTTGGTATAATAATTTGTTTATCCCTCTACATTGTTTAAATAATGGTAGTAGCTTATCCATAAATGGTCTTTTATGGAGATTGGTCAAGTGCCTGTCGCTTGGCTATTAACGCCTTTTCAATGCCATGTGCACCCTCTTCAAAGCCGTCTTTACTCTGCTAAACGTACCATATTTCCAAAGCCTAAATCTAGTCGTTTAATTTATTAGCTTTTACTCCAATTAAGAGGTTCATTGTTAGGTCAACCGTTTGGTTTTATGCATTCATAGAAGGAAAGTCTATCAGATGTGTTATTTATAGACATTGAGATGCAGTTTAACTTGGCAGAGCATCTTGGACTAATTTTTGTTGTTGTCTTCTTGTTTGTTGTTGAATCCATTAAAACACTTTCACAAGCACCAAAATATATTAATGGATTCATGCAGTAAACAAGAAACATCAACAAAACCAAGTCAAGCATTAGTGCTAGTGTTTGGGATTAAAGGGGTGAAAGAGTAGTAAAGGAGGAGGAAATGGAAATATATGTTTGGGGTAAAAGGGATGAATGAGTTGCAGAGCATGAGGAGGATGAGGAAGAATTTCTTCTTTATGATTTTCGGAGTATCAAATGGTTCATCAATAGATTGTAACTATCCTTTGGTCCCTATGGAATAGCAGAAATAGGTTATTATAACTAAACTTAAAAAACTATAGATTTGCAGCTTGGTGGATTGATTAGTTTTGTTACCTACCTCCTTCGCGTCGAGACCATGCGTTCGAATTTGGGTAGAAGCTTTTTCATTTATTTTTTGAAAGTCAGTTAATGACTGTTGGGCTGGTGAATAAAATGGCCCTCAACAAAGTTGGGCCAGTGCTGTCGCAGTTACAGCCCATTTCATGTACCCAGTAATAAATAGAACTGGCGTATCTATAAAACGCACACTGTGGACATGCATACTAGCGTGTCCAATAAACCGAGATTTTTAGCCACACGCATACTAGTATGTCCAATAAACCGAACTTTATAGCCATGCAACAAAACCGGCGTGGATATTAAATGCCACTATGGACACACATACTAGCGTGTCCAATAAACCGAACTTTTTAGCCACGCAATACAACCGGCGTGGCTATAAAACACACACTATGGAAACGCATACTAGCGTGTCCAATAAACCGAAATTTTTAACCACGCCTCAAGTGGCGTGACTATTTAAACTAACTTTTTAACCATGCCTCAAGTGGCGTGACTATTTTTATGGACACACCAAAACTGGTTCACGTGGCCATAGATTGGTTTATAAACACGCCTAATCAAAAATTAAAAGTTAATGTGACTGAACGGTTGATATTTGGACACACTACTAGCCATGGCGTGGCTTAAAGAACTTATATTAACACGCCCATAGAACATGGCGTGTCTATAGGGTAGAATTCTCCAAAACCAGAAAGACGTGACATGGAAATTTATATATGGCGTGGTTAAAGCCCATTTATGTACTAGTGTGCTCACCCATTCCCACTTTCAGTTTCAGAGACAGATAAGAGTTACGCAGCGGAAGCTTGGAGGAGTTTAGTCTGTTTGTTAGATTACTTCTGTTATGTTTATTATGTTGTATATTCTATTTGTAAACCAATTGACTGTTATATATGTATCATTTGAGAGGAGTTCTAGTATATATGTATATTTCAGAGTGGGGCTAATTTTGGGTTAAGTTTTGTAGCAGATTTCTTAATTGAATGCTTAAGTATATGATTTAGGTTCGTAGTGCCTCTTTATTTAATTAATCTTTTGGATTAGTCAGCTGCTAGCTTTGGGGGCGCTACAATGTTGTTATCATTGAAATTGATATGTAAAAACAAAACAATATATATTAAATAAAAATATATATATATATATATATATATTGAAAATTAAAATATTAAAAAGTTACAAGTTACAGACTTTTGGTTGGTAACCTAGCAACAAGATGGGATCCAACTTCTTTCTAAATAGCAATACCTAATCTATGGAAAATAAAACTACCAACTCTGCTACTAGCATCATGACTAACTAAACAGTTCTTCAAATGCTTGAAGAAACATAAAGTATCATCTCCCAATTCCCCTAAGGTAGAGAAAGCTAAAACGCCGAGACCATATCCAAGCGATGTGCACTTATCCAAATATTTAGTGTGTTTCCACGCAACAACATTAGAAATAGCTTTCCAGGAACAAAAGAGCGAATGCCATCACCTGTGAAGGGAGAGACCCCTGTGACATCCATGCAAACATCCTTACCATTTTCCCAGTTAAGAACAAGGATATTCGCAGGGCGTAGATCTTTATCATCATCCGACTGAATCCCAAGAGAAACTTCCTTGCGTGCAGGCACACTAGCTTTGTAGCAAATGTCAACAACTATATCACGTACAAAGTCATGCCAAAACTTAATTCCAACATCCTTAGCACAATGAAGGGAGTGGTCTCCATAAATTTCCATGGATTTGTTACAACTGGAACATAAACCATTCTCAACAAATATTAGGATACCCAGGAGATAACAAAGGACAGCTCTGAACTGTCTCGGCCCAAGGCATTGATTAAGCCCACTAATATGTATCGCAAATACATAATTTTATGCATTCTTAACTTGAGTACATTGCCACAAAATGGAATCTCTAGCATACATTGAAAATTGGTCTGTGATCTTCTTCTTGATTGCATCAAAATAGGTAACTGCCAGGGAATGCATGAAGAGGGGCAGTATCATCGACGCAGTAAGAAGAAAGTAGTCCACATACATGGATGAAGTTCTGAAGAGCCACCTGATAAGAAGAGCCTTTGTTTGTTGAGAATAAGTCACCAAGGATCACCTTTTGCATTGAAGCCGTTTGACTATGAGAAGTAAGATAATAGTAAGCATGGGTGTCTGCCATGGTGTAGATGCCAAAACCACCATCTTTGATAGGCAAGGTAGCTAATATCTGCAGTAAAGGGCCAAACCCTGGGCCGTCACCAGTAATAAGAAGCCTCAAATACTTGAGCAAATGATCATCGAAAAGCTCAGTAGCTTGTTGAAGTGCTGCAGGATTGGCAGTATGCAATGCAAAATACAACCTAGAAACGCTGGTGCAATTGCGAAGTAAAAGTATCTCACTTTGAGGATCCTTGAGTTTTTTGATGGCAGACATAAGTTGAACAGTCTTGTTCACTCTACACAGCATCATATCACTAATAAATCTCAAATACAGACTCACGGGACCATCTAAAAGTTTAACACCATTAGACGGTCTACCGATATCATGCGGGAAAACACCATCGTCAATGATTCTGGGATAAATGGAAGGCCAAAAGACTTCCATTTTATCAATATTGAGATGTAAACCTCTACATGGCCCTTCAGTTTATATTATACGCAGAGCCTTAGACACCTCAAGTGTATCACCAATAATTGTACCATCATCAAGGTACCAGGCATGCAAATATATCTTGCATCTGAAAGCAATAGTCTTCACTAGAGTATGAAGAGTCAAAGCAAACAACAAGGTACCGAGAGTGTAGGATCAGAATATCGCCACAGTAGTGACCTTGCGAAGTTACCATCAAAAGTACACTACGAAACCGGCGCAGATTAACTACATGAATGACGTAACAGATGACGACGGCATAAACATGAGAAAAGTGTGATGATCTAGCAAAATTTAGGATGTTTGCGAAATTAACATTTGTAAACTTGCGAAATATCGCAAGTCAGGTCCGAAAATAAAGGTCAACTTAGTTGTCATCCACTATGGAATACCCTATATAAAGATATGAATAGGCATAAGGTGGGAGGGAGATAATTTTTGGAGTGTTGAGAAAGTTTTGAGGAGAGAGAAAGTCTAAAACAGTGTTGTATTTTTGATTTCACTTCCTTCTTGTAAAATTTCTAGATTCAATTAATAAAAAGTGTCGTTATTAATCTTAAGAAATGTGTTGATTATTGTGAATTCTTGTGAGGGATGTATTGTAGGATTTCATGCAACTACATAATGGCGCTAGAAACAGGGACGTGATTGAATTGTGATTTGAAGGAATTTGGGGTAATTGGTGAAGAATTTTACATAGTTTTCAACAGTTCATTAAGATTGAAAAGATGGCTAGAAGAAGAAATGCTTCAAGACAACCAACAACTGTTAGGAGGAGTAAGATGCTTGCTGGAGAAGGAAGAAATGAAATTGTGGAATTTTCAAGAATGAATACAAGAAACAATGGAGAGAATCAAGTTCAACAATCAATTCAGCGTACACTAACGCCAAATAGAACTACAGATTATGACATAGTGAGTATACACACTTGGCGGTCAGATTCAGCAGAAGAAGTGGAAGAAGAGCAATAATTAATAAATGGTAGAAAAGAAGAAAGAAACCGACAAGCAGTTGGAAGAGTAATCCATGAAAATGAAGAAATTAGAGCACTAGAGGCATTAAGGCAAATGATACACGAAGAAAGGATATTAGAAGCGGAAGAACGTGCAAATATGACAAGGAAAAATCATGAATTGAGGATGGAAAACATGAGATCACATAGAAGGTCAAGAAGTACTACAAGATCAAGATCAAGATCAATTAGAAGTGAAGTGAGATGAAATTCGCCTATGGTAAATATTGGAGAAGGAAATCGAGAAGAAATACAAAATCAAAATGAAGAACGTCACGAAATGAAAGAAATAATTGAAGATCGTTACATCCCAGAAGGAGAAATTCTCCAAAATGGAAAAAAACAACAAGAATCAGGAGAATGGGCGACGCCAGGAACGAAATAATCAAGATGGCGAAGAAAATCAGGAAGAAGGAAGGAGAATATTACATGGGAGAGAAATTCAAAGAAATAAACAGGTAATTGAAGATGAAATCGAGAGACATTATGCCGAACAAGCACGTTTAGCTTGCGAAAGGGAAAGGTTGAGAGCAGAAGTGGAGGAACAAGAGCTCCAAGAGGCAATACGCCAGAACAATCATGATAATCGAGAAAGAAGGCGTGAACAAAATTACAATAATGGAAATATCAATGAGGAATATGATAGAATACAAAGGAGAGCTGAAAGGCAACAAAGAGAATTGATAAGGAATGACCAAAATCGCAGAGGAGAAAATGAGAGGTACAATCATGTGCGAATTCATGAAGGATATGAAAGAGGAGATTGCAGGGAAAGACAGAAGAAAATAATGAAGAAGAAAATAAAAATTTCGCAAGACAAGACATACATGAACGTAGAAGAAGAGAAGCAGAATTAAAGAGGTCAATGGACCAAAATCCTGGAATAAATGATCAAATCTTAAAAGAATTGGCGGAGATGAGAGGAATGCTAAATAACAGAAAAGAAGAAGGCAGAAAACAATTGGATGAAGCTGTAGAAGAAGCTGCAAAAACTACATTCACACAAGAAGTACAATTAGGAGGAATACCCCCAAAGTGCAATCTGCCTGCGTTAACTAGCATCTTTGACGGGACAACTTGTGCAATTCAACACATTAAAGCTTATGTAAGATGTATGCTACAGTGGGAAAATCATGATGATGTATTATGCAAATATTTTTCTTCAAGTCTAATGGGAGAGGCCTTAAAGTGGTTTGAAGGTTTACCAAAGAATACCATAACATCTTTCAACCATTTGAAAACTACGTTCTTAGGGGCGTATATAAGTAATAATTCCCCGCGACCTGGTATTGAAGATGTATTTGGGTTAAACAAAGGGTTGGCGGAAGTTTGAAGCATTTAACCACGAGGTGAAAGAAAATGTGTAGTGATATGGCTGGTCGTGTGGATGAGAGATATCTCATTTTATCATTTATTAATGCAATGTTCGCAACCAACCTACTATATATTCAATTTTTTAGAGTCAATAACATGATCACAATGACTAAATTGCGAGAGTTTCAGGAAGAATATACTGCTCTTGAGGAAAAACAAAATGATATGGAATCATACCCAGTTGCAAACACAAGTTCAAAAGAAGCGAATGCAAGCCAATTACCGAAATTGATAAACACAGTGGCGAGCACTTCGCAGACACAACAAGAAAAGATGATAGAGAATAGTCAGCAGAAGCTAGTAGCTATGGGGAGTCGTGATCAAGAAGAATTTGAAAGAGAAAGAAACTTCTATAGCCGAGGTGGAAATAATAAGATTCCAAGACTTGATCAGTTGCAAGAAACATATGGAGGTCAAAGGAAAAATTATCACAGAGGCCAAGGAAATCATAAGATGATATGGGAAGAGATCAAGATGCCACCTCTGAGTGCTAGTGTAGAAAAAATATGGGAAGCTATAATATTGATGGAATATGGGAAAAGAGCCACCTCCAAATCACCGAAGTCAAGAATTTTGTTATTACCATCATTTTCATGGATATTCATCAAATGACTGCAGAAATATAAATAGAATCATTCTTAGAATGATAGATCAGGGAAAATTAAATCATTTTCTCATGGGACAACCTCAATCTCAACCGTTACCACCTCCACCAGAAATTCGCAGAGTTAATACAAAAAAGGGAGGAGAAACATTTGTAATAGAAGTTGGAGCAAAAGCGAAGAATCTGTTTTGTCACACTATTGTACATTCATACAAAACAATTGAAGACTTTCACGATAATGTTCTGAGCAGAGTTTTTGCAAGAGATGCTGATGGGGGAGAAATAATGAACATTGCGAAGGTCTCGTCGTTAAAAGACCGCAGAAGAAGTACCTTAAGGTGGAGAAATGCATGAAAACCCATTGGTGGTGAGATTAAAGATTAATCCAAAACCAAGTGATGATGAAGATGATGAATCTGAGGACTCATGGGCAATCAACAGAGTTTTAATTGATACTAGAATTTCTGTGGATATCCTGTTCTATCATGCTTATAAAACTATGGGTGGAAAAGATGAAGATTTGATACCTTCAACTTACAAAATCTATGGTTTCAACGGAACTGCTAATGAACCTAAAGGTGAAGTCACTATGCAAATTCTATTGAAAGGAATATCTTCTGAAATTCTATTATGTGTTGTCGATGTGGAGTCACCATACAACGCCTTAATTGGCAGACCTTGGCTACATGGGATTCTAGGCATAGCATCGATATTTTATCAGTGCATCAAGTTCCCTCATCCGAGTGGAGTTGGCATTATAAAAGGAAATTAGATTGAAGGAAAGAAGTGTTATGAAATTGATGTTGAGTCATGCAAAGAACGAACTACAGAGAAAGAGAATTGGAAACGTAACATCAAAGGAAAGCAGAGAAGTGAGAGATTTATGGTTGATGCAGTAGAGAAGAGAAAAGAAGAAATGTTTCGAAGTAAATATTTGCTGAAAATAGGAAGTGGCGAAACGTTCGCAGAAAGCAAGAAAACCGCAGAAAATATCAATGATGCAGATGCAGAAAGAAGCAAAGGTAAGAAACTTAGAATTTGATATCAGAATAAAATTGAGAAAAGAAAGAAAAATGTATGACTGATTTGTTACAAAAAATATATTTTATGGAACGAAAAAGACGAGAATTGATAAATTACAATAAGAGCTGAAATGCAAAAACAGAATAATCAGAACAATCAGAATGTGGCAAACCTACTATGGCGTGCACCCTAGTTCGCGAAATCAAAATTTCGCAAGAGGAAAATGTAAGACCTAAAGTGTGTCATAGAAGGGGGTACATGTTGCAGGATCAGTGAAAAGGTTACACCGCTACTGGAACCTGAGCCATGAAGATTTGGGGTCAATAAAAACCCATCCAGGAGAGATACCTTGTATTTTCAACCTAGACTTATGATTCAGGTTGGACGACTGAGGGTCTCTTATAAGGGGTGCAGAATATAATCAAGGCACCGAGGTACATGGTTGATCCAAGAGTGCCTGGTCCATATGGAGCGTACCTGGACATTCTTGGAAAGTCTTGACTATGATGCACTCGGCCTGAAGAAAACCCCACTTAAGGTGCAGTCTCGTAACCATAAGCCATATAGGCAAAAGGGATAAGAGGATGCGAAAACAACTGGTTGTTGTTAACCGGATGGGAGGATCCAACCTTGTATGGTAGAGGTACGTCTCCTTAAAGGGGAAACCAGGGGGAAGATAAGGGCGGCACCCTCCATTAGGGAGCTGATAAGTGTCTTAAGACGCAAATGTCATGAGGCTTTATTTTTGCAAGAATATTTAGGCTTGTCATATTTTTGCAACAATCCTGAAGAGGCAATAATACAAAAGAGAAAGATAAGACGATATCAATGGGTCAGTACATGAAAGTGTAAGGACGTCTTGCGATTTGGTCGCAAGACGGAAATGTCATGGGGCTTTATTTTTGCAAGAATATTTAGGCCTGTCATATTTTCGCAATAAGAAA
The DNA here is from genome assembly GCA_023529315.1 of Papaver bracteatum. Lineage (NCBI taxonomy): Eukaryota > Viridiplantae > Streptophyta > Magnoliopsida > Ranunculales > Papaveraceae > Papaver > Papaver bracteatum. Next base: position 293,964 of record JAJJWX010004825.1, read on the forward strand.
AAAAGGTTAAGGAAAGATCAAGGGGTTTTTGCATGAAAATGAAAAGACGTCCTGCAATTTTGTCGCAATGATAAGAGGTGGCAAAATAAGACCTTTACTTAGGAAGGCATAATAAGACCACATCAGAATACAAGAAAGATTACAATCCTAAAATATGTGATTGCGAGGTTATGCAGAAATAACCGCGAGATATGGGAATGTATATACTGAAATATTTCGCAACAATCCTACTGTACAAAGGTAACTTGCTTAATATTTCATTTGAATACAAATAACATAGGCAAGTATGGGAATGCATAGAACGAGAAAATGTTATTTTTCTTCATATGATAGATTTACACATAAGATAAAAGATTAATACTTGTATATTGATTAACCCACATTGCAAAAGAAAGAATTATGTTCTATAACACGTGCAGGTAGAAACAAAAAGAAATAAGAACTTGTATCAGAAACTAAAGAAATTCGCAGTGATAGATTACAAAAATAGAATATTAAAGGACAAATATACAGATATTACAAAAAATTAAAGCAGGAAGCAAAAATTATTTCTTGCTTGATTCTTCATCATCCTCATTAGACTCTTCTCCTTCCTCACTAGCGTCAGAATCTTCTTCTTCTACATCTTCATCAGATTCTTCTTCTTCGCTAGCATCACTATCAGAGATGACCAAATCAGGAGTGTTCTTTGGGACTTCATCTAAAAGACAAGGATATGTGGAATGCAGAATGTTATTGTCATCACAAACCATTTTGATAGTCTGGTTGCGAAAAAGAGTAGCATCATTTTTAAAGTTCGCAACAGTAATTTTCAACTGGCTCTTCAGCTTATAAAATTTATCATTGGGAGAAGCATAATCCTTTGCGAGTTTCTCTTTCTCAGTCTCAAGTTCTTCAATTGTTTTGCGAAACCTTTCTTCAGCCCCTACAAACATACAACAACGAATCAGCGATTTGGTGGAAATTTATGATAGACAAATAATTAACAAGGAAGAATAGTTAACAACCTTATCTGTCAGATATCATATCCCTAATCAAGGCCGTTTGCTCTGCTTGGAGACTAACATTTACACCTAAAATATTTCTGGCGTTATCTAGAACTTTCGCAGCCCAAGCGAATTCATCATCATTATGTATTAGAAGACATGAGAGAACTTGACTCTCTCTTTCGCTAAGTATAGCGTTTTGGTGAATAGCTTCATCTCGTTCAATTTGAATCTCAAGAAGAGTTTCATGGAATTTCGCTAAAGTTTGAGCACCTTGGAGAGCAATACGATCTTTTTCATCTATGAGACTACTATTCTTGGTCCTTAAATTATTAATTTCCTCTTTAGAGTCAAGATAAAAACGCTTAAATTTATTGGCTAAGCCCAAGATGGATTTATGGTAAATCTCTAAGAGGCGAAGTTTGGATCTGAGTTCATCTACGGAAAAGGACTTAATCTTGTCGTTTGAAAAACTATTTAAAGAATTATTAAGGAGTTCAAGAAGGGTAACATTATCTATGGGTTCGGGAAAAGAACGAAGAATGGTAGCTTCATCAGAAAGACCATAAACGTCTACGAAAATGGTAAATCATATGAGGAAAGATAATGAGAAAACAAATTGAAGAAAAGGAAGAAAAGCTTTATACCATATAGAGTTGCTTATTAGCATCTTGAAGGATAGATATTTTGTTCTTCTGAGTGGAATTTTCAGAATCCAACTGCTTATTCTTTTCGAAAATATCAGCAGCTTCAGCCTCCAGTTCTTCATTTCTCTGGCGAAGTAGAAGATTCTTCTTTTCAAGAGCCCCACCTTTTTTTCCAAATCTGAGGCAACGGCGAAAGAAGCTCTTCCAGTCTGCGAAAAAAAGCAAAAATTATCAAGATAGATATAATTTTGAATCATAAGTATGAAGAAGAAACAAAGAAATGAAAGCATACCAGAATACCAAGTGAGTTCAGAAAGTCAGGAGTCACTGATCTAGAAACTCCGCAAAGAGAACTATCACCATCCAATAGAGTGGAGTCACAGATATTCGCAAGAGCTTTGCATGTATTGGTGAGATTGTCATTACCAATCCCTTGCATGAAATCGGAAAAGATGCTAGATAATTGTGCCATTAAAGACTCAGAAGAGGCACCTTCCTTTGCATATACATCATCATCATCTGTACTCTCCTCAGAGTGGGAACTTGAGGGAGAGGGAGAGCGAACTTTTCTTTTATTTGAAGACTGGGCAGCGGATTTTTCCTTGCGAAGAACCTTTTTAATACTTTCCTTTGGTCTTCGCAGCATTAGACCCTTCTTCTTCCGCAACTACAACGCCAATATACACACACGAATGAAGATAAGAAACAGAAGCAACAATATTGTTAAAAATGGTAAAGGAAAGTATTTCTTACATCATCCGTGATCAAGCGATGTGCTCCTAGGGTGCTTGCCTTACTAGCTTCTTCTTAACTTGGTAATATGAAGTTTTAGCAAAGTTAATAAGTATAAATAGGAATGAAGATAATAGACTGAACGAAAGAAACATACCTATTTCTCTTTCTTAGGCCAATTAAATACCCAAGGTTGGTAAGTAGCGAGATTCGCAGGAAGCACGTTTGAACCAGAAACATAAGGGCCCCTCAGAATCAGTGGAAAGACGCACCACTTTTCATCTTTGGATTGGCGAGGAGTTTTATTCTTGCCAGAATGACAATCAATGTAACGCCCCGGTTTTCAAAACCCAGAGTGCTACTTGGAAACCATAGCCGAGGCCCGGCTACTAAGCCCAAGCACATTAAAAAAAAATCATTTCGGAAGATCTAACCGTTGATTTAACCTAAATTTTTATGGCTTTACGTGCTGGACCGCTAAGCGGCTGCCTACGTACCCAAAAGGATCAAGCACGACCGTAGTTCATCAGACGATGCCAAATACACAATCAACAATTTTAGGATGATCAAATTATTAAGGTTAACTTACCCAAGACACTTGTTCGAACCACATCCACAAACAATACTTAAATTCAATCAATCCGCTCGCCCAAGGGAGCCCACATATGGAAAACCACATCGATAAACAATAATTAAATTCAATCAATCCGCTCGCCCAAGGGAGCCCACATATGGAAACACCACATCCATAAACAATAATTAAATCCAATCAATCCGCTCGCCCAAGGGAGCCCCTCGTGGGTTTAGGAAACAAAACCGTCCCCAAGGATATCTCGTATCCCAATATAATACAATAATAAATTCAATCAATCCGCTTTCCCAAGGGAGCCCCCACGTGGGTTTAGGAAACAAATACCGTTTCCAAGGATATCTCGTATCCCGTCATAAATAATCTTTAAGAATCACATTCTATGGACCGCAGCCCAACCTTCATAATCATGCTCACAACATCGATTATCATTCATATATTAATGGAAACTTGCAAACATAAATCTAATTAAAAGAAACTTAAATAAAATAAGAGTTTTAGATTGTGTTGCGCCTACCTCGAATCGCAATCCAAAAACTATCAACAATACAAGGAAGAGCTTTATTACCGAAGAAATAGTCTTTGATATAAAGAATCTCTAGCTATTTCCACTAATTTAGATTTTAGTTTCCATTATATCATTCACAACTACAAAAGAATAATGGAAAGCAGAAGAAAAGGTTGGCTAGGTTACTCTTTTCTTTTCATTATAAGATATATATACACTCACAACCCTGAATCAGTAATGGTAGTCCGACACGTCTCAACATTACCGCTTACCTTCGGTCTTAAAAACTCGAGGAAATATTCACGATATATAACCCAAACGAAACATTCAATGTTATTCAACACCAACTGTCACAAGCATGATATCTATTGTGCAGACAACCCCAAAAGTAAAGACAACCCCAATTTCCAGGCCAAGCGCGATAGCTATTGTGTACCCGACCTTTCAACATAATGGTTTAATACGAAATAGCTTTCAACAAACCACAATTACTTGAACAGAGATTCAGCTCTTAAATAAGCTAAAACATATTCCATTCATTCCTGCTGAAACATATTGCATGACCATTCAAACTGACCAAACATATTCATACAAAATTCAAGCTTCAACCCAATACCGAAACAATTCAGGGAATAGGCTATGCAAGTCCAGACTACTTTACTTGCCAAAATCATGTCTTATACTGATCAGAAAATAGTGAAACTTTTACCACAGACTCAGTACTATATCAGAGACACTTCATAAAAATATCAAGTAAAAGTGACAGCTAAATATAAAGATAAGAGAGATTTTATAAGCATAATTCAGACTGAAAACGTACAGTCACAAAAGGAAAACTTCATCTAATTAGGGTACTTCTGGACATCCAATTGCTCTGAAAGTTTTACAGAAGCATGATAATACAAATGGGTTTATCATATCCAAAATTTAAGTAATTATACGCAACAAAACTCCTAATCCAGGGTATCCAACCTACTCACGTTCTGACAAAATTATGTACCTAAAGTCTCTGTTATACAGCTGATTTGGGTAACTGTACTCACTTGATTTGTATGAAACCTTGGTCGAGTCTTTGGAAACTAGTTATAAACAACATATCCAAAATTCAATAATTTCTAACGGTTCAAATTCATTCTAGGACGCAACCAGCTCCTGCTGCTCAGATTTCAGATCAAAAAACAATCTCAAAACCCAAACTAGGGATTTAAATTCAAAAGGTTCACCTATATCTACAAAATTGAACTCAATGCTTAATAATAAAAATTGATAGAGCAAGAGAAAACTTGCCTTTGGATTGAGCTCCAAAACCCTAGCTTTTTCCTTCTTCTTCTCCCCTCTCCAAAAATCTAATTAACATTTTTATTATCTTCCTTTTCTTTTCATTTTCTCTTAATTTATTTATTATAAATTAATCTATTTACACCCTAACTGTTAGCTTTTACATTTCAATCCACCCACCTAGGCTAAGGCTAAGGAACAACAATTTAAGCACAAGGTTAACCAATCAAGTAAAACCCGAACCGAAACAGTAGTTAAAAATACGAGGTATTACATTCTACCACCCTTAAAAGAAATTTCGTCCAGAAATTAAGATCTAAAGCCTAGAGCTCGATACCAAACTGTAACGCCCCGGTTTTCAAAACCCGGAGTGCTACTTGGAAACCATAGCCGAGGCCCGGCTACTAAGCCCAAGCACATTAAAAAAAAATCATTTCGGAAGATCTAACCGTTGATTTAACCTAAATTTTTATGGCTTTACGTGCTGGACCGCTAAGCGGCTGCCTACGTACCCAAAAGGATCAAGCACGACCGTAGTTCATCAGACGATGCCAAATACACAATCAACAATTTTAGGATGATCAAATTATTAAGGTTAACTTACCCAAGACACTTGTTCGAACCACATCCACAAACAATACTTAAATTCAATCAATCCGCTCGCCCAAGGGAGCCCACATATGGAAAACCACATCGATAAACAATAATTAAATTCAATCAATCCGCTCGCCCAAGGGAGCCCACATATGGAAACACCACATCCATAAACAATAATTAAATCCAATCAATCTGCTCTCCCAAGGGAGCCCCTCGTGGGTTTAGGAAACAAAACCGTCCCCAAGGATATCTCGTATCCCAATATAATACAATAATAAATTCAATCAATCCGCTTGCCCAAGGGAGCCCCCACGTGGGTTTAGGAAACAAATACCGTTTCCAAGGATATCTCGTATCCCGTCATAAATAATCTTTAAGAATCACATTCTATGGACCGCATCCCAACCTTCATAATCATGCTCACAACATCGATTATCATTCATATATTAATGGAAACTTGCAAACATAAATCTAATTAAAAGAAACTTAAATAAAATAAGAGTTTTAGATTGTGTTGCGCCTACCTCGAATCGCAATCCAAAAACTATCAACAATACAAGGAAGAGCTTTATTACCGAAGAAATAGTCTTTGATATAAAGAATCTCTAGCTATTTCCACTAATTTAGATTTTAGTTTCCATTATATCATTCACAACTACAAAAGAATAATGGAAAGCAGAAGAAAAGGTTGGCTAGGTTACTCTTTTCTTTTCATTATAAGATATATATACACTCACAACCCTGAATCAGTAATGGTAGTCCGACACGTCTCAACATTACCGCTTACCTTCGGTCTTAAAAACTCGAGGAAATATTCACGATATATAACCCAAACGAAACATTCAATGTTATTCAACACCAACTGTCACAAGCATGATATCTATTGTGCAGACAACCCCAAAAGTAAAGACAACCCCAATTTCCAGGCCAAGCGCGATAGCTATTGTGTACCCGACCTTTCAACATAATGGTTTAATACGAAATAGCTTTCAACAAACCACAATTACTTGAACAGAGATTCAGCTCTTAAATAAGCTAAAACATATTCCATTCATTCCTGCTGAAACATATTGCATGACCATTCAAACTGACCAAACATATTCATACAAAATTCAAGCTTCAACCCAATACCGAAACAATTCAGGGAATAGGCTATGCAAGTCCAGACTACTTTACTTGCCAAAATCATGTCTTATACTGATCAGAAAATAGTGAAACTTTTACCACAGACTCAGTACTATATCGAGACACTTCATAAAAATATCAAGTAAAAGTGACAGCTAAATATAAAGATAAGAGAGATTTTATAAGCATAATTCAGGACTGAAAACGACACAGAGTCACAAAAGGAAAACTTCATCTAATTAGGGTACTTCTGGACATCCAATTGCTCTGAAAGTTTTACAGAAGCATGATAATACAAATGGGTTTATCATATCCAAAATTTAAGTAATTATACGCAACAAAACTCCTAATCCAGGGTATCCAACCTACTCACGTTCTGACAAAATTATGTACCTAAAGTCTCTGTTATACAGATGATTTGGGTAACTGTACTCACTTGATTTGTATGAAACCTTGGTCGAGTCTTTGGAAACTAGTTATAAACAACATATCCAAAATTCAATAATTTCTAACGGTTCAAATTCATTCTAGGACGCAACCAGCTCCTGCTGCTCAGATTTCAGATCAAAAAACAATCTCAAAACCCAAACTAGGGATTTAAATTCAAAAGGTTCACCTATATCTACAAAATTGAACTCAATGCTTAATAATAAAAATTGATAGAGCAAGAGAAAACTTGCCTTTGGATTGAGCTCCAAAACCCTAGCTTTTTCCTTCTTCTTCTCCCCCTCTCCAAAAATCTAATTAACATTTTTATTATCTTCCTTTTCTTTTCATTTTCTCTTAATTTATTTATTATAAATTAATCTATTTACACCCTAACTGTTAGCTTTTACATTTCAATCCACCCACCTAGGCTAAGGCTAAGGAACAACAATTTAAGCACAAGGTTAACCAATCCGGGTAAAACCCGAACCGAAACAGTAGTTAAAAATACAGGGTATTACAATCAATGTCATGCATAATCTTTTTATCGTAATCAACATTTTCATTCCTCTTTAAGCAAATACCCCAGCGAGTTTTGACGTTCTTCATAGGTATTAGTTCATAATTATCAAAGAAGCTTTTTGCGGTGTATTTTTCAGGAAGAATTTCTAATTCCTTAAATTCAGGATCCCTAATATCTTTTTGATAAAGAAATCCTTTGCCAGCACCACGGTAGGCGAATTCAAGCATTAAGCGAATGCAATCCCCACTTAATTTATATATTGCTCGCGAGAACTTCGCATGGGAGAGTATTTCATAGAATAAAGGAAGGTTAGGATCATAAAGAGGGATAGGAAGGCCAGCGAGAATCTGACCCAGCGAAACTATGATCTTTTTATCATCACAATGATGATCAGAAAATAATTTAGCAGAAATAATGGAGGTAGCTTCTTGATTGGGAATAGTGCATAGTGTGAAACCTTTCTCTTTAAGAATTTATGAATTCCTTCAAGAGAAGTTTTAGCCTTATGACCACTTGGAGGCATTTTAAGTATGGGAATGAAGGAGAAGTTAAAGCTCGAAAAAGAAAGAAACAGGAAAAGTTACATCAGCAGCAGATACGGAATTTACGGAAGAACAATAAAGTTGCAGAGAAGTTGAGAAAGAAGTAAAAAATAAAAGAAGAGAAGAATAAGAAGAACATATATAGGGAATAGAATTCTCAAGAAGTTAAACACATTTAATGTGAAGAGTAGACGTGAACGGCTGAGAAGTAACGGTTGAAAGAGACGTGTCAAGAAATGGATGGAAGAAGAGATAAGTGTACCAAATTTTAAGGAAAATACAGAACCATGTTAGTACAGAAATACATAGGAATATGAACAACTGCGGTATTCTGAAGTACAAATTATCATGAAATTCTCCCTTTCGCATAGAAGATATGAGAAGAGGCAAGATGTAGGATCGAAATATCGCTACAGTAGTGATCTTGCGAAGTTACCATCAAAAGTACACTGCGAAACTGTCGCAGATTAACTACAGGAATGACGTAACAGATGACAACGGCGTAAACATGAGAAAAGTGTGATGATCTAGCGAAATTTAGAATGTTTGCGAAATTAACATTTGTAAACTTGTGAAATATCGCAAGTCAGATCCGAAAATAAAGGTAAACTTAGCTGTCATCCACTATGGAATACCCTATATAAAGAGATGAATAGGCATAAGGTGGGAGAGACATAATTGTTGGAGTGTTGAGAAATTTTTGAGGAGAGAGAAAGTCCAAAACAGTGTTGTATTTTTGATTTCACTTCCTTCTTGTAAAATTTCTAGATTCAATTAATAAAAAGTCTCGTTATTGATCTTAAGAAATGTGTTGATTGTTATGAATTCTTGTGAGGTATGTGTTATAGGATTTCCTGCAACTACAAAGAGGGTCACCTTGTTGGAATCCGAGGGCGGAAGAAAAAATATACTAGTCGTACCTAGAAAATGAAGACGAACCTCTTTGATGAGCTGAGATCTGCTCACCATGTTGAATGCATTAGAGAAGTCAAAAAGCAGCATTGACATCATATCCGAGTGACCTCGCAACTCAAGGAGACTATTTACAGCATGTAAAATACTCTTCCCTCCCGTTGAAACACCAACCCCGGATTGGTAATCGCCTAGATAGGAAGTCATATCCTTACCAACAGAGAAAGCAGCCACCTTAGAAACCAATCTACGTCAAACTGTGCCAACTTCAATATGCCTGAGACCACCTCCAGGTTTGAGTAACGGTGTTAGGGGTGCACTAGATATGAACTTACCTAACTCCGCAGGGCATTTACCAGCCAACCAAAGATTGACAACGCTTGTAATTAAAATGAGTAAGTCATCTGTAACAGCAGTCGCTGCCCCACTCATCACATCAACTAATTGTTGCGCCCGGAAGACATCTCGACCACAAGAAGTTCCTTTAAGAAAACTCTTGATAGCTCCCAAGACTTCTCGAAAATCCACAGTAATTGGATCAACTGTAATATCATCACAAGGGACAGATGGGGGAGGCGCTGCTGAGTGATTGTCTTGCAATTCCAAAAAAGTTTACTCATTGCAAGGAGCCACACCGCTAGAATAAAGCACTCGAATCGCTATTGCGAAATGGCCATAACTAATTTTCTTGCGGCAAGCTGTTAAGTTAGCCAAACCCTGCTTCTTCTGATCTTTTTGTTTAGACCCGAAACGAATAGGAAGATGTAGAATTTTTTCAACCAAAACACAATAGCCATTGGGCTCTTTCCAAACCGACAAAGCATGGTTAATAACATCAACTTGTAGATACTTCCGCTTACCAGATTTTGCCTCAGCTGAGTTTCTCGGACTATAAAGTGCTAGTGTACATGTAGGAAGTAATACCAGCTGCAACCAAGCATTCAAGTTATCTGGATTAAGTATTACTTTGTCGAGACATGATTTCAAAGTTCTCGAAAAATACAACCTGCACTTGTGTGGAATGCACGTTACTGTCGTGAAATATCGCTGGAAAATAGAGTTAAGCAACTATGTAGAAAGAGATCCAGCAGACTCACCTGTAATATCTTCATCATTCACCATAGAAACACCACAGGCCATAACGCTTGATGTATCCAAACAAGCAGCACTAACCTCAGAAGATATAGCTACCCCGTGGAAAAGAAACTCAACCCCTTCACCATCGAACGGACCTGCAACAACATCACCATGAACCACTCCCCCATTTCCCTTACACGGCATCTTCCAAGCATGTAGGTGCATACACCTACATCACAACCACATAAGTAAACACATAAGAACTTTCTCACATGCGTGGTGTATATGCTAATGCTTGGAAATTAGCTCTCGGCAGAATTCCTTGTTAACCTCGGAAGATAGATGTCTGTCTTGCAAATGCCGTATAAAGGATCCCTTGGAATACCCCCTGCCATTTACCCCGTTTGGACAACCATGAAAGCTCTTGAATGGGAAATGGCAGAAGCCATCATCCTTAGCTTCTTCTGCGGCCGGTGGTGAAGAAGAAGAGGGCAAAGAAGGCAAGGGCGGTGATATTATCAACCGGTTTCGTGAAGAAGCTCTAGAAAATCTAGCCATGAAAGTTGTAGAGGAACCTTAAAAAAAATGGAAAAACAAACCCTAAAAAAAAAGGAAGAACGACAGTGTCGTCTGTGAAAAACGAGAAGATGAAAACCAAAAATGTTGAAAACGTGGAAAGAAATCAAAAGGAATTCAAAAAGAAAATCAAAACTTGCAACAACCATGTTGAATCCTTCGAACAAAAATGGCTTTCATTCGCCAGAGAAGTCGCCGGAGAGGAAAATTAATTTTTATAAAACTTACATTGAAATATACATAAAAGATTTAATATGTACAAACAAATATATATACATTGAAATTGATATGTAAAAAAATTAAAAAAATTAAAAATTAAAATAATAATAGTAACATTGGATAATGGTTATAACATTAAGTTGTTCTTAAATAGAACATGAATTTAAAAATTATATATGGTATTACAGCAAACTTAAAGATATCAGATGTTATAAATTGACGTAAAATCAAAATAGGATTACTTATTGATAAAATAAAATATGATGATCAAATTGTTTAAAATGCTATATAATTTATGAAGTAAAATTATTAAGTTAAATCAGTTACAATTAAATTTAGAGATTAATTAGTCATAATAAGTTAGAAATTAATTAATCTTAATAAACAAATCTAGCTGTGGAGAATAGTGAAGGTTGTGTTTTCTATGTTCGTAGGAAGGCATTGTTGGGATTGGCCAACCTTGACAGGGAAACTGCATTCAGAGATGACCGATCATAGAAGGATGAATTAGTTCTTTTTATAGAACCGGAAGTTTCAACCTTATAAAGATTTGTAAGATTCTTCCTTGAAGTTAGAGACATATACGTTATAAAATAGAAATTTGCAGAGGAAACTTAGACTTCCCTATTTGATACAAATTAAATCAGCATAGTTAAACTTAGAGCCACAAATTTTAGTTGTAGAAAGCCATATAGGTTTGTGCTTTGTTTTATGTTGTTGTGCACTTAGACTAGAGATGGGACTATTCTATAAGATGGGGAGTTTTTGAAGACCAGAAGGATGGTTTGATTTTCGAGGAAGAAAATGTATAAGGTGGGGAGAATGTAAAGACTCTCAAGATCATCAACGCTATTATACTAGTCAAGAGACGTATTAGCCAATAATATCCCGATTAGTTTAACATGAACGTTAATTAATAGGAACTAATCTAGCAACGATCTAGCTACAAAACTAGTATTGTTGAATAGGTCTCGGAAAGTTACGCGGAATGGACTACTCGAAAGTGTCGTTCGGATACTGGACGAAGAAGAAATCATCATATTAATAAGTAGGGCAAGTTAATATTTTATACTCGAACCGACCTGGATGCCCTTATCATTTTGTTCGGGTGACGTTAGCAACTTCGGTCTTATCTACCCAGTCGAGAGGATAAACTCTCACTATTTTTTCTTCTTTCTCTTTCTTTTTTTTTCTTTTTTTTTTCTCATTCTCCTCTCTTCGTGCCGCTAATGAAAATTTGTGAATCAAATTCGAGATTTGATAATCATACTAAGAAGGGAAATATCAAGGATCAATTGTCAGTGGTGAAGATATTTATGTAATTGAATTAGATTAAGAAGAAGTAATGTTCAGAGAGATTCAATGACTTAGGGTTTTTGGATTTGAGGTTAGATTCGCATGAAACTGATAATGATGATTTTTAGTTGTTAATGGATAAAGATCGAATGGGTTGATGTTGTGTTGAAGTTATGAAGTTGTTTCAATAAAGATCGAGAAAGTAAGGGTTTCTCAGAGAACTGAATTAGAGTTCGATTTGAGTAATGATTAAGAAGAATTAAAGGATGGGTTTGTTAGATTTGGAGATTGTGATTGATGTTTTGAGTTTGAGTTAGAGAAAGGAAGATTTGGGATTTAAATTAGGGTTTGATTGAGAGTTGGCTGTGATGAACTGATGAATTAAGAAGGATATGGTGATGTATTGCTGATTTAAATTAAGAATTGATTTAGGGTTTTAAATATATTTGGATTTAGAGTTCATGGATTGAACTGCGGTTGGAGAAGAAGAGTTTGAAGGAAACTGTTTGAGGTAATTTCTTCTTCTTGAATTGAGTTGGATTAAATTTAATTTATTTTGAGTTATTGAACTTGGAAAATTGATGTATGTTGTTTGAATTGAAGATGAGTGTGCTAGAAATGGGAGTTATGTGTTTGGATGGTGGTGTTAGTTGTAATTCTGGTGGAGCAGCAGATTCATTTTATGTTGGTGGAGGTAGTTATGTAATTACATTTGGTAATTGAATTGTTATGGATATATGGGTAGGTAAGAGTGTTCTTGCAAATAAGAACTAGTTTTGAAGTTAGTATGACAATATGGTTGAAGTTGCAGGGGATATAAGTGATGTTATTCTGGTAATATTTTAATGAGAAGATTGGTGTTAGAGGTTGTTGTGGAGGTGATGTTGCTGCTGTGGTATTATGGAGTGCATGGAAGGGGATTATGGTCTGTTGTTGAACTGGTAATGCTTATGAAGCTCAGAATTTAGTAGATATGGAATGGAGATATGTTGGTTGTAGTGAGAGCAAGGAAATGGTGTTGATGGCATTGTTTGTGTAATGGGTTGGTTGTGGTTGAACAAGATGAATGGATTAAGGATGTATGAACTGGACAAGGGAATTGGAGTTAGTAATGGAACTGAGTTTGAGAAGATGGATTGGTTAAGTCTACAAGAAATTGAATGTGCATATGAAGAGTGTGGAAGAGATGTATGAAGTTTAATTGGAACTGAAGTGGTAGTATATGGCTGAGAGAATAGTGCTAGTGGGATAGTGAATGAAGCTGTAGTTGTAAAGCTGGGTTTGTGATTATATTACAAGGAATGGGTTCATATTGAGGTGATGTGGTGGATTGAAGTGGATTTATGAAGTTGAAGATGAACTGTGGAGTTCAGGTTTGAGTGGTGGTGATTTAGTTTAGTAGCTGTGTTGCTTAAGTCGACTTAGATGTTGCTTAAAGCTGCGATTGCAGGTAGGCATAGTCTTTGTTTGTAAATAGAATTTGAAATTTGTTTACTGAATTTGAATTGAAGTTGCTTTGTTAATCAAGAAGTAGAGAATATAAGAATTAGAGTTGAACTTGGTCTGCAATAGAAGTATGCTTGTTAGTCATCCCAGTCAGATGTCTGACTAAATTATTTAGCTGACTCAGTTAGTCTGACTGAGTCGAGTCGTTGTGACTCACTATTTTTCCTGTTTTGACCTGAGTAGACTCAGTTGACCGAGTTAGATAATTGACCCGACCTTAACTGTTAACCCTTGACCGAGACCTTGGCTTAGACCTTTGACCGTTAATCACTGTTAGTTGACTTTGGTGGACTTGGGCTTAGAGCTAGTTTTCCTATTTTGATGAATTTGACCACTTGTGGTCTGAATTAGCATTTGGTTCCTTCTACAAAGTTATAGATATTCATAAAAATTAGCTAATAAACTATAAAATCAACTTAATTGGATTAGTAAACTCTTAGTTATGCTAAAGATAGATAATAAAAAGGTGTAGAACTATAAAAGGACTTAGAACCATTAGATAGACTCGTATGATTCTTGTTTGAGACATTTTGGTTAGTTTCTTAGAGTTCTTGTGTAATTAACAATTAGTTATTAACAACGATCGACTCAAAGGATGAACCAGTGGATCGTGGATCTCGAGGTAGGCGTGGTTGTTATCAAAAGATGTGGGAATTTATATTTCACTCATTTGTGATTATTGTTGTTTTCTTTTACCAAAGTTTATGTTTTCTGAAATTACTATTGATTCTTTAATCTTTCCATTGCTTGGAAAGGAATTGTAATAATTTGTTTATCTTTATGAATTTTTTGAGAAATGCACATTATCGTCTGAGGTATATAGAATACGCTCCTTCATTTTGGTGTGTAAGGAATTGGTCGACACCAACATTGATGTGTAAGGAATTGATCGACATCAATGCATAATATTGGATGTGTAAGGAATTGATCGACATCCAATATATTTCATTGTCAATGTATATTATTGGATGTGTAAGGAATTGATAGACATCCAATAATTCATTGTTTTGAAGAAGGAGTTAGTCGTATATACCATGATTGTTTATTTTTGTGAATTGGTTGTGTATCTTGTGTTTTAGGAAAACATGAATTGTTTTCCAAATCTTTTCAATTATTACTTGAAAGTTAAATGTTATTCCTACTGGGCACCCCTTTTAGGTATGATGTGCTCACCCATTCCCACTTTTAGTTTTCAGAGACAGATCAGAGTTGCGCAGCGAAAGCTTCAAGGGTTGATTTCGTTAGTTGGATAACTTCTACTATGTTTATTATATTGCATGTTGTATCTGTAAACCAAATGACTATTGTATATGTATCATTTGAGAGGAATTATTGTATATACATATTTCTGAGCGGGGCTAGTTAAGTTTGTAGCAGATTTCTTAATTGAATGTTTAAGTATACAAATTAGATCCTTAGTGACTCTTTATTTAGTTAATCTCTTAGATTAGTCAGCTGCTAGCTTTGGGGGATTAGAGGAGATTCATGCTCCAATATCCGAGGACACTAATGATTTGAATGCCAGACATAAGAAGCATCATGAAGATGATTTTATGTTTCGTGGTCAAATCTTGAATTCCTTGGAGTCTAGTGTTTACAATGCCTAAAGAAGTATTTCTTATGCAAAGGAATTATGGACTACTCTTGACAATAAATACAAGATTTCTTAAGCAAGCAACATGAAATTCCTGATTTGTAACTTCATGGAATTTAAAATAATTGACAACAAGTTAATTATTGCCCAGGTTAGTGAACTTTTACTCATTGTTAATCATCTTAAGGATGCTAAAATTGAACTTGCTTCTAGTTTTGTTGTAAGGGTTATTATTCTCATCTTCCCCCTTCTTGGAATGGTTACAATAAAAAACTTAAGCATGCTGAGACTGACTATGACTTATAAGGTTTACAGTGTCATCTTGTGTATAGAAGAAGACTCTCGTAAACGAGAAATTAAAAATAGTCAACAAACTGAAAACCATTCTAAGGTTAATAGTGTGGAAGAATATAAGACACAGAATTCTTTTAAATCGACGAATGATACTTAAGTTTAAGAAGCAACATCCCAACAAGAAGATGAAGGGTGACTGCTGCTTCTGTAACAAACCCGACCGTTATGCTCGTGACTGTCGTCAAGAAAAGAAATGAAAGAAAAATGAGGCGAATAAGGTCGAAGACAAGCTTGTAATAGTAGTACAAGCCACCAATGTTGTTGCTGAAAATAGTAGTGGATGGTGGTATGATATTGTTTCAACCATTCATATATATAAGGATAAAAATCTTTACAAGACATATGAACCGGTCATTGGAGAAGGAAACGAAGTTACTTCAGCAAACAACCTACGTAGCAAATTAATTAGCAAAGGCACTGTTAAACTCTCGTTTACTTCGAGAAAGACTATTACTCTTCCTAATGTTTTGCATGTCCCTGACATTGTGAAAAACCTTGTTTATAGAGATCTTATTATAAAGGATGGATTCAAGACGACCTATAAGTCTAGTAAGTTTGTGTTGTCCAAAAATGGTGTGTTTGTTGGACAAGGATATGCTTGTAATGGGATGATTAAGCTTAATATAATAAATATTTTTCTTGCTTATATTGTTGACTTTGTTGATATATGGCATGGTAGATTAGGACATGTGAATTATGGTTCTTTTAAAAACATGAAAAATTTAGGGTTAACCATGACTGCAATCTTGATAATGTTTACAAATGTGAAATTTATGTGCAAGCAAAAATACATAAAATATCTTTTAAATTTATAATGAAAAATTCTGCCTTGCTCGAATTAGTACATAGTGATGTTGGTTATCTTAAGAATCACATGAATCGTGGTGGAAACAAATACTATGTCACCTTTATTGATGATTTCACTAGATATGCTTATACCTACTTAATGAAATCTAAGGATGATGTCTTTGATACATTTAAAATATACAAAGCAGAAGTAGAGATCCAATTAGGACATAAAATTCAGATTTACGTTCTGATCATGGTGATGAATATTTTCCTAAAGAATTTAAATTCTTTTTTCAAGAGCATGGTTTAATTCATCAATTTATTGTACCTTCTACACCTCAACAAAATGGTATTGCTGAAAGGAAAAATAGAAATTTTGTTGAGATGGTTTATTAGTTCTAATTTTCCTAATTTTTTGTGGGGGTGAAGCTATGTTATATGCATGCTATGTTTTGAATAGAGTTCATTCGAAAAAGAAGAATATTTCTCCTTATAAATTGTGGTTTAGCAGAAAAATAAATTTGAGAAGAGTAAAAGTCTGGGGTTGTTTAGCATATGTTAGGAAACCTGATCCTAAAAGACCTAAGTTAGGAAATATGGCTTATAAATGTGCTTTTGTAGGTTACTCACTTAATAATATCACTGACAGATTTTTAATCCTTGACACTTTAGAGATTATAGAATCCGTAGATGTAGATTTTTTTGAGAATTTAAATTGGAATAGTTCCCAAATATAACCCACAGAAAAATTATTGTTATCTAGTTTAAAATTTGTAGAGACTAATGATAATGATGAACATTTTGATCCTACTCGAGACGTAGAAGATACTTATGAACCTATTGAAAATATCGAACCAAGAAGGAGTAAGAGAGCAAGGATAAATAAAACCTATCGTCCAAATTTTATTACATATCTTGTAGAAGGTTGTAAGAATGAAATTCTTAGTGCTACTAAGTATGTTATGCATGTTGATGATTACCCTAAAACTTATGTTGAGGCTATGGGTTCCAGAAATGCTAGTTTCTGGAAAGAGTCCATCAATGATGAAAATAATTCACTTTTATCAAACGGTACTTGGATATATTGTGATTTACCTCCTGGAATAAAGCCTATTGATGTAAATGGATATTCAAGAAAAAATTGAATTCTGATAGCTCCATTGATAGGTTCAAAGACAGATTAGTATCTAAGGGTTACAAACAAAAACATGGAATTGATTACTTTGATACATATGCTCATGTTGCTCGCATCACATCTATTCGTTGTTTAATTTCACTTGCAATTATTCGCAAGTTAATTATATGGAACAACCTGAAGGTTTCATATTTCCTAGCCAAGAAAAGAAGGTTTGCAAGTGGGTAAAATCTCTCTATGGATTGAAGTAAGTTCCCAAGCAATGGCATGAGAAGTTTGGAAAAGTAGCTTTGTCATATGGTTTTGTTGTTAATGATGCTTAGTTTTCTAGGTATGGAATCAAAATGAAAGTTCACAACACTAGCTAGTAACAAATTACTAAATAATTTCATATCGAATCTACGAAGTTCAAATGGTAAACGTTATACTTCGTAATCCAATATACCAAATGTTAGAGAAATGCTCGGTTGAACCCACAAGTTCAGAAATATTCCTTGAAGGCCGAAGATCGACAACGACATTTGATGAACTTTTGTATCAGGTATGTGAAGACTGAACCATTCTATTTTACTCACTATCTTACCACTATTTGTTGAGACGATGTCGTATTACTTCTAGTAGATTTAAGAAGAAGAAGTTTTGAGTCAAGCTTGTCTTGTTATAATCTCGAAATATGACTTTAGAAATTATGTCCAACGATCCTTAAACAATATTAGTTCTTAGCAATTTATTATTTGAATTAATTTGTGGATCAATTAAAAATTTCCTATGCAAATAATTTTATCATGTGAGAATGTTTCAAACATCAAAAGAGAGAAATATTGAACTATCTGATATTTCTGCTCGAGGTAGGTTGTTGAACCAGTTCGCAAACCATATTGAAAAAGCGGGGGTCTAACAACCTCACCCAATATTTCGATTAGCAATCTGTATAGACTAACTCTAATATACTTTTAAGAGAATCAACTAGACAGTCAGACTCAATCTTAATAAAAGGTATATCAAGGAGTTATTATCTCTATCTCTTGATTTGATTTATACTCAAGCAAATAGAAATCTGTGAGTCTTTATCAAATACAAGAGATATAAACTTGGATGGCATCAAAAACCAATATCCAAGGATCAATCAATTTCCAATCAACAACGAAAGGTTGGATTTCACAATTGATCGATACAATGCACAACCTGTGATATTTCAATTATATAACAAAATATAATGCGGAATAGAAATAACACAGACACCGGAAATTTTGTTAACGAGGGAAACCGCAAAGGAATAAAAACCCAGAGAACTAGTCAAGATTGAATACCACACTGTATTAAGCTGCTACAGACACTAGCCTACTACAAACTAACTTCGGTCTGGACTGTAGTTAAACCCTAATCAATATCACACTAATTTAAGGTACAGTTGCGCTTCTTATGTCTCTGATCCTAGCAGGATACTACGCACTTGATTCCCTTAGCTGATCTCACCCATAACCAAGATTTGCTACGACCCAAAGTCGAAGACTTGAATAAAAAAATCTTTATCACACATAAAAGTATATGATAATAGATAAATATGTCTCCCACAGATAAACCTACGAGTTTTTTTTCCGTCTTTTGATAAAATCAAGGTGAACAAGAACCAATCAATAACCCGGACATATATTCCCGAAGAACATCCTAGAATTATTGATCACCTCACAATAATCTAAATTGTATGGTAGCGAAACTAGATATTGCGGAATCACAAACGATGAGACGAAGATGTTTGTGATTTCTTTTTTTATCTTTCTCTATCGGAGATATAATGTCAATCCAATTATTCAATTGAACTCTTACGATAGAAAATGGCAAGATCAGATCGCACAAATACAAGAGAAGTAGTTTCTTCTGGCTTCACAATCCCAATGAAGTCTTTAAGTCGTTAATCGACAGGGTCTCGATATGAAACCTATGATTAAAGGAGAATATACTCTAGCAAACCAACTAGTATCACACAGGAGGTGTGGGGATTAGTTTTTCCAGTTGCTAGACCTCTCCTTATATAGTTTTCAAATCAGGGTTTGCAATCCAAGTTACCTTGGTAACAAAGCATTCAATATTCACTGTTAGATGAAAAACCTGATTTATCCAAGCTAATATCTTTTAACCGTTAGATCGAAACTTAGCTTGTCACACACACAAATGAAATGTGTTTCATTTAGGTTTGAGTAAACGTACCTAAACGTGTACATTAGTTGGTTCACAAATGGTTGACCAATGGTTAGCCATATGAGTACTTGCATATCAACCGTATTCATCTTATCATAACTAGTTCAAATGACTCATAAGAACTAGTTCAAGAGTTGTTTAATTGCAAAGAAATCTTATATACTACACAAGACACAATTGAAGCAAAATTGGTTTGATTCACTTGAATCAATTCATGAACAATATAGCCACGGTTCGCAAAGATTGCATTCCTTATTGTTTTATTGTTTAAGTTCATGAAAAACCGATTTGAGAAATAACCAACTTGGATACGCGTACCTTAGCTACCGGAATTGGGTTTGAAAACCCAGCAGAAATTTTCGGTAGGAAAACTTCTGTGGGTATGCGTACCTAAGGTGACTGGTTTGTAAGTTCGTAAACTCCAAACTACAACAGAAATTCTCGGTACAAGAACCTCTGCCAGTATGCGTATCCAACCTGTCTCCTTCACCAATACCGCATGCACACATATGCACGCACTTGGTTTCCGGTACATGGACTTATACACTAATGTGCGAACACACTATATATGCTTATATACATATGTTGTTACGTAGTCTCAACTCTATATTGAAACATTCTTCTATAATGTTAGTAGTCGTTAGACATAAAGAATCGACTATCTTCATCAAAGCCATTTTCAAGATTGAAATGTCATCATGACTTTCATCACGGGTAAATATGAAAGTGGTTAAAGTGAAAGTTTACCAACATATATTTCGAGAAAAAGATAGGCGAGTAAACTCGGCTCGAAATATCAAATGTTTATGTATGAAAACTATCATACTATACGACTGTGTCTCAAGAGTAGGAGATAGAGTAGACTTTTAAGTGCTAGATGAGTTCAAGTCTCCACATACCTTTTTGGTCGGATGAAGTTTCACCTGTTCCTTGAGTAGTTCTTCTTCTTCGCAAGATAATCGCCATGGAGTCTGTAGCTCAACTATACTTACTATCCTAGACCGAGACTTAGTCATAAGTAAACTAGAAATCAAGACGTATAGTTTTGATCACTAATATTGACAAACATGCTTGAGATAGAAACTCATGCGAATTCGACCGAGCAATGCTCTAACACATATTTATATGAGTTTCAGAAATACAGGAAGGTTGGCGAACCAGTTCGAGTTCAGTGGGAATAGTTCACGAACCGTAGTGAACTGAATTTGAAAGTTGGTATTATAGGCTAGCAGTTGGTGATGTGTTTATTTCGTAATCGCATGAAGCCTACATGATTGATAATAGTATTCCTAATTACAAAAAAAGTTATATGCTAAAAAACCTAAGAAAATAATTTTAAAGGAATTGTTCTTGTGATTTTAATTTAAAAAACAAATACGAAAAATAATAAACTTGTAAGCCAAAGAGATATAGATCTAGGGTTTGGATTCCACTACTTCTTATTTTTGTAAACTCAATAATAATAACTTTTGCACAATACTCCAAATTACTCAAGGCATTTTCGAACCCAATCTCATGCCTTGGAGATAAAACGTTACAAATTATTTTTTATGACTTTCGTCGTTATTCTAAAATCTAGTTTTCCTTCGCTTATGAAATATTAATAGCTTAAAAACTATTAAAGATGATTAAAACAAAGCTTGTAAGAAGAGAAAATTATTATGCAACTTTTTAGCACAAAAGGGAATAAATATGTCAAAGGAATTAATTATTAAGAATTACACATCAAAAATATCTTCCTCCGTAACCCTAGAAATAATTTTAGCTTCTCATGAATCGAAAATTGGAATTATAAAAATAAATTAAAATTGCTTATGAAGGTTTGCAGTTGCTAAAGGTCTCCAACCACCAAAACGGCTCAGTTACTAAAAGCCTATTGTAACCAAACAATAAACAATAATGTTCTTTTGTGGTTAATTAAACGACTGCTTTCTGCGACATTTCTGGAAGGCTCAATGTTCTTCGTGTTCTTGGTTTAGCATCAGCAAGAGGAATTTTTGTAACTTCTTTTTAATCGATTCTAAGCCTCTCAAACTGTTCATCCTCCTTTATGACTCTGCGACACCTCTTTTATACCCAACAGCCGCATTGAATCTCCCTGTAATCACTTCAAATCTCTCACAGTTTAGAGAATAATTTATTTCTAAAAGTTACGGGATATTTTTTTTTCTCCTTCACGCGATATTCTTCAGCTGGAATTCTCCAATCACGTGTAATACATGTTTTTAGTTAGAGTAAAAATCTTCAGCCACACGCCATATTTCCAAAAATAACTAAAGAAAATTCCCGAGAATACTCTCTCTCTGTTCATCGTGTGTGTACGAAACCATCCTTTGTTTTTTGAATCTAAGAGACTTATAAATCTGGTTTAATGAAACATGATTTTCCCAATTAATTTTTGAGACTAAGTCTCACCAAACTGTTAGAGCATTGCTCGGTTGAACCCAAAAGTTTTGATATCTCAAGCTTATTGTCAATGTTAGGTGATCAAAACTATATCTTGATTTCTAGTCCACTAAAGTCAAGTCTTGGACTAGGTTAGAATTTGGTAGTTGAGTATCAGACATTACCCCCGAAGATTAAATGGTGACATTTGGAGAACTTCCTCAACAAGAGGTATGTGGTTACTGATTTCATTTTGAAATCTTGTTTCTACCTTTCTAATCTATCGAAATAAGTGCTCACTCTACGGAACAATTCCTATGATGGTAAAAATACATGTATGTATAACTTGAGGATATTTGATCCATGACTTTAGTGATAATTACCTTTGTCCTTGTAAAGGTACTTATGTTGTAGCGAAAGAGCTTACCAATTCAACGAGCCAAGAACGATTCAATTATGACAAAAAAATTATGGGTGATTTATTAAAACAATACTTATTAAGTGTTATAGTTCATGAATAAGAAACACTCCACGAACTGTTTGTAACGGTTCACGGATTTGAACGTGAAAACATGACTAGATGCCCTTTTTGGTCAAGTTTTTGATGTTTCCTTATCTAGGCAAGATGGATATACTTCCTCACACAATTGATTACCATATTAAAGTGTGTGTGATGTTTTAAAATCCTTTCTAAGTTAAATTGTGTTATAGGGCCTAGGCCCATGTATATGCGGTCCATCTAGTTTCCCCTTTATTTGTATATAAAGAAAGAAACCTATGTATTAAAACAACCAATCTCTATAATAAGATATTCTCCTTCTTGTCTCTACATCTTCTTCCTTCACCTCTAATTCCTCTTAAAAACGTTATCAGCACGAGTTCTTCCCTGCGCTAAAGAAAGATTATTTTTTTAGGGTTCTCATTAATCGGTATCTTGGAAAGCCCTATCATAATCTGATTTCGGCACTTATATTTTTTCCCATTTTCAATCTTTCATTAAGTAGGAAATGTTATGATTAATCATGTAAAGCTTGGAAATGGAAGTTTAGGTCTTCTGTAATTAGAGATTTACGGTCTAGATTTTGTACATAGTTGTTCGCAATTTATTTATTTTTAAAAATATTGTTGTTCGCGAAAGAAAAATCTTTTGTTGTTCCACGAGAGAAAATATGTGAAACAAGTTTAGGTTTTGCCCAGTCCAACCAACTTGTCCCAACCCGGTCCATCTAACCCGGTCCAACCAGTCATGTTCCAGTTGTGCTTTGTCCTGTTCCGAGCCGGTTCTGGGCTGTGCGTGACCAAGGTTGTTATGATTGCGAGTATATACAGCGAGAGCCAAAGTTTGAGGTATGTAACTTTGAATACCAGTCGGTATCAACAACCTAAAAACTCAATACCATCCCTCACTCCAGAATAAAAGTAACACTGGTGCTGCTTACCCTCTTTCCTATTGGTTGGTTATCGTAACCTCGCGCTCTCATTGGTCAATTGAGAAACCATTTGTATTCGTCAGATGAAATTTCGTTAGATATGGAGCGTTAATCAGATAATGTGCGGTGTAGATTGGATATATTAGTGGGACACACCTGACGGACGACCCTCATTATTTAGAAAAATTACTATATTAATTTCGTGTATTTATTTTCAAAATCCAATTTTTTTTAAAACTACTATATTAATTTTAGATATTTATGATTAAAATAAAAAAAATCAATTCAACATATTTATGGAATAAAATAATTTCTTATAATTTTATGATAACCCAAAAAATAAAACAATTAATATATTAATTTTGGACATTTATGATTAAAAAAAATCAATTTAAAATATTTATGAAATAAAATAATTACATTAATAATTTCATATGATTAGTGTAAAAGATCCAGAGAATTTAACAAATCTACGTATTTAAGGAATAAAAAAATATTTTAATTTTATGAATCTTTTAAATGGAAAAAAGATATATAAATATCTATATTAATTTTTAGCATTGATGATAAATATATAACAGAAAATACCACATTAATTAATATTTAAATTACTATTTATGTTAGCAATATCCATTAATATATAAAAAAAATCTGATCATTTACATGAACATAATCTAACAAGTTCCATTAATATGGTTGATTTACTAATTAAAACAAAGCCAATGGTTAATAAAGGATGGAAATCATTCTTCATCCCTATTTTCTTTATAACAATCCATATAACTGGATTTAATTCCATAACGAATAAAAAAATATTTTTATTTTTTGAATCTTTTAAAAGGAAAAAAGATATATAAATATCTATATTAATTTTTAACATTGATGATAAATATCTAACAAAAAATACTACATTAATTAATATTTGCATTACTATTTATATTTATGTTAACAATATCTGTTAATATAGAAAAAAAAATCTGATCATTTACATGAACAAAATCTAACAAGTTCCATTAATATGGTTGATTTACTAATAAAAACAAAGCCAATGGTTAATAAAGGCTGGAAATCATTCTTCATCCCTATTTTCTTTATAACAACCCATATAACTGGATTTAATGCCATAACGATTTTAAAGATTTTCTTTGGAACCAAGTTTCCAACATCCATATAAAGAATGCAAATCACTCTTTATTCCTGCATAAACCACGTACTTGCTGTGAAAAAGGAGGTAGCGAACAAAAGATATCAACTATGACTTTTGAAGAAAATCATAACAAGGGGGAAGCAATGATAGTTGATTTCAGTGGTATGTAAACTTATTCAAGTGTCACAATTTCGAATCCTAGACTGCTATATTTTTTTTCTCTTATCAATTTTTTCTTTATATTAATAGGCTGCTGTTTTTTTTTCTCTTATCAATTTTTAAATATATGATGTTTATATGTAGGTAAGAAACCTTCGGGAATAGTTTATACCCTCTTCAAGCCTCTGGTTAGGAATCAGACACAACAAAAAGTGGTGCAGGCTTTGGTTCTTTTGTGCAACATAATTCAGGTGAGCTCGAGCCTTAGGTGGGGATATGAACATGGATAAATCTAAAAATAATCTGATCCTCCAATTGATCATTATAGTCCAAAACATCATGACTACGATTTATAGATCTGTCTGTAGCATTGTACCGCAACCTCTATGATCAGCACAAGATTAGAGATGTTGATGATGCATCCGAAAAAATCATATTACTGGTTTCATTTTTTTTTTTTTTTTTAGGTCTCCTCCCACAGTCCATGAAGATAATCACGCACTAAAGAAGGAACCCGTAGGATCAACAGTTCTTTCACTATATCTCCCACACATATGGTAAAACTTTGAGCACAAATTCGGTTTCTCATCTAAGATCATTTATTTATTTATTTTTGTCTTCGGATAATTCAAATATAAGTTGTCCATATTTCATGGTATAGCTTTATGTTATTCCAAGGTATACAAAGGGAAACTTGCAGCATATTAATCTTTCGCGTGGAATGATCAAAATGTGGAAAATTGTGTAAAATTTTCAATGGACTCCCAAACTAAGCTCACAGTAATCCTTCAATTAATGTACTTTACTGGTACTTTTACTGATTTGCAGTGGTTTGGAAGCAACAAAGAATGTTCTTTTATTTCCTGGATGTTTCTCCCCTAGCTATTATTAATCTTACTAGCTTCGCGGATTCCATCTATGATGGTAACCTAAGAATATTCCTTACATATGTATTCTAATTCTGGTGACAACAACGAATTTCCTGGCATTTGATCCAAAAAAACTCAAAGACCATCTTGATATGTTCTTATCGAATAAAAATAAATAGATGTTGGTTTTTTGATTTTTTTTCTTCTAAGATCAGTAGATTTTAGTTTTGTTTTGGTGTCGTTTGATATAGGCACACACTTCTTTATTAATAACTATATGTTGCTTCCAATAATTTTTTTGTTCTCTTATACCGTTATTTATTTTTTCGAGAAGATAAGGTTATATTGAGAAGAGAAAAATATGTACAGAGTGTTGAGTCAAAGACTCTCATGGAAAAAAAAAGCTATCTAATTACAAAATAACTACATCTTCCTGGTGTTGAGTGATTTGACTCATCGAGTATCCCTTGAAAATCTCCATGAGCTCTATATAAGAATTTGAGAAAAAGATATCAATATTTTCACTGTATTATATCTGGAAGCGCAAATTAAGAATTTTTTACATATGGCTTATTATTGAGAAAAGAATTTTGCATCGATTCACACAAATTGTGGCATTTGAAATTATTTTTTGCTTTGTTTTTGTCAATAAAGAGAATTTTGATTAGAATTTTCTAATGCTTTGCTTAATTTTATTTTGGTTCTTAACCCTTCTTCTTTATTTATGTTAAAGGCGTCGGGATGCAAGCTTCTCAACAAGGGATTATTTACATTGACGAAATTGAAAAATTAATTAAAAATATACTCCTTACAATAATTCAAATCACAAAAAAGTATACTTGACCACCCTGTATCAAGCGAGTTATCACCGCCAAGCCCGTATCAAGTAACTTTTCCCAAGAAGTACGAAAATGATAACCTCAATGTCTGCTCTTATGGAATAAAAAGTACATTATTCCCACGAGACATAAATTCTCTATAGCACTGGAGATATATATATCCGGATGAAAAATATCTCACTAATAAGGCCACACCACTTATTTAATATCTCAAGACTCAATGTCTAACAGATAGTGGTTTCCCTCCCACCAGCTTAAGGAATTTAAACTAGTTTTTGAAATTTCCTTACAATGTGACTACGAGGATTGGACCATCGACAACAGCAGTGCTCAAAATTTGTTTTCAAGAGAGAACAAAGACATTACAAAATCTCTACATGTATCGATATAATCACACCTTGTTAAATTCCAAAGAAACCCATGCAAATGGATATCATGTGGAACCTCACAGTGATAAGAATGTAATTGATTGCATCTTTTATAGTCTCCAATAGATTTGGAAGGAAATATATTTTAGAGAAACTAATGAGTCAATCTAGTGAAATATAAATCACTATAGTATTTGGATTATTGAATCCATATTGACTCCAACGATGAAATGTTGGGAATTGACTCATAAGGGATTTGGGAATGACCATAATGCAACTTTGGTTGTGACATCATGATCATTTTGAAAGGACTCATACGAACATCACTTTATTTGAGTGAACAAAAATGGGAGAAAGATTGACAGAATGCGAAATGACGGCATATCTCTCAATAAGTGTTGTCTAAAGAACTAGATGCACAAACCCCCCCCCATTATGCTTTTAAGTAATAGAGCATATCACTCATTTCACAAAGTCTTCAGTAAAATAGTATCAAGACCATCCTAATATGCAAATGGTAAACAATCTGTATTACAAAGAAAACAAGGTGATATTTACAAAAATATCCATACAGAATTCGGACCATTAAAGTGACTTATGACTCTGGTCGATGTTTTGACATTTTGAGCTAGTTATAGTTCCCAAGAAGTTTTGCGTTTGGAAAACTACTAGCACATATTATACATGTAAGGGCTCACCAACCCTTATAAATGCTAGATAGTGCACATCAAAAGGACTTGATGGTTATTGCATATTTAATAGGATCAATACAGAGCATCCTATACCTCATGGTCTCGCAAGCGCTATCATCAAAGGTTACAGATGGTGTCTAAGGCATGGTTATGCGTACAAACCTACCTTTAACTTCTTGGGAGATATGCAATATTAAACGCACCTTTACTTAAATTCATTTTAGAACCCAATATTAGTCAAACTTTTCTGCTTACCAGGTGGTAATTGGATATAAGCATGGCATTCATATTCTTACGCATTTTTGGTTGTACTATATATGTGCCATTACGAGTCCACGTCGTACTATGATGGGTCACGAAAACGATTAAATAGTTATGTTAGATATTTACTCCCAACAATTATCCGCGTGTTAAAACATTTGGCAGGAGATCTCTTACCGCTATATTTGCGGGTTGTCATTTAATAACATAGTCTTCCCGTCATTATGGGGAGATAAGAAAAAGTATTTTCTAAGGGAACGACAGGAATTATTATGGTGTGTTCCCACTGTGTATCATATTGATTCTTGTACTCCACAAATACAAATATGAAGTGACAAATAATAATGGATTTCTTGTCTCATATCGACAACGTGACAAGATCACACTTACCAGCTGCAAATGTTCCTGAAAGGTTAGAAATCCTTAGTATGGGGTACACCATAGATTAAGGTGTTGTAACTACACTTGGTGGAAGTATAGTTAAGGCCGTGGGTCTATAAAGGAAAATGAGGAGACCACCAAGTTCAATCAATACTCACCTAGAAAGTAAGTGGATGAGTATGACATGGCTGCAAGTGTCGCATAATGATGATGCGTTATAGAGTTGCAGGCCAAGTCAGAGTTCCGCTGTAATGGTGCAATGCAAAGCCATAATAGCGGTATTACTGTATAGATTGTTAAGTACTGAAGATAGCATAAACCAACATGGACAATATAGTGCAAGTGCAGCACTATATTGTAAATATATTTGGCTAAGGAATAAATCTTATTGTACGACACAATGAGGATTCATTAAGGGAAAGGCAAGACAAGGCCAAAGTGACAGATGCAACATGCGATGTTGGCATTGAGGCATATTCGTGGAATTGAGTTGGCCTTAACTCAAGGATGATGCAAGAAGAGTGAAATAGACTAAGAGTTATTCTATGGCATTAGTTCAAGTATGGCCAAAGCTTGAATAATGCAAACAAGTTGGTAATGAAAGAGTTGCATTGCTGTTGTCAAGCTAATTGGCGTAGTGAAGCATATATGACGCATGAGTAACTAGAGTGAGCTTAAGGAGATGGCCTTGATGTTTGATGCTTGAGAATTTTCCGTGCATGAGTTTATAATGATAAGCATGCAGGTCCAGGAGGTATGAACGTTGGAGCAAGGAAGAATCCAGTATGCCAAAACAAGTGGCGCAATACGGCTCAAGTGACGGTTACAAGTTGGTTACGAGCTTCACAAGCATGCCAATGACGTATGATGAATTAGAACGGTTATAAAGGAGTTTTATAAATGTGGGAGCAAGATTTCTAACTGCAAAAGAACGGGTGTTGGACGATTGGCGCAAGTTAGAGGAGAACTGGCCAGTTGGCACAGTTATTGGCGGTTACAGAACTGCTCCATGGGACAGATGGTTGTCTCTAGTGTGTACAACGGTTGTACACGGTTTGTCCAAGAAAAGCTGATGTATTAATAGTCCTAAGTCATGGGAAATTCGGTAGCCTAGCCTGTGTGAAGTTTGCATATGTGAGTAGGAGAGTTTTTTTAAGACGAAGACTTGGTTCAAGGGTGAACAAGTCTGTGTAAGTCCCCAAGTGGGCAAGTTTTGTATTTATTCCCTTTGATGCAATAAAAATAGTTGATTGTGTCATGTTCTAAGTGTTACTGGTTAGATGATTGTTGGTAAAGTAGGGCAAAGATTGAATGTATTATGGGGTGCATTTGATGAGTTTAGAGAAGTGAAAGAAGACTGTAAAGACTTCCGATGATTGACCTGACGTGTTGGCTGTTTGCATAAGGTGCAAACTTATAAGGCTGAAGTGCAAGTGGGTAAAGATTTATTCACATAACCATTGTGCTGTCGGGTTACAATTTCGTAGAAAATTTCTGGGGAGTTTGAAGGTATGACAATTAGGGTATCAGAGCTGTGTTTGGTACATAGTTCGAGTGTATTTGTTGGATAATACACTAGTACTTCTTTCCCTCTAAAGCTATTTTCCTTGAGCAAGTAAGTGGTGGGTTATTTTCAAAGTATTTCATTAGAAATTAGTTCCGATGGCATGATAATTGACGAAGAACTACCGGGTACGTTTGATGATCTTGAGGAATATGGTGATCTTGGTGATATAACCATTGATTTCAGTGAAGATGACATTGATATCCCTCTTATTTATGAAGATAAGGGCAGGCTAGACCTACTTGAAGGAAGAACATTAGATTGGTTTAAAGAATTTGAAAAAAGGGTGGGTGCAGCCGAGGACAGGGTGTCTGATACAACCTTGTTGAATTGCGAAACCAATGCTTAAGTGACTGAATTGAAGGTGCAATTCAGTAACATAAAGAAAATACTAACAAGCCATGCGAAGCAAGTGTTAGAGGAAGTGGCAAGCATTCGCGGGTTAATCAGTAACGACATGTTTGTAGGGGAAAACGTGCATGGATAAAGCTCAAACTGAGTCTCCGAGCCAAGAATTTACGTGGGTTCCAGAAATGCTAGAGAAACTGAGAATTTCTTGTATGAAGTTTAGGCATACTCTGAGGTGAATGAAACTGGGGAAGAACAAAAAGTAACTTTCGCAGGCAATTACCTTGGTGGTGATGCAAAGGTTTGGTGTAGAACTATGTTGCAAGAACATGAAGCTACTGGTTATGCCAATCTTATGTCATAGAATGACAAGAAAGATGGAATGAGGTGTCAGTTCTGTCCAGGCAATGGTGCTTGGTTCACAAGAAAAAGTTTACATAGGCTAAAAATGACGGGTACACCACATGACTATGCTGAAAACTTCTTTGCATTGGTGAAATACGTACGTGGCATGAGTGAAGAAGATCAGATGTTCCAATTTCTGGTTGGCACAAGTTCAAGTGTGATTGCTGAACTTAAGAAGCGCAAAATCCAGAGTATCCAGATGGCTATTCAAGCGGTAAGAGGACTTACTAGTGGCACAATGACTAATGATGTGCAAAGTTGTGAAGGTGAAGCCAAAAGGAAGGAAAAATCTATAGGCAGCAAGCATAAGCATGAACCAAGGGAAGATGAATTATTCCCTTCAGCGCGGAAGTATAGGGGATGTTTCATTTGCAAAGGTTTACATTTCGAAAGAAGCTATCCACTCAAATCACTACTTAATGCATTAGTTTGGGATGACTATGGGAGTCATTATAGAAAGACACGTGAAGGCCGAAGTGAAGGTTCAAGGAAGAGACCACGCAGCGAAGTTGTTGCGTACTTAGAAAAGAGTAGAAACAAAGATATAAAACAATAAGGTGTGTTGCTGTCTCATTTGGCAACACCTAGTGCAACAAATGTGGTATTTTCCGATCTTGTTTGGCATAGCTTAGTTTAGCAGTTGTTGCAAACTCTGTGTGTAGAGTTTGTTTGTACAAACTTTTATTTGAGTCTCCAAGTTTGTATATACTTTGCTTTGGTGTAAGCAAGTTTCTTTGTTAATGAAGTTTTAGCTTTCCAAAAGTGATCAAGTGGATCAATCATGTAATGGTACATGGTCTTGTTATGTAAGAGAAATAATGAATGAGGGTGTTTTCATTTATAAAGTCTTGCCTCTTTATTTATGATGTAAATCTAGTTCATGGGGAGATGCTACAAGTAGCATACTTAGCCTAACGTATGCAATGGTGAGACAAGTTGAAAGCTAATAAGCAAATCATAGGACAAGGATCCTAGTTGATGTAGAAATGATGTTGATGTTTTGGGATTGCAAAATGGCACGACGGCGGATGGGCGGCGACAATGCAAGCAATACAACAAGTAAGAAATCATTTCATCTGCAAGCATGAGTTGGGTAGAACTCATGGCCTTAGATAAAGACACACACACTTTCCAGGTGATGTAATTTTTCAAGTGGTAAATAAAGTTCGTTCAAAGACTTGTAGATATTGATTTTAGACTTAATATAATACAAGATTGCCACAATAATATCGAGAGGGACTAGGACTCCAGATTCCACCATTAATCACATCCAATTGGTTCATATAATGATTCTTAACAATTATAGCTCTTTTGTAGATTCTTATTCTTTGCCAAATGTTGATTTTTAAAACATTAGATGTAAATCACAAGCATGGTATATCAAAAGCTCTTACTCTAAGCATTTACCATCAAACAAAATCACAACTAATTAATGAAAATCATAAATCGATTAAACATAATGCAAAAAGTCATAAAGAATCAAATATAGTTACCAAACCATTGTGAAATAATGCTTCCTCCATCGTCCCAGTGATGGGGTTTAGCTCCTCATATTATTCACATTCTCAAAATAGGTGTTTATATCTCAAAAGTGTGAAAAACAAGAGAAAACTAATAAAGTAGACAATTTGCAACGCTACAGAGGCGTTACAAATAGACTGTTACAATGGGTGTTGAACTATTACAGGGAAAAGATGACAAGCTTGTTATAATTGAGATCTATTGAACATCGATACTTCTTTTGTGTTGTTTGAATACGACTTCCTCTGCGACTGTCCTCGTCTGTTCAATGTTCATCACCTTCGTCTTCTTCCCTGAAAGTACAGAAATCGTCTGCAACTTTCTTTCCTCGCTCTGAAACCTCCTTTTAGGCCCCCAAAACTCTCGACTCTCTTTTAGGACTCCTACCAACCTATATATACTCAACAGGTCAATAAAACCCGGTAAAATCTTCCAAAAACCTTCCCTGCCTTTCACCGGAAGTCACAGCTTATTTATGCTCCTCTTTCTTCTCTATTTACGCGTATTTCAGCTGCCAAAATTTCCCAAATCTCGCAGAATAAATCTCAAGATAATATCCCTTTACCTTGCACGTAACTTCCAAAAGAAAGTCACAAAACCTACCCGAGAATGACACCTCCCCTGTTTTGAAAAGGAAAGAATATCTTCCTTTATTTATCATTGATACGATCATTACCTTCCATGTTCTGGTCAAACAGGTTTGTCCCAATCGAAACCAAGCCAAAGTCCGGCTAAAACTCATTCAACATCAATCTGAATAACTCCGGGTATCTCTCATGCCATGTATTATCGTGAACACATCAAACCTCCTCTTTTTACGTTTTCAAACCAACTACCTTCGTTGTCTCATCAAACCAGGCCAGAACCAAACTATGTCTTTGAAAATCTCCGAGTAAAACATGTCCAAGCCCTGCTTTTCTGTCCCACATCCGAGTATCTTTTCTTTCCCTGATTTATCGAAAATCAAATTATCCAGCCCAATCTACGCTGTTAAGTCACTTGCACTAACCCTGTTTCGCCAAATATACTCCAACGCAACAAATGTTCATGATTAAATCTCTACACAAAAGCCTCAGATTTTGAATTTCCAATCTGCCAGTTAACTGCATTTTCTCCCGCCAAAACTTGATTTTCAAATGTTGAAGATGAGTTCCCCTTATCAACTGAGGTGCCCCTTAACACTTGGGTGTTCTGGGTGTAAATAGAACGTGGGTGCCCCTTAGTAATTGAGGTCACCCCTTATCCAAAATGGGGTCCAAATAGCAGGTGTCCTCCGGAGGTTCCTTTTGCAACTTTTCAAGCCGATTTCTCCCCACAGGTTTATTTCTCCAAAAACACCTACAAAGACACAAAAAGCCATAATAAATACGAAATCGAACACTAATAATATATACAATTGAGATTATATCAGACACAAAAATGTGTCTATCACCGGGCAATTAGCAATGCAGTTCAAAGAAGTATTTGGAGACATATTGGCTTTGAAGGCATAGCATATGGACAGCTAAAGGGTTAGCTAATGATACGTCCAAGAGAATAGTTAGTCATAGTTTTAAATGGGTTGTGCAACTCAATAGTTTTGTTGCATGGAAGTTAAGCAAAGAAAACTCACCATTTTAGTACGGGTATGCAAGATGACATAAGTATAGAGTTCATACTTGGTGGCCACATTCAGAGAAATGAGTTCTTGAATGTTGCTTTCATAATCGGGATTTGGTAAGGCATGAAGTGTTGAATTCAGGTATCTCATGCAAAGAGAACCCCGATTACTTTGTGACGTGCTTAATGAGGAGCGCGGAGAACAACAGTTCAACGGCGAAGTAGCCTAACAAAAATGATTGAAAATGAATCCAAGTCGTTTATAAGTCCTTGTCACGTTGAGTGAGATGCAAGAGGCAATGTCGGGAAGCGATGGCAATGATCATGGTGGTCAGATTGAGAAGAATCATTCAGTGCGTACACTTAGGCGCAAATGATTCATGCGAAATTCAGGCCTAAAGGGAGTTGGCTAAGAAGAATTTCAGATTTTGATTTGGGTATTGATGCATGATTTGAGTAGAAGCGTAAGCGTAGTGCACGACGCCAAGAAGTGGCTCAAATATATGAGATAAATGGAAAAGCAGTCAAACTAGGTGATGGCATGTGGTACTAGGCATAGAGTTTTGGCAAGAAGGAAGACCAAACAAGTTTGCTGAATTCTGAGAGTGACTCAGAAGTGTACAAGGCCGAAGAACAAGTATATCGAGTATACTTGGTTGCGTTCAACGAGGGCGTTGAACGAATTAGGTGGGGGAGGTCTATGACATGGCTTCAACTGTCGCATAATGATGATGTTTTACAGAGTTGCAGGTCAAGTTAGAGTTTCGCCGTAATGGTGTAATGCGAAGCCATAATAGCGGTATTACTGTATAGACTGTTAAGTGATGAAGATATTATAAACCCACAGGGCCAATGTAGTGCAAGTGCAGCACTACATTTTAAATACATTTGGCTAAGGAATGAAGCTTATTGGACGATACAATGAGGCTTCATTAAGGGAAAGGCAAGACAAGGCCAAAGTGACAGATGCAATATGCGATGTTGGCATTGAGGCATATCCGTGGAATTGAGTTGGCCCAAACTCAAGGATGATGCAAGAAGAGTGAAATAGACTAAGATTTAGTCTATGGCATTAGTTCAAGGCTGGCTAAATCTTGAACAATGCAAACAAGTTGGTAATGCAAGAGTTGCATTGTTGTTCTCAAGCTAATTAGCGTAGTGAAGCATATATGACGCATGAGTAACTAGAGTGATATTAAGGAGATGCCATCGATATTTGATGCTTGAGAATTGTCCGAGCATGAGTTTAGAATGATAATTATGCATGTAAAAGAGGGCTGAACATTGGCACAAGGCAGAATCCAGTATGCCAAAAAAACTGGCGCAATACGGCTCAAGTGAAGGTTACAAGTTGGTTACGAGCTTCACAAGCATGCCAATGAATGATGAAGTAGAATGGTTATAAAGGATTTTATAAACATGTGAGAAAGATTTTTAACTGCAAAAGAATAGGTGTTGGACGATTGGCGCAAGTTAGATGAGAACTGGCCAGTTGGCACAGTCATTGGCGGTTACAGAACTGCTCCATGGGACAGATGGTTGTCTCTAGTGTGTACAACGGTTGTACACGGTTTGGACAAGCAAAGTTATTGTATAAATAGTCCTAAGGCATAAGAAATTAGGTATCCTAGCATGTGTGAGAGTAAGCCTAGCATATCTGAGAGTGAAGTTTGCATATGTGAGTAGGAGAGTTTTTTTAAGACGAAGACTTGGTTCAAGGGTGAACAAGTCTGTGTAAGTCCCCAAGTGGGCAAGTTTTGTATTTATTCCCTTTGATGCAATAAAAATAGTTGATTGTGTCATGTTCTAAGTGTTACTGGTTAGATGATTGTTGGTAAAGTAGGGCAAAGATTGAATGTATTATGGGGTGCATTTGATGAGTTTAGAGAAGTGAAAGAAGGATGTAAAGACTTCCGCTGATTGGCCTAACATGTTGGCTGTTTGCATAAGATGTAAACTTATAAGGCTGAAGTGCAAGTGGGTGAAGCTTTATTTACAGAACCATTTGTGGATGGGGAAAGACGTGTCGCCGTTTTTTTGGGAAAGTGGAAAGTCGAGCGAGTTGTCGAGACTCCTCAGCCGGGCAAGATGTTAATCCTCAAACAGATGCACCGCTGTAAAATGGGTTCTTAGATTCGGGAAATCAATCTGTATGACTCCGGCCTAAACCAAGAAAATGGACATTCCAGAATCAATTCGGTCGCAAAGAGGGAGATGGGTTGATCTGTAGGAGGGAAGATGAGAATTGTGTGGGATCAGTGACGATCGAGGATTGTGGGTGTGTTGAAGGTTTTTATAGTATTAGTGAATTATTGAGTTCTGATAAGTTATAAGTGATTGAT
The DNA here is from genome assembly GCA_023529315.1 of Papaver bracteatum. NCBI lineage: Eukaryota > Viridiplantae > Streptophyta > Magnoliopsida > Ranunculales > Papaveraceae > Papaver > Papaver bracteatum. Next base: position 329,884 of record JAJJWX010004825.1, read on the forward strand.
GAATTCTTGAGAGTAGTTACTCGAGAAATTCAGTGTTAGACGTGTATTCGAGTGTTCGAATGTCGATGTTTAATCACGAATTCAGAGACTTATTTGTACTGTTAGAGTAGTAACACCACTGACCCCTGTAAGTGTGACGGTTTCTTGAGTGAAAGAGTGGGAAAGTGGGAGATCGTGGTAAAGTTAGTTCCACGTCGTGCAGAGATTTGACCGATCATGCACCCACTACTTTGCTAACTCCTTCAACCGTAGAAACGACTTACGCACATTTCTCGTCGTGGAATGAATCCACGTGTCGTAGACCGCCAGACCAAAACCCTAAGTGATATCCCCCCATTTGTGACACGATTGAAGTTTTCATGAATCGTGGAGTCTGTGGGGAAGATGTGTTTAGGTTTAATCAATTATTGACTGATTAGACACTGAGACTAAGTTTGGTGAATCAAACATGAATAGTGAATGCTCAGCGATTCATGGGTCTAACATGTAGTTCTCTGGGGAGATGTCAGTATGACAAGTTACTAACTAGATTGATTGAGCAAATATTGCCGCGAATTATGAGAATTAAATGAGCAACTGAGCAAGTATTTCTCAATTCACCGAATTATGGGAAACTTATGGGCAATTGAGCAAGTATTGCTCAAATCTCCAAAATTAAGGATTTGATGGGAAACTGAGCAAGTATTGCTCAATTCACCAAATACTGGAGAATTGTCGAATATGGAGAATTGTCGAATATTGACTAATATTTAGGCGATTAAGCAAGTATTGCTTAACGAATTATTTACTGGTGATGTGATATATTAAAATACTAATTAAAATATTGGTAGATTACTGAATATTGTTTAATTAATTTTGGATGTTGATTGATGCATCAACATAAATTTATTAGTGTTCGAAATTGCTCAGAATGATGGTTTCACAGAGCGTTCATTCGAAACCCTAATTTTGGACAATCCTCAGTCAATTAGAGAATTACCGAAAATTAATTATGAGTGATAGAGGGACTGACCACATGGAATTTAGAGAGTCCATGTGATTCCCAGCGCTCGAGTGAGCATGCACCAGGGTTCTCAGTTTTAGGGTTGGTAAAAAGTGATGATTAAATGGGGAGTTCACCATTTACTGAAAATCTTGCTGGGTTCAGCATTAGGTGTAAAACCTAAGTATGAGAGATGGGATCGACCAAGAGAACCAGGGTCTGGCACTTAGTAACCAAGTGACCAAGTTTTGGTCGTTTGGAGGATTCTCCAGTTGGTTAGAGAGATCTCGGGCCCAATATGAGCAATTGAGCAAATTAGGTCAGAATTGTGAAAACATGTGGGACCGGCTTTGTGCAAGCCCTAGAATCAACCTAGTCTGGCATGGAGGGATGCATGTGTTTCCATGATGTCTGTGTCTCCATAATGAGAGTTTCAATATTTTCTGATGCGTTTTTGAGCGATGTTGTGAATTTTCAGAAGAGTTTCATCTTGGCTGAGAATTCTCGACTTTTTGGTGGAATGAGCATGTATGCTCAATTCATCAATATTTTGAAAATATTAAAATAAAATATTTTAATAATCCAAAATTTCCGTGAGGGGCTAGCCGGACGCGTGACCATGTTGGCTTTTGGTTTTTCGTGATTCGAGCAATATTTGAGAAAATATGGAGAAGTCACGAATTTTGTTCAAACCCAGGAATTTCACGAGTTGAGGGAAATAATAATAATGAGAAATTAGGGATTTCAAGGTGTGGGACCGACCACGGCTAGGGCATGGAAAGCCGTCCAAGTTGCCCGGTCCCGCACACCTTTCCCTATTTATTATTATTTTTCGTGAATCCTTGAAGTTATGGAGAGTCCTTGAAGATATGGAGAATCCAGGAAGATATGGAGAATCCATGAATATTTGGAATAATAATTATAAAAAGCTAAGGATTGTGAGGTGTGGGACCGGCCACGGCTTGGGCATGGCCGTCCGACTAGGTTGCCTGGTCCCGCACACCTCTCCTTATTTTATAATTGTTTGGTGAATCCTCCAAGTTATGGAGAACTCTCGAGTTTTTGCACAAATTGGGAAATTTTTACCAAGATGGAGAACTCTCCATGGGTTTATGAAAATCGTGAGAAAATAAAGAAAATAATGGGGAAGCATGGGACCGGCCACGGCTAAGGTACGGCCGGTGGGCCCGACCCATGGGCACTTCACATTATTTTATTGTTTATTATTTTCTCTCTCCTATTTTGTGGAGAACTCTCCATTATTTCATGTTTTTTGATGCTCGTTCGCGAATTCGGGTGCTCAGTCGTGCATCATTGTCGAGTACACTTGCACCATTTTGCGGGACTTACTCAGTGATGATTCAGATGCCCAATGGTTGAATATTTATTGCTAATTCATGAAATTCGGTGCAGAATAGTTCATGAAACGAGACAATAAAATAATTGGCTATTTATTATCAATTCATAGGATCAGTTGTGGATTGACCATGAACTAATAATAAAACATGCATTACCATTCCATGGGATCGTGGATTCGACCATAGAAACAGAGTAATAAATTTAGCTATTACCATTTCATGAGATTAGCAGTGAATTCGATCATGAAATCGGAGTAATGAGATAAATTGTTGTTGCCATTCCATGGGATCAAGTCGTAGATTCGACCATGGAATCAGAGCAATTGTTTATTGCCATTCCATGGGATCAGGCCGTGGATTCGACCATGGAATAGGAGCAGTTGTTATTGCCATTCCATGGGATCAGGCCGGGGATTCGACCATGTAATAGGAGCAATAATAGATTATTCTGGGAATTCAGTGGTGAATGTCACGGCATAATTAATCTATGTGCATAGTCAAGAGACGGAAAATCCTGAGGGTTCTCTCAGACTCTATGGAGAACACCCGAGTCTATACACGTCGCTTTACATAGTCAGGATCAGTGAGTGTCACTGTCCTGAAGGCGTTTTTGCTCTCAATATGACGGAAAACCGCCCAATCGTTCTTCTATGTAGAGGGGGGTCGCTCTCATGTAGTCAGGGAACAATGAGTATCTGATGCGTGTCGTAGGTGCACTCAAATTAAATTACTTATTTCCAAACAATTAACTGGAAGTAAGGATCGTTCCCACGAAGAGCAGGGAGTTTAGTTGTCAAAAGTGTCACAATGGGGGGATTTTTGTTTTAGATTCAAAATAAAATCAAAGAAATTAAAAATAATTAAGTTGCAAGCAATAAAGAGAAATATGATCAGGGAATCCTTCTTCGTTGCTAAACCGTTATCAAGTTATTATATTCATCCATTAATACAATTAATCACAGATTATTACCAACCGTGGAATAACAGCTAGCTCAGTGCTATCTGTTGGTGCAAAATTAATCACCCCAACAATCTTCGAGATGTGCGTATGATGATCAAATCGCCACCGTTGATGAAGAATCTCCAAACAATTGATCAAAAAAGGTGGGGGGTACCTGCAAAAACACTCCGATGCTAAAATCAGCGGATGTTCTATGCAAGTAGGTTGTTTAGAAAAAGGAAAGAAGTTGTGTACCTTTTGTGCTGAGATTTAGCCTCTATATATAGGCAGAACTAGATGTAGATTTAGGGTTTTGATAGTTATCCCAATAAATTCCCTCATCTGTATAAATCCCAAAACACGTCCAGATTCATGATAAACCATAATATTTATCATAATCCTTATTTATCTTGAATAATAATTATCTTGAATAATTATTAATATTTCAGATAATTATCCCTTTAATTTAGGATCATGTATTTATCTCAAACAATATTAATAATTATAAATAAATATTCAAGACTCATGGGCTTCAATAATAAGTCTAGTGGGTTTCCACAATAAACCCACTGGTTTCCCTAACAACCCAACCCCAGGCTTCCACAATAAGCCATGTGGGTCGCCATAATAAACCCACCGGTTTCTACAATAAACCGTACCAGGCTTCCACAATAATCCATGTGGGTCTCCACAATAGACCCACCGGTTTCCACAATAAACCGTACCAGGCTTCCACAATAAGCCATGTGGGTCTCCACAATAAACCCACCGGTTTCCAAAATAAACAGTACTAGGCTTCCACAATAAGCCATGTGGGTCTCCACAATAGACCCACTGGTTTCCATAATAAACTGTACTATGCCCATTCCGAATAGCTTGTGCGGCACGCACATACACTATTTATATAGGGTACAAACATCGCCCCCTCTTAATTCTCAACTTGTTGATGGATTAAGAAAATCCAAAGAAGAACTAACCTTCGTGGCTCGCTCCAATTTTCCATATGCTTCTTATCCGATAACCTTTCTTATCCTTGGCCAGCTTGTTGTGTGGTTTTGCCCCAAAGTCGACCATATGCCAAATAGATCGGCATGTTATGTCCTCTTGCTCTCCATTTAGCTAACAATTGACCGACATGTTGGTGTGACATCGACGATACGCTTCGCGCCCAGCCAAACAGACCATACCGACATGTTAGGCTTCCATAATAAGCCATGTTGGTTTATACAATAAACCCAACGGTTTCCACAATAAAACGTACTAGGCTTCCACAATAAGCCATGTGGGTCTCCACAATAGACCCACCGGTTTCCACAATAATCCGGGCTAGGCTTCCACAATAAGCCATGCGGGTTTCCACAATAACCCGGGCTAGGCTTCCACAATAAGCCATGCGGGTTTCCACAATAAACCCACCGGTTTCCACAATAAACCGGGCTAGGCTTCCGCAATAAGCCATGTGGGTTTCCACAATAAACCGGGCTAGGCTTCCACAATAAGCCATGCGGGTTTCCACAATAAACCCCCCGGTTTCCACAATAAACCGGTCTAGGCTTCCACAATAAGCCAGATGAGTTCTTTCATATTTCTCCTTTGCTCCTCTCGCTCCAATACGTCCAATGATATTGAGATGCGTCCAGTCTTGCATCAACATTTTCAAGTACTCAGATGTACTCCAAAAATTCCTTGTACAAAATACTCACGTACTAGCTTGCCAAGCAGGGCAATGGTAACCCATTTTCCAGAAAAAAGGCCCACGCGATACTCCTGCATAGTTTTATGCCATGTTGATCCGATTATTCCTTTGTGAATGTCTCAATAGCTCTATGCCTTGGTGCAGTCTTCTTATTGGTGCCACATGTCATAGTGTTCAGTTAGCTGATACTAGTTGACACGTCACTGTTACTGTCGCGTCAATATTATGTTGGAGGGAGGAACTATAAAAAATATCGCCTCGAACTCCTCCACAATTTTATCTTGTGCGGAAGTCAATCGTGCCTTAAAAAAGTGGTGCTCCATTCATCGTATTCATCATAAACGGCGATCATCATATTTTTTCTTCTTCTCAAGTAAATACTCTGTCGTAAATTTGGTACGAGGTGCTTTTATTAAAGCCAAATATCTCTTTTGCAGTATGTCACTCCTCCAATTCCAACGATATTACGAAGAAACAAACTTCTAGATAAAGACTGGGGGTTACCTATATGGTACAGGTCACCAGTTTGCTTTGTGCATCTTCCCGTCTTCCTTTCCTATGTGGTACAGGTCGCCAGTTTGCTTTGCACAACTTCATGTCTTCCTTTCCTAGACGCGAGGGTGTTCACACGCATGTGTCACTCTTCTTTGATTGCATGCTTGGCGACACTTTAGCCGCCCATAATATCTATAGAGATATTCCCAAGTAGAAAATACGCCCCCATGTGAAGCAGGAACTAGATCTATTATATCCGTTCCTCACTTGCTAGACGGCTCTGGGCTTATGATCACATATATTTCCATTATCTTCTTATTTCTGGTTCCATCATGATTTTTCCTTTTGGAATCTCTCAAGCGGGACATTATAAAGACGCCCCCAACTGTAATAACAAGGCTAGCGCCTGCTGCTCGATGAGACTGTGTGCTTTCCAAGGTGCAAGTCTTTCATACTCGCATGCAAGACGAGATTTTATGCTTGCGGTAAGATCAAGACTTATGTTCTCACGTGAACGGTGAGGCTTCAAGTGCTTGTGAAGTGATGCAAGGCTAAATGTTGAAGGGTATAAGCAATCCTCATCTTGAACTTGATCATGTCGCTATCCATGAACCTCGATCTCGACCATGTAGCTATCGACGAACCTCGAACTTGACCATGTCGCTATCGACGAACCTCGAACTTTACCATGTCGCTATCGACGACCCTCGAACTCGACCATGTCGCTATCGACGACCCTCGAACTCGACCATATCGCTGCCCCAAGTGCATATAAAAGTTTCTCTAACACTGGATTTTTTGCTTCCCTGTTGTAGGAAATTGAAAGGCGATTCCAACGAGCCAAAAATCACTTTATTCGGACTTAAAACGAATAAGTTATTGGCGAAATAAGATTTGAATGAAGCGCATTGAACAGACTAAGTTTATTCAGTCATGTGTTTCTTCACAAAATAAGTCGTAGCACAGATGGTCGAAGGAAGGAACTTCCAAGCTATGGATCCCGAGTTCGACTCTCACCTCCTGCACATATTTTTCATCCTTTTGTCGAACTACCAAAGAAACGTGGCATACTGTGCTGACGACTGCATCCGTATGCTGACATGGCAGCCAATGAATGGACTGATGATGCGGACGTGGCGATGAACGTGCTGACATGGCACGGATACACGGACAGAATAGGTGTTGACATGGCTGCTGACTAGGCGCTGATGTGGAAGCTTCTATGCGGACATGGCAGCATATCCGGTCGAACTACCAAGGCAACGTGGCATACTCTGCTGACGACTGCATCTGTATGCTGACATGGCAGCCAATGAATGGACTGATGTTGCGGACGTGGCGATGGACGTGCTGACGTGGCACGGATACACGGACAGAATAGGTGTTGACATGGCTGCTGACCAGGCGCTGATTTGGAAGCTTTTATGCGGACATGGCAGCATATCCGGTGACATGGCGTTTGCTGACTGTGCTGAAGCGCTGCTGAAGTGGCATGTCTCATAGCTGGCATAGCGTAGATCGATGACGTGTCACCAAAATATCCATGTGTCGCCATATGATTGACTAGTGGCTGCTACAATGGCGGATGACGTGGCTAACAGGTTCAGTTTGGACCACTTGGGTCACTGACACGTGGCTGAATTTCATACGCTATTATTGGTTGAACCAGTTTGCTAAACCGGAAGTTGGACCTGAGGCTGGAAAGATCCTATGGTGTGGATTTTGTCGATCGGACGATTCATATTGGCTGGATCTGGAGCTATACCAAAGGTTGGATGAAATAAATCTTTGGCAATGGTTGCTGGAACCCTTTTCGCCACGCTTTCTTCAACTCTTTCGCAACAGTTTCTTCATCTACGTAATAGTTCCTTCCACTGTTTCGCAACAGTTTCTTCAATGTCGCAACGGTTTCTTCAATCTCGCAACAATTTCTTTAACTGTTTCGCAACAATTTCCTGAACCCTAACTTTTGTCTTTTATCACAACGTTTCGTAGACTTTCTTCTACGTCGTTATAACTTCCTGCAACTTTCTGGAAATTCTGAAAAGGTTGTGAAACCTTCTGTAACTTCTGTAACAGTTGTGACACCTTCTGTAACTTCTGAAAAGGTTATGAAACCTTCTGTAACTTCTGTAACAATTGTGAATCTTTCTTTAACTTCTGAAAATGTTGTGAAACCTTCTGTAACTTTCTGTTCACAACGATTTTGAAACCCTAGTTTCGAAAATCGTTTGAGAACGGCTTCTATCAAATGGGGAGCACGATATTTTCTTCGTAATCCCCTTAGTCGGCGCCAAAAGATGTTGGTGCAAAATTAATTACCCCAACAATCTTCGAGATGTGCGTATGATGATCAAATCGCCACCGTTGATGAAGAATCTCCAAACAATTGATCAAAAAAGGTGGGGGGTACCTGCAAAAACACTCCGATGCTAAAATCAGCGGATGTTCTATGCAAGTAGGTTTTTTAGAAAAAGGAAAGAAGTTGTGTACCTTTTGTGCTGAGATTTAGCCTCTATATATAGGCAGAACTAGATGTAGCTTTAGGGTTTTGATAGTTATCCCAATAAATTCCCTCATCTGTATAAATCCCAAAACACGTCCAGATTCATGATAAACCCTAATATTTATCATAATCCTTATTTATCTTGAATAATTATTAATATTTCAGATAATTATCCCTTTAATTTAGGATCATGTATTTATCTCAAACAATATTAATAATTATAAATAAATATTCAAGACTCATGGTCTTCAATAATAAGCCTAGTGGGTTTCCACAATAAACCCACTGGTTTCCCTAACAACCCAAACCCAGGCTTCCACAATAAGCCATGTGGGTCTCCACAATAAACCTACCGGTTTCTACAATAAACCGTACCAGGCTTCCACAATAAGCCATGTGGGTCTCCACAATAGACCCACCGGTTTCCACAATAAACCGTACTAGGCTTCCACAATAAGCCATGTGGGTCTCCACAATAGACCCACTAGTTTCCACAATAAACTGTATTATGCCCATTCCGAATATATTGTGCGGCACGCACGTACACTATTTATATAGGGTACAAACACTATCCCCTAAATTCCTTATATCACTGAGTACGGAAGCTCTCTAATACCAGATTCTATTCGTCTAAACCACCTAGTAGTAGCTCACTCAAGTTGTAATTTCTCCCAATGCTTTATCTTTTGTGAATTATAGATTGATCCTAGTAGTTAGACTCTTAGCTCAAGGTCCACTTTCTAGTGTTGTTTATACTCACAATCGCTACACAGAATCCCTCTGCAAGGTCTTGTGTTCTCTAATTTTGTATGAATTATTCGACTATTACTTATCTCCTAACTCAATACTAGCATTTGATTGAATCAAAAAATTAATTCAGTTGGCCACCTAAACAATCTATCAATTAATCATAAATGTCTAATTAGTATAAATAATCAATAATCATGTGAAGAACTTCAAAATATATTTATATAATAACTCAAATCGTGTCTAGAACTTAGAATTCATCCCCAATCACTAAGAAGTTTAGATACACATGGTACTAACAAAACCCATGATTTTCATATAATAAAATGGTAAAGAAATAGTTACGGTGACGAAGAATGCTCTAAAACCCTAGCTTTTCTCCCTTGTGTTCTTCTCTCCATAACTTGATTAAAGATTAAAAGATTGATGTCCAAAAATATTAGAAGTTCTCTTATATAGGTGTCCCAATTGTAGTTGTGCCCGTGCTCGAATCCCAGTTGAAATAGTGTGCCAAACTTGCCAAAAACTAGCCAAAAGAATGCCAAATCCGTGTAACCACGTCCAACAACCTTTATGGGCTTCACATGAACAGTAAAGCCCAGCCCAAATCCAATTTCTCAGCTACATTTTGGCTTGTCAGTTTCAGGAGACTGACAGCCTATTTTGCTTCTTTCATTACGGATGGGATATTCCATCCGTATGTTCTCCTGGATGTTTTAACAAATTTATTCTTTTCAATCACGGCTGGGTTTTCCAACCGCAACTCCTCTTGTGTTTTACGATGGATTTACCGTGGTTTTCTCTCCCGGAAACTCGAACCCGTGTTCTCTCGAGCTCAACTAGCAGCAGCTTCCATTGTCCTTCGTTCATAAACCTACAACCAATAATGACAGCAATAGCTGATCATCTTCCAGGCGTACGTGATCATCATTAGTTCCAACTTCAGTTATCGAAACTAACTACAGCCAAGGATAGCAACACCTTCCTCATCTTTATTACCGAGAATCATGACTACTTCCAAACACGGCAGAACCCATCAACAGCTCCCGTTCTGCACTGTATCTCGAACTCAAGATTCCTCGTCAATATTACTGTCGCCATCATCATCCCAGCAACATCTCGTAAACAAGACAGCAATGGAAGCACGTCCATGCTTCAAGTTTTGTCACCGTTAACCTTCATAGAAACACTTCCTTCTCAAACACCGTAATTGCATAGCTCCATTGCTGACCATTAATGGCAACAGCATCATCACTCAGCTCGAGTTTTATCTGTTATTATCCACAGCACCATCATATATTCTTCCCTGTCAAGCATCAAAGCTAGCTTCAAACTCATTCCCTGTCCAGCATCACTTCCTTTTTACGTCACAGCCAAAACTCCATCACTGCCGCTCGAGCTCTGCCAAGCATCACGAGTGAAAGAAACCATCATACGGGTTCTTCACATCCACTGCCCTGTTACTTAGCTGCCAACACCAGCGATCATCCCATCAGTCCACTTCTCCATTTCTAAACAGCAGTATCAGTATAGCTTCACCTTCATAATCTCCTCCCTATTCAAACTTGAGAAAAACACCAGCTTATTTGCTTCTCGAGTTCCATCCTTCGCAGGTCACCACTTCCATCGAGTTCAACCATGATCAAAAGCCCCTTTAAACCTATTATAACAGCTTCATGAACAACACCATAGACGTCCATGTTATCCCTCGAGTTATCATCATTCATCTGCATGTTTACGTACTTTAGTAAAGAGGAAGAAGGTGGCAGCCCGTAGTAGATTACCCGGGCGCCTTTAGTAGCTTTTGAATCTTGGCAGCCCCTTAACAGATTGGCTACCCCTTACAAATTCTGTGCGCGCAACTTTGCTTGCTTCAAATGCCCATAAAATCTTCATACGACGTCGGAACGACTCTATTCTTTCGCCGTTGTCTTCGTATTTTCGTCATCTTCGAAATGATAGCATGCACTCCTAAGTTCGAACGAGTTCCACTTGGTCTTTGACCTTTCTCCGCTTTTAGCTAACTTCTTTTATTGCACAATTAAGTGCAAATTCACTTCTTTTGGATGATTCACCTAATAAAACACAAATAGAAAAAAAAAAGAGTAATATACAATAATTCGCAAGAAAATATAGCAAATACTAGCATGGATTCGACACTAAATATATGCAAAATATGCACTTAACAAATTCCCCCACACTTGACTTTTTCTAGTCCTCGAGCAAACTATCTAAAATACAACAACTCCATGTCTCCGAGGATATGGTTACTCTTAGCATGAATAACAGGCCTTTAAACCCCTAGGTGTCCCTAGTGGACGAGTTATAGTCTCGTGAGGGCTTACGAGAGATATACCCACAAAACCTACTCCAACTTCAAAGCGTTCTAGCTTCCCAAGCATCCAAAGAGCTACGAGGACATATAATTTCTGCATGCTAGTAATAAGAAGTTAGAAATACCAAAGAACATATTCATTCTTTAATCTTGAGTGAGAAATAACCACACCATAATGAGAGAAACGCGTGTTTGAGAATGATCAATAAGCATTTCGCCTCGACTTCTGCCTCACTTAAAAGGATTTTATGATAATTGCACTCAATAAGACGGCTTTTTTTATGGGTCTCACATGTGTGTAGGTAGGAATGAAGAGAGAATCCTACACACGTTGAATGGTGGGAAGGTAACCTTCCGAATTATTTCTGGAGACTCCACAAAATCGTGGAAAACAAAGATATTTTTCAGATGATCTCTAAGAAAGGAAATCAACCACTATAGCAAGGATGAGAGTACTTACCGCCTTCACATCTGATTGCAATGATGAAAGCACCACTCTCACAGCATCCAATAGAAACTTCTTCCTTCCTTCGGCTCGTCTTCTTCATCTTGGTCTTCGGTCTTCAACTGTTGATGATAAACTCTTGAACTTGTAGAACTTCGACAATTTGTAACTTTTTTCCTCAATTTCCTTGTTGCTTGAAACTTCTTTATATATTTTTCTTCCACGTGGCCTTATTGAACAAATAACAACCTAAATGCAAATCTCTTTGTATATATATATATATATATTTTTTTTTTTTGTTTTTTTTTTTTTTTTGAAGAGAAATTGCAACTAAAACAATAAAAGTGAAATAAAATTAACATGGCCATAAGAGAAGTACTTTACCACTTTGATCTTCACAACTTGTATTGTCTTTGTATCTTAAACTTCAATAACTCTCATCTTTTGATTTTCTTCACTCTTCTTGTAAATAAGTCTTCAACTGGTATATAAAAATATGCTCATTGTATGTTGCTTTAATTGGATACGAAATTTGCTCTTCCTTGTATTGTTGCTTGTAAACCTCAAACGTCTTCAACTTCCTTGTATATTTTTGATGTCGCTCCATTGCTAATGATGATGTGTTTCTATGGACCTGTTGTTGGCGAGAGAGAGAATGGTGCCTTCAAATCAAACTACAAGAAGGTGGCTTTCATCTATAGACGTCACCCTTATGATTGACAAAATTAGCACTCAAGAGATCAAAAATAGTGCTTAAAATGGTGTGAAGTTGGGTAGCTCACCATTCTACCCGGAATTAACGTACGGTGACACACACTCAAAAGAAAGCTCTTTAGTCAGCTACAAAGAAAATTTGGTTTGGTGCCTTGGTTGATATGAAAATGGGTAGTCTCCGCTAATGATTGATCAGCAACTCTAATAATACATTTCTCCCTGCTCCTAATTTGCATCACCGGCATGATTAAATCCATTATTTAACACTCCAATTCGTAAGAATATTCCAAACGTAGTTCTCTAACACTTCCAAGTTCAGTTATGTCGGTCAGAATCTCTATGTAAACATACCTAGAAGTATGCTAGTGACTCTAAAATCTCTACAAGTTGAATGTTTTTTATGAAATTTTTTGAAAAATCTATATACAAAATACTCCCCCACACTTAAACTTCACATTGTCCTCAATGTGTAAAACCGAAAGTTCTGAATTCTGACGTAACAGCAGATAAAACGCAAAAACTGTACAAATTGGTAAGGAATTTGGAAAAACTTCATTTCACAAAAGTTGTTCATCTATGTGTTTTATACAAAGTGTTAATAGGGAACATTGTTTTGATGAACTGTCTGACAGTTATGGTCTCTGAACTGAACTACGTGCAGTCTGAATTTTTCTGACAAAAAGGTATTCATCATAATTTTCTTCTAAAATAGATTCCGGACTCAATGAAATTAAACATGGGGATGCAAATATGAAATAAAAACCTAAGAAAAATAAAATACAAAATATAGAGATACAAAACCGATGGGTTGCCTCCCATTTAGCGCTTAGTTTTACGTCCTCAGCCCGACTTGGCATTCTCCTTATTACTCCTCCAGAGGGAGCAAATATTGAAGCTCTATCTCATCCACATTCACATAAGCGATGTTTTAATAGTATGGCTTCAATCTATGGCCTTTGACCTTAGACGTAGTCTCATCTCTAAGACTAGTGATGTCAACTGCACCATGAGAATAAACATTAGTAACAACATATGGCCCAATCCATCTGGACCTTAGCTTACCGGGAAATAACTTAAGACGAGAATGAAATAAAAGAACTTTCTGTCCCACAACAAAATTCTTCCGAGAAATCATCTTGTCATGGAAAAACTTAGTCTTTTCCTTATATATACGAGAACTCTCGTAAGCATCATTACGTATCTCCTCTAACTCATTGATTTGTAGTTTCCTATGTTTCCCCTCTTTATCATACTCCATGTTGCACATCTTTACCGCCCAATAAGCCTTATGCTCAAGTTCAACTGGAAGATGACAAGCTTTGCCATAAACCAACCGATATGGAGACATACCAATCGGTGTCTTGTATGTTGTTCTATACGCCCAAAGTGCATCGTTGAGTCTATAACTCCAATCCTTCCGTGTAGTGTTAACGGTTTTCTCAAGGATGGACTTAATCTCACGATTTGAAATTTCAGCTTGCCCACTAGTTTGTGGGTGATACAGTGTACCAATCTTGTGTGTAATGTTGTACTTCTTGAGAAGAGCATGGAAGGATTTCTTGAAGTGCGAGCCTCCATCACTGATAACCACTCTTGGTGTACCATGTCTAGAGAAAATATATTCCTTCACAAACTCACAAACAACTTGAGAATCATTAGTAGGGGTGGCTTTAGCTTCCACCCATTTTGAAACATAATCCACAGCAAGAAGTATATAAAACTTTCCATTCGAATTAACAAAAGGACCCATAAAATCAATGCCCCACATATCAAAAATTTCGACAGTGAGAATAGGATTGAGTGGCATTTGATTTCGAGCACCTAGATTGCCCGTTCGTTGACATCTATCACAAGATTTGCAAAAAGCATATGCATCCTCAAATAGGGTTGGCCAATAAAAGCCACTCTTAAGGAATTTGAGAGCGGTACATTTAGAACCAAAGTGACCACCACAAGCATAAGAATAACAAAAAGATAGAATTGACTGAAATTCAGAGTTTGGTATGCACCTGCGGATAATTTGATCAGCACCATATTTCAACAAGTAGGGCTCATCCCACACATACTGCTTGGCTATTTTCTTAAGCTTTAGATTTTGAAAATTAGACATAGTACTAGGTACTTGCCTTGTAACCAAGTAGTTCACTATATCATCATACCAAGGTGTTGAATCTTCAATTGAGAAAAGTTGTTCGTCTGGAAAACGATCCTGTAATGGGAGTTCTTCTTCGGAAACAACAAGTCTACTAAGATGATCAGCAACTGTATTCTCAACACCTTTCTTATCTCTAATTTCTATATTGAATTCTTGTAGCAAAAGAATCCAACGAATGAGTCTTGGCTTAGCCTCCTTCTTTTTAAATAGGTACCGTAGTGCTGCATGATCAGAATATACAATAACATTGACACCCACCAAATAAGCTCTAAATTTTTCTAATGAAAATACTATAGCCAACAACTCCTTATCGGTAGTAGAATAGTTGATTTGAGCATCGTTTAGGGTCCTTGATGCATAATAAATCACATGCGACCTCTTGTCTACATTTTGACCCAAAACAGCTCCTACCGCATAATCACTTGCATCACACATTAACTCGAACGGCAAATTCCAGTCAGGTGATTTAATAATTGGTGCAGTAGTCAACAATTTTCTTCAATTTATTAAAGGCATCCTTGCACTCCTGGTCGAAGTTAAAGGCAACCTCCTTTTGCAACAATTTGCACATCGGCATTGAGATTTTGGAGAAATCTTTGATAAACCTCCTATAAAAACCTGCATGACCAAGAAACGAGCGAATTTCCCTCACCGAAGTGGGGTATTGTAAGTTCCTAATCAAGTCTATCTTTGCCTTGTCCACTTCGAGCCCTTTAGAGGAAATGACGTGGCCAAGTACAATTCCATGGTCTACCATAAAATGACATTTCTCCCATTTTAAAACCAAATTAGTGTTTATGCATCTTTTAAGCACAAGTTCAAGATTATTTAAACAAATATCGAATGAATCACCATAAACACTAAAGTCGTCCATAAATACCTCAATGATGTTCTCCACGTAATCAGAAAATATACTAACCATACATCTCTGAAAAGTGGCAGGTTCATTGCAAAGACCAAATGGCATTCTTCTATATGCGAATGTACCGAAAGGATAAGTAAAAGTTGTCCTCTCTTGATCCTCTAATGCAATAACAATTTGATTATAGACCGAATAACCATCCAAAAAGCAATAAAACAAATGTCCTGCTAACCTCTCTAACATCTGATCAATGAATGGCAAAGGAAAGTGATCCTTGCGGGTTTCCGAATTGAGCTTTCTGTAGTCTATGCATACTCGCCATCCTGTTTGAACTCTTGTAGGAACGAGTTCATCGTCTTGATTTTTAACAACAGTGACACCTGATTTCTTAGGCACCACTTGCACCTGACTAACCCATTTGTTGTCATAAATTGGGTAAATCACCCCCACACTCAGTAATTTGAGGATCTCTTTCTTTACGACCTCCATCATTGGTGGGTTAAGCCTACGCTGAGCATCACGTACTAGCTTTACATCATCTTCCATAAGGATTCTATGCATGCACATGGATGGACTAATGCCTTTGATATCAGCAATTGTCAAACCAATAGCCGTTTTGTGCTCTTTCAGAACCCGAATAAGGCGTTCTTCCTGTATTGCTGTGAGATTCTTTGAAATAATGACTGGAAGTTCTACCCCATCACCAAAGTAAGCATACTTTAAGTGATCAGGTAGAGGTTTCAGCTCTAATTTAGGTGCCTGCAAAACAGAAGGTAAAGGAACTTCATCAGTAATAGGTAAAGAGATATGTGAAATATTACCTGTTTTAAATTCTTGTGATGTCGTTAAAGCACCACATGTCTCAACAAACTCCTTGGAAATATCAACGTCCAAGTTAGGAATGCCATAGACGTCCAAATCAATGCTATTTTGTAGCACAGATTCAAGTTCATCTTCTTTGTTCAAATCAAACATCTGTTGTGCCAACGAACCAATAACATCAACAGAAAAAATGGAGTGCACATCACTAGGATAACACATGGCCTCAAATATGTTGAAGCGAATGACCTCCTTATCAAATTCCATAGTGAGTGTACCATTTTCCACATCAATCTTCGTCTTTGCTGTTTTCATAAACGGTCTCTCAAAAAGTAACGAAGTAGATGAACAATTATCTCCATTATGCATATCCACAATGTAAAAATCAACCGGAAAGATTAACTGATTCACTTGAACTAACATGTCCTCCATGAATCCCTTAGGATATATATTGGACTTGTTTGCCAATTGAATAGTAATCTTTGCTTATTTTAAAGGTCCAAGATTCAAATAATCATAAACATCGGCTGACATAATAACACTTATGGATGCTCCCAAATCAAGCAAAGCACGCTCGAATCGTCGTTTACCAATAGTAATTGTCACTGTGAAGCCACCTGGATCTTCACACTTTGCGGGAATCTTCTTCAATAGCATAGCTGTTGCACTTTCGCCCACCTGAGTAATTTCATTAGCAATCAACCTATCCTTCCTTGTACATAAATCCTTCAAAACCTTAGCATACCTGGGTACGGTTCTGATAGACTCAATAAATGGGATGTTGATTTGTATCTTGCTGAAAATATCCATGATCTCCTTATCTTGAGCTTGCTTCTTTGATTTGGCAAAACGACTAGGGAAAGGAGGTGGTGTGGTAAAGGTGGGAACCGTGTCCTTAGGTTGGCTGGTTGATGTTGGATTTTCCTTTGGGACGGTTTCCTCCTCTACTTCATTTTCAATGTCGTTATTAACCACTTTTTGTTGTTGTGGCTCTTCAGTTTGTATCCCACTTCTTAAAGTCACTGTATTGACGTGCTCTCTTGGGTTCACAAAAGGTTGTGATGACAACTTTGTCGAAGCTTGTGATTTCATCTGATTCATCTCTGTTGGCCCCATCTGAGTTTGTATATCTTTAATAGCGTTATCAGTTTTTAACTGATTTTGATCAGACTTCTGTTGACTTTGTTGAAACATGGAGATGAGCATATCCATCTTAGACTCTTCAGTTGGAGGTTTCTGTTGTGGTTGGAATTGTTGTTGGAAACCATCTTGTGTTGCATATGGATTAGGAGCTGCAGCTTTCTTATTTGCATAACTAAAATTTGGATGATCTTTCCAACCAGGATTATAAGTATTAGAGTAGGGATCATACCTTGGCCTCGGATTAGTATAACATTTACTTCGGCATCCTCTTCATATGAAGGAACAACTGCAGATGCTATACGTTGTACCATTTTTTCCACATTAGTCATTCGTTGATCCATGTGTGAAGAATTTCCCATCTCACTAACTCTTCTAACCACCGATGAATCTCTAGTATAAAATTGCTGTGTATTTGCATCCATGCTTTCAATCAAACTAGTAGCCTCCTCGATAGTTTTATTAGCCAGTGGACCACTACTAGCCGTATCAATCAAGTGTCTCTTATGCGGTAGTAACCCCTCATAAAAGTGTGTAATGACAAGTTGTGGTGATATCTGATGATGTGGGCAACTCGCCAACAATATCTTGTACCTCTCCCAATAGTCGTACAAAGACTCTCCAGTAATCTGCACAATTCCACTGATTTCCTTACGAATAGCTGCAGCTTTAGAAGCAGGAAAATACTTCTCTAAAAATAGCTTTATCATTCCGGTCCATGTGGTAATACTTCCGGAAGGGAGATAATATAACCATGATTCTGCTTGGTTCGTTAATGAAAACAGAAAATCTTGTAGAAAAGTTGTATCATCATCATCGCTCTTTTTCATACTTCTTACTGTATTCTGAAACTGCTGCAGGTGTCGATTAGGATCTTCACCCGGTAATCCCTTGAACTTTGGAACCTAATGAAGAAGATTTGACTTAAGTTCCACTGTGTCAATTAGAGTAATACACAGTGGTTGAGATTCTAAACATGGTGATGTTAGATCTCTCAACGTCTTCCTCTCCGGAGGTGGAGGTGGTGGTGGATTATTGTTACCGCCTACCATTGTTGATGTAGAAGGTTCTTCTTGCAACTTTGGATGTGGTTGTAGTACCGTTCCTTTACGGGTTTGAATTCCGCACCTCTGGTAATTCCAATCCTTCGATGCCAGAGATTAATTACCTGAAATAAAATTCTCAAAAGCTAAATCAAAAACTAAAAATATGACTAAAAACAAAAAAAAAACAAACAAAAAAAACAACTAAAGCTACCGACTGCTCCCCGGCAGCGGCGCCAAAATTTGATGCGTGTCGTAGGTGCACTCAAATTAAATTACTTATTTCCACACAATTAACTGGTAATATAATGGAAGTAAGGATCGTTCCCACGAAGAGCGGGGAGTTTAGTTGTCAAAAGTGTCACAATGGGGGGATTTTTGTTTTAGATTCAAAATAAAATCAAAGCAATTAAAAATAATTAAGTTGCAAGCAATAAAGAGAAATATGATCAGGGAATCCTTCTTCGTTGCTAAACCGTCATCAATTTATTATATTCATCCATTAATACAATTAATCACATATTATTACCAACCGTGGAATACCAGCTAGCTCAGTGCTATCCCTTAAATTACTTATATCACTGAGTACGGAAGCTCTCCAATACCAGATTCTATTCGTCTAAACCACCTAGTAGTAGCTCACTCAAGTTTTAATTTCTCCGAATGCTTTATCTTTTGTGAATTATAGATTGATCCTAGTAGTTAGACTCTTAGCTCAAGGTCCACTTTCTAGTGTTGTTTATACACACAATCGCTACACAGAATCCCTCTGCAAGGTCTTGTGTTCTCTACTTTTGTATGAATTATTCGAATATTACTTATCTCCTAACTCAATACTAGCATTTGATTGAATCAAAAAATTAATTCAGTTGGCCACCTAAACAATCTATCAATTAATCATAAATGTCTAATTAGTATAAATAATCAATAATCATGTGAAGAACTTCAAAATAGATTTATATAATAACTCAAATCGTGTCTAGAACTTAGAATTCATCCCAAATCACTAAGAAGTTTAGCTACTCATGGTACTAACAAAACCCATGGGTTTCATATAATAAAATGGTAAAGAAATAGTTACGGTGACGAAGAATGCTCCAAAACCCTAGCTTTTCTCCCTTGTGTTCTTCTCTCCAAAACTTGATTAAAGATTAAAAGATTGATGTCCAAAAATATTAAAAGTTCTCTTATATAGGTGTCCCAATTGTAGTTGTGCCCGTACTCGAATCCCGGTCGAAATAGTGTTCCAAACTTGCCAAAAACTAGCCAAAAGAATGCCAAATCCGTGTAACCACGTCCAACAGCCTTTATGAGCTCCTGGATGTTTTAAAAAAATTATTCTTTTCAATCACGGCTGGGTTTTCCAACTGCAACTCCTCTTGTGTTTTACGATGAATTTACCATGGTTTGCTCTCCCGCAAACTCGAACCCGTGTTCTCTCGAGCTCAACTGGCAGCAGCTTCCATTGTCCTTCGTTCATAAACCTACAGCCAATAATGATAGTAATAGATGATCATCTTCCAGACGTACGTGATCATCATTAGTTCCAACTTCAGGTATCGAAACTAACTATAGCCAAGGATAGCATCACCTTCCTCATCTTTATTACCGAGAATCATGACTACTTCCAAACACAACAGAACCCATCAACATCTCCCGTTCTGCACTGTATCTCGAACTCAAGATTCCTCGTCAATATTACTATCGCCATCATCATCCCAGCAACATCTCGTAAACAAGACAGCAATGGAAGCACGTCCATGCTTCAAGTTTTGTCACCGTTAACCTTCACAGAAACACTTCCTTCTCAAACACCGTAATTTCATATCTCCATTGCTGACCATTAATAGCAACAGCATCATCACTCAGCTCGAGTTCTATCTGTTATGATCCACAACACCATCGTATATTATTCCTGTCAAGCATCAAAGCTAGATTCAAACTCATTCCATGTCCAGCATCACTTCCTTTTTACGTCACAGCCAAAACTCCATCACTGCCGTTCGAGCTTTGCCAAGCATCACGAGTGAAAGCAACCATCATACGGGTTCTTCACAGCCACTGCCCTGTTACTTGATAGGTGTAAATTACACCGTATTTACTACCTATAGAGTTTATGCTTTCTTTGCTATTTTTCTTGTAAATTATGTATTTTACGTGTGTTTTTGAGTTATTAGGTACTCTGGAGTCACACGGAGGAAAAGAAGAAGAAATCACCCAATTTGAGCAAGAATGGAAAAATTATCATTTCACAGGCAAATACTATTGGGAGCAGAGCCAAGGTTAAGGGGAAACTCTTGTAGGAGGAATACTAAAACCAGCCAGCTGAGGTTAAGGGGCTACCAGTGGGTGGTCGTATTTCATCAGTGGGTGCAAATATCCATCCCATTTTTATTAAACCTAAATCGAGAAACACTTTTCTCGTTTTCATTTCATTCACTACTTTCACCTGAAAAATAGAAAATAAAAACAACAACGGTTGTTGGTGTTGGTCCTAGAAATCAGATCGAAATGGAATGGACTGTGTCACTTCCATAGAAAGATGGGGATAAGATTTGCTGGAAAAGATTAGAGAGCTGAAATTGTGATGTTTTGGGGTGTGATTTGCTATTATTACAGAGACCAGATCGATAAACACAGTGAGAGCCGAGGGTTTCGGATGAAATTGACGAAGAAAAGAAGAGAAATCAGCAACGCATACTTGAATTCATCTTAAAATTGAAATAAGGGTTTGCTGTTGAAGAAGCTGAGATTTCAGAGAAGAGAGAAGTTTGGATCGAACGTGGGTTTCTGAAGAGATGTTGATGATGGTGATTCTGTTCTTTGGAAGGAATTGGATGGTTTGGTGGAATTGGTGGTTGTGAATAATGGGTTCGAATTTGTGTTGCCGATTGAGATGAATTTAGGGTTTTTCTGCGATTCATAGAAGAGAGAAGTTGGGTTCGATAAATGGGTTACAGGGTTTTGATGGAATTGATGATGGATGAAATCAGATGACGCTGCTTTGCTGTGAATAGCTGTTGAAGAACTCAGAGATGGGAATGATGGTTTGAGTTAAGATGAGTTGATGATTGAAGTAGAAATTGAATGAATAGTTGTGTTGTATTGAAATGAAAGTAGATGTATTCTAGGTGTGTCACAAGTGAAGAAAGAATGGCCTGAAAAATTGGCCGGAAATGTCCTGTAATTGAACGGAACTCGGCCGGTTTTCTACTCCGGCGAGTCAACTTGATGACCGATCCTGCTCAGTGATTAAGACGATTCAGACTGAGTCAGAGCAGCTGACTTCCCCTCCTTTGACTTTATTGACTGACGGTTGACCTTTTTGACCGTTAGTCCTAACAGTGGACTGACGAAATATTTCGTCGACGGACAGAATTTTCAGGTTGCCGACGGTGACGGATTCCGGTAAAAAAAACCCAGGTTTTCGGTGAGCAAAAAAATTACAGAATTTTGTGTGGACTTCTCTCATGTGTGTGAAGACTTAGAATTGGGAATTTGATGAAAACTATGAAGTTTTGGAGAATTGGACTTGAAATTGAAATATGGCTCAAATTGGGAAAGTGGTGTTCTTATGGAATGTGGATTCTTTTCCTACAAAAATATGGAGAGTATTGAAGCCTATAAATAAAGGAGTTCTCTACAACTTACACTTACACACACTTTTGTGCACATCCTTTGCACACCTCTACACACACAACACTTCTCTTTTCTTTATTCTTTGTGTGAACTTCTTAATATGAGTAACTAATTTTATTGATTGAGGATGAATTCCTAGTTCTTAATATATGATTTGAGTTTTGTTTTAAACCTACTTTGAGTTTTCACATGATTATCGTTTGTTTTTGCTAATAAGAATGTTTATGCTTGATTGATAGGTCGTTTAGGATGCATACTAAATTGATTTGTTAATTGATCTAAAGCTAGTGAAAGTTAGGGAATACGTAATAGTTTCTTGACTCTTTACACAAGTAGAAAACACGAGACCTTGCGGAGGGATTCCGTGGAGCAATTATGTGTGAAAACAACGCTAGAAAGTGGACCAAGCGAACCGAGTCTAACTACTACTACTTAACCTAAATTCATAAATCTTAATGCATTCGGGGAATTACATCTTGTAAGCGAACCTCAAGGTGGTTCTTTTGAATAGAATCTAATAACTAAGCGGACTTGTTACTCAGTGAAATAAGGAATTTTGGGGTTAGCTAAGAAAACCTGCTATCCTACGGTTGGTGATAATCTGTGACTAATAAAAAGTGGAAAATAACATAACTTGAATCATTGTTTTGCTACGAAGAAGGATTCCTTGATCTACTTTCTCTTTATTGATTTCCTTTATCTTTTTAATTGCTTTGTTTATTTATTTTATTTACTTTATTTTGCTCTTAATATCTAAAACCAAAACCCCCCTTTTGTGACATTATAAGACAACTAAAACCTCTTGCTCCTCGTGGGAACGATCTTGACTACCCTATATTATTTGTTAATTAAGTAGCAAAATATTAATTAATTTGTTGTGGTTACGACACGCAACAAATTTTGGCGTCGTTGCCGGGGAGCAGCGAGCGATTTTAGTTGTTTTTATTTTTATTTTTGCTTTCTTATTGCTTTGTTAGATTCTATATCGTGTCTAACTTAGTTTTTGAGAATTTTATTTCAGGTACCGTTTTTCCATGTATGGTGGACAAGAGCAAGCATATTACAACAATCAATACGGTTTTCAACCTCAACATTATGGCAATTTCCAACCATCCTTAGGATACACACTTTATGGATCTCTAGGAGGGGAGGATAGTTATGCTTCTAATTCTACACCAACCAAGGCTTGTGATAATGTATCTAAACCTATGCGTGATCTCCTTGGTGTAAGGCAACCTAGTTTAAGATAACTTGAAAGAAGGTTCTATCAATTGATTGATGACGGCCTAGCTTCCGATGAAAAAATTATTGAAGCTAAAAGAGCTTTAAGAGAGGAGCGTGATAGACGTTATTCTATGGGTTACGATGATTATTTTGAACCTTTTGAAAATCTTTGTAACAAGGATAAAGTTATTCCAACTCCGGATCATAATAACGATCCTTCGCCTATTCAAAAGGAGGAGATTGGGTGTGACTTACCTATTGTTATAAATGGTGTAACACCCTCACAAGAAGATCTTACAATCTATACAAACGAAAATCATTTTAGTGAATGGACCGATTCTGATGATGAAGATGTTGAAGAGATGATGCTCAATAATGACACCGAATTGATTGAATTCGTGGAAGACCCAATTGAACTTGCCAATGATTTTAATGATGCCAAGACTTTAGTTAAGGTATAAAATGATGAAGAATGGTTGCAAGGTTTGATAGAGGACTACGATATGCAAGAGGTAAGTAATTCACTCGAATTTTTTAAGAATGAAGAAGATACCGTAATACAAGAAATTGTGCAAGGTTTGTCTAACCCTTTGAATATTAATTCTTCACATTTACCTCTTATTGGTTTGAATGTATGTGATTCGAAAGTATTTTTGAATGACTTTGTTTCTCGATATCCACCATTGGAAACACTTGATGCTAACACTATGCAGGTTTGCCAAGAGGAATACATAGAAATTCCCAAATTCTATGTTCTTTATACACTTCCGGGTGTGGACAAGAATAAGTGTGGGGGAAATTTTTATCGAGCGATAACTTTACTATTATTTTCTTGTGCTAATATTTGTATGAAGCTATTGTTTGCAAAGCAGGTACCATGGGAGGATCCCCAAATTTTCCGATTGTTAGTATATGAGGAGTGAATTTTACAAGTGCTAAGTCGGGCCTTCGACTTTAAAACAAGCGCTAAATGGTAGGCAACCTATAGGATTTGTATCTCTTAACCTTTTACTTTTTATTTTGTTATTTATTCTTCTTGTTTCATATCATATTAGGATTTCCCATCTTGACTTTACTTGGACGATTCAATTACATTGAGGACAACGTAAAGTTTAAGTGTGGGGGAGTGGTTAAGCATATATTTAAAAAAAATAAAAAAAAATTGCATAAAACTTCCAACTTTTAGAGATTTTAGAGTCACTAGCATACTTCTAGGTATGTTTACATAGAGAATTCTGACCGACATAATTGAACTTGGAAGTGTTAGGGAACTACGTTCGATTTCTTGCTTGTTAGAGTGTTAAATAATGGATTTAATCATGCCAGTGATGCAAATTAGTAGCAGAGAAGAATGCATTATTAGAGTTGTTGATCAATCATTAGTGGAGACTACCCATTTTGATATCAATTAAGGCACCGACCAAAAATTCTTCCTTGAAAGAGCTTCTTTTGAGTGTGTGTCACCGTACGTTAATTCCGGGTAGAATGGTGAGCTACCCAATTTCAGCACTATTTTTGATCTCTTGGTGAGTACTAAATTTTTTTCAATCATAAGGGTGACGTCTATAGATGAAAGCCTCCTTCTTGTAGTTCGATTTGCAGTTAGCACCATTCTCTCAAAAACGGGTCCATAGAAACACCATAATCATCAAAAACAAGGGAGCGACATCAAAATCTACAAGGAAAGTTGAACGCGTTTGAGGTTTACAAGCAACGGAACAAGAAAAGAGCAAATTTCATATTCAAGTAAAGCAACATACAATAAGCAGATTTTTACATACAAGTTGAAGACTTATTTACAAAAGCGAAGAAAATCAAAAGGTAAGAATTATTGAAGTTTATGATTTCGAGGCGATACAAGTTGTGAAGAATCAAGCGTTAAAGTACTTTTCCACGGCCATGGGTGTTTTATTTTTCACTTTGTTTTGTATTTTATTTCTCTTGTTTCTCAAATTAAAAAAATATATATGAAAAAAAAAATGAAAAAAAAAAAATGAGACAAGAAAAAATTTGTTATTTTGTTTTTATTTTTATTTATTTAATAAGCCGTGGGGAAGGAAAATTTATAAGGAAGTTTCAAGCGACAAGGATTTAAGAAAAAAGAAAAAAGGTTACAAATTGTTAAGGATCTACAAAATTCAAGAGTTTATCATCAATAGTTGAAGCCGAAGACGGGGATTGAGAAGATGAGGACGAGGAACCGAAGACGTTTCTATTGGATACCGTGAGAGTGGTGTTATCATAATTGGCAATCGGATGTGAAGGTAACTAAGTAATATCATCCTCGATAATAGTGGTTGATTTCCTTTCTTAGAGATCGTTAGAAAAAAATGGTTTTTCAAAATATTAAAAGATGTAGGTTTTTAAAAATATTTCGGAAGTTGTACTTCCCACCATTCAACGAGTTGCAGGAATTCTCTCTTCATTCCTACCTGCGTACATGTGAGACCCATAAAAAAAAACCGTCTTTTTGAGTGCAATATCATAAAATCATTTTTGGTGAGGCAGAAGTCGAGGCGAAATGCTTATTGATCGTTTCTCAAACACGCGTTCTCTCTTTATGGTGTGGTTATTTCTCACTCCACATTTAAGAATGAGAATATGTTCTTTGATATTTCTAACTTCTTATTACAAGCATGCAGAAACTCTATGTCCTCATAACTCTTTGGATGCTTGGGACGCAGGAACGCTTTGAAGTTGTAAGTTTTAGTTTGATTTGCTCGAGGACTAGCAAAGTCTAAGTGTGGGGGAATTTGATAGGTGTAGATTACACCATATTTACTATCTATAGAGTTTATGCTTTCTTTGCTATTTTTCTTGTAAATTATGTATTTTACGTGTGTTTTTCAGTTATTAGGTACTCTGGAGTCACACGGAGGAAAAGAAGAAGAAATCACCCAATTTGAGCAAGAAGGGAAAAATTGTCATTTCACAGGCAAATACTATTGGGAGCTGAGCCAAGGTTAAGGGGAAACTCTTGTAGGAGGAATACTAAAACCAGCCAGCTGAGGTTAAGGGGCTACCAGTGGGTGGTCGTATTTCAGCAGTGGGTGCAAATATCCATCCCATTTTTATTAACCCTAAATCGAGAAACACTTTTCTCGTTTTCATTTCATTCACTACTTTCACCTGAAAAAGAGAAAATAAAAACAACAACGGTTGTTGGTGTTGGTCCTAGAAATCAGATCGAAATGGAATGGACTGTGTCACTGGCATAGAAAGATGGGGATAATATTTGCTGGAAAAGATCAGAGAGCAGAAATTGTGATGTTTTGGGGAGTGATTTGCTATTATTACAGAGACCAGATCGAGAAACACAGTGAGAGCCGAGGGTTTCAGATGAAATTGATGAAGAAAAGAAGAGAAATCAGCAACGCATACTTGAATTCATCTTAAAATTGAAATATGGGTTTGTTGTTGAAGAAGCTGAGATTTCAGAGAAGAGAGCAGTTTGGATCGAATATGGGTTTCTGAGGAGATGTTGATGATGGTGATTCTGTTCTTTGGAAGGAATTGGATGGTTTGGTGGAATTGGTGGTTGTGAATAATGGGTTCGAATCTGTGTTGCCGATTGAGATGAATTTCGGGTTTTTCTGCGATTCAGAGAAGAGAGAAGTTGGGTTCGATAAATGGGTTACAGGGTTTTGATGGAATTGATGATGGATGAAATCCGATGACGCTGCTTTGCTGTGAATAGCTGTTGAAGAACTCAGAGATGGGAATAATGGTTTGAGTTAAGATGAGTTGATGATTGAAGTAAAAATTGAATGAATAGTTGTGCTGTAATGAAATGAAACTAGATGTATGCTAGGTGTGTCACAGGTGAAGAAAGAATGGCCTGAAAAATTAGCCGGAAATGTCATGTAATTGAACGGAACTCGGCCGGTTTTTTACTCCGGCGAGTCAACTCGATGACCGATCCAGCTCAGTGATTAAGACGATTCAGACTGAGTCAGGGAAGCTGACTTCCCCTCCTTTGACTTTATTGACTGACGGTTGACCTTTTTGACTATTAGTCCTAACGGTGGACTGACGGAATATTCCATCGACGTATAGAATTTTCAGGTTGCCGACTGTGACGGATTCCGGTCTATTTCCGGTAAAAAAACCCAGTTTTTCGGTGAGCAAAAAAATTACAGAATTTTGTGTGGACTTCTCTCATGTGTGTGAAGACTTAGAATTGGGAATTTGATGAAAATTTTGGAGAATTGGACTTGTAATTGGAATATGGCTCAAATTGGGAAAGTGGTGTTCTTATGGAATGTGGATTCTTTTCCTACAAAGATATGGAGAGTATTGAAGACTATAAATAAAGGAGTTCTCTACAACTTACACTTACACACACTTTTGTGCACATCTTTTGCACACCTCTACACACACAACACTTCTCTTTTCTTTATTCTTTGTGTGAACTTCTTAATATGAGTAACTAATTTTATTGATTGAGGATGAATTCCTAGTTCTTAATATATGATTTGAGTTTTGTTTTAAACCTACTTTGAGTTTTCACATGATTATCGTTTGTTTTTGCTAATAAGAATGTTTATGTTTGATTAATAGGTCGTTTAGGATGCATACTAAATTGATTTGTTAATTGATCTAAAGCTAGTGAAAGTTAGGGAATACGTAATAGTTTCTTGACTCTTTACACAAGTAGAAAACACGAGACCTTGCGGAGGGATTCCGTGGAGCAATTGTGTGTGAAAACAACGCTATAAAGTGGACCAAGAGAACCGAGTCTAACTACTAGTACTTAACCTAAATTCATAAATCTTAATGCATTCGGGGAATTACATCTTGTAAGCGAACCTCAAGGTGGTTATTTTGAATAGAATCTGATAACTAAGCGGACTTGTTACTCAGTGAAATAAGGAATTTTGGGGTTAGCTAAGCGAACCTGCTATCCTACGGTTGGCGATAATCTGTGACTAATAAAAAGTGGAAAATAACATAACTTGAATCATTGTTTTGCTACGAAGAAGGATTCCTTGATCTACTTTGTCTTTATTGATTTCCTTTATCTTTTTAATTGCTTTGTTTATTTATTTTATTTACTTTCTTTTGCTCTTAATATCTAAAACCAAAACCCCCCTTTTGTGACATTATAAGACAACTAAAACCTCTTGCTCCTCGTAGGAACGATCTTGACTACCCTATATTACTTGTTAATTAGGTAGTAAAATATTAATTAATTTGTTGTGGTTACGACATGCATCATTACTTAGCTTTCAACACCAGCGATCAGCCTATCAGTCCACTTCTCAATTTCTAAACAGCAGCATCAGTATAGCTTCACCTTCATAATCTCCTCCCTATTCATACTTGATAAAAACACTAGCTTCTTTGCTTCTCGAGTTCCATCCTTCGCAGGTAACCACTTCCATCGAGTTCAACCATGATCAAAAGCCCCTTTAAACCCATTATAACATCTTCATGAACAAAACCACAGACGTCCCTGTTATCCCTCGAGTTATCATCATTCATCTGCATGTTTACGTACTTTAGTAAAGAGGAAGAAGGTGGCAGCCCGTAGTAGATTACCCGGGTGCCTTTAGTAGGTTTTAAATCTTGGAATCCCCTTAACAGATTGGCTACCCCTTATAAATTCTGTGCGCGCAACTTTACTTGCTTCAAATGCCCATAAAATCTTCATACGACGTCGAAACGACTCCATTCTTTCGCCGTTGGCTTCGTATTTTCGTCCTCTTCAAAATGATAGCATGAACTCCTAAGTTCGAATGAGTTCCACTTGGTCTTTGACCTTTCTCCGCTTTTAGCTAACTTCTTTTATTGCACAATTAAGTGCAAATTCACTTCTTTTGGATGATTCACCTAATAAAACACAAATAGAGAAAAACAAGAGTAATATACAATATTTCGCAAGAAAATATAGCAAATACTAGCATGGATTTGACACTAAATATATGCAAATATGCACTTAACAGTATCACCGACATCCTGAAGGCATTATGCCCTCTCAATAAACAATTATGTAGGAGGACCGCCCAATTCTATTATTCTACATAGAGGGCACAATGAAACGTCAGGGATCGAACGCTCAGCTAGTGGTGGATTTTCGAAAGACATATTCATCATGGCTTCATAAAATATGAATCGTCACATGCCTGAAGACGTATCAGAAACATGCAATATCATGATTTTACGGTTTTTACCTTTGTTGAAAATCCACCATCTACATTAAGTCCCCTGCATAGTGGGGAACAGTCATGTTCTGCAGTATGCATTAAATGGTGATTTTCAGTCGATGATATCTGGTTGAACTCAGTCTACAAATTTAGTTTCAGAATCTTCCATTTACCCCAATGAGATCATGTACGAGAAAATATGCGGATGAGGGTTCTGATGGTAAGGTAGAGTGTCATCTCACGAGTGCTAAGAGATGAGGCACTGCTGATTTGGATGTTTGGAAGCTTGGTTATGGTCGATTCAGGATTTGCGGGCCCAATTCCAAAAAAAAGGAAACCCATGTTTTATTAGGTTTTATGAAAACTCAAGTCTGTTTTCGAACCATGAATTTTGTAAATACTTTTAGAAACATAGGTTTGTTTGTAAAAGTAATAAATAATAATCCTTAGAGTTAAAGGAATTTTGAAAAGACCTGGAGTTCATGATGAAAATTCATTTATGAACTTTCAAAATTTTGTTTGAAACATGTAGACTTTTTCAAAAATAGAAAAGACCCTCGTTTCATAGACGGATGCTCAGGAGAGGGAGCAAAATATATACATATACTTTTTAAATTTACGTGAGTTTCACGTTAAAATATATTTTTTTGTAAAATCATCGTTTTGATTTTGAATAACTGTTGAAAGTAGATAATCATACATGGTGAAATAATATCTGCATGTGAGTTTTCACAGTTGTGGAATGGATGTCTGTCCAATTTTTAAAAAACCAGTGGATGTTCACTCAGTATAAATTTACTTGGGTCGTTCATGGATTTATGAAAATCAATTTATGACTTTTGAGCAATTGCTGAAAGCGAACAATTGTATATGTGATAAAATAATGTATGTATGAGTTTGGCGATTTTACAGTGTATGCACATACGTAGAAAATCAGCGAATGTTCACATGAAAGGTTATGTGAACTATTCATAGTTTCATGAAAAGTCAGGTGCTGGCTTTAAATAATGAATTTTTCTCATCTTGGCATGTTTGAAGAAGCGAGCAAGTTTTTCGAGGGTTTTACGTTATTATCACTAAGTTCGTGACACGTAAATAGGTAAGAGTGGAGGATTACCATTTTTGTATACGCCGTTGTGAGCACCTTTAATCCATGATTCATTGTTCTGTCGAATCCTACGCTTCGTATGAACGATGTGCTCTTAGTGGTGAGAGATCCTTCATAATGAGTTGTACTCCTGGTTATTCCATTAGCTTTATCATAGGATGATCATGTTGTGAGATCCCGGATCAATGTAGACTCCATGGAAATAAAGGAAAATCTACGGGAGCGGAGAACCCAGAAATAAGGACTATAGGATGTTAGCAAATGACGTCCAGTCCCCAGCCGTTTCTTTGGTGAGTTGTTAGCGCTCCTTGTGTCATGACTTCGCCCGTGCAATTAGGATCACGAGACCAAGGTTTGTTATTTCTTTTCAGACTTTTTCTCCATCGACGATCTTCAACTAGTTCCCAGGCAAACAATTCATGAATCCAGCACTGATGGAGAAGTCGATGTAAGTACCTCTTTCGTGCAGGTGATCGTGGCATCTCCTCGAATAATAATAATTGTTGTTGATGAATCCAGGAATAAATCATTGTAGATAAGCAGCATGTTGATGAAGCGTGCTCTTCTTTCGGATATGGGAATATGGAGAATTCCTGAAATCCCGAACTGAATGGAGATAGCAGCATTGCCAATGGAGATTCCGGCATTGTCAGGCCAGAAAATTCAGAAGTTTGGTCTTCCTTGAAATTGTTGTAGAATCTTCGTCCAATGTCGTATTTTCGCGGTCTACCCATGTATCCTCATGCCCAGGAAATTTCCAAACTTTAACAAAGAAGCTTTTTGAGTTTCAATCATGTTTAGGATCCGAAATCGATGAAACAGTAAACTTCCAGGAGACCTTCAGAAAATTTTCAGCTGGCATGTGGTCTAATGTTTTGGCCACAACTCTTCGCTCGTTTCTCCAATTGTTGTGAATTTCGAAAATGTTGTAGAGAACATCCATGTGAAGATAATGGTACATGACTTATCCCTGGATTATTCACCAATTTTCCCCAGCTTGCTTCTTTGTGCGGGTCAATGTAAAATCATCTCAGACGAGCTTGTTGTAAAACACTCTTGTTGTGCCTTTAGACCACTCGCTTGTGTCTTGAACGGTTAGTGAAGGATTTTAATGTCATTGATTTATCTGAGCTTAGGACCCCTTGATTGATACATGAGCATGGTGCTTGCAGTGTCATCTTGTTTCTGTCAATCGTAGAAACACAACTTCTGAAACCATGGTCACGGGACCATCACTGAGGTTGCTCTCAAGAGGAGTGATGTAGTGACCATGATCGCATGTCCCGGTGGTAGCATTACTTTTATGATGAATGATCAGCACATGAGAGTCTGGTGTCAGGAGTCTTGGACTGTGAAACTTGATGAAGGACTTAGCGGAATGACTTGGTAGACGCCGATCGACTGTGGAACTAATGAATCCCGTCTAAGAAAAGCTGCTTGCACGTTGTATACTCTGGAAGCTGTAGGAACCTCATACGATGTCGAAATTCGATGCTTGAACCTAACTTTTGAAGCTAAGAGACTGGGTTATCAAATGAGAAAAGAATCACTCAATTTGGAGTTCCATAGGTCAGCCAACGAAGCATGCACATTTGTAATTTGTAATCCCGTGTAAATGTCTTCAGATTTCATAGACCTAACGGTAGAGGCCATATCTTTCATCTCGTATGTCCGATTAATGCGCCCTTTTGGTATGTTATAGAAGAAACATAGGAGAACATCTTTCGTTGAGAAATTATTGTCTCATTCCTCACCCATTGGTACGTTTTTGTAAACCCATGGCCTGGAGCATGTCGTATCTCATTTGTAGAGGCGATGAGAACAGTAGAAGACTTTGGATTGTGCCCACCAGTCATGCAAGATTTGGGGAGACTTTCATGTGAGCATGTTATCAGGCTTACACATATTTATATGAATCATCAGTTCTTGGAGAAGTCCGCTTCATGTGTAACACTTCAGAGAATGGTTAGCTGATGAAGCCCTATCATGAGGATGTTGCTCCTGAGACCGTTATTGATGCTGAGATCACGATTGAATTTTGTTTCTCCAGATATCCTTGTTGATGCAGATACTATGGTCGAAGTTTCTCCAGAGACCGAAAAGGCTAGAACCATGATTATCGACATAGTTTTTGCTCGTTCATCCAGTGAGCCGTGAAGTGGCTTTCTCAGAGAATTGATGTTGTTGCGGCAGATAGCAGCAGTAGGCTTCATCCTGAATGTGATCGGTGAAGAGAGGAATTTCCTTAGTCGTGCAGGAGCTTGTGATGTCGAGAAATCCCGTTGATGAAGTTTCACGAAATCACCTCAGGTTGCCCAGTGTATGTTGAAGGAATTAGCGCCATGTATGAATAATGTTGCGTCTGCTTCAGAAGCCTTATCATGGGATATTGAAGACTTATTGATTATAGTTCAGTTACACTTTGACCGTGCTGGTGTTGAATCAGTGTCCAGATATTTGTGTAAGAGGTACCATTATTGAAGGTGTAATCTTTGATTGGGAGTACGATTTGAAGGATTCTTAGATGCTTGAGCGTTGAGGCATCATACCTCCTGAGCATGTCCTAGGTTTGATCGTCTCGGCCCCAACTATTTTATGTTGATTCATCATTCCTTTTGTTGCAATGGTGGGATTCAACACTTTTGCTTACATCAGAGCTTTCTCATTTTATGAACACTCCTGCAAGGCTATGGAGAAACGCCCAAACTTTTTTTCGTCATGCATTCATAACATCTTGTAGAGTTGCTAGCAAAAGTCCCCATGCTAGGATAGTATGTGAGGAAATAAATGACATAAGCAGGGAAAGAATGAGACTTTCCTGAGTGCAGAACCTCTTGATGAATGTCTATGCATCTTTTGCAGGTTCTTGCTTCAATCTCGTCCAAGTGCTCTGATGGAACATCCGCCAAATTTTCTGGATCAGAACTTTCTTCGTTGGAGAGATGCGCAAAAACGCTTTGTCAGTAATCATGTTCTCGAATCCACATCTTGTCCGAGAATCATGTCATATCTATGATCTTCCCTGATTATGTGAAACTTGGTTTCCATCCAGGTTGAGCCAACTTTCATTTTGAGAGTGATGAAACTGTATGCATCTCTGAGTGTTCTTTCATGGTCTCTGATTGAGATGAGATCATGAGTAGCTTCTTGTTGAGTGATACCTGCGACTCTGAGGGATTTCAGTGTAAAAAATGTTGATAGCGGTGCCAGCATGGACCAATGTTCTCCCGAACTCGTTTCGTTTGATATGGAC
Organism: Papaver bracteatum; assembly: GCA_023529315.1. Lineage (NCBI taxonomy): Eukaryota > Viridiplantae > Streptophyta > Magnoliopsida > Ranunculales > Papaveraceae > Papaver > Papaver bracteatum. Next base: position 363,491 of record JAJJWX010004825.1, read on the forward strand.
TGTGGTAAGCAGTCCCCAGTCGTGCATCTCCTTGTTTGTGGATGAAGGTTTAAGGAGTATTCCGGGATGGACAGATGTCTGACACAATATGATTCGGTATTGTGAACATGTCTTTCCTTTTTGCCTTTGATGGACATAGAAATTCACAGATATGCTTGATCGATGATTGAACTGCTTCCTAAACTGGTTGTTCAGAGAGGGTAAAGGTTCTGACTGAGAGAGGATTCTCGTGTACTCTTTCAGTCCCCAGTTTAAGTTATTGTGGATCAACTTTCTCTTTGAATATGTGCTTCAAAATATTGTAGTTACTTGTTGGATGATTGATGGATCTATGAAGATGACAGTACCTAGGATTCTCCATTTTTTCTTCAGTTGGCTTTCTCCTGATGAACGACAATTTGATTACGCCATCTTGAACCCAGACTTCCAGAAGAGAGAAGTTTGAGTATGTCTGATCATTTCCATGTTCGTTGATGAAGGGCCGAGGTTCGTGCATTTCAGGATTGGTTATCCTTTATTTTCGCTTTCAGAGGAGCCTGGGATATTGGATAAGAGCTCTGATGATGTGTATCGGCTTTCCATTCACTTCTTTCATCAACAATGTTTGTTGAAGACTGAATATCATATTGATTGTTGACTAGGCGTCAGCTACTTTGAGGTTCCTCGACCTTGCAAATTTGTCTCCTCCCAGTAAAGCAGGTGCAGTAGTCGCTGATCTTTTGGCTACTTCATGAAGTTCTGAGAAAGTCTGGAGCCGTAGATTTTCCAACAAGGCTTTATAGACTGGAATCATTCCAGTGATGCACAAGTCCACTAACTGCTGTTTAGTGACATTCGGATCATGATAATCCAGAGCCCGGTTTCTGAACTTCTTCATGTAGTCATTCATATGTTCAGTATTCTTCTGAGATATTCTTACTAAATCAGAGAGAGTAATCTATTCTGAGATGAAAAAGTATTTTCGGTAGAAGGAATTAACCATTTCTCCCCAATCAGCGTTGCTTCCAGGTGCAATGTTGTTGTACCAGGTGTACGCTCGACCCGTCAGAAATTTCGAGAATTCCTTCATACGAACAACATGGTTGTGTTCTTGCTCTCCTAGTGCCTTCAGGAATCGAGAGACGTGTTCTCGAGAATTCCCCGTTCTATTGTAGAGTGTGAACGTTGGATAAGTGTAACCTTTTGGGAGAGGTATTCTTTGTGTAGTCGCAGAATATGGAGGTTGATGACGGTGCACAATCGGTGTATGGCTCCTTCCTCGATTCTCCATAAAGTGTTCCAAGTCTTCACGGGTGATGAAGCCGGCGGGTTGAGGCTCTGCGGCTTTGCGGGTTTCATCGTCATCTGGAACAACAATAACTTGGGTGTCTGTTGGAGATGTTTCCTTGTCTTTCCCCTTCTCTTGAGTTTTGTCTGACATCTTGTCAGTAAGAGTTTTGAGATATTTGAATAGTTCCTTCTGAGTAGCAGCCATGTCAGTTTGATTCTTGGAGATAACTTCCTGGTCCTTCATGAGATCTCCTATGGTAGGAGGATTCTCTCTGATTTCTTCTAGATTCCTCCCGAAAATAGGATGATCTTTGACATTGGTGTGAGGAGGAGTAATGTCACCACCATCATTAGAAGCGGGAATTGTTTTCGGAGTACCACCAGTCTTGTTGCTGGTACTAACGTTGTTGGTGTTGGGATGTGTAACTGATCTTGACCTAATATCGACCATCTTTTCGAAAATAAGAGATTACAACCAAGAGATTAATCTCCCACTGTGGTCTCCAATCTGTGGATGGGGGAAAACTTGTCGCCGGTTTTTCGGGAAAATGGAGAGTCGAGCGAGTTGTCGAGACTTCTCAGCCGGGCAAGATGTTAATCCTCACACAGATGCACCGCTGCAAAGGAGGTGCTTAGATTCAGGAAATCAATCTGTATGACTCCGGCCTAAACCAAGACAATGGCCATTCCAGAATCAATTCAGTCGCAAAGAGGGAGATGGGTTGATCTGTAGGAGGGAAGCTGAGAATTTTGTGGGATCAATGACGATCGAGGATTGTAGGTGTGTTGAAGGTTTCTACAGTATTGGTGAACTGTTGAGTTCTGATAAGTTCTGAGTGATTGATGAATTCTTGAGAGTAGTTACTCGAGAAATTCAATGTTATACGTGTATTCGAGTGTTCGAATGTCGATGTTCAATCACAAATTTAGAGACTTATTTATACTGTTAGAGTAGTAAAACCATTGACCCCTATAAGTGTGACGGTTTCTTGAGTGTAAGAGTGAGAAAGTGGGAGATCGTGGTAAAGTCAGTTCCACGTTGTACGGAGACTTGACGGATCGTGCACCCACTACTTTGCTAACTCCTTCATCCGTCGACACGACTTACGCACATTTCTCGTCGTGGAATGAATCCACGTGTCGTAGAACGCTAGACCAAAACCCTAAGTGATATCCTCCCATTTGTGACGTGATTGATGTTTTCACAAATTGTGGGGTCTGTGGGGCAGACGTGTTTAGGTTTAATCAATTATTGACTGATTAGACACTGATCCTAAGTTTGGTGAACCAAGCATGAATAGTGAATGCTCAACGATTCATGGGTCGAACATGTAGTTCTCTGGGGAGATGTCAGTATAACAAGTTACTGAATAGAGTGATTGAGCAAGTATTGTCGCAAATTATGAGAATTCAATGAGCAACTGAGCAAGTATTGCTCAATTCACCGAATTATGGGAAATTGATGGGCAACTGAGCAAGTATTGCTCAATTCACTAAATACTATTGTCGAATATTGACTAATATTCAGGCGATTGAGCAAGTATTGCTCAGCGAATTATTTACTGGTGATGTGATCCAGTAAAATATTTATCAAAATATTGGTAGACTGCCGAATATTGTTTAATTAATTTTAGATGTTGATTGATGAATCAACATAAATTTATTAGTGTTCGAAATTGCTCAGAATGATGGTTTCACAGAGCGTTCATTCGAAACCCTAATTTTGGACAATCCTCAGTCAATTGGAGAATTGCCGAAAATTGATTATGGCTGGTAGAGGGACCGACCACCTGGAATGAGGAGTGTCCGTGTGATGCCCAGCTCTCGAGTGAGCATGCACCAGGGTTCTCAGTTTGAGGGTTGGTGAAAAGTGATGATTAAATGGGGAGTTCACCATTTACTGAAAATCTTTATGGGTTCAGCATTAGGTGTAAAACCTAAGTAGGATAGATGGGACCGACCAACAGAACCAGGGGTCGGTTCTTGGTGATCAAGTGTTGGTCGTTTGGAGGATTATCCAGTTGGTTAGAGAGAACTCGGGACCAGTATGAGCAATTGAGCAAATTAGGTCAGAATTGCGAAAACTTGTGGGACCGGATTTGTGCAAGCCCTAGAAGCAACCTGGTCGGTCATGGAGGCATGCACGTGTTTCCATGATGTATGTGTCTCCATACTGAGAGTTTCAGTATTTTCTGATTCGTTTTTGAGCGATGTTGTGAATTTTCAGACGAGTTTCATCTTGGCTGAGAATTCTCGACTTTTTGGTGGAATGAGCATGTATGCTCAATTAATCAATATTTTGAAAATATTAAAATAAAATATTTTAATAATATAAAATTTCTGTTAGGTGCTAGCCGGCCGCGTGACCATGTTGGCTTTTGGTTTTTCGTGATTCGAGCAATATTTGAGAAAATATGGAGAAGTTACGAATTTTGTTCAAAACCAGGAATTTCATGAGTTGAGGGAAATAATAATAATGAGAAATTAGGGATTGCAAGGTATGGGACTGACCACGGCTAGGGCATGGCCAGCCGTCCAAGTTGCCCGGTCCCGCACACCTTTCCTTATTTTATTATTATTTTTCGTGAATCCTTGAAGTTATGGAGAGTCCTTGAAGATATGGAGAAACCAGGAAGATATGGAGAATCCATGAATTTTTGGAATAATAATTATAAAAAGCTAAGGATTGTGAGGTGTGGGACCGGCCACAGCTTGGGCATGGCCGGCCGACTAGGTTTCCTGGTACCGCACACCTCTCCTTATTTTATAATTATTTCGTGAATCCTCCAAGCTATGGAGAAATCTCGAGTTTTTGCACAAATTGGGAAATTTTTTCCAAGATGGAGAACTCTCCATGGGTTTATGAAAATCGTGAGAAAATAAAGAAAATAATGGGGAAGCATGGGACCGGCCACGGTCGGCCGTCCGGTGGTCCCGGCCCATGTGCACTTCCCATTATTTTATTATTTATTATTTTCTCTCTCCTATTTTGTGGAGAACTCTCCATTATTTCATGTTTTTTGGATGCTCGTTCGTGAATCCGGGCTCAGTCGTGCATCATTGTCGAGTACACTTGCACCATTTTGCGGGACTTACTCAGTGATGATTCAGATGCCCAATGGTTGAATATTTATTGCTAATTCATGAAATTCGGTGCAGAATAGTTCATGATACGAGACAATAAAATAATTGGCTATTTATTATCAATTCATAGGATCAGTTGTGGATTGACCATGAACTAATAATAAAATAGGCATTATCATTCCATGGGATCGTGGATTCGACCATAGAATCGGAGTAATAAATTTATCTATTACCATTTCATGAGATTAGCAGTGAATTCGATCATGAAATCGGAGTAATGAGATAAATTGTTGTTGCCATTCCATGGGATCAAGTCGTAGATTCGACCATGGAATCAGAGCAATTATTTATTGCCATTCCATGGGATCAGGTCGTGGATTCGACCATGGAATAGGAGCAATTGTTATTGCCATTTCATGGGATCAGGCCGTAGATTCGACCACGGAATAGGAGCAATAATAGATTATTCTTGGAATTCAGTGGTGAATGTCACGGCAGAATTAATATATGTGCATAGTCAAGAGACGGCAAATCCTGAGGGTGCTGTCAGACTCTACGGGGAATACCCGAGTCTATACATGTCGCTCTACATAGTCAGGATCAGTGAGTGTCACTATCCTGAAGGCGTTGTTGCTCTCAATCTGACGGAGAACGGTCCAATCGGTCTTCTATGTAGAGGGGGTCGCTCTCATGCAGTCAGGGAACAGTGAGTATCACCGACGTCCTGAAGGCGTTAAGCCCTCTCAACAAACAATTATGTAAGAGGACCGCCCAATTCTATTATTATACATAGAGGGCACAATGAAACGGCAGGGATCGAACACTCGGCTAGTGGAGGCTTTTCGAAAGACATATTCATCATGGCTTCGTAAAATATGAATCTTCACATGCCTGAAGCCGTATCAGAAACATGCAGTATCATGATTTTACGGTTTTGACCTTTGTTGAAAATCCACCATCTACACCATTGTGCTGCCGGGTTACACTTTCGCAGAAATTTTTTGGGGAGTTTAAAGGTGTGACAATAAGTAAGGCACAACCTAATTTGTATCATTAATGAAATCATCTCATTTTATTTTCTCTGACTATGTCCATGAATCAATACTAGAGGATGCTCCGAAGTTTAATGATTCCCGAGAATAATGAAATCCTAAAGGATTTTGAGAAAACACACGAATCAATGGAAAGATCATGCGAACATATTAATGATTATTTTTATATATAGTTGCTCAATAAAATAGAGAACGATGAGATTGAACCATGCTTCTTACTGTTTAATGTCAAGAAAAAGCATATTTGGCCTAAACAATCCATGTAGAACTTGGTTCTTTGACAAATATACAGGTATTTGGTTTGGTAGTGCTAACAAACCAAGTGTAAAGCCTATGTGACATACATGATTATTTTTCATGGAGCACAGTGGGAAGATTGAAGTCTCAAAGTATCAAGACTCGCCTTGTGGCACGAGGTTTCTCATAAATCCCTGGAATTATCCTCTTGTAATGAACGTTATAGCGTTCCTTTACTTAGTTAGCTTGGTAATTTCAAAAGGACTTTAAATGCAGCATATGTATGTGGTAATTAAGTATCTCTGAAAGAATCAAGAGATAGAAGATATTTTCAAAAGGTCTTGATAACCTTTTTTTACCCAAATCAAGTGACTTTAGACCACAAAGTGCATTTACAATTAGACTGGACGTTCACTTACGGAATAAAACAATCATGTGAATGGGGTATAACCATCTAAGTGGCTATTTGATTTGGAAGGGATAGACAAGTAAGGTATTTTCCCTTGTATATTCCAAGCAAATTCCTGATTTGGAATTATAGCTACCTACGTCGATGGTACAGACATGATGGGTTCTCTTAATGAAATAAGAGATCCTACAAGCTAATCTAAATCCAAATTTGAGATGAGAAATCCGGGGAAAGCTTGATCGAAAATTGAGATTGTGGTATATTATTCCACCGGCTTGTATAGGTCTAAAATTATCAGGAAATTTAATAAGGACATGCATCCTGATTGTACTCCCATGATTATTCGAGGTTCAAATGTAAGTAAGTGACCGTTTCTTCTAAAGGAAGATGACGAAGATGTGCTGGGATATGAAATCCCATATCTAAGTACAATAGATGCATTGTTGTACTTAGTATAATAATGTACTCGATTAAATTTTACATCCTCAGGGAACTTGTTAGCTAGATATAGCTCAACGCTAACGCAACGTCATTGGAATGGTATAGTGAATGTAATCATGTAATTAAAAGTAACCATTAACATAAAAAAAAATTTATCCCTACAAAGACATTAAAAGGAATGCTGATGAAAGTACAATCCAAAAGTTGTTGATTATGAAGGAACAATAATCTCTTCTCCAATGAAAGTAATCAGGGGGGATATGGTAGACTATTTTCTATGTCATTACCGATATTCAGTTTCGAAAAATACACGACTAAAGGAACTATCTGGAACAACCCTTAAATTAATCAGGGGGAGGATCCAAGGATATGATGTCGACATATTTTACTTCTAAATTGAAGTTGTGTTGTACTCTTTTTCCCTTCGATCTAGAATAGTTTTTCATAAAGTTTTTTTTTTACTCGACAAGGTTTTTAGCGAGACAACACTAAAAACATCAAGTATGTTGAACGTTCAAGACATAAAGATTGCGTTGATATTACTGAAAATATCTGAATCAAAGAAATGAAACGCGATAATCTGTTAAGCAACGTAACTTCCAGAATCAACAACATGGTCTTATAAACATTCAAGTCACCAAAGTAAAGTGTGATAAACTTCTTTTGACTACATTAGACTAATGAAAATTATATGACATCAGGGAGAGCTTCTAATGGTGTGTTGAACTATTTTCCTTCACCGAGGTTGCTTTTTACCACATGGTTTTCTTACTCGGCAAGGTTTTTAATGAGACAACAACAAACACCGAGAATGTAATTTCCAAGCTAAAGCTATTTTCATTCCCCACGAGTATTTTATTCCTTAAGAGTTGTGAAGTAACTAGTCAACTTCAAAGGAGCAAAGTGATCATTTGCAACGGATTATCCTTAATTGCATCTGTCACATTGTACTCTTTTCCCTTCGTCAAGGTTTTATCCCACTGGGTTTCCTTGTCAAGGTTTTAATGAGGCAACATATTATAGTCCAACTACGTTCTAAGTGTGCTTAATATTGTTCTCCTTTTCTTTAGTTCTGTTTTTGTCCCTCTGGGTTTTCCTGACGAAATTTTAACGAGGCAATTAATTTATTTACAAAAATACAATTTATTCTAAAGTTATTATTTATTTAATTATTTATGCAAGATTTTTACTTAGGAAAGACTCTCAGAATAAAGAGAGTCTTTATAAAAATGAAATAGCTCATGAACTTACTTAGGTTTCAAGTAACCGTTCACTATAAATAAAAAGGTTCATGTAAGCTACACAATTCATCCCTTGTAAAATTGGTGTAAGCTTCATAAGGTTGTTTTCCACTACTTCTGTTCTTCGTCAACAAGAGTGAGACAAAAACGTCTTTGCCTTAGGGATCGCAAGTCGAGTTGGTAATTCTTCATAATAATCTCTTTGATAGTTATGCAACTTGTAATCTAGGTTAATCAATAATTCTTGTCTATTCTAAGGTCCTTTTATTCTGATATAAGGTCATTCAAGGATTGTTGACCATAAACCCTAGATTTAAGAGATTTCAGTTCACGAACGTATACCATCACTAGTTGGTCTAATTCTGAACTAGAAAGAAAACTTCAATTAAGATGTCTCACAAATTCCTTAAGAAGTTTCAATAAGATATCTCTAGATTCAATCTAGTTGTTCTTGTTGAAAAATAATTAGGTTTCTCTTCCAATTTTTGAAGAGTATAATAAACCCTAATCTACAAGTTTGTTTTGATATTACTTTTACCTAGTAATTGTTTTTCTCAAAACAAACACAAGATTTCCAAAACCTTGATTCACATCTAAAAGGAAATCCAATTAAACCGGTGCTTTGTGAAGACAAAATATTAAAAAGTATTAACGGTGTTTTTGCATCTTCTAAAGAGAACAAATGTTCTGCTAGAGTATTTTTCAAGTATAGCTTCTAAAGAGAATTAAAATTCTACAAGAAGAATTTCGAGAGTGGTTTCTGAAGAGAATTGGTGTTCTGCTAGAAGATTTCCGAGAGTAGCTTCTAAAGGGAATTGGTGTTCTGCTAGAAGATTTACGAGAAAAATTCCTAAAGAGAAATAGTATTCTGCTAGGAATTTGGTGTAATAGCTTGTGTTCAAATCTGGAAAGGTCCCGGGGTTTTTCTGCTATTCTGATTTCCTCGTTAACAAAAATTTTCTATATCTTGCTTTACTTTTTTACTTCCACATTATATTTGTGTTAATATAATTAAAGTAACAACAAGTGATTCGATACTCAACCTAGACAGTATTTTTAAAACTATATTCGGTTCGTGTATTGTTCCGGTACATACTAGGTTGTTCTTGGATATTGATTTTTGAGATCATCCAAGAGTTCTTGTATACAGTCAGGTTCACGGATCTTTGATCTAAACTACTGATTGTACAAGAAAGATAAACCGTATATACATATTCTTCAAGGATCATTAAATTGGTATACTTGCTATTTTATTAGTTTTTGTCTTATAGTTCCAAATGAAAAAGTTGGTGGTGTATTTGGTACCCCCTACATTTTCAATTGGTAACAGAGAAAGAAAATGCACTGTAAAGACCTAATAAGTCTGTGTTTGTAGCGATCTGACCTATAGACATATTATCGAATATTGAACACATAGGGTTTGATTTTGTTGAAAGTTTGAACGTAACACCTGAGAGAAATGTCACATCTAAATCAATATATAAACATCCACATGAAATCACCTCACGTGAATCTACCAGACAAGTTTCTCTTGTTATGATGTAGAAATTGTTGATGACTGGGAAACACACCTAGGAAAATAGTTGGATGAACTTTTTGATGAAGGTGATTCAGATATAGATGAGGAAATCTCTGAGTATGTTAATATGTTTATACCTTTGGCAAAGAAAAAGTTGACAACCTCGTGTCTCATACCTTTGCTAACTCTTTTTTGTCGAGAAAACAAGAAATTGAGAAGGAATTACGAAGGTGTTTATGGTTGGAATCATCATAACGTACCGATCCTTAAAGATCGTGAGGAATACCTTCGTAGAAAGTCACTTGAATGTAATAATCTTCATCAAGAGTTCTTTTTGTTGAAAGCTTGCAGATTCCGAAGCAAGGATTAACTCTCAACAAAATAGTTTTGAAGACAAAAAAAATGTGTATATTTCTCGAGAAAATCCCCCTTGAGGCTGATTTAACTATTGTTCTTTATAAAATCCATATGTTGGAAGATGACTTAAAAAATTTCAATACTAGCTCGAACAAGTTAACCACAATGCTAGGAGAAAGTAAAAATCATCGTGATATACGAGGATTGGTCTATAGGGGAATAAATGCTCCAAGTACTAGCAAAGAGGTAAAATTTGTCAAGGCTAGTAATTCTTCTCAACCAAAGGTTTCCACTGATGGAAAAAGTGAAACACCTTCACCGACAGTTAATGTCCGAAAGAACAAAATCTATCAATCTCGAAAAGATGGATATAGATTTGAAGGGTTCTAAAAGTGATCCCTTTTTATGATAATCCAAAGGTGAAACGTAAGAATATATGGAAGAAGAAATAAACTAAGCCAAAAACTATAGATGGTGAAAAACCCATAGATGCGAAAAAGTTTGTTTCAATCGCCTGTGGTGAAAATGTCTTGTTCACCCCAATACAACTTGATTGTGTTGATAGTGTTCCCTCACCAAGAAATACCCTAAAGAGAAAGATGGTAAGGAAGACACAAGAATTAGGGCGCACTACATATTATGCTGGTTAAGATGTTTAATATTTGGTAAAGCCATAGGATTCATGATTGGATTCTTTTAAAAGGTATGTCTATAAACTTGAGCAAGCTTTATGATTATATGTTTGATGCATTATCTATTAATACCAAAAGTTTTTTTTTTTTTTTGTTATTTGTACTCTTACTTTACGCTGAGTGTTTGGTGGAAACCTGAGAATTATCATGATTAATTGTTTAAACACTTACTTGAAGTTAAATACCTAATGTTTCAGAAAACAATAATTACTATCTCTATCTTATTGAGCCAATGCTCTAAAGAGATGAGTCCATGTTTAAGAGGTTACACAAAAAATAAATTAAATGGTTTTGTGACAATAAAATCCCCTTGTGGTTGTCATGATTATCTTCTATGCACTTATAAATTAAAAGAGTCAATATAGTTTTATTTGACTTAAGGTGTACTACATCGTGTGTGAGTCCATATCTTAATGACTCGATGTGGGTATCGATGCTCATTATGCTCTTTGTAGAGTTCTCCCTGCCTATCTGACTCTTACAAGAGACGAGAACATGCTCCATGGAAATTTCTTCATGACAAGCTAAGAAGGATATGCTTTGGATAATCTATTTATTCATAACGTTGATATTTAAACTTAGATTCTGTGTAGAACTCTCAAGACATGATAATCATACAGATTATACGTGTACATCATTCGTTATTAGTGAAAAGATAATGTATCAAAGGAAGTACTCATGATAGACAAACCAATGCGGCTAATGATCCATATACCTTGTATATCATTCATGTTTACCTAACTTGATTTGTGTTTGATTTCTTCAAAATACAGGTTGGAAGAAACAGACAAAGCCGATAAATTTTATTTTCGGTGAATTGAAAAGAGAGGTTGAACTACTGTATTTTGGTCTCAGTGTAGGTTGGAAAACCATCTCGCAAACCACGGATATCTGAGCTTCAGAAATTTAGGGAAGGCTGTCTAACCATGTTCGCAAACCGTAAGTTTAGTTGGGGGAAGTTCACGAACTCGGTTCACGAGCTGTGGTAAACTGAAATTTTCATGTTGGTGAGAAGGCTAACAGTTGGTGAACCCTGTTCAAAAACCATTATCATCTGAGTTCACGAGTCACTAAACCATTCACGAACTGCAGCACCCTGAATTCACGATTCACGAACCGTTTCACCAATGGTCCCGGTGAATTGATTCTTCGTCTAAAAATATATCAATTTTTTTATGTTATTTGCAAGTTTGTATCTTAGTTAAGATGATCGCAATGCTTGATTCTCATAATTATTCTTGTGTATTGCTTGAATTCCTTGAGATATTGTTCTTGGTTATCATATTTATATGATTAAAACACCATGTAATGATGATTTATCCTCAAAAGTTAAGCTAGCTCTTAACTCTTACGTTCTAAATAGACTAAGAGGAGTAAACTGTCACAGTGTAACAGTTAGGGGTGTCACTTTTGGGCTACTATTAGTAATTGTATGGGTATACTTAGTTATTTTTTCTTGATAGCTATTTGGTAGTTAAAGACCGTTTGATTTAACCCACATGTATCTCATCCGTTGGGCAAGGATAGGGTTATTGATTGGGTACTTATTGTGTAAGAGAGGTTTGTTTTCTCTCATCGGAAATATATGAAAAACAAAACCTATTTGGTTGCGTTCTTATGAACCAGAGTTGGATCCTTTCCTTACGGATTTGAGATTTTATCCCCATTTTATTCATCAACCCATCTTTCTGATTGTTAATTTGTTGTGTAATCACAACAATTGGCATCAAAGCCATTAGAATCCATTCAATTTCATCCAATTTTTTTTTCCAATGATAATCAAAGATGTAAATGATAAAGTGGAGGCAAACACCGCTGCCATTACTAAATTACAAGCAAATTTCACTAGTTTTTCATCAGATCTGACTTCTAAATTTGATTTACTTATAAAGAAGTTAGATTCCATTCCAGAACCGGCTATCACTTCTCATTCAGAAACTCAAGGAGATAATCGATTTTCAAATTCACGCGAAAATCACTATCAACATCATCGTTTTCCTAAGCTGGACTATCCAAGATTCGATGGCGAGAATCCTAGAGCTTGGATACAGAAAAGTGAAAGATACTTTGAGTTGAATGATATTGAGGAACATAAGAAAGTTATTATTGCTGCAATCTACCTAGAGGGTAAGGCTGAAACTTGGTTTTTAAATTTTCAAGTTAATAGACATATAATTACTTGGCAGGATTTATCTATTCATCTGTGTGCTAGATTTGAAAATCCTGTTGAAGAAAATTTTGTTGGCAGTTTTAATAAACTGGTACAATCTTCTTCTATGGATGATTATTATGAAGAGTTTGGGATCCTCAAAACACTGATGTTGAAAATGAATCCTACACTTAGTGAAGAATACTTTGTTATGAGTTTTCTTAGTGGCTTGAAGGATGAGATTGGTAAATTTGTCTCTATGTTTCACCCAAAGACTTTAGCAGATGCTTTTTCCTTAGCCAGATTACAAGAACAAAAGCTTATTCTCACAGTAGATGTTACTAAACCATTTACAAGGTCCTTCAACAACTCTTTCCACTTTAACAGACAATCTTCCTATAACAATTTTCCACCCAAACCCATTTTGACTTCTACAAAATCTGCACCCATCACTCCCAGTTCCTGCTTTACTATTCCTACCAAATCAAACCCAACATCCCCTCTAATCAAGAGACTCACACCCGAGGAGATGAATAAAAAAAAGAGCACAAGGCTTATGCTATAATTGTGATGAGGTGTATAAGACAGGCTACTTTTGCAAAGGCAAACAGAAGATTTACATGCTTCAGATGGATACTGCTGATTCTCAAGACACTAAAGAGGAAGAAGAAATTTTTGAGGAGACTACTGAATCTCCAATTCAATCTGATGTTAAAATTTTATTACATTCTCTTATAGGCACTGCTACTGGTGACACCATTAGAATTCCTGGCATTCTCAAGGGAAAAACAGTTTCCATTTTAATTTATTCCGGCAGCACTACTAGTTTTATTGACAGTGCTTTAGCAAGTTCACTATAATGCCATATTGAATCAACTGCCCCAATGGTAGTCACAGTTACAAATGGAGAGAAAACTTTAAGTACTGGTATTTTCCCAAAAATTACTTGGACCATGCAGAATAACAAATTTGTAAAAAATCTCAGAGTCTTACCATTGGGTGGTTGTGACATTGTGCTTGGGGAATACTGGCTCAGAACTTTAGGTGATGTTCTTTTTAACTTCTCTAAGTTGTGTATTTATTTCAAGTGCCAAAACAAGAAAATTACACTTCAGGCAACACCAAAGTTATCATTGTCCATGATGAACAGTGATGCAGTCAGCAAATTCTTTGCAACCAATTCTCATGGCTTGGTGGGTCACTTATTCTCCATATCTATCTCCACTAAACCCACCCCAACACCTCCTGAAATAATTCCTTTACTTCAATAGTTTGATGATATTTTTGCAGAGCCAAATCAGCTACCTCCTCAGAGGAGTTTAGATCACAAAATTCCATTACAACCAAACTCAGTCCATGTGAATCAAAGAGCTTATAGATGCCCTTATATCCAGAAAGATGTAGTTGAATAGCTTGTCAAGGAGATGCTCACCACTGGCATCATTCAACCTATCCATATCCACTTTGCATCACCAATACTTCTAGTAAAAAATAAAGACAACTCCTGGAGATTCTGTGTTGACTATAGAAAATTAAACAACATTACAGTCAAAGAAAAATTTCCCATACCCATTATTGAAGAATTATTGGATGAATTAAATGGATCTACTGTTTTCAAAAGAAATGATTTGAGAGATGGCTATCATCAAATCATAGTACACCTCTTAGACATTTTTAAAACAGCTTTCAGGACACATCAGGGCCATTATGAGTTTAAGGTGATGCCATTTGGCCTCACTAATGCTCCAGCTACATTTTAAGCATTAATGAATGAGGTTTTTCAACCTGCTTTGAGAAAATTTATTCTAGTATTTTTTGATGATATTTTGATCTACAACAAGAATATGTTTGAGCATATGGAGCATCCCAAGTTCACCTTCTCATTACTCAGACAACATAAGCTGTATGCAAAGATATCAAAATGCTGTTTTGGCCAATCTTCCCAGGAATATTTGGGCCACCTCATCACAGTTGCAGGTGTTTGTGCTGACCCAAGTAAAATTGCTTGTATGCAATCTTGGCCAACACCTTCTACTCTAAAAGAATTAAGAGGATTTCTTGGCCTTACTGGCTACTACAGGAAATTTGTCAAGAATTATGGGGCCATTAGTAGACCTCTCACTGACCTACTCAAGAAGAACTCTTTTCTATGGAGCCAATCTGCTACTACTGCTTTTGACAACCTCAAAACTGCAATGAGTAACACTCCTGTATCGGCTCTACCTGATTTTACAAAGACCTTAATAGTTGAGAATGACGCTAGTGATGCTTGGAGTGGAGCAGTTCTACTCCAAGAAGGGAGACCAATTGTTTACTTCAGCAAACCACTTGGCCCCAGAGATGCAGCAATGTCAACTTATGAAAAAGAGTTTCTTGCTATAGTTCTGGTTGTGCAAAGATGGAGACAATACCTACAGGGCACAAAATTTACTATCAAGACTGATCATCAAAGCCTCAAATACCTACTGGAGCAAAAGATCACCACGACATTCCAACAAAAGTGATTGATCAAACTCTTGGGATTTGACTATGTTATCCAGTACAAGAAGGGAACTGAGAATAATGTTGTTGATGCTCTTTCTAGAAGACCCTCAGATGTTGTTGTTTGCAACTCCATCACCAATTTTACTCCAAATTGGGTACAAGATTCACCAACAGCTACAACAATGACTCCAAGGCCAACCAGCTAATATCTCAACTTCTCCTAAAACCTGACAGTGTTCCACACTACACAAACACTAAAGGAATCTTGAGGTACAAAACTAAACTTTATATTGGAACTGGGGGCAATGTAAGACAATCATTATTAGAATCTCTATATGCTTCTGCACTTAGAGGCCATTCTAGAATACATGCAACCTCTGTCAGAGCTAGAAACTATTTTAATTGGAAATGCATGCATAAGGATATAGTATTGTTTGTCTGTCACTGTGATATCTGCCAGAGAAATAAGAGGGACACAACAAATGCTGCAGGATTACTTCAACCCCTCCCTATTCCAGATCAACCATGGCAGCATATTATTATGGATTTCATTGATGGATTGCATGTCAACAATAAAAAGAATGTGATTTTTGTCATTGTAGACAGACTCACCAAATATGCTCATTTCTTGGCTCAAGGTTTTCACCAGAAATTTTTGGCAGGATCTGTTTAAGGCCTTGGGCACAAATCTCAACCTCAGCACTGCTTATCATCTCCAAACAGATGGCCAGACTGAGAGGGTCAATTCTTGTTTATAAACCAGCTTGAGATTACTCACTGGTCATAAACCAGGCAAATGGAGCCAATGGTTATCTCTTGCGGAATGATGGTACAATACAAGTTTCCATACTAGCTTAAAGATGTCTCCATTTCAAGCACTGTATGGGTATGTGTCTCCTCACCTTGCATTTCCTTCTTCTGTCACCACTTCTGTTGATGCTGTTGAAACCTATTTGAAATAAAGAAACTCCCTACTGGATATTCTTAAAGAATCACTCCACATAGCTTAGGAAAGAATGAAGTTTTATGCAGATCAGTCTAGAAAGGACATATCTTTTGAAGTGGGTGATCTGGTATACCTCAAACTATAACCATACAGGCAAGCATCTCTATCTCTGAGAAAGAATTTCAAATCGTCCTCCAAATTCTATGGGCCCTTTCCAGTTTTGCAGCAGGTGGGTACAGTAGCTTACAGGTTGCAACTACCCTCCCATGCACGCATACACCCAGTATTTCATGTCTCCCAGCTCAAAAATCACATTGGGCTCAAGCACAATCCAATTCCAGACCTACCTGTGGTGGATCATGAAGGTGCAATAATCATGCTACCTGAAAAAATTCTACAAACAAGACAAGTTCAACAGGGTAGAAAACTGGTCAAGCAAGTTCTACTGCAATGGACAAACTCATCTCCAGAAGATGCCACATGGGAAGCTCTATTTGATGTTAAAGCACATTACCCAAAACTCATCCTTGAGGACAAGGATTCTTTTGAGGGAAAGGCAATGTCACGGTGTAACGGTTAGGGGGTGTCACTTTTGGGATGTTATTATTAATTTGATAGGGTTTCGGGAAGAACCTTATATGTAATAACCGCAATCGCACGGTGTCTAACTAGTATACAGATACAAGTACAGGTCGTTCCCACAGGGAGCGGTGGAAATACTCTAATCAATATCTCTAAGAAAACTAACCAAGAAGAAAATTTATGTATTTTAGAAAAATGATTTCAAAGAGGAAAATAATAACTAAACCAATCAAACAATAGGAGAAATGGTAACCAGGGTCTATGGATTCCACTATTATTTATATTTCGCACCGAAAAGAATTCAAATTCAAATTTATTTATTTGTTCTATTACAACCCCTATTATTGATATATGTTTTTGATCATAAACTCGCATCTCCTAAGTATAGCCCATAAAATTATCTAAGCACGACCTATCAAATTATAATGACGAGGGAATTATCGAAAACATAATTTATAAATTCACAATTATTATTTGCTTCGTCTAAGCATAACCCATCAAATGATTCAACCTAAGCATGGATTATCAAATACTAACACATAAAATTGTAACCTATATGAATTAATGAACTTAGGCTATTGTGTTGTACAAATCCAGTGGAGCAACAACATATGTTCTAATCAAATCAATAAACATAATTAAAGAATTTACTATTCATTTCTCATAGACTAGCACCAAATCAATTCCAATTTATTTCATAATGGTATATGCTAAAAGTAGCTTTCTCCATGAACCCTAGTTACAAAATTATTAGAACATAACAAAGGGTTTCTTAAAACCCATAAAAAAAAATACAAGAGAAAGATAATTAGACTGTATCACCGTCATCATCGGCAATCGATTATCTTCATCTCCCTTTGTCTTGTCTGCTCAAGAACTCTCACCCGTAGCACTATTCTTCACGCCGCAGAAACCCCCAGAGATCCCAATCTTCTGTATCCGGACTCCTCTATTTCTGTTCGTCTCTGTATATGTAGTTGCTTCGAGTATTCTGACTAAAACCTAGCAGAATATCCTAGGCCCAGTCCAACCACCGAAATCCAAATTCAAATCCGGTATAAATCTTCGCACTTTCCATTTATAACCTAGGCCATCAGTCACTGCACCAACTTCAATCACCGATGCCAGGACCCTATTTCGTTAAGAGCCAGATAATTCTCAATTGAGACAGAGTTGACAGCACAAACCATCCATACCCAAGCTAGCAGATATGTTGGCCATGTCCACTACTTTCTCAAGAACTTCAAATCATTCCCATTTAGTTCACAGCTCGCCTCCACTAATAACACAGCACTCCAATCTTCTGTTCGTCGAGTACCTTCCCATATTGACCACCAACATACTAACCCTTAGTTGCGGCACTATGAACTAGCCACAGACCCAGCTCTATTCCAGCTAGCATTGCCTTAACACAATCAACTTTCTTAATTCTGACTCTTCGACCACAGCACCATTCTTCATCCCGTGTCCAGCCAAATCTCTGCACCACTAGATAAAAAGCAAGTCAATTATATCCAATGAAACCATATCACTTCGACAAACAACTCCACACAACACCATCCGGCAGACATCTTTTCAATCTCCTCGATCTATCAACGCCTTCCTCCATCGGCGGTTGCATAATTCCAGCAATTAAATCCAGTTCATCCAATCAACAGCAAACATGATATTCCCTGATTATCCGAGTTTCGTCACCACCACGGTCCATCGATTGCAAACAACACCTCCATTTCAGTCGACTGAGGCACTCAATTCCAGTTCACAACAAAAATCTTCTTGGCAGCATAAACAAATCATCCAACACCCATACTCAGTCCATAACAACACAGCCATCGAACCACAGAAATCCATCCATTCTTCCCCTGGTAGAAACCTGGCCACATTTTGATTAAGACCAACTTCTCAGTAAAAACCAGCCATACTCCCAAGTCATTCTTCGTTGTCGACTGCCCATACCTCAGCCAATCCATCTCCATTGTGTCTGCAAACCTTTCGCAACAGCAGCTCCATGCGAATCCATTTCCAGATTAAAAACCCCATTACCATCAGCTACTCCAACTATCGGAATCTAACTCTAGTTTCTGCTGGTCGAACTCCAAAATGATGAGATGAAAAAGAGATTTGGTTTAAGCCCAATCAGTTCGTACTCCCCATGGTCAGAAACACAGATGTCTCCAGGACTTCAACATCTTGAGTGTACCATTTTTCAACTCTTGGTGGGCTTCCATGTCGTACATTCTCTGGCCTGAAACGGTTAGGTTATTCCTCAACATTAACTAGGCCGCCTCAATTCTGGTCCCATGAGACATTTTGATGGATTTGCCGCAAACGCCATTAAGGTCCTGTATTTAGCCATTTATCTGCAGAATGATCGAATTCGTTTGTACTTTCTACAAAAGCACTAAAATATTATCGTTAGCCAAAATATGAGTTCTAGCTAATATAAATATGGGTATAAAATGTAGCACTTACGTGCTTATCAATAACCCCACACTTATATTTTGCTAGTCCTCAAGCAAAACAAAGAATTGACCCGCTACACGGCTGGTCATATCATAAGAGAGAGTTAGACCCGCTATACAGCTGGTCATGACAAATACCATACACAAGACCCGCTACACAGATGGTCATAGAAAATGCCCCCACAAAAGACCCGCTACACAGCTGGTCATAACCCTAAAAATCATAATGATAATTATTTATTTATTTTAAAACCCGCTACACAACTGATCATCTTTTTCTTTTTTAAAAGACCCGCTACACAGCTGGTCATAGTATGTAAAAAAATTTTTTAAGCCCAACGAAAATGCCACTCCCCCACACTTAAACATTACATTGTCCTCAATGTAATTGAGTCATTCAACGTAGAAATTAAGATGGGAAATTCAAGCAAAGAAATAAAAGATAGAGGAAAGAAAACAAATCTGATGGGTTGACTCCCATGAAGCATAATATTTGTATCCCTGCTTGCAGGCAAAGAAACTCAAACAGGGTGATAATACACCGAAGTAGCTTGCAAATCATATATATAAAGTCTAAAAAGTCGGGGATCAATCCAACAAATCAGGTCAGCTGCACATGTGAACCCGCAAACACTATAAACCTCAAAACAAACGTGTAAATCCATTCTCAATAGAAAGCAATCCTTAGTCAAGATAAGCATATCACTCTCATGGAAAACAAACATATTAGTTTCTATTTCGAAAAAACACTCTAAATCAGGTTCTAAATCAGCTGAAATACGTTCAGTCGACACATTATCTTCACTAGAAATCATAGGAAGCAATGTATTGACAATGCAAAAAGGTATCGAATTATCAAACTCAACAAAATGGTTTAAACATGTATATAATGGTTCAAGTTTATCAAAATCAGTAACTCTTAAATCTTGTTCTAAGTCCACGGAAATAATTTCCGTTATGGAGTTACCTTGATTAACCATTGGAGGGCGCAATGCATTGACAATGTCAATATGCATAGGATCATCAGAATCTGCAAAGTGGGATAAACAAACTGAGATTAGTTCAAAATCAACAATTACCTGACCAGTACCAATCGCCTCCACATTCACATCAGCAATCAGGAAATCACAAGATGAGTTAGCAAAACAGGAGCTCAATGGAGCAATAATATCATGAATAATCGCCTCATTATTGTCTGCAACTAAGTGACTTATAGGAATATCAATATTCAAATGGCTAGAGGGTACCTCATTATGAACGTCTACTGTATCTAAGACGTTAGACTCAACAATAGTATCTTCTATATAAACAGGTTCCTCTAAATCATCATCTGCATATAACTTTTGTAATGCTAGAATTCTTAACCTTTGTTCCAAACTGGGCAGTGTGTGTTTGTAATACTTCTCATATATCATTAGAGGCAATTCTTCACTCACCATATGTGGAGCAAAAAATCCTTACCGTTGCCCATGCATATATTCCCCAAGCGTCATTTCATATGATGTCTCCTGAGAATGTGAACTTCTACACTTATATTCTCCAAGTGTCATCTTAGATGACGTCTCGTCCAAAGAATTCAGCATCCTCAAAAAGACTCATGAAATAAAATTCTAAAGTACAAAAAGAGTCAAAAGGAAAATGAAATCCTAAAACGAAATAAAATTACTGTACAAAAATAAATAAAATAAAATAAAAGTCTAACTATTTACAAAATCAAAAATATTGATTACAATATTCCACAACCGCTCCCCGACAGCGGCGCCAAAAATTGATAGGGTTTCAGGAAGAATCCTATATGTAATAACCGCAATCGCACGGTGTCTAACTAGTAGACAGAGGAAAGTACGGGTCATTCCCACAGGGAGCGGTGGAAATACTCTAATCAATATCTCTAAGAAAACTAACCAAGAAGAAAATTTATGGGTTTTAGAAAAATGATTTCAAAGAGGAAAATAATAACTAAACCAATCAAACAATAAGAGAAACGGTAACCAGGGTCTATGGATTCCATTACTATTTATATTTCGCACCGAAAAGAATTCAAATCCAAATTTATGTATTTGTTCTATTGCAATACCTATTATTGATATATGTTTTTGATCATAAACTCGCATCTCCTAAGTATAGCCCATCAAATTATCTAAGCATGACCTATCAAATTATAATGACGAGGGAATTATCGAAAACATAATTTATAAATTCACAATTATTATTTGCTTCATCTAAGCATAACCCATCAAATGATTCAACCTAAGCATGGATTATCAAATACTAACACATAAAATTGTAACATATATGAATTAATGAACTTAGGCTATTGTGTTGTACAATATGTTCTAATCGAATCAATAAACATAATTAAAGAATTTACTATTTATTTCTCATATCCTAACACCAAATCAATTCCAATTTATTTCATAATGGTCTATGCTAAAAGTAGCTTTCTCCATGAACCCTAGTTACAAAATTATTAGAACATAACAAAGCTTTCTTAAAACCTATAAAAATAAAATACAAGAGAAAAAATAATAAAACTGTATCACCGTCGTCACCGGCAATCGATTCTCTTCATATCCTCTTGTTTTGTCTGCTTAAGAACTCTCACCCACGACACTGTTCTTCACGCCGCAGAAACCCCCAGAGATCCCAATCTTCTGTATCCGGCCTCCTCTGTTTCTGTTCGTCTCTGTATATGTAGTTGCTGCGAGTAATCTGACTAAAACCTAGCAGAATAGCCTAGGCCCAGTCCAACCACGAAATCCAAATTCAAACCTAGTAAAAATCTTCGCACTTTCCATTTCTAACCTATGCCATCAGTCGCTGCACCAACTTCAATCACCGATGCCAGGACCCTATTTCGTTAAGTGCCAGATAATTCTTAATTGAGACATATTTGACAACACAAACCATCCATACCCAAGCTAGCAGATCTTTTGGCCATGTCTACTACTGTCTCAAGAACTTCAAATCATTCACATTTAGTTCACAACTCTCCTACACTAATAACACAGCACTCCAATCTTTTGTTCGTCGAGCACCTTCCCAGATTGACCACCAATATACCAACCCTTAGCTACGGCACTATGAACTAGTCACAGACCCAGCTCTATTCCAGCTAGCATTGCCTTAACACGATTAACTTTCTTAATTCTGACTCTTCAACCACATTGATCGTTGTCGTAGGCGTCAAAAATAAATTACACTTTCTTACTACTCAAAATATAAATATAGCAAGGGCAAGAAAGGATCGTTCCCATAGAGAGGTCTAGGTTGTCGTTTGTTTTGGTTTCTTATAAGTAACTCCCACTGGATTTTCTGATTTTTATGCAAGTAATAAAATAAAAGCAAAACAAAAAAATAAACAAACACGCAAATCAAGGATATGAAATATTGGATAAAAATTTCATCTTCAATTGTAAACAAGTATTTGAATGTATGAATAGAATTCGTATTTAATCTCGCTATCATCAAATGCCCTAGAATACCTTATTGCAAGAATACTCCGTAAATTTCCTAAATTTATCAACACACACATTAGAGATGCGTATGTGAACTCTACCTAAAGAATAACCTAACGCCTTACACTAATTAAGTTCAATTCCTAGGAGCATTAAGTTTTAGAAATAGGCTAATCAATGCAACTATCATACATTGCGCATGACAATTCGGACAAAGGTCAATTTCTACATATGATTACAAGAGTGTATAACTACAAACCGTAATCATATCATGCTACTCGTATTCAAGGTTATCGCTTGATGAAAACCCTAAAATAGCTATAGATATAGATGTATGTTCAATCAATTCTAGACTCAACCAAACAAACATTCAATCATATTGCAATACATCAATCATGCAATTATTATAATCAGTAGAAATCAAACGATAATATTGAGAGAAAACTAACTCATAAAGATCAAAAATTGTTTTCAAAATCCAACTACATCTTTAACCAATAATATAAACTTAGTTACTCATGGCATAGGAGTTCATAACAAGAAGGAAGAGAAAACCTATCATGTTTCTAAACCCTGGAACAAAAGTAGAAGCCTCCCTAATGGAAATATCCCCCAGTTTAGAAGAATACTTTTCTATTTATATGCTTTTCTCCCCAATGGATACTTTCCCAAAATTAGGTTAAGTATTCATAATCTTCAAGTCCACCAAGCCCACGTGTGAGAAATATGTCTCTGGAATTTTTGGGTCCAAAACTTGTTGTTGGTTGTTGATGTCATCATCGGAATCCGTTCACCGGTCGCCGGAATTTGTCACCGGAAAATTTGACTCCGACCACCTGAACCATCGGAAACTGTCACCAGCAAGTGCACACTCCCAGTAGCTCATCTCCATATCTTTGCAATTCAAACAATCACAAAATACCATCTAAACGAATTCCTTATCTCTTGCAAAAACGTACCCAAAAGCGTGCCATGTAGCTCATATATCCGGCCGCCAACTCTTGTATCCAACACATACCCCCTTCGCGATTCACTGAAATATTATGATTCATACTTTAACTTCTGAAATCTGGCAACCGGAACTATGCTCACTGGATCGCCATTTCTGCTCACTTTTCGCACTGTTGCTGCAGTTTCAAAACTATCTCAGGCCATACTTCACTTCATTCCTACAGATCATTACACGTCATACTCAAACCACAACAATCTCTGTAACATCTCAACTCCTCTCTACATTGCAGGTCAGCTCCATTCCCATTCATACTATAGTTGTAACTCAGTCAGCAACCCAAAGTCAGCTCTTAGTACATCCACCAGGCTCTATTCTCTGTATACTCAGTCGAGCCAATTCGATTTCATTGTAGCACCAGCTTCAAATTCCTTCAGTATCCACTCTGTTCTCACCCAATATCTTCCATGTACAACATATAACAACACCAGCTCACCTTCCCTTCTCCATTGCAGCAGCAACAACTAACATTTATGTACAAGACCAAAAACTAACTCTTTTCCACTGCTTGCTTCCATCTTCCTTTTCTTGTCAATGCCAAATAACTCGAAACTCAGTTATCGAACTCTCGATACAGCAGCACCAATTGCATTCCTCAGCTCAATTACTTGAAGTTGCAGCTGCAACTTATTCCTCAATCACACAGCAGACAACTTTCCATTTGAACCAAACCCACAACATCACACTGCAATATCAGTTCACTACCACCAATATTATTCTCTTCAGACCATGACCCTCCATTTTAGTTCAACATCAACGTCACTTTCAAGACCCATAAAATCATCCACAATTCAACACATATATCCCCTGCAAGTTGCCAGCTAACCACCACCAGTGCTCCACTTCTCCATTTCTGATAATCATAGCATCACCTGGGACTGCAACCATTCTTGCAGTTCAACCCCTGCAGATCTCGACAGCAGCAACTCATACCCTGTAATCATACATACCACTAATACCCATGGAAACCATCTTGTTCTTTAACTGATTCACAACCAAACACTTATTGCATCTTCAAAAACCCTAAATTCCCAATTCTTGACTGATTCAACTCAATATGAGATTAAACTCAAATTCAAGCTAAACCCATCTTCAAATCTTCACTGATTCCATCTTCTCTACAATCATTATCAAAAACAGCCATACAAACCCTAGCTCTTACCTTTCTAGATGTAATTGATCCATCACAGAATCACCAAAGCTCAATTCTACGTAGATCACAACTTATGCGGATTCGATCTTCTTCTTTTCTCAAGACCCATCTCTCTGATTTTCAGACAAAATAATGCTCAACCATTTCTCAATTTCTGTTTTCTAAATTTGAGTAAGGAAATGATTGAAAATAATCCACCTCTGAATTCTGGGGTTTAGTAATAGAATGGGAACTGAATGAGTCACCCAGTTGCTGGATAAGGGCTAACCAATTACTATTTGACCCGTCAGTATCAAAAAACTGACAGTTCATTCTTCGCTCCTTACGTAACATAGCCTGCTCCAAATATAATTTGCCTGTGAGTTGACCTTTTTGCCTTTTACGCTCCAAATGGATGATTTCTCCTTCTTTTGCTCTAAATGACTCCAATACACCTAATAATACTCAAAAGCAAACATAAGATACATTATTTATAAGAAAAGTAGCAAAGAAAGCATAAATACTAGATATAAAATTAGGTGTTTTAGACACCTATCAAATTCCCCCACACTTAGACTTTGCTAGTCCTCGAGCAAATCAAACAAAACAATTCTAAAACATACATACAACTCCGTGTCGTCGAGGCTACGGTCACTTTTAGCATAAATAACAAGCCTTTGAACCCCTAGGTGTCCCTAGTGGATGAGTTATAGTCTCTTGAAGATTTACAAGAGGTCTACCTACAAAGCCTATATTTCCAACTCCAGCTACCTGTAACAAACTATGAACGAATCCAAAATGGCTATTGGAGGAGGTACCCTGATGTGAATTCAAATTAATATATATGTAAATTAAGCTCTACTCAGAAAGTTGAACAAACCACAATACTCGAAATCTGACTAACCACAATCACAATGAAAAGATTAAGAAAATGGATATAGAGGTAGATGTTTGCGAATGTTAACAAGTGATCGGTGTTTCCCATATCTGTCTGAAGGTCACCGCCAAGATGAACCTATGCGTCCTATTGGATTGAGCTACTGGTCTGAATTCTAGTGTCAACACACTGGCATATACAAGGGAACCAGCGGTCAACAATCTTAATTCTACATCAACTCAACCAGCATATACAAGGGAACCAGGAGTCGACTTTATTCAACACAATAATAAAAAATAAAAAAAATAAAAATTCTTTTTTCTTTTTCTTTTTCACTTTTTTTTTCTTTTTCGAGACAACATGATTGGATCTTTTGGATCCAAGTGCATGATTCTTGTCAGCAAGTATGTGATAGTTGCCTTGGATCCTGCATTCCACGCTTGTTTAGGCGACGGAGACAGGGACAACGTTTCACACATACTGTTATCCAAGTGTCTTTTTTTATTCCGATTGGTCTAATTGGTCGTCCTTTTTTTTTTTTTTTTAGCAACTCAATCACTCTATTTCATCTTAGGAGTAGTAACAATTCGATGTTTAGTGACCCACCAAATCACTTAGATAACAGTAGATAAATATGGAAAAATAAAAATAGAACGTGATATGGTGATATTCCGAGATATGGTAACAACTATCATTTTATTTCTAACACCTGTCCTTTTAGT
This sequence comes from Papaver bracteatum, assembly GCA_023529315.1. Lineage (NCBI taxonomy): Eukaryota > Viridiplantae > Streptophyta > Magnoliopsida > Ranunculales > Papaveraceae > Papaver > Papaver bracteatum. Next base: position 389,613 of record JAJJWX010004825.1, read on the forward strand.
TAATGGGTTCCTCAACTCCTCCATCCAATGTGGTTCCATCCATTTAGATTGAGTGTCATCCTAAAGGCACATATTTCTAGGTTTCGGAGTTTATAAAGACATTTTTTTCTATTTTTATAAACACAAGGGAAAACTAACAAGGCTAAAAACTCTATATGAGAACACTCCCCCACACTTAAACTTTACATTGTCCTCAATGTAAATTGAATCGTCCAAAGAAAGTCAAGGTGGGAAATCCATAACATGATATATATATACAAATGCATAATAAAAACTGATACTCCAACTCATAGCTATTTCTGAACAATAGAGGATAAACACTAAACAAGCATCTAATCCCAACTCATAGCATCTAATCCCAACTCAGCCAATATATATACCTCATTGTTAAGAAAAAATTCCATCTACTTAGAAAGGCTAGTGTCTATTCTAAATTGTTCAAAAATCTTTAAAAGTTGGAGTTTTGATATGCAAATATCCAAAATAAGAAAATAAAGATAAAAGACTTAAAATAAAAGAAAAACATAGAGATAAATAGATACACAAAACCAGTGGGTTGCCTCCCTTTAGCGCTTGGTTTAAAGTCGTCAGCCCGACTTGCAAGACGAATTCTCCATACACCAATAATCAGAAAAGTTTGGGATCCACCCATAGCACCTGTTTTGCAAACACTAGCTTCATACAAATATTAGTACAAGAAAACATAATTGAAGCTATTAACCGATAAAAGCTTCCCCCACACTTATTCTTGTCCACACTTGGAAGTGTATAAAGAATATAGGAGTCGGGTACTTCCACGGTTTCTTGTTCACAAACCTGCATAGTATGAGAATCAAGTATCTCTAATGGCGGATATCGAGAAACAAAGTCATCTAACAATATTCTCGTAGCACATACATTCAAACCAATAAGAGCTAAAGAAGAAGAATCAATATGCAAAGGGTTAGACAAACCTTGCATAATCTCTTGTATCACAAAATCCTATTCATCCTTGAAAAACTCAAGAGAATTATTCACCTCTTATATATCATGGTCCTCTATAAAACCTTCTAACCATTCTTCGTCTGTTTCTGCCTTAACCAAAGTCTCGACAATAACATCTTCATTACAATCAATTGCCAGCTCAATTGGGTCTTCCATAATATTGGTCATAATGGTCACATTCTCAACATACTCCTCTTTGTTGTAAGGCACATACTCCACTGCGGATTCAAGTCTGTCCATAAGTAATTTCTTTAGAACACTCATTGCATCATCCTCAAGCTTTACCTTTTGAATAGGTTCTTGATCATTATAAAGATCAATGCTTGAGTAAGCTACACTAGTGTCATCATATTCCTTTTCAACTTCACCATGATCGCCAATAGACTCCATTGTACACTCTTCGGGGATGTCACCATAAAATTGGATACCACTTCCCAAAGATTGGTCTTTCGCATAATTTTGCATGTCCTCTTTGCATTCTTCAATGCCTTGTCTTAAATTGGAAACACCTTTTTGAAGCTCTTGGAGTGATCCATTCAAATTTTTAAAATAGGTTTCCATCTGTTGGTAAAGCTCATTCGAAAATGACAAGGTAGAATTACTTACTTCAGTATTTCTAGGCCAATTATCTTCCCTTTGAATTGGTGAATGTTCATAACTATGATCACAAATTGGGCCAAACATACTATGAGCATATTCGGTCGATGAAACTGGTTTCATGCTTGGTTGTCTACAAACCGACTCCATGCTGACCATAAATTGTTGCATCTCATCTACCAAACTCGAAGAAATATTAAGAGAAGCATAACTATTCTTCCCTCTTTGTGGTTGCTCACTTACATACCCACCGTAAGAACATTGGAATGTATAAGAGTAACTAAAAGGGTACGTGGAGTATTGATCATAACCAAAGTATTGGTTTTGATTGTACCCCCCATAAGGGTGATAGTTGTCATATTTTTGTTAAGGTTGATAATCGTACCCATTGTTCCAATATGCTCCGTCCATAGAAATTGGTACCTGAATCAAGAGTTCTCAAAACTATGGTTAAAAACCAGAAAATAAGAAATAAAATATAAATATAAGAAACAAATGACAATCGCATCCTCCCCGGCAACGGCGCCAAAATTTGATCGTTATCGTAGGCGTCAAAAATAAATTACACTTTCTTACTACTCAAAATATAAATATAGCAAGGGAAAGAAAGGATCGTTCCCACAGAGAGGTCTAGGTTGTCGTTTGTTTTGGTTTCCTATAAGTAACTCCAACTGGTTTTTCTGATTTTTATGCAAGTAATAAAAGTAAAAGCAAAACAAAGAAATAAACAAACACGCAAATCAAGGATATGAAATATTGGGTAAAGATTTCATCTTCAATTGTAAACAAGTATTTGAATGTATGAATATAATTCGTATTTAATCTCGCTATCATCAAAAGACCTAGAATACATTATTGCAAGAATACTCCGTAAATTTCCTAAATTTATCAACATACACATTAGAGTTGCGTATGTGAACTCTACCTAAAGAATAACCTAACGCCTTGCGCTAATTAAGTTCAATTCCTATGAGCATTAAGTTTTAGAAATAGGCTAATCAATGCAACTATCATACATTGCGCATGAAAATTCAGACAAAGGTCAATTTCTAAATATGATTACAAGAGTGTATCACTACAAACCGTAATCATATCATGCTACTCATATTCAAGGTTATCGCTCGATGAAAACCCTAAAATAGCTATAGATATAGATGTATGTTCAATCAATTCTAGACTCAACCAAACAAACATTCAATCATATTGCAATTCATCAATCATGCAATTATTATAATCAGTAGAAATCAAACGATAATATTGAGAGAAAACTAACTCATAAAGATCAAAAATTATTTTCAAAATCCAACTACATCTTTAACCAATAATAAAAACTTAGTTACCCATGGCATAGGAGTTCATAACAAGAAGGAAGAGAAAACCTATCATGTTTCTAAACCCTAGAACAAAAGTAGAAGCCTCCCTAATGGAGATATCCCCCGGTTTAGAAGAAGACTTTTCTATTTATATGCTTTTCTCCCCAAAGGATACTTTCCCAAAATTAGGTTAAGTCTTCATAATCTTCAAGTCCACGTCCATCTACTAGTCCACCAATCCCACGTGTGAGAAATATGTCTCTGGAATTTTTGGGTCCAAAACTGGTCGCTGGTTGCTGACGTCATCACCGGAATCCGCTCACCGGTCGCCGGAATTTGTCACCGGAAAATTTGACTCCGACCACCTGAACCATCGAAAACTGTCACCAGTAAGTGCACACTCCCAGTAGCTCATCTCCATATCTCTGCAATTCAAACAATCACAAAATACCATCTAAACCAATTCCTTATCTCTTGCGAAAACGTACCCAAAAACGTGCCATGTAGCTCATATATCAGGCCGCCAACTCTTGTATCCAACACATACCCCCTTCGCGATTCACTGAAATATTATGATTCATACTTTAACTTACGAAATCCGGCAACCGGAACTATGCTCACTGGCTCGCCATTTCTTCTCACTTTTCGCACTGTTGCTGCAGTTTCAAAACTATCTCAGGCCATACTTCACTTCATTCCTGCAGCTCATTGCACGGCTTACTCAAGCCACAACAATCTTTGTAACATCTCAACTCCTCAATACATTGCAGGTCAAATCCATTCTCCTTCATACTGTAGTTGTAACTCAGTCAGCAACCCAAAGTCAGCTCTTAGTACATCCACCAGGCTCTATTCTATGTATACTCAGTCGAGCCAATTCGATTCCATTGTAGCACCAGCTGAAAATTCCTTCAGCATCCACTCTGTTCTCACCCAATATCTTCCATGTATAGCATATAAAAACACCATATCACCTGCCCATCTCCATTGCAGCAGCAACAGCTAACATTCATGTACAAGACCATCAACTAACTCTTTTCCACTGCTTGCTTCCATCTGCCTTTTCTTGTCAATGCCAAATAACTCGAAACTCATTTATCGAACCCTCGATATAGCAGCACCAATTGCATTCCTCGGCTCAATTACTTGCAGTTGCATCTGCAACTTATTCCTCAATCATACAGCAGACAACTTTCCATTTGAACCAAACCCACAGCATCACACTGCAATATCAGTTCACTACCACCAATATTATTCTCTTCAGACCATGACCCTCCATTTCAGTTCAACATCAATGTCACTTTCAAGACCCATAAAATTATCCACAGTTCAACACATATCTCCCCTACAAGTTACCAGCTAACCACCACCAGTGCTCCAGTTCTCCATTTCTGATAATCATAGCATCACCTGGGAATGCAACCATTCTTGCAGTTCAACCCCTGCAGATCTCGACAGTAGCAACTCATACCCTGTAATCATACATACCACCAATACCCATGGCAACCATCTTGTTCTTTAACTGATTCACAACCAAACACTTATTGAATCTTCAAAAACCCTAAATTCCCAATTCTTGACTGATTCAACTCAATATGAGATTAAACTCAAATTTAAGCTAAACCCATCTTCAAATCTTCACTGATTCCATCTTCTCTACAATCATGCTCAACAACAGCCATACAAACCCTAGATCTTCCCTTTCTAGCTGTAATTGATCCATCACAGAATCACCAAAGATCAACTGTACGTAGATCACAACTTATGCGGATTCGATCTTCTTCTTTTCTCAAGACCCATCTCTATGATTTTCAGACAAAATAATGCTCAGCCGTTTCTCAATTTCTGTTTTCTAAATTTGAGTAAGGAAATGATTGAAAATAATCCACCTCTGAATTCTGGGGTTTAGTAATAGAATGGGAACTGAATGAGTCACCCAGTTGCTGTATAAGGGCTAACCAATTACTATTTGACCCGTCAGTCTCAAAAAAACTGACAGTTCATTCTTCGCTCCTTACATAACATAGCCTGCTCCAAATATAATTCGCCTGTGAGTTGACCTTTTTTCCTTTTACGCTCCAAATGGATGATTTCTCCTTCTTTTGCTCTAAATGACTCCAAAACACCTAATAATACTCAAAAGCAAACATAAGATACATAATTTACAAGAAAAGTAACAAAGAAAGCATAAATAATAGATATAAAATTAGGTGTTTTAGACACCTATCACACAACACCATTCTTCATACCGTGTCCAACCAAATCTATGCACCACTAGATAAGAAGCAAGTCAATTATCTCCAATGAAACCATCTCACTTTGATAAACAACTCCACACAACACCATCAAATAGATATCTTTTCAATCTCCTCGATCTATCAACGCCTTCACCCATCGTCAGTTGCATAATTCCAGCAATTAAACCCAGTTTAGCCAATCAACAGTAAACATGATATTCCTTGATTATCCGAGTTTCATCACCACCACGGTCCATCGATTGCAAACAACACCTCCATTTCAGTCGACTGAGGCACTCAATTCCAGTATTGGACTAGAGAACCAACCCAATGAATTGGTAAATCTTTAGATATGCAAGAGATGGATTATGAAGATGTGAAGAAACTTAGATGGGCTAAAGATAGATAATAAAAGGGTATAAAAACGTAAATGGGCCTAGAATCATTAGATAGACTTGTATGATTCTTGTGTGAGCCTTTTTGTCTAGATTCTTAGAATGCTTCTTTGATTATTAGTTAGTATTAACAACGACCGATTCAAAGGACGAACCAGTGGATCGTGGATCTCGAGGTAAGCGTGGACTTTCATCAAAAAGGTGTGGGAATGCATTTGACTCTTTAGTATTCATTATTGTTGCTTTTACAAAAGTTTATGCTTAACAAACTCATGCATTGTCTGTCCGTGCATTTCATGCTTTGTTTAAAATGCATTATGATAATCCTGTTATTTCTGTGAATCTTTCCACGATATGAAAAGGACTTGTATTGTTTGTTGTCAACATAAATTTTTATGGGGAATGAGAATTTCCACTTGTGGTATATAGGATACACTCCTTCACTTTTATACCTAGAGCTTTTATTGAATAGAGTTGGTCACCATGGTCTTGGTGGCATCCATAGCTATATAGGTGTGAATTTCCGGTATTTAGGGGTTCACAACCATATTAGTACATTGTTTGACGAAGGAGTTTGTTCCATATACATATATGATTATTTTTAGTGACTTAGTCACTGTTTAATATTTTCGGAAAAACATTATTGTTTTCCAAATCTTGCATATGATTACTTAGAAGGTTAAATGTTAATTATTCCCACTTCAGTTTCTGTGACAGATCAGAGTTGCGCAGCGAAAGCTTCAAGGGTTGAGTTCACTAGTCGATTAACTTCTGTTATATTTAAAAAAAAAAAAACCAAATGACTATTATATATGTATCATTGAGAGAAGATCTTGTATATATATTTCTGAGCGGGGTTAGCTTTGGGTTAAGTTCTGTATCACATTTTTTAATTGAATGCTAAGTGCATGTTTTAGATCTTAGTGCCTCTTTATTTAGTTAATTTATTAGATTAGTCAGCTGTTAGCTTAGGTGGCGCTACAAAAGTTGGTATCAGAGCCCATCATTAGATCTTGTATGGGAGAAGATAGATAATAGCTAGTGCCAGTTAGCGAACTAGATTAGCTTAGAACTGGGTTGGGTTTGTGAGATAAATCTTAATCACTAAAAGCTATTAATAATTAAAAGAATTTTTGATTGATTGATTTGTTTGTTTGGTTGTTTGTTTAGGTATTAAAGTAAAAATTGTAGGGTGCACCAATAATTAATCTAATGAAGATTAGAGAATAAACGATTTAAAATTATGAACACATACACAAGTCAATACTAAAAATAGTGAGATTAGTATTATTGATAAATATTGAAAGTTACATATATAAATATTAAGCACCTTGACTTATACGTAGAATAAATAATTTATAATTACATAAATGTTAATAATATTTTGGGACTCAATAATATTTGTAAGAGTTGTTAGAATAATAATTCAATAAAATGTTATAATAGTAACTACAAATGATAATAAAAGTAATAATAATTTTAATAAAGTAATGTTAGCATTTATCACTTAGTACCGTGTTGAACCTAACTTAACTAAATTTTAATAAAGATATATAATGATAAAAATAATAATTATGATTAAATAAATAGTCATGGGAAATTAATAACGCCTGTGTACGATTAAGTTTTCTAAATTAAACTAATTACAGTTAGAGATATAAGTTTTGCGTCTAAAATTAGATAGTTAATATAGTATTTATTAGGCGATAATACTTAAGAAAGCGAGGATATAATATTTATATAAAATAAAATAAATAAATAATCCAACTTGTTAAAAATCTTGTACCAAAATTATCTTTAGTCTAATAAATGACCCAATAAATCTTTAAAATGAAACAAATATACATGAATTAGTAATAATAGTATTCAGATGCTTAGTGTAATATTAGAATTAAAATAAAATAAATTTATATATTAATCCTTCTTCATAAATAAATTTCAATCATCTTTTGAAATGAAAAATCAGTATGACGAATTTAAACTGTTAGAACTTAAACTAGTATTATATTGAGCATAATTTAAATTAAAATCTTATTAATAAATATATAGTGATAAAATAATGATTAGGATTAAGTAGCAATAAAAAATTATTAGTGCTTATCTACGGTTAGGTTTCACAAAGTTAACTAATAATAAATTAAAATTATATAATTTGCGTTTAAACCAAATAGTTAATTAAGATTAAGAACGTGAGGTCATACAAGGCACAAAATAAAGATTAAACTTGTTAACGATCTTATACCTAGATTATCTTTAGTCCAATAAATGATTCACTAAATCACTAAATTATACACATGAATTGATAATTATAGTGCTTGAATGCTTAGAACAAATTAAACTTAAAGGAGAATAAATTTGCCTGTGAATAAGATACTTATTATTAATAGAAAAATCTAAAGAATGTTAGGATATATTATAATTTATGCAGACTCAAATTTAGATTTTATTAAATTACCAATGCCAATATTTAACAAGTTATAGTACACAGATTCAATCTGAATAAATAAAACATGTTATCTCAATCTTTTTGTGAAAGTAAAATTATATTTTACAATATTCAGGCTTAATAAAATTAAACTAAAAATCCTTACTAAGTAGTTATTATGGTCATATTTCAGTTACGCTGGTATTAATCAAATAAGAATGCTATATAATACTAATTACTATAAAATTTAGAGTTATTGTAAGTATCATTTGAATAATAATTCTAGGAGTAAAAGGTATTTTTTATTAATTTACAACTTAAAGATTAATTATCAATAATATAAATTTAAGGAAATAAAGTTAGACCAAATCAAATCTAGTATAAATAATAAAATTAAACTTGGTATTATGATTAATTACGATTAAATTTTATTGGTTTGAGAAATAAGAAATAAATAATAATAATAAAAAATTATTAATATCAAGCAACTATGAATAATGGTTATTTACTTATATCAAGACACATAATGAAATAAACAAATGGATACATTGAAAATAATAATGGTAATATTTGAATAATGGTTATATCAGATGGTATTACAGCAAACTTAAAAATATCAGATGTTATAAATAGATGTAAAATCAATATAGGATTACTTATTGATAAAATAAAATATGATAATCAAATTATTTAAAATACTATATAATTTATGAATTTTTTTTTAAATTTAAATCAATTACAATTAAATTTAGAGATTAATTAGTCATGATAAGTTAGAAATTAATTAATCTTAAAAAAAAAAAAAAAAAAATCTAACACTGGAGAATAGTGAGGGTTGTGTTTTCTCTGTTCGTAGGAAGGCATTGTCGGGATTGGCCAACCTTGACAGGTCAACTGCATTCAGAGATGACCGATCATAGATGGATTAATTAGTTCTTTATAGAGAACCGATAGTTTCAACCTTAGAAAGAATTGTAAGATTCTTCCATGATGTTAGAGACATATATGTTATAAAATAGAAAGTTGCAAAGGAAACTTAGACTTCCCTATTTAATAGAAATTTAATCAGCATAGTTGAACTTAGAACCACAAATTTTAGTTGTAAAAAGCCATATAGGTACTTGTGTTATAGTTTTGTTTTGCGCTTGGATAAAATGTGGATTTATTCCATAAGGTGGGGAGTTTATGAAGACCAGAAGGATGGATCGATTTTCGAGGACAAAAATGATATAAGGTGGGGAGAATGTAACGATCCTCGAGCTCGTCAACGCTATTAGACTAGTCAAGAGACGTCTTAGCCGCTAATTACTCGATTAGTGTAACTCGAACGTTAATTAATAGGAAATAATCTAACAATGATCTAGATACGAATTTAAAACTGTTGGATAGGTCTCGGAAAGTTACGCAGAATTCACTACTCAAACGTGTCATTTGGATACCAGGCGAAGCAGATATCTTCAGAGTTATGCGAGTGGAAAAATAGTCGTCTTGATTCTAGACCGAGTGGCTGCCCGTATTATTTTCCTGGGTGCCTTAATAAGTTTTGGTAGGCCTTATCTTCATCAAACCAAGAAGATAACTCATTATATTCTTTTCTTTCTCTTTCTTCCTTCATCTTAATTCTTTCTTCTTCTTCGTTCTTCTCCTGCTTCGATTCTGAGACGAATCTGTGAAATAGAGATAGTAGTTTTGAGATCGTGGGAAGATGATACAGATCAAGTAACGATTGTTACTGATGGTATTGATTATAATAGACAATTCAGAGTCGATGAAAAGGTGAATTAGAGAATCAGAATTAGGTTTTAGGTTTCGTTTTGAGATTTCGTGGAGTTAGTCAATGTATTGAGTTTCTGACAGATGAAGGTTAAGAGGGTTGATGATTAGTTGGATTTATGGAGTCGTTTTGGTGTTTGATTCAAGAACCAGGGTTTCATAAGAAGTTCATAAAAGAACCAGTAGATGAAGTTGTTGGTTTAGGAGATTGAATTAGAAGATGGGTTTATTCTTAATTGGTGTTTGATGGAAGTTATGGAATTGTCCTATGAAGAATCGAAGGATTAGGGTTTTTGTTCTTCAGGAAATAGAAGTTAGGGTTTGTTAAGAAGAATTCAGGGAACATCAAGAGATTAAATTGAGTTGGAGATAAGAGTAGGATCAAGTGTAACTGGTGGTGGTGCTAACTTTGATATCGACTCAAACTCAGAGATTTGTGAAAGAGGTAAACTGGGATTTTTATTTTAGATTTTTCTAATTGTATAAATTTGATTGTGAAATCAAGAGTTTTGATATGATTTTTGGTGATCTGATGAATTAAGGTGTTGTTTAGTGCTTAAATTAGAGAAGTATGGATTTACAGGGAATTGGTTTGGTGAATTAACAATTTAGGGGAGACCAATGGTTGGGTAAGTCTCTCTGTTGCTTATTTTCGTTAATTGAAGTTGAATTGTTAATGGTTGAAGAGAACTACATTAAGATACAGGGCTTGTGTTGTGGAATTAGAATTAATGTTTAGAATGTGGTTATGTGGAGGTGCAGGTGAATGGTGATGGTGGTATGTAATAGAAGTAAGAGTTGAGATTTATTGCAGGTGTAGCAATAGAGCTGAATTTTTGTGGTGAGTTGTAATTAAGTTGTGTTGAATGTAGATACAATGGCATCTAGAAGTGGAATCAAGGTTGTAGTTTGGTTTCAATGGTTGTTGTTCATAAGATAAAGTGTGTGTGTGAGCAGTATTGCAGTGGTGGTGATATTACAGTTTATGGAGTTGGAATTGGAGTTGGAGATAAAATGGTTATGGTATTTTGATTGGTTCTGTAACTGCAGGTTTTGAGAATGAAGATTAGATGATTGTATGAAGTTGAAACTCTCTTGTAGAAGCTTGGAAAAGCTACAATTGCAGGTAGGCATAGTTTCTGTTTGTAATTGAAATTCAAAGTTGTTGGTATTTGAATTGAAGTTGAAATGTTAAACCAGAACATGAGAATGTAAGAAATAGAGTTAGAATTAAGCTATTAGTCATCCCAGTCAGATGTCTGACTAGTTTTTTTAGTTGACTCAGTTAATCTGACTGAGTCAAAAGTGAATCTGACTTAACTTAATCAGTCTTAGTGACTGAGTTAACCCATCCTTGAATCGGTTTGACCCAGTACTGACTCAGTGGACCTTGACTGAGTTGTCTTCTTGACCAAGTTGACCATTTGACCAGTACATTGACCTTTTGACTGACTTTGACTGTTAATTGACCTTTGACTGTTAGTTTGACCGTCAGAGACTGTTAGTGACTCAGATGGACTGGACCTTATTAATGGGTTTGTTTAAGTGGGCTTGGGCTTTAGACTAGTTTTCTTAGTTAGATGTTTTGGACCTCTTGTGGTCCGAATTAGACTTTGACTTCTTCTACAAAGTTGTAGATACCCATAAGACTTAGCTATTGGACTAGAGAACCAACCCAATGAATTTTTAAATCTTTATATATGCAAGAGATGGATTATGAAGATATGAAGAACCTTAGATGGGCTAAAGATAGATAATAAAAGGGTATAAAAACGTAAATGGGCCTAGAATCATTAGATACACTTGTATGATTCTTGTGTGAGCCTTTTTGGATAGATTCTTAGAATGCTTCTTTAATTATTAGTTAGTATTAACAACGACCGATTCAAAGGACGAACCAGTGGATCGTGGATCTCGAGGTAGGCGTGGCCTGTCATTAAAAAGGTGTGGGAATGCATTTGACTCTTTAGTATTCATTATTGTTGCTTTTACAAAAGTTTATGCTTAACAAACTCATGCATTGTTTGTCCGTGCATTTCATGCTTTGTTTAAAATGCATTATGATAATCCTGTTATTTCTGTGAATCTTTCCACGATGTGGAAAGGACTTGTATTGTTTGTTGTCAACATAAATTGTTATGGTAAATGAGAATTTCCACTTGTGGTATATAGGATACGCTCCTTCACTTTTATACCTAGAGATTTTATTGAATAGAGTTGGTCACCATGGTCTTGGTGGCATCCATAGCTATATAGGTGTGAATTGTCGGTATTTAGGGGTTCACAACCATATTAGTACATTGTTTGACGAAGGAGTTTGTTCCATATACATATATGATTATTTTTAGTGACTTAATCACTGTTTAATATTTTCGGAAAAACATTATTGTTTTCCAAATCTTGCATATGATTACTTAGAAGGTTAAATGTTAATTATTCCCACTTCGAGTTTCGTGACAGATCGAGTTGCAAATAAAGCTTCAAGGGTTGAGTTCGCTAGTCGATTAACTTCTGTTATATTTATTATGTTGTATATTTATTTAAAAAAAAAACAAATGACTATTATATATGTATCATTGAGAGAAGATCTTGTATATATATATTTCTGAGCGGGGTTAGCTTTGGGTTAAGTTCTGTATCGCATTTCTTAATTGAATGCTAAGTGCATGTTTTAGATCTTAGTGCCTCTTTATCTAGTTAATTTATTAGATTAGTCAGCTGTTAGCTTAGGGGGCGCTACAATGAGGAATTGATGAAAGATGCAATATATTGTAAGGTATTTGGATTCTTTTCCTTCAAGCTTTGTTTAGATCTGTTTTGTTTTATTTTGGATTTTTGTTTTGACGTTTAGAAGATGGTCTATATTTTAGTTTTATCAAATTCCAATTTCTCCTAGTTTGTCTTAATTCCTAGATTTTTCTATTCTCTTTTTTTATTCGCCTATTCTAAGGTTCCGGGTTTAGGGTTTTTAATTCATTTTCAGTTTGATAGTTTCAATTTGTTGCAATCTACTTTAAATCATAATCGCAATATTCTGATTAGGGTTGTTATTAGAATTTTGTTATTCGAATCTTATGTTAAGAATACCTAATTATATAAGTTGTATGGTTTGATGAATGATGATCCTCTGTGGAGTCTCCATAATGGTTTACTTTGTTTTGAAAGAGATTTTAAAATCTTTGTTATGTGATTTCTGTGAATTTTGGTTTAATTTAGGAATTCAAAGGTGTTTTAAAATAGAGTCTCTTACAATGAGTTCTTAGGGATTCTTTGATTGTGAAGGAATTTCAAATCATGCCTCCTAGTTTGTGTTCCTTTCTTTTGTCTGTTGTTACTGGTAGTCTCTTAACCAGTTCCTTTTAATTCTATTGCTTGTGTAGTAGTACCCTCAACTGTGTTGATGTTGTATACTACTGTTTCCAGTTATTGTTATAGTTCTTATGCTTCTCTACGTGTCTGTTCTATAGAAGTTGTACTGTAGTAGTTGCGTCAGGTTTGAATGATGTTATATACTACTATTTTCAGTTGTTATAATGGATCTTGTGCTTTTATGTATCTCCATTCGAATTCGGAGTTTCATTTGCTTGTGTAGTAGTTGCTGCAGTTGAGATTCTTATAGTATACTACTGTTTTTGTTTTTGTATTTGATCCTATTCCCAACTGTGGTTCTGTTTAAAAAAAAAAAAAAAAAAAGGAATATGCTTTATGGGTAGTTTTTTTCTTATGAGATCGTAACCTTATATGATAATCCTTACATGATTTATGTTCTTTTTAGACCCTTCTTATAGTTCTCTGTTAATTGCTGCGAGTTCTTCACCTTTGCTTCTTTCTTATTTCCTTTTATTTCTCCATGTAAGTTTCTTTAATTTAGATAGTTTTTGATTGTCAGCTTGAGAATTTGTGTTCGTTTCCTGTTCTGATCTGGGTTGTGTTGTCCTAATTATGTTCAATACTTTTTAACTGTTGTGGGTTCTAGTGATAATTTAGTGCATGTTTTAATCATCTTAATAGTTAGAACCCTTTTGTACATCTGGTATGCTTTTTGAGTTGTTTTTTACCTACCGAATATTTGTGTCCAAATGAAGATTTCATCCTCAATTCCAACCCTATGCTCCTCTGATCAATTGAATCCCTCAGGTAAGTCCACTTAAACCACTGTTTTTATCATCCTTTCCAAGTTATTTTTTTTTTGTTTTATCTCTCGTCTAACTCCCCTGCTATTTTTAGTTTGTAGTTTTTATCTCCGTGCACAATAGTTTTCAATTGTGTGATAGGTCTATCGAAGCTATAATAGCGTCCATTAAGCTGTCTCTTGTAATCTACCTTGTAAGTGTTTCTTTATAAAGCACACCTTTTCAGTTATACTTGTTCTGTAACTACTTGTTTTGTAATTTTGTAAGTGTTGTTCTATAAAGCACACCTTCTAGACTAGAGTTTCTCAAATAATTTCATTTATATGTGATTAAATTGCGTACGCAACACCTTAGCCCAAGCCCACTACCCTCCTCATTTACCATTATATTACCCTATACAACCTCCCAACTGTCAAGCCTCTCCAACCTAATCCACCTATTACTAGCATTTCATTAGGTAAGACATGTCTATTATCGCATGGAACTGTCAAGGTTTAAACCAGCCACCAACCATTCAACACCTTAATGGACTTATATCAATGTACAAACCAATCATATTATTTCTATCTGAAACTTTGTCCAATGACTTTCAAATGTTGCGAATTGCGCAGACTTTGCAATTTCCAAATCACTGCACAATTCCTAAAATCGGAAGAAGAGGGGGATTATGTCTATTATGGAAAAATGAGGTCAACATCCAAATCATCCCAAAGTCCCAAAGTTATATTCGTGCTCTCGTCACACCTGCTGCTCCATCCCAACCTTAGTTTTGCATGGGTATATATGGCCCACCACATTCAGACCCAAGGAAAAATCTGTGGGAAGATTTTCCAACAATTTTTCCTAGCACTTCAACACCTTGGCTTCTACTGGGAGATTTCAACAAAGTTTTGGACCAATCGGAAAAAAAGGAGGCAGACCGGTTACGTATTCCCAAACGCAACTGTTTCTCAATTTAATGGATCAGATGGGCTATATTGATCTAGGATTCAGAGGAGATCCGTTCACCTTGACAAATAACCAACAAGGTCATGATAACATCCAACAACGACTTGATAGAGCAGTAACTAGCCAGCATTGGAGAACAGCCAACTCCCATGCTGGAATCACACACCTGCCACGAATAGCCTCAGATCATGCTCCCACTCTGCTTCAAACGAAAGCCTTGGACTGGCACGGAAGTAAGAATTATAAATTTGAGCATCTATGGATATCTCACCTTCAACTTCATCAAGTGGTTACCTCGGCATGGGATAAACTACAGGACTCAGATCCACCTTTGAACCTCCATCTCAAACTCATTTCAACTAGTGAAACTCTAACAAAATGGAATAAGATTAACTTTGGATATCTACCCACCTTAATCAAAAAGTCAACCGCGAAAATTAAAGCTTCCCAACAAGAGAAGCAACTCCGAATTGAACACCTAAATTTATTGGATTGCCATGCAACATAATGGAAGCAAATATCTAGAATACAATGGCTTCAGTCAGACGACCGTAACACCATATTCTTCCATACAAAGGGCACAATTCATAGAAGATGCAATAATATACAACAAATTCAGGATCATCAAAAAAAAATGGATTAACGACAAAGAAGAAATTATCAGGATCATGCTTGAACATTTCACAGACCAGTATACGGCTCCAAATACAGTAATTGATGAAACCCTTTTTGAGGCAATAACACCAAGGTTAACCCCCCAACAATGTGAGAAACTAACATCGGAAGTCACCACTGAGGAGATCAAACATGCGCTTTTTTCTATAGGATCGGACAGCGTTCCAGGACCAGATGGATTCACCAGTAAGTTTTTTAAAGTTTTCTGGGAAACAACCCAACCACAACTTATTGTAATGGTCCGAAGTTTCTTTGAGTCATTTAGCATTCACCCTCTCATGAACCACACTAACATCACTCTAATCCCAAAGTTCAAACATCCCTCAAAACCATCTCAATTTAGACCGATAGTATTATGTAATGTCACTTACAAATCATCTCAAAGATCTTGGTCAATCGCATACGACCTCTACTCCAATTTTTGATTAGTCCATACCAAAGTGCCTTTGTGCCTAAACGATCTATTCATGATAATATAACTATCGCAGCTGAACTTTTTCACCACATCAGAACATCATACCATACGAAGGATCCTAAAATAGCATTGAAACTAGACATTCAAAAGGCCTATGACTCCTTGAATTGGGGATTCATCAAACAGGCTTTCACCAGCTTAGGCTTCCCACCCCAAATTTGTGGATTATATTATGCTATGCATATCTACGGTAACCTACTTAATCAATATCAATGGCACACCGCATGGATACATCACTTCAACCAGGGGAATACGACAGGGAGACCCTCTCTCTTCTTATATCTTTATTATTTATGCGGAAATACTGTCCACCAATTTGGGAATACTTGAAGCACAAAATAAGATAGAAGAGCTCTGTATTTCTCAAAAAGCTCCACCAATACTGCATCTTATGTACGCGGATGATCTCTTGATAACATATAAAGAAACTCCAGAAGGCACCAATCACCTCAAACTGCTGCTACATGCTTACGGTACCTTGGCGGGTCAACACATAAACGACTCTAAATCCACACTGATACATCACCCAAAGCTAGAACAACCCCAGATAGATAACCCAAGATTTCAACGTAAAAACAACATCGAACTCCCCTACCTATTTAGGAGTACAATTTAAACATGGTAGAACCTCTCGCCACATATTTTCCCCTCTGCTTCAACGGCTGGCACGCAAGGCAAAAGGATGGATGACCAAATGCCTCAACCAATTGGGAAGATTCGAGCTCATAAAATCATCACTAGCCCATATTGCCAATCACCTCATGCAAACCAAGATCCTTCCTTCTCTTATCCACCAAAAAATGGATCGTATCACGACAAACTTCTTCTGGGGACATGATTTTTCAATCAGAAAACTCCACCCACTGGGAAAATACAAGCTCCACAAACCTAAATCACAAGGAGGGCTCGGTATCCGAAGTAGTAAGGAATACAACAAAGCACTACTCATGAAACGATTTTGGCACATTCATCAAAACCCTAACTCTATCTTATCCAGACTATATAATGTAAAATACCTTGATCAGATCCCTATTTTCGAAAACATCCCACCACTCCCGTCTTCCCATAGCCCTCAGTGGAGGCAAATGGCCTCGCTCATACCATTTTTCAAATAACATCTCTTCCACCAAATAGGAGATGGATTACATACCTCCGTACAAGCAAATTGGATACCACAATTTGAAAATACCATTAACCCAGCTTCTTGTTATCCAATACAATTAGTAGCAGACATCATTGACCCATCAACCATGAATTGGAATCATGAAATATTTAGCGTACTACCCCACCCCATAATTCAACGAATCATCAACATCCACATCCCACGGAGCAATCAACCCGATAGGATCATATGGCCTTTTACAACAAGCTGACAATATTCTACTGCTTCAGGATACAACTGCCTCATTAGCGCTTCTGCGCAAACTCACCAAAACCCCCTTCCACCATCCAACTTCCTTTGGACACTCCCATGCCCCCAAAAATACAGCTTTTCTTGTGGAAAACAATTAATGAGGGTTTACCAACCCTCAACATTCTTCATCGCATCCATCTCACCAACTCCATCCTATACCCTCAATGTAGTTCTAATCCCGAAACATCCAGTCACATTCTACTACATTGTATGACAACTATATATTCTTGGAACCTCTTACTAAAACACATCAAAAACCTTCACATCGCCTCGCAATGCATACTCATTTCACTACCTCACAAAATAACCATATCTGAACTTCTTCAAACAAAATTACCTGCACCGATAATAACAACGTTCTGCTTTATTTTTTGGTCCTTATAGTTAACCAGGAATGGTGTGATGTATCGCCAACAACAACTAAATCCGATAAATGTAATTTATATGGCCATCAAGCTCCAGCAGGAATATTCATGGGCCCAGACACACCTCCCACCGGTGGTCCCTGGGATGCAGCCATGTCCAAACCCAGCACAAAGAACAGCTACAACTTCAACCATCTTTGTAGGATGCCTCAAGCCTTATTTAGATTGAATCAAAATAAATACGGACGGCGCAGCAAGAGGAAACCCCGGAATAGCGGGAGCTGGTATTATTTATAGAAACGAGGAAACCATCACTATCCTAGCAATAGCACAACCTCTAGGCATCACCACAACACTTGAAGTGGAGACATAGGCCATGCACATAGCCTCTAAAACGGCGACGAAATGAGGCTGGTCAAAAGTTCAATTTGAAACGGATTCGAAAAATTTAATGAGATTTATAACCTCAGATACAGACCCCCCATTGGTATATATATGACCTGGTTGCAGATATCAAACAAAGGCTCACCCAAATCCAGCAATATACCGTTATCCACGTCTACAGAGAAGCAAATCAAGCAGCAGATGGTTTAGGAAACAGAGCAGCGGATGATTGCTCCATAGGGAGACTCACGACAGCAGTATGGGAACATACAATTCCGCAATCCATCAGTTCTATTATAATAGCAGACTCTATGGGTATTACGTACCCCCGTGTAATTTCAGTTTAATCTAATAAATTTCATGCTTCAAAAAAAAAATCAACACTTTAATAACCGGGCCGTTTTGGGGTCAATAAAATCTATTTGGGGAAATATCACTTGCATCACTTAACCTAGAGAAGGGATAAGGGGTGTCTAAAGTAGGTAAAAGTACTAAGTTATCCTCACTGTTAAAATTCAATCCTAAGTCCTATCCCTCTAAATTTTAAATCCTTTAAAATCAAAACATATTCAAATCATTTCCCACACAAACTAAAATTAAAATCTAACCTCGTCAATCGATTTTAACTATGCGTCGATCGATTTAGGAAATTTCATCATCCATCTTAAAAATAAAAAAAATCAAACTAAACATCGTCGATTGCAACCCATTACTCTTAATTATACTTGTGATTGATTTATCCATTCAAGATTAAAAATTACAAAAAATCTTGGGTTACCGTGTTTAACCATAAATGGTAGCTGTTCATGCTCATATTTACCGATTCCTTTGATAATTGGTTGATATCCACGAACGTGTTAACCGATTGTCTTGAATGTGTTTTTTGGTTGAAGAAAATTTAACCTGAATCGGTTGAAGTTAATTCCCACATAAACCGATTCTAGCATGGTTCTGTATGTTTTTTTGTTAGAATCCGATTGTGTGAATATTCACGTAAACCGATTATATAGCATTTGATTTCTTAATTGCTAAGCCAGTAATCAGTGTATATAAATATTAACATAAATCGATTTTGTTTGAAAAAACGCCCATTTCCCAGTATATTTTTAGCGTAGAATCAAAAAAGGAACCGAAACAACGAAAACAAGATATGATAGGTAAACTCAAAACCCATTATATTATTTTTAGTGATTTAGTTGTCTTATTTAGGTTAGAAACCAGAAAATAGCAATTACAAGAAAAAAAATCCTCCTGTGTAAAATCAACGATGGTCATGGAAAGTCGTTATGGTCGTTGATTTTAAACCATGACAACTTTAAAACTTTTTTTTAGAAATTCACACACTCTCGCATCATATTTGAAATCGGAACCTCGTTGCAGTGGCTTAGCTCATGGGTTACCCAAAAGTAGCCAGGATTATAGTAATTACGTATAATTTTCCGTAAACTTCTGGGGCACACATAGATTGGAAAGTATATACGCAGTGCATTTACAATCCACTGATTAACTTGTTCTCGATCCACATGTAATTTACGCTATAATTCACGGGTACACCCAAACTCATTAAATTATTATTTTCGATAATTGTTATAGGGAAAGCTAAAAATCGGTTTGGGGAAAGCTGACTATGGTCAACTAGTTTTGATTTTATGGTCAATATGGGTGGAAATATGAATTTGATAACCTAGTAGCATATCATCATTAGATCATCTATTTTTACTTTAAAATATTTCTGGTCAGGTAGTAATAGGTTTCAATCGCAGATTATTTTGTAAACGGAGATTTATTTAATCAAGGTTTTGATTCTCATCATGATTGAAAAATACAATTAATACATAGTTTGAAAATTATGAAATGGTTTTTTGATCGAGCATAATATTATATGAACACAAATATCTACTTAGGAACAAATTAACTATGCTCAACTCTAGGTCAGTTTAAGAATGCAATCCTGATTATTCCATATACCTTTATTTACTGCATTTTTCATATTTTAGTGATTTTTGATTAATAGATCTTAGTGATTCTCATAATATATAACTAAAACAGATAAAACCATAAGTGAAAAATAATTAAGTTTTATCGCTAATATTTGTTCTTGAAAACTAATTACCAACTGTTGAGATGTTGTAACTCTGTATGTTGATATATTCGTGATGCAAAAGTAGAATCATGAAACAACAAGTAAAAGAATTGAAACGGATAAAAAAAAATCAAAAAAAATTTACTAACAACACTGAAGTATAATTTCATCTTTTTATCCAGGAAAGTGGTATCACTGGCTAAAGATCCAATCAGAAAGGATACCGCACATCTATTGGTTGGTTTGCGATCCTAGCTTTCCCAAAGAATTGTCTAGATATGCTCGCAAAAATGCTTCGTGAAAAACACAATGCTGCTTGTGTTGGAGTTTGAACTAAACTCAAACTAAACAGTAGGACAAAGTCTTGTCACTTAATCGAGCGTTAACAATGTGTGAGTAATACTCGCACATATTACTGTTTACCGAATATGTTTTAGTAGGTAACTATTATTCCTAGTCTTTAGGATAGTACCTGATAGGTGTAGAATACACCGTATTTACTATCTAGAGTTTCTGCTTTCTTTGCTATTTTTCTTGTAAATTATGTATTTTACGCGTGCTTTTGAGTTATTAGGTACTCTGGAGTCATACGGAGAAAAAGAAAAAGAAATCGCTCAATTTGAGCCTTGAGTGCAAAAACGCCATTTTACAAGCGAGTGATATATGGATCCGACCAAAGGTTAAGGGGTTCCCAGCGGTGGCCCATATCAGTTGTCTTGGGTGTGCTATTAGCACCCAAATCCAATCCACCTCATAACCCTACATGAGAGACGACTTTCCTCTCATTCATCACATTTCAGTTTCTCTGAAAATGAGAAGAGAACCAGACAGCAGCTGCGTCTGAAATCAAGAGGTGGAATTTTGAGACATAGTTGATAGGATCGATTCATGGAGAAGGATTATAGGATAAAGATGATGTTGTCAATTTGAAGAAATTCAGAGTGTAAAGAGAAGATTGAACTGCTAAATGATGGGTTTGAAATCAGATCAGGGTTTGTTGGTATGTGTTACCGATCTGAGATTCAGATGGAGATGATGATGAACTAAGTTCAAAGCTTCTATTGAAAGACAAAGCAACGAGTTGAATTAACTTGGGTTTGAGTTGAATTGACGTTATATTGAGAAGATTGACAGAGAAGAATAAATGGAGAGAAATTCTAAGTTAGGGTTTCTGTGTTGAAGCTTCAGATCGAGAGAAGTAGGAGATGGGTTCGATGATGTTGTAATTTGATGCAGATTAAAGGGGTTTGAGCTGAAATTGGAGACTGATTGCATCTGAGAATGAGTTCAGGGTGGAAGAATTTGAGATGAATTCAATGTCTCAGAAGATGGAGTTCGAATGGAAAAAGGGATTTGATGTTTACTGTTGTTGATTGAAGACAAGATACAGATGGCTGGTGGTGCAAAGTTCAATGAGGTTTGATTTTGGTAGTTGAGCTGAATTATGAAGTGGCAGGTGCAGTGTGTTGTTGCTACAATGGCAGAATTGGAGAGTTTCAAGTCTTAATGCATAGAATTGTATGGTGTAGTAGGTTGGTTGCAGTTGAAGAAGTGCTAGAATGGAACCATAGGAGATTATTCTTGCGGTGAGCTAATGGGTTTGATTGCAGAATGGAAGTTTGTTGTATTGGTGGTGATTGCAGGTGGAAGAGCTAGCATGGAAGTAAGTTGGTGGTTACATCTGTGATTTTGCAGCTGAGGTGAAGAGGAAGTTACAGCTCAAATGGAGCTGTGGTGTTGCAGGTTTTGGAATCGAATTGGCAAGAATGAAGCAATTGCAGAAATGGTGGCTATAGGGTTTGTAATAATGAACTGCAGTTGGTAATGCATGAGCTGAAGTGCAGGGAAGGGAATGCATATATAGAACCATCATGGTGCAACAAAGGGTTAGGCATGTGCAAGATTGTAACAGCTCTGGCCAAAGCAACTCATCCCACTCAGATCTGACTCGGTTAGCGCCGTTAGTATTGACCGTTATACTTAACGTTGACTGTTAGTTGACTCCAGTAGCCGGCGATGCGACTTCAGGCCACCTGAGGATGATTTCTGGTGCCGGATTCCGATCAACTTTCGGCGAAAAACCTAGTTTTCCGGCGACGGTTTTTAGACATAATTTTACATGGGTTTTTCTCACACATGGGCTTGGTGGACCACTTGGAGATGGGTTTTGAGAATACCTAATATTGGAAGGAGTATCCTTTATGGAAATTGAGAAACATATAAAAGAGAAGATCTTCTCTAATCTAGATATCTCATCTTCTACTTTTGTTTATAGGGTTTAGACATGAAAATTCTTCTCTTTATTCTTGTTATGAACTCCTTGAGCATGAGTACTTAATTTTATTATTGATTATGGAATAATTGAATTTCACATAATATGCTTTTTGATATGATAAATTAGTTTTGTCTCCATATTATCGATTATGATTCACTATTTATATTGTTACATGATTTGAATGCTTGTTTGATCAAGTCGCGAATCGGTTGAGTTTGTTTTCAACTCTATTGCTAGATTAGGGTTTGTTATACGTAAAAGTGATAGATTCCTGATTACAAGTAGCATGAATATGGTTATAGCTTGTAGTGATGCATCCTTATGATCATATGTGAACCATAACCTTTGTTAAATCGGATTAGTGCGTTTTCCACGTTCGATTGCTTTGATTGGCCTGATTTCATAGAACTTAATACATCTAGGGAATTAAACTTGATTAGTGCTTTTACACGTTAGGTTGTTCTCTTAGATAGAATTCATACTCGCATCTTTTAATGTGTTTGTTGATGACAAAAGGAGATTTGCGGGATATTCTTGCGATCAAGGTATTCTAGGGATTTTGATAAAAGTTGAGATTAAAATATCAATTCTAATTATTATGACAAGAATATGTTAGTGAATGAAGATGAATCCTTAACCAATATTTTTCCTTGCTTGATTTGTTTACTTTTCTTTGTTTGCTTTTATTTTACTTCTTACTTTATTAAAAATTAGAAAAATCCCCCGTGTTATTTATAGGAAACCGAAAATATATTGACAACCTAGTCCTCTCTGTGGGAACGATCCTTTCTTACCCTTTCTATATTTATATTTTGAGTATTGAGAAAGTGTAAATTTATTTTTGACGTATACGACAACGATCAAATTCTGGCGCCGTTGCCGGGGAGTCAGCGGTTGTCACTTGTTTTTGGTTTCTTATTTTGGTTTTTAGTTTTTCTTATTTTCTGGTTTTGACATAGTTTTGAGAACTCTTGTTTCATGTACTTATTATGGAAGGAGCATATTGGAACAATGGATACAGTTTTCAACCTCCTCAACACTATGACAATTTCCCACCAACTTTGGAATGCAATCAAAACCAATTTATTGGATATGATTCATATCCTAGAGAACCGTATGGTGATTTTCATACATACCAACAACAACCTTGTAGTGGGTATGTAATTCAAGCACCAAGTTTGGATACTTCTACTTCTAATTGGCTTTATTCGAGTTGTATGCAGATTTTGAATGGATTACAAGACATGCAACAAAAACTAGACCAACTTGATCGTGATAAAGAGAACGTCGCACAAACAAAATTTTGGAACATTTCTTCTTACCCGACTCCGGATTGTAGTTATGATCATTCACCCATTCAAAGGGAAGAGTCATGGGAAAAAGAACCTATTGTTATCAACGGTGGTAAGCGTGTGAACGTCAGGAAACTTGCACAGAAATTATACAAGTTGGAAGATGATGGAGCCTCGGAAGAGCTTGTTGGTAAAATTAATAGGACCATTCATATGGAAATTAAACGACATCGTAATAAAGGTTGGGAAACCGACGACGATTCCGATTTAGGTAAGTCTGAAAATGAAGACGAAGATGATTGTGTTGAAAAGGACCAACCTTTGGAGATATTTGATGACATTAGTGTAGTTGACTCAACTCTTGATCTTTATAATGATCACACACCTATTCAAAATGTACATGAGGATGATTAAACTAGTGTTTTACAGAACTTTGCGACAAGGTTTGAATCTAATGAAGAAGAGTATGTTGAGAATGAAACCGTTATGACAAATATTATGGAAGACCCAATTGAGCTTGCATATGATTGTAATGATGATGTTTATGTCGAGACTTTGGTTAAGGAAGAAACGGATGAATAATGGTTGCAAGGTTTGATAGAGGACCATGATATATAAGAGGTGAATAATTCAATTGAGTTTTTCAAGGATGAAGAGGATTCCGTAATAAAAGAGATTGTGCAAGGTTTGTCTAACCCTTTGCATATTGTTTCTTCTCCTTTACCTCTTATTGGTTTGAATGTATGTGCTTCGAGAATATTGTTAGATGACTGTGTTTCTAGATATCCTCCATTATAGATGCTTGATTCTCATACTATGTAGGTTTGTGAACAAGAAACCGTGGAAGTACCCGAATTCTATATTCTTTATGCACTTCCAAGTGCGGACAAGAATAAGTATGGGGGAAACTTTTATCGGTTAATAGCTTCGTTTCTGTTTTATATTACTAATATTTGTGCAAAGCTAGTGTTTGCAAAACAGGTGCTATAGGTGGATCCCCAAATTTTTAGATTGTTAGTATATGGGGAATGAATCTTACAAGAAGCTAAGTCGGGCCATCGACTTTAAAACAAGCGCTTAGTGGGAGGCAACCCACCGGTTTTGTATTTCTTATCCTTTTGTTTTTTATTTTCTTTGTGTTTCGTTTATTTATTTTTCTTGTTCCATATCATATTAGGGTTTCCCACCTTGACTTTACTAGGAGGATTCAATTACATTGAGGACAATGTAAGGTTTAAGTGTGGGGAAGTGGTTAAGAATATAATAAAAAAACAAAATTGCATAAAACCTTCAACTTGTAGAGATTTTAGAGTCACTAGCATCCTTCTAGGTATGTTTACATAGAGAATTCTGACCGACATAACTGAACTTAGAAGTGTTAGGGAACTACATTCGGATTTCTTACGAATTGGAGTGTTAAATAATGGATTTAATCGTGCCGGTGATGCAAATTAAGAGCAGAGAGAAATGCATTATTAGAGTTGCTGATCAATCATTAGTGGAGACTACCCATTTTCATATCAACCAAGGCAACGACCAGAAATTCTTCCATGACTAAAGAGCTTCTTTTGAGTGTGTGTCACCGTACGTTAATTCCGGGTAGAATGGTGATCTACCCAACTTCACACCAATTTCAACATTATTTTTGATCTCTTGAGTGCTAATTTTTGTCAATCATGAGGGTGACGTCTATGGATGAAAGCCTCCTTCTTGTAGTTTGATTTGCAGTTAGCACCATTCTCTCTCGACAAAAACGGGTCCATAGAAACACCACAATCATCAACAAGGAGCGACATCAAAATATACAAGGAAAGTTGAAGACTTTCAAGGTTTACAAGCAACAATGGGACAAGAAAAGAGCAAATTTCATATTCAAGTAAAGCAACATACAATGAGCATATTTTTACATACATGTTGAAGACTTACAATACAATGAGCATAATTTTACATACAAGTTGAAGACTTATTTACAAGAGCGAAGAAAATCAAAAGGTGAGAATTATTGAAGTTTATAATTTCGAGACGATACAAGTTGTGAAGAATCAAGCGGTAAAGTACTTTTCCATGGACATGGTTTGTTTTATTTTTCACTTTGTTTTGTATTTTGTTTCTCTTCTTTAAAAAAAAAAGGAAAAAATGAGACAAGAGAAATATCTATTATTGTGTTTGTTTGTTTTTGTTGATGGTGGATTTCTATTTAAAGGCTAAAATTGTAAAAAGCCAATTTTTGTAAGCTGACGTCCTGCAAAGGATAAAGCCTTCAGGCAATGAATACTTCTCGCCATATTAATTCATTGGAGCATGTGCAACCATCCCTGAGAATTAAAACATACCCAGAACGGAGCCTGTGGCAACCATCCCGGTTTTCTGTAGGTATACAGCATTACTATTAATGCTTTAATTAAAGCCTTGTGTTTGACGTGCAAACACCCGTAGGCTACCTGACGGCAGGTTATACTAGCCCCGTTGAACGCATGCAAGACTACCCATGTTAGTCTCACTTGCTGAAAACAAACCCAAAAATATATCTCATCCGTCCAACTTTGCAGGCATAGATGAAGGGTGTAGATATAGATTCAGGGGGTCCTGAGCATGCTACCATGATCACCTCGGACCCACATTCACACATGACTGAACGGTCAAGACCAACCACGGTTGGTCCTTCCAAAACGTGCGCTCAAAGTGAGCATGACGCACGGCTAGGGTTTCTTTTAATCGTGAGCGTCCAACTTCGCCGGCATAGTCGGACGGCTTAGATTATACCCTAAAACAAGTAGTGAAGTGATGGTACACCATTGGCGGGCCCACTTTCTACCTACATGACCGACTCCCTCATAGGCAAGCCATGGTGCAAGAAACGATTTCCCAAACAAGGCTAGTTTAACGCCTTATGCAGGTTGAGAAGATCCAAAACGATCACGACCATCTGACTTCGCCGGCATAGTTGGATGGCTTAGATTGCGCCTAGGGTCATAGATCAAGCATGTACATGCTCACCGTCGATCCAAGATGCTGCATACATGGTCGGTCTCCCCAAAAGAGGCGTGCGCAACCCAAAAACGATCACTCAAAGTGGCCGGTCTAAATCCCTAATTAGGGTTTGCGGCACAGAAACATATCGAGCGTCCATCTTCGCAGGCTTGTACGGAAGGACAAGATGGAGACTTAAAATGAACCGAGCATGCTAGTATGACCACCGTGGGCCCGGCTTCACGTATAGCTGATCGGCAAAGACCGGCGGTGGTCAAGCTCCCCGGTACGCGCACCCAAAGGTGACATGTCACTGCCCCTCCATAAATTTTAATCTCGACCACTCGTCTTTGCCGCCTGAGTCGAGTGGCTTAGATTAAATATTTGCGAGTCAAGCAGGCATGGGCGTGAACACCATTGTACTACCTCCATGCAGGGCTGATCGGTTCCTCCATTAGAACTCTCTAAGCATGCAAACATTTGGGCCGAAAGAGGCAGCATGCGCGCCTCCCATCCAACGGTCGCAAGCAAGGCTACGAGTCATCTCGTCCGTCCAGCTTTGCAAGCTTGGACGAATGGCTTAGGGTGCGAATCAACCAGCAAACAAGGTATCACTATGACCACCATCCATCACTCTTCTTCACAAGGTAACCGACCAAGGCATGGCCTGTCTATACAGCCTCCAAACGGTTACCTGAAGATGGCTGCATGCGATGTTATACCAAGTTCATGGTTCACCCTGCACTATTTTCTGTGGGTCCCGCGATCCACACACTCGAGACATTAATCACGTCACAACTGGGGGATACAAACTGGGGTATTGGTCTGGCGGTTTACAGCGTGCAATGCGCCATCACAAGAACGTGTTAGGAAGACATGGGCGGTTAAGTCAAGATGGGAGAAGTGGGCAGTTCTGATCGTGTGACACTCACACACAAATCCACTCTTTCCTCACTTCACTTCCTCCACTTCCCACGAGAGATGTGAAGAAGGCTTAATGACTTGTATAAATAGGTTCTCCTCCCTATTTCCAAAAACAGAAGTTCGAACAACACAGAAAACCAAGTGTTAATCGTATTCAACACCCAGAGCCTTCTTGCAACATTTGCTAGCCTGCTCAACCTTCTGTTAACAAGTCATCAAATAGCCTTCACCTTCATACTCTCAACACCTTCTTCGTTTCCCTCCCTAAGATCAACCTCACATCCTTCACCTGTGACCGAAACAAATATGGAACGGCCGTGTCTTCGGTTTAGGCCAGAATTGTATAGATTATCTCTCGAATCAAAGTGCTCATCTTGCAGCACATTTGTTGAAGGTTTAAACTCACTTCTCATCCACACACACCCAAAATTACCCAAACCGGCAAAAGTAGTTTTCTCCCACAAAAAATTGGCGACCACAGTGGGAGGTTAATCTCTCGGTTGCAAAACTCAAATCTTTAAAGTCTACCAGCTTTTATTTGACTTTGGAGAGGTAGATCTTAGATTTGATTTGATCATCAATTCACTCTTCACCAAATCCCAGAAGTTCATTCTGAGATGTACTCCCGTTCGTTGAATCCTTCAGAAGCCATGGATAATTCAAGTGTCATCGAAAATGTGACCAGGATGCTGGAAGACGTCCTGGCGAACCAAGCAGGAATTGCCAGAACGCAGAGTGAAACCTTCCGTCTCTTGAATGACATATCATCTCAATTACATGAGGGCTCTACAAGAAGCTACCCAGGAAGTATCACTAATAACTCAAGAAGTTCTGGAGGTCAGATTTTCAGAAGAACTGGCGGAACACATGTCCCCAGAGAGCCCAGAGACGAACAAAACCTTTCACCTAGCAACGGGAGCTTGATACGGATCGACCATCATGAAGAATTACGACGCTTGCCAGATGAAAACAGAGAACCAACTGCATACGAAGCCTTGTTAGAAGATTTATACCTCAAGACTCTTGCCAGAACTCAGAATAATGCCCAACCCGTGCTGACCCTTCATCCAGGGGAAGAAACGCTGGAGGAAGGCGAAATCAATCAGAGAGCATATGAACGTAGGAGCTTGCAGCCTTCAAATCACCAGCTCAATGACAATGCCATCGCCAGCGCAATATCCCCCATGTTTCAGCAGAATCTCCAGACCAAGAGGGCCGCAGATGCAGTGACACGAGACAACGCCTCAATTCCGTCTCCAAAGCGTTCTTCACACCGAAACCTAAGGGAATATCCACGACACACGCCGACGCAGGAAAGTTTAGACTCAAAAGATCCACGATTCCCGTTTCCCGTAAATAAGATTGTGGAGTTGTTGGAGATATGGGTACGTGATGGAGAGGTACAACTGCCGCCGGCGCGGCGTCCACCCACCGATCGAGAGACATCCAACCCGAGGTATTGTCATTACCATCAATTTCTCCATCACCCCACCAGCGAGTGCCACGCATTGAAACGCATTGTCCACGATAAGATAAATTCAGAGAAGCAATATGTCCCCTCAAAAAATTATCACGCGCTCTTTGGGGAGAGGGTATTCGGGAATGCTCATTCTCATACACGGATTTCGAAAGACAAGTAAGTCACAACAAACGTTACTGTAAGATAATTATATATCCTACTGGGGACTTGGCGTCTTACATATATGAACAGGATACTCAATGAGCAAGCGCCATACATACTCACCACCCCTCACCTTTCCCTTTCACACTGCATTTTCAATTTCACATGACATGTATGATCACTCATAATATAAGATTCAGATCCTATTTTAGAATAATCTTTTCCGAAAGTCAAGCATTCATAAGGGCATGTCGTAAATAAACCAGTCCAAGATTCAATCACATATCAATTCAAAACCTAAAACCAAACTGTGTGAAAGGAAATCCTCACAATCACTCGAGAAGTATCTAAAGAGAAAACACAAGTAGACGGCATGAATACTTCAGGGAAAAACTTTCAGTAACACCTCATCCTTCTGAGCAAGAGCGGCTTCCATCTTCCGGAGAACGGATTGCTAAGATTTCAACTCCTCGTCTAACCTACCAACCTTTTGTTTCTGACGGACGACGCATTCAGTGGAGAACACCGTACCTTGCTTCTTCTGAATCTCATGAAACCCTTTGAAGAACCAAGGAGAATTAAAGTCATACTGCGCAAACACATCCAAGTGGCACTTCCAGTCTTCCATCACGTCTTCAGAAACATCACGACCGATTGCGACACTCATCTCCCGAATGGAGGGTAAGGCCTCCTGAACGCGATTTACCAAAGCAAGACGACTCTTCAGCTTCGTGGTGGTAGAAATGTGGCCATATTCTTCCATATTGTGGTGTACAACTCCTCAAACTGGGCCGGCACGCTGAACCCTCCAACCAACACATGATCAGGACGTGGATTATCAAAGGGAAGGTCGAACATACCACCAGGAACGACTGCTGGCGACAACATCTCTTTAGAAGGAACCATCGCAGCATATTTCCCTTCCAAACTCCTCGAAGTGCTGGTCTGGATTGCTAACACGGCCTCATCTACAAGCTCATTAAAATTACCGCTCTGAAATGCATTCTCTTCAATCGAGCTTGCACCATCTTCATCGTTGTATATGATAGGATCAGTGTTACCAGACTCGTCTACATGAAGATCGATGTTGCCAGACTTCTCCGCATGAGGATCAGTGTTCCCAGACTGTTCTACATGAAGGTCATTATTGCCAGGCTTCTCAGCATGAAGATTTCCAGACTTCCCGTTACCTCCACGCTCCTCATTGTAAACTTGGGCCAGTGCGGCAAGGGCATTTTCTTCAGGAATCCCCTGATCACCAACAAGGATTAGTAAACGCTGTTCATGGAAGTTGAAACTGAAAATTAAGCGTAAGGAATTCAGAATACCTGCATATTGGAAGAGTTGAGAATTACTGGACTACATGCTAGCTTCTTTTTATTGGACTTAAGATCGCAGTCGGTGGCGTTAACCCTGCCTCGCTTCCCTGGAAGGGGTTTCAATCGCCTATGACCAGCCAAGACGTCATCAAGAGGTTTACCACAAAGGTCAACTACCGCTTCGCTAGAAAATGATTTAAAGAGCAGTAATTGCCCCCTCCAAAAATCTTTGTAACCAGAAGTAGCTACTGGCTTTCTCCCCGGGGAAGGAAAAGGAAGTTTCAGCTCTGGCGAGAAAACATCAACATCGAGGCATGATGACTTAAGTTCTTCTAAAGGCGTTGCAGGATGACAAAATGGGACACCTTGATCAAAACCCATTTGGCAAGCGGCTCTATCAATATTATATAGAATAATGCTTATCCTGTCATCACAAAAAGAAGGAATATACCCTGGTATACAGCTCCGCAGGAAAACGACTTCTTCAGGGCTCATATCTCTCCCCTCAGGCGGCAGCTCAATGACAGGGACGATGGCAGAAGGATGAACCGGCCCCCAAGGGCGAAAGTCTATGGCACTCACACTATCGAGAAAATCTACAAGCCTCACCCCAGCTTTTGGACGTCTATTCTGCTAACGGAGTATTCTTGAATCACCATACAAGCTGGGGACTGAGGTTGTAGGAGTGGGAGCGTAATCCTTAAAGTATTCCCACAAAAATACCTGAAGAAAGGCGACGTGCACATATGTTTCCACCTTCATGTACCCGTTGGAAATATACATCTCCTCCACTAAAGAATTCAGGTGACCATACAGTGAGCCTAGGAATAACGAAGCCAAAGGGAGAGTTATACCTTTGCCCAGCTTAATGGCGAATACGATGATTTTCTTTCTGATAGTTTTCGTGCCAGAGCCGTCATCAAGGATATCTCTGGACAACCACAAGGAAAAGAATGCAGCTGTGCTAAGATCATCATTACCTTGCATGGAATACCATTCACCTACCCACCAAGTGTAGAAACATTTCGGCTTCTTCTCCAAATGATCGTATTCGTTCACCTTCTGAATTATATCCTGATAGATGGTGTCTTTGCCTTCAGACAGCTTGCAATTAAGACTGCCAGTGACAGGAAGGCTCATTAATGCAGACACGCTCTCAAGAGTGATAGTCATTTCACCCCACGTGCATAAAGCTGTGTTCGTAGAAAGGACGCCATCGAGCATCAAAAGCGACCGAAACTCGGGATATCCTTCTTGACATGAAGAATTGCGACGCCTTAACAAAGATCAAGAATTCGCGCCTGGCTAAGTTGCCTCTAATCTCTTCATTACCCAACATGCGCCACATCCATCCTTCGTATGAGTCAAGTGGATTCTGGAAAATTCTGAAGTCAATAGGGGAAGGTGGATATTCTTTCTTCTGGATACAAAGCCTCATCACGCCTACTAAAGATGATGGTAGACTCTCTTCACTTTTTGAACCGGTAATAAGGATTATATTATGTCTGGGGTGCCTCCTGATGATTGGAAAAGACTTGGTAAGCATTCCATCATTTATGTTTGGCACATCTCTGAAAGAGTCGACACCTCCCTTCACAACATTATCCTCCGCGTTCATCATTGAGCAACTGCAATAAGATTGGAAGTGTTAGCATTTTTCCAAGGAGTTGTTCAGCAATAAAAGATTCTCGTGACTCCCAAATTCGTTGTTAGGCACCTAATACGGAGATTGCATGGGATTTGGATGGTTCAAGCGTCTTCCAAAAAAACTCAGTTGAGGGAAATTTACACTACCCTGTGTTCGATTATGATCTGGGCAATGGGTATGGAATCTAGTGTTATTTTATGTTCCATTCTCTTCATATGGAAGTTACCTACAACATATCAAAATTTCACGACAATCGGATGAAAGAGCAAGAATGGGTGGCCAAAACATCAGAAGACACGCAACCTGAAAAAATTCTGAAAACCTCCTGGAAGTTTACTATTTCGCGGTTTTTATCCCCTAAACATGCTCAAAATACGAAAATCTTCTTTGCTAAAGCTTGGAAATTTTCTGGGCCTGAAGTTACGTATGCGGAACGTCGAAATTCGAGTTTGTATGAAGATTCTACAGCAATTTCAGTAAACGCACGCGTAAGAGTACCTCAAAATCACGCAGGCGGGCACTAAAGTTTGCATGCGCGTCCTTAAAGCTAATCCAACATGTCAACATATTTTTCTACAGTTGTTTATCATGTCTACAAGTTCAAGACAGCGGTTCTACCAAGCTACAACCTGAGTTTTGACATGCAAGGATAAAGGGAACAAACGACATGTTTATGATTTCTTTTACTACGCAACCCTAACAGGCGGTAAAGGAATTAATTATGGTATGTTTTGCTGCACCTACAATCCTCTCAAAATGCAAAAGAAACTCTAACTAAATAATTAGGGTTTGCAAAAAAAAAAAAAAAAAAAAAATTTGCACGTACCTGATTAACGGCGTCGGCGGCAACAAATCCGGCGGCAACTCCAATAAAGAATTCAAGCGATGGCGCAAAGACGAAAGCAGAGAGCTGGACGTCCACTCGAGAAGAAAAAAAAAATTGTGAAGAAAAAACGGAAAAGGGTTCTCCCTTTTATATGCAAAATTTGAAGAATCCTGATTAGAAAAGGATTCCTTTCTGCTTCCAAAAAACCAAGAAGGGAAACCGGCCCACCCAAGATTTCATGCTTGCGACGGTACATCCACATGGACAATCACTAGCGGCTGCCTTCCAAGGTTAGTTACCTTTATTTATTTTACGTATATTTGTCACCATCTCATGCCTACCCTACAATAGTGTAACCATTGCATGCTAGGCAGGGGACTTAATGTTGATGGTGGATTTCTATTTAAAGGCTAAAATTGTAAAAAGCCAATTTTTGTAAGCTGACGTCCTGCAAAGGATAAAGCCTTCAGACGATGAATACTTCTCGCCATATTAATTCATTGGAGCATGTGCAACCATCCCTGAGAATTAAAACATACCCAGAACGGAGCATGTGGCAACCATCCCGACGGAGCATGTGGCAACCATCCCGGTTTTCTGTAGGTATACAACATTACTATTAATGCTTTAATTAAAGCCTTGTGTTCGACGTGCAAACACCCGTAGGCTACCTGACGACAGGTTATACTAGCCCCGTTGAACGCATGCAAGATTACCCATGTTAGTCTCACTTGTTGAAAACAAACCCAAAAATATATCTCATCCGTCCAACTTTGCAGGCATAGATGGAGGGTGTAGATATATATTCAGGGGGTCATGAGCATGCTACCATGATCACCTCGGACCCACCTTCACACATGACCGAACGGTCAAGACCAACCACGGTTGGTCCTTCCAAAACGTGAGCTCAAAGTGAGGATGACGCACGGCTAGGGTTTCTTTTAATCGTGAGCGTCCAACTTCGCCGGCATAGTTGGACGGCTTAGATTATACCCTAAAACAAGTAGTGAAGTGATGGTACACCATTGGCGGGCCCACTTTCTACCTACATGACCGACTCCCTCATAGGCAAGCCATGGTGCAAGAAACTATTGCCCAAACAAGGCTAGTTTAACGCCTTATGCAGGTTGAGAAGATCCAAAACGATCACGACCATCCGACTTCGCCGGCATAGTTGGATGGCTTAGATTGCGCCCAGGGTCATAGAGCAAGCATGTAAATGCTCACCGTCGACCCAAGATGCTGCATACATGGTCGGTCTCCCCAAAAGAGGCGCGCGCAACCCAAAACCGATCGCTCAAAGTGGACGGTCTAAAGCCCTAATTAGGGTTTGCGGCGCAGAAACATCTCGAGCGTCCATCTTCGCAGGCTTGGACAGAAGGCCAAGATGGAGACTTAGAAGGAACCGAGCATGCTAGCATGACCACCGTGGGCCCGTATTCACGTCTAGTTGATCGGCCAAGACCAGCGGTGGTCAAGCTCCCCGGTACGCGCGCCCAAAGGTGACATGTCACGGCCCCTACGTAAATTATAATCTCGACCACTCGTCTTTGCCGCCTGAGTCGAGTGGCTTAGATTAAATATTTGCGAGTCAAGCAGGCATGGGCGTGAACACCATTGTACTACCTCCATGCAGGGCTGATCGGTTCCTTCATTGGAACTCTCTAAGCATGCAAACGTTTGGGCCGAAAGAGGCAGCATGCGCGCCTCCCATCCAACGGTCGCAAGCAAGGCTACGAGTCATCTCGTCCGTCCAGCTTTTCAAGCTTGGACGAATGGCTTAGGGTGCGAATCAACCAGAAAACAAGGTATCACTATGACCACCATCTGTCACTCTTCTTCACAAGGTAACCGACCAAGGCATGGCCTGTCTATACAGCCTCTAAACGGTTACCTGAAGATGGCTGCATGCGATGTTATACCAAGTTCATGGTTCACCCTGCACTATTTTCTGTGGGTCCCGCGATCCACACACTCGAGACATTAATCACGTCACAACTGGGGGATATAAACTGGGGTATTGGTCTGGCGGTTTACAGCGTGCAACGCGCCATCACAAGAACGTGTTAGGAAGACATGGGCGGTTAAGTCAACATGGGAGAAGTGGGCAGTTCTGATCGTGTGACACTCACACACAACTCCACTCTTCCCTCACTTCACTTCCTCCACTTCCCACGAGAGACGTGAAAAAGGCTTAATGACTTGTATAAATAGGTTATCCTCCCTATTTACAAAAACAGAAGTTCGAACAACACAGAAAACAAAGTGTTAATCGTATTCAACACCCAGAGCCTGCTTGCAACATTTGCTAGCCTGCTCAACCTTCTGTTAACAAGTCATCAAATAGCCTTCACCTTCATACTCTCAACACCTTCTTCGCTTCCCTCCCTAAGATCAACCTCACATCCTTCACCTGTGACCGAAACAAATCTGGAACGGCCGTGTCTTTGGTTTAGGCTAGAATTGTATAGATTATCTCTCGAATCAAAGTGCTCATCGTGCAGCACATTTGTTGAAGGTTTAAACTCAGTTCTCATCCACACACACCCAAAATTACCCAAACCGGCAGAAGTAGTTTTCTCCCACAAACAGTATTATTTAATAAGACAGGAGGAAAATCTATAAGGAAGTTTCAAGCGACAAGGATTTTAAGGAAAAAGTTACAAATTGTCAAGGATTTACGAAATTTAAGAATTGATCACCAATAGTCGAAGCCGAATACCAAGAAGATAGGAGCGGAAGACGTTTCTATTTGATACCGTGAGAGTGGTGCTATCATAATTGGCAATCGGATGTGAAGGTGAGTAAGTAATCTCATCCTCGATATAAGTGGCT
Source organism: Papaver bracteatum (assembly GCA_023529315.1). NCBI lineage: Eukaryota > Viridiplantae > Streptophyta > Magnoliopsida > Ranunculales > Papaveraceae > Papaver > Papaver bracteatum. Next base: position 425,524 of record JAJJWX010004825.1, read on the forward strand.
GATTTCCTTTCTTAGAGATCGTCAGAAAAATGGTTTTTCAAAATATTAAAAGATGTGGGTTTTTCAAAATTTCGGAAGTTGTCCTTCCCACTATTCAACGTGTTGCAGGAATTCTCTCTTCATTCCTACCTGCACACATGTGAGATCCATAAAAAAGCCGTCTTTTTGAGTGCAATTTCATAAAATCCTTTTGGTGAGGCAGAATTTGAGGCGAAATGCTTATTGATCGTTTCTCAAACACGCGTTTCTTTCATTATGGTGTGGTTATTTCTCACTCAAGATTTAAGAATGAATATGTTCTTTGATATTTCTAAACTTCTTATTACTAGCATGCAGAAATTCTATGTCCTCATAGCTCTTTGGATGCTTGGGACGCTGGAACGCTTTGAAGTTGGAGTAGGTTTTGTGGGTATATCTCTAGTAAGCCCTCACGAGACTATAACTCGTCCACTAGGGACACCTAGGGGTTCAAAGGCTTGTTATTTATGCTATAAGTGACCGTAGCCTCGACGACACTGAGTTGTATGTATGTTTTAGAATTGTTTTGTTTGATTTTCTCAAGGACTAGCAAAGTCTAAGTGTGGGGGAATTTGATAGGTGTAGAATACTCCGTATTTACTATTAGAGTTTATGCTTTCTTTGCTATTTTTCTTGTAAATTATGTATTTTACGCGTGTTTTTGAGTTATTAGGTACTCTGGAGTCATATGGAGAAAAAGAAGAAGAAATCGCTCAATTTGAGCCTCAAGTGCAAAAACGTCATTTTACAAGCGAGTGATATATAGAGCCGACCAAAGGTTAAGGGGTTCCCAGTGGTGGCCCCTATCAGTTGTCATGGGTGTGATATTAGCACCTAAATCCAATCCACCTCATAACCCTACATGAGAGATGACTTTCCTCTCATTCATCACATTTCAGTTTCTCTGAAATTGAGAAGAGAACCAGACAACATCTACGTATGAAATCAAAAGGTGGAATTTTGAGACAGAGTTGATGGGATAGATTCATGGATAAGAATTAAAGGATAGAGATGTTTTTGTCAATTTGAAGAAATTCAGAGTGTAAAGAGAAGATTGAACTGCTAAATGATGGGTTTGAAATCAGATCAGGGTTTGTTGGTATGTGTTACCGATCTGAGATTCAGATGGAGATGATGATGAACTGATCAGTACCAGTCATGATTGTAATGACTATTAATTAGGAGTCAGTTTGCCATCGTGCAGCATTTAGTGGAGTGTCAGTAGGATAAATATTGTATATTGCATCCTATATAAAGGCATCGTTTACATTAATGAATATTGCTAAGAAAGTTTACAACAATGTAGTCTCTTTGAGTTATTTGTTCATTCCTCTCTACTCTCTCTATGCCAAATCCTACATTTGGTATCAGATCTAGGGTAGAGAGAGTTTGTAGAGTTAAAAAGAGGATAGAAAAAATAATTTGAGCATTGTTTTGTGTGCAAAAACAAAAAAAAGGGTAAGCTAAAAGTTCTATCTGTTTCCGCTGTTATTATGAGGGGTATAACTTGTATTGTTTACCTTTTTATGTTCATAAGGTTGCTGAGAAGTTTCTTGAATATTTAATTCCTGTGTGTAAGGAAGAAGAAGCTAAAGATTCGGTTCTTAGTTACCTTTCCGCTGGTTTTATTGGTAGAAATTCTTTTTTGCCAATATTATCTTCAAGGTGATTTGAAGTTTCAATGGAGTTGATGTTGTTGTTGATTCTCTTGAGAAGATGTTGTTTCCGTACAAATGCTTGGGTTCTTGAGAAGTTATTCCCACCAGTGTGGAGTGGATAATGCTTCTAGTATGAATATGTTATTAAAAATAAAGTTACCCATAAGGTGCCTGTTCTTATCGCTCTGTGGAGTTGGAACTTGAGACAGTCCGTTGGGTGGAGCATTTTCTTTTTCAAGGAAGATTGATAGTTTTACAGCAGCTAAGGCATCAGCTGAAGAATAGCCATTGTTTTTTTGTGGGGATTTATACTTCTAGACGCACCAAATTTCCTGGATTATGCAAGATGGGTAAGAAAATCTTGTCTTCTGCTTTTTCATTCTAAATCTTATGTTTACACTTAATGAATTGGTTACAGAAAGACACCCTAAGTTCGTGGATACCTTTTATTATGATGGGCCAGAAGTATATAAGAGGCAAGTGACTTGGACGATTAAGTCACCTTAAAATTCAGTAGTGTTTTGTGTTGTGTTTTTATAACATCTCCTCATATCACAATACTGTTTAGTATGCCACTTATAATATTTTGTGTGTGTATAATCTCGTTTGTCGTTATACAACTGTGTTTTCAGTTTTAACGTTTCGACCTGGTTTGTGGGTACATAGAAGGTGAAAGTAGATTCCCTACTATCAGTGATAAATTTAAGATTAAGAGGTTCCTTATGTCTTTGGGATTAGTATTTGCTTCTGTGTTTGCCGAATTGAGGTTGCATTTTTTTTTTAATATTTTTTGAATATCATGGGTGAAAGAAATGTATGTTTGAGTGGGTAATACTCAATTTCTGATGTATGGGCCATTAGAAGACAGACACAAAAGCTGAGTTTGAGACAACATGAAGGTAACCGAAAGTGCAGAGGTCGAGCAACCCAATTATAGCCAGAAGATAAGTTCCATTCATTCATATATTTGTGGAGTTACTGTTCCAGTTAGAGATTTTTTCTTATCATTCTTAATGAGTCAGTAAGTGAAGTTGGTACTTATATGGGCTAAAGAGTGACAAATATGTCGCCTTTAAATTGGTGATTTGTATTGTTGGCTAAGGTTCTTTCAGTCCAGAATGGTGATGAATGGGTGTGATATTGTACCATTGGTACATTGATATTTCACATTATTTGCTAGGTCTCCTTCACAAGGCGGTGACCTTCCCAAGCCGAAACCATAGGGGTATCTCTGGTGGCGCAAATTTTTTTGTGTAACATGGTTTTATACATGGCAGTTAATATATGGTTTAGTTCCTTGATGGTTTTACATAAAAGTACCAAAGTAATGTGGCGGTGATATTCAAATTTCAATGAAGAGATAGATACGGGGTCTTAATTTCATCAGTAAAACAGTCAGCTGTGAAGATCAAGTGGTGATCCGAATGGTGATATCATTGATCTGATAGTAGTGGTCAAGTGAAGTCGCTAAGGTGGGTGTGAAAGGATTTGTGTACACCATAAAGTGGAGCATTCTGGTATCGGTGGTTCCTCATATGTGGGTAATAATAAATTCTATACTTTTTATTTTTCATGATAGATGGATTTGTCGCAGACCAAGCAGTGGTCAGATGCGGTAGTACAGACCTCTAATGGTCAGATGTGATACTGCAGACCAAGTATTTATCAGATGCGATAATGAAGACCTGTAATGGTCAGATGCGATAGTGAAGATCCAGTTATGTTCAAGTTTGGCTTGCAAATATTTTGTGAGTCGTTGGTAAACGATGGGGGGTTAAAGCTTGTTCAGGAAACTGTTCGGGATCTATGAATTAGGTTCGGTTGTGTGGCGCATACAGTTTGATCAGCAATATCAGTATGTCTCTCGGGTAGAGAGTGATAGGTGTAGAATACACCTAATTTACTATCTAGTAGTTATGATTTATTTGTTATTTTTCATGTAAATTATGTATTTTACGTGTGTTTTTGAGTTATTAGGTACTCTGGAGTCGCACGGACGAAAAGAATGAGAAATCACCCAATTTAAGTAAAAAGGGCAAAAAGGTCATTTCACAGGCAAACATTATCTGGAGCCCGGTAATGGTTAAGGGGAAGCTCTCTGGAAGAATACTAAACAAAGTCCAGTCAAGGTTAAGGGTCGACCAGTTCTACAGAAGCACTAATGACAGGCCTAACTGATGTTAAGGGGATGTCATTGGGGTGGCCCCTATCCGCTGTCACGGGTGTGCTATTAGCACCCAAATTTAACCTACCCTAAATACGAGCGACATTGTCTCTCATTCAAAATCTCTCTCGCCTGAAATTAAACGCAGCGGCTGCTTTGTTTCCTGCTGGAATCGATTTGAACAGCTACTTGCTGCCATGATTAAATGGGTTATTAATTGAATCAGAGATCGAGAAGATGTTGAGAGATAAAGCAACACAGTTGAGATGGGTTTTCTATGAAAATTTAAGCCACAAAAAGAAAGAACAGATCGAGAAATTGAAGAAATTAGGGTTTTCGATTTGAATCTCCAATCGAAGAACAAGAAAATAAAATTGGGTCTGTCGATGTGAGAGCAGATTCAAATAAGAAATTGGAGAGATGGGTTAGTTGTAGAATTGAAGATTAGTACCAGAATAGATGAGAAAGGTTTGTTGGTGGTGATGCTGAAGAAATAATGGAGAAATTAAAGCTCTCTGTAGAAGTATGGCTTGAGAACTGAAGTGGGTATTGATTAGAGTTTGATTATTCTTCTATGAGCTAATGGGTACGAAATTCTGATGGGGATTGAGAAGATGTTGTTGCTGTTCTTGGGAAATTAGAGAACTGAAGTGGGTTATGTGTATTGAATTTGTGGTTGATTTGATCTGAAATAGATGGGTTTCTAGAATTGAATTACAAGTATCATGAATATGGTTATAGCTTGTAGTGATGCATCCTTATAATCATATGTGAACCATAACCTTTGTTAAATCGGATTAGTGCGTTTTCCACGTTCGATTGCTTTGATTGGCCTGATTTCATAGAACTTAATGCATCTAGGGAATTAAACTTGATTAGTGCTTTTACACGTTAGGTTGTTCTCTTAGATAGAACTCACACTCGCATCTTTTAATGTGTTTGTTGATGATAAGAGGGAATTAGCGGGATGTTCTTGCAATCAAGGTATCCTAGGGCTTTTGATAAAAGTTGAGATTAAAAATCAATTCTAGTTATTTTTTTGAAAGCATATTTGTGAATGAAGATGAATCCTTAACCAATATCTATTCTATCTGATTTGTTTGCTTATTTCTTTCTTTGCTTTTATTTTACTTTTACTTTATAAAAATCAGAAAATCCCCCGGTGTTTTATATAGGAAACCGAAACAACTTGACAACCTAGACCTCTCTGTGGGAACGATCCTTTCTTTCCCTTGCTATATTTTATATTTTGAGTAGTGAGAAAGTGTAATTTATTTTTGACGCCTACGACAACGATCAGAGAGTTAGAAGCCCAGGATACAACCAAAAGTAACAGTGAAGCAAGTTCAATCAGGTACTCGTTGATTTGAGGTGTGAAAGAAACCTAAGTTGATACCAGCAATTAAGTTAATGCCGTACTAATAGTTGAAGCCATGATCGCTAGCAAGAATCTTGAACTAGATTGTGGAAGTGTTGCAGCTGCGCAAGTTATGTGGTGGAACATTTGTTCATTCCTAATTTGTATAGTTTGAGTTTAAGGGAGGATGTTGGAGTTTGAACTAAACTCAAACTACACAGTATGACAAAGTCGTCACTTAGTTGAGCGTTAACAATGTGTGAGTAATACTCGCACATATTACTGTTTACCGAATATGTTTTAGTAGGTAACTATTAGTCCTAGTCTTTAGGAGAGTACCGGTCATGGTTGTAATGCCTATTAATTAGGAGTCAGTTGTGTCATCGTGCATCGTTTAGTGGAGTGTTAGTAGGATAAATCTTGTATATTGCATCCTATATAAAGGCATCATTTACATTAATGAATATTGCTAAGAAAGTTTACAACAATGTAGTCTCTTTGAGTTATTTGTTCATTCCTCTCTACTCTCTTTCTATGCCAAATCCTACAGCTTGCACTAGAAATTGGAAAAAAAAATGAAGTAGTTGGATTGTTTGAATCATTTATGAAACTGATCAAATCATTTAAGAAAAAATACTTGATCACTTTGTTTTACTTGGAGCAAAATTTCATTGAAGAAAGTACCCCTAACTGATGTCATTGCTTGTCTCGTCAATGGTTGTCTCATTACAGTTTCAGAAGGAGAAGAATAAATTCTTCACTGATTATTTTTCTATCTACCCCTAACTGACATCAAGTCATTTCTTATTGACTAAGACTAAAAGTCAGTTTTCCCCTAAATGTTTTAGCTTTCCTAATAACAAAAATCTTATTATCTCTACATGATTATTTTTTTTTTTAGCAACAAGCTTTAACATGTCCTCTGTGCCCAGATGAATTGGATGGTACTGTTGTGAAAATAAAAAGATAACGAACTATTTTATTGTTTTTGTATATCAAAGTACATGAGCATAGGGTTGTAAATAATACCCAAAATTACTCAACCTGCCTATATATGCCCGATCCAGCTTGTACCCAAAAGAGACGCCTGGTCTGGCACATGGTTAGCTTAAATTGGAGGGCTCGGGCTTTCCCTAAAACTTAATAGTTTAATATCCTGGCGTGATACCTGCCGAAATAACCCGGTATGATACCCGTTTGAATTATCATAAGAGTTTTAGTTTTACGTTGAAATAAATTATTACGCATCTTGGTTATATTTTGGTTTAAAATTCTTCTTTTCATTTCTATTTTGCATTTAGAAGATTAATTGCATAAGACTTTTTTAAATTATAGTTCATTCAGTCGTAAAAATCTAAACAAGAATTAAATCAGTTATTACAAAACTTTAAAAGGACAAAAACCCGTAGCATGTTTGTCCTGACTTGGTTAATAAATGGGCTTTGGCGGTCTTTAGGCCTCAAAATAAATGTTTTTACCTGGTTTGCCAGGCCTGACGGGCTTTTTAGGTAGCTGAATATGAAGCCCGTCTAGCCTGGCATGGATTAAAAAATAGGCCAAGCTTCCCGGCCTGGCCCAATTAACACCCTTACATGAGCATGCTAATACACATATATAATTGATTAATTTTTATTAAACTTGTCCGGCTTCTCATCAATGTTAAGCTTGTTCCATAAGGTTGTTCAATTGGCTAGACGACAATCATGTCAAATCCGTGCATATGTTTATTTGTGTCTTTGTAATCTTTGTAGTTGCAGGAAATCCTACACTACACCCTTGCTAAAATTTCACAATAATCAACTCATACTTAAAGATTAAAAATGACTCTTTATCATTTAATTCTCAGAAATGTTTACAGACTTGGAAGAAATCAAGAATACAGTTAATCTCTCAATGTTTCTCTCTCCTCAAGACTTTCCCCATTCTAAAAATACATCATCCTCTCTCTGGACACACTGGGTCTCTATATATAGGGTAGATACATAATGGATGACAACTAAGCTGTCCTTTACTTTCGGATTTGATTTGCGATCTTATCGCTACAGCTATGATATGAAATCTCGCAAGCATTGTAACCGTCGCAGATAAATCATGCTCTTCTCGTGTTTCATCAATCGTCAGCTATTACGTCATTCTTTAACTTACTCTGTGACACTAGCAAAGTGTTGTTGAAGAGCTCGCGGTATTCTCGCAGAAGTGTTGTCTAATCTTGCAAGGATATTGTCATGGCGATATTATGATCCTACATCTTGCCTCTTCTCATGTCGTTTCTGCGAAGAAGGAAAGACCATGAGAACTGAAATTTTTATAATGATGTAACTGTTTATCTTTTGCATTCTTCTGTTTTAACACGTTTCTGTATTCTTCGCCAGCTGTCTTCATGTATATTTTCTTCCTTTCAATTTTTGAGACGTCCTTTTCAACCGCTGTGATCTAACCGTTCATGTCCTTTCATTGCATTGATTGCATTTATCTTTTCGAGAGCTTTCTTCTTCTATAAATACTTCTTTCACTCTTTTCTTTCCCTCTTTTTATTTCTTCCTTCCTTCTCTTCATACTCCTCTGCAAATTCATTGTTCTTCCGTAAATTCCGGATCTGTTTACTTTCATAAATTTTCTCTCAATTTTTTACTTATTCAATCTTCATTCCCATACTCAATATGGCTGTAGCTGGTCGCAAATATGAGGCTTCCTTCGAGAAAATTCAAAAAGAATATCAAAACAAAGGTTTTACTTTATCCACCATTCCCAATCAAAACCCTAAATCTGAACTTTCTGTACCATTATTTTCTAACTTTCAATGTAATCGCGAGAAAATCATAGTCTCGCTAGGTCAGCTTGAAGCTGGTCTTCCCAAACCTCTTTATAACCCTGAACTTCCTCTATTTTATGAGATTTCTTCTCACGAGAAGTTCTCGCGAGCGATATATCAGCTGAGTGGAGATTGCATTCATCTGTTGATGGAATATGCTACTCGCGGTGCTAATAAAAAATCTCGCTATCCTGAAACCGCGAAGAATCCTGAATTTAAGGATATTCCAATTATTCCTGTGACGTATACCGTAGATAATTTCTTCATAAATTATGACATTATCCCCATGAAGAGGGATAGCACTTGTTGGGGTGTCCGCTTGCAAAAGAAAGATAAGATCGTTGAAGATAAAGCACTTATGTTGGATATCGATTGGCATACAAGTACCAATCAAGGCCCTCGCCACTCTAGCGATGACAAATGGTTCATCTTTCCTTTATGTCTTGAAGTTCCTTACATATCTGGTCTTCATATTTTGCCTGTGAATCTTACAGAATATCAACCGTGGGTCTTCAACTGGCTTGATAGAAATAAAGAAGTACGTTCTTCTTAAGTCTTTGTATAGTAAGTTATTATTATCAATCTTTCCATATCTTTAAGCTCTCGCTGACTATCCCTTTTTATTAGATTGAAAGGTTAAAAGCCAGCTACAAGAAGTCTGGGAAACCTGCTACTCGCTTAACTCTTCAATTACTCACAGATGAAGTAAGAAATACTTCTTTATAAATCATAACAATATATTGTTTCCCATGTTTCTTATCTTTATCTGTGTTCGCAGGTAATTGAAGAAATAGAATCTGTAAAAATTGTGAAATCCAAGGGTAAAGACAAAGATGCACCTCGCAAAGAGAAATCTACAGCGCCTCTTAAGAAAAAATATTCTACTTCTCGCGGAAGAAAATCTGGTGCTCCTCCCTTAAAGAAAAGAAAAATTCAACTTCTTTCTTCTTCAACTCTTTCATCCAATGAATGAACTTTGGACGATGATTTTAACAATGGCAACGATGATGATGATGAAGATAATAATGGTTCTTCCCCTCCTGAGTCTTCTATGGCTCAATTATCCAAAACATTTGGCGATGTTACACATGGCATCGCAAATGATCAGGGAGATGAAGCTCTTAATGGGATATCCCAGGCTCTTGCCAAAGTCTGTGATGCTCCCATATTAGTTGGTAATGATCTCTCTAAGGAATCTCAAGATCGCTGACTCCCAGCCTCTTAAATTCGCTTGGTATTCTGGTATGTTTTTATTCCTTCATCACTCTTATGTATTTATTTTATCACTATATCTTGACTTATATTATTCTCTCGCAGATTGGGAAAACTTCATTTGTTGTTGCCTCTGACTTGGATAGAAGACGTATTTCTTCCCATAAGAGTAACATTGCTCTTCGTGGAAAGAATGAGAAGTTAGAATCTGAATTCTCTAACCTCCTCGAGAGGAATGAACAAATGGAATCTGAACTTGCTAGTCTTCGTGAGAAGAATAAAGAACTTGAGAATAATCTTTCTCAACAATCGCTTAAAGTATCCAATCTTGATACTGTTAACAAACAACTCTTAGGTATGATAATCTTCTTCTTTTCCTTTATAATCTTATGTTTCACTATTCTTTCTTACTTGATTTATCATTCTCGCAGACATTTATGGCCTTACTGATGAGGCTTTAACCATTCGTTCTTTTCCTGAACCAATAGATAATGATACTCTTCTAGAACTTCTTATTAATTCTTTGAATAACCCTTCCAATATTAATTCCCTTTTCATAGATGAACTCAGATCTAAGTTTCATCTTTTAGAAATTGATTATAGATCTTGTTTAGATATAACTCACAGATTCAAACAACTTTATCACAATTCCAAATTTGAGATTAAAACTTTAAAGGCCAAGAACAAGGATCTTTCAAAAGACAAAGACCGTATATCTAGACAAGGAGCTGAAACCTTAGCAAATTTCCATAAGACCATTCTTGAAGTTCAAATTGAAATGGATGGGCTTATCCGCGAGAAGGAAGGTTTTATTGAAAGAGAAAACAAAATCCGTTCCCGTCTTCTTATAAATAATGATGAGGAGTTTGCTTGGGCTGGGAAAGTTCTTGAAAATTCCAGAACTAATTTAGGTGTAGATGTTAATTAGTCTTCATATTGAGCAAGCATCTTTAATTAAAGACTTGATTTCTGGAAGAGAAGGTTGTTAACTGTTCTCCCTTGTTAATTCCTTACTTTTGTTATTCTTCCTTGCAAAACTTCTAATCTTATTGTTGTATACTCGCAGGAGATGAAAAGAGATATTCTGAAAGAATTGGAGAACTTGAAGCTGATAAGAATCAACTCGCAAGTACCCTTGATGCTCGCAACGAAAAGTATTCAAGATTGAAAGACCAATTAAGAATTAACGCTGCGAATTTTAGTAGTACTCTTGTTGATGTTCACAATAATTCCATTAAATTGGTCTGTGATGATCATAACATCCCTCATTCTACATATCCTGATCTTACAAAAGAAGTTCCAGCAAAAAATCCAAACCTTGTTATCTCTGATAGTGAAGCTGAGGACTCTGATGAGTATGAAGAAGGAGAAAAATCTGGCCACAATGATGGTGGATCTAATTAGATCTATTTCTTCTTTTATCTTCCTTGTAATTTTGTACACTTATTTTCTGCTTCTCGTAATATTACTGCGATTTTCTCCAACTTTATGTATAAATTTCTTTTGCTTCTATCTGTATGAATTAGAAAATAATTTTTTTCTGCAACATGATCAACCAACGTTAACAGTCTATGTAAATGTGTCATATCTGCGTGAATGTGTCATATAATAAGATCTACGTAATTTTATCATATAATGATGAATAATAATTTCATTACTCCATGCATTCCCATACTTGCCTCTATTATTCATCTGCAATATGAAAAAATTGAGTAGAGCTTAGATATCCATTGTAAACAAAATTGAGTTGCGAGCATCATCGCAAGTATCAGTTGTACACTTTTATGATTTATGCGTGAATATCGCAAATTTCATAATCTCTGCAGAAATATCGCAGTTATTCAACTTCTTGTGGTCTTATTATGCCTTCCTAGTTAAATGTATTATATTGCCACTTTATGTATTTGCGACAAAATCGCAGGACGTCTTTACACTTGTATGTAAAAACCCATTGATATTGCCTTATCTGCATTTTTTCAATTTCTCTGCGATAATATGACAAATCTAAGTTCTCTTGCAAGAACAAAGTTTTATGACATTGTCGTTTTGCGATGAAATCACAGGATGTCTTTACACTTTCATGTAAAAACCCATTGATCTCATCTTATCTTTTTTCTCTTATGGCTTGTTGCCTTAGTATTATTTTTGTCACACGATAATATGACAGGCCTAAATGTTCTTGCGATCATAAGCCCCATGACATTGCCATCTTAAGACACTTATCAGCTCCCTAATGGAGGGTGCCGCCCTTATCTCCCTCCTGGTTTCCCCTTCAAGGAGGGAACATCATCCATACAAGACTAGCTCCTCCCATCCGGATTTACCAACAACCAGTTATTTTTGCATCCTCTTGTCCTTTATGCATATATGGCTTATAGTTACAAGACTGCACCCTAAGTGGGGTTTTCTTCAGGCCAAATGCATCATATCCAAGACTTACCAAGAATGGCCAGGGTAGGTTCGTCCATCCCGGGCATCCTTGGCTCAACCGTGTACCTCGGCGCCTTGGTCATACTCTGCATTCCTTAGAAGAGACCCTCGGTCGTCTAACCAGGGTATCACCTTATATAGTTGGAAATCCAAGGTGCCTCTCCTGGATAGGTTTTCTTTAACCCCAACATCTTCATGACTCAGGTTCCAGAAGCGGTATAACCTTATCCCTGAGTCATGTAAAGAGATACCCCCTTATATGACGTACTTTAGGTCTTACATTTACCTCTTGCGAAATTGTATCCGTGAACTAGGGTATACTCCATAAAGGTTAGTCTCGTTCTTTGTTTCTTTTGCGAATATTGCAATCTTTTGTTCTTTGCATAATATTGAATAATCTCGCGATTGTACTCGCTGCTTCTAGTGAAATTTCTTCTTTTGATCTTATTTCATTTTCTGCGTAATTTTCTCAATTTCATCCTTCTTATTCAAACAAAATAAAACAACAAACCAATTATAGACTTCATCATTTTACCGTCCTACTCACTGCCTTTTGCTTCTGCTCTTTTGTTGTGTTTTGTTATTTTTTCTCCATTTGTGATACGCTCGCCATCTATTTTCTGCTGCTCATATTGATTTTGTAGTATCTCATCTTCTCGCTTCTCTATTATATCTACCATTAACTTATCACATTTTTGTCTTTGTTTGACGTTCTGTTTCCAATTGCTATTCTTCGCAACTCTATCTTCACAAGACTTTATATCAACCCCATAACATTTTCTACTCTCACCCCAATCTCCTTTGATGACCCCGACACCATGTAGATGTGGAAATTTAATACATTGATGATAGGTTGACGCCACACCTAAAATTCCATGTAACCATGGTCTGCCAATTAAGGCGTTATAGGGTGTCTCCACATCTACTACACAAAATAAAACTTTGGACTTGATTCCCTTTAATGGTATCCCCATTGTGATTTCTCCCTTTGGTTTATTGGCGCTACCATTGAAACCATATATCTTATATGTTGAGGGTATTAAATCCTCGTCTCTCCCTCCCATGGTCTTATAAATGTGATAAAATAAGATATCCACTGAACTACCTGTATCAATCAACACTCTATTTATTGCCCACGAATCTTCATTTTCAACCTCTTCTTCATCTTCTCCTTCATCTTCTTTTTGGTTTGGGTTTATCTCTAATCTTACAACCAATGGTTGATCATGCATTTCTCCATGTTTAGGTACTTATTGTGTGGTGAAAGAAATGGATTGTTTCTGCCACTCCTCTAATGGAGAGACTCTCGCAATATTCATCATATCTCTTCCATCTGTGTCTCTCGCGAAGACTCTTCTCAGAACGCTGTCGTGGAAGTCCTCAATGGTCTTGTATGAATGTACGATGGAATTACAGAACAAATTATTCGCCTTGGATCCAACCTCTATCACGAATGTTTCTACTCATTTTACAATATTCACTCTGCAAATTTCTGGTGCTGGTGGTAGCTGCTGAGATTGTGGATGTCCTATTAGGAAATGATTTAACTTTCCTTGATTAATCATCCTTAAAATTATTCTTTTTACATTCCTGCAATCGTTTATTGAATGTCCATGAAAATGATAATAAGGACAAAATGCTTGGTTTTAATTATTCTGATGCGGCTCTTTTCCCATGTTCTAGGGTGATGGTATATCTTTCATCAAAATGATAGCTTCCCAAATATTTTCTATGCTAGCATTCAAGGGTGGCATCTTAATTTCTTCCCATATTACTCTTTGATTCCCTTGTCCTCTGAAATTATTTTGCCTCTGACCACCATAATTCTCTTGCGGCTGATCCAATCTTTGAATTTTATTATTTCCACCGCGATTGTAATAATTCCTCTCTCTTTCATACTCCTCTTGATCTCGACTTCCCATATCTACTAACTTCTGTTGATTTTCAACCACCATTTTCTCTTGCTTTGGCTGCGAGGTGCTCGCCACATTGTTGATCATTTTGCGATTGATCCAGTGTTTGCGATTTGGTATGATTCCATCTCATTTTGTTTTTCCTCCAAAGCAATGTATTCTTCTTGTAGTTCTCGTAGCTCAGTCATTGTGATGGTATTTTTGATTCTAAAAATTTGTATATACAGCAAATTGGTTGCGAACATTGCATTGATGAAAGATAAAATAAGATATCTCTCATACACTCTTCCTGCCATTTCACTGCACATTGTTTTCCATCTTATGGTTAGGTGTTTCAGACTCTCGCCAATCCTCTGTTTTAATCCAAATACATCTTCAATACCGGGTCGTGAAGAATTGTTGCTTATATATGCTCCCAGAAATGTAGCTTGTAAATGGTCGAAAGAAGTTATTGTATTTTTAGGTAGGCCTTCGAACCATTTTAACGCCTCGCCAGTTAAACTAGATGCAAAGTATTTGCATAACACAGCGTCATGGTTTTCCCATTGTAGCATACACCTAACATAAGGTTTGACATGTTGAAACATCACATGTAGTCCCATCAAAGATACTGTTTAACGCTAGTAAATTACATTTTGGAGGAATTCTTCTTAGTTGTACTTCTTGAGTGAATGGAGTTCTCGCAGCTTCTTCAATGGATACATCAAGTTGCCTTCTGCCTCCCTCTCTCCTGTTATTCAACATTCCCCTCATTTCTGCTAATTCTCTTAAAATTTGTACATTTCCAGCTGAATTTTGCTCCATTGGTCTTTTTAGCGCAGCTTCTCTTCTTCTACGCTCATGCCTTTCTTGTCTTGCGAGATTTTGTGTATCTTCATCTGCATCTTCATTTTGTCTTCCTCTGCGATTTTCCTCTTCTCTTCCTTCCTGGATTCGCAACTGGTTATGTCTTCCAATTTCTTCTCTGCGAGTTTCTTCATTTCTGATAGGTGTAGAATACACCTAATTTACTATCTAAGAGTTTATGCTTTCTTTGCTATTTTCTAGTAAATTATGTATTTTATGTGTGTTTTTGAGTTATTAGGTACTCTGGAGTCGCAAGGAGGAAAAGGAGAAGAAATCATTCAATTTGAGCTAAAAGGGCAAAAAGGTCATTTTAGGGGGGACACTATATGGAGCCCAAACTATGGTTAAGGGGCTCTCATTCATGGTACCCCTTATCACACAGCAGTGGATGTTATTATAATTGGATAGCCCTTATCCAAAGGAAGGTTGGTTGTAGCACCCAGTCAGTGGGTGGTTTTAATGGTGGGTGTAAATCCTTTGGACCCATATACCCACACCCGTGGGGCAAACCTAAATCCGGACCCGAACCCGGATCCATCCCTAATTATTCTAAACCCTAAAATTGAGAGCCTCTCAATTATTTCTGTTCTGCACTAAAATTCAAGTATGAGAAGAAAGCAGCAGCCAAAGGAATTGATTAAGCTCGATGATGTTCTAAATCGAAAGAAAATCGGTGAGTAATTTGAGAACTGATGAAGGTGCACCGTGTTAATGGGTGTTTGAACCGAGACAGAGATTGATTCGGTAATAAAATTGAATTGGAGAAATTAGGTTTCGATCTCTACAACTGATAGAACAAGATGATGATGTTGATCGAGAAATTGGGTTGCTCTCGGATTCGTTTCTCTGGTTCAAGTACAAGTGATGGGTTTTTGGAATCGATGAGAGAAGCTCGATGAATCGGAAATGGGTTCTGGTGCTGTTCGAAGCTGTTGCTCGAGAAACACAGTCCGATGAAATCGTGGTTTCAATAGAGATTGAGGTTTGATTCTCGGTTTGAATCTGGAAGGAAATGGGTTTTGTTGACGCTTCGATGGTGATTGACATAGTGAAGGATTGGAGTCAAGTTTCTGTCGAGTTAAGATGGGTTCTATGGATGATATGACAATGTAAGAAATGGTTAATTGTCGATGTATGGTTGTTGTCTTTGAGAACAACAAGGAGATGGAGAAATTCAGGGTGAGAAGATATGTGGGTTTGATTTCAAATTTGAGATGGTTGTGCTGCAGTGGTGTGTTGGTGATTTCTGGAGTTTCAGTGGGAAGCAAGAGCAGCTCGAGTGATTTGAGTTGCCTCTCAAAGAACCAAGTGATGGTAAGCAAATTGAAATGGGAAGTAGTGTACTGCTGCCATGGATTATTAGCTGCTGCTATGAAGAAGGCAATCGTGGTTGGAATTGTGTGAATGATTCAGAGGGGTTGATAGTAGTGTTTGATTTGAATGGAGCCAAGATGGGTATAGAGAAGATCAAAAGCAACAGTGTATGAATGAAGCTGTTTATTGCACTTAGATGTATGTTAGGCTTTTCACAGGGAGATTCAAGATGGCAGTGGTAATGAAACTGCAGGTGGTTTGTGCAAAAGGAATTGCTTCTGTGCGCTTTGGTGGTATCCCATGAGAAGGTGAAGCAGCTGTATTACAGAGTATGTGCTTGAGCTCACAAAGGAGAATGGAAGCTGTGAATTCATGTGGTGGTGTTTGATGGCAGTGTCACAGCTGGTGAATGCTTTGCAGGGGAGTTTGTGGAACTGGTGATTATGGAAGGAATGAAATTGGTGAGATAGAGGTGTAACTAGTGCTTAAGTTGAAGTTGCAGGTCATGAGCTTGAGCAAATGGCCAGGAAAGGGTGCTGAATTGGTTGTGAGGATACTGTTGAGGCGAATGCTAAGATGAATAAAGAGAAGTTGCAGACAGGGCCAGCCATCATGGCTGGGATTAAAATTGGCAGTTGTGCATGACTGGTGAATTGCAGCTAAGTTAGCAGAAGAGGTGGTGTTGCTTTGTGCAAGTTACAGATGACAGCCATCATGGGTCGGGTAGCAGATTGGCATGGCCATCTTGGCCGTGAACATAAGGTTCAGTGCAAGTGGCTTGGTCAGAACTAGTCAGCCGAGTTAGCCAGCTGACTCGGTTCTGACTCGTTCTAACTCAGCCCCTTGACCCTTGACTAACGTTTGACTTACGGTTTGACTGTTTGACCGTTAGTCCTAACGGTGGACTGACGGAATATTCTTTGACCGGGACAGAATTTTCAGGTGGTCGGCGGCGACGGATTCCGGCCAAAAACCCATTTTTCCGGCGAGCAAAAGTTGCAGAATTTTGTGTGGATTTCTCTCATGGGATGTGAAGAGTTGGACTTGGAATTGAATGAAGAATTCGGCTTGGATTTGGAAAAAGGAGATGGAAGATTTGAGAAAGGCTTGGATTTGGAAATTGAGCTACAAAAGGAAAGGGATTCTATTCCTTGGAAGATATGGAGAACATTGAAGCCTATAAATAGAGAAGAACTTCTACACATTGACACATTGATATATAGATGCACTTAGATACACACATTGACACATTGACATATAGATGCACTTAGATACACACATTGACACATTGATATATACATGCACTTAGATACACACATTGACACATTGACATATAGATGCACTTAGATACACACATCTTTTACAATACTTTTGCACACTTTTACACACACAATACTTTTCTCTTTGTGTGAACTCTTTAATATGAGTAACTAATTTGATTGAGGATGAATTCCTAGTTCTTAACATGTTTTGAGTTTGTGTTAAATCTACTTTGAAGTTTTCACATGATTATCGTTTGTTTTTACTAATAGGAGTGATCTTAAAGACATTCATGATTGATTGATAGATTATCTAGGTGTACAACTAGATTGATTTGTTAGTCTAATCTAAAGCTAGTGTAAGTTAGGGGATAAGTAATCGTTTCTTGACTTTTCACATAAGTAGCAAACACGAGACCTTGCGGAGGGATTCCGTGGAGCAATTGTGTGTAAAAACAACGTTAGCAAGTGGACCTTGATCTAAGAGTTTAACTACTAATATCAACCTAATAAATTCATAAATCTTAATGCGTTTAACTAAATTACATCTTGAGTGATCTACTACTAGGTGGTTTGGTGAATAGAATCCGGTAGTCGAGAACTTCCGTATCCGGTGATATAAGGGATTTTGGGGTTAGCACTGATCTAGCTGCTATACCTACGGTTGGTGATAATTTGTGACTATAAGAAGTGGAAAAGAACATAACTTTAATCATTGTTTTGCAGCGAAGAAGGATTCCTTGATCTAATCTCTCTTATCGATTTCTTTTTAATTGCTTTGTTTATTTTATTTACTTTCTTAAATTCTTTTTAATACCCCCCTTTGTGTGACAATTTTACAACTAGAATCTCGTGCTCCTCGTGGGATCGACCTTGACTACCCTATATTACTTGTTAATTAGGTAGTAAAGTATTAATTAATTTGTTGTGGTTACGACACGCATACAAATTTTGGCGCCGTTGTTTTCGGGAGCATCGGATGATTTTAGTTGTTTTTACTTTTTGCTTTATTCTTGCTTTGTTGGATTCTTTATCGTATCTAACTTAGTTTTTGAATTGTTTTTAGGTACCGGTTTTCCATGTATGGTGGACAAGAGCAAGCATATTTCAACAATCAATACGATTTTCAAACTCAACATCATGGCAATTTCCAACCATCCTTAGGATACAATCAAAATCAATCTTTTGGCTATGATCAAAATCCTACGGAACCTTATGGATATTCTCATCAACAATATCAACAACACAAGGATGGACGGATAAATGCTTCTAATACGGAGAGTTGGGAATATACTCCTCTTCATCGTGTTTTTCCTTCACTTTTTAAGGATATACAATCTAGAAACTCTATACACGGTGGTAAGCGTGTTAATGTCCGTAAACTTGCACAAAAGTTATACAAATTGGAAGATGATGG
Organism: Papaver bracteatum; assembly: GCA_023529315.1. Taxonomy (NCBI): domain Eukaryota; kingdom Viridiplantae; phylum Streptophyta; class Magnoliopsida; order Ranunculales; family Papaveraceae; genus Papaver; species Papaver bracteatum. The sequence goes on from JAJJWX010004825.1 coordinate 443,924, forward strand.
AGACTCGGAAGAGCTTGTCGCAGAAATTAGTAGGACTATTCATATGGAACTTAAACGACGTCGGGATAAAGGTTATGAAACCGATGAAGATTCTTATTATGGTGATTCCGATAATGAAGATGATTGTGTTGAAAAGGACCAACCTTTGGAAACTTTTGATGACGCTAGTGTAGATTACTCGAGCCTTGATCTTAATAATGATCAATCACCTATTCAAAAGGTAGAGCTTGAGGAAGATGCATTTAGTGCTTGGAAAAAATTCCTTAGGGAAAGCTATGAGTCCGCGGAAGTGTATGAAAGTTGCAACAATAAGGAAGTTATTTCAACTCCGGATCATAATAACGATCCTTCGCCTATTCAAAAGGAGGAGATTGGGTGTGACTTTCCTATTGTTGTAAACGGTGTAACACCCTCACAAGAAGATCTTACAATTTTTACCGACGAAAATCACTTTAGTGAATGGCCCGATTCCGATGATGAAGATGTTGAAGAGATGATGCTCGATAATGAAACCGAATTGATTGAATTTGTGGAAGACCCAATTGAACTTGCTAATGATTATGATGATGCCGAGACTTTGGTTAAGGTAGAAAATGATGAAGAATGGTTGCAAAGTTTGATAGAGGACCACGATATACAAGAGGTAAGTAGTTCACTTGAATTTTTTAAGAACGAAGAGGATACCGTAATACAAGAAATTGTGCAAGGTTTGTCTAACCCTTTGCATGTTAATTCTTCTCCTTTACCTCTTATTGGTTTGAATGTATGTGCTTCGAAAGTATTTTTGAATGACTTTGTTTCTCGATATCCACCATTGGAAACACTTGATGCTAATACTATGCAGGTTTGCCAAGAGGAAACCATGGAAGTTCCCAAATTCTATGTTCTTTATACACTTCCGAGTGTGGACAAGAATAAGTGTGGGGGAAATTTCTATCTAGCTATAACTTTACTATTATTTTCTTGTGCTAATATTTGTATGAAGCTATTGTTTGCAAAACAGGTACTATGGGAGGATCCCCAAATTTTCCGATTGCTAATATATGGGGAATGAATCTTACAAGAGCCATGTCGGGCCGTCGACTTTAAAACAAGCGCTAAGTGGGAGGCAACCCACCGGTTTTGTATCTCTTATCCTTTTGCTTTTGCTTTTATTTTTATTTTTGTTTTGTTTTGTTTATTTATTTTTTATTGTTTTCATATCATATTTGCATCCCCATATTTAATTTCATTAAGTCCATAATCTATCTTAGAAGAGAATTATGATGAATACCTTTTCGTCAGAAAATTTCAGACTGCGCGTAGTTCAGTCCAGAGACCATAACTGTCAGACCGTTTATCAGAACACTATGAAATTTTGACACTGTGTAGAAAACACGTAGGTGAACAACTTTTGTGAAATGGAGTTTTTCCAAATTCCTTACCAATTTGCACAGTTTTTGCGTTTTATCTGCTGTTACGTCAGAATTCAGAACTTTCGGTTTTACACATTGAGGACAATGTGAGGTTTAAGTGTGGGGGAGTGGCTAAGCATATATTTTTGCATAAAAAAAAAAGAGAAAAAATAATTTTGCATAAAACTTTCAACTTTTAGAGATTTTTAGAGTCACTAGCATACTTCTAGGTATGATTACATAGAGAATTCTGACCGACATAATTGAACTTGGAAATGTTAGGGAACTACGTTCGATTTTTTGCTTGTTAGAGTGTTAAATAATGGATTTAATCATGCCGGTGATGCAAATTTGGTGCAGGGAGAAGTGCGTTATTAGAGTTGCTGATCAATCATTAGTGGAGACTACCCATTTTCATATCATGAGAGGCACCGACCAAAAATTCTTCCTTTACTAAAGAGCTTCTTTTGAGTGTGTGTCACCGTACGTTAATTCCGGGTAGAATGGTGAGCTACCCAATTTCACACCAATTTCAGCACTATTTTGATCTCTTGAGTGCTAATTTTTGTCAATCATGAGGGTGACGTCTATAGATGAAAGCTACCTTCTTGTAGTTCGATTTGCAGTTAGCACCATTCTCTCGCTCGACAACAACGGGTCCATAGAAACACCACATCAACAACAAGGAGCGACATCAAAATCTACAAGGAAAGTTGAAAAGGTTCAAGGTTTGAAAGCAACAATGGAACAAGAAAAAGAGCATAATTTTAAATCAAAGTTGAAGACTTAAAATGCAATGAGGTAAATTTATATCCAAGTATTAAGACTTATTTACAAAAGCGAAGAAAAGCGAAAGGTGAGAATTATTGAAGTTTATGATTTCGAGACGATACAAGTTGTGAAGAATCAAGCGGTAAAGTACTTTTCCACGGCCATGGTTTATTTTATTTTTTGATTTGTATTTTGTTTCTCTTGTCTAAAAAAAAATGAAAAAGAAAAAAAAAAGAAAAAAAAAAAAAAAAAAAAAAAAAAAAAAAGAATGAAAAAAAAAATATATATATATATATGAGACAAGAGAAATATCTATTATTGTTTTGTTTTGAATAAGTCGTGGGGAAGGAAAATCTATAATGAAGTTTCAAGCGACAAGGAGTTAAGAAAAAAAGTTACAAATTGTCAAGGATTTATGAAGTTCTAGTATTTATCACTAATAGTTGAAGCCGAAGACCAAGAAGATGAAAACAAGGAGCGGAAGACGTTTCTATTGGATTCCGTGAGAGTGGTGTTATCATAATTGGCAATCGGATGTGAAGGTAAGTGAGTAATCTCATCCTTGATATAAGTGGTTGATTTCCTTTCTTAGAGATCGTTAGAAAAATGGTTTTTCAAAATGTTAAAAGATGTGGGTTTTTCAAAATTTCGGAAGTTATCCTTCCTACCATTCAACGTGTTGCAGGAATTCTCTCTTCATTCCTACCTGCACACATGTGAGACCCATAAAAAAAGCCGTATTTTTTGAGTGCAATTATCATAAAACCCTTTTTGGTGAGGTAGAAGTCGAGGCGAAATGCTTATTGGTCGTTTCTCAAACACGTGTTCTCTCGTTATGGGGTGGTTATTTCTCACTCAACATTTAAGAATGAGAATATGTTCTTTAGTATTTCTAACTTCTTATTACTAGCATGCAGAAACTCTATGTCCTCATAGCTCTTAGGATGCTTGGGACGATTGAACGCTTTGAAGTTGTAAGTTTTAGTTTGATTTGCTCGAGGACTAGCAAAGTCTAAGTGTGGGGGAATTTGATAGGTGTAGAATACACCTAATTTACTATCTAAGAGTTTATGCTTTCTTTGCTATTTTCTAGTAAATTATGTATTTTATGTGTGTTTTTGAGTTATTAGGTACTCTGGAGTCGCAAGGAGGAAAAGGAGAAGAAATCATTCAATTTGAGCTAAAAGGGCAAAAAGGTCATTTTAGGGGCGGACACTATATGGAGCCCAGCTATGGTTAAGGGGCTCTCATTCAGGGTACCCCTTATCACACAGCAGTGGATGTTATTATAATTGGATAGCCCTTATCCAAAGGAAGGTTGGCTGTAGCACCCAGTCAGTGGGTGGTTTTAATGGTGGGTGTAAATCCTTTGGACCCATATACCCACACCCGTGGGGCAAACCTAAATCCGGACCCGAACCCGGATCCATCCCTAATTATTCTAAACCCTAAAATTGAGAGCCTCTCAATTATTTCTGTTCGCACTAAAATTCAAGTATGAGAAGAAAGCAGCAGCCAAAGGAATTGATTAAGCTCGATGATGTTCTAAATCGAAAGAAAATCGGTGAGTAATTTGAGAACTGATGAAGGCGGCACTGTGTTAATGGGTGTTTGAACTGAGACCAGAGATTGATTCTGGTAATAAAATTGAATTGGAGAAATTAGGTTTCGATCTCTACAACTGATAGAACAAGATGATGATGTTGATCGAGAAATTGGGTTGCTCTCAGATTCGTTTCTCTGGTTCAAGTATAGTGATGGGTTTGCTGGAATCGATGAGAGAAGCTCAGATGAATCGGAAATGGGTTCTGGTGCTGTTCAAAAGCTGTTGTTCGAGAAACACAGTCCGATGAAATCAGGGTTTCAATAGAGATTGAGGTTTGATTCTCAGTTTGAATCTGGAAGGAAATGGGTTTTGTTGACGCTTCTGATGGTGATTGACATAGTGAAGGATTGGAGTTGTTTCTGTCGAGTTAAGATGGGTTCTATGGATGATATGACAATGTAAGAAATGGTTAATTGTCGATGTATGGTTGTTGTGCTGAGAACAACAAGGAGATGGAGAAATTCAGGGTGAGAATATATTTGGGTTTGATTTCAAATTTGAGATGGTTGTGCTGCAGTGGTGTGTTGGTGATTTCTGGAGTTTCAGTGGGAAGCAAGAGCAGCTCGAGTGATTTGAGTTGCCTCTCAAAGAACCAAGTGATGGTAAGCAAATTGAAATGGGAAGTAGTGTACTGCTGCCATGGATTATTAGCTGCTGCTATGAAGAAGGCACTGTGGTTGGAATTGTGTGAATGATTCAGAGGGGTTGATAGTAGCTGTTTGATTTGAATGGAGCCAAGATGGGTATAGAGAAGATCAAAAGCAACAGTGTATGAATGAAGCTGTTTATTGCACTTAGATGTATGTTAGGCTTTTCACAGGGAGATTCAAGATGGCAGTGGTAATGAAACTGCAGGTGGTTTGTGCAAAAGGAATTGCTTCTGTGCGCTTTGGTGGTATCCCATGAGAAGGTGAAGCAGTTGATTATGTAGTATGTGCTTGAGCTCACAAAGGAGAATGGAAGTCTGTGAATTCATGTGGTGGTGTTTGATGGCAGTGTCACAGCTGGTGAATGCTTTGCAGGGGAGTTTGTGGAACTGGTGATTATGGAAGGAATGAAATTGGTGAGATAGAGGTGTAACTAGTGCTTAAGTTGAAGTTGCAGGTCATGAGCTTGAGCAAATGGCGTGCAAGGGTGCTTGAATTGGTTGTGAGGATACTGTTGAGGCGAATGCTAAGATGAATAAAGAGAAGTTGCAGACAGGGCCAGCCATCATGGCTGGGATTAAAATTGGCAGTTGTGCATGACTGGTGAATTGCAGCTAAGTTAGCAGAAGAGGTGGTGTTGCTTTGTGCAAGTTCTGATGATGACACCCATCATGGATGGGTAGCAGATGGCATGGCCATCTTGGCCGTGAACATAAGGTTCAGTGCAAGTGGCTTGGTCAGAACTAGTCAGCCGAGTTAGCCAGCTGACTCGGTTCTGACTCGTTCTAACTCAGCCCCTTGACCCTTGACCCTTGACTAACGTTTGACTTACGGTTTGACTGTTTGACCGTTAGTCCTAACGGTGGACTGACGGAATATTCTTTGACCGGGACAGAATTTTCAGGTGGCCGACGGCGACGGATTCCGGCCTATTTCCGGCCAAAAACCCAGTTTTCCGGCGAGCAAAAGTTGCAGAATTGTGTGTGGATTTCTCTCATGGGATGTGAAGAGTTGGACTTGGAATTGAATGAAGAATTTGGCTTGGATTTGGAAAGAGGAGATGGAAGATTTGAGAAAGGCTTGGATTTGGAAATTGAGCTACAAAAGGAAAGGGATTCTATTCCTTGGAAGATATGGAGAACATTGAAGCCTATAAATAGAGAAGAACTTCTACACATTGACACATTGATATATAGATGCACTTAGATACACACATTGACACATTGACATATAGATGCACTTAGATACACACATTGACACATTGATATATACATGCACTTAGATACACACATTGACACATTGACATATAGATGCACTTAGATACACACATCTTTTACAATACTTTTGCACACTTTTACACACACAATACTTTTCTCTTTGTGTGAACTCTTTAATATGAGTAACTAATTTGATTGAGGATGAATTCCTAGTTCTTAACATGTTTTGAGTTTGTTTTAAATCTACTTTGAAGTTTTCACATGATTATCGTTTGTTTTTACTAATAGGAGTGATCTTAAAGACATTCATGATTGATTGATAGATTATCTAGGTGTACAACTAGATTGATTTGTTAGTCTAATCTAAAGCTAGTGTAAGTTAGGGGATAAGTAATCGTTTCTTGACTTTTCACATAAGTAGCAAACACGAGACCTTGCGGAGGGATTCCGTGGAGCAATTGTGTGTAAAAACAACGTTAGCAAGTGGACCTTGATCTAAGAGTTTAACTACTAATATCAACCTAATAAATTCATAAATCTTAATGCGTTTAACTAAATTACATCTTGAGTGATCTACTACTAGGTGGTTTGGTGAATAGAATCCGGTAGTCGAGAACTTCCGTATCCGGTGATATAAGGGATTTTGGGGTTAGCACTGATCTAGCTGCTATACCTACGGTTGGTGATAATTTGTGACTATAAGAAGTGGAAAAGAACATAACTTTAATCATTGTTTTGCAGCGAAGAAGGATTCCTTGATCTATTCTCTCTTATCGATTTCTTTTTAATTGCTTTGTTTATTTTATTTACTTTCTTAAATTCTTTTAATACCCCCCTTTGTGTGACAATTTTACAACTAGAATCTCGTGCTCCTCGTGGGATCGACCTTGACTACCCTATATTACTTGTTAATTAGGTAGTAAAGTATTAATTAATTTGTTGTGGTTACGACACGCATACAAATTTTGGCGCCGTTGCCGGGGAGCATCGGGATGATTTTAGTTGTTTTTACTTTTTGCTTTATTCTTGCTTTGTTGGATTCTTTATCGTATCTAACTTAGTTTTTGAATTGTTTTTTAGGTACCGGTTTTCCATGTATGGTGGACAAGAGCAAGCATATTTCAACAATCAATACGATTTTCAAACTCAACATCATGGCAATTTCCAACCATCCTTAGGATACAATCAAAATCAATCTTTTGGCTATGATCAAAATCCTACGGAACCTTATGGATATTCTCATGCATATCAACAACCTTATGACGGTAATGTGCAGACGGAGAGTTGGGAATATACTCCTATTCATCGTGTTTTTCCTTCACTTTTTAAGGATATACAATCTAGAAACTCTATACACGGTGGTAAGCGTGTTAATGTCCGTAAACTTGCACAAAAGTTATACAAATTGGAAGATGATGGAGACTCGGAAGAGCTTGTCGCAGAAATTAGTAGGACTATTCATATGGAACTTAAACGACGTCGGGATAAAGGTTATGAAACCGATGAAGATTCTTATTATGGTGATTCCGATAATGAAGATGATTGTGTTGAAAAGGACCAACCTTTGGAAACTTTTGATGACGCTAGTGTAGATTACTCGAGCCTTGATCTTAATAATGATCAATCACCTATTCAAAAGGTAGAGCTTGAGGAAGATGCATTTAGTGCTTGGAAAAAATTCCTTAGGGAAAGCTATGAGTCCGCGGAAGTGTATGAAAGTTGCAACAATAAGGAAGTTATTTCAACTCCGGATCATAATAACGATCCTTCGCCTATTCAAAAGGAGGAGATTGGGTGTGACTTTCCTATTGTTGTAAACGGTGTAACACCCTCACAAGAAGATCTTACAATTTTTACCGACGAAAATCACTTTAGTGAATGGCCCGATTCCGATGATGAAGATGTTGAAGAGATGATGCTCGATAATGAAACCGAATTGATTGAATTTGTGGAAGACCCAATTGAACTTGCTAATGATTATGATGATGCCGAGACTTTGGTTAAGGTAGAAAATGATGAAGAATGGTTGCAAAGTTTGATAGAGGACCACGATATACAAGAGGTAAGTAGTTCACTTGAATTTTTTAAGAACGAAGAGGATACCGTAATACAAGAAATTGTGCAAGGTTTGTCTAACCCTTTGCATGTTAATTCTTCTCCTTTACCTCTTATTGGTTTGAATGTATGTGCTTGAAAGTATTTTTGAATGACTTTGTTTCTCGATATCCACCATTGGAAACACTTGATGCTAATACTATGCAGGTTTGCCAAGAGGAAACCATGGAAGTTCCCAAATTCTATGTTCTTTATACACTTCCGAGTGTGGACAAGAATAAGTGTGGGGGAAATTTCTATCTAGCTATAACTTTACTATTATTTTCTTGTGCTAATATTTGTATGAAGCTATTGTTTGCAAAACAGGTACTATGGGAGGATCCCCAAATTTTCCGATTGCTAATATATGGGGAATGAATCTTACAAGAGCCATGTCGGTTCGTCGACTTTAAAACAAGCGCTAAGTGGGAGGCAACCCACCGGTTTTGTATCTCTTATCCTTTTGCTTTTGCTTTTATTTTTATTTTTGTTTTGTTTTGTTTATTTATTTTTTATTGTTTTCATATCATATTTGCATCCCCATATTTAATTTCATTAAGTCCATAATCTATCTTAGAAGAGAATTATGATGAATACCTTTTCGTCAGAAAATTTCAGACTGCGCGTAGTTCAGTCCAGAGACCATAACTGTCAGACCGTTTATCAGAACACTATGAAATTTTGACACTGTGTAGAAAACACGTAGGTGAACAACTTTTGTGAAATGGAGTTTTTCCAAATTCCTTACCAATTTGCACAGTTTTTGCGTTTTATCTGCTGTTACGTCAGAATTCAGAACTTTCGGTTTTACACATTGAGGACAATGTGAGGTTTAAGTGTGGGGGAGTGGCTAAGCATATATTTTTGCATAAAAAAAAATAAAAAAAATTGCATAAAACTTTCAACTTTTAGAGATTTTTAGAGTCACTAGCATACTTCTAGGTATGATTACATAGAGAATTCTGACCGACATAATTGAACTTGGAAATGTTAGGGAACTACGTTCGATTTTTTGCTTGTTAGAGTGTTAAATAATGGATTTAATCATGCCGGTGATGCAAATTTGGTGCAGGGAGAAGTGCGTTATTAGAGTTGCTGATCAATCATTAGTGGAGACTACCCATTTTCATATCATGAGAGGCACCGACCAAAATTCTTCCTTTACTAAAGAGCTTCTTTTGAGTGTGTGTCACCGTACGTTAATTCCGGGTAGAATGGTGAGCTACCCAATTTCACACCAATTTCAGCACTATTTTGATCTCTTGAGTGCTAATTTTTGTCAATCATGAGGGTGACGTCTATAGATGAAAGCTACCTTCTTGTAGTTCGATTTGCAGTTAGCACCATTCTATCGCTCGACAACAACGGGTCCATAGAAACACCACATCAACAACAAGGAGCGACATCAAAATCTACAAGGAAAGTTGAAAAGGTTCAAGGTTTGAAAGCAACAATGGAACAAGAAAAAGAGCATAATTTTAAATCAAAGTTGAAGACTTAAAATGCAATGAGGTAAATTTATATCCAAGTATTAAGACTTATTTACAAAAGCGAAGAAAAGCGAAAGGTGAGAATTATTGAAGTTTATGATTTCGAGACGATACAAGTTGTGAAGAATCAAGCGGTAAAGTACTTTTCCACGGCCATGGTTTATTTTATTTTTTGATTTGTATTTTGTTTCTCTTGTCTAAAAAAAAAAAAAAAAAAAAAAAAAAAAAAATAGAATGAAAAAAAAAAAAAAAAGAAAAAAAAAAAAAAAATATATATATATATATGAGACAAGAGAAATATCTATTATTGTTTTGTTTTGAATAAGCCGTGGGGAAGGAAAATCTATAATGAAGTTTCAAGCGACAAGGAGTTAAGAAAAAAAGTTACAAATTGTCAAGGATTTATGAAGTTCTAGTATTTATCACTAATAGTTGAAGCCGAAGACCAAGAAGATGAAAACAAGGAGCGGAAGACGTTTCTATTGGATTCCGTGAGAGTGGTGTTATCATAATTGGCAATCGGATGTAAAGGTAAGTGAGTAATCTCATCCTTGATATAAGTGGTTGATTTCCTTTCTTAGAGATCGTTAGAAAAATGGTTTTTCAAAATGTTAAAAGATGTGGGTTTTTCAAAATTTCGGAAGTTATCCTTCCTACCATTCAACGTGTTGCAGGAATTCTCTCTTCATTCCTACCTGCACACATGTGAGACCCATAAAAAAGCCGTATTTTTGAGTGCAATTATCATAAAACCCTTTTTGGTGAGGTAGAAGTCGAGGCGAAATGCTTATTGGTCGTTTCTCAAACACGTGTTCTCTCGTTATGGGGTGGTTATTTCTCACTCAACATTTAAGAATGAGAATATGTTCTTTAGTATTTCTAACTTCTTATTACTAGCATGCAGAAACTCTATGTCCTCATAGCTCTTAGGATGTTTGGGACGCTGGAACGCTTTGAAGTTGTAAGTTTTAGTTTGATTTGCTCGAGGACTAGCAAAGTCTAAGTGTGGGGGAATTTGATAGGTGTAGAATACACCTAATTTACTATCTAAGAGTTTATGCTTTCTTTGCTATTTTCTAGTAAATTATGTATTTTATGTGTGTTTTTGAGTTATTAGGTACTCTGGAGTCGCAAGGAGGAAAAGGAGAAGAAATCATTCAATTTGAGCTAAAAGGGCAAAAAGGTCATTTTAGGGGCGGACACTATATGGAGCCCAGCTATGGTTAAGGGGCTCTCATTCAGGGTACCCCTTATCACACAGCAGTGGATGTTATTATAATTGGATAGCCCTTATCCAAAGGAAGGTTGGCTGTAGCACCCAGTCAGTGGGTGGTTTTAATGGTGGGTGTAAATCCTTTGGACCCATATACCCACACCCGTGGGGCAAACCTAAATCCGGACCCAACCGGATCCATCCCTAATTATTCTAAACCCTAAAATTGAGAGCCTCTCAATTATTTCTTACTCGCACTAAAATTCAAGTATGAGAAGAAAGCGACGACCAAAGGAATTGATTAAGCTCGATGATGTTCTAAATCGAAAGAAAATCGGTGAGTAATTTGAGAACCGATGAAGGCGGCCTTTGTGTTAATGGGTGTTTGAACCGAGACCAGAGATTGATTCTGGTAATAAAATTGAATTGGAGAAATTAGGTTTCGATCTCTACAACCGATAGAACAAGATGATGATGTTGATCGAGAAATTGGGTTGCTCTCATATTCGTTTCTCCGGTTCAAGTACGGTGATGGGTTTCTTGGAATCGATGAGAGAAGCTCGGATGAATCGGAAATGGGTTAAAGTGCTGTTCGAAAGTTGTTGCTACGAGAAACACAGGTCCGATGAAATCGTGGTTTCAATAGAGATTGAGGTTTGATTCTCAGTTTGAATCTGGAAGGAAATGGGTTTTGTTGACGCTTCTGATGGTGATTGACATAGTGAAGGATTGGAGTTGTTTCTGTCGAGTTAAGATGGGTTCTATGGATGATATGACAATGTAAGAAATGGTTAATTGTCGATGTATGGTTGTTGTGCTGAGAACAACAAGGAGATGGAGAAATTCAGGGTGAGAAGATATTTGGGTTTGATTTCAAATTTGAGATGGTTGTGCTGCAGTGGTGTGTTGGTGATTTCGGAGTTTGGTGGGAAGCAAGAGCAGCTCGAGTGATTTGAGTTGCCTCTCAAAGAACCAAGTGATGGTAAGCAAATTGAAATGGGAAGTAGTGTACTGCTGCCATGGATTATTAGAAGGTTTGCTATGAAGAAGGCAATTGTGGTTGGAATTGTGTGAATGATTGAGAGGGGTTGATAGTAGTCTGTTTGATTTGAATGGAGCCAAGATGGGTATAGAGAAGATCAAAAGCAACAGTGTATGAATGAAGCTGTTTATTGCACTTAGATGTATGTTAGGCTTTTCACAGGGAGATTCAAGATGGCAGTGGTAATGAAACTGCAGGTGGTTTGTGCAAAAGGAATTGCTTCTCAGTGCGCTTTGGTGGTATCCCATGAGAAGGTGAAGCAAATTGTATTACAGAGTATGTGCTTGAGCTCACAAAGGAGAATGGAAGCTGTGAATTCATGTGGTGGTGTTTGATGGCGGTGTCTGGTGGTGAATGCTTTGCGGGGAGTTTGTGGGCGGTGATTATGGAAGGAATGAAATTGGTGAGATAGAGGTGTAACTAGTGCTTAAGTTGAAGTTGCAGGTCATGAGCTTGAGCAAATGGCCGTGCAAGGGTGCTCAATTGGTTGTGAGGATACTGTTGAGGCGAATGCTAAGATGAATAAAGAGAAGTTGCAGACAGGGCCAGCCATCATGGCTGGGATTAAAATTGGCAGTTGTGCATGACTGGTGAATTGCAGCTAAGTTAGCAGAAGAGGTGGTGTTGCTTTGTGCAAGTTACAGATGATGACCATCATGGTGGGTAGCAGGACTGGCATGGCCATCTTGGACGTGAACATAAGGTTCAGTGCAAGTGGCTTGGTCAGAACTAGTCAGCCGAGTTAGCCAGCTGACTCGGTTCTGACTCGTTCTAACTCGGCCCCTTGACCCTTGACCCTTGACTAACTTTTGACTTACGGTTTGACTGTTTGACTGTTTGACCGTTAGTCCTAATGGTGGACTGACGGAATATTCTTTGACCGGGACAGAATTTTCAGGTGGCCGGCGGCGACGGATTCCGGCCTATTTCCGGCCAAAAACCCAGTTTTCCGGCGAGCAAAAGTTGCAGAATTGTGTGTGGATTTCTCTCATGGGATGTGAAGAGTTGGACTTGGAATTGAATGAAGAATTCGGCTTGGATTTGGAAAGAGGAGATGGAAGATTTGAGAAAGGCTTGGATTTGGAAATTGAGCTACAAAAGGAAAGGGATTCTATTCCTTGGAAGATATGGAGAACATTGAAGCCTATAAATAGAGAAGAACTTCTACACATTGACACATTGATATATAGATGCACTTAGATACACACATTGACACATTGACATATAGATGCACTTAGATACACACATCTTTTACAATACTTTTGCACACTTTTACACACACAATACTTTTCTCTTTGTGTGAACTCTTTAATATGAGTAACTAATTTGATTGAGGATGAATTCCTAGTTCTTAACATGTTTTGAGTTTGTGTTAAATCTACTTTGAAGTTTTCACATGATTATCGTTTGTTTTTACTAATAGGAGTGATCTTAAAGACATTCATGATTGATTGATAGATTATCTAGGTGTACAACTAGATTGATTTGTTAGTCTAATCTAAAGCTAGTGTAAGTTAGGGGATAAGTAATCGTTTCTTGACTTTTCACATAAGTAGCAAACACGAGACCTTGCGGAGGGATTCCGTGGAGCAATTGTGTGTAAAAACAACGTTAGCAAGTGGACCTTGATCTAAGAGTTTAACTACTAATATCAACCTAATAAATTCATAAATCTTAATGCGTTTAACTAAATTACATCTTGAGTGATCTACTACTAGGTGGTTTGGTGAATAGAATCCGGTAGTCGAGAACTTCCGTATCCGGTGATATAAGGGATTTTGGGGTTAGCACTGATCTAGCTGCTATACCTACGGTTGGTGATAATTTGTGACTATAAGAAGTGGAAAAGAACATAACTTTAATCATTGTTTTGCAGCGAAGAAGGATTCCTTGATCTATTCTCTCTTATCGATTTCTTTTTAATTGCTTTGTTTATTTTATTTACTTTCTTAAATTCTTTTTAATACCCCCCTTTGTGTGACAATTTTACAACTAGAATCTCGTGCTCCTCGTGGGATCGACCTTGACTACCCTATATTACTTGTTAATTAGGTAGTAAAGTATTAATTAATTTGTTGTGGTTACGACACGCATACAATTTCTCACGGTTTCTCTTCGCTGTCTTTTTATTCTTCTTTGTATTCTATCATATTCCTTATTGATATCATTGTTATGGCGATTTTGTGTGCGTCTTCTTTCTCGATTATCATGATTATTCTGCCGAATCACTTCCTGAAATTCTTGTTCTTCCACTTCTTCTCTTAATCTTTCCCTCTCGCAAGCCAAACGTGCTTTTTCAGCATAATGTCTCTCAATTTCGTCCTCAATGATTCTTTATATTTCTCGCCCATGTAATATTCTTCTACCTTCTTCTCGATTTTCTTCATCATTTTGATTATTTCTTCCCTCTTGATTTTGTCTACCATTTACAGTTTCATCGCGTGGAATATGACGATCATCAATTATCTCTTCTTCTCTATGATGCTGTTCTTCATTCGGATTTTGCATTCTTTCCACATTCCTCATAGGGGAATTTCGCCTTGGTTCTTCTCTAAATGATCTTGAATTTGACCTAGCAGCACTTCTTGATCTCCTTCTTTGCAATCTTAAATTCTCTATTCTTAACTCATGATTTTTCCTTATTCTGCTTCTAATCGCATTTCCTCCTGTATTATTTTTCTTAAATCGTCTGTTGTTTCATTTTCATTTTCTCCATGAATTAACCCTTCAACCACTCCTCGATATCTCTCTTCTCTTCTCTCATCTCTTAATTCTCGATCTTCTTCTTCTTCCACTGAATCTGATTGCCAAGTATGCACGCTAACTCTATCATAATCCATTGCTCTAACTTGTATATGTGTTTGCTGATTTGATTTTTGAACTTGATTTTCTTCATTATTCCTTGTTCTATTTTTCCTTGTTCTTACTCTTGAAGATTCTCCCATTTCATTCGTTCCTCCTCCTGCAAGTCTTTTACTCCTTCTTACAGTTGTTGGTGGTTCCGATGTATTTCTTCTTCTTCTAGCCATTATTGCGTTAAATCTTTCACTAGTTGTTCTAAATTCTTTTCAATCACAATGTCAATTTTTATATTTTTCTTCAAGTAATCATCAACTCATCCCTGTTTCGGGTGCCAAAATGTAGTTGCAGGAAATCCTACACTACACTCTTGCTAAGATTTCACAATAATCAACTCATACTTAAAGATTAAAAACGACTCTTTATCATTTAATTCTCAGAAATGTTTACAGAATTGGAAGAAATCAAGAATACAGTTAATCTCTCAATGTTTCTCTCTCCTAAAGACTTTCTCCATTCTAAAAATACATCATCCTCTCTCTGGACACACTGGGTCTCTATATATAGGGTAGATACATAATGGATGACAGCTAAGCTGTCCTTTACTTTCAGATTTGATTTGTGATCTTATCGCTACAGCTATGATATGAAATCTCGCAAGCATTGTAACCGTCGCAGATAAATTATGCTCTTCTCGTGTTTCATCAATAGTCAGCTATTACGTCATTCTTTAACTTACTCTGTGACACTAGGAAAGTGTTGTTGAAGAGCTCGCGGTATTCTCGCAGAAGTGTTGTCTAATCTCGCAAGGATATTGTCATGGAGATATTCTGATCCTACAATCTTAGTCTAGTATATTTAATTTTTTGTTTCGAGAAAGATTTTACCTTGATACATAGGTTTATTATATTTTAGTAATTTATAGTATACTGGGTATTACCCCGGCCTACGGCCGGGCTCAACCTCTTTCGATTTTTGTTCGTTGTTTGGTCGGTCACTCGGTCAGTATCCTCTACAAATTTTAGTCGGATTGTAAGTTTGGGGATATGTTTAGTTTGTTGTGTCACAACGTAGTGTGTTAGTTAGTCATGTTATAGCATCAAGTTTAATTAGTCGGGACATCTGGACGTTACCTAGGCTACGGCTCGGGAGTTGGGCATGTAAATTAAACAGGCCCTGCGGCCATATCGTTTTCCTAGTCGAGTTAAATCAGCCGGGGCCTACAGCCCCGGCCGTGGGTTAGAATATCTAGGATGAAACGTAGTCTCAATATTAAAATGAATAGTGATTAGGATGAAATCTATATGGTTGAGCATATTAGTTACCGTGGTCTACAATATTTTGTTGATCGGGTAAAATCAGCATGGTCGGTATCCTTCAACAAAATTTTAGTCATCATATAATTGTGAGGGTCGTGTCTAGTTGACAGGGCCATAGTATCATGGCCTACTGCCACATTTATGGATTAGAAAATCTACTGTTACACATTACAATTAGTCGTGATTATTAAGCTCATAATTTAGGGCCCGCACCCCCCGTGTTTTGTTGGTCGGACCTAATTAGCCTGGGGTTATAAGCCCCAACAGTGGACCCTGACGCAAGCCTGATGTTTGGTTGGTCGGACCAAATTAGTCAGGACGGTAGTCCCCACATTAAAATTAGCCGTGATTATTGAGCCGGAAACTTAAGGCCTGCGATCCACGTATTTTATCGGTCGAATCAAATTAGCAAAAGCTTATAGTCCCGGTGTTTAGTTGGCCAGATCAATATAACCGGAACCGTGGCATTAAATTCTTTTCAATTAGGAAATTTAATTTAGAATAGGAAATCTAAATATATTAGGATATTTAGTCACCACAAACCTTAAGTTTGGCCGTGTTTAGAATTATTTTCCAAGTACAACTTAATCAACAAAGGCCGACACTCTGTTGTGAATTAAAATTGAAGTTCGAAATTATAATTTGAGATCCACCGTTTTGGCATGAGCAAGAGTGGGGCGCACCATTGTTTGAGAATCTCATTGGTGAGAGTAACCATGCTGCAAGAATATTGCATTATGCCCTAACCCCGTACACTATAAACACGGCTAGTCTGCAGGCATTTGTTATTATCTTGATATTCAGACTAAATGACAACTAAAGTCTCTAACTCTTAGAGATAGTAAAGAACTAATGAAAGTAGTTGAACTAAGTGTGGCTTGAAAGGTTTCACGTGACCATGTGTGCAGGAATGTATAACATTTATCTATCATTATCTCTTTGCACCTGCTTTCACTCGCCATGTAGTTACCATCATATTCCCATATTGCATCATCAAACATAGTGTTGTCAGATGTTGTTGTCTGAAGATGAGTCCTTCATTTTCTTCCGGTCATCAGACACTATATTTCAAAAATTAGAGTTTATAATATCCTATAACCATGCAATGGGTAATTCAAGAAAAGCATTTAGATCAACTCCATAAGCTAATTAAATGATAACCTTTGCATCCAAAAGACATCGAAGCAAAGAATAGCATATACCATAATAAAATTTATAGTTGGTGTTGTCATTTGAGACGTTGATAAACCACTAAATATGTTCTCATTCCAGCACTATTAGCAATGCTGCTAATGGGGGGACTGGTTTTGCTTGGGGGTGTACCAAATGCTAATAAGACAAAAAATTATTTGCCTTGGGGTTGGTACACCCCAAGCAATTTGGTACCCCATTAGCAGCCTTGACTATTAGCTCTTCTTCTTTGAGTTTCTTCTAATAAACAACCTCGGTCCATGGAATTAGCATATAAAGACAACGTATATAAAAATGGATGAGCCGATAGAGAACCGGAACAGAACTCGAAAGAAGCGGGGATAATAGGGAGATGAAAAGAGGCAGTAGACTAACTAATCACTGAAATAAGCCAAATTTTGGACTTGAATCTAAGCCATCAATAAAGGAAGAAAAGAAAAGTAAAAAAAAAAAAAAAAAGATACCAGACAGGAAGACACCTTACCCAATAGTATCTCTTTGTACTCTCACAGTCTCACCCACTGTGAAGAGAATAACTGACTAACTCGCACACAAAAAAAACCCAAAAACAATAACATTGTGATCTTCACTGTCTCTATTTAGCTTTTTCCAGATAAACCCGTTACGGCCATCTATGGTCTCCCTTTAGATTCAGCTATAAACCTAAATTCAAATTAGTTATTAAAATAAATTTGTATGACTACAATAATTAGAATCTTAAAAACACTGGATACCTGCTGTAAAGATCAAATTACCCTAATCAAAACATACCCTAAAGCTCTACTCAAACAGTAAACAAAAACTTACCCTAATCAAAACTTACCAAAAACACAAATACAAAAGTGAGTTACATACCACATAGTGAGACAGACTTGACGTGAAATTTCGTTTAATCAATCAATTTCCAAATAAAAAAAAGGTTAATAAACTTCAATACCTAATCGTTTTGCCGTGTCAATCCGATTATAACAACCCTGATTCTACTTTGAACCCTGTAATAAACAACAAATCGAAATTCATTACACCGTAATCCCTTCCTGTTTGTCCCTAATCAAACCCAAACACCAGTATTGTATTCTCTTTTTTAGCTTGTATATAATCCCTTCATGTTTGTCCCTGATCAAACCCAAACACCAGTATTGTATTCTCTTTTTTATCTTGTAAGACCAAGAAGAAGATACGCTGGTCATTAAATCAAATTACAGACAAAAAGAAAAAACTAATAAATATTAATACCTAATCGTTTCGATGCATGAATCAGTTAAAGCAACCCTAAAAAGCTGCACATCTTTTTGGTTCTACATCGACCCTGTAAAAAAACATTAAGTAAAAAATCAACAACCAACTAATTGTTTAGGTATCCTACAAACAACTAATTGCAGAGATGTAATGTCGAATTTGAAGAAGAGTCCTTGGTATATATATCCCTTGGTGTTGAGACACAACTATAATAGGAAACACAACTATAATAGGAAAGTCATTGTTATACGGAATGTATCCAGGGGACAACCGACTTTAGTAGCTAGTTGTATTAGGAAACGACTTCTGGTCTTGTCTCCGATCCGACGCTCGAAAATATCCCTAACGAATCGGTTAATCCGAAAAATAAGGCAAGCAAGTGCAGCGAGTTTTTGTAGGAGGGTTCTGACGGACTTCCATATAGAAATAAAGGATGAATTTTTTATAGGAAACCCAACGATCTGACGGGCGTCTATATACAACATATAACGAATTGATCCGCGCCGTGGGATGACGAAATCGATGGTCGGATTTGTAAGTATACATAAGCACCACTTATTTTTATAATATAGACTAGGTATCACGCCGGCCTGCGGCAGGCGCTCAACCTCTCGTCGATTTTTTTCAAATCGAAAATGGAGATTTACTTAAGTTTTGTTTATTGATCATTTATTTGGTCGATCGATAAGTATCTTCTCATGTAATTTTAGTATGTGGTCATAACAGAATGGTTCCAATGTTTAATTATTCAGTGTCATATTATAGTGTATTAGTTAGTCAGCTCACAGTAGTGTTTAATTAGTTGGATCATAATAGCCGGAAGCCGAGACCTACGGCCCCGGTGGTGGAGAAAAATTTAAAAGCAGATATAGTGATCAAATATTTAATTGGTCGTGTCATATTATATTGTGTTAGTTAGTCGACTCACAATAGAGTGTTTAATTAGTTAGATCATAGTAGCCGGAAAGCCGGGACCTACGGCCCCGGCGGTCGAGAAATAATTTAAAAACATATATAGTCCTAAATATTTAGCTGGTCGTGTCATATTATAGTGTGTTAGTTAGTCGGCTCATAGTAGAGTGTTTAATTAGCTTGATCATAGTAGCCGGAAAGCCGGGACATACGGCCCCGGCGGTGGAGAAAATTTAAAAGAAGATATATTTCCCAAATATTTAGTTGATCGTGTCATATTATATTGTGTTCATTAGTTGGCTCACAACAGAGTGTTTAATTAGTTGGATCATAGTAGCCGGAAAGTCGGGACCGCGGTGGAGAAAATTTAAAAGCAGATATATGCCCAAATATTTAGTTGGTCGTGTTATATTATATTATGTTAGTTAGTCATCTTACAATAAAGTGTTTAATTAGTTGGATCATAGAGCCGGAAAGCCGGGACCTCGGTGGAGAAAATTTAAAAGCAGATATAGTGCCCAAATATATAGTTGGTCGTATCATATTATAGTGTGTTAGTTAGTTAGCTCACAGTAGAGTGTTTAATTAGTTGGATCATAGTAGTCGGAAATCCGGGGCCGTCGAGAAAATTTATAAGCAGATATAATCTTAAATATTTAGTTGGCCGTGTCATATTATATTGTGTTAGTTAGT
This sequence comes from Papaver bracteatum, assembly GCA_023529315.1. Classification (NCBI taxonomy): domain Eukaryota; kingdom Viridiplantae; phylum Streptophyta; class Magnoliopsida; order Ranunculales; family Papaveraceae; genus Papaver; species Papaver bracteatum. Next base: position 463,551 of record JAJJWX010004825.1, read on the forward strand.
CGGCTCAAAATAGAGTGTTTAATTAGTTGGAACATAGTAGCCGGAAAGCCGGGACCTACGGCCCCGGCGATGGAGAAAATTTGAAAGCAGATATAGTGCCCACAAATTTAGTTGGTCGTATAATATTATAATGTGTTAGTTAATCAGATCACAATAACGTGCTTAATCCGTTGGATCATAATAGCCGGAGGGGGCCGGAGCCTACGGCCCCGGCCGGTGGCCAAAATTTAAAGGCATATGTAGTGCCCACAGTAAAAATCATATGCAGTATTATGGAAGGTACCACACTTTGTGTTAGAATTTGTAGTTTCATTAGTCAATATCCCTCAGAGTTAGCCATTATAGACTCTTAATCGTTTTAATCTATATTGACAAATACATATCTAACCAGATAAAAGAATAGTGAGAAAGAGAATTAACCTTGTGTGGGTCTGCTTTTATGATTCTGGGTTCCCGACCATTGTAGCATAAATGTCTCATGTCGCTGGATTATTCTCCCTAATGATTACTTCTAGCCCCATCCATGGGAGTGCAAACTACAGTAGTAAGTATCATGTGATATATTAACTATTTTAAAATTGTAATGTGACGATATAACCATATGGCTACAGATGAAAATTAAAAGATAGATTGCAAAGTAAGTTATACAGCGGTGATACTTTCAATAATTATGTTTATTGTATTATAATTTGAGCGTACCATGTTAAACCTTCCAACTATATCCTTAGTTGTACCCTGTTTACTAACCGAGACATTAACTGCATCCTAAGTTGTACCATGTTTATTAACCGAGACATTTAGTAAGAACATGCCATGCATATTCATTGTGAGTCTTAAGAGATGTGCAAGGGAAATTCTTGGAGCAGGTAAACGTTCCCTGCAATTCACAACCCAAAAAGAAAGACAAAAAAAATCAGGATTAGAGGCTTCTCACACAGAAAATATACATAATCCATTGTTGGAGTATTACTATCACTACCAACAATAACAATATACACCTTGGTATAAACAAAGTTGTGTCCCACATTCAACATAATCTAGAGCAATTTTGTGTCTTACACACTCTTCTCAAATACAAAGGTTTGGTATGCACATCCCAGCTATTTTTTTTTTGTGATTATTAGTGATAGTTAACCTTGGGATTCATCTATTTTCTGTCTCCATATGGAAAAAGAGAGTTACGTGGATTATTAGTCCATCATGACTGTCTCTGATTTTTCTTGTGACTATTGTGTTCGCCTGATTTTCCTGTGATTATTGTGTACGCTACGTGGTGTTAGTGTACCTTCCAAATTGAGTTTCGTACAATTCCCTCCTACTTCGAAACTGTAGCAGTACAACCTACGCATCCCCCAAGGAAAAGACGAATGATTCATGTTGTTAACTGATATTGGGTTAGTTATTATGCATCTAATGTCACTGCTTCGATAAGCATTGTAGACTAATTAGAAGTATAAACACCAACCCGATCCGGTTAACAACCATGTCTTCCTTTATGTACTGTGTAGAACCCTTGTGAGATTGTATTCCATCTTCTTCTGCTCCCATTTCCATCCAAAGGAATGTTGTTACATACCTTAATGTTGTTTGGTTTTGGTCAGCTGTAGAGTGAATGTGGTTCTACACAAAATATGACTTATGGGATGTACTTCTTCCGTGCGTCTCCAATGTGAAAAATATCATATTGTTTTTAGAGATAAATTTATCAATGCAAAACTTGAAAGAAAAATAAAGATATATAATGATCACATGCCTTAGCCTTCCACTTTGTATCGTCCAAGAGCTTTTCTGAAGTTGGACTCTACAAACAACGAACACACAGTAAATATCAAGTACAACTTGATTACTACTCTAAATTTCAGAAATTAGAGGTTTGAATTTAAGAAAATATACTTTCTACTGTCTTAGTTTACACAATTCACACCATTCTTTCATGCCACACCACCTGTGTGAACAAATACGATAATTCTTATGATAGGTTACCATCAAAGCAATGGTTGTAATTTTGAAGAAACTAATAATAGTAAATAGTTTAGAAGTAAACCTTTCATATCGTGGTACTCTGATCAATACAATTTTTAGACATAATATTGATTATGCATCCCATTAATGTGATTGGGTCATGAGTTGTATGATATTGTAGAATATCAGAATCGGATGAATAAATAAAGCAAGAAAGTAATGAATTTACCAACTGATATTCTTACTTGCAATGATGTACCATGTACCCCAACAACTCATTCATAATCTTCAACTGCAACTCAACTGCACTTGCCATCTCTAGATACAACACCTCCTGATTAACACCACCAGCACGCCAGTTCAGCTGAATCAAAGTATCCCCTTCATAACCTCACGCCAAGACCACAAATCAATCTTCATCATCTTATTAAGCTTATCACGGATTTCAATTTCATCAACACCCTCTGATCACACAACCCCAATTCACTCCATAACTGCCCAAGCCATCACCTTCAATTGAAAATCAAACTTCACATCCCTTGAGTCTGAAGAAAACCTAAACTACAGCCACAAATCCATTCCATTCCATTACTTCTTTCCTCCATCCCTGCATCAATAACACCAACCACTTCTTCATGTAATTTCCCCTAATTTCTGAAATTTTACCAAATATTGACATCTCTTCAAATCCCTAATCTACTGTCATGAGTTTGTTCATTATCAAAATGGTGGTGTATACTGATCAATAATCACAAACAATAAGAATTATTAAGAGAAATATCTAATACCTGTCAAATGCAGCCTCAAGCTTCACCTTCTCCACACCTTGTTTGATGAGTGCAATAATTGATAGGTGTGTAAAAATACCTCTTTAAGTATCGATTGGTTGTGCTTTCTTATCTAGTTTTCTTGCAAAATTGTATTATTATCTTTCTTTTATACTTTATGGGAATTTTGGAGCTTATTCCCGAAAAGAACAAGAAGTCGTCCAATTTGCCAAAAGAGAGGTAGAATTATCATTGCATGGGAAATCAATGTGGTCAGTTGTATGGGCGTTTGGACTGAGCTTGGTATTGGATGGAGCTGATGTTGTGCTTGAACGACTGAGGAGAAGGATGCTACCATTTCCGGTGATGATGAGTGAGCTATGCAACGACGAGGTTGCTAATGCTGCATACTATGGTAGTGAGCACGATCGGTACGTGATGAGACAAAGATAGAATGCATGGGACGTTGCCGTGGTAGATAACTTGCTTGTTTAGGTAAGCGATGAAGATAGAGTATGTCTGTTGGGATCCGGTCTCAGTTGGCAGTGAAAGGTATTAATCGTGTATGGACGTGATTGAGAGCATAGTCGATGGATGGTCATTTATGGAGTTATTTTGGATGCATGATGGCATATTCTCGATGAAGTTTGGCAGCAATGGAGAGAGTAGTAACAAGAATGGTTGATGGTTGGCTTGTTTCCATCGGTGGTTATTATTGGTAGTGATTGGAGTTGTCACTAACGAACGAGCTCGTAATGGTGATTGTATGGGGTGCTCATTATCGGTGACTAAGGGATGTTGTGGTTAATGATGTTGTTTACATGCTCGAGTAGACAAGAGTCAGTAGTGATGAGCTATACAGGGAATGATGGCAGGGTTTTGGTTGTTCATTTGTGGTGGCTTAAGAAGTCTGATGATAAGAGATCGTTGGAGTTGGGTTCAGTAGAGCTCGTGATGCAATGATATGTGAAGACTTGATGATGTTTCGTTTATGAAACTCGAGAGAAGTTGTGCTGTTGGCATGAAGGAGTTGGAAGTTAGAAGAAACCAACAACTGCCATGAAGGAGTTTCTGCTGACATGGAAGAGTCCGCTGTTGCTATTAACGAGAAAGAAGTGATGCTGCGCTATATGGAAGAACACTGTGGTATCGTTGTGTATGATGGTCAGTGGTGATCGAGCTCGAGAAAGGCTGATGTTAGAGCTCGAGTCCGAGGTTGTAATGGAAGTAGACTGTTGGCTGCTGCTGTTGACAGCCATTGGACTGAGAAGATGGAGCTGTATGGATTTGTAGACAATGAATGGTGCTGACGGAACATATGGAAGTGTTGCTCGAATTTGAGCATGGTAGTCGATGGAGTTTTGGTTTATTGGGTCAAGCACTGTAAGAAGATGATGGTTGTTCGTTGATCTTAGATGGAGAAAGAGCTCGAGCTAATGAAGTCGAACTAGAGAAGCTTGATCGGGGTTGAAGTCCAAGCATAAAAAAGATGGCAGGAGGAGCTGTAGAAGAACATGCTCGAAGTCTGCAGTTCACAGAATAGCAAATGATGTTGTTGGAGCCGTGAGACGAGAAGGAACTCAACAGTGACGAGATGAAGCTGTGCTTCATTGGTAAGTTACAAAGTGGGCCGGATCTTGACAGGCCAAGGACTAAATGGGTTAAGACTGACAAGCCATTAACGCTAGGCTACAAGTGGGCCTGCTAGATCAGTTGGGTGCAAGCCTAATAGGCTATTGAGCCAAGTTTTACACGAACATAATTAAGGGTGGTGCGGCTACTTCAAGTTTTGGAAGGACTTTGAAACCCAATTTGCACGTGGTTATGCACGGGACTAAGGAGGTGCACTTTCCTATTTTTGCTAGGTTTTCTAGTTTCTTAAAGAGGAGGTTACAAAACTCTATATATATGGAACCCTATGCACAATTTTATTATCTTCATATCTTCTTTTCACCGTTTTTCTCCCCCTTAGGGGGAGAACTATCTCTTTTCTATGTTCTTTTTATTGTAAGGATGAATACAAAGTTCTAATTGTGAAGCTCAATTATTTTGCAAGTTTGTTTCAAGTTTTAAATTGATTCATTATGGATTGTTTTTACCATATCGAAGGTTTATGATTGGTTTTGGGTGCGCAACTAGATTAGTTTATTAATCATTCTAATGCTAGTAGAGAGTTGAGTCGACCATTAATTGTATCTTAACTCCTACACAAGTAGAAATCGCAAGACCTTACGGAGGGATTCTGGGGAGCAATTGCGAGTAAAGACAACACCAAGAAGTGGACCGAAAGCGCATCGAGTTTAATCTTTGGGATCAAACCTAAATTCACAAATCTTAATGCGTTCAGGGAATTACATCTTGTAGTCGAGCGCTTCCATGTCAAGGTGGTTCTTTTGAATAGAATTTGGTAGTCAAGCGCTTCCGTATCTGGTGATACAAGGAGTTTTGGGGATTTCTAAGCGTACCTGCTTTCCTACGGTTGGTGACAATTTAGTCTAACAAGAGATAAACAGGTACAATGTTGAGTTAACGGTTAGTAACTGCGAAGGATTTCTTCAATATCTTTATCTTATTATCCTTTTTACCTTATTTTATATTTTCGCCGATTTAGATAACATAACAATTGCATTACTCTTCGTGGGAACGATCCTTACTACCGCTATATTATATTTAATTAGTGGGAAATATCTTTTTATTTTTTTGAGTAAACGACGCTCACCAATAACCAACCACATCTGTAGATTTTCATTATTACAGTACCCACTATATATTAAGAGAATCATTTCCAATAGACTGAGCACATAGAAGATTTGAGTAACTCAGAACATAAATTTAGAAAAGGACCACGATTGTTCATAAATTAAGAAAATAACTCAATGAATCATAAAAGAACCTAAACTTAAAATATCATGATTCCGTCCAATACGTTCTCAATCCAAATCTTCCATTATGCTACCACTGCGCCACAGGTCCGTGATTTAAAGACTCGTCTTAGTAAGATGTGTTTTTTGTGATCAATTAACTTTTGACTTGGATAAATTGGCACCTGCAATTACAAAATAAGCATAATAGATATATGTAAATAGGTCAGAGATACAGTACATGTGTATTTCATATCCATCTTCAAGTCCATAACATCTAAAATGGTAACGTGATCAGCAAACATAAATTCGTATCCTTTAGACAGATGAGCATGGTCCAACAGTTTGCGAACTATTTATAAACTCACAAAATGTATCACAATTTCAGATTTTCAACTCACTCAATTTGGAGTAGCCTGTGTTGTTGTCCTAATTTAAGTGTATAAAATTGTAGTAACTACAACATTACCATGGTAGTTCTTACCATAAATCCCCACTACCATCGGCTTCAATTCCTACTATAGACACGTTCCAGGTATGTGGGTTTCCTAGACAATCTGCATGCAATAAGGCTTAACGATGAGATATAATTGAATTAGTTATTCAAATGTATTGTTGCTTGTCTGAAGTGGAATCAAGAACCCTATTTCTGCTGCTGTTAGGGTTACCTTTTATTTGTTCAACCTCGAAGTTAAGCACATCAACTTCTTCTTGTAGAAACACTGAGACACAATTTCAAAACCCATACATGTAAGATTACAAATTAAAAATTCACATGGAATTAAGAACCCTTTTTTTCTTTCTTTTGTGATTGATGTTAGTGTTTCCTTTAATTGTTGTTTATTGAGCCTTGAAGTTAAGCACATCCACTTATTCCTGTAGTTACGCTGAGACACAATTTTGAAACGGCAGACATGTAGCATTATCCGATAAAAAAGCATCCACATTAAACTAATTGGTTTTAATTGCTGGATATTACTTCAACATGAGGTCACCAAGGAAAACCAAATTGGTCGGCCTTCATATTCTTATTACACCAGGAAAGTGCACACATATCTGTAGCTCAAGGTGATCCAGTCCTGAAATAATAGAGGTTGCTGGTGGTGAAGAAGATTTCTGATTTTTTCATGCTCCCTTTCACTCACTTTCTTAACTCCAATCAGAAATTCATAATCCAGTGATATATCGGAACTCATACTAACAACCCAAACATAAAAAGGCTCTGGATTTTAAAGAGGGTCTGAACTCAAAAGATTGAGAGTATCCTCTTCAATTATGCACAAATAGAAGTCAAAAGAACAATGTAAAAAGAGACGATGAGAAACATGCAGTCATTAAATTGAGTTAACAATATGATCTACGCGATTCAGGTTTGTCTTATCATCTTCGTTAATTTATTGGATACTCTTCAATGCTTTTAAATTCCTCGTCGACAAAGTTGTTCTTCCGAACCGTTCTGCAATTTAATTAATACATAAATCAGTTTTCTTTCTCTTAAAAAAGGCTCAAATTTAAACTGAATGAGATTAAAGAATGTATAAATGAAAGTATATTCACAAAATCAATTGATTTCGAAGAAGGATAAGTTGAATTTCATTAAGAAGGAAAAATTCATTGGTTTTCCCAATCCAACAAACTCAAAAACTCCACCAGCTTTAAGCAGTGCAATTGATTGATCTTTAGTAGTAACAAAGGGAAGAATCAGTCATATTTTCATACGGCGTAAAGAGTTAATACAGCGGAACCATCGCAAATATTTAGTTATAAAATTTCAAAGCAGATATACTACTCAAATATTTAGTTGGTCGTGTCATATTATATTGTGTTCATTAGTCTGCTCACGATAGAGTGTTTAATTAGTTGGATCATAGTAGACGGAAAGCCGGGGCCGTAGAAAATTTCAAAGCAGATATATTGCCCAAATATTTAGTTGGTCGTGTCATATTATATTGTGTTATTTAGTTGGGTCACAACGGAGCGTTTAATTAGTTAGATCATAGTAGCCGGAAATCCGGGACCTATGGCCCCGGGCGGTGGAGAAAATTTAAAAGCAGATATAGTGCCCAAATATTTAGTTGGTCGTGTCATATTATATTGTGTTAGTTAGTTGGGTCACAACAGAGTGTTTAATTAGTTGGATCATAGTAGATGGAAAGCCGGGACCTACGGCCAGGCGGTGGAGAAAATTTAAAAGCAGATATAGTGCCCACATATTTAGTTGGTCGTGTCCTATTATAGTGTGTTAGTTAGTCGGGTCACAGTAGCATGTTTAATTAGTTTGATCATAGTAGCCGGAAAAATTTAAAAACGGATATAATTCACACATATTTAGTTGGTCGTATCGTATTATAGTGTGTTAGTTAGTCGGGTCACAGTAACGTTTTTAATCAGTTTGATCATAGTAGCCGGAAATAAAGCATAGCTCTTTAGGAGTTTAACTGATATACAATTAGCTTGATAGGTTAGTCATATTTATGATTAATGATGATGCTAGGGTTAGCTTTGTACGGGCCACGGCATAATCTCAGCCGTTCAGAATAATATTACCTCCGTTTCTGGAAAAGTGCTACTTTCACTTTTTCAATTTAAAAGTAGATATAGTCATAAATATTTAGTTGGTCGTGTCATATTATACTGTGTCCATTAGTCGGCTCACAATAGAGTGTTTATTTAGTTGGATCATAGTAGCCGGAAAGCCGGGACCTACGACCCCGGCGATGGAGAAATTTAAAAGCAGATATAATTCCCAAATATTTAGTTGGTCGTGTCATATTATATTGTGTTAGTTAGTCGGCTCACAATTGAGTGTTTAATTAGTTGGATCATAGTAGCCGGAAAGCCAGGACTTACGGCCCCGACGGTGGAGAAAATTTAATAGCAGATATAGTGCCCAAATATTTAGTAGATCGTGTCATATTATATTGTGTTCATTAGTCGTCTCACAATAGAGTGTTTAATTAGTTGGATCATAGTAGCCAGAAAGTCGGGACCGCAATGGACAAAATTTAAAATCAGATATAGTGCCCAAATATTTAGTTGGTTGTGTCATATTATATTGTGTTAATTAGTCGGCTCACAATAGAGTGTTTAATTAGTTGGATCATAGTATCTGGAAAGTCGGGACCTCGGTGGAGAAAATTTAAAAGCAGATATAGTGCCAAAATATATAGTTGGTCGTATTATATTATAGTGTGTTAGTTAGTAGGCTCACAGTAGAGTGTTTAATTAGTTGGATCATAATAGCCGGAAAGTCGGGACCTACGGCCTCGGCGGTTGAGAAATTTTAAAAACAGATATAGTCCTAAATATTTAGTTGGTCGTGCCATATTATATTATGTTATATAGTCGGCTCACAGTAGAGTGTTTAATTAGTTGGATCATAGTAGCCGTAAAACCGGGACCTACGGCCCCGGCGGTCGAGAAAATTTAAAATCATATATAATGCCCATATATTTGGTTAGTCATGGCATATTATAATGTGTTAGTTAGTCGGGTCATAGTAGCGTGTTTACTTAGTTTGATCATAGTATACGGAAAGTCGGGGCATAAGGCCCCGACGGTCGAGAAAATTTAAAAGCAGATATAGTGCCCAAATATTTAGTTGGTGATATCATATTATAGTGTGTTAGTTAGTCGTCTCACAGTAGAGTGTTTAATTAATTGGATCATGGTAGCCGGGACCTACGGCCTCGGCGGTGGAGAAAATTTAAAAGAAGATATAGTGCCCAAAGATTTAGTTGGTCGTATCATATTATATTGTGTTCATTAGTCGGCTCATAATAGTATTTATTAGTTGGATCATAGCAGCCGGAAAGCCGGGACCGTAAACAGATATAGTGCCCAAATATTTAGTTGGTCGTATCATATTCTAGTGTGTTTGTTAGTCGGCTCACAGTAGAGTGTTTAATTAATTGGATCATGGTATCCGGAAAGCCGAGACCTACGGCCCCGGCGGTATGGAAAATTTTAAAGAAGATAGTGCCCAAATATTTAGTTGGTCGTATCATATTATATTGTGTTCATTAGTCGGCTCACAATAGAGTATTTAATTAGTTGGATCATAGTAGACCGAAAGAAGGGACCTACGGCCCCGGCGATGGATAAAATTTGAAAGCATATATAGTGCCCACAAATTTAGTTGGTCATATCATATTATAATTAGGGCTGTCAATGGATGCTAACGTAACGGATAATGGCTCTTCCACTGCCGTTGCCATTAAAAGTTAGCGGATATCCGTTATCCGTTAATTTCCGCCGGAAATAAGAAATCAAATCCATTGCCGTTACCATTACTTAACGGGATATCGGATAATTATCCATTACCGTCCGTTAACAAAATTTAGTGCAACGTATTTCCTAGTTAGCAACGGATATAGACGTTGTGAAGGGTGCAACGTCTATATCCGTCCTCCTTTCTATTTTTTAATTCTTCTTTTCAATATTTAGTGCAACGTATTTCCTATTTCGCAACGGATATAGAAGTTGTGAAGGGTGCAACGTATATATCCGTTGCACATCCCCAAAATCAAAGCGTTGCTAAAACCAGGATTTGGTGTAATGTTGTATGCTATCGGATAACGGAACTAAGCCTAACGGAAATGCTAGTTCCACTGCCGTTATCCGCTAAGGGAATTATCCGTTAACTTAGCGGTATCGGTTATCCGTTATCCGTTATGTCGGACGGTAGCGGTAACGGCAACCGGATTATCGGTATCGTATTTCGGATTATCGGTTTCCATTGACAGCCCTAATTATAATGTGTTACTTAATCAGATCACAGTAACGTGCTTAATTAGTTGGATCATAATAGCCGGAGGCCAAAATTTAAAGGCATATGTAGTGCCCACAGTCTAAATCATATGCAGTATTATGGAAGGTACCACACTTTGTGTTAGAATTTGTAATTTTATTAGTAAATATCCCTTAGAATTAGCCATTATAGACTCTTAATCGTTCTAATCTATATTGACAAATACATATCTAACCAAATAAAAGAATAGTGAGAAAGAGAATTAACCTTGTGTGGGTCTGCTTTTATGATTCTGGGTTCCCGACCATTGTAGCATAATTGTCTCGTGTCGCTGGATTATTCGCCCTAATGATTACTTCTGGCCCCATCCATGGGAGTACAAACTACAGTATTAAGTATCATGTGATACATTAACTATTTTAAAATTATAATGTGCCGATATAACCATATGGCTACATATGACAATTAAAAGATAGATTGCAAAGTAAGTTATACAGCGGTGATACTTTCAATAACTTCGGTTATTGTATTATAATTTGAGCGTACCATGTTAAATCTTCCAATCCAACAAACTCAAAAACTCCACCAGCTTTAAGCAGTGCAATTGATTGATATTTAGTTGTAACAAAGAGAAGAATCAGTAATATTTTCATGCGGCGTAAAGAGTGAATACAGCGGAACCATCCCAAATATTTAGTTGTAAAATTTCAAAGAAGATATACTACCCAAATATTTAGTTGGTCGTGTCATATTATATTTTGTTCATTAGTCTGCTCACGATAGAGTGTTTAATTAGTTGGATCATAGTAGCCGGAAAGTCGGGGCCGTAGAAAATTTCAAAGCAGATATACTGCCCAAATATTTAGTTGGTCGTGTCATATTATATTGCGTTATTTAGTCGGGTCACAATGGAGTGTTTAATTAGTTGGATCAAGGTAGCCGGAAAGCCGGGACCTACGGCCCCGACAGTTGAGAAAATATAAAAGCAGATATAGTGCCAAAATAATTAGTTGGTCGTGTCATATTATATTGTGTTAGTTAGTCGGGTCACAATGGAGTGTTTAATTAGTTGGATCATAGTAGCTGGAAAGACGGGACCTACGGCCATACGGTGGAGAAAATTTAAAAGCAGATATAGTGCCCACTTATTTAGTTGGTCGTGTCCTATTATAGTGTGTTAGTTAGTCGAGTCACAGTAGCGTGTTTAGTTAGTTTGATCATAGTAGTAGGAAAAATTTAAAAACGGATATAGTGCACACATATTTAGTTGGTCGTATCATATTATAGTGTGTTAGTTAGTCGGGTCACAGTAACGTTTTTAATCAGTTTGAACATAGTAGTCGGTAATAAAGCATAGCCATTTAGGAGTTTAACTGATATACAATTATCTCGGTAGGTTAGTCATATTTATGATTAATGATGATGCTAGGAACAAGCTTTGTACGGGCCACGGCATAATCTCAGCCGTTTCGAATAATACTATCTCTGTTTCTGGAAAACTGCTACTTTCACTTTTACAATTTAAAAGCAGATATAGTCATAAATATTTAGTTGGTCGTGTCATATTATATTGTGTTCATTAGTCGGCTCACAATAGAGTGTTTAATTAGTTGGATCCTAGTAGCCGAAAAGTCGGGACCTATGGCTCCGGCGGTGGAGAAAATTTAAAAGCAGATATAATGCCCAAATATTTAGTTAGTCGTGTCATATTATATTATGTTAGTTAGTCGGCTCACAATTGAGTGTTTAATTAGTTGGATCATAGTAGCAGGAAAGCCAGGACCTACGGCCCTGGCGGTGGAGAAAATTTAAAAGCAGATATAGTGCCCAAATATTTAGTTGATCGTGTCATATTATATTGTGTTTATTAGTAGGCTCACAATAGAGTGTTTAATTAGTTGGATCATAGTAGCCGGGACCGCAGTGGACAAAATCTAAAAGAGATATAGTGCCCAAATATTTAGTTGGTCGTGTCATATTATATTGTGTTAGTTAGTCGGCTCACAATAGAGTGTTTAATTAGTTGGATCATAGTAGCCGGAAAGCCGGGACCTCGGTGGAGAAAAATTAAAAGCAGATATAATGCCAAAATATATAGTTGGTCGTATTATATTATAGTGTGTTAGTTAGTCGACTCACAGTAGAGTGATTAATTAGTTGGATCATAGTAGCCGAAAAGCCGGGACCTACGGCCCCGGCGATCGAGAAAATTTAAAAGCATATATAGTGCCCATATATTTGGTTAATCGTGTCATATTATAATGTGTTAGTTAGTCGAGTCATAGTAGTGTGTTTACTTAGTTTGATCATAGTAGCCGGAAAGCTGGTGCCTAAGGCCCTGGCGGTCGAGAAAATTTAAAAGAAGATATAGTGCCCAAATATTTAGTTGGTGGTATCATATTATAATGTGTTAGTTAGCGTCTCACAGTAGAGTGATTAATTAATTGGATCATGGTAGCCGAAAATCCGGGACTTACGGCCTCGGCGGTGGAGAAAATTTAAAAGAAGATATAGTGCCCAAATATTTAGTTGGTCGCATCATATTATATTGTGTTCATTAGTCGACTCACAATAGTGTTTTATTAGTTGGATCATAGCAGCTGGAAAGCCGGGACCGTAAACAGATATAGTGCCCAAATATTTAGTTGGTCGTATCATATAATAGTGTGTTTGTTAGTCGGCTCACAGTAGAGTGTTTAATTAATTGGATAATGGTAGCCGGAAAGCCGGGACCTACGGCCCCGACGGTGTAGAAAATTTTAAAGAAGATAGTTCCCAAATATTTAGTTGGTCGTATCATATTATATTCATTAGTCGACTCATAATAGAGTGTCTTATTAATTTGATCATAGCAGCCGAAAATTCGGGGAAAAAATTTAAAAACACATAGTACCTAGATATATTGTTAGTCGTATCATATTATAGTGTGTTAGTTAGTCGGGTCACAGTAGAGTGTTTAATTAGTTGGATCATCGTAGAGGGATTGGTCGGGGTCGTGAGGCTCCTGCCTTGTGTATCACTCATCTTCTTCTTGTTGCATTGTAATCTGCACCAATGCACCATGCTGATAGGGCCAATCCAGATAGATCTTCTAACTTCCATGAAGCTCCAAATTTGTGCTGGAAAATTTTATCTGCAAAATATTTAAAAAATATGAAAAGAATTACACGTCTCTCCATCTTCACTAACTGTTTGTCGGTCTACCAGCCTAGCTAGTAACAAATGCAATCACCACCATTTTGTCGACCCAATACCTAAGGGCATGGCTTCACATTATGGTCCTTAGGTAAATCTTTATCAAAACTAAACTGATTGTGTCAGGAAGTACGTGATGGATCGGGGACTCAATTTTAAGGACTCCAAAATGGCTACAAATTTAAGACGGACATGTATTTGTACCAACTGATCTGGAAAAGGCTCTGTGTCCCTGCACGGAAAGTCCTTGCTGCAAGAAGTTTCAAGTAAACTTCTTCTGGGAGTATCTCTCTAGTTTCATAGTGTTTTGCAAGGCTCATCAGTGTATCCTTGTAGCATAAATGAAAAAGTTATATAAATTTGCTTTGAGAAATCTCATAAACAATAATTCATTTCTGTTTTAGATTGGCGTGACTATCTTTTCATAAATATATATTTTTTCACTTGAACAAAATAACAAAAATCATTTATTGTAGTCTTGGACATGACAGAATAGGCATAATAATTTGAAATTTTATAATCACCTTTGGTAACACCAATTCTCCATGAACTGAGAAGGCAATTCAACAACATCCCATTATATCCCCCGAATACCAGAAACCAGACCTTCGTCTTCCTTAGTGAGCATGTGCTGGAGCGCATGACCAAACTCATGAAATACAGACTCAACCCGCACTTATGGTGTGTTTATAACATTCAGCCAGACCTCTTGGAAAACCAAGTAAAAAAATCAATGGATACACTTTCATATCCTCGTTAAGGTTATGGAGAACATGCATGGGTTTCAATAATGCAATTCATCCACTGATTTTCTGATAGCACGGTCAGTCAACTACATGAATTATCAATATATATAGGCATATTTGTATATACCCCCAACACCTACACCACAATTTAAGGTTCAGATAATCTATGATGGTCTCTGGTTCCACATTATATAAAAATGAACTTTGAGGCATTGTGTTTGTACAACCCTTAAAGTGTAGATCTGTGTGTTAGATTTAAGGTTCCACAATTTAAGGTTCACATAATCTATTAGACCACCACCATGATTTACAAAGAACCGGCAAATAAGTGAAGGGTCAATTTAGTTTATCTGATACTTGTATGGAGCGAAAAGTGTGTGAGATTTACCTCTCGGAAGGTCTCATAAGGCTTGGCTTATCCCCAACCGGGGGTGATTGATTGCACACCATATGAGCAACAGGCAATCTAGCGGAGGCACCATCACGTGCAAGAGCACGACTTCGCGCAACAACCTCGTCCATCCTTGCCCCTCCACGTTTTTCAGAAGGACGGGAATATGGATCAAAATAGAAATATGCAATGGGATTACCTAAGGAATCTTTGATCCGGTAGAATCTGACATCATTTTTCCAGACCTAAAAACAACAGTCACATATCATGTAAACACGAATTATATATGGTATTACAGCCTACAGGAATCAAATTAGTAGCCTTATAGGTTGCTTCATGTTAATTATCCCATGAAATTTTCGCTGCAATACTGGGAGATTTAGAAGAAGAAGATGAAACGACAAAGAGATCAAACTTTAATGGAACTTTAAACCCTGAAGAAATCAAATTAAAAACCAATAAAACAAAACAAAAAAACACCTTTAACTCACCTAAAACACCAGCATCATCACCCCAGAAACGTGTTCTTCCTCAAATGAAGGTGCAAAATCAATCTAGGGTTTGAATCATAACAATTGGAAGACTTTCTTATCAATTCCTTGAACCTGCTAGGTAACTTTAAATTCAAAGTTAATGTAGGATTGCAGATGCTAACCGAAGCTCGTAATTGTACCTTATATCTGGAAAGAAACTATTCTGAACCTGCTAGGTAAGAATTTGGTGAGGAACAATAAAACATACCCCAAATCAGTAACCTATAATCAATCAATAAACGCATTACAAACCATAAAAGTAAATTGAAAACATAGAAAATCAGAGAACCCAACCTTCAAATTTACCAAAAAAAAAAGTAAATCGACAACAAAATAAGGTCTGGGAACCATTCACTTTCCTCAATCAAAAGAAGACTTTGATCATCGTCTTTCTGATTCTGGTCTTCCTCCTAAAGCGCAAAGTAAAAGCCTGAAAAAAAAAAACCAACAAACTGTAGGCAGGAGTTACAACAGAGAAGAAATGATCAAACGCAAAAAAGAAGCACATAAAGAGCTGTGTTTTGGGGGAAGGAATTTTTAGTTACATCGAAAAAATACAGAAACAGATTTGTATCAAGAAGCCAAAACAGAATCCATAGACCCGAATCACCCTAACCCACGACCAAAACTACTCCCGATAAAAAGAAAAGGAAATCAAATCTTGAAGGTCACGAATTAATGGCCAAATCCTACGATAGTCTTTGTCTTTGACATAACCACCACTTTTCCTTAAAGGGGAGACTAGGTATCACGCCGGCCTGCGGCCGGCGCTCAACTTCTCGTCGATTTTTTTCAAATCGAAAATGGAGATTTACTTAAGTTTTGTTTATTGGTCATTTATTTGGTCGATCGATCAGTATTTTCACATGTAATTTTAGTCTGTGGTCATAATAGAACGGTTCCAATGTTTAATTGGTCAGTGTCACATTATATTGTGTTAGTTAGTCGGCTCACAGTAGAATGTTTAATTAGTTGGATCATAGTAGCCGGAAAGCTAGGACATACGTCCCCGGCGGTGGAGAAAATTTAAAAGAAGATATATGCCCAAATATTTAGTTGATCGTGTCATATTACATTGTGTTAGTTAGTGTGCTCACAATAGAGTGTTTAATTAGTTGGATCATAGTAGCCGGAAAGCCGGGACCGCGGTGGAGAAAATTTAAAAGCAGATATAGTGCCCAAATATATAGTTGGTTGTATCATATTATAGTGTGTTAGTTAGTCGGCTCACAATAGAGTGTTTAATTAGTTGGATCATAATAGCCGGAAAGGCAGGACCGCGGTGGAGAAAATTTAAAAGCAGATATATGCCCAAATATTTAGTTAGTCGTGCCATATTATATTGTGTTATATAATCTGTTCACACTAGATTGTTTAATTAGTTGGATCATCGTAGCCGGAAAGCCGGGACCTCGGTGGAGAAAATTTAAAAGCAGATATAGTGCCCAAATATATAGTTGGTCGTATCATATTATAATGTGTTAGTTAGTCGGCTCACAGTAGAGTGTTTAATTAGTTGGACATAGTAGTCGGAAAGCCGGGACCTACGGCCCCGGCGGTCGATAAAATTTAAAAGCAGATTTAGTCCTAAATATTTAGTTCGTCATGTCATATTATATTGTGTTATATAGTCGGCTCACAGTAGGGTGTTTAATTAGTTGGAACATAGTAGCCGGAAAGCCGGGACCTACGGCCCCGGCGGTGGAGAAAATTTAAAAGCATATATAGTGCCCAAATATTTAGTTGGTGGTGTCACATTATATAGTGTTCATTAGTCGGCTGGCTCACAATAGATTATTTAATTAGTTGGATCATAGTAGCCGGAAAGCCGGGACCTACGGCCCCGGCGGTGGAAAAAATTTAAAAGCAGATGTATTGCATAAATATTTAGTTGTTCGTATCACATTATATTGTGTTAATTAGTGGGCTCACAATAGAGTGTTTAATTAGTTGGATCATAGTAGCCGGAAAGCCGGGACCTATGCCCCCGACGGTGGAGAATAATTTAAAAGCAAATATAGTGCCCCAAATATTTAGTTGGTCGTGTCATATTACATTGTGTTAATTAGTCGGCTCACAATAGCGTGTTTAATTTGTTGGATCATAGTAGCCGGAAGCCGTGACCTACAGCCCCGACGGTGCAGAAAATTTAAAAGCAGATATAGTGCCCAAATATTTAGTTGGTCGTGTCATATTATGTTTTGTTAGTTAGTCGGCTCACAATAGTGTGTTTAATTAGTTGGATCATAGTAGCGGGAGAGCCGGGGTGGAGAATTTTTTTTAAAAGATATAGCGCCCAAATATTTAGTTGGTCGTGTCATATTATATTGTGTTCATTAGTCGGATCACAATAGAGTGTTTAATTAGTTGGATCAGAGCAGCCGGAAAGCCAGGACCTACGACACCGGCGGTGGAGAAAATTTAAAAGCAGATATGGCGACCAAATATATAGTTAGTCGTATCATATTATAGTGTGTTAGTTCGTCGAGTCACAGTAGAGTGTTTAATTAGTTGGATCATAGTAGCCATAAAGCCGAGACCTACGTCCCCGACGGTGGAGGAAATTTTAAAACAGATATAGTGCGCAAATATTTAGTTGGTCGTGTCATATTATATTGTGTTTATTAGTCAGCTCATAATAGAGTGTTTAATTAGTTGGATCATAGTAGCCGGAAAGCCGAGACCTATGGCTCAGACGGTGGAGAAAATTTTAAAGCAGATATAATGCCCAAATATTTAGTTGGTCGTGTCATATTATATTGTGTTAGTTAGTCGGCTCACAATAGAGTGTTCAAATAGTTGGATCATAGTAGCTGGAAAGCCAGGACTGGCGGTGGGAAAATTTAAAAGCAGATATAGTGCCCAAATATTTAGTTGGTCGTGTCATATTATATTGTGTTAGTTAGTTGGCTCACAATGGAGTGTTTAATTAGTTGGATCATAGTAGCCGGAAAGGAAGGACCTACGGCCTCGGCGGTGGAGAAAATTTAAAAGCAGACATAGTGCCCAAATATTTAGTTGGTCATGTCATATTCTATTGTGTTCATTAGTCGGCTCACAATAGAGTGTTTAATTATTTGGATCATAGTAGACAGGACCTACGGCCCCGGCGGTGGAGAAAATTTTAAAGCAGATATAGTGCCCCAATATTTAGTTGGTTGTGTCATATTATAGTGTGTTAGTTAAAAGCACAATAGAGTGTTTGATTAGTTGGATCATAGTAGCCGGAAAGCCGGGACCTACAGCCCCGGAGGTGGAGAAAATTTAAAGGCAGATATAGTGCCCATATATTAAGTTGGTCGAGTCATATTATATTGTGTTCATTAGTCGGCTCACAATAGAGTGTTTAATTAGTTGGATCATAGTAGTCGGGGCCGAAAAGTTGTCCTAAATAGTCAGGAGCATGTTTAGTTATTTAGTCGAGTCATAGTACAACGGTCCCAATATTTAGTTGATTGTGTCATATTATAGTGTGTTGGTTAGTCGGGACACTATAGCGTGTTTAATTAGTTGGATCATCATAGCCGGAGGGGGCCGGGTCCTACGGTCCCGGCGGTCGAGAAAACTTAAATGCAGATGTAGTGCCAAAATTTAAATTAGTGCGTTAGTTGATACTGTCTATAATAGTTGGGAGCATATTTAGTTTGTCGGGTCATAGTAGAACTGTCCCAAAATTTAATTCGGCGTGTCATATTATAGTGTATTAGTTAGTCGGGTCACTGTAGCGTGTTTAATTAGTTGGATCATCGTAGCCAGAGGGGGCCGTGTCCTACGGCCCCGACGGTCGAGCAAATTTAAAGGCAAATGTAGTGCCCATATTTAAATTAGTGCATTAGTTTGTCCTGTCTATAATACCCAATAGCATATTTAGTTATTCGGGTCATAGAAGAACGATCCTAATAATTAGTTGGTCGTGTCATATTATAGTGTGTTGGTTAGTCGGGACACTGTAGCGTATTTAATTAGTTGGATCATAATAGCCGAAGGGGGCTGGGTCCTACGGCCCCGGCGGTCGAGAAAATTTAAAGGCAGGTGTAGTGATCACATTTAAATTAGTATGTTAGTTGGTCCTGTCGATAATAGTCGGGAGAATATTTTGTTAGTTGGTCTTGTCTCTTATATTCAATAGCAAATCGAGTAATTAGTCTGGTCATAGCAAATCGGTCTCAATATTTAGTTGATCGTGTCATATTATAGTGTGCTAGTTAGTCAGGACACTGTAGCGTATTTAATTAGTTGGATGATAATAGCCGGAGGGGGCCGGGCCCTACGACCCCGACGATCGAGAAAATTTAAAGGCAGATGTAGTGCCCACATTAAACTAATGCGTTAGTTGATCCTGTCTATAATAGACGGGAGCATATTTAGTTAGTCGGGGTTACTGTAGCGTGACTGATTAGTTCGATCATAGTAGTGCGTTAGTTGATCTTGCCTATAATAGTGTAGAGCATATTTAGATAGTCTTGTCATATTATAAGGTGTTAGTTAGTCAGGTCACTGTAGCGTGTTTAATTGGTTGGAACATAGTAGCCGGAGGAGGCGGGTCCTACGGCCCGGGCGGTCGAGAAAATTTAAAAGCAGATGTAGTGCCCATATTTAAATTAGTGTGTTAGTTTTTCATGCCTATAATAGTCAGGAACATATTTATATAGTCGGGTCATAGCAGAACGGTCCCAATATTTAGTTGGTCGTGTCATATTATAGTGTGTTAGTTAGTCGGGTCAGTGTATCGTGATTGATTAGTTGGATCATAGTAGTCTGAGGGGCCCGGGTCCAACGGCCCCGGCAGTCGAGAAAATTTAAAAACAAATTTAGTGCTCATATTTAAATTAGTGTGTTAGCTGGTCGTGTCTATAATGGTCGGGAGCATATTTAGTTAGTCGGGTCTTAGCGTAACGGTCCCAATAATTAGTTAGTCGTGTCATATTATAGTGTGTTGGTCAGTAGGGTCATAGAAGCGTGTTTAATTAGTTTGATCATAACGTGTTTAATTAGATTTTAGATGTAGATCCCACATTAAAATATAGTCCCCATTTTAAAATTAGCCGTAATTAAGTTGAAATCCAGAAAGTCGAACTTATAAGAAAGAACCCGATGTCTTGCTGACTTGATCAAATTTGGTCCGCCAGTCAGTATTCATGTACAAAATTTTAGTCCGGTAACGATTGAGGCGGTGTTTTGGTAATTGTGTCATTGTTGTTAGGGCCTTCACCCCTTTAAAGTCCTTTGGAAATTAAGATTTGGCATAAATTTTAGCGGTTTTTAATTAAGAAAATTTATTAGATTAGGAGATAGGTTAGTGGTGTTTAGGATTACTTTTATAAAAAAAAAAAATATGCGATACAAATTAAGATCATTTACCAAATATAATTGGCTTTGAAAGCTGTTTTTAGGCATACGGAAATCTTTTTGGGCATACCAAGTAAAGACAAAAATGAAGTGTAAATAGCAAAATCGGAAACCCCTTAACCAAATATTTTTGGTAATGGCAAATCTGCCCTTTTAGGATTAGTGTTAATATTAATGATTAGTTAAAATAATTCGGATTAGTGATTAATCATTAGTTTTAAGATTATTTTCAACAAACCCTTGAATTGTAGTCATTTAGGCTGTTCCCGGGGTTCGACCTTACAATTGTAGGTTACCCCTTAGCCTTGGGTCTTTAACTCTTTATCACCTTACAATTTATCTAAGAAAAGCCCAATAGCCAACCTAATGAACTTATTGAGATGCTTGCTGGGCGCAAACAAAATATCTCTCCAAGCATGCAATCCCGAGCTAAGGAGTTAATTTCATTCATAATCTAAATATGGAAAAGAAAATTCAGAAAGGAAATTCGCTTAGGCAGAGATTACAATAATAGAAAATAGTGGAAAGTGAAGCACATTGAGACTCTTAAATTGACATAGATATGCCTAGTTGCCTGTAATTGGTGTGAAGTAAGCAAGCTCGAAAATGGGAGATAACTAAAAGCCAAACAAAGTGAACAAACCCTGATTATTTTCTATAGCAACTCAATAAAAATCCAAAAGGCCAAAATTTGATTTTTATTTAAAATACCTTAGATTTATTTAGTTATACCTGTAATCAATATCCATTTGAAGAACTAAATTGAACCTTCGCGTCTATTTCCCGGTTCCAGTACTACAAAGAAAAAAAAACATCAGTAATAGATGGCAAAAGAATCGGTTGATGATAAAAGAAAACCTTCAGTTTTAGGAGTTGTTCTATTCCTGACCCGAAGGTTGAGTACCGTTAAACATATTCCCAACACAACTACTGTTTCCAAAATTTCTTAGTTCTGACTCTGCATCGCAACTGGGATCACGCATTCTAAACAACTCCTAAAACGAAACATACCAATAACGGCTTCATTGAATATCCCCGTTGAAGTATAAGCACGATTATTCATCGACTTCGGTTAATGGTTAATGTACCTGATTATCCCAATCCATTTTATGGGTATTAAGTAAGAAGTACAATGTTTAAACTGAATTGCAATTATAGTTCTTGTGCCTATCGTGCCGAACCTAATTTCGTTCTTATGAAATATTTATCTTATAAATCAAACCCCTTGAAAACTCAAAACTAAAAAATCACAGGTAATCAACACGAAACCAATTGAAGGATAATAAAGGAGTAATCTTTCCCGATTAGAGATAATCAACACTAATTCTAACTCAATTCGGTTATAAATACTAATGCGCATCGAAATCCACTCCATCTAAATCTGCCATTTCGCTTCTCAGTCATAGATATCAAATCCTAGCTCTCCCTTATTCCCTAATATTTATAATGACGCTTTAAGATGCTTACATGCAATAATTTCATGGTCAGACTGTACATCTTCTGGAATGTATAAAGATATAACAGTTTAGAGTTGAAAAATTACCTGTATTAAGGAAAGAATGGATATATACATCTTATGGAATAAATAATCCAGGCCAGAGGATGGCCGAAATTACCCATACCCATTTTTTTTCTTTTCGTACTTAATAATCCTGACATTGGTGATGCACTTCCTGCTGGAATTTTACTGATTATGAAGGAAATATTTCTTTATAAACTTTCTTCAAGCACTTACAGGACATGGATTAGTTTTGGAAGATATGAGTTATTGCGTTCTTCTAAACCCCTACTCATCTCCTTTTTATGATGCAAACCCATACCTCGTAACCTTGACAGAACTCATCCACAATAGTCAATGGCAGTACACCATCGACTCCACTGTTTCCTCGGCATGAAATTAACCCACAATAGAATTCAGAATCACGTTTTAAGTTTTTTTTTTTTTTTTAGTTATGATTATCAGCAAGGAATGCTAAATACAAAAACAAAACGAATAATCAAAAAGATCTTAAAAAACTTGATTATATTCAAGATAGTTCCTCTGCTCAATAAATTGTATTACGTGTTGCAAATAAGAAACATAGTTAGCTTACCTTGCATTCACAATCACTATGTCAGTCACGCAAGTTTTCCTCTCCATCACGCAGTAGCTGGACCTTGGTGAACCTGCTGACCTACATAACATGTTTAGAATGGATGATTATGTAGTTTCCAGATGTTTTTGCAATAGTGAATCTCTAAATCAAGAACAATATTCATATTAGTAAAATCACAGTGCTTACTTCTTTTGGTTCCCATACACTAAACATTTATTTCCATGGTGAGGATTATGAAATTTGACTAAGTGGGAGCCATCTCATGTAAATTTGGATTCTGGCAATTAGTGCTATTGATCGCTATTGTACAAAGTTGTATTTTTTAGGCGCCCATCCATTTGATTACTTAATATGCCATGCATCTTCAATAACATCCAGGCCTCTGACCTGGTAATTGACATCTTAATTGCTTACTATTATGATTTTTTGTGCATTCCAAAATCATGGGAACTAATGCACCCTAGTTACCAGCTTTACAATTGGCCCCATTCACCAGCTTTATTATGAAAATCCATCCAGTTCACCACCCAACCCCTTTTAATTTGTCTAGTTAAAGGGTTCTCTAGGAAAAACCATGTTTAAATTTTGTTTGGTATACTAAAAACTGAATGAAAAACTCAAAATTAAAATATTTAGAAAGCTTACCATTTAATCAAAGAGAAACTTGTTGATCAGAATTTTGAAAGTGGGTTCACGCCTTCATTGAAAACTTAAGAGTGAAGTCCTAATCAATAACAATGTGTATATTAGCCAAACAAGTCAGTAGGGAGCAAATTAGAGAAAACCATACGTTCAGGAAAGCACCAGCTTGTAATAACAATGTGTAGATGTACCAAGAATCAGTCCATCCTCCCTCTAAGACTCTCTAAACCATTGATTGAACAGATCAACTAAAGGTTTGTGAGCTCTGGGAAGGAAAGTGGGAGCTCAAATTATAATCGAAGTTCAAATTTCAACTTTTTGAAGAAGTATAAGAAACGGTCACAGTAGCAGGTGCATGTGTTTTATCTGCAAAAATAATAAGCTTAATGGTATGCCATCTGTGGGAGTTGAACCCACAACTACATGGTTAAAAACCATGTGCTCTACCAATTGAGCTAAGACAACGACTTAATTTGATTGCATCCTTACTCTCGTGCTTGGGATCCCATTTTTCATTCACTGTATATAAGAAATGCATTCAACTGATACATATGACCTATTTACAGCCTAAAACCTAATAAGTTATGTAAGCAACGGAAAAATACTGATTGACCGTTATTTTTTTCATTAATTCATGTTCTATTTTAGTAAATAACTTACTGTAACTTGAAAATCGATAAGGTAACCTAAGATCATTCCAAGAGGAATTCTGACCAAGTAATTGCAGGCTAGGTTCGCATTAGCTATGACACTTTTCCATCCAGCAGAAACAGCAACCCCTGCAAGTGAGTTTCAAAGTATCGAATTAACTAAGAATGTAATGATGACCTGAGAGGTATTGAACATCGTTTGTTAGATATAAATAAAGAATTTATTTTGCAGAATCTCCATGGTTCTTTGAAACAAACATACATCGGCACTTAGATTTCCCAGCAAAAAAAAAAGGTTGAATTTCTGCCAGCTTAAAAGACATGCATATGTATCTTAGCGTCAAAAACCACGTTGCCGAAAAAAATACACAACAACAATTCTTACAAATTTCCAACGCACAAAAATCAGAATTGCACGATATACAACCAGCAAAGGATTGCACCCAGATCGTTTTCTGAAACGACCAACATGTCCCAACACCATGTAACATCTACACTCCCTCCATGCCCCTGACACATACAATACATCCTCTGCAATCGCCACTTGAAATAAAGGTGAGAGATTTCTTGACATCATAACGTATTGACTCCAATTTATCATACTTGTTTCTTAGATAAACATAACCCTGGACAAACATCATCCTACTGTTGTGTTCTTAAACCTGTATAGTGGAAGCAATGCGAATTTTGAAGTTTTTAATTACCTATTTGACTGCCATAAGCGTCCACCTCCTTTACAGAAGCTGCCTTTGTTTCGTGGGATCAAGATCCTACCGCGAATCAACATTAATATCTGGAACAAACAAAACAGTTATTAACCATAACTATTGCTATCAGAAAATAAGAAAACTGACCAATTAAACTTCGAATCAGTCCCAGAAAGAAGAACCACAGGGTGCTAGGGTTGTCATAGTTTTAGAGCTAATAACTATAATTAAGCCTAATTGACAAAAGAAATTAAATTTTCCTCCAAAAGCACAAACTAAAACACTGCAAAAAAAATTTAACAAATTTTAGTTAGGAATTACAATCGACAACGGATAAGCAAGGAAGAACCGCAAATAAAAAAAATGACCTAATTATAAGAAATTTAAAATAATGCAAATCCTCAAATTAAATCCTGGCCTAATTATCAAAATCTGGAACAAAAGCAAAAAGGATAGAAAGACACCCAATTCATACCTGGTTGAGAGCTCTTCCGATAAACCATACTGACACAAATAGGAGAAACTCAAGAACCCTAGAAATCATAAGAAATTGAAAAATTGAATCCAAATCGATATTTATTTAGATTGAAAATTAATCATCCACAATTCATGGTATAAGTCGAACAATTTCCTCACTAATTAAGGGATTCGACAATCCCCATTACCTCTAATTTAAACTCAATGAATAAATTAAACAACTGTGAGGTAGAGGTCAAAATAAGGTTAATTATCTTGGAAATTTTACAGTAGCAGTATCATCCCTAACGAAACTGAAGATAACCTTGTTGGGGAACACGGAGAGAGGGAGTGAGGTTTAGGGGAGAAAGAGAACGATGAACATAGATTTTTTATTGTTTTGCACTGTATTTATCTATGTATTCTTCTCGACAAATTTTCATGAGAGAAACGATCAGATTTGATTCTCGTTTATTTACCTGTTAAACAAATTACGAAAATTTCTAGGATAAGATTCTCATAGAGAACCAGGAGCAGAAGAAGAAACCGGGAGTAGATTCCCAATTTTATTAATAATCGAAAGGCCCGGACAAAATAAAGAAATAGATCTCAAAATATCCGCGGTATACATTGGAACGGACGAACTATGGTGAGTATGTTCTCAATGCCAATGAGTAGGATTCTCAAAAAAAAAAACTACTAATCCAATTATGCAAAGCCCTGGTAAGAAATTGATTGCCAGCTAAACAACCTCAGTTCATCTATTATCTTGATCAAAGCAATTTTATATACCATCCTCCCAAAATGACCCTGAAACCGAACCGAAGCAAACTTATGTGTATAACTTGGGAGTGACGATGTGTATATTTTTGACATGGTACTGATCTAGATTTGCTTATACTAATATTACAATAACTAAACCACATACCTGCACGCAAGTGAGTGGCAGTCCCGACTTAAAAAAACGATGAGATTGCCTCACCAAACCAAAAAAAACTCCTCAACTTCGATCGCAATTTTTTCCTGTATTGTTAATGTTCATGATAACTTCAGTGGTCATTGATTTGTTGCAATCTGTTTATAACCAAATCAAGCATAAGGAAAAGAGTCATAAATGCGCTATCCGTGGTATAAACAATAACCAATGAGAAAAACATTCACGACAATTAAACATTCATGTTATTAATATGACTTCAGTAAATCTTGGTCGGGCCATAACTCGCTAACCAATGAGAAAAACAACTCACATCAATGAAATAGGTAGAGCATATATATAACCACAAATCTTCTGCAATTTCTTAGGCAACCTGAAAAGTGAGTAATAGACACTAAAAACATTAAGTTAAAACCTTCCAATGATGCATACCTTGCCACTTTTAAACACCACATCACACATCACACTCTGATGCTGCACTCGAGACAGGCACACCACAAAGTTATCTAGGGACCCACGAATAAGCTATCTAGTAACAAACAAATAAGTTCCGTATACAGTAATATTCTAGGAACAGATTAATTTTCAAGTTTGATCTAAGCCAAGTCAGGGAAGAGTTAAAACCATAGTTCTAGAGTGCTTGAACCAATATCGTTTAACTGCAATAATTTGTGGGACATAAACTCTATAAGATCGCACTGAAGGAAGTAAATCTAAACTCTTATCCATTAATTTATGTTTTCTACTTCGTAACAGAGCCACAGATTCAGGTGTAGTTGAAACAAACCTCATGCAGGGAAATCTTTCCTTTCTGGTTGTTGGCATCTTCTTCTTTAATTGATGCATCTCTCACTCCTCCAGTAAGTTCTCATACACCTATATGATTCATAGAGTTTAGTGGCGGTTCCCGAGATGCATAAACGTGGTAAGCTCCTAAGAAAGGTACTGCAACCATATATAAAATCACAAACCTAACACAACCCAGCACCAAAACAAAAACCAGTAAAATAAATTATCTATCCTATTTTATAATATTTCAGAAATACACAACCATGGGCATGATGAAAGCCGTGCCTATTATCCTTTCAAATGTTATTATAGAGATATCGATAACGCTTCTCGTCCTGCTGTCAAACCCTACCAATTGCCCAGGCGCACAACATGCATGCATATGGTTTCTATGGGTTGTATGTCAGCAAGCAATTTCTCTGAATTCATAAGTGAGTGCTGTTTTTTTTTTGTTGGAGAATATGTCTAAAATGATTCGTTTGATTTGATGTGTCATTCAAGATCGTAAACCCAACTGATTCGTGAAAATATATGACTTAGTAAATTAAACTAACATCAATTACAGAAATCACTGCATCAGATTGACATAAGCTGGATTTCGGTTACCTGATTTATGCGAAAAATTCAGAATTTGCATTATCCTAACCCAATCCATCAAAACACCTCCTGATCTATGCAAAGAAAAACCATATGAAGGCGATGGTGATCATGAGAACTCAAAGTGTATGTGTCTGTTTGCAAATGTTCCTAGCTTTTCTTTTTGTGGCGGCAGAGTGTCAGAAAGAGGAAGAGAAAGAGAAAATCAAATATTTAGTTGCGGACCGATCAAATAATGTACATAATAGTAAACACGGAAAAGGTAATCTTAGCTGGATCACCCACCTGAGATAAAATACTGAGAGGTAACAGTTTGCCACACTAAAGTGAAATTGGAATCCACTGCAGGTAACTGGAGATGATGTTTTCTATGACCTACATTCAAGAAACAGAAATTAGTACACAACAAAGTTGCTAACTAATGTGTAGCACTGCAGCAATGTTCAAACTAAAGTTGTGTGAACACCAAAATTCATGAAATTCATTAAAAGCAACAACCACAGAACTTCTTATTGATACCTAATAATTACTTCAACAGCAGCTACAACACCATCTTTCTTCTGCAAATCACCACCATCTTATCCATCATCACCAGTCTCACCTCTTCTAGCTGCACACTCTCAAAACCATGGCAGCAACAGACACATACACTTTCAGTATCTGGAACACTTTCTGACACTCTGCCCCCACAAAAGCCATCAAGATTGTCAATAATGAATTATAGACCATCTCAACATCATGCGTTCCGGTAAATCCAGCAAGAAATAACAAAGAAAAAAAAACTGAATGAAATATTAAACCCTAATAAAATCATCTCTGAAGCTACAATTCAAAATTATAAGGTTTCAATTTCAATATTTTTACCTCCTTGGAAACATCGACAACTATTGATTCATTCAACATCACACCACTGAGAAGGTATACTGGTTTCTTATGTCTATTACACAAACCCGTTCTTCGGTTTCTTCTCAAAACTCTTCACACCTATTTGTCCATTCATTGATTCACCGATTCACGAAAAACCTATGTATTTTGTTGTTTCTGATTTTCCATTCTCCATGTTCAATCTTCATAATATTCGAGAGAGTCGAGCATCAACCGAAAAATTAGATAGACAAAGCAATCAGTAAAAAATCAAACAATCAAAACAAAATTAAGAAAAAGAAACCGAGATTGATTCAATAAGATGAAACAATCAACACCAGACAAAAATAGGACGGAACTCTAGGTTTAGGGTTCGTGCTCTTTTATTGCTGGAATAATAACAATGGCATGAGTGGCGACGAATTTACCTGGAATAATAACAATTGCACAATGAATTTCTCGTCTCTCCCTGTGAAATTTCAAATTGGAATGCAATAAGAAAACCCCAGTTTGGGTTTGATGTGAAGAAACTTAATGCTAAGAGACTTATTGTCTATAAGTAGAATCTATTGCAGACAGGTCTGTGATGTGATGAATTATAAAACCCACAATCAAAATCATTGAATTCACAGAACCCACAATTCATATGTTAGCAAAATATTTTACCTAATTGAAAATTCAACTAAATTTTCTTGAACGCTAAATAATAAAATAGCACATTATGTACCTGCAATTGATTGTACCTGCACATTATCTTTTCTTCTTCCCCTGCAAATCGAACAAACAATAAAAAACACACTAATTAATACCAACACATTTAATAGAAAACGATATTCTTACACGAACTCAGAAAAATTATGTTCAATAACATCTGATTTACATCATAGTTAAAATACCAAAACAACAATTTCTGAGGAATCAATTAGGTTTCTGATTTGACATACTCATAATTTCCGATTGATTCCCAAGAGATTTGATTTCGTTTGAACCGTTAATTTTGATGAGAACGTGAAAACTCGATTTGAAGTTTGGCGGAACTGAAAAGAAAAAAAAACGAAGAAGAGGAGTAGTAAAGAATAGGTTAGGGTATCCTTAAGAAAATCGATTTAGGATCACCTGAGATAGAAGAAGATCAAACGAAAAAAAATCAAACTTTAAATCTAGAAGAAATCGAATACCTCTAATAGGAGCTTCATCAGGTTTGAGATTAGGGTTAGGAATTGTTGCTGTTGAGATTCAGTGAAGGAGACGAAGAACTTCTTCGAAATCAAAAGACAGAGTTGAGAAAACTAAAAGTTCTGTGTGTGTGTCTTCAGACCGATCCTAAAGAAAAAAAGAAAAGAAATAGATCTCACAGTATCGGCGGTATAAACGATAACAATTGGAAGGGACGGAAGGATCTTACTCCCAGAACTATATGCCAAGATCGTGCGAACCTAAGTATCTCTCGCCGACGATATATCATGGCCGCTGGATCGTCGAATCCGATGAACACCTTTGTCCTCGACACAAGGACCACATTTCCTTAAGGGGGATCCTAGGTATCACGCCGGCCTCTCGTCTATTTTTTTTTCAAATCGGATATGGAGATTTAGTTAAGTTTTGTTTATTGTTCATTTGTTTGATCGGTAGATCAGTAACTTCTCATGCAATTTTAGTTTGTGGTCATAGAATAACGGTCCTAATATTTAGTTAGTCGTATCATATTATAGTGTGTTAGTTAGTCGGGTTACAGTAGCATGTTTAATTAGTTGGATCATTGTAGCCTGAAGGGGCCGGGGCCTATGGCCATTTTTTAAGGCCACTGGATCCTCGTACCAACCTCTTTTCGATTATCAAAAAGTTGTTCTAAGCTTATGCAGATGAAAGGTTATATTACACTATGCTAGTTTGTCGGGTCATAGAAGAAAATTCTCAATATTTAGTTGGTCGAATAATATTATAGTGTGCTAGTTAATCGGGTCACAGTAGCGTGTTTAATTAGTTGGAACATAATAGCATGAGGGGTCGGGCCTTACGGCCCCGGCGGTCGAGAAAATTTAAAGGCAGATGTAGTGCCCACATTTAAATTAGTGTGTTAGTTAGTCCTGTCTATAACAATTGAGAGCATATTTAGTTAGTCGGGTCATAAGAGAACAATACAAATATTTTGTTGGTCGTGTCATATTATAATATGTTAGTTAACCGGGTCACTGTAGCGTGTTTAATTAATTGGATCATAGTAGCCGGAGGGGCCGGGTCCTACGGCCCCGGCGGTCGAGAAAATTTAAAGGAAGATATAGTGCCCACATTTAAATTATTGTGTTAGTTGGTGTTGTCTATAATAATCGAGAGCATATTTATTTTGTCGGGTCATAGTAAAACGATACAAATATTTTGTTGGTCGTGTCATATTATTGTGTGTTACTTAGTCGGGTCATTGTAGCGTGTTTAATTAATTGGATCATAGTATCCGGAGGGGTCGGGTCCTACGGTCCCGGCGGTCGAGAAAATTTAAAGGCAGATATAGTGCCCACATTTTAATTAGTGTGTTAGTTGATCTGATATATAATAGTAGAACGGCCCCAACATTTAGTTGGTCGATCCCAACATTTAGTTAGTCGTGTCATCGCAGAACGGTCTCAATATTTAGTTGGTCGTGTCATATTATTGTGTGTTAGTTAGTCGGGTCACAGTAGTCGCTGCCTACGGTCGGTCTCGGCTATTAGGAAGGGTCGAATGTTTAATTCATCGAGTCATAATAGCGAGTTTATTTAGTTGGGTCGTAATCGTGGATAGGGCCAACTTCCCCAATTAAAATTAGCCCTGATCGGATTAATTAAACCTACAAATATGAACATTATGATGTCATGAATTTATTTCTTAAACCATCAAGGTAATTAGGAGGACCCCATATAACAATGCAACTCCTGCATGAAACTATGATAAAATTAGTGGAGAGGACCCATCTGGCTATGAATTTAAAGCCAGATGTAATTCCCACATTAAAATTAGTGTGTTAGTTGGTCATTCTATAATAGTGGGGAGCAGATTTAGTCATAACAGAAAATGGTCTCAATAGTTATTCGGGTCACAATAGCTTATTTAATTTGTTGGATCATAATAGCCGGAACATATTTAATTTTTTGGATCATAGTATAGTCGGATAGGGTCGGATCTGATGATATTTTTCTGGTTAATTTAAAAAATCTAAGGTGGAAGGTGGTTCCAAAATTAACTGTGTTTAAAATTAGATAACCGTGGTTAGTCCTATAGCGGTTAGGAAATGGCTACAAAATTAAACGTCATCCTCCAAATGTATTAGTAACACTTATATATAGATATCCACGGTACACTAACTCCCGTTCCTTGAGATGAACGACTTTCTCTTTAGACTTGCAACTCCCGTTCCAACCACACTTGCCATCATGTTCCCGTTCCAAGAAGATAAAGAATGATTAGTTAATTTATATGTTGTGTTACCATCAAACCTGCATGAACCAAAACCCGTCCCAAGTGAATTTTAAATCTCCTCGCGGCAACATCAAAATATTAGTACTCGATCTAAAATAAATAGGTAAGCATCCAATGCAAGTAAATAGCTAGTGATATACTGCAAGAGTATACAGACTAATAAATATACAACTTACATGAGGCCCGGAGTTCAAGTCCAAAGTGGAACCAAATTCAACACTCATGTTTACCTTTTGCCTCCAAAAATGTGAACCGCACCTCTTCAAGGATTAAATCCAAAAAGAACGGATCAATAGTGATCCAAAAGTAGAAAGTGAAATCAATTTTTAGAATTTTAAATTAGCCTCTACTATCAATTTGCATCAAGTAGAAGCAGGATTGTTGGATCATCGCGCGCGTATTAGGAAGTTTGACACTTTATGCAACTTCTGATCACACCAATACAATCATGTTTGGTATATACAATATAGTTATATAGTTATCTTCTGGGCCAACAGATAATGGCATATCTCCTTATATCGTCCATAGCAGCACGAATGAGGGAAGGAGCAGATAACATATTTACGGATTCATCGGCATCAGTCATTAGCACGACTTTCTTTGCCTTCCTTCCATCTGATGTTTCTGCTCTCAAATAATAAGAAAAAGGTATAGGGTTTGCTAGGGTTAGTTGCGATTATTTAGTTGTCAGGCTATGTCAAGCTTTAAATCGGGTCACGACATAATATCTTATTCTGAAGAAGCAAAAGAAAAATCAAAACAGCAACAAACTAATTATTGAGTTTCCATGTGTATACCTTTAAACCACAAAGCTTTTCATCATCATCTTTCTGTTTCTGCTTTGCCTCCTAAACCACAAAGCAAAAATCCTGAAAACAAATCAACAAACTGAAATCGTGTAATATCAAATAAAGCTAATGCACTGAAATCAGATCAAATAGAATTTGGACACAACAATATTTACGGAAACAGATTTATAAGAAGAAACGTTCTATACACGATTAGTGTCGAAATTATTGACGGGACCTAACTATGTAAGGAAACCATCGATCCGACAGACGTTCGCGCCTTTGTCTGGTAAGGGAAGGAAGTTTTGGTGGATCACGGTTCATGAATCTTAAAAATTGGTCACGGTAAGAAACGTCTTTATGTAGTTCTTATTAAGTGTTTGTTCTTATGGAGAAAATTTAAAGGCATGTATAGTGCCCAAATATTTAGTTCGTCGTACCATATTATAGTGTGTTAGTTAGTCAAATCACAACGTTTTTAATTAGTTGGGACCCTAATATCCGAATAGGGGGCTGGGGCCTACGGCCCCAGCGGTCGAGAAAATTTAAAGGCAGGTGTAGTGCCCAAATATTTAGTTGGTCGTACCAAATTATAGTGTGTTAGTTAGTCTGATCACAGTAGTGTTTTTAATTAGTTGGACCTAATATCCGGATAGGGGGTCGGGGCCTACGGCCCTGGCGGTCGAGAAAATTTAAAGGCAGGTATAGTGCTCATATATTTAGTTGGTCGTACCATATTATAGTGTGTTAGTTAGTCGGGTCACAGTAACGTTTTTAATTAGTTGGAACCTAGTATCCGGATATGGGGCCGGGGCCGTAGGCCCCGGCGGTCGAGAAAATTTAAAGACAGGTGTAGTGCCCAAATATTTAGTTGATCGTACCATATTATAGAGTGTTAGTTAGTCGGGTCACAGTATCGTTCTTAATTAGTTGGACCCTAGTATCCCGATAGGAGGTCGGGGCCTACGACCCCTGCGGTCGAGAAAATTTAAAGGCAGGTGTAGTGCCCAAATATTTAGTTGGTCGTACCAAATTATAGTGTGTTAATTAGTTTGGTCACAGTAGCGTTTTTAATTAGTTGGACCTAATATCCGGATAAGGGGCCGGGGCCTACGGCCCCGGAGATGAAGAACATTTAAAGGCAGGTATAGTGCCCAGATATTTAGTTGGTCGTACCATATTATAGTGTGTTAGTTAGTCGGGTCACAGTAACGTTTTTAATTAGTTGGACCCTAGTATCCGGATAGGGGGCCGGGGCCCACGGCCCCGGCGGTCGAGAAAATTTAAAGACAGGTGTAGTGACCAAATATTTAGTTGGTCGTACCATATTATCGAGTGTTAGTTAGTCGGGTCACAATAGCGTTCTTAATTAGTTGGACCCTAGTATCCGGATAGGGGGTCGAGGCCAACGACCCCTGCAGTCGAGAAAATTTAAAGGCAGGTGTAGTGCCCAGATATTTAGTTGGTCATACCAAATTATAGTTTGTTAGTTAGTCTGGTCACAGTAGTGTTTTTAATTAGTTGGACCTTAATATCCGGATAGGGGGCCAAGGCCTATGACCCCCTATCATGTAATCAATGTATTCTGGTAAAACCTGCCTAATTAACTCTTCATTCTACCTCCTAACGTCAGCAATGTACATTTTTAGATTTTATTTGAGAACTTAGTCACGGTACGTAAACCTGCACTTAACCCTGTTTAGGATTTTAGTGGCTAGGATGGGGTAAGCCTTGCCCCCAGATGCGACATAATCCATGATTATTCTAAATCATTCTCTCGCGGCATGTTTGCTACATTAAGCTTTGTAACACTTTTGTGAACTTAGGGTAAATAAGCAGGTGTAAGCATCACCGATCTTGGGCAAAGTGAAATTCAAAATTTCACAATTCATGTCTTTTACTCCAGCTTCCACGAAAGTGGTATATTTTGCATATATGAACACAGATTTATAATGAGGAAACGAAATATTAACCCCAACCCCAATACTATGAAAACTAAAGATATAACTGGGTTGTGCTGGGGATGGAAGAAAATGAGCATAAGTTAAGCACTTATGGATATGAATCGAGTTATACCAGCTTAGAGACTATGCCACAACGCAGGCGTATCTTGAATGGACTTTAGCATTTCCTTCATTATGAAATTATTATGAGGAACGTACTTCTTTCCACATACAGTTAGGGTGATTCGTGCTCTTCGTTGTACAAACTCTCCATTGATTTAACATTAAATAACGATTCTTTCCACATACAGTTAGGTGATTCGTGCTCTTCGTTGTACAAACTCTCCATTGATTTAATATTAAATAACGATCCAAAAAACAGATTTAGTGGGCACATAATACGGGACATATCATTTCCACATTGTTGGATAGCTAGTCATTCACTCCAAACTCCGCCTTGTTCCTCTTTCAGGTTAACCGTCATCAAATTTAGTTTTCTTTCCTGAAGGAAAATGCTCGAATTCCCATCCAACTCAAGTGCCTTCTTGTCAAACTCATCATTAGCAAGCTCAATACAACGGGTTCCCTTGTAATGTACATCCTTATAGCGCACATCAACAACTTCCCCAACATATTGCTTAAAGAAATCAATTAGATCAGATCTATTCAAAAAGCCATTACAATATTTAGAACATGATGGTTCACAACACCAATTTAAAAACAATTATAAATGAAGATGTGTAAAAAATTATGACGTTGATCATTTTTATTTAACAGGTAGTTATATATCGCACATCAACTATTCACTTTACAACATTAACCTTAAAGAAAGTGTTTAGACCTAGTTTAATCAAGTATGCTTATATTAATCTAATCAATTAGTTAATTAGTTATCATAGCTACTGAATCTCTTGCAGACAATGCTAGCTAGAATATCTCTGCACAGGAAACAACTCCAGGGCACACTTTTTTCACTGCAGTCTTTGCCTTAACACAACACCAAGACAGACCCGAACTGTAATTGTCTTCAACATTCTCTGAATTTCGTAGCAACCCTATCAACAACATCAACTTCTCAAATTCCAGCAAAGTACAACAAAGAATGAGAACTTAACGAAGAGAAAGTACACGAAAGATGGCTGCAACAAAACGATTATTATTTTTTGGTAACTACTGAATAAGGAAATTTTGACTACACTGTTCAATTTGGTATTCGACGACGGCATCTGGACATTGACTTTACATACTCAGAAGTGCGTAGTATTCCATCTAAGTGTCATTACAAACCAAAAGATAGAGCAGACCAAGTATATAAATGAGCAAAAACACGTAGTCGTTAACCTGTCATGAAGAAAACATCACATGGAAATAGGAATGTCTATTGTAGTTGGCGGAACAAATCCATGAATGAAACAAAGTATTTTTAGCGATTAGGAATATCTATTACATACCCCGGCAGGCACAACAATTCCTTTTCCGGACCTATCATGCAATACAGGACAAATGAATCAGAATAGCCTACATGAGCAAACTTCAAACAACCAAAAAAATAGATTCAAAATACATATGCACACCAGTACCTTTTTAATAAGAGAAGGCAAATTAATAAGCTAGCATAACCGTGTTTAGAATGTTGTAGATCACTCACTTTATATAAATCCCTCAAGTAATCAAATATTTCTAATCAAACAACTAATTGACGTAATTAGGCTTAAACTCTAGTGATAGAGAGAAAACTAAAGAGCTTCCATTTATAATCACAAAAACTATATTGCCTCTATTATCCATGTGGGATCACCAAGCACCAAACTGTGTCACTCTAATTCATGAGAATCGATGAAGGATCTATGATACTAACTTAATACAGACAGGCAATTGCACTTCTGTGCAATTGTGTGCTATTGTATAAAGCTATATTTTTTAAGGCACCCATCCATTTGACTACTTAATATGTGCCATATGGCGTCACAACAGCCTTAGCTAGGAAAATCCATCCAGTTCACCACTTAACCGCTGTAATTTTGTGTCAAGCTAAAGGGATGTCGTTAGAACCACAGGGTCCTAGGTGTTCAAATGTAAGCAAAACAGATCTCATGAATGCAAAAATGGGGGACTCACCGTGTTGAGTTCTGCGAAAATTGGACCTGACATGAATCGAACACGTACCCTTCTGACATGAAGTCAGATGCGCTACCATTGCACCACAGGTCCTTGATTTAAAGACTCGTCCAATGGACCATCGTTTGCCTACGCATTACAATAAGCAGTATAAGGGTTTAAAGTGCACATTTATCCTATGATTTTCTCCTTATTGTTCGACCCTATATTGCTAATAGAGCCAGAAAAAAATTGAACATAATTTAATTTTTGTTGTTATTAACATTGGAATGTTGAGTTGTGAACTATGTCTAACTGAACCTAAGAAAAAAAGTATAAATCTTAGAAATTAAGATGTGGATTCACTTGTTGTCTAACTGAACATTAACATTTACCCAGAAGTTCTTGGGTGAGGATTCACTCGTTGAGAACCACCACTAACTTTTGGATACTTCCATTGAGAGTTTCTGCAGACAGAAAATGTTTGGAAATCTAATTGAATCAAGAAATCGGCCACGAAGTCGTTCTACACGGTCCGACCAAAAAACCACTCAACATAAATAAACATTAACATCACTCAACAAAAGTACATCACTCAACAAAAGTAAGATGAAGACATTAATCCAGTTCCCTATCCGTGATATTTATAAACTCAAGTTTAATCGTACATAAATCTTACTCTCCAACAAAAGCCTCCTAAACCGCATTTTCTAATGTCCCAGATCTTGTACATATATTCAATAACAGACTCCAAAGAGGGCATATCCCGAAGAGAGGGTCTTTCCCGAAGGGATATCCAATAAAATACAAAAATTCTAAGGAATAATAAGGCCCTGAAATACCTTAAACTCAATATTATTAAAATAAACTGCACATATAAAAAATGAGGAATCGTACCATCCTAGAACTGTGACAAACCAAAGTCACTGAGCAGAAACCTATGCTGGTACGTTGACTAAACCTTACCCTCCAGGTAGATAGATAGAATGCCTTTACAGTTTACTCCTCAATATTTAGATGCCTCCACCCCCTATGTTAGAAAAATGAGTTGTTTAACTCCTTTACACATTCTTTCTTTGGTGAATCTGATACGTAGAACTCTTTAGGCTAAAGTGATAAAAAAAAATAGTCACACAGTGGCGCAAAATAACTTATTATTAACCCCACAACTTTAAGTTATTAACCTAAACAATCAAACACACAATATTTGGATGCAGAGAAGCCATACCTTGAGTTAATTAGTGATATATTTGTTGCTTCCCAAACTCCGCTTCATTAGTTAATGTATCCACCATCTTTGCTAGCATCTGATCACTTTCATTGTGTCTGCGCATACAACAATACTGTTGGAAAAACTAACCAACATATAATATAGCTGGTTAAGTGGAACGTAATCAATAAAGATTCGTGGGCACAAACTTTAATATTAGGTCATGACTTATGAGCGTTACAAATAATAGAACACACTCAAAAATTTAATAGCATCATTATACATGTTATTACTGCACAATTTAGCAGACTGCCATACCCTACTGTTGATTCACATGTTATTTACAGCCTTTCCTCGCATATGTATAAAAAAAAGAAGTGTTGATGTACTGGTGCATACAATCCTGGAGCTATATTTGTACCGTATTTCCTGGATTCACCTGGTTGTTTTGCTCCTAAGCTGAGAATTCCAGTTAGCTTAACCTCAACTTCTACTTTTCCATCCTGTAATATTTGAAGAGAGATTGCATGAGCATTATAACAAATTCAACTTTGCACATAATATGGAACAATAAACCAGGACATAAAAGTACATTCAGAACAATCAATGTCTAATAATATTGATAGTATACAAATGAAAATTCCAACTTGCCTGATAGAAATGCCAGAAGAATCCATACTCATAATTAGCCACAGTGCAAAAAAAAGGATACTGTGAGCCTTCTAGATCTTCTAACTTCTGCTAAGCCAGACTTCCAATCTTGATGTTTGCACAGTATACCATGGTCTTCCTCATGTAATCACACACAATTTTCAATCGTTTCTACTCCCCCGGTAAATTTTGTAAAATGGGCATCTAAATACTTGACGTAGCCTAAACAATCACACCCCTGAAATGATTAATCCGTTTTAGCCCAACCAACACCAATCGAACAAAAAGACCTGAAATAATCAAATGGACAAAACCAGGAATCAAAACCAATCCTCACCTTTTTCAGAGAATGTGCATTTTTACCCAGGCCATCTTCTCCTGCATCAAAAGTATTTTTCCTGTATTATGGCTCATTTGGATCACCATATGGGACCACCATCTCAACAAAACTCAGCCTGTGAGCTACAGGTCTCCGGACCCCACTACCGTCAGTATATGCAATGAAATATATAACCAAACCCTCTCTGGGAGTGAAACCAACCCGAAAGTTCCACTGCAAACCAGCAATAAAATGAGAATAGGCATTTAAATTTGATACGAATAGAAAAACAAAACACTGTCAATCACATATCCTAATGAATAAAGAGTATTATTTGCCATTTCATAAAATTAACACGAAATTCTGGTCCTTCCGGCTGAATAATCTGTAGGGGCTTCAACTGATGGTTAGACAAAACAATCTTTTTACCTAGTTCTAAACTCAATTTCACAAATCAGTTAAAAGCACAATACCTCAGCTTCAATACTGTCAGCTCCAACTCAGATTCAAATCCCATTCAAGATTAACACACACCATCAACATCTACTTACCTGTATCTGCTCAGCCATCACCAACAGTTGCAATCCCAAATTTAGTCCCTGTAAGTCTTAGAGCACACACACACACCAGAACTTATTGACCCATCGTTGTAGCTTCTCTGGTAGCAACACCAACAACAGCTCTGAAACCACCACTGGTCGTGTCATACTATAGTGTGCTAGTTAGTCAGATCACATTAGCGTTTTTAATTAGTTGGACCATAGTAGCTGGATAGGGGCCGGGGCCGGTGGAGAAAATTTGAAGGCAGGTGTAGTGCCAAATATTTAGTTGGTTGTGTCATACTATAGTGTGCTAGTTAGTCAGATCACAATACCGTGTTTAATTAGCTGGATCATAATAACCGGAGGGGGCCGGGGCCAAAATTTAAAGGCATATGTAGTGCTCACAGTAAAAATCATATGTAGTATTATGGAAGGTACCACACTGTGTTAGAATTTGTAGTTTCATTAGTCAATATTGCTTGGAATTAGTCATTATAGACTCTTAATCGTTCTAATTTATATTGACAAACATAGATCTAAACAGATAAAAGAATAGTGACAAAGAGAATTAACCTTGTGTGGGTTTGCTTTTATGATTCCGGGCGCCCGACCATTGGTACCTTCGACTCACCTAAAATATTCTTACCCTAAAAGCAACTGAATTTCTCATCGTGTCATGAGTATCTGTGTAATAAGCACCATCAGAGTACAACCATGGTGAGAGAGAACCAATTCTAAGTACAACGACCTCAATTATTTGGTAGTGGAGGTGTCCAGCGAAAATAAACCTGTAGCTCCTTGTTAAAAAAGACAATAAACTTGTAGCTTGTACCCTGCGGTGGTTCTTAAGTCATCAAATAACAAAAATCTTAAGCATAAAACTTAATATTCCTGCATACATGTAGCTCTAGAGCTCAAGATTTCCAGCACAGTAAAAGAGACTTAACTAAGCCCATTAAATGGAAAGATTTTCAAGTAATTTGAGTGTGTTTTAGACCCTATATGGAAATCCAAGAGGAGCATTAAATTGGTGCTCTAAACCATGCTATACTGCTGAATAGAGACACTTGAAATATGAATGGTGCAAGAAAAACTCTTCATAGTAATCATGTGTAAATGAAACACATTTTTTGTCACTCACCTAATTAATTAAGCTATTCATTAGTCTGATTCCAACCAAACACGAATATGAATAATTTAAATTAAATTATTATTGTGGAACTTTTTACTATATCAAATTAAACATTCAAAACCAAAACTCGCAAGTTCTCAGATAATCTTACCCGTCCGTACACGATACCCTACCAGAAGAAAGCAATTTCTTCTCACCTTTTCTTATACACCGATCACCAGCTACACGACATGATATCTACCACCAGAGAAACTCCTTTCGCGGACCTTTACCACCATTACTAAAAATCAAAGTCAGGTGATATGCATAAGGAGTTAAAGAAGCACACCAGTAAAATTCTCAAGATTGAGATATTATCTTGAGCACGATCAGAAAGAGATCTGGTTTTTGAAGATTCGTAGTGATATCCTGAGCATAAAGATCAATAGATAGTTCAATGCTGCTATTAAAATATTAATGCACAACGGACATGAAAGAAAATCATATAGCAACCATATAGAGGGTATAACCAAATCCTTGAGAACTTTCAAGCCTTCCCATTAGTTGTTGTGCATTTTTCTTTTCTTCTAATTGCGGTTATCATGCAAGAAAAAAAAGAAGCAATAAAATAGTATCTGCATACGGGAAAGAATCAAATAATGGGAGAAACTCGACATCCCTTCAGCTACACTTGTTGACCAAAAACCTTGCCATGTCCCAATTTCGTAACAATCTTCTCTACTTTCGAAGCTTCCATTTTTTGACGCACAGTTTAGGAGGATGAGGAAAAGTTGATAGAACAAACAAAGTAAACACAATTATATAGGAAAAATTTGAGGTGGTATAGTAAACTCACGTTTCTGAGGATTGTAAGAAGATCTTTGTGTGACTATTCTCTTAATTTAAAAAGATACCTAAGTTGTCATCATCATCACTTCCTATCATCACTGAAAGTGAAAATTACACCCCGAAGAAAATCAAAAAGTGATCTAAAATCAAACAAAAAGAGAACCCTAAAAATCCCTGCAAAAAAAGAGCTCTTGAGCTCAATCGGGAAAAACAAAGTTTGGCAAAACCTTTTAATAAGAGAAGTACCAGTCACCACATTAGTTGAGCAATTTATTAATCAATTATTAGCAGTTGGAAGCATCCCTTTCTTGGATAGTCCACACATCAAAACATTATGAATACCTGCATCAGGAGGCAATCATCTCTATATTATTTCTTCATGTTGATGAACAAAAAACTTTTGTATACATTCATGAGTATCTAACCAAGTAGTAGAAAAGAGTATCAATAAACAACATAGTCTGTCCATAATTTGCAGCTTGTCAGTATATTGATTCATGCAAGTCATTTGATAATATGATTTGGACTAAATTCTTATAGCCGTAAGGACAAATGCTACCAGATTGACATGTGCAAAAAACTACTTAGATGTTACGATGACAAAATATATGCACGACCAAACAATTAGCTTTCATACTGCAAAAGTAGAATCTTAAGGCATATTCTAACTTCACTGTCTAATGCCACAAAATGATCGACCTAACATAGTCTTTTACTGAACCAGGAACCTGCATTAAATAGTTCATTAGTGTTTAAAGTATTTACATAATGCATAATGAGTAGAGATAAGGACCTAAATCACCTTGGTATTGGCTGCTCAATATTGAATTCATGCTTAGTGCACCACACTCCATCCTTCTCACTAACCACTCTGAACTTGCACCCACAACACGCTTAGTACTACCATACCACCCATTGTTAGCCATGATGTTAGATGGGGGTGACCTTGTACATATCTTTAGTTAAGTTCTTGCAAACATGTACAATCTGAATTACAATTACAGTTCTTGTGCCTATCGTGACGAACCTAATTTCGGTATCATGAAATATTTATGTTATAAATCAAACCCCTTGAAAACCCAAAACTAAAAAATCACAGGTAATCAACACCAAACCAATTGAAGGCCAGAAAATTAATAAAGGAGGAATTTTTCCCAATTAGAGATAATCATAGGTAATCAACAGCCTTTGCAGCAAGCAATACCTGTGTGTATGTAAGTGTTACATCTTCGGTGTAATTAAGCTGCAATCCCCGAGCTGCGGAAGCGAAAAGTTGATTTCATTCCTGTTTCAATTCGATAATCAATATTCTGTTCAAGAACTAAACAAAATCTTCGCGTCTATTTCACGGGAAGTACTACAAAGAAAAAATGAATAAAATCAATAGCAAATCCATGTCCGATGTATTATCACTGAGTATAAAGAAAAAGCAAAAAGAAATCAATGGGAAATCAAATCGATAGAATACCTCATATTAGGGAGAAACCGAACAACAAAAAATCTATTAAAAAAAAGAGCCTAGGGGTTAGAGTTCTTACCCAATCTTTGAATCAACAATGCTAATAGATTTCTATTTTTTTAGAATTGCTTTCTCAAAATCAGGTATATTTCTCCCGAAACCCTTTTCAAGTATGAGAAGATGTCGTGATTCACTGATTATCGAATGGTTAGGGGATTAGCAGGAACCCAAGAAATGGACAGAAGAAGTCGCTGCACCAAAACCAATCGGAATGCATCAATGGAAGCCAAAAAGATAAAAGATGATAGATGATACGAAGTTAAATAGATTAAATTCTGCAATATAGATTAAAAATCTCGGTTACTTGCAGGAGAGAAACCTACAATCGAAAAGCATTAATGGAAGAAAAAAAGATAAAAGATGATAGATGATACGAAGTTAAATAGATTAAATTCTGCAATATAGATTAAAAATCTCGGTTACTTGCAGGAGAGAAACCTATAGTGGGAATCAAATCAGGAAAGTATTTGTTTTTCTAGATAGCAAAGAAGACTTCGTCTGGGAACAGGAGATAAATTAAAGATCAAAAGAACAAACCAAGACCTGTCTACACTTATGGATCAGTCCTCAAGACATATGAACCTAAAATATTAAGAAATTGAAGTTCTTACAACATCTGGTCATATTTTCTTTATTTCCTTTAGAACTACTACCACCTAACCACTTCAAAAAACACCAAAAATCCCACGGCGGCACTACTATCAAGCTTATATAACAAAAACCATTCCAGTTGATGTAATGTGAAACTACGTGCACCTATGTGTCTGTGACTTTTGTCCAGTCTTAGAAGAATTCTCATTTCAGTTGGAAAAGAGCCCCAGATGGAAGTTCCTCCCGTCCAAATTGTTGGTGCTTTGGACGTTAGTGAACTTCTTCTATTAGTGACATATTTGAGATCCTTGTCATAGCACAATTCAGAATCGTAATTAAACAAATCAATACATCAAGTAATGCTAAGCTCGTAATTTTTGTTCAGACTCAAAACTGCGTAGTCTCTTTGATAACGGAAAGTAAGACAAAAACTCAATCACATGAACTCTTCAGCTTCAAGATACCAATCCAATCCGGCAAATATATTTACATGTGTAAGACCTAACTTCAGTACCATACAAATCATAAAAGATCCAGATATGTTGATCAGGAAGTGAATAAGAAACATAAAAAAATAACGAAATCAAACAATCCAATCAGGCATAATATAACTGGGATTGCATATACATAATTCTATTGAATCCTAAGTCTAAGATAATGACCTCAATGTTAATCTGTGTGATTTATTCTTGGACTATACAAATTAGCAATAGCAAAATTACATGAATAGATAAAATTTTATCAACTTCTGGCCTTAAGCCATGTTGCCTGGAGATGATTCACCAGATCGATTCTTCCCTGAATTGGATTCTGAAGGACTTGCAAAAGGGAATACTTGCCTATAAAATTTGTACTAAAAACAGATAACTATAATGCACATTTGAATAAATCTATAGCCGAGTTAAGTCTAAGAGCATAAGCTAAGCTAAGAATAATTTAGAACTTAGCAGCCAACCAATGGTTAATTATAGTCGCAAAGATTATGTAAGTGGCAGTGTTTGTAATCCAAAATATTCAAACAACATCTGCGAGTCATATTCACATTCACGTCACTGGAAAGTAATCAACATGCCATGTAACACTCTCTAATATGTTATCACTACTACCCGAATCGGTGTTTATCTTAATCCGACCATCACCAGCACTCCTGGCCATTAGGTTTTGTCATTGACTGGGCATTCGCAAGGCATGTCAATAAACCAATTAATAACATTTGTAGAGACCAATGAACAATCATGTGTAAGTTCTTTTCGTTTCCAACGATCATGTGTATATCAGATAACAACCATCTAATAAAAAGTTCCACCAAATAAAATGTTCA
Source organism: Papaver bracteatum (assembly GCA_023529315.1). Taxonomy (NCBI): domain Eukaryota; kingdom Viridiplantae; phylum Streptophyta; class Magnoliopsida; order Ranunculales; family Papaveraceae; genus Papaver; species Papaver bracteatum. The sequence continues at coordinate 508,234 of JAJJWX010004825.1, forward strand.
AGAAACTTAAAGAGAACACACAAAAGTAAATACAAATCTACTATCAACTTTGCCTCTCTTCTCAAATTTTCTTCAACCAAAAATATTAATCTATTATCGAAAACCAAACAAATTAGAAAGACACAAATCTAATTCACATAAAATTCAATCAAATTAGGGGAAATAAAACACCTCAAGGGAGCCTCGAGACTACCAAAAGGATTTAAAACTCTAGAAAAGCATCTAAATTCCAATAACAATTACATACCTTATACTTTGGAGAGTTAATTTTTGTACTCTCAACTTAAAGCTCCATCCTGGGTTAGAATATGAGAGAATAAAAGAGTTGTTTGGTTAATGAATCAGTTATTCAAATAATTATTATTCAGTTTTCAGGGTTGCAGAGAAGAATGGAAGCAATATAAAAAAAACCGAAATTGTATACGTAAATCTTACTCTCCAACTGTAAGTTGGTTCTGACCCTAAAATCTAACTCTCAACATCTTAAACTGAGTGGAATTATCAAGTTTATCAATGATGTAAGTATTCAACAGTTGAATGATATACCATTGCACCATTAGTAGTACACATACATTACCCCTCTTCATCGCCTTTCTGATTCAACTTCGCTCCCTAAGTCACAAAATCAAGCCATTGTTATTATTTTTTACAGAGACAGTTGAGAAAGAAAAAAACACAAAATCTATTAGATTTTAGGCATCAATGCCCTGAAAACGGAAATTCAGCACGATTAATTCGAAGAAACCTAACCATTGTATATACAAAAAACTGAACCGGAATGACAACAATGGCATGGGGCGATGAATTTACCTGGAATAAACCCTAATCCTTTCTAATCTTCTAAACCTATCTTCGAAATTCATCTCAATGAATCACCAATTGAGATGTTAGTAGGCTCTCGAGTTCGAATTCCAGCATTACCATTTAGGGTTCGTAGGTTGAAAAAAGAATTCTTCATTCCCAACATTAACCCATCCTACAATTGATTGATGGTACCTCAACTGATTTGAATCCAACCCAAAAAATTAGGGATTACAGCACAGCTCAAGAAATCCCCTATCACAGCACAGCCGCAAATTTGTTGTTTTTCATTGCGATCTTCATACAACTCAACACTGCACCGATTGATTTCCGTACTGTTATTAACAGTATTATACCTGCATCAAACAATCAAAATACAATTATCAACACACAGAATCGCGACCGAGATTTAGTTTTTCAGAAGTTGATAGTTAATAACGAAGAAGAAAACGGTCTTCTTAATTTTATAAAAATCTCCCCTTTAAGAACCCTAGATACCGTATAAGAAGAAAAATTAGGGCTATGTTTTATGTGGATTATCTTTTAAGAAGGATTGGGTGTTTCAATTATTTTGATTCAGACCTCTTTGATATTATTTTGGTCTCAAAAAACAACAACAAAGAATTAGAACATGGAAAGGGGATGCAGAGAAATGAAATCCGTACCTAAGAAGAATTTGTTTGTATATCTGTTAACGAAGCAATAAAAAAGTGAGTGAAGATCAGAAAATACGATGACATGAGAACGACGGATTTTGGTGATGATTGAATCACCATTGCTGCTCGTGGAGGCAAGGTTGGAGAGGAAAGTGGAGAAAAGAATCGGAGGTTCACTCTCTCTGCTCGTGGTTTTTAAGAGCATCTACAAGAGAGGGTGGAGGTTTTATTTTTTCATGACACATCGGATTTTAGACCCTCATTTATATTAAATTCATCTCCAATAGTGGGTCATAGAAAATATGAAGGGTGTTAAAATAAATATGAAGGTCTTAGAGAAGGTCTTATTTATACCTTGAGAATGACCTCCACATCATCATTTTAACTATTTTTTAATTTTTAATTATGAACCAATAGGAAAGAGGGAATCAATTTTATCATTATCCAAAACAACAAATTTTTAAAATAAGACCTCATACTATTGGAGATGGTTCATGAACAAAACATTATTATTTTTGCCACATACATATGACCCCATAAATAAGGATCTAAATAAAAATTTCACATAAGATTTTTAGCGCTCACTGTTGGAGATTCTCTAATAGGCTAGCCTTTTAATAAAGAAGAGAATAATAATCTCGAAAAGATACAGTGTATACGTGCTTAATTATAGCCAAAACAGAACCGACCGATCCGGGCCACAGGATCGAATCTCAACGGCTACGAATTACTCCCCCGGCCGTTTTTTTATAGGCCACAAGATCCTCGATCCGACGAACATATTTGTCCCGGCCATAACCACCATATTTCTTAAGCGGGAGACTAGGTATCACGCCATCCTGCGGCCGGCGCTCAACCTCTCGTCGATTTTTTTCAAATCAAAAATGGAGATTTACTTAAGTTTTGTTTATTGTTCATTTATTTGTTCAGTCAATCAGTATCTTCTCATGTAATTTTAGTTTGTGGTCATAACAGAATGCTTCCAATGTTTAATTGGTCAGTGTCATATTATAGTGTGTTAGTTAGTCAGTTCACAGTAGAGTGTTTAATTAGTTGGATCATAATAGCCGGCAGCCGGGACCTACGGGCCCGGCGGTGGATAAAAAATTTAAAAGCAGATATACTGCTCAAATATTTAGTTCGTCGTGTCATATTATATTGTGTTAGTTAGTTGGCTCACAATTGAGTGTTTAATTAGTTGGATCATAGTAGCCGGAAAGCCGGGACCTACGGCCCCGGCGGCAGAGAAAATTTAAAAGCAGATATAGTCCTAAATATTTAGCTGGTCGTGTCATATTATATTGTGTTATATAGTCGGCTCACAGTATAGTGTTTAATTAGTTGGATCATAGTAGCCGGAAAGCCTGGACCTACGGCCCCGGCGGTCGAGAAAATTTAAAAGCAGATATAGTCCTAAATATTTATTTGGTCGTGTCATATTATATTGTGTTATATAGTCGGCTCACAGTAGAGTGTTTAATTAGTTGGATCAAAATAGCCGGAAAGCCGGGACCTACGGCCCCGGCGGTCTAGAAGATTTCAAAGCAGATATAGTGCCCAAATATTTAGTTGGTCGTGTCATATTATAATGTGTTATTTAGTCGGATCACAATAGATTGTTTAATTAGTTGGATCATGGTAGCCGAAAAGCCGGGACCTACGGCCCCGGCGGTGGAGAAAATTTAAAAGAAGATATAGTGCCCAAATATTTAGTTGGTCGTATCATATTATATTATGTTCATTAGTCGGCTCACGATAGAGTGTTTTATTAGTTGGATCATAGCAACCGGAAAGCCGAGACCTATGGCCCCGGCGGTGGAGAAAATTTAAAAGCAGATATAGTGCCTGTTTAATTTTTTGGATCATGGGAGCCGGAAAGCCGGGACCTACGGCCCCGGCGGTGGAGAAAATTTAAAAGAAGATATAGTGCCCAAATATTTAGTTGGTCGTATCATATTATATCGTGTTCATTAGTCTGCTCACAATCTAGTGTTTTATTAGTTGGATCATAGCAGCCGGAAAGCCGAGACCGGTGGAGAAAATTTAAAAACAGATATAGTGCCCAAATATTTAGTTGGTCATATCATATTATAGTGTGTTAGTTAGTCGGCTCACAGTAGAGTGTTTAATTTTTTGGATCACGGGAGCCGGAAAGCCGGGACCTACGGCCCCGGCGGTGGAGAAAAATTAAAAGAAGATATAGTGCCCAAATATTTAGTTGGTCGTATCATATTATATCGTGTTCATTAGTCTGCTCACAATCGAGTGTTTTATTAGTTGGATCATAGCAGCCGGAAAGCCGGGACCGGTGGAGAAAATTTAAAAACAGATATAGAGCCCAGATATATAGTTAGTCGTACCATATTATAGTGTGTTAGTTAGTCGGGTTACAGTAGAGTGTTTAATTAGTTGGATCATAGTAGTCGAATTGGCCGGGACCGTGGAGAAAAATTACAGATAGATGTAGTTCCCACATCAAATTATGTTAGTTCATCCTGTGTGTAATAATCGGGAGAATATGTAGTTAGTCGGATCATAGCAGAATGGTCCCAATATTTAGTTGGTCGTGTCATATTATAGTGTGTTAGTTAGTCAGGTCACAGTTGCGTGTTTAATCAGTTGGATCTCACATAGCCAACATATTTTCAAGTGTTTCCAGAAGCATCGCACATGAATTTATTATAAAGTGTCTACCTGAAAATTTTAGTATTGAATGCCACTATTGAACCAACTGTACATATATTACAAACATTACCAATACCTCCATTTTTCGTTGTCAATATATACCACACCAACATTCTTCTGTGGATCCTTCACAAATCTTAGTGTTATGTTTCCCTCCATCGTAATGCAAAATAGAAACCTCATTCTGGTGAAATATAAATCAACCAAAATTATAATACCTTTTTTGCAACCAAAGAAGCAGACAACTTTATCGGCAATCTAGATTCTCGTTCAATGTTGCGAGGATCTACAACAACTTACATACGAAGTACCCAGATAACAAACTAAACAGTGAGTATCTCAACCAAAACAGAAACAACACTTTTAACATATGTAGTTAATTGAGAAGGCTCACAAAGAGGGTCATTTGGTTGAGCTGCTAGTGGTGTGCGGTATTGCTCTCCGGTGATGCTCTTTTGGTCTTCCTTGCAGAGATTGATGTGGCTGAATTTAGGTCCTGATCCCAACAAAGTAAACCACTTTTCACCTTTAGGTGGGGGTGTAGTTTGATTTTTACTGTGTTTTATAATGTACAAATATACAAATATAAAGTTAGTTAAACCATGCAACTGAAACATATAATTTATTTTTTGTAAGGAATCAATAAGAAAACTCGTGAAAATTTAATGGATACTGATTAAATCATAAATAAAGATAACCACCAGAAGAAAGAGACAAATAAATATGGTTAGGCATACAGATAAGAGGTCGTGACTGGTGAGATTAGATTCACCACAATATGTATATTACGCTGACCGATGTATTTGCCGATAATTGGAATTATTGGACAAACGATGGGCTACTAACAACAACTTCCATGCATGTGGTCTAAACCTGGAAACATAGAGAGGGGGAGATAGGTTTATGGAGGGATTTAGGGCATAATAAGAGTGGCGAATTACCTCATTGTGAGCTATGGTGTTTGATTACCATGTGAGCCTATAAACATCCCCACAGAGGATTTGTAATCATAATTTTGAGTATCCTGCACCGAAAACCAATCACCTACATAAGAACCCAATAATAAGCCCCACTAAGAGTGTTGAGGATTTGTAATCATAATCTCCAAACCATTAGGCTCACAAACAACTTATTAACAAAAACATCAAACACACATACATGGGAATTACCTACCATAACCTAAGATTCAAGAGCATGACTCATCCACAGAAATCTCTGCAAGGAAGACCAAAAGAGTATCACCGGAGAGCAATACTGCACACCACCTGTTCGTTTATGTCTTTCTAACTGAAATAGGGTTAGTATTTTCATCTTTAATTACAGATGCCTCTGGGAGCACTACATATTAGATATAGAAATACTAACACATATCAATTAATACTGGACATATAAATGAAGGTAATCATGTTGAACATGGATTGCAAACATCCCCACCAGCTTAAGTGCAGATATTTCGAAGATCATCTCCATTTCCCTGCAACAGAAATATGCCAAAGATTAGAATACATATAAGATATTTCCGAGAGGCATAGTCTGTAAAAAAATATGTTGAGCATATTAAAGACAAAGAGAAACACAAAAATACCGTGTCTCCGAATTACGTTCTCTGAATTTCATAGCAACCCTATCAACAACATCAGCATATCAAATTCCACCAAAACCCTTGATTGCATCCATCTCAGACCAACAACGCATCTCTTTGTTGTAAACTCCAAGAAAAAAAATACACAACAACAATTTTACAAATTTCCAACGCACAAAAAATTAGAATTGCAGGATATACAGTCCGGCAAAGGCTTGCATCCAAATCGTTATCAGAAACGACTAAACACATACAATACAGCAACTCACCAGTATTCCAATTTTTGGGCTGCAGTATTCAATTTCATGGCACCGTTAACTGGTTTTTATCGATCTAACCATTTTTATCTCAGTCTTGATTCACAAATGACTTCATCACAACTGCCACCTTTCTACCCAATTGTAGCTTCATATTCTATCACCGAGTACAACAAAACACCAGCAACTTTATTGAACCAACATCACTGCGATCACCAAAATTTGTACTGAAAGTGGAAACTAAACATGTGTGCTTCATGTATTAATGTTTGTTAGTGTATTAAGAGACTGTTGGTTTGTATAGCACATCTAGATACAATCTAGACGCACGCGCGATGCGCCTGCCATTCTGTTTCAAACAAAATCGAAATTTTCTATCAAACAGTTCCATTTATACAAAAGAACTCCATCTAACAGAACCGCATATTCATAATAGCATCCAAAAGCTTTGTATGTGTTCAATCTGCAGGTTGAAAAAAAAAGAGTATTATAATTGAGATTTTCCTTCAATAGCCGGTGAATCTGAAACTTCCAGGTTTCGTAGGCAGATGGCCTGTTTCCAAATCTTCGCATTGAGAACAGAGATCAGCACCTATTTTGAGCTAAAAAGCTAATCTTCAAGTTTATTTTATCTATTTTTTCATGTGAAAAAGGTTTTATCTAAAAAGAACCTACCGGACACTGGCTTCATCTCCCATCTTGCGCTATAACATATGATGTTGACAATTAAATCTCTCGCCCCTACCAAAGCTTTGACAACAGCTTATTTGCGTGACTCAGACGCATGCTCCTAAAATTGGTAGAAATCCAATCAACAATCCCATGTTAAAACAAATCCGCTTAGTAATCAATCCCTAAATTAATCAAACATAGTAACATACAGTGAAATCATTCATAGGTCGAATTAAAAAAACTTAATTTGAAAGCAATATACATTTATATCTCTGTACCTGGTTAGTGCCCATCTTACTTCCATCAAGAGTAGCCTTCTTTAATTCATAACCATTCTTGCCAGCTTCTCCTCCTCCCTCTTTCTTCTCACCTCTAACACCACTACCTTTCCCCTTTTCACCACCACCATCTTTTCCTTTGTCATCGTCTTTCTGGGTGAAGCAGATTTCTGAATTTTTCATGCTCCCTTTCACTCACTTTCTTAACTCCGATCAGAAATTCATAATCCAGTGATATATTGGAACTCAGACTCACAACACAAACATAAGAAGGCTCTGAACTTTAAATAGGGTCTGAACTCTAAAGCTTGAGAGTATCCTCTTCAATTATGCACAAACAAAAGTCAAAAGAACAATGTAAAAAGAGAGGATGAGAAACCCATTTACATATTCCACCAGTTCACTTCAGCTGAAATTATGCATTTCCTGTTCTCAACTGCATACAGCTCAACTTAAACAACAGTTCCAACATCATTCCCTTAATTCTTGGCTCAACACAGCAGCCACTTCTATCCCAGGTACTCAAATGTGGCTGCAATACATTGAGCATCACTGCCTATTGGCCCTATTCCCTATAAACCTCATTGCTGCATCACCTGAAATTTCTCAATTCCAGCACAACAAACCCATTTATATCTCTACATTACATTCAACATTTCTTATCTGCCAACACAAACCCTTGGCAATTACCCTCAACAGCACATACCACCTGAATTGGTTTGTTTCTCCACATCATCACCAACGCCTCAGTTGCACATACCACCAGTACCTAACATGCCACCACCAGAACCTGCTTTGCACTACCATTAGCAGCATCACAGTACCACAACAGCTCTCTACCACTATCTCTGGGACCATTTCCTATAGTTCTTCATCTAATAACACTCTGTTATCCAATGGAGCTCCATGAGTCTTACGGGACTGCACCATGAAGAATCAAATAATAGGAATCAAGAATTATTTGATTACTAAAAAACATAAGGAACTAACTTACTTTCAAACGAATATTCAAGTAAAAATTTCAAACTGTAACAACTTCCAAATGCTTTTAGAGACTAAAAAACATTTAACCCTCTTGACCATCACAATCTTCTCCACTAAAACAAATGCACCCTTTCCGTAAAGCAAGCACTATATATAACACCGTTGCTACCTTGATCGAGATTGAGCTTGTACCACATGGATCAGTGCTACCTGGAAAGAAACAAACTTGCAAGGATTGACGATTGGGTTCAGTGCTACCTGGAAAGAAACAATCTTGCAAGGATTGACGGTTGGGTCTCTTGGGAGAGCATTACAACGCCATTATTATTATTTTTACCTATCCTACATGCTTTGTTCTAACCACCTAATACAAATAGAGATAGAAAGAGTTATAATTTTGATAGAAAGTTGTTTAAAAGTACAAAAGTCAAGCTTCTATGTTATATTCTCGTACATGTGGAGATTTAACTTATATAGTAGCTTTATAATTTACCTTTGGTATGCCGGGTAGCACCAAATTTTTGCTTCACTAGCTGAAGTACAGATTTGAAACACTTCACCATGCTTCAAATTCACAACCTATTCGAATAGAAGCACTTTCCATATTGGCAGGCTTCTATGTTCTTCTTACATTCTATCACTAAATTTATCCTCCTCTAAACCAATAACATGCTCCACATTAACTTTGAATCTCTTAATATTGAGTTTAAGTTCCTTAAACTCATCGTCATCCTCAAACTGACCTACCCTAGTTTTCTTGGTTGCTTCTTTTAACCTGTTGCTGCCACACTGAAACTTAAAATATAAAACATTATTATTGCAATTTTTCTTCCATAGAAGTAAAATAATTTAAAAACAAACAACAAAAAAGCATCCGAAGATCCGAGACAAAAACCGCAAAAGAGCTTAATATATGTATTTGCTTTTCTTATCCCTGAAAATACAGTGGTGCTACAGATACTGCTTTCTGCAAATAATTGATGCGCAAGTGTTAATTATAAAGCGTAAGTTCAGAAATCTATGCAAGAGAAGAAAAGAACCTGAAGATGCAAACTCAGTGTACCCCGAACATGTGCTGGCCTATGATCACTTCCCTTTCTTGTGCCCAACATGTAACAATATGAGCTCCAACTAAGAATTTTGTGTTCTTTTACATGATTGTGTATACCCTACAAATCCAAAGATAAAGGCACAAAGCAAGTAGCTTAGTTATCGAATTAAGGGAATCCAGAAAGTATATGTTCTATTATGATGTGAATGAAAATTCATATTATTTGATCATCCCCATCAACTGATTTCTCGCCTAAACGCTAACCCAGATCAGTGAATACTACCCAATATCCAGTTCTTTCTCCACTTCAAATTCTTCTGAACTCTTGGTAAATATCCAATTTGTGTCGGACAATTTGTGTCCTTCAACGGGTGTCCTTTGTTTCTCTCTTTATGACTCAATTTTATTTTGCTCCAAATCGATTTCCATGCAAAGAATTCACATCGAAAACAAACCAATATCCCTTGATCCTAAATCTCATCCGCTAGTCACCTAAAAAGACGACAGTAAGATCACATTATATCTTTATGTATAAAACACACATGACCTTTGTTTGTGCTACCAAGGTGGCACAGCACATGCATTCTCCTTATGCAGATACCCCTCTTAGATTAGTCAAGCTTGGCAGCCCCTACCAAAAATTTTGAAAAAAATGAAAGCAGGATACCTAGAAGAGCTTGGGTCTACCACGGGGAACAATCAGGTGGAACATGCAATATTGAAAACCTAATAATGAGCAATGTATAAACACAAAGAGAACAATCAGAACAAAAAAAAATAAAAATCTAACAATATAATTCTAGGTTTATATATATTACCTTGTTCTGATTCCGCTTTGCCTCATAAATCATAAAATAAAAGTACTGAAAAAAAAATCAACAAACTGTTCTTTGGAATCCGAACAGAAAAGAAAGAAAACGCAAAAGAAAAAAAAGGAAGAAACCAAAATTCTAAAGTTTTGAGAGAGTAATACTGGGAGGGATATTTTCATGCACTATAAGATTCCTTATCACAAATATAGTGCTCATGATTTCTTTGGCTTAAGCTTTAGTAAATTGATTTAACTTTTGCTATCTTATGTTTTCGCCATGCGTCTGCTTCTTTTTCCTCCTGTAGTTGCAGAGATTCAACTATTAAGCAACAAAATCACAAACCTAACATAAATCTTCAATAAAATCAGTTCTTCGATTTTCTCAGTACATTCGTCAGCTTTAACCTTTTAGAAAAAGAAATTGAATGAGCTTACCGAAGAAATTATATTCAACAACAAAGAACAAAAGTAATATGAACAATAGGTATTTACCTGTGTTGTCAAGAAAAACAATACCTTTCTACAATCCTTGGAACTGTATTTTGAGCATAAAAACCTATGTATCCACCCTACATATGACGATTCTCTTGTGAATTGGAGACAATAAACAAATCATGCACATATAAAGAATTGTGCACTAATTATATCCAAGACGAATACTTTTCTCCTTTCAATTTACAAAATAACGCCATATCCTTACCTCCATACAATCTTCTGAATCATCGTGTTAAGTCCAGAGCATAATCTACCACATGTTATGATACACAGTATAGAAAATAGAGGTTATCTGGTCCTTTTTTAACCATGTTTAAGTTACACATCTAACTAAATAATATACATGTATATGCGAAAGCAAAGGAGAGTTTTGAAGAAATTTTTTTATCTAATTTGTATCTAATCATTAGTTAACAATAAAATATTATTATAACCTTTTAAGTTCACACTGTGATTTATTATTATTAGAAAATTACACAGAGATATGGGTTGGAAGCCTAGACACAAGCTGGGCACCAACTCCTCTTTGGATAGCAACGCCTAAACGATGAAAAATAAAACTACCTAAGCCACAGATAGCGTCATTACTGCACGTAACTACTTAAAAGATGGTAATCATGATGCTGCGCAGCAAATCCATGTAGCTACTAATAAAATGGTATCAGTGATGACCCTGGGACTCCCATTCATCAATGTCAGTGATGAAATTTGTTCAAGTGCATTAACGAAGTACAATTTGCTAATGTTGAAGGTAATGTTCCTCCTACCAATTTCTAAGCTAACTAAAGATACTAAAGTTCTTGAAGGGAACCAAAATTCCTAGAAATTTCTCCATTGAACTTGTTGATTCGGAATCATAAATTTCAGAACAAAGGGTTCCTGCATTAACGAACATTAATAATTTGGTAAATTTAAGAACAAAGGGTTCCACCATTAACGATCGATTGAGAAAATTTATATTCCAAATTTCAGAAACTTAAGGATCGTTCGAGCAAATTTTGTAAGTGGTCATAGAACAATTAGGGTTCTTTATCCATACAATAAATAGCAATATAATGGTAGCTTTTTTTGTCCTCCTCCTTATTTCGCTTCTCTTGTTTTTATTATTCTTCAGCTGAGGTAGCAGAACATCCGTCAGCGACTCATCGTCACCACCTCCATTACAAACATCTTCTTCACCTCAGGTATTGTGACTATCGATAACCACCGCTTCCATTAAAAACTTTTTCTCAAGATGAAGAAGGAAGAGTGACAACATATTACGAACTTGAATTTTCGATGGTATCAAAAGCGCATAGCTGTGAATCCAAATCCAGTGATTCGTTTTTATTCTACATGAAGAAGAGTAAAACAAACTTCAATTGATTAAATCAAACAATTCAATTGATTAAATCAAACAAATTTGTGACAATAATTTGTCCAATTGAAATTGGAAAACAATCCTAATAAGGTTGTTTTTTTTTATATCAGTAATTTCCAGTTTGGATTTGATGTCAAGAAACTTAATGCTAAGAGACCTATTGTCTGTAAGTAGAATCAATTGCAGACAGGTCTGTGATGAATTATAAAACCCACAATCAAAATCACTAAATTCACAGAACCCACAATTCATATTTTATCAAAATATTTTACCTAATTGAAAATTCAACTAAATTTGCTACAACGCTAAATAATAAAATAGCACATTATGTACCTGCAATTGATTGTACTTGCACATTATCTTTTCTTCTTCCCCTGCAAATCGAACAAACAATAAAACACACACTAATTAACACAAACACATTTAATAGAAAACGATATTCTTACACGAACTAAGAAAAATTATGCTCAATAACATCTGATCTACATCATAGTTAAAATACCAAAACAACAATTTCAGAGGAATCAATTAGGTTTTCTAATTTGACATACTCATAATTTCCAATTGATTCCCAAGAGATTTGAACAGAGAAAAAGAAAAGGAAGAAGATGAGTAGTAAAGAATAGGTTAGGGTATCCTTCAGAAAATCGATCTCAAAATAGAACTCAAAATATCCCCTATATCCGCGTTATAAACAATAAGAATTTGAAAACGAAGAAATAGATCTCACAGAGTTGAGAAAACGAAGAGTTCTGTGTGTGTGTATTCAGACCGAACCTAAAAAAAAAAATAGATCTCACAGTATCGGCGGTATAAACGATAAGAATTGGAACGGACGGACGGATCTGTCTCCCAGAATTATATCCCAAGATCGTTCGAACGTAAGTATCCCTGGACAACGATATATTGTGGCCGCAGGATCGTCGAATCCGACGGACACCTTTGTCCAGGAGACAAATACAACATCTTCTTAAAGGGGAGATTTCTGAATATAAATTTTGTTGCTTTTCAAAAAAAAAATTCCCTTTCTTTTCTTGGAGGTCAGGTCTTACGCCCTGTTCTTTCTGTGTTTTTGTCTTCCTTTGATTAATATAATTACCCGGGTTTGGTCTAAAAAAAGAACAACAAAATTTAAGGGCAACAAATAGAGGTTTATTATACAGGGATGGTTATCATCCGGGGTTTCCATATTATTATTCATAATTTTTGTTATCTAATGTGCAACGCGTTTATACAATAATATTTTTAAAAAAATGTTTACATAATTCAAATTATTAGCTATTAGTCAATTATATAAATCATATATTATAATTTGCGTTGTTATTTATTACTCATTTATTGTTATAGAAGGGTAGCCACCAAGGCTTTTATTAAAAAGCAGAAAAATGTTCAACTTACATCATCAGTAGAGGGCGTAGGCAGCCGCGCAACAAGCTGGGCACCTACCCCTTTCTGAATAACAATTCCTAGTCTATGAAATAGGGAACTTCTTACTTTAGAATTAGCATCTTGATTCGCCATACAGTTCTTCAAACGCTTCAGAAGGGTTTCTGCATCATCACTCAGACCCCCAAAAGTTGTACATGCAAAAATTCCAAACCCATACCCGTGTTCAGTGCACTTAGATAAATACTTGTTACGCTTGCGCGTAATGGCTTCTGAAATGGCTTGCCCAAGTGTAAAATTGCGATATCTGATGTTGGTAAAGGGGGAGACAATGGTGACGTCAAAGCAAACATCACGCCCATTCTCCCAATTATACACTAATACATACGCTGGTATCAACCCTGAGCCAATTGATACTTCTTTACGTGTTGTGACTGACGACTTGTAACATATGTCACTAACCAGGTCCCGGACTAGGTTGTGTCTAAATTTTGAGCCGACATCTTTAGCGCAATGTAATGTGTGGTCTCCGTAGATGTCCATAGGTCGACCGCAGCAGGTGAATAGGGCATCTTCAGTGAAGAGAGGGATACCTAACATGTAGCACAATACCGAGCGAAACTGTCTTGGTCCCACTGATTGATTAAGATCACTGATGGGTATTGTTATTGTTATTATTAAAAAAAAAAAAAAAAAAAAAAAAAACCTAATACATTTCTGTAGCAGGTAGCCTAGCAACAAGTTGGGCGCCCACACCTTTTTGAATCACAATACCAAGTCTATAAAAAAGAGAGTTACAAAACTTGTTAGAGGAATCAAATATTATTATATAATTTGTAAGAGGAATCAAAACTTATAATAATAATAAAAGAATGGGCCCTAGCTTAGCTGGTCATCCCCATTCCCCAAAGTTTCATGCGTTCCAGGAGGTCCCAAGTTCAAGCCCCCAATGGCGTAATATTGCAGGAATTAACATGGAAGGTAGTGTTAGTTTTCCCCCCTTGTGACACAATCTCAGCCTCCCCCATCCGCTTCGGCTCCCTTGGCTAGGTTACCCATGAGGCTCGCTGGTAGGTTAGCATAGCAACCTGTTCAATTAATGTAGTAGTATGTTGTTGGAGCTTAGCTTGTTAGGCTTCCAACTAATTAATTAAATGATATAAAAAATTTATTTTAAAAAAAAAGTTATATAATCAATATTATTATATAACTTGTAAGAGAATCAAAACTTGTTATTATTATAATTTGTATTTTTATTATTAATAAAAATAACATTTATTAATACCACTATTCGAAGCCAATAGCCCTTGCCCTTCCTGCGGCAATTTGATGGATGCCTTTGGAGACCATGCACGGCATTGCGCAAATGAAGTAGGGCTCAAGTTTAGGCACAATCTTGTTCTAGACATACTTGCTGATATTTTCCTCAAGTGTGGAGTAGCGGTTCGCAAAGAAGTCGCCCTAGGGATTTTGTCAAACAATGACCCTAATCCGAGACCAGCAGACATTATGGTATATGGGAGAATGGTCGCGACACATGCCTCGACATCACAGGGGTTTCTCTCTTCTCAGGAGACGGAGCCCATAATTTTACTCCGGGCTAGGCTATCTCTAGAGTTGTTACTCGCAAAGGCAAGAAATACCTGGATAAATGCACAGCTCTCGGCTATGGCTTCAATTTTTTTGCCTTCACCACTTTAGGAGAACTCAACGAAGAAGCGGTGATATTCTTGAAGAGACTCAAGAATTGCATGTTAAACCATGATATAAATGACAACGTAGGAAGGTTTATCTTTCACAGAATCAGTTTTACTATTCAGAAGGGGGTGGGAGCTCAGCTTGTGGCGAGACTCCCAACCAGCTACGTGTAAACTTTACTTTAGATATTTATAAGAGGAATCAAATATTATTATTATTATTATTTATTTTTTTATGATAAAGTCACCTCTGAGGGCATTTATTGGATGTAAACAAATAAATATTCATACAGAGTTTGTTGGTAGACGAGCTACCAACTGGGCACCAACACCCTTTTGAATTGCAATGCCTATTCTATGAAATAGAAAGTTTCCAGTGCCACTAGCATAATTATTATTATTATTCAAAATTTATTTATTATTGGATAAAGAGTATTACAAGAAACTGGTTGGAAGCTCAACAAGCTGAGCTCCAACAGCGTACTACTACATTAGTTGAACAGGTTGTCGTAATAGCCTACCAGCGAGCCTAATGAGGAACCAGCCAAGGATATCATGTACTGGTACTAGCCTATAAGAGTACTACATTATTATTTTATTTATTTTTTAAATATTTTTGTTTAGTTTAAATATTACTTATATTTGATAAATATTATTACATGAAACTAGTTGGAAGCCTAACAAGCTAAGCTCCAACGACATACTACTACATTAATTGAACAGGTTGTTGTGCTAACCTACCAGCGAGCCTCATGGGTAACATAGACAAGTAAGATGAAACGGCGGGAGGGGGGCTGATATTGTGTCACAAGGGGGGCAAACTAACACTACCTTTCATGTTAATTCCTGCAATATTACGCCATTGGGGACTCGAACCTGGGACCTCCTGGAGCGCATTAAACTTTGGGGAACGGGCATGACCAGCTAAGCTAGGGGCACGTTGGTCATCATACTACTACTAATAATAACCTTCCATGTTATTATTATTATTATTATTATTTTTTATTTATTTTTTATTATAAAACACCACCTCAGAGGGCCTAAATTGAACAAAAGAGATAGTTATTACACAGGATTGGCGGGGAGTCTAGCATGCGCTCCCACGCCTTATTATTATTTTATTAAAAAAAAGGCGCCTCACAGGCTTTTATTAAATCATGTCGATGTCGAACTCAATATTACAAGAAATGGCAGGTAACCTAGCAACAAGCTGGGCACCCACACCTTTTTGAACAACGATCCCTAGCCTATGAAAAAGAGAATTGCCTGATTTAAAATTGGCATCATGTCGAGCCATACAATTCCTCAATCTCTTCAGAAAAATCACAAAATCCGAACCCAGCTCACCGAAGGTGGAAAAAGCCAACACACCGAAACCGTATCCGAGAGAAGTGCAAACATCTAAGTATTTGTTGTTCTTACGGGTGGTAGCTGCAGAGATGGCATGACCTGGTAAAAAGTTGCGCGTCTTGGCACTAGTGAAAGGAGAGACCCCAGTGACATCAAAACAAACATCCTTGCCATCTTCCCAATTATAAACCATGACATCCGCCGGCCTGAATTCCTTGTTGTTAATGACGCCCAAAGAAACCTCCTTCTTGGCCACAACACCAGCTCGGATACACATATCAGCTAGGATATCTTTAACTAAATCATGCCTGAATTTAAGTCCAACCTCACTAGCACAATGGATGGCGTGGTCACCAAAGATATCCATAAGCTTACCACAACAAGAACATTTGCTATCTTTCTCAAAGAGGGGTATAGCCAATCGATATTTCAAGACCGAGCTAAATTTATTATTTTATTATTATTATTATTTATTATTATAAATTATTTTTCCAAATATTATTACATGAAACTAGTTGGCATCCTAACAAGCTAAGCTCCAACGACATATTACTACATTAATTGAACAGGTTGCTGTGCTAACCTACCATCGAGCCTCATGGGTAACCTAGCCAAGGGAGCCGAAACGGCGGGAGGGGGGGCTGAGATTGTGTCACAAGGGGGGCAAACTAACACTACCTTCCATGTTAATTCCTGCAATATTACTCCATTGTGGACTCGAAACTGGGACCTCCTGGAGCGCATTAAAATTTGGGGAACGGGGATGACCAGCTGAGCTAGGGGCTCGTTCTTATTATTATTATGAAAAGGGGCCATAAAGGCTTTTATTAAGAAGAGAAAACAAATAAGAGTTTACAGAGATTTGGCAGGGAGACGCACGACAAGTTGCGCCCCGATGCCCCTTTGAATGATAATGCCTAAGCATATATTTTATGGAAACATAGCATTACATGGATGTTTACAAGATAATCAAGAACATCATAGATTCCCCAGACAGAACAGATGCCCAAGCAGAGGAATAATACCTTCGGTGAACTAGATAAATGGGAGGAGACCTTAATAATTACATTAGGTAAATTGCTTCATCTTAAAACTAGAAAAATACAAATACAAATACAAACAAAGATGCAAATAAATCACGGATAGAAAGAGCAATGAACTGCAATAATTTCCATTTTTTTATAGGAAAGTTGGTACAAACCGGAATAAATTCCAACAATTTCAGACAGTTGTCTTCTTCGAAAAAAAATGTTTTAATTAAGAGAGAAGTCTTTTTTTTATTTTTATCATAAAAATGGAAATTGTATTAAAAGGAGAAAAATCACATAGGATAATCCTTCTCTAAAAGAGTAAGGATGAACTTGGAAGGAATACCAATCCAAGACTTCTTAACTAAACTATACTTGGCATGCTTTTCAAGAGAATCATCCATACTATTACAATCTCTAGAAGAAAAAAACACACTTAAGACCCCTAATAAACTATGATTATCTACTTATATCCGAGAAGAGATTGAAGTCATGCCATTTAGAGAGGACAAAATTTGAAGACACAACTTCGATGACAGTTTTACAATCCCCTTCAACCATTACATTAGCATAATGTTTCATCAGAATCCAGTGATCCATTAAAGGAGAGCAAAAGCTTCAGCCTGCACAGAAGGTCTGGCTGTCTTACAGCCTTGCCACTGCCTCCATGTATTTTCTTACATGATCTATAACAACCAGCAGTTTTCTTGAAAGATTAAAGGATGCATTAAAATTAATTTGAAAGTGGAGGTTTCCACATATCTTTTTCTGGATGACCATGTCTTCTCCTCCAAAGATTGTCAGTTTCAGCAACAGAATTATTATATTT
Source organism: Papaver bracteatum (assembly GCA_023529315.1). Taxonomy (NCBI): domain Eukaryota; kingdom Viridiplantae; phylum Streptophyta; class Magnoliopsida; order Ranunculales; family Papaveraceae; genus Papaver; species Papaver bracteatum. The sequence continues at coordinate 526,156 of JAJJWX010004825.1, forward strand.
TTACAGAATTTCTTTATGCAATCTATTATGTTACAAGGGTGAGCATATTTTTGATCAAAGACTTCATTGCATTTGTGCTTCCCAATCTTCCATATTATGACACATGCTAAGTTGATGGTGTAAGGATTTCTGAGAGAGATAATACTTCCTTCTTCACTCCAAGATCTAATATGCGCTTCCAAATCTTCCATGTTATGACACAGCCCAAGTTGATGCTGTAAGAAATTCTGAGAGAGATAATACTTCCTTCTTGAGATTGAGAATGAATAAGAAGATGAAAGTCACCTTTTTGTGTGATGATTATAGAAATGACATTTGTATTCTTCGATTTGAAATGTTTGCCAATTCTACTTCTTGTCTGCAAAATATCATTAAGACATATCCATACAAAAAAGTTTAACTTGCAAGGGACTTTTAGATGCCAAATCTTTAACCAAAATTTCTACTCCTCCTTGCTGACTCTGGAATTATTATTTTCTATGAGCCTTTTGTAAGTAGACTTCACAAAGAAGAGGCCATTTTCATTTCATCCCCAATGAATATAATCTTGATCACCTCTGCAAAGAATTATAATATCTTTTATTTCATTTATTTCAGTTTGAGAAAACTTATCTTGTTTTTTTGTTGATTCCATTGAGAAGTATTTTTAATTATGAGTGATTGAATTGTTGAGTTGTCGTGAGTATGCTGATGATGATTGACCAAATCACTAGGACTTCTATTTCCTATCTAGTTATATTTCCACACCTTAATCTTATATCCATCGCATACACTCCAGATATGATACTGTTTAACTATTTGATGACCTTTTAAAATAGTATTACATATCCAATACCCATTTGACCTGATGTTTTCAGTGAATGGGTCTTTGTTATGAAAGTACTTTACCTTTATAAGTCTTGAGCATAAAGCATTTAGATCAAAGATGATTCTCCAATCCATCTTCGCTAAGGGAGCTTCATTGAACTGCTCAGCATTTTAAATCCCATGCCCCCAAGTATTTTAAGCTCACATATCCAGGATTTAATAATTAGACCTCTATCTTTTGTTTTATTCCACCAATAATTTCTCTGGGATTTATCAATACTTTTAGTAACTTGTTTTGGCATTTTGAAACACCTCATTTTGGAAATTTTCCGTTGTGATTAAAACAAACTTACCTTGGGTTGCTCTTCCTGCTTGATTTGTTAACCTTCCACTCCAATTACTTTTTTTTTTGCACACTTTCAGTTATGGTTTTGAAAATTCTCACATTTATTTCTGCCTATAAATAAGGGAAGGCCAAGATATTTCTCATTTAAATCCATTCTTTTTATCTGAAGTATACTTTTAAAACGATCAACTCTATGTCTTTTCATATACTTATTGAAGAAAACACTTGGATTTGGAAGTTTATTACTTGACCTGTAGCAACACTGGATTTTGGATAAGCTACAATAAGTTTCTGATATCTCGATCTCTAGCTTTACAGAAAATAAGGCAATCATCTGCAAAAAGAGGATGAGTTATAAACGATTATATTTGCTAGACTTTACTCCTTCAATATTCCTCATAGCTTCAGCTTTGCAAAGCATTCTAGAATAACATTTCATACATACATAATATAAAGAGATGAGATAATATAGGATCTCCTTGCCTTAACACACTAAAATATTATATTGCACCAAGTATCATTGAAGCAAATACTTTTCATAGTATCCATCAAATGAATCCACTCAATCCTGTCAATTTTTTTTGACAAGTCCATCTTAATTCATATCTCTTCATACTTGTTATCACTTTTTCCCCATGTAATCTACTAGTTCATGAGCTATAATGGTGTTTTCACTGATGTTTCTTTTAGGAATGTAAGCTGCTGAAAACGGGAAATGACATTTTGAAGAATGGGTTTGAGTTTGTTAGAAAGAAGATTCGAGATGATTTTGTAATTGATGGTACATCAACTGATGGGCCTATAATCTGTTGACGTTTGACGGCATTCCAGTTTTGAAGCCTACTACTCATCTTCTTTACTAGTGGTTCAAAGATTTTGACCTTAGATCTATTAGTAAATAGGGGAGATCCTAGGTATCTATCATCTAGAGGTATGCATTTGACTCCTGGTATTTATTTAACATTATTCATTATAATGGGATCAGTTTTGGGGATAAAAAACAACCCTGATTTGTTTAAGTTTTTCAGCTGGCCTGATGAGATACCAAACTCTTTAAAGAGAGTAACCAGATTGTGGCATGTTTTAACGTCAGCCTTACAGAAGATTAGGCTGTCATCTGCGAAAAGCACATTACTTATATGAAAACCTACTTATAAAAAATAATTTTATGAAAATCAATGATGTGCATCATATTTTATTTTCTTCAGTTGATATGTAGCAATCATAAAATATATATGAAAACCTACTTATGAAAAATATTTTTATGAAAACCAAATATGCGCATCATATTTGTTTTCAGCTCTAATACATGTTTGGTTAAGAGTTGTCTTTTAATATATTAAGTCGTTTTTGAGTCAAAAAATAAAAAAAATAAAAAAAGAGTATTCTCAAATTAAGGTGTACATGCAATGTAAGACAATATTAATGTTACCATTCATTATTATTACTAGAACAGATAGTTCGACATTGTCCCGTTGGTATAGTGCTAAGCCTGATGGGATTGGTATATCAGGCTTAGAAGAAAAAAAACAAACGGTTGGGATTTGTGACGACAATTAAATTGGTAAATGTGTTAAATCCATAAGAAGTACAGATATATTGGTCAAAAATTAAGTCTTTCACATGTCATTATGCAAATATTGATAAAATATTGAATGAACTTTTGACAAACAAAAGTTAAGCCTATTGTGTCATTATGCAAATATTGATGGAAGATAGGATGAACTTTTGTTTACAAATATTAAGTATATTATATGTCTCTATGCAAATATTGATGAAAAATAGAATGAATTTTTGAATATTCCGCGGTATTTTTTCATGATCCACATCCTTGTGTAAATACTGTGCGGCTCCGTAAGTTTTCTTATATTGAGCATTTCCGATTATATTAATCATGGGTTCTCTTGTGGTTAATTTAATTGAGTATTTTGAATACAAATTCATATTTTATGTGATTTGTCAATGTCCAGAGAAATCGTTCTTTTCTTGTGAAAGTAAGGTCGCTCTTGTTGTTCTTTCAGGAATGACATTTTATGGGGGAGAGTTCTTATTTGAAATTGTGATTAATTGCCTTATATTTGTGAGGAGTGTGGCGGTGGAATGTTATAGAGGTTATCTTGTATCTTTATAAACTCCTTGATGAATTCATTTAGTTTCGGCTATATGATTGTATCTAAACAAAGTTGATATGTTCTCTTTTGGTCATGAAGTATCTCTATCGAAATTTCATTAGGATCCCACTAGTTTTCATACCTTTGCCAATTTATATTGACAAAAAGGGGTAGAATCAATGTGTAGTTCACACTAAAAAAACATATGGCTTACGGATCATTATGTAAGGGGGAATAGTTTTCATGTGAGATGAAGTATTGACTGGGGGGGGGGGGGGTGATACATATCACCATAGTATTATTGTCAAAGTTGTGATACAACTGAACTTCGATGTTGTGTAATAATACTATGACACTGTATAACAATGATTGAGAGCAACTGTTTTCTCATTGTTATAGCTACGGATCTTCAACTACGATGATGTTGAGTTAAACATATTTAGAATCATAGGAGTACTTGGAAGTGACATAGATTTAGAGTAATGTTGAAGAACCGAGGAGATTAAGCATTTGGATGAGAAGCTACAATGTTTATTTATTTTGTAATCCATATGTATTAATAGTTTTGTCACTAAAATTGACAAAGGAGGAGATTGTTAGAGCACTGCTCGGTCGAACTCGCAAGCGTTGCTATCTCAAGCTTGTTTGTCAAGTTTAGTTGCCAAAACTATAAGTCTTGATTTCTAGTCTACTTATAGCTAAGTCTTGGATTAAGATAGAATGTGTAGTTGATAGAATGTCTAGTCTAGTTTATTTGAGACAAAAAGTCGTATTTCTATATAGACTTCAATTATACACATTTGGTATTTCGAGCCGAGTTTATCTCTCTTATCTATTTCTCGAAATATATGCTGGTAAGCTTTCTCTTTAACCAAGTTCCTCTGTTATTATTGATGAAAGTCAAAAGATGATCATGTGAAAATATCCTTGTAACATCTTACATAATTTTTGTGATACAGTCATTTGATGTAGACTCAGAATGTTTCATATTGATCATTCGATTACTCGAAAATTATTTTGAAGTTAATAGTTTGTATGAGACAGCTATTGTCGTCTTCCAAGAATGTTTCAATGATTGAAATGAAGGTTTATAAAATATAACCATGATTAGATATAAACATAGTGTGTATTCACATTTGTGTAAATTCCGGAACCAGGAACCATGGTATGTGTACCCGTACGCGTACTGGTTGGTTGTGGGAAGTTCGAGAACTAAGTATGCGTACTGGTGGAAGTCCAAGTACCATGAATTTCTGCTGGAGTTTAGAAGTGTAAAATGGTATAAACTTAGTCCGGCTACTTAGTTATGCGTACCCGTTTGCATACTTAAGTAGGTTATGTTCTAAAATCGGTTTGTTCATGAACAAATACATTTTTATATAATAAGGAATGCAATCTTTTGCAAATCGTGGCTATAATTTTCATAAAATGATTCGAGTGAATCAAAATAAATTTTGCTTCAATTGTGTCTTGTATACTTCTATGAGAATATAAACAATGGAACAACTCTCTAACTAGTTTCATTTGAGTCATTTGAACTAGTTATGATAAAGATGAATAAGGTTGATATAAAAGTGCTCATATGGCTAATCATTGGTTAACTATTGTTGAACCAACAAAGTGTACACGTTTAGGTTTGGTTATCTTTATTTAAATGATGGTACATTTCATTTGTGTATAACAAGCTAAGTTCGATCTAACGGTTGAAAGATATTAGCTTAAATCTAATCATGTCTTCATCTAACGGTGAATATTGAATGTTTTGTTACTATGACCGGTCCTGCAAGTGAGCATAATGATTATGCATCATAGAGTTGCAGGCTAAGTCAATATGTAGCCACAACATCCTAATGCAAATCCATAATAGCGCATTGTAAAGCCATAATGGTGCATTATGAAGCCATAATAGCGGCATATTGTATAGACTGTCAAGCACTAAGATAGAGGCACCTAACACGGCCAAAGAAGCGCAAAGGTAACACTATATTGTAAATACATTTGGCTAAGGAATGAAGCTTATTGGACGACACAATGGAGCTTCATTGAGGGAAAGGCAAGACGAGGCCAAAGTGACAGAAGCAACATGCGATGTTGACATTAAGGCATATCCGTGGAATTGGGTTGGCCCAAACTCAAGGATGATACAAGAAGATAAAATTGACCAAGAGTTGGTCTATGGAATTAGTTCAAGGTTGTCCAAATATTGGACAGTGCAAACGAACTAGTAATGCAAGTGTAGCATTGTTTTTGTCAAGCTAATTGGCGAAGTGAAGCATATATGACACATGAGTAACTAGAGTGGGCTTAAGGAGTCGGCCTCGACAATTGAAGCATAAAGATTTTCCGTGTATTATCTTAGAGTGATAAGCATGCAGGGCCAAGATGGATGAACATTGGAGCGTGGCACAATCCAGTATAGCACAACAAGTGGTGCAATATAGCTCAAGTGACGATTACAAGTTGGTTACGAGCTTCACAAGCATGCCAATTACGCATGATGATGTAGAACGGTTATAAAGGAGTTCATAATCTAGGGAGACGGTTCCTAACTACAATAGAATAGGTGTTGAATGATTGGCGCGAGTTAGAAGATAACTGGCCAGTTAGCACAGTTATTGGCGGTTACAGAACTGCTCCATCGGACAGATGGTTATCCCATGCATGTATAATTGTTGTGCACGGCTTGGCCAAGTAAGGCTGCTGTATAAATAGTCCTAAGGTATGGAAAATTCGGCAGGATTGCATACGTGAGTGTGAGACTCAAAACAGGAGAGTTTTTGTAAGACTAAGGCTTGGTTTAAGGAAAACAAGTCTGTGTAAGTCCCTAAGTGGCAAGTTTTGTATTTATTCCCTTTGATGCAATAAAAAGAGTTGATTGTGTCACGTTCAAAGTGTTCTTGGTTGGCTGATTGTTGTTGACAAAGTATGGCAACATTTGAATGCATTATGGGGTGCATTTGAGAAGTTTAAGCGAAGAGAAAGAAGGTTCAAGACTTTCGCTGAAGAATTGTTGAGTTGGATGTTTGCATTGGTGCAAACTTATAAGGCTGAAGTACAGGTGGGTGAATCTTTATTCACGGAACCACTGTACTGTCGGGTTACACTTTTACAGAAAATTATCTGGGGAGTCTGAAAGTGTGACAATTCGGGTATCAGAGCTGTGTTTGGTACACAGTTCAAGTGTATTTGTTGGATAATACGCTGGTATTTCTTTCTCTCTTAAGCTATTTTCTGTGAGAAAGTAAGTGGCACATTATTTTTAGAGTTTTGCATTAGAAATGAGTTCTAATGGCATGATGATCGACGAAGAACTATCGGGTACGTTTGATCAGCTTGAGGAATATGGTGATGTTGGTGATCTGACCATAGACATGGGTTGTGATGGCCTTGATATTCCTCTTATTTCTGAAGATAAGTGAAGGCTAGATTTACTTGAAGGAAGAACATCAGATTGGTTTAAAGAATTTGACGAAAGGGTAGGTGCAGTCGAGGACAAGGTGTCTGATGCAACCTTGTTGAATTGTGAAACCAATGTTGAAGTGACTGAATTGAAGGTGAAATTCAGTGACATAAAGACCATACTAACAAGCCATGCGAAGCAAATATCTGAGGAAGTGACAAGCATTCATGGGTTAATCAGTAACGATATGTTTGGAGGGGAAAACGTTCATGGAGAAAGCTCAAGTCGAGTCTCCGAGCCAAGAGTTTACGCAGGTTCCAGAAATGCTAGAGAAATTGAGAATTTCTTGTATGAGATTGAGGCATACTTTGAGGCGAATGGAACTGGGGAAGGACAAAAAGTAACTTTCGCAGGCAATTACCTTGGTGGTGATGCAAAGTTTTGGTGGAGAACTATGCTGCAAGAAGATGAAGCTGCTGGTTATACCAATCTTATATCATGGAATGACATGAAAGATGGACTGAGATGTTAGTTCTGGCCAAGCAATGGTGCTTGGTATGCAAGAGAAAGTTTACGTAGGCTAAAAATGATGGGTACACCACATGCCTATGCATAAAACTTACTTGCATTGGTACAAGAAGTACGTGGCATGAGTGAAGAAGATCAGATGTTCCAATTTCTTGCTGGTGCAAGTTCGAGTGTGATTGCTGAACTCAAGAAGCGAAAAATCCAGAGTATCCAGATGGTTATTCAAGCGGTAAGAGCGCTTACTAGTTGCACACCAACTGAAGATGTGCAAAGCTGTTAAGGTAAGGCCAAAGGAAAGGAAAAATCTGTAGGCAGTAAGCGCAAGCATAAGCCAAAGGAAGATGAAATATTCCATTCATCCCGGAAGTATAGGGGATGTTTCATTTGCAAGGGCTTACATTTCGCTAGAAGCTGTCCACTCAAAGAAAAACTTAATGCATCAGTTGGGGATGATTATGGGAATCATTCCAACTTAATTTTTCCGGTGAAATTGAGTGGTCGAGATCAATTTGCGACAGAAATCAGGTGCCGCAAAAGCCGCACGTCATGCCTACTTCTGGCACGTGTTTCGATAAGAATTGAGTTGGTATATAGATGGTGGGCTGGTGTACACATCTATACCTTAATATCCCATGGAAACGTGATCTAAGCCACTCAATTTGTCCGGCAAAGTTGAGTGGTCGAGATTAGTTTTACAATTGGGAGGTGTGGCCACGCCTAGTTTGGGCATGCGAATCGAGGCAACCAGGCATGATATGCCTTGGCCGATCGAGTGTGGATATAGATGGGCCCACGATGATCACGTTGATACTCACTGGACCTTCTTAATCGACTCCTAGACCCTTCATTTGATCAGGTGAAAATGGACGCTCGCGATTATTCAAACCCTAATTAAGGTTTCACCGGCCGTGCGTCATGCCTTGTTTGGGCGCATGAACTGGAATGACCAACTATAGTTGGTCCTGACCGATCGGTCATCCATGTAGGTGGGCCTATGGTGTTTGTGTTGACATGCTCCGGGCCATTTGAATCTACATATACACCCTCCATTTATGCCTGCGAATATGGATGGTTGAGACTGTTTTTGCAACACATGTAATGTGCCGCAAACCCTAATTTAGGGTTTCACATCTGCGCTGCTTCGGCTGGACGCATTAGCATGTTGTGCTACTATTTTGGGGAGGCCCACCATGTAGGGACCGCATTGGGTCGGTGGTGAATACTCCAATACCTGCTTGAGGGTTATGGATTCTATCTGAGCCATCCAATCATGCTGGTGAAGTTGGATGGTCGTGATCGTTTCTGAGACTGATATGGACAGTCCGGATGCTCAATCGGGCTAGTATAACACTCCGAGAGATGATTCTCTTTGTTAGAGAACGGTGTAGCCTGTATGGGTATTTCGTGCATGCCTCACTATTGATACTTGGATATTCATGTTACTCTGCTAAGAGTAACAATCAGTCATCATGCTGCGCCAACAATGAGAGTTCTGCTGAGAACAACATAGGAAATACAAGGCGTTTTATGCATTAATTAATAATGCAAAAATTCACAGAATACTTGGGGATTGTTGCTACATGCTCCATTTTAGGTGAATTAATAAAGCGGAGAAGTATTCATGATTTATCAAATAGCTTTATCCTTTGCAGGATGGCCGCACAAAAATAGGTTTACAATTTTAGCCCTGAACTAAAATCCACCATAAACACATTATTACGCATTTATAGAGGTTGGATAATCTTTGGAAATCAGAACTTGACCGAGAATTCAGATTATGGATGAGTATTGAGTCGGCAAAACAGTCACCAGGGTAAGTTTTTGTCGTTGAATTTTAAGATGAATGGTGAGGATTCAAGACTAATTTAGGGTTTGAGTCGGCTAAGGAGAGTTGGGTGTTATCAGATTCAAAATTTCAGCTACAAAAATCTATAAATAGATGGTCGAATAGCCAGCAAAACTCATCTCCTCACCCTCACTTTCACGCCCAGAACTGCTCGATATAATTTTCTAGAGAAGAACATAAGCATAAAGAGTTCATATATGCACCAGTAGCAGAAAGGTTATAGCAACAAGGAGACAGTAGCCGATCTCCTACAATAGAGGAAGCAGTAGCTGGAGTTCTTCTACAATTACAGTTTGCTTTCTATAACCTCCATTATGTCTAGCTAAGTTACTTATTTGATTAGGGATGAATTCTAAGTGCTAATAATGATTTAAATTCTTTAAAAAATCTATTTTGAGTTCTTCACATGGTTTTCACTTATTTTTACCGAGATTAGTATTTATGATTAATTATTAAATTATTTGGGTGGCCAACTAAATTAGTTTATTAATTAATCTAATATTGGTAAAGAGTTAGGATATCCGTAATTGTTGAATAGATCTTACACAAGTAGAAATTGTGAAACCTTGCAGAGGGATTCTGTGGAGCAATCGCAAGTAAAAACAACCCTAGTAAGTGGACCAAGCGTACTGAGTTTAACTGCTAGGATCAAACCTAAATTCACAAACCTTAAGGTATTCGACTGAATTACATCTTGTAAGCGTACCTCAAGGTGGCTCATACAGATAGAATATGGCGACTAAGCGTACCTGTTTTCCAGTGATTTAAGGAATTTTGGGGTTAACTAAGCGTACCTGTTATCCTACGGTTGGTGAAAATCTGTGATTAACAATAAATTGATGAATATATTAATTTAATGAATATTTAGTAACGAAGATTCCTTGATCATATTTCTCATCATTGTTTTCAAAATCATCTTAAATTGTTTGCTAATTATTTTACTTAAAAATATTTTACAAAAACCCTCATTTATGACACTTTTGACAACTAAAACTCCCTGCTCTTCATGGGAACGAATCTTATTTACTGCTATATTATTCATTAGTAAAGTAGAAGATAAGTAAATTAATTTGTGCACCTACAACACGCATCAAATTTTTGCGCCGTTGCCGGGGAGCAGTCAGTATCTTTAGTTTTTTTTTTTTAGATTTTTTTTTTAGATTTTTTGTTTTAGGTACTTAATCTATGGCATCGAAGGATTGGAATTACTCGAGGTGCGGAATTCAAACTCGAAAGGGAACGATACTACAAGCACGTCCAAAGTTGCAAGAAGAACCTTCTACATCAACAATGGTGAATGACGGTACAAATCCTCCACCGCCTCCACCTGTGGAGAGGAAGTTAGGAGAGTTGACATCTCCATGCTTAGTTTAGCAACCACTGTGCATTACAATCACTAACCCAGTGGAGCTGAAGTCGAATCTACTTCATCATCTAACGAAGTTCAAGGGACATCCTGGTGAAGATCCGAACCATCATCTTTAATTATTTCAACACAAGATGACAAGTCTAAGGCAAGGAACCGAAGACAGAGATATGGCTATGCTACAAGCTTTTCCGTTATCATTAACGGACTTAGCATAAGAATGGTTGTATTATCTTCATTCAGGAAGTGTTACAACATGGACTGAGATGAAAAAGTTATTTCTGGAGAAGTACTTTCCTGCTTCTAAGGCGGCGGCTGCTCGTAAAGAGATTAGTGGTATTATACAAATTACTGGAGAATCTCTTTATGAATACTGGGAGAGATACAAGAGGTTGATGTAAAGTTGACCTCACCACAATAAATCCTCAACACTTATCATTCAATACTTCTACGAAGGATTACTTCCAGAACAGAGGAATTTGATTGATGCAATAGCCGGTGGTTCACTCACTAAGAAGACAATCTCGCAGCAACTAGGCTGATTGATAGTATGGCCTCAAATGCCCAACATTTTTATACAAGATATGACTCAAATGTCATAAGTGTAGGTACTGAATATCGCAAGATAATAGTTCACGAGTATCAGGAGAAAAGAGTTATAAAATGATACGATGATAGAAGAAGCGGAGAAATACGAAGTTTTGCGAGGATGGAGTAATTTTGCGAGTATGAGTTGCGATACTTCGTAACTCATGTACAGCTGTATAAAGTTTTACTATAAATAGGAGTTCAAATGTAAAATTCGGGGGGTTCTTTTAGTGAGTGTTAGAAAAGATTTTAGGAAAGAGAATAGAGAAAGTTGTAGCTATTCTAATTCCATTTAGATACTTCTTTGTAATCAATTGAGAACATTAATAAGAAAATTGTTATTCATCATCAAGAACTTCTTGAGTTTTTACTAATTCTATTGAGGGTGTAGTTGTAGGTTATTCTGCAACTACATAATTGGCGCTAGAAACAGGGAGAGAAAGAATTCTTGTACCAGAAAAATGACAAGAAGAAGAAACACATCAGAACCATTAACTGAAGTAAGAAGAAGTTTAAGATTAGCAGGAGGAGAAGCAAATATAACAGGAGAACCTAGTAGAAGAAGGAGTAATCGAAGAAATCAAGCTCAACAAGTAGAAGATCATGATCAAGTGAGTATACACACTTGGAGAACTAATACACCAGAAGAAGAAGATAGAGAACCACAAATCATAGAAAATTGGAGGTTGATGGGAGGAACAATTCTTGAAAGAGAAAGGGAGATGCTAGAAACATTGAGATAAGGAATCCAAAAAGAACGAATGATCGAAGCTGAAGAACGTGCCAAATTAACAAGACAAAATCAAGAATTGAGGATGGAAAATGAGATGTTACAAAGGAGGAAATCTCAAAGTGTTGCAAGATCAAATGTTAGAATGGAAAGAGAAGGACAAAATTCACCGATAATCAATAATGAAAATGATATGCAAGAACAAGCGCAGAATCAAGGTGATAGAAATCAAGAAAATCGTTTCATTTTAATACCAAACCGCGAACAAAATATGGAGAATTTACGAACAAGACCAAATCATAAAGAAAACAATCAGAATCGAGAGGAAGAACAACAACTTATGGAAGAAACTGAGAGACAACAAGCAATACATCAAAACAATCACGAGAATGGAGTAAGAAGACATGAAGAAGTTCGTAACAAACAAAATGTTGAGTATGAAAGAATTAAGAGAAGAATTGTAAATCAACAAACAGAAGTGGAAAGGAATGAACCAAATTCTCGAATCAGAGTACAAGTAAATCAAGAAGAAATAAGTCAAAGAAGAAGGAGAAATGAAGAAGAAGAAATTCCTGATATTCGCATGATAAGAATAGAAAGGGAAGAACAAGAATTCCAAGATGCTTTACAACTGAACAATTATGATAATTTAGAAAGAAGATATTTGCAGAATTATGCGAATGAAAACATTAATGAAGAATATGATAGAATGCGAAGGATCGCAGGGGAGGAAGCGCAAGAACGTAGAAGAAGAGAAGCTGCATTAAAAAGACCAATGGATGAGAATTCTGAGGCAAATGCACGAATCTTTCGAGAATTAGCAGAAATGAGAGGGATGATAAACAATAGAAGAGGAGGAGATAGGAGGCAATTAGATGAAGCAATAGAAGAAGCTGCGAGGACTCCATTTGCTAGAGAAGTACAGTTGGGAGGAATTCCACCAAAATGTAATTTGCCCACACTTACCAGTATTTTTGATGGGACTTCATGTGCTATTCATCACATTAAAGCATACATAAGATGCATGTTACAATGGGAGAATCATGATGATGTGTTATGCAAGTACTTCGCATCAAGTTTAACAGGGGAAGCTCTAAAGTGGTTCGAAGGACTCCCTAAGAAAACTATTACGTCATTCAATCATTTGCAAGCAGTTTTCCTTGGAGCATATATCACAAATCACTCTTCACGGCTTGGTATTGAAGATGTATTTGGTTTAAAACAAAGAGTGGGTGAAAGTCTGAAGCATTTGGTAAGACGATGGAAGACTATGTGCAGTGATATGGCAGGGCATGTAGATGAGAGATACTTGATTCTGTCCTTCATAAATGCGATGTTCGCAACTGAACAATTATATGTTCAAATCTTCAGAAGAAAGAATTCCATAATGATGACAGAATTACGAGAATTGCAAGAAGAATACATTACACTAGAAGAAAAGCAAAACAATATGGAGTCATATCCAGTAACAAACACTAGCAATCAAGAGGGAGGAGCAAATTTACTTCCCAAAATAATCAATGTAGTAGCAGGTACTTCGCAAACATCCTCACAAACTTCTTCGCAAATTTCAGAAGAGAATAAAATCAATGATAGCCAACCAAAGATGGTAGCAATGGGCAGCAGAGATCAAGAGGAATATGATAGAGAGAAGAATTTTTATAATCGGATAGGAAATAACCAAATTCCAAGATTAGATCAACAACAAGAAAATTATGGTGGACAAAGGCAAAATTATTTTGGACAAGGAAACCAGAGACAAAATTATAACAACGGTCAAGGAGGTCAAAGAATGGTAAGGGAAGAGATAAAATTGCCACCTTTGAATACAAGTATAGAAAAGATATGGCAAGCAATTATCCTGGTAGAGAATGTACCAACTCCATGGAATATGGGAAAGGAACCACCAATGGGTCCAAGAAGTCATGAATTTTGTTCATATCATCATTTTCATGGACATTCTACAAATAATTGCCATAATATCAAGAGGATAATTTGCGAATGATTGATCAAGGAAAACTAAATCAATTTTTACTTAAGCGGACACGATCGCAACAATTACCACAGCTCCAGCCATAACTCATGAGGAGAACACGACAAAATAAAGGGAGAAGAAATCCTACATATAGAAGTGGGGTCAAAAGCAAGGAATGTTTTCTGTAATTCCATTGTTCATTCATATAAAACCATAGAGGATTTTCATGATAATGTGTTAAGTAGGGTATATGCGAGGGATGGTGAAGGAAAGGAAGTAATGAACATCGCAAAGATTTCACGACTTGAAGATTGGCAGAAACGTGAAATTTCTTTTGAAGCCACTGAAATTCCAAAAGGTTGTGAAGTACATGATAATCCATTGGTGGTAAGACTGGAAATCTACATGAACATGGAAGAGAATGAAGATGATATGGAGGAAGAGTCAATTGGTCTTAATAGGATTTTGATTGATACGGGAAGTTCTGTCAATATCCTCTTCTATTCTGCTTACAAAACTATGGGGGGGAAAGATGCAGATTTAATACCTTCTACTTACAGAATTTATGGTTTTAATGGAACTACCAACAAGCCCAAAGGAGAAGTGAGCATGCGAATTCCATTAAGCGAAATGCGAACTGAAATTCTGTTTTGTGTTGTTGATGTTGAATAACCATATAATGCTTTGATAGGAAGTCCATGGCTTCACGGAATTCTAGGCGTAGCTTCCACCCTACATCAGTGCATAAAATTCCCTCATATGAAGGGTATTGGAATTATCAAGGGTGATTGAGCTGAGGGAAAGAAATGTTACGATACAGAAGTAGAAGTTTGCGAAGGAAAAACTGCTGAGAAAGAAAATTGGAGAAAAAGAGCAAAGGTTGTGAAAAGAAGTGAAAATTTAATGGCAGAAGATTAAGGAAAAAGAGAATAAATTTACGATGATAATCATACAAGAAATTTACGATGATAATAAGGGATTGTGATTTGCGAGGAAAAAAGAAGGTTATCAGTATGTTTGCTCGTAAAAATGAGGTATGTGGCAAAACAAAATTTTTATTTCGTGATAAAATTTTACGAATATTGTTTGCTCGCAGGAAATTGGGAAAAAGTTACAAATTTTCAGAATTTATATTCCGATTAAAATTTCATTAATTTGCGAATAAAAGACCGCAATCTGTGATCAGCCTCCAAAAAAGAAAGAGAGCCGCAGAAAATTTTATACAGGCAAACCTTTGTGGCGTACACCCTAGTTCGCGAAGCTATAATTCATAAGAGGCAAAGTCCTAAAGTACGTCATTTAAGGGGGTACCTATAACGTGGCTAAGGGTAACCGGAACACCACCAAGGGCCCTTAGTACATGGTAAAAATTTTGGGGTACAACCCAATAATGGGGTACCTATCCGGGTTAGACACCTTGGATTCTCACCTAATCTAACGACATTACGCAATATAAAATGCGGTGTAAGAAGATTTAGGCTGGGCGACTAAGGCATACTGTCTTTCCCAAGAAGTGCAGAAAATGATCAAGGCGCCGAGGTACACGGTTGAGTCAAGAGTGCCGGGTGAGGTTGAACCACATCTGCCATTTTTGACAAGTCTTGGCAAATGATGCACTTGGCCCAAAGATACCCCATAGGGTGCAACCTCGTAACTATAAGCCCTATAGGAAAAAAGGATAAGAGGTTGCGATCAAAAGCTGGTTGTTGGCAGAACCGGATGGGAATATCTAACCTTGTATGGTCGATGTACGCTTCCTTGAAGGGGCAATCAGGGGGAAGATAAAGGGCATCACCCTCCATTAGGGAGCTGATAAGTGCTATAAGACGCAAATGTCACGAGGCTTCTTGTTTGCGAAAACATAAAGGCTTGTCATATTTGTGCAACAAATGAAGTTCTGCGAGCCTTCTAAAAAAAAAAAAAAAAGGGGGGAGAAAGAAAGAAAGAAAAGAATAAAGAACTCGCAGAACATAATAAAGTTAAGATGAGATCAATGGGTCGCTACATGAAAGTGTAGAGACGTCCTGCGATTTCATCGCAAGACGGCAATGTCATGGGGCTTTATGTTCGCAAGAATATTTAGGCTCGTCATATTGTCGCAACAATTCGAAGAGGCTAAAATACTATACAAAGAAGTTAAAATGAGATCAATGGGTTTTTGCATGAAAGTGTAAGAACGTCCTGCGATTTCATCGCAAGACGATAATGTCACGAGGTTGTATGTTCGCAAGAATGTTCAGACTTGTCATATTATCGCAAATAATTAATACAAAAGAGGTGTCAAAATAAGACCTTTACTTAGGAATGCATGATAAGACCACAGAAATTAATGAAATTTATTGCATCAATATCACTGAAGAAATTATACAAGAATATACATTATGAAGATCTGAAAAGAAGACAATTTTGTCAATATCATTGAAGAAATTTTACAAGAATATACATCAAGAAATTTTGAAGAGAAGACAGCTCTGGCAATATCATTGAAGAATTTTTACGAGAAGTCCTATCAAAAAAGACAACATCATTGAAGAATTTTAATGAAGACTTAACAAAAGATGCGATTTTGATAACAATCAAATACAGATAAGTTCATATTCGTAAAAGTTTACGAGAATTACATACTTCTTATACTTCTCCATATATTGAATATTTCACAAAAAGATTGAATACTTCTTATAATTCTTCAAGAATATCTCATATTTATTATACTTCTTTAATGGATATTTCATTTGGTGAAAGTTAAATAATCATTATACTTCGTTATATGTTACATAATTATTCAAAGATCGAATACTTCTTATATTTCTTCATTTGATGAATTGAATACTTCTAATACTTTTTATATCTCTTCATTTGGTGGACCGAGTACTTCTAATACGTAAAAGGGAATTGAGTATTTCTAATAATTCATTTGGTAAATTGAATACTTCTAATACTTCTTATATCTCTTCATTTGATGGATTTGGTACTTCTAATACTTCTACAAAGGCTGAAACTTCGTAAGATAAACTGAGGCAGATATTTTAATACTTCAAACAATGTTTAATCATTTAAAGAGAAATAATAGGGGGAAAAGGATATACTAAGCTTTATCTGTGAGTTATATATTATTTCTCTTCATATGATCAAATGGGGCAAATTTAGTCAAAGAAAAGTTAAATTATCTTCGCAAAATATCAAAAAGAAAGGATAGATCATCTTCGTAAAATATCAAATGTACTTCTCAAAAAATAGAATTGTTCGCAAAAAGGAAACCAACGGTAACTAAGGGAAGGAATTCAGAAGAAAGAAAGACAGGAGAGTCAATGATAAATTGAACAAGGAATATTATCATGCTTCATCAACACTCTGTGCCGGATCTTTAAGATCAGAAGGGTCATTAGCAGCCTTCGACTTTTGCGAGATATCATCCTTGGAAGAATATGCAGCTGGGACATCTCCTTGAGGAATAGATTCTTTCTCATCATCAAGATCTTCATCATCACTCTCATAATCGAAATCACTATCAGGCTCACGAGCAACTTCATCGTCAGATATCTTCAGAGGAGTAATCTTTACAGGAGGCAAGCCTCTTGATAAGAGAATATTATTCGCAAAGACTTGAGCTTTCAGATGACTTTCATGAAGTATAGCCTTTTGATGATTGGTATCTTCGATATCCTTGGAATAAGCAAGATAATTGAATCTCCGAGTAGCACGGTCACGAGAGTTGATTAAGCGAGTAGAAAGCAAAGCATTCTTCTTACGAAGCTCAGAACAGGAGGCTTCTAATCCAGCTTTTGCATTACGAAGGTGGTTCTCAGATTCTGCAAATAAAACAAAGTTCAAAGAATAAAATTTGCGAGTATAACGAAATTTACAGATATACCAGAGGCAATCAAATTTTAATGACTACCTTCTCTTTGCGAAGTAAGATATTGAGTTAAAGATAGACAACAGTTCTTCATCTGATTCATCGCATTATCAAAACCATCACCAACTAATCCTTTAAGTCAAGATTGAAGCTTTTGATCTTTAGAAAGGAGAAAATTTTTATCCTTCGCAAGTTTGGCATTAATACTTTTTAATGACGAGTAATCTTCTTCAAGTTGATTCTTCTTAGCACACAAGACTATATTCTTATTAATAAGGGAATTCTTCTCAACAACAAAAGAATTTCTTTCAAAGATCTCAAGACTTCTTTAATTCCTCAAGTTCACCTTTCAACAAAGAAAGAAGATTTTCTTGATCGCAACATTTATTCCGAAGAGTCTTTAATTCTTGCGAAGAAACAATCATTGTATTCAAAAACGAACATTTCTCTTCTGATAAGGTTTTGTTCTCTTCTAATAAGGTTTCTATTCTCAAATTAGCTTTGGTTAAGGAAGAAAAAAGTTGAGATATGTCATCATTCAAAAATTTTCGATCATATATTAATTGAGTATTCTCTTGAAAAAGAGCATCAGAGTTTTCAAGAGCACACGAGTAAAGATTAGATAAATGGGAGAATTGGTTTGAGAGGCTTTCATGCTTGGTTCGATATTCATTGCATCGATTCATGGTGAAGTACCAATCTTCTACATTTTGGATGGATTCTATAAAGGGGAATGGGTTTTAATGGATGTTTCAAGCATATGAAGAATATAAATAAATAAAAGAGAAAATATGAAGATAGTAATCATACCTTTCAGTTCATCATTTCTTTTGCGAAGAATCGCACAGTCCAGAGAATTATTCTGAAGATGATGATTTTCTTTACGAAGATCCTCGCATTCTGCTTGAGAAGCTTTCAAAGATTGGCGAAGCAATTCAATTTCTTTTTCCAAGGATTGACGTGAAGAAGAAATGTCTGGATTGACGAAATTATTCAGAACTTCGCAAAATTCATATTGCGAACGAACATTAGTAGATTTCGCGGTATTGGTCAAAACCTCAGATAACATTCGGAAAGTTGAATAAATCCCATCTCGAATTTCTTGAGGAAGAGGAGAAGAATTTGAAGGAATAAGAGCAAGCTGCAAATTGTCTAGAGAAATAGCACTCAAAGGATTTGAGGACAAGACAGGTTTTTCTAAAGAAGAAGTTGAAGAAATATTTTGCGAGGGATGTTTTTCAAAAGAAGAAGTTGAAGAAATATTTTGAGAGGGTTGGTCGTGAAGAAGTGTTGATAAATTGACATTAATAGGAGATTGAAAAGCAGGTAATGGAGTAGAGTCAGGAGTATGTGAAGAAGTATTTTCACGAGGAGGAGAGGAAAATTCCTTATCAACTTCAGGAAGGAAATCATCAATCGGAATTAATGGTGTGGGTTTAGTTATTCGAGATCTCTTGCTTGGATTTGGTTTTTCGTCAACCTGCGAATCAAAATGTAGATTAAAAACTGAGGCAACAATATATTGTTCAGGAAAGAAGGTAGAGTATTTTAACTACCTTTTGATTCTCAGATTTTCTTCTTCGTGGATTAAGGCTTGGATTCTTTAGTTGAGATTTCATCTGAGAAGTTATTTTGCTGAAATAAACCAAAATCAGATAACAAATTATACAGAAATTAAAGAGGAGAACAAATGAAATACGCAGAGATAGAAGGAAATTACCTTGGAGAACTCATGAAGATACAGTAGAAGAAAAAATTGCCGAGAAAATAGTGATAGAGAGTATGAGTAGAAGATAGAATTGCGGAAATAAGAAAAAGAAAAGGAAGAGAATATAAAGGAGTTATATAAGGGAATAACTAAAAAAGAACGGTTACAAAAGACGTGTCAAAATTCCAAAAGACTAAGTAACGGTTATGTTCTCACGATCATTTCTTCTCCGTAGAATTGACATGAGAAGAGGAAAGATGTAGGTACTGAATATCGCAAGATAATAGTTCACGAGTATCAGGAGAAAAGAGTTATAAAATGATACGATGATAGAAGAAGTGCGGAGAAATACGAAGTTTTGCGAGGATGGAGTAATTTTGCGAGTATGAGTTGCGATACTTCGTAACTCATGTACAGCTGTATAAAGTTTTACTATAAATAGGAGTTCAAATGTAAAATTCGGGGGGTTCTTTTAGTGAGTGTTAGAAAAGATTTTAGGAAAGAGAATAGAGAAAGTTGTAGCTATTCTAATTCCATTTAGATACTTCTTTGTAATCAATTGAGAACATTAATAAGAAAATTGTTATTCATCATCAAGAACTTCTTGAGTTTTTACTAATTCTATTGAGGGTGTAGTTGTAGGTTATTATGCAACTACAAGAAGGGTTAGCGAGATGGGGGAGTATCCGAATACAGAGCACCGGTTAAGTAAAATTGAGAAGGCGATTCATCCTCTAGCTTTTGTAGTAGCTCCACCATTTGAAGAAGAGGCCGAGGTTAATGCTCTATTTCCTAATCCAAGGACAAGGTATGATCCATATTACAACACTTATAATCCAGGTTGGAAAGATTATCCTAATTTCAGTTATGAAAACAAGCAAGCTGCAGCTCCTAATCCTTATGCGAGGCAAGGTAGTTTTCAACAACAATTCCAACTACAACCAAAACCTTAAGATGAAAAGGAGGATACCTTTGACAAAATGATCACTATGATGCAAGGTCTCACATCGTTGTTGCAACAAAATCAATTGAAAAATGATGTTGTTATTAGAGATTTGCAAACGCAGATTGGATAGTTGGCCACGGATATGAACCAAATAAAATCACAAGCTTCGAAATAGTTGTTATCACAACCATTTTTTAACCCAAAATGGCACGTTAATGCAGTAACTCTAAGACGTGGGATACAAACTGAAGAACAACAATAATATCAAAAACAAGTGGTTAATAACATCATCGAAAAGGAAGGAGAGGAGGAAACCGTGCAAAAGGAAAATCCAACCTCAACCGTCCAACCTAAGGACACGGTTCCCACTTTTACCATGCCACCTCCTTTCCCTAGTTGTTTTTCAAAGTCAAAGAAGAAATCTCAAGATAAGGAGATCATGGATATTTTTAGCAAGATACAAATCAACATTCCATTTATTGAGGCCATCAAAACATTACCCAAGTATGCTAAGGTTTTGAAGGACTTGTGCACAAGGAAGGATAAGTTGATTGCCAATGAGATTACATAAGTGGGAAAAAGTGTTACAGCTATGTTTCTTAAGAAGATGCCTGCAAAGTGTGATGATCCTGAGGGTTTTACCGTAACAATTACTATTGTTAAACGATGATTTGAGCGTGCTTTGCTTGATTTTGGAGCATCCATAAGTGTTATGTCAGCTGATATTTATGATTCTTTGAATCTTGGACATTTAAAATATACAAGGATTACTATTCAATTTGCAAACAAGTCCAATATATATCCGAAGGGAGTCGTGGAGGACGTGTTAGTTCAAGTAAATCAGTTAATCTTTCTGGTTGATTTCTACATTGTGGATATGCAGAATGGAGATAATTGTTCATCTACTTCGTTACTTCTTGGGAGACCGTTTATGAAAACAGCAAAGACGAAGATTTATGTGGACAATGGTACACTCACTATGGAATTTGATAAGGAGATCATTCACTTCAACATATTTGAAGCCATGCGTTATCCTAGTGATGTGCACTCCGCTTTCTCTATTGATGTTATTGGTTCGTTAGCACAACAAATGTTTGATTTGAGCAATGAAGATGAACTTGGAGTTGTGTTGCGAAATAACATTGATTTGGACATTCACGGGCAGACAAATTTGGACGTTGACTTAGCCAAAGAGCTAGTGGAGATGTGTGGTTCTTTAACAGCATTACAAGAAGCTCAAACGGGTATTATCTCTTATATTTATTTACCCGTAACTAATGAGTTTTATTTACCTTCTATTGTGCAGGAACCTAAGCTAGAATTGAATCCTCTTCCAAATCACTTAAAGTATGCCTATTTAGGTGATAAAGAGGAACTTCCGGTGATTATTGCAAAAAATCTCAATGCCATACAAGAAGAACGTCTACTTCGGGTTCTGAAGGATCACAAAACATCCATTGGCTGGACAATTGCTGACATTAAAGGCATTAGTCCATCAATGTGCATGCATAGAATCTTTATGGAAGATTATAGCAAGCCGGTACGTGATGCTCAGCATAGGCTTAACCCCCAATGATGGAGGTCGTGAAGAAACATATCCTCAAATTGCTAAGTGTGGGGTGACTTACCCAATTTCTGACAACAAATGGGTTAGTCCGGTACAAGTGGTGCCTTAGAAATCAGGTATCACTGTTTTTTAGAAATCAAGATGACGAACTTGTTCCTACAAGAGTTCAAACAGGATGGATAGTGTGCATAGATTACAGAAAGCTTGATGCCGAAACTAGAAAGGATTACTTTCCTTTGGCTTTCATTGATCAAATGATACAGAGGTTAGCGGGACATTCACATTATTGCTTTTTGGATGGTTATTCGGGGTACAATCAGATTGTTATTACACCGGAGGATCAAGAGAAGAATACTTTTACTTGTCCTTTTGGAACGTTTGCCTATAGACGGATTCCGTTTGATCTTTGCAATGCGGCTGCCACTTTTCAGAGATGTATGGTTAGTATATTTTCTGACTACGTGGAACACATCATTGAGGTATTTATGGACGATTTTAGTGTTTATGAAAATTCTTTTGATATTTGTTTACAAAATCTTGAACTTATGTTGAAGAGATGCATAGACACTAACATTGTTTTAAATTCGGAGAAATGTCACTTTATGGTATGGTGCTAGGTCACATTGTATCCTCTCGAGGGCTCGAAGTCGACAAAGCAAAGATAGAATTAATAAGAAACTTATAATACCCCACTTCGGTGAGGGAGATTCGCTCGTTTCTTGGTCATGCAGGTTTTTACAGGCAGTTTATTAAATATTTCTCCAAAATATCAATGCCGATGTGCAAATTTTTACAAAAAGAGGTTGCTTTTGACTTCAACAAGGAGTGTAAGGATGCCTTTAACAAGTTGAAAGAATTGTTGACAAATGCACCGATTATGAAGTCACCATATTGGAGTTTGCCATTTGAATTAATGTGTGATGCAAGTGACTATGCAGTTGGAGCTGTTTTGGATCAAAGAGTGGACAAGTTTTCCCACGTGATTTATTACGCATCTAGGACCCTAAACGATGCTCAAATTAACTATTCTACCACTGAGAAAGAATTGTTGTCTATAGTGTTTGCACTAGAAAAATTTATATCATATTTGGTGGGTGCGAAAGTGGTTGTATATTCTGATCACGCAACACTTAGGTACCTACTTAAGAAGAAAGAAGCTAAGCCAAGAATTATACGGTGTATATTGTTGTTGCAAGAATTTGATTATGAAATCAAGGATAAGAGAGGTGTTGAGAATACTGTTGCAGATCATCTTAGTAGACTTGTTGTTTCCGAAGAAGAACTTCCTTTACAAGATCGTTTTCCGTACGAATAACTTTTCTCAATTGAAGATTCAACACCTTGGTACGTTGATATAGTGAACTACTTGGTTACAAAGAAAGTACCTAGTACAATGTCTAATTTTTGAAAGATTAAGCTTAAGAGGATAGCCAAGCAGTATGTGTGGGATGAGACCTACTTGTGGAAATATGGTTCCGATCAGATAATCCGCAGGTGCGTACCTAACTATGAATTCCATATATATTGCAATATGTTATGGGATATGTATGTTTGCGTCTGTGAACAATTATTTTCCCATACGATGTCAAAAGTTATCTCTTTCATATGTATATATGCATGTATTGATACAAGATCGATTAATTTTTGACACACAAAAGTTAAGCCTATTATGTCACTTATTGATGGAAGATAGGTTAGTTTACGAGGATTATGTCTATTGTATGTCATTGTGCAAATTGTGATGGAAAATAGAATATGTTAGAGCATTACTCGATCGAACTCGCATGCGTTTCTATCTCAAGCATGTTTGTCAATGTTAGTGATCAAAACTATAAGTCTTGATTTCTAGTCTACTATAGCTAAGGTCTCGGACTAGGATAAAAAGTGTAGTTGAGCTCAAGAACTCCATGGAAATCATCATACAAGACGAAGGACTACTCAAGGAACTGGTCGATCTTCATCGACTAAAAGGTATGTGGAGACTTGAACTTATCTATCACTCAAAAGTCTATTTATATCTTATCTTGAGATAAAAGTCGTTTTGTTATATAGACTTAGATTATACACATTGGGTATGTCGAGCCGAGTATACCTCGCCTATCTATTTATCGAAATATATGTTGGTAAAGCTTTCTCTTTCGCAAAGTTCATCTTTACCTAGTGACGAAAGTCATGTTAAGTTTCAATCACTTTGAAAATTTCTCTGACGAAAAATGGTTTGTGAATAACAACTATATAATATCCTCTGAGAATGCTTCAATGATTGAAATGAGAGTTTAGATCATATAACCACTTGAGAATATAAGCATTGTTGTGGAAACACATATATGTATAAGTCCTTATTACTTGAACCAAAGTTTGCGAACTTTGTTGATCAAGTAAAACCAGAGAAGTGCGTGAGCTAAGTCCGCGAACCCAGTCCACGAACTAGTGAAGTTGTCAAACCTGAGCATTTATGCTAGAATTTGTGAACTCCATCCAGGAACTTAAGTCTGCGAACCCAGTCCGCGAACTTGAGTAGGTTATGTCTAAAAACGATGTTTGTGAACTTATCTTTATAAACTAAATAATGTAATTGCAAACCGTGGATATATAGTTCATGAACCGATTCGAGTGATTCAAATTATTTTTGCTTCAATTGTGTCTTGTATAGTACATGATATTTCCTTGCAATTTAATAACTCTCTAACTAGTTCATTTGAGTCATTTGAACTAGTTATGGTGAAGAAGAATATGGTTGATATGAAAGTTATCATTTGCCTAACCATTTGGTTAACTATTGTTGAACCAACTAATGTAAAAGTTTGGGTACGGTTACACAAACCTAGAAACGTACATTTCATGTGTGTATAACAAGCTATGTTTTCGATCTAACGGTTGATAAATATTAGCTTGAATCTAATCAGGTTTTCATCTAACGGTGAATATTGAATACTTTGTTACCAAGATAACATTGATTTCAATCCCTGATTTGAAAGACTATATAAGGGAGAGCTCTAGCAACTGGGAAACCTAATCCCCACACATTCTGTGTGATACTAGTTGTGCTAATCTAGAGTCGATTCTCCTTTAACCTTTGGTTTCTTCTTCTAAACCAGGTTAACGATTTAAAGACTTCATTGGGATTGTGAAGCCAGACTGATGATACTTTTCTTGTAGTTATGTGATCTGATCTTGTTGTTTTTATCATACGAGTACAATTGTAATAATTGGCTTGAGATTTCTATCTCCGATAGACAAGATAAAAAGTAGTCACAAACATCTTCGTCTCATCGTTTGTGATCCCATAATATCTTTTTTCGTTGCGTCGATTAAGACTATTGTGAGGTGATTGATAATACTGAGTTTTTCTTCGGGAATATAAGTTTGGTTTATCAATTGGTTCACGTTCACCTTGATTTATCAAAATACGGAACAAAACTCGTAGGTATATTCGTGGGAGGCGAATTTATCTATTACCGTAGATTTTTCTATGTGAAACTGATTTGTTTATTTAAGTCTTCGACTTTGGGTCGTAACAACTCTTAGTTGTGGTGAGATCAGCTAAGAGAATCAAGTACGTAGTACCCTGCTGGGATCAGAGAAGTAGGAGCATAATTGTACCTTGGATCAGCGTGAGATTGATTGGGGTTCAACTACAGTCCAGACCGAAGTTAGTTTGGAGTAGGCTAGTGTTTATAGTGGCTTAATACAATGTATGTTTAATCTGGACTAGGTCCCGGGGTTTTTCAGCATTTGCGGTTTCCTCGTTAACAAAATTCTGGTGTATGTGTTATTTCTTTTCCGTATTATATTTGTTATATAATTGAAATAATACAGGTTGTGCGTTGTTCAATCAATTAGAATATCCGACCTTTTGGTTGTTGATTTAATTTTATTGACACTTGGATATTGGTCTTTGGTACCATCCAAGTTATCTCTCTTGTATTTAAATTGAGACTCGCAGTTTGCTTGAGTAAGATTTAAATCGAGAGATAGAGATATAAACTCTTTGATATACTTTTCTATTGATTGAGTCTAACTGTCTAGTTTATTCTCATAAAAGTATATTGGAGTTTGTCCATTGATATTGCTAATCGAAATATTGGGTGTGGTTGTTAGACCCCTGCTTTTTCAGAATGAATCCTTGTATATCCCACAGTATTAATCTTCCCTGATCCATATTTTATGTATATACTGTGCGGCTCCATAAGTCTTGTTATGTGAGCATTTCCAACTAGACTAATCATAGATTCGTTTGTGGTTAATTTGGTTGTGTATTCCGATTAAATTAATCATGGGTTCTCTCGTGATTAGCTTAATTAAGAATTTTTGGATACAAATCATTTTTGGTTTTTGGTGTCCAAAGAAATCCTTCTTTTCTTGTAAAAATAAGGTCGCTCTTGTTGTTCTTTCGGGAATGACATCAAATGGGGGAGAGTTCTTTTGAACTTGTGCTTAATTTCCATATCTTTGTGGGGAGTGCGGCTGTGGAATATTTTAGGGGTTATCTTGTATCTTTATAAACTCCTTGATGAATGCATTTAGCTTCGGCTTTATGATTGCATCTAAACAAAGTTGATATGTGCTTTTCTTTAGTCTTGAAGCATCTCCATGGAAATTTCATTAGGATCTCGTTTTCATACCTTTGCCAATTATATTGACAAAAGGGAGAGAATTAATATGTAGTTCACACTACAAATACATATGATTTTCGAATCATTATGTAAGGGGGAGTGGTTTTCATTTTGATATGAAAGTATTGACTAAGGGGGAGTGATACATATCACCATAGTATTGTTGTCGAAGTTGTGATACAATTGAACTTTGATGATGTGTAATAATACTATGACACTGTTAACAATGATCAAGAGCTCTTTTTCTCATTGTTATGGCTACGGATCATCAACAACTATGATGCTAAACTGAACATCTATGAAATCATAGGAGTACTTATAAAAGACGAAGTTTTCGAGTAATGTTGAAGCACCAAGGAGATCAAGCATATGGAAGACAAGCTACAAAGTTTTATCTATTTTGTAATCCATATGTATTGATAGTTTTTTCACTAAATTGACAAAGGGGGAGATATTTAGAGCATTGCTCGGTCGAACTCGCAAGCGTTTGTATCTCAATCTTGTTTGTCAAATTTAGTTGTCAAAACTATAAGTCTTGATTTCTAGTCTACTTATAGCTAAGTCTCGGACTAGGATAGTTAAGTGTAGTTCAGATCCAGACTCCATGGCGATCATCTTACGAAGACGAAGAACTACTCAAGGAACCAGTGGAACTTCATCCGACTAAAAGGTATGTGGAGACTTGAACTCATCTATCACTCAAAATTCTATCTACTCTATCTCCTACTCTTAAGACAAAGTCATATATGTATGATAGTTTTCATACATACACATTTGATATTTAGAGCCGAGTTTACTCGCCTATCTTTTTCTAGAAATATGTGTAGGTAAGCTTTCGCTTTAACCATTTTTCATCTTTACCCATGACGAAAGTTATGATGACATTTCAATCTTGAAAATGGCTTTGATGATGATAGTTGTGAATAACGACTGTTATAACATTATAAAAGAATGTTTCAATGATTGAAATGTAGAGTTGAGATTACCACATATGGATATAAGCATATATAGTGTATTCGCACATTAGTGTATAAATCCATGTGCCAGAAACCAAGTGTGTGCATACGGTATTTGTGAAGGAGACAGGTTGGGTACGCGTACTGGCGGAATTTTTCTAACCGAAAAAATCTGTTGAGTTTGGAAACTCAAACCCAATAGCTAAGGTACGCATACCCAAGCTGGTTATTTCTCAAATCGGTAGTCATGAACTTAAAACAATAAATTATAAGGAATGAAATATTTGCAAACCGTGGCTATATTGTTCATGAATTGATTCACATGAATCAAAACAATTTTGTTTTAATTATGTCTATGCATAAATACCTAAGCAATTGAACAAATCTTCGACTAGTTCTTTTGAAGTCATTTGAACTAGTTATGAGAAAGATGAATACGGTTAATATGAAAGTGCTCATATGGATAACCATTGGTTAACTATTTGTGAACCAACCAAGTGTACACGTTTAGGTACGGTTACTCAAACCTAAATGAAATATATTTCATTTGTGTGTGACATGCTAAGTTTGGATCTAACGGTTGAAAGATATTGGCTTGGTTAAATCAGGTTTTTCATCTAACGGTGGATATTGAATGCTTTGTTACTAAGCTAACGTTGATTGCAAACCCTGATTTGAAAACTATATAAAGGAGAACTCTAGCAACTGGAAAAACTAATCCCCACAACTCCTGTGTGATACTAGTTGGTTTAGCTAGAGTCGATTCTCCTTTAACATTAGATTTCTTCTCGAGACATGTAGGTTAACGACTTAAAGACTTCATTAGGATTGTGAAGCCAGACGAAACTACTTCTCTTGTAGTTGAGCGATCTAATCTTGCCATTTAATATCGTACGAATTCAATTAAAAGATTGGCTTGAGATTATATCTCCGATAGGGCAAGATAAAAATAAATCACAAACATCTTATTCTCATCGTTTGTGATTCCACAATATCTTGTTTTGCTACCATATGATTAAGATTATTGTGAGGTGATTGATAATTCTAGGTTGTTCTTTGGGAATATAAGTCTGGGTTATCGATTAGTTCATGTTCACCTTGATTTCTACCAAAAGACGGAGAAAACTTGTAGGTTTATCTGTGGGAGATAGATTTATCTATTATTGTAGACTTTTCTGTGTGATACAGATTTGTTTATTCAAGTCTTCGACTTTGGTTCGAAGAAACTCTTGGTTGTGGGTAAGATCAGCTAAGGGCATCAAGTGTGTAGTATCATACATGGATCATACACATAAGGAGCACAACTGTACCTTGAATCAGTATGAGATTGATTAGGGTTTAACTACAGTCCAGACCGAAGTTAGTTTGTAGTAGGCTAGTGTTTGTAGCGGATTAATACAGTGTGGTGTTCAATCTGGACTAGGTCCCGAGTGTTTTCTGCATTTGCGGTTTCCTATTTAACAAAACTTCTAGTGTCTGTGTTATTTCAATTCCGCATTATATTTTGTTATATAATTGAAATATCACAGGTTGTGCATTGTATCGATCAATTGTGAAATCCAACCTTTGGTTGGTGATTAGAAATTGATTGATTCTTGGATATTGGTTTTTGGCACCATCCAACTTTATATCTCTTGTATTTGATAAAGACTCACAGATTTCTATTTGTTTGAGTATAGATCAAATCGAAAGAAAACGATATTAACTCCTTGATATACTTTTTATTAAGATTGAGTATGACTGTCTAGTTGATTCTCTTAAAAGTGTACTCGAGTTAGTCCATACAGATTGCTAATCGAAATATCGGGTGAGGTTGTTAGACCCCCGCAATTTCACTTAGAGAATATAATACTCAATACGATAGAACAAAGTAAGATCAGAACACGCAACTACAAAGAAAATAGTTGGTTTTGGCTTCATAATCCCAATGAAGTCTTTAAGTCGTTAACCTATAATGGTTTTAGAAAAACCTAGGTTAAAGGAGAATCGACTCTAGTCGCAACTAGTATCACACAAGAGGTGTGGGGATTAGGTTTCCCAATTGTTAGAGCACTTCTCGGTCGAACTCGCAAGCGTTTCTATCTCAAGATTGTTGTCAAGTTTAGTTGCCAAAACTATAAGTCTTGATTTTTAGTCTAATTATAGAAAAGTCTCGGACTAGGATAGAAAGTGTAGCTGAGATATAGACTCCACGGCGTTCATCATACAAATACGAAGAACTACTCAAGGAACTGGTGGAACTTCATCGACTAAAAGTTATGTGGAGACTTGAACTTATCTATCACTCAAAAAGTCTATCTACTCTATCTCCTATCTTGAGACAAAAGTTGTATTGCTACATAGCCTTCGATTATACACATTTACTATTTCGATCCGAGTTTATCTCGCTTATCTTTTTCTCGAAATATGTGTTGGTAAGCTTTCACTTTGCCAAGTTCATCTTTACAAGTGACGAAAGTCATGTTGGTTATTTCAATATCTTGAATATTGATTTGATGAAAAACAGTGTGTGAATAACCTCTATTTAACATCCTCTAAGAATGTTTCAATGATTGAAATGAGAGTTTAGAATATATAACCTTAAATGGATATAAACATTGCATGTGTACTCATACGTGTGTAAGTCCAAAATCCTTGAACCAAATTATGCATACTTTACTGCTCAGGATAATCGGAACTAAAGTCCACGTACTCATACGCATACTGACGGAATTTCACGTCCCGCGAATTTCTGCCGGAGTTTGTGAACTGAAAACAAATTTAAACCGGGTACTTTAGTATGCGTACCGGTATGCATACTTGAGGGGTTATTTTCAAAAATCAATTTTTTCGTGAACTTAAACTTATATAAACTAAGGAATGCATATTTGCAAACCGTGTCTATAAAGTTCATGAATTGATTCGATTAAATCAAAATCGTCTTTGCTTCGATTGTGTCTTGTATACTTCTATGCGATCTAAGCAATTGAACAACTCTCTAACTAGTTCTTTTGAGTCATTTGAACTAGTTATGGTAAAGATGAATATGGTTGATATGAAAGTGCTCATATGGCTAACCATTTGGTTAACTACTGTTGAACCAAATAGGTGTACATGTTTAGATACGGTTACATAAACCTAAATGAACGTGCATTTCATTTGTGTATAACTAGCTAAATTCGATCTAACGGTTGAAAGATATTTGCTTGAATCTAATCAGGTTTTCATCTAACGGTGAATATTGAATGCTTTGTAAACAAGGTAACTTATATTGCAAACCCTGATTTGGAGACTATATAAAGGAGAACTCTAGCAACTGGGAAATTTAATCCCCACTCCTCATGTGCTATACTAGTTGTATAAGCTAGAGCTGATTCTCCTTTAATCTCAGGTTTCTACCGAGACCCTATAGGTTAACGACTTGAAGACTTCATTTGGATTGTGAAGCCATACCCAATTATTTTCTCTGTAGTTGGGTGATATGATCTTGCTATTTTTATCGTATTGAGTACAATTGTAAAATTGACTTGAGGCAAGATAGAAAAGTATTCACAAACATTTTCGTCTCATCATTTTTGATTCCATAATATCTTGTTTCGCTAGTCGATTAAGATTATTGTGAGGAGATTGATAATTCTAGGCTGTTCTTCGGGAATATAAGTCTGGGTTATTGATTGATTCATGTTCACCTTGATTTATTAAAAGCAGAAACAAAACTCGTAGGTATTTCTGTGGGAGACAGATTTATCTATTCTTGTAGACTTTTCTGTGCGAAACATTTTTTTATATTAAAGTTTTCAACTTTAGGTCGTAGCAACTCTTAGTTGTGGATGAAATTAGTTATGGGAATCAAGTGCTTAGTATCCTGCTTGGATCAGAGACGTAAGGAGCGCAACTATACCTTGGATCAGTATGAGATTGATGGGGGTTCAATTTCAGTCCAGACCGAAGTTAATTTGTAGTAGGCTAGTTTTGTAGCGGCTTAATACAGTGTGTATTCAATCTGGACTAGGTCCCTGTGTTTTTCTACATTTGCGGTTTCCTCGTTAACAAAACTTCTGGTATCTGTGTTATTTATTTTCCATATTATATTTTATTATATAATTGAAGTATCACAGGTTGTACGTTGAATCAATCAATTGGAAAATCCAACCTTTGGTTGTTCATTGAAATTGATTGATACTTGAACATTGGTCTTTGGTACCGTTCAAGTTAAAATATCTTATATTCAATTTGACTCGCAAATTTCTATTTGCTTGAGTAAGTATTGAATCGATTAATTGAGATATAACTCTTTGATATACTTTTTATTAAGATTGAGTCTGACTGTTTAATTGATTCTCTTAAAAGTATATTATATTTAGTCCATACAGATTGCCAATCGAATTATTAGGTGAGGTTGTTGTACCCCCACTTTTTCAATTGGTATCAGAGCAGGCAAACACGTTTAAGACCTTATAAGTCTATGTTTGTAGCGATCTGACTCTATGGACAGAAGTGCTATATCTATAAACGTACCACCAGTCTTCGATGGCTCAACTTACTTGTGTTGGTAAATTGATATGCGTGCCTTTCTTCAAGCGCGTGATTTTCAATCATGGGTTTATGTAGTTAATAGATATGATGCTCCTATTGTGGCAGTAGGAAATGCAACCATACCTAAAGATATTGGTGCATATGACGCTGCTAAGATACTTGTTACAAAGCAAAATTCCGACGGTTTGAATGACATCATACATGCCATTACCCCAAATCTTCAGCACTATGTGACTACATTCACTCGGTCTAAAGATGCTTGGGATATCTTAGAAACCGTATTTGAAGGGAATACCAGTGAAAATGGAAGCCAGGCTTCAAAACCTAAATTCTGATTGGGAAAACCTTCGTATGACAGATGAAGATACATTTGATTAGTTTAATCACAAAATGTCTGAAATTGTTAATGCATCCTTTGCATTGGGTAAGACTATTCCTGAAAAGGACATTGTGATAAAAATTCTCAGATTGCTACCATCTAGATACGATTCTAAGAAGCATGCCATCGTTGAGGGAAATAACCTTGATGCTCTTTCCAGAAACACTCTGGTTGGGAAGTTAAAGATCTTTGATCATGAGCACACATCCAAATATGGGAAGGATGTTGCTTTTAAAGCACAAAATAACACTAAATTACTTGAGAAAAGTAAAAGTGTTTGCATCTCTGAAGATGATCTTTCGGAGACTGATTCATCAGATGAAGATCTTGACAAGTCAGTCTCGTTGATCACAAGAGAGTTTAGAGATCTTCTATTGAAGAAAAGTAAACGATTCTCCAGAGACAAACTTAGATCGCCAGTTAAACCTCACAATCGTATTCCTTCTAAAAATAGGGATGCTGACGAGGCTGATGATGAGGATATGCTACAGTGATTTAAGTGTAAAGGTTTTGGTCATTTTACAAATGAGTGTCCAAATCGAAAGAAATACACTGGAAACAAAGGTCTTGCTGCAACTCTTGATGAAATGTCTGACAACTATGATTCTAATGAGGACAAAAAATCAAGTGTTGCACTTCTTTGTGAAAATATTGATTTTGATAAATGTAGAAATACATACATCAATCTCGATAGTCTTTTAGGAAAAACCTCAACCTTTCTGGAAGAAAAAATTGACCTTTCTGTTAGAAACTCTTAATCTAATTTTTCAGGTTCTACCTTGTGTCTAGCAACTTGCACATCTCGGATGCCTGAATCATATTCCAGGTTGACATGCTCATATTTTTCTTTCAAGGGTTATGAGCTATCAAAGTATTACAAGTACAAACACAAATTAACACATGTTATCAAACTTCAACGAAGAGAAAATCGATTAGCAAACAAGCTCAAACTTGTTCAAAAAACCGTTGAGGTATGTAAGATTTTATCTTCGTCAAAGAAGTTAGTTTTCAAGGATATGTCAAGACCGATAGAGAAAAGAGTATGGTCTAAAAATTTTGATAGACAAGGTTCAATGAATTTCGTTCAGAGAGGTCATGGTGGACAAATTTTTGTTCACCGCAACACAACTTGATTATGTTGTTTGGTGCGTCTTGTCTCATGTGCCAGATCAAAAGATACAAGATTGTGCACACCCAAGACTTTAGGAAAATAATATTTTTGTTTTCTCTCTTTTCTTAGCTTTCCTGTGTTTTGAAAGATTGGAATTCATGCCGTTTTCATATCTAATTGATATTGGAAAGGACTTTCCTGGTTAATCAATAAAAGAGGTTTAAAATTGACAATTCTGCCTTTAATGGGGTATGAGTTGTGTGTACGTGAATCCTTTAAGTGTATAAAGGTTACGTAACCTTACATTCCTTTTTTCTTCCATGGAACTCATTTTATCTTATGACTGATTGTTGAGACTTAAGTTGTGATTTCCTCTCACAAACCCGTATGCATATGGATACTCCAAGCATCATATCTTCTGATAGAAAATATGTTAATATGATTTTTAAGCCATCAATCATGAAGTAAAAATAAAGATCTCCGTTATCTCCAACTTTGAAAAGAAAAAAAAGGAACGTAGGGAAGCCAAGAACTGTTCCTTAAAATTCTCAGAATTTTTTTTTATGTTCTTGAAGAGTTTAAGGAGAGAAAAAAGGATATTCATCAAATAAAGGCTTGTGTTTTGAGAACTCTTGAGATTCAGAAGGCCCTGGTTCGACATCTTCAGCCTAGAAGGTTTGTTGGAATTGAATCCTTTCTTCACGAACCATATGTTCCTATGGCTGTTGACGACAAGGATTTCGGGGACGATAAATAATTTTTCAGAGGTCTAAATGTATGGGAAAACTTCTTATGAGAATTTTATTCTTGTGTTTTTAAGAAGAATAACTAGAGTTTGGAATAGCCATTATTATGATTATACATAGCTTTGTCCAACGTTTTCATCTTCAATGTTTTTAGATTTATTTGTTTAAATTCTAAAGTCTGTTTGGAATATGCTTTTTGCAGTATTAATCCTTATGGTTTTATATATTGTAATTTTTTATGGGATATGTGTGATTGCATCCGTGAACTATGATTGTCCCATATGTTGTCAAAAGTTAAGTCCTTCGTATGTCGATATGCAAGTATTGATAAAAGAATGAATGAACTTTTGACAAAAACAAAAGTTAAGCCCTTTATGTCATTATGTAAATATTGATTGAAGAAAGGATGAGCTTTAGTTTACAAATATTGTATGTCATTCTGCAAATAGTGATGAAAGATAGAATAAATCTTTGTTTATTCCGCAGTATTGATTTTTACCGATCCATATCTTTTATGTTTCCGAAGTTTTCTTATGTTGAGCATTTTCCGACTAGATTAATCATGGGTTCTCTTGTGGTTAATTTAGTTGAGTATTCCGGTTGAATTAATCATGGGTTCGCTTGTGGTTAATTCAATTGAGTATTTTGGATACAAATTCATATTCTTATATGATTTGTTGTTGTCCAAAGAAATCCTTCTTTTCTTGTGAAAGTAAGGTCGCTCTTGTTGTTCTTTCGGGAATGACATTTTATGGGGGAGAGTTCTTAATTGAACTTGTGCTTAATTTCCAAATCTTTGTGGGGAATGCGGCTGTGGAATATTATAGGGTTTATCTTGTATCTTTATAAACTCCTTGATGAATGCATTTAGTTTCGGCTATATGATTGCATCTAAAAAGTTGATATGTGCTTTCTTTTGGTCATGAAATGTCTCTTTGGAAATTTGATTAGGATCCCACTAGTTTTCGTACCTTTGTCAATTTTATTGAAAAAACGGAGGAGAATTAATGTGTTGTTCACACTACAAATACATATAGTTTTTGGATCATTATGTATGGGGGTTGGTTTCCATGTGAGATGGAGTATTGACTATGGGGGAGTGATACATATCACCATAGTATATTGTCGAAGTTGTGATGCAATTGAAATTTGATGCTGTGTAATAATATTATGACACTGTGTAACAATGATTGAGATATTTTGTTTTCTCATTGTTATGGCTACGGATTGTCAACAACGATGATGCTGAACTTACAACCTTTGGAATCATTGGAGTACTTGGAAGTGACAAAGATTTCGAGTATTGTTGAAGAACCAAGGAGATCATGCATGTGGAAGAGAAGCCGCAAAGTATATTTTTTTGTATTCCATATGTATTGATAGTTTTGTCACTAAAATTGAGACAAAAGTCTCGTACTAGGATATAAAGTGTAGTTGAGATCTAGACTCCACGATGTTCATCATAGAAAGACGAAGAACTACTCAAGGAACTGGTGGAACTTCATCGACTAAAAGATCTGTGGAGACTTGAACTTATCTATCACTCAAAAAGTCTGTCTACTCTATCTCTTATATTGAGACAAAAGTCATATTGCTATATAGACTTCGATTATACACATTTGCTATTTCGAGACGAGTTTATCTTGCTTATGTTTCCTCGAAATATATGTTGGTAAGCTTTCGCTTTGGCCAAGTTCATCTTTACAAGTGATGAAAGTCATGTTGGTTATTTCCATATCTTGAAAATTGCTTTGATGAAAAATAGTTTGTTAATAACCTATATTTAATATCCTCTAAGAATGTTTCAATGATTGAAATGAGAGTTTAGAATATAGAACCTTGAATGGATATAAACATTGTATGTGTAGTCATACGTGTGTAAGTCCAAAATCCTTGAACTAAAGTATGCGTACTTTGCTGCTCAGGATAACCGGAACTAAAGTATGCGTACCCATACGCATACTGCCGGAAGTTCACGTCCCGTGAATTTCTGCTGGAGTTTGTGAACTGAAAACAAACTTAAACCGAGTACTTAAGTATGCGTACCGGTATGCATACTTGAGTGGGTTATTTTCTAAAAACGGTTTATTCGTGAACTTAAACTTATATAAAATAAGGAATGCATATTTGCAAACTGTGGCTATAAAGTTCATGAATCGATTCGAGTGAATCAAAATCATTTTTGCTTCGATTGTGTCTTGTATGCTTCTATGAGATCTAAGTAATTGGCCAACTCTCTAACTAGTTCCTTTGAGTCATTTGAACTAGTTATGGTGAAGATGAATATGGTTGATATGAAAGTGCTCATATGGCTAACCATTTGGTGAACTACCATTGAACCAACTAGGTATACACGTTTAGGTACGGTTACACAAACCAAAATAAACGTGCACTTTATTTGTGTAGGATCAGAATATTGTTACAACAATATTCCTGTGAAATAAACAACAGATCTGCGATACATCAATAATAAACAACAATTCTGCGATATATCAATGATATTCTGCGAAACATCTCAAGGTGACGTAAGGAATGACATATCGGATGAAAACGACAGAAGCATGAGAAGAGCGTGACATTTTTGCGATGAATCGATAAAGCCTACGAAATATTAAGGCGGTGCCACCTGCGATTTATCGCAGGAACCTAGATCCGAAATTAAAGGGAATCTTAGCTGTAAATAAGCTGTAATCCACTGTGTAAATCCCTATATAAAGGAAATGAATAGTTCCAGAGAGGGGGATGAATTTTTGAGAGCTAGGAAGGTTTTTAGGAGAGAGAAAATATTTATCAAGTGTTCTGTGTTCTTGATTTTTGTAAAATTCCTTAAGATCATATTAATGAAAAAGTGTCTTTAATCTTCAAGTTATGTCATAAATATTGATAAATTCTTGAATAGGGTGTAGTGTGGGAATTCCTGCAACTACATTTTGGCGCCCAGTTACAGCTTGAAGATTTGAAGAAATTATTAGAATTGAAGAAATGGCTAGAAGGAGAAGAAATACATCAGAACCACCAACAACAGTGAGAAGAAGTAAAAGAATTGCAGGGGAAGGAATATGTGAATTGGAAGGATCTTTAAGGATTAGATCCGGAAGAATTAGAGTGAGAAATGGAGCATAAAATTCAATCCAACCACCGAATCAACAAACACGAGCACAAGATAGAAATGTGGATTATGATAGATTAAGTGTGCATACTTGGAGGTCAGATTCGATAGAAGAAGCGGAAAATCAAGAAGAGGAAAGAAATCAAGAAATGGATGGAGGACTAATTCCTGAAGAGCATGAAGAAGTAGATGATTTGAGACAAAGGATACAGGAAGAAAGAAGATTAGAGGCAGAAGAACGTGCCAATCTTACAAGGCAAAATCATGAATTAAGAATGGAAAATTTGAGGTTGCAAAATAGAAGATCGAGAAGCAGCATGAGATCAAATTCAAGATCATATAGAGAAGAAACAAGACAAAATCTCCCTATACAAAATATTGGCGAGAATTTGATAAATGATCGTTATATTCCACGTGGAGAAACTTTAGACATTAGACATAATCAGGATGAGGGAGAAAATCAAGAAGAGAGAAGGAGAATGTTACGTGATGAAGAAATTCGAAGAAATCGCAGAATAATCGAAGATGATATTGAGAGGCATTATATTGAGCAAGTACATTTAGCGGGAGAAATAGAAAGATTGCGAGCAGAAGTATAAGAACAAGAAATTCAAACAGCGTTGCGTCAGAATAATCATGATAATCGAGAAAGACGACGTGCACAAAATCGTAATAATGATAATCTCAATAAGGAATATGAGAGAATTCGTAGAGACATAGAAAGGCAACGAAGAGAAACAGTAAGGGATGAGGAAATTCACGGAGAAGAGAATGAAAGACAAATTAACTTGCAAGAAGAAGAAAATCTTAGAAGAAGGCAAAACCAAGATGTTGGAGAAGAAGCACGAAACATCGCAAGACAAGAAAGGCATGAACGCAGACGAAGAGAGGCTGCGTTGAAAAGGCCAATGGAGCAAAATTTTGATAGGAATGAACAAATCTTGCGAGAATTAG
The DNA here is from genome assembly GCA_023529315.1 of Papaver bracteatum. Classification (NCBI taxonomy): domain Eukaryota; kingdom Viridiplantae; phylum Streptophyta; class Magnoliopsida; order Ranunculales; family Papaveraceae; genus Papaver; species Papaver bracteatum. Next base: position 564,316 of record JAJJWX010004825.1, read on the forward strand.
CAGAAATGAGAGGAATGATAAATAACAGAAGAGAAGGAGGAAGAAGACAACTTGACGAGGCAATCGAAGAAGCTGCGAAAACTCCATTTACTCAAGAGGTACAATTAGGAGGGATACCTCCAAAATGCAACTTACCGGTATTTACCAGTATATTTGATGGGACTACGTGTGATGTCCAACATATCAAGGCTTATATTCGATGTATGCTATAATGGGAGAACCATGATGTCGTTTTGTGCAAATATTTTGCGTCAAGTTTAACTGGCGAAGCACTGAAGTGGTTTGAAAGTCTTCCCAAGAATACAATAACTTCGTTCATGCACTTGCAAACTACTTTCTTAGCAGCATACATCAGCAATAACTTTACGCGACCTGGAATTGAAGATGTGTTTGGATTGAAACAGAGAGTTGGTGAGAGTTTAAAGCACTTAACGATAAGATGGAGGACAATGTGTAGTGAAATGGCAGGAAGAGTAGATGAAAGATATCTCATTTTGTCTTTCATAAATGCTATGTTTGCGACGAATATATTATACATCCAGGTATTCAGAGTTAAAAACACAATTACCATGACAGAACTGCGAGAACTGCAAGAAGAATACATCGCTTTGGAGGAAAAACAAAATGAGATGGAGTCTTATCCAATTCTCGCAGGCACAAGTTTAGCCGCGACAAATGGAAGTTTGTTACCAAGGATGATTAATACAGTAGCAAGTACTTCCAAAAATCCACGAGAGAAAATGGAGACGGATAATCAACATAAGATAGTAGCAATGGGGAGTAGAGATCAGGAGGAATTGGAAAAGGAGAGAAATTTTTATAATCGCAATAACAATAATAAGGTCCCAAGGTTTGATCAACCGCAGGAGACTTATGGTGGACAGAGGAAGAATTATTCAAGAGAGCAAAGAGGTCAGAGGAATATGTGGGAAGACATCAAATTGACACCTTTAAATAGTGGTATAGATAAGATTTGGGAAACGATTATTTTGATGGGGAATATACCCTCATCCTGGAACATGGGGAAAGAACCACATCCTAACAACCAAAATCAAGAGTTCTGTCCTTATCATCATTTTCATGGCCATTCTGTGCATAATTGTAGAAATGTAAAAAGAATTATTTTGCGAATGATTGAACAGGGGAAATTAAATCATTTTCTAGCAAGATATTTACAACCGCAGCAATTTCCGCAAGCACCAGAAATTCGCAGAGTTAATGTTGCAAAAGAAGCCGAAACATTTGTCATTGAAGTAGGAGCTACATCAAAAAATCTATTTTGCAATTCAATTGTACATTCGCAGAAAACGATAGAGGATTTCCATGACAATGTGCTAAGCAGAGTATTTGCAAGGGATATAGAGGGAAGATAGGTGATGAATATTGCGAAGATTTCTCCGTTAGAAGAATGGCAGAAACAAGTTATTTATTTTACTGCAGAAGAGATACCAGAGCCTGGGAAGATGCATGATAACCCATTGGTGGTGAAGTTAGAGATAAATCCAAAATACAGAGAAGAAGGAGAAGAAGATGATGGTGACACAGCAAGTGATTCTTGGGCAATAGATAAAGTTTTAATTGACACTGGTAGCTCGGTAGACATTTTATTTTATCATACTTATCGCACAATGGGTGGAAGAGATGATGAATTAATCCCTTCAACTTACAAGATCTATGGTTTTAATGGCACTGCAAACAAGCCAAAAGGAGAAATTACTATGGAATTCCGTTGAACAAGATATCTTCAAAAATCAAGTTTTGTGTAGTGGATATAGAATCTCCTTACAATGCCTTAATTGGAAGACCATGGCTCCATGGGATCTTGGGCATAGCATCAACATATCATCAATGCATAAAGTTTCCACATCCTCATGGTATTGGGATAATTAAAGGTGATTGGTTTGAAGGCAAAAAGTGTTATGAAGTTGACATTAATACTTGTGAAGAAAGAAATGCCCGAAATCGTAATTGGAAACATAACAGGAGGCAAACTCAAACAGCTGAAAAATTGATGGTGGACAATATAGAGTTGTGGGGAAAGGATATATTACAAGAATAGTTTGTCCCAAAAGAACCAATGGTGATTAATCATGCGAATATGGGAAAAAGTTGAAATCTTCATTCTTCGCAGGAGAACAAACAAGTATAAGGTGTTGCGATAAATCAAGTATCAAGAAATTGCGAATAATCATTCGTCACAGAAGAAAATAAGTGCAACAGTATCATGTTGCGAACAATCGAAAAACAAGAACAACAAAAAATGTGCACACAGAATATTAAAAGAAAAACTTTGCTCAAAAATAAGAATTTTTCTATTAAAAGAAAAAGATGATGATTTAGAATCATGTAAGAATTTTTAATGCAAATGCATAAAATGGGCACAAATCGCCTAAAAATATATAAGAATGGGACGAACTTTTATGGCGTACACCTTAGTTCGCGGATTCTATTCCGTAAGAGGCAATGTCCTTAAAGTGCGTCATAAGGGGGGTATCTCTTTGCATGGCTATGGGAAAGGCTATACCGCTGCTGGAACCTAGTCATGGAGATTTGGGATTATAGAAAATCCATCCGGGAGAGATAACTTAGATTCCCAATTATATAAGGTTATACCCTGGTTGGGCGCCCGAGAGTTTCTCCCAAGGAATGCAAAGTATGATCAAGGCGCCGAGGTACACGGTTGAGCTGTGGGTGCCCGGGATGGATGAACCTACCCTGGCCATCCACGATAAGTCTTGGCTTACGATGTGTTCGGCCCAAAGAAAATCCCACTTAGGGTGCAGTCTTGTAACTATAACCCATATAAGGCATAAAGGACAAGGCTGCGAAAACAACTGGTTGTTGGCAGAACCAGATGGGAAAGTGCTAGTCTTGTATGGCCGATGTATAATCCTTGAAGGGGCAACTGGGGGGAGAGATAAGGGTGATACCCTCCATTAGGGAGCTGTGTATAAAAAAGACGGCAATGTCATGGGACTTTATAATCGCAAGAATATTTAGGCCCGTCATATTGTCGCGTGACACAGACAACAATGTCATGGGACTTTATATTCGCAAGAATATATAGGCCCGTCATATTGCCGCGTGACAGGCCAAAAATCCTAAAGAGAAATGTTAAGATGAGATCAATGGGTTTTTGCGATAATATTAAAAGATGAGATAAATGAAATCAATAATAAGAGGATATAAATCGCAAAGACGTCCTGCGATTTCATCGAAAAGACGACAATGTCATAAGTCTTAAAAAGCAAAGAGAGATTAATCTCACAAGAAGGCTTAGATTTATCATATTGTCGCAGAGATTAAAATTAAATGATAAGGCAAGATCAATGGATATTATTACAGAGAAAAGTAAGAATGTCCAGCGATCTTGTCGCATAAAAGTGGCATAATAGGACCTTTAACTAGGAAGGAGAAATAAGACCACAAGAGAGATTATATCTGCGAAGCATATAACAGATTTTTCGCAGAAATATTTGCACTAATTCATTTATCATATTGCAGATTAATAACAAGAGGCAAGTATGGGAATGATGCATAGAATGGTAAAAATTGTTATTCATCATTATATGATAAATTCATATAAATAACAGACAGATAGAGGCAAATAATTTATATATTGAAAGACATTAGGAGCTACAAATAATTTGTAGAAAGAATATTACAATTTATCGCAGATAATTATCGCAAGAAAGAAAGAGAGAAATACAGGAGAAGATCAAAAATAAAAAACAAAACTATTGAGATTTATCTTCATCATTATCTTCATCTTCGTCTTCATTATCTTCGTCATTAGTTCCTTCTTCATCTTCGCTTTCATTCTCATCTATATCAGCTTCACTGTCAGAAATAACTGGTACTTAGGAACTGGCTGGAATATTATCCAAGAGACAAGGATATAAACTAAGAGGAAGATCATTATCTTTACAAACTTTCTCAATAGCATTATTGCGAACGGTGAGAAGATTATTACTCAAATTGGAGTTGGATATCTTTATTTTCTCTCGCAATCTAGAGATTTTATCATTACGGGAAGCAAGATTTTTCGCAAGACCACTTTTTTCTTCTTCAAGTTCTGCTATCCTTGTGGAATATTTTTCTTCAGATTCTGCGATAATACAGCAACAAGTTAGAAAATTGTTGAAAATCTACAAGAAATATAAACATGTTAGAGGAGAAATAAATAACATTCTCTTTCATGAATCATTTCTTGTATCAAGGTTGCTTGCTCGGTATGAAGACTGACATCTATCGCTAAGTTTTTCCTAGCATTATCGAGAATTGTCGCAGCCCATGCGAATTCATCATCACTTTGAATGAGAAGATGGGAATGGATTTGTTTCTCTCTTGTAAGAAGTTTAATGTTTTTATCCTTAAGCCTATCTCTCTCAAGTTCAGTATCAATTAGGGTATTGCGAAATTTTGATAGAGCTTCAGCGCCTTGAAGAGTAATACGTTCTTTATCCTTCTCAAGTTCACTTTTCTTAGCTTTTAAGACTTTGATTTTCTCTCTAAATTCATCTCTGCAAGTCTTTAAACTATTGGATATGTTCAAGACAGATCTATAATCCATTCTCATAAGGGATATATGATATTTAAGCTCATCAATGGACAAAGTACTAATTTTTTCATCTGAATAATTATTTAAAGCATCATTAAGACGCTCAATAAGAGTGGTTTCATCTATGGGTTCATCAAAAGAATTAAGAATGATGGCTTCATCAGTAAGATTATAGGCATCTGCAAAATGGTTGCCCAAATAAGCTAAAAAAAAAAGGGGGGGGAGACTTATACCAATAACTTGTTTGCAGAATTTCTCCTTATCAATTAACTTCTGTTGAAGAACTTGAATTTCTACTTCAAGCGATTTGTTTTTATTAAGAAGCTCAGTATTCCCAGCTACTTCCAACTGCTTACATCTTTCGCGAAGAATGGAGATTTCAGCTTCGTATTGCTTATTTTTCTCGAGAAGTTTCGCAGAATCAGATTGTGAATCAGTAAGCCTTTTCTGCGATGATGATAATCTATTTTATAATTCTGAAGCAACAGAAAAATAAGCTCTTGCAGTCTGTGACAGAAAAGAGAAAATAAGTAAGATAAGTAAAAAATCTTTGATATTCATGACAAATGTAAAGTTTACTGCAAGAAAAATAAAGGAAAGGGGCATACCAGCGAAGCAAACGCATGAAGAAAACCAGGGTTGATAAATCGTGAGACTCCTTTAAGATCTTTATTATTAGTCAAAATTAAAGCGTCGCAGATCTTTGAGAGATAGTCGCAAGTACGAGTAATATCATCATCTCCAATACCTTGTAAGGGGTTTCTGAAAATATTTGATAGTTGATCCATTGGAGTCTCAGATTGAGAAAGACCAATTGCAGACCTAATCCTTACGGAAGAGATATGCATTGAAGTGCCTATTGAGGCATCATTATTAATTCCACTATCTTTTTCAGTTTCATTATCTCTTTCAGCGATAGTAGAAATATTTTTGAGTTGAGAATTATCGGAAGGAAGTGGTTGAGTTTTTCTTATCTTCTTTGGAGGACCGTCGGTGGTTTGATTTTTATTGCGGTGAGGAGAAGCACCGGAATTTTCATTTGGAGTTGCTATTCTTTTGCCTTTATCTTTGGCTTCAACCACCGCGACAAATGGAATTTCCTTGAAAACAATCACACATAAAGATAAGAAACAGGGGCAACAATATATTGTAAAAGATTATAGAAGATTGTTTCTTACTTCATCTGTGAAGGTTTTCAAAATTTGTAGGAGATTGGGATTCCCAGTGTTGACATAGCTAAGCTTCATTCTTTCAATCTGATAAAAGATATTTCAATAATCAGTAAAAATAATACATTTATCCAAATCTGCGAAGAATGATAAATATGCATTGAAGTGCCTACTGAGGCATCATTATTAATTCCACTATCTTTTTCAGTTTCATTATCTCTTTCATCGATAGTAGAAATCTTTTTGAGTTGAGAATTATCGGAAGGAAGTGGATGAGTTTTTCTTATCTTCTTTGGAGGACCGTCGGTGGTTTGATTTTTATTGCGGTGAGGAGAAGCACTGGAACTTTCATTTGGAGTTGTTATTCTTTTGCCTTTATCTTTGGCTTCAACCACCACGACAAATGGAATTTCCTTGAAAACAATCACACATAAAGATAAGAAACAGGGGCAACAATATATTGTAAAAGATTATAGAAGATTGTTTCTTACTTCATCTGTGAAGGTTTTCAAAATTTGTAGGAGATTGGGATTCCCAGTGTTGACATAGCTAAGCTTCATTCTTTCAATCTGATAAAAGATATTTCAATAATCAGTAAGAATAATACATTTATCCAAATCTGAGAACAATGATAAATATGCATTGAAGTGCCTACTGAGGCATCATTATTAATTCCACTATCTTTTTCAGTTTCATTATCTCTTTCAGCGATAGTTGAAATCTTTTTGAGTTGAGAATTATCGGAAGGAAGTGGTTGAGTTTTTCTTATCTTCTTTGGAGGACCGTCGGTGGTTTGATTTTTATTGCGGTGAGGAGAAGCACTGGAACTTTCATTTGGAGTTGCTATTCTTTTGCCTTTATCTTTGGCTTCAACCACCGCGATAAATGGAATTTCCTTGAAAACAATCACACATAAAGATAAGAAACATGGGCAACAATATATTGTAAAAGATTATAGAAGATTGTTTCTTACTTCATCTGTGAAGGTTTTCAAAATTTGTAGGAGATTGGGATTCCCAGTGTTGACATAGCTAAGCTTCATTCTTTCAATCTGATAAAAGATATTTCAATAATCAGTAAGAATAATACATTTATGTCAATAATTTTTTAAATTAGTGTTTGGTAAAAAAAAATCAAAGTGTTTATTACCCTAAGCACTTCCCAGATTACTCAATTTTTAAAAGCTGGGGAGGAGGAGCTTTTAAAAGCTACAAAAGCATAAGTTGTGGTCCCACCAAAATTTAATGCTTGATTTGCCTTTTTTGTCCCTATTTTATTTTGTAAATAACAAAAATTGCCCTTAAATATATATACAATTAATTTTTATTTCTTATATCTTATATTTTATATATTTTTTAAATTATTTAAATTAAGAATCGTACAAAGCCTTAGTTGGTAACCCTTAAATATATATACAATTAATTTTTTATATTTTATTCTTTAATTTTTTTTCAACCTATTGTATGATACCATTTCATTTAATTTGTCCAAAATAAAAATAAAAACAAATTTTAATTAATTACTTAATTTTAGTTTATTTTTTGTTAGCAAATTATATATATTTAAAATTAGTTAAGTAAAAATAAATTTTCTTAACAATCATAATAATAGTAATAATTAGCAAATTTAATATTTAATTTATTTATATTTAATAGTAAAAATATTTAATTATTTTTAACCCCAATAAAATTGAATAAAATTATTTTTAGAGATATGTCTGTTTTTGTCATTTGTCACAACAGCAATGGTTGAATCTAGTATTTTACCAAACACACTTTGATTATTTTTTTAATCAGTTTTAACTTTAATTAATATTTTACCAAACGTCTAACTGCTTTTTTCTTATAGCACAACACAACAACGCACAGTAGAAAAGTGCTTTTACAAAAGCTGCAGCAATACCAAACTAAGCCTGAAATCAATTGGCTATGCGAAGTTCTTCTTGCAAATAAAGTTGGCGTCTAAAGTATGATCTTCCTATGAAAATCGATTGCTACTATGGTACCCGCATTGCATTGATTGTACCAATACCAGTAACAAGATTCATTCCCAACTATTTTATTTTGATGCGAGCTAGAATTACATCTTAGCTTGATCCCATGTTCGGTTGATACGTATACTTTGGCATCATTACAACCGGGTACAAAAATACATCGTTGTCTCATGATATATATGTCCCTTTTCGAATGCTTTATATGAGTCGGTGCGTCTAACCCTCATTACTTCGGGGTTCTTTCCATTTTAAATTTTTCTACAATTAGCTTAACTTGAGAAATTTCTTCATCTCAACGGGTCAAGAGAATCTCACTTTGCATGTCAACCACTTACTTTAGGTTGAACAACTAACACTGAATCTCTTATTTTCATACTTCAACATATACTAGTTCGTTAGTATCATGGATGAAGTAGAAAAGTGGAAGAATTTTTTTTATGACTTATATCACCTTTTGTGAGTCCTTACACAAAAGTTGAGGTACATGTGCTCTAATTGCAACATAACTTTGTTGAAGCTATTGATTCTAATTCAATAGTCTAGTAAGTGGATTTCATGAATTATTTCAAAAAAAAATTCCTTCAAAGCATTACGTAGCTCTTTAGTTGTTTTCAACTAAAAATTATGTTGCTCAATATAAATTGAGGACAATATGTTTCCTTAGAAACATAGGGGCATATGAATTTACCTTTTAGACGGTAGACCATCATTGGTATAAGGTTTTATATGGGATATATTCCTTTTCCATAACGAAATTGTTTCCACATCAAATTGAGAATAATGGTGCTCAAGTACTTGTGATCCCAAAAAAAAATGTATTTGAGTCGTGTTGGTTCAACCAATTAAGTAAAAGCCATCATTTTGACAAGAGCTAATATCATATAGAGAACAAAATAATACCGATACCAAATTTCTTAATGGTCAAAAGGGTTGACTCATTAGTCAAAGTCAGCGTTAACAAGGTCATGTGCATATATGGTCCATTATATATGAAGTTTTCAGGCTCATTGAAATAACTTGAAAATATCAACATAAGCCTAAAACACATCGTTAACCTCAAAATATAAAATCCCATCATTATGTTGTTCTTGATTTTAAGTCTAATTATCTCTCAAGCAAACACTTAGTATTGTTATCGTGATTAAACAAAAAGCGTGGAGATATAGATCTTACTTGATTAATTGTTTTAACTTAACTAAATCAAAACAAAAGAAAGCAGATAACTTTATTACTAAATGCAATGACTTTTCCCCATTACTTGGTGTGTATTAATCCATGTATCAGATTAACTACTAGTGTATATAGTTGTAAATTCCTAATCACAACAAAAACAATAGACCATATGAGATATGTATGTAATAAGTTATATGCAACCTTAGCTAAATTACAAAGAGAAAGTATAAATAAATCCTTCCATGTATCATTGCATATCTATGCTTGTAGACCGCCTCTCCGTCAAATACACATATTATCTCCTTAGCATTACACTTGATTGAACTTCAAGATATTATACTCAACCGATCAATTCGTGGTGATAACGTGTTGTAGATAAACTAAAGTTAATGCAAAGATAAATAGAGAGAAGAATAAAGGAAGCTCTTATTAATGGATACTCAATTCGTACATAGATTATGGCCCTATTTATAGGTTAAATAGAGAGGGGATTAATTACGTACATTAGAGTTTCCAATGCATACATGCACACTAAATAGGTGGTTACATAACAGAGAATGTCATACAAACATTATACCAATATTTGTCTGCACATTCATGGGTATTAAACCCTTCAACAAGACACTAATTTTTGGAAATCAATAATGTTTTAAAACATATATTCCCCAATAATCTCCCACTTATATTTTTCAAAACATCGAGCAAGAACGTATAGAGTTATGCATAAGAAAAGTGTCTCGCGACTTAAAACTTTACATAGTGTTAAGGCTCTCTTAAAATCTGACCATAGAGTTCACATAAGTCTTGAAATCTGGGAGTAAAAAGATTGCTTAACACACACGACTATACTTGTGTAAAGTCTAAATCCAGCACATTACAGTCATGTGCTTGTATCCCAGTTTAATGAATGATCTACAGAACTGCCCATATTTTCAAAGAAAGCGGTCACAGTTTCACATTCATATAGATGAGTTTATCAAGAGTACTACTCTTTAAAGTATCCCACTATATATAAAGATAAAACGTTATTAAGATTTTAAAAATTAAAAAGTAAACTTAACATTTACTCGCTTCAGGATATCATGTCATGTGATGAATTCTTCAAAAGCATGATTCTCGCATCTTTGTATTATCCATGACTTGGTGTCCCATTTGAACTTATATTTTGGGATATTACTTCATAGGTAAGGTTTAACCTTTTTAACCTACTTTTGAGATCTTCAGTTATGGGTTAGTAACCAAATCATAAATAAATCAATCGCAATGATTCATATCGTCCATGACTTCGTCTAATCCCTTTGAACCCATTTCTAGGTTGGGTATCCATCATAGATGACCCAATATCAATGGGCATAAACCTCATCCCATAAGATGTATTCACACATTCTTAACAAAAACTCTTTTCAGACTATATATAACCCATTCTCAAAATATCAACACTTATAGTTGTAATTAACGATTCTCAACTCTTCCAATAGCCGCGATACTATCGTGTTGGATTGATATGTCTGTTCTTTCTCTATTTATTAAGTAAAGGATCGAACCACTCAATCCCTCAGAGGATTCATCTGAAAGAATATCCAATCATCTTCGCAATATCCTTAAAGGATTATGGTGAAAATTTTAGATAGTGTATCTATAGGACTATGCTTCTTTTCAGACACCTTATAATCTTCTCAATATTTTACCAATTTTCCATACTCGGATTGGTAAATATGCATATACAACCCCCACTATGGAAGAGCATATTAAACCACCACTACAAAAAATACATACATATATATTCAATCATGTAATAAAGAAACATACTAAGCTACCATACTCATATCTAGTGCAAGTATACACAATCTCAAAATCATTAGACTTAATCAAATGAGTGGAAAACTAGTATATAATCATACTATATATATTTCTATTTCTTTTATAATTCTCTTTTCATTATAATGAAATATTACCGAAAAAAAAATCTTTCTTGCCATATAATAAAAAAATTTTAAAACAAAAAATCTTTTATTAATTAAAAAAGAAAAGGTTACAAAAGGAGGGAACAAAAACATAAATAAAGCTAGAAACTGAAAACAAGGCTAATGAGGACTACATTTCTAAGGCAAAACCAAAAATTAACACTCAAATTTGTCAGAACCAAACAAGTCACTAACACAATCATTCAAACCTATAATAAGGTATGTCATGGAATTCCATCCTCTACATATTGGCAGGTCTTGTTGAGAATTTCATTACTTTCCCTCATTGAAGATGACAACCTTTATTTGCAAAGAAATTTGCAGAGAAGTTTATTTCCATGTATACATGGTTGAATGAATCTTCTTAAGAGTGTTGCAGACCATCTCCCACCTAGCCAATACATACTAGGGAAAATTGTTATTTGAAAATACTTTCATAGTAGCCTTGGAATCAGCATTAACAATCAACTGAAGCTTGTTCTGTTGCACTGCCCATTCTAATGCACAAAGAGTCCCCATTACAAAGTTTGTAGTTATGCCAAGGCCACCACATTCAGCAGCAATAAATTTTCCAGAGAAATCCCTAATGACAAAACCATACCCTGAAATTCCAGGATTACCTCTTGAAACTCCATCACAACAGAGTAATATGGGGTTCTCCACAGGCAGGTGGAAGTAGCATTCAATGATTTTAGGGATTTTCATATTCCTATATTTAATATCAAAGAAAATCATAATTTAAGTGTCATAGTTGGAGTTATTTGTAAAACATCTAAGCCTCACTTCACAGTCCTTGACCATTCTGATTATTCTCTTTTTAGCATTTATCACATTTGGTGCAATACTGTCAAACAAAATTTTGTTCCTTTTAAACCAAATATCCACCATTACATTAACTGCAGCAATGAACCAAATTTTCTGCACCACTAAACCTTTTAGTTTACCACAATATAGTATATCTTCAACGGATTTAGGATATTTAAAAGAAAAGATGCCTCCAAGCCAATTCCATAGTAACTGACCATAACTACATTCCCATAAGAGGTGATTCATGGAGTCTTGATGTTCATGGCAGATAAAACATCTTAAAACTAGTTGAAAACCTCTTTTATTCAATTTTTCATCTGTGGCACAAGCACCCCTAGTAATCTTCCAAATATTGCTATTAGTGGAAGGATGCACACACTTTTTACAAATATGTTTATACCATCTGAGTTTAGGAAAACTAGTTCTAATGAAGGATATATCACTAGCTAAAGAAATTTTACCATCATGAGCAACAAACCAAATCAATTTATCTTCACCAATAACAATAATTGGAAACTCAGAAATAGAAAAACATTGAAGCATTTCCTCAGGAATCACCCATTTGTTCTTAACAATCAAGTTACTGACCTTCATATGAATATGCTGGCTGATATACTCATTTTCAGGGAATGATTTGATGATTCTTTGCTCCAGAATCCAATTGTCCCTCCATACTGATATTTGATTACCATTGCACACAATCCACCTAGTGTGTTTATAAAAATTCTGCAGTATCCATTTGATTCCAGGCCACACAAAATATTTTTTATAATAAGAAATCCAGCAATCATGGTTATCTTTATATTTTTCAAGAAAAAATCTAGCCCATTCCTCATTTGAGTTAATAATTCTCCATAAAAGTTTCATTAAAAGTGTTTTGTTTATATCTTCAAACTTCCTTATTCCAAGTCCAACCTCTTCTACAGGAGAACATACTTGATCCCAATAAATAGTTATGCATTTCTTATCTTCTGCATTTCCACTCCAGAGAAAGTTTCGAATAATTCTTTCACAAGCATCTACCACTTTCTTAGGCCATTTGTAAATAGACATATTATACAGAGGAATGCTACTCAATACAAATCTAATGAGAGTTAATCCATCTAAAAAAGCTAAAAGTCTACCAATACATGCATCAAGCTTTCTATGTAACACCTAAACAAATGTCCATAAATGTTCAGATTTAACTTTTCCTTGTACAAGCATGACACCTAAGTATTTGTTAGGGAATGAGGATAACTTCATATTCATAAAGTCAGCAATTTGATTACCTCCAGCAATGGAAGTCCCTCCTACAAAAAAATTTCTTTTGGTAGCACTCACTGTTTGTCCAGAAGCTTGTTGATATTCAATTAGAAGATGTTTCAAATGCTGTAAACTTGATTTACCACCATTACAGAAAATAAAGATATCATCTGCAAAAAACAAATGTGAAGGATAAATACCTCTTCTAATAACCATTGGTTGCACTTTGTTTTCATGTATTAACTTGAGAATATTTATACTGAGAACATCAACTGCAATCACATATAGAATATGAGATAGGGTATCTCCTTGTTTGAGTCCCCTTCCTACCCCAAAATATCCCACTGGCCCACCATTAAGCATAATGGACAACTTTGTAGTGTTGAGCAAAACCAAAATCCAGTTACAGAAGCATGGAGAAAAACCAAATTTCTTCAAGACAACAATAAGATATTTCCAACTGGGGATTGAACCCATGACCATATAATAAACATTAAACATGTATCTCAATAAAAATTTCATTTTTTATATAAAATAAAATATATTTTTTATTAATTTGATGTAACCCGAATTTTCCGTACCGAACTTAAATTCAACAAATCATTTATGCGTACAAAACAAAGAGTATTGTGTATTCACTTTCTAATCATGGAGAAAAAATTCTTGAAATCATAAGATATTTCCAACTAATCATATAATAAACTAAACAAATTTTTTTATAAATAGAGTATAAATTCAACAAATCATTTATGCGTACAAAACAAAGAGTATTGTGTATTCACTTTCATCAATTATGAAATCATTCGAACTAATCAAGTAAACAAGTTTTTTTTAAATGGGTCGTAAGTTTATGGCCTAATTAGGGTATGGGTCGTAGAAGATGCAGTTGATGCATTAGGGTCGTAGACTATCTGAAGACCGTTAAATAAATGTTAGTAGACTTTGTTATTTGGCAAAACACCTTGAATGCTTAAATATCGTTAAAAACTAACTATTTTTCGTTTTATTTTTCCACCTTCTTACTCTATTCATTTAGAGAGTTACAATTTGTTGTAGTTGCTACTACTACATCTTTTGTTGCTTGATTTTTAAAAGAAGATTATTTGTTACTCAGATGATCCATGGTAATAGTTCACATCTCTCTCACCAAATAATTTATAGTGACAAATTGTTGGTAGATTTTATCTTCTTCATAATCATCATATTATATACTAAAAGAAAAGATTATGGGTATTGATTTCAAATACTTGGATTGATAGCGATGAGAAAATTGAATCGGGAAATAAGATTGTATGCTGGTTGTAAGTGTTAATAGTTGGTTGATTAGAAACTTATGAGTCAAACTGGTTATACTTCATCACTTATTATAAATTTTCCATTTTTTGTTTTGTTTTGTTCACCAAATTTTAATTTCCATGAATTTGACTAAGAATAGAATTTCCTCAATTTTATTATTACGAGTCATATATGAGGTGAAGTTTGTTATCAAGTATGAAGCATGAAAAGCTACTCAACTTTTGAACGTATAACAAAATTTCACAATTTCGTATTCAATTTTAATTGTGTGATTTTTTGCTCAGATAATCTGTATTTACGAATCTTTAGTTGCATAGTCTTATGGGGGTCCTTAGATTTTTGATATTTTTGTTTGTGTTGATATTTCAGATTTGATGTTATACTTGTCTTTTAACGTAGATAATGCACGTCATGTGTTTGAATATATTTCTGACCTATACAAGTTAGGTTTAAACATTGTTAGGATATTATGTAATTTAGCTACTTTATAAGGGCACTTTAGTAAATTTTATAGATGCCTGGTCATTAGTATGTCAATGACCCTAATGCAATAACGACATGTTTTACGACCCAGACCCTAATTAGGCCATAAACTTAAGACCCTTTTACAAAATATCTCTTTTTTATTTCATTCAATTGCTTCAAAGTTGTTTTCAGAATATAAATGATGAATTATCTAACTTATATGCATTTTGCTCTTATAAAAACTATACAATTTTCCATTCTTATCTTTAACTTACACAATCAAGTATATATTTCTACTCATGACTATAACAAATCACACATAATAGAAACATCAACAAAATAAGAATGTAAGTTAATTTAGCGACATGAATGCAAATGTCAGCGAAGTATGTATTCTTTGTCTGCTTATCTAAAAACAATAAGCTCATAAAAGCTTTTTTCCAAATATTAAATTTTTGAAGAAACAATTTACTCTTAGTGAGAAGTCATCTTCCAATTATAAGCGATGTAACATTCATGACTAAATTTTAGTCTCACTATATATGTTTCTAGATTCATTCTTAGTGAATTACTTGTCACCTTCATTTTTCTAGTTCCTCTAATTTAAATCAAAATTGGTGAAATACATGATATGGAACCCACTATTCTTTGACTCAATTAAGAGTTTCAAAATAATATCCAACGATCCAAGAAATTGTGAAAAATAATTGACCAATTATCTAAATTAAAAAACGCTTTGCACAACATAAAGGATGAAATTTCAAACAATTCTTGTAAAGTCAATATCGCCTAATTAACGAATCAAACAATCATATTTGATAACATTGCAAGCTACTCGAAGCATCAAGCATGTTTTATAAAATTCTTAAGTATTTTATTTCATTTGATACATATACAAGCTATCGAGATCTAAATGCATGAGTTGAGTAAGATCACATACAAGTTACTAAAAAACAATCACCAAGTTTAGAGGGAAAAATAATATTTTCATACTCATCACTGACTCATTCATGTGCAAACATTGAAAGTTCAAGTCACGTTATGGTAAGATTACAACATAAATTAAATATTTCATCCGTAACATATCTTTGTAGTAGTGCAATGATCAAATTAAAAAAAAATCTAATTTCAATCATGTTAATATCAGAATAAGCGGAAACTGGATTCTTTTGCATTTTGAAAATATGAAAATCTTTAACAAGGTTTCTTTACCCGAAGTAAACTTTGAGATCATACCAATACCAAAAATCCTAGTTATGTGAGTTTATCTCAACACCATTTTCTTGCAAAAGATTCAGTTCAACTTTTGAACCAGTTTTAAACATATTCAGTTTTAGCCCTATATAATATTTTTTTTTGTTATAATAGTATGAATAACCTCATGAGATATGGCAATGTTATCAGAGATTTGCTTACCATGGAAAAAATCCAATAGATAAAAGAAGATGAATTTATTGAAGAAAGGCTTTATTCTGTTTGCAAGTAATTTAAAGATAATTTTGTAGATGGTGTTACTTCAAGAGATAGGGCAGTAGTCCGCTGGAGATTCAAGAATGTCTTTCTTGGGGATAAGAGTTATGAAGGTTGCATTAAGCTCCTTTAGCAGGTGTTTTGATTCCAATAAATTGTGTGACCATCTTAGTAACATCCTCTTTTAAGAGATGCCAATTCTTTTGGTGAAATTCCTCCAAAAAACCATCCAGGCCCAGGGATTTATCCAGATACATATTAAAAACAATGAGTTTTTTCTCAAGCTATGTTGGAGTTCTCAAAAGTTTTATGTTATCCGCTTCTGTTATGCACTTTTAGATTATATTTAGAGTTTGGTCTTATATCACTGGTTGGGTGGTGGAAGTAGTCATTTTATTAAAATAATTATAGAAGGTTTCCACAATGTACTTTATGTTATGGCACCATTCTTCATTTTCTTTTTTGACCGCCTCACCTCTTAATTTTTTTGCTTTATATTCAGCCAATGACTGAAAATATCATGCATTTTTATCTCCTACAATTATATTATTATCAATAACTTTTATCTTCCAAAAAGATTTCTCAAAGTTATACCATCTTTCCAGATCATCTTAGATTTTTTTTTTTTTTTTTTTGAAAATAAACAAATATATTAAAAAAGAAGAAGCAACTAATCCGTAGATTCGGACTCATTTGGAATCAGCTCATGATGAGTTGTCCGTCCGATGACTGAATATGTATGATTAGTCTCTTCATCAAAAGAGGCCAGATTTGAGTTCATATTACAAATCTCTTGAGCTTTGACTGTGTCAAAAGCTATTGTTGGAATTAAAAACAAAGGAACTTCAGTAAATATTGTAAGTTGTTGGGATGATTTTTTTCCTTCTTTATCTAGCTTGTCTGCTGCTCTGTTTTCCCTTCTATCCACAAAATGAAAACCTTCAAAAGATATCAGCTTATTTGCTAGCTTCTTCACTTCATCCAGAATTGCTGTGCATTTCCACTTGATTGAGTTTTGTGTGCCTTGTAAATACTAGATGGTGTTTTGGTTGTCTCCTTCAATTGCCAGATTTTGTAGATTGTTATTGATGGCCCATTGTGTGGTCTATAGCAAAACTACAGCTTCTGCTTCTTCTGCAGATTCAGTCCTGCAGCTTCCCATTCCCGCTGCCCTGAAAGTACCTTTCCAGTTTCGCAAAATAAAACCGCAGCCAGCATTAGTATTAGCTGACTTCCATGAAGCATCATAATTCAGTTTATAAGAGTTTCTTATTGGATATAACCAATATGGTTGAGCTTGAGGTCTGTTGTTATAGTGCACTAAGCCGGGAGAAAGAATAGAAGGATGCCAGTATTCAAAATGTCTCATAATGTCCAGAGCTAGTTTTTCTGGGGTTCTGCATTTATTTTCAAAAACTCTAAGGCACCGTTCTTTCCAAATGAAGCAGCATTTGGTGGATTCCAATGCCATGGATATGGAGTTCAGGTCTCCTTTAATCCATTCATTCTACATATCAAGGAAATAAAGAGTGTATGGTTTGAAATTACTCCCTGAGAAGGCATTGGTTGCAGTTTCCAGACAGATTTTGCATAATCACACTCAAAAAAGAGATGAAATGTTGATTCTTCTATGTGTTGGCAGAACACACATTTCCTCCCTTCATCTTGAAGCCTTAGTTTTTGTTTTGTGGGTAAAGCATCTTGTAAGCACTTCCATATAAAAAGTTTAATTCTCTGTGAGGTGTTCATGCTCCACAGTTGCTTCCAAAATTTACTTGTTTCCATAGATGTTGTGTCAGATAGATTCTGAAGCTTGGCATATAGAGATTTCACTGTGAATTCTCCATTAGTAGTAAGCAGCCATCTGATTTTGTCTTTCTTCAAATTCCCATCTTCAGTTGAGTAAAGCCTGATATTCAAAAAATTTGTAACAAGAGCTGTGTCGAACATAATGTTTAACAGTGAGATATTCCACTTCTTGGTGTCTCTGTCGATTAACTGAGACACAAGTGTTATATTAGGGAGACAATTAGGGACCGAGATTGCTAGAGGCTCTTCCCTATTTGGTATCCATTTATCTTCCCATATGCTTATGGAAGTACCATCCCCAACTTCCCATATGCTATATTTTTTTATATGTTTTATTCCTTGCAATATGCATTTCCACACCCAAGAAGCCTGTGATTTCTTCTTAGAGTGAAGTGCCTGTTTTTTTGAAATATTTACCTTTTAAAATTTGAGCCCATAAGTCATCATGATGACTTACCAGGCGCCAAGCAATTCTACTAATCATTGCTTGGTTCATCTTGTTTGCTTCTTTGAAGCCTAATCCTCCTTGACTTATAGGTTTGCAGAGAAATTCAAAAGATTTAATGTAGATACCCTTAGAATTTGAGTGTTTTCCCCACCAGAAGTCTCTTTGGATATCATTTATTCTCTTAGTGATTTTTTTTGGTAGCACAAAACAACCCATGCTAAAAACAGGCATGCTAGACAGAACCGATTTATTCAGCACTATTTTGCTAGATTGGGATAAAAAAATTTCTAGCCAAGTCTTGATTCTTTGTTCCATATTTTCAATGATACTATCAAAATCCTTAAGCTTTGATTTATCTATAAACAAGGGTACCCCTAAGTGAGTATCTTTTATGTTAATTTTCTTTATCTTCATTAGTCTAGAAATGATGCCTTGGTGTTTTTTATGTACCTTTTTACTAAAAAACAAACCAGATTTAGAGAAATTTATAACTTGTCCCGAGGCTTTACTGAAAATGTGTATGGCATCCAACAGATTTTTACAACAACCTAAATCTGCTTTTGTAAACAAAAGAAGATCATCTGCAAAAAACAGATGAGAAATAAGAGTCGATTTAGGAGTTAGTTTAATTCCTTAAACCTTTTTGATATTTTCAAGATGATTAAGTTGCCGAGAAAGAACTTCCATGCATAATATGAATAGATAAGGGGATAAAGGATCCCCTTGTCTGATTCCTCTGGTTGGAATGAACTCTTGACAAGGATTTCCATTAAGAAGGACAGAAATAGAAGAAGAAGAAATGCATTGGAAGATTAGTTCACACCAATCTGAAGAGAAGCCAAAAGCGGATAAAGTTTTTATAAGAAAACTCCAATTTACCTTGTCAAATGCTTTTGACATGTCAATTTTTAAGCCTATGTTCCCTATTATTTTTTTTTACTTTTTTTTCATGGAGTGCACTACTTCATGAGCTACTATGATATTATATGAAATCTGTCTTGAAGAAAGGAAAGCAGATTGAAGCGGTGAAATGATCTTTTCTAGAATTTTTTTGAATCTATTTGCCAATAACTTAGCAATGACTTTGTATGGGGTATTGCATAAACCTATTGGCCTAAAGTCAGCTGGGTTTGTTGGATTCCTAGTTTTAGGAATGAGAAACAAGAAAGTTTTGTTTAAATCTAGGTTTAGCTTTTCGGTTTTGAAAAAGTCTTGGATAACAGCCACCATCTGAGGTCCAACTGTTTCCTAATTGTGTTTAAAGAAACTAACTAAAAGAGGAAGAAACAGTGGAATCCATCGCCCAAATAAAAATTTTAGGTGCCTTATTGGATTTAAGTTTCTTTAAAACATCCCAAATTTCCTTAGAGGAAGGGATATCAATATTATCCCGCACTAATGTTAGTTTTTCATTTTCTTCAAAAGAAACACTAGACTCAAATGAGAACAAGGATGATGTAATGGTTCAAGAATTTTAAAAGTGAGAAGATATCATTTAAAAGGCATCTTAGAGCCCATTGTGTGCATGAAGAGCATGAATATAAAGTAAAGAAAAGTGATAAGAGGAGAGTTTCGTCATTCACAAATAATATTTATCTTAGGATACTTTCCAAGAGTTTTAAAATATTTTTTACATGCAAAAAGGTTTGGTTGAGATTTTTAATATTATTTTGAATATATCTGAAGTGATCTTTATTCTAAAATTTAATCATGTTCTTCATATTTTTGATCCTAGTGACAAACTTATAGTCATGGGATCCATCTATCTCTAAAGCCTACGCTTCTTCAATCACTTTGAACCAATAAGGGTTTTTTACGTATATTCCAAAGAATTTAAACGGTTTAGCTCCATCCGTCCAGCAAGGCGAAGTCTATATAAGAATTGGGCCATTGGGGTCAAATGGTAAATTATGGCTCTAGGTAAGAGTTCGAACCACTTAGGGTTTGTTAGTGCTTTGTCTAACCTAGCTTCTATAAATACTTTTCTGTTCTTTTTGTCGTATAAGTGAAATCATCGCCTACAAATCCCAAATCTATCAGGCACGCCTCATCTGTTAATTCTTAATTGGGAGAAAAACCGATATTCAGAAGAATGCAATTTCTTTCCACCCATCTTATCACTTTCCTGAATTAAAAAATTCAGATCTCCCACACTAGCCATGGAAATTCTACAGAGCTAGCAAGATTCCTAATGTAATTCCAACTTAGGTATTTTTTTTTAAACTTTGTACGGGCAACCATACATGGCAGATAATAATCATTAAAACTTTCTAAATCTATTACTCCCTCCGTCCCCTGTATATAGGCGGAGAAATACATTTCTCTTAGAATAAGAAAATTTATTGATTTTACAAATATCCATTCACTTTCTAGTTTTACCCTTTGTCCAATTTCCAATGCTAGAGACATAGACTTGATTGTGATAATACTCATGTTATTTATTTAAGGGTATAAGTGGAAAAAACCTTCTTGAAATTAGATATCCGCCTATATAATGAGATAAGGAATTTTCAAAACTCCGCCTATAAACTAGGGACAGAGGGAGTAGTAACCAAGATATCAATATGATTATCAAAACTACATGTTAGTTGAATCATAACATTAAAAGACCAAGCCAACACCATGCCTTCTGCAATACCAATCATCCCTGTGGGATTACGAAAATCATATCCAGGTGTTGAAGTCTTTTGTTTACGATGCTTTTCTCTCATGGACCGGTTAAAACTACATAAAAGATTGGCCATTAAAGAAGAGGTTACCCAACAAACTATCAAAATGAAATAATTAGATGGATCTCGACCAGCGATGTGCGACAAACGTACCGTCAATCATTAAGATTGTCTTAATTTCAGTTTTTCATGATATAAAGGTATTAATTAATGGGATTAGAGGTTTTCCATTTGCATTAGCTGAGTAGCTAACTTGCTCCGCTGAAAAGGGAAACTTGGAGAAATGCCCCAAATCAGAGGTAACATTAGCAAAATGCCCCGTTCCGGAGGAGTTTGGAAAATAAGGCTATTATTGGGGGCGTCACATTCCATTAGAGGGGCGTCACTTAATAGGACAAAAACGGGTCACCCATAAGTAATTTCAAAAACCCCTTATTTCAAATAATTTTGTAATGACTAAATAACCCTTATTTAATTAATTTTAATTTCGCTTAATTAGATAAGAACGCGCCCTAACTCAGCTGGTCATCCCCGTTCCCCGAAGTTTCATGCGTTCCAGGAGGTCCCAGGTTCAAGTCCCCAATGACGTAATATTGCAGGAATTAACATGGAAGGTAGTGTTAGTTTGCCCCCCTTGTGACACAATCTCGCCCCCCTCCCGCTTCGGCTCCCCTTGGCAAGGTTACCCATGAGGCTCGCTGGTAGGCTAGCACAACAACCTGTTCAATTAATGTAGTAGTATGTCGTTGGAGGCTAGCTTGTTTGGCTTCCAACTAGTTTCATATAATAAAATTATTATTAATATAAGTAATATATTTAAAAAAATAAAATAAATTAATGAATTTTGTTATATACTTATGATTCTGGGACAAAGTTTTTGTGGGAAAAAAACTAGAGAGAAGAAAAAAAAAGAAAATTTTTGGAGATTTATTTCAAACCCTAAATTTTGATTCACCCAAACCAAAATAAATGAAACAAGTTAGTGGGTGAATCTTTGTATGATAGAGAAAATTAGCTAAAGTACGTAAATTTTTTTTTGGATTTTTCGACTTACTGATCCTGTTACGGTTGGGTTGAATCTTCGTTCCCAACCGTAAGCCATATTTACGGTTAGGTTTGGATGAAATCCCAACCGTAACTGGTTATTAATAGGACGAAAGAAATCTACATTTTACGGTTTGATTAAGACTAACCTAGACGTAAGGCTAAAACTAACCTACTAACCTAGACGTAAGATTAAAACTAACCCACTAACCTAGACGTAACTAACCTACTAACCTAGACGTAAGATTAAAACTAACCCACTAACCTAGACGTAACTAACCTACTAACCTAGACGTAACTAACCTAGAACTAACCCACTAACCTAACCTAGATATAAGACTAACCTAGACCTAGACGTAACTAACCTACTAACCTAGACGTAAGCCTAAGACTAATCTAGATGTAAGCCAACATTTTACGGTTTAAATAAACGAAACCTAGACGTAAGACTATATTTTACGGTTTGATTAAAACAAAACCTAGACGTAAGTCTACATGCAAATCCTATTTTACGGTTGAATTCAACCCGAACCCAGACGCAAGTTCTTCATAATCAAATTTTACGTTTAGAAATAAAACCCGAACCCAGACGTAACACCAGTAGAAACGTAACTGAAGTTGAATTGAATTGAAATTGAAGTCACGAGGAGAGGAAGAGAAGAAAGATGAAGATGAGCAGTTTTTTTCTTGAATTAGAATAGAAAATATTAGGTTTTTAAGTTTTTATTTTAGTTCAAGGGTAATCTAGACATTTTAATTTGGTGTTAGGATATCCCATAACCACTTTTTTGGACACTAAAAATCCAAATGAAGCCCTTCTAATGGAATGTGACGCCCCAATAATAGCCTTCTTGGAAAATGCCCATTGCTGGAAGATTTTTGCATCCAAATTAGTTAGGAAGTCAAATACACACGCAAATGAGTTTACATGCGCGAAATAAGACAACAATTGCATTGCAGTTCAGGACCATCTATGATGCTGACACGTGGAGCTTGATCCGAAGGACTGTGTGCATGACTTAAGTCATATGTAATTTACGTGCATCTCCGCTCTTCCATTATTTTCTTCACAAATATATCTTCACTAACATAAAAACATAAACAAAGAGTGATTTTTTTTTCGGATGAATTCCATTGACAGAAAGGGTGAATGAGTGATAGATTGATTTTTGACGAATAATGATCCTTTTGTGGCAAGGAATGACTGATAGTTATCCAGGATTTGATGTTTATTCGACGTGATATGTTCGTTAAGATAAAAGAAGACGAACCATAGAGACAGAGATCTAAGAGCAATTGAAGATAAAGGATGATGAATCGAAGCTATGGGTAATTAAAAACAATAATTACATGAAACCGGCCCATTTCTATCCTGGCTTGATTGGGGTATACCCAGATTAATTGGGGTATACCCAATTTTAAAGGGACATTTTTTGTGGGTTTTAGGGGGAAGCCTAATGGGTAAGTTACAAAAATACCCTTACCCTTTAAAAACCTATTACTCTAAATCAGTTTTAATTTCATTTCATCTTCTTTTCTTCTTCTCCTCCCTCCACAACCCTACCGGCTCCATCACCCCACCACCACCAAAACGCGTCGATTAATTCGTTAACATCGTCGATTCAAAAACTCCGATTAATCTTCATCAATGGATCCACCACGGAACAAGGCAACTCATATGAAAGAAACTAATCGCAAACCCAATCAATACAACCCTGGAATTGCAAGTTTGGTTCAAAAGAAAGTGAAGCAAAAAACGGTTGAAGAAGAAGAGATTGAACCCGCTGAAACACGCGAAATGGTGCGCTTAAGAAAGTAAGGGCTTTTTTAAACTCACTCTAGTACTTCGATTTCATATTTGCATTTCAAATTAGGTCAGAAAATTCGAATTTGTGAATTTGCAATTCGACGTTTAAGTGGGTTATTTTTATCGACCTTTCCGGGATTTCATAGTTAGGGTTTGGCCGGAATGGTATAAGCTTGAAGAACCTGCCGGCTAGGTAGTTTATGTAACTTCTACTAGCAGCGCCGGCATGTTATTCAACTAAATACGTGGCGGCGTTATTTTAGTTTTAAGGAAGCCGGCATCTTATTCGTTTTTCACCATGCCGGCTATTTTTCTTTAAATGTCTCCTGATAGCTAGAATATTTTGTCCCGGAAGGGTAGTTTTTAAAACCATGCCGGCGCTTTGTAGGCTGGCAATGTATGGTTAATGGACCTTGCCGACCTGTTTAGTGAAAAATCCTTGTATTTACTGTGTAAATTTGTTTGTTGGCCGGAAGGCTATTTTGATGACACCCTGCCGGGTATGTCTTAGCCGGTAAGCATATTTTGGTCGACCATTCCGGCTATGTGTCCGCCGGATAAGTTGTTTTTGTAGACACTGCCGGTCTTTGATATTTTTTTTCTCTGAATTATTCTTGTTCAGATTGCGAACGGCAAAGAAGAAAGCTGCTCTGAAAGCAGCTCTTAGTAGTCCTCATTCAAACCCTCCTCGTGTTGGTGATAAACCCTTGTCTTCAAAACATCGAGGGGCATATGTTGAGCCGGGAACGACAAATATCATTATAAGCAATAATCCAGAACCACCATCTGAACCCAGTGATTCAGACGACACTCCAGATGAAGACCAATCAATTCCATCTGGTAGAAGAGGTGATGATGATGATGTTGATGAAAGAATTCCGGCTGCTGGAGGAGGCAACAATGATGATGATGATGATTATGGTGATCAATACATGCCACCTATTGGAAGAGGTAATGATGATGATGATGGTAATAGATATAAAGGTAAGAAAACCGTCGAAGAGGAAATTGTTGAAGAGGAAGAGGAACAAGAAGAAGAAGAATAAGGAGATGGAGAACAAGTTGTTGAACCCACCGAAGCTTCAGGGTCAACTTCAACCGGAGCGAAGAAGAGGGTGATCACTAAACCACAGAATTCTCACATGCCTTCCGAATACTTCATGGTTACACTGAAAAAAGATGAGGAACCAAGGGGGACCCCAAGAGATGGTGGCAATGTTCTTTTTGGATACAAAGACTCATGGGCATGTACGATCCATAATACTATCGTAAGTAATCTTAATCTGTCTTTGTTCTTTATTCAAGTGTGTAACTATCTTAATTAAATTTGCGTCAAGTGTTTGTATATCTTTTCATTTTTCATTTTCATTTTTGTCTTGGAGAAAACAAACCTCGCCGGCGAATTTAAAATTCAAATTTTGTGCAAGTACAATTTCATTGATTGACTTGTACTTGGGCACTATAACGGCAAAATTTTGCCACCATCCTATAAATACACTATTTCTCTCTACAAAACAACATACAAATAGTTCCATATACTCTCCAAAGCTCATACCATCATACACTCCATCTAACAATGGCATCGTTTGATTCAAATGAAGATTTGGCAATCACTAAAGCTTGGTACAGGGAAGATCGACTTAGACGTCAATCCTCCCAAAGGGAGGATTCCAAAACATTTTGGGCTAGGGTACACAACAAATTTAGCGGCGAGTATGGGAATCCTAATGCAAGAAGTATTGAACAAGTCCACGCTAGGCACCTAGTAATCGAAAATGCGATACTTTTTTATTTAGCCCTCCAACCTCGGATTTTTAACGCTCGCCCCTTCACCTTGTCCGTTGCAGAATTTGTAAGTAATTTTGTGGTTTTTTTTACGTAACCCATGTTGTTTTATCTTCCAACGAAACACCACTAACAAATGTAAGCTTGTTTTTGTAGCACGAAGCCGTGAAAGCGCGCTACTTGGAAGTGAAGGGGGAAGCATTCACATTCGATGCAAGCTATCACTTCTTGGCCGATAGAATCCCGTTGGATAACCCGGACTACTTGGTATCGTCTTCGTCGGAGGAAGATTGATGGTTTTAGAAGTTTTAGTGTAGGTTTTGTGGGTATACCTCTATGTAAGCCCTCACGAGACTATAAATCGTCCACTAGGGTCGCCTAGGGGTTTAAAGGCTTGATGCACATGCTAAGTGCATTCGTTTTTATGTTTCAATCAATGTAGTAACCAAAATTGCATGAATAAAGTGAATAACATCATCCATATTTGTTTTTTTTTTTTTTTTATAAGTACACGTCGGCAAGGTGATAAATAATTAACATGCCGGCTACATGTCAGCCGGCAGTTATAAAAGATATTTACTTGCCGACGGTATAACCGCCGACATTTTAGTAAAAACTTTCATGACGACCGTAAAACTCTGCTCCAATATAGTCGGCGTGTTCTTCAACTGAGAACATGCCGGCAAGCACAAGGTCGGCAGGTTATTCAAAGTAGACATGAAGCCATATAACAGTAGGCATTTTGTTCAAACCTAGACCTTGCGGCGTTAGCATTTTCAAAAACAGTTTTTTTTTTATCGAAATCGAACTCATAAGAATGATTAAGGGTTTAATCTACTGAATTCTTATTATCAAAATTTTAATCTAAACTCAATTAGTTAAGCTAATCAGAATTTTTAGTGTTAATTAACCAAGGGCATATTAGTCATTTAGAAAAATTTGGGTTAAGGGGTGGCTTGACTTTACTTCAAAATAACCCTATTTCGTCTTATTGGGTATACCCCAATTAATCTGGGTATACCCCAATCAAGCCAGTATTTCTATTTTATATATTTTTTCTCTCCAAACTTTTCATTTGAATTTGGTTTTGAAACATGAAACTATAATTTTAGGGTTCATCTAATTTGAGTTTTTTTCTCTGTGTAATCAATGTTTCGTCAAATTAGAGTTTTTATTAACATGTGTATATGATTAATGAATGTTTGTTTTGGTTAATTAAGGTTAAATTCAATACTAAAATTTCCTTATCAAAATCTTGTATTTTTGTAAGCATTTTATTTGTTCAGTCTTTTGTGATTTGTGGGTAGAGAAAGCATGCAAGGGGTTGAGCATACTAGGATTAATATTACCAAGTTGCAAGGATGTGAAGGTTGCATCCCATGTCGAGCTATACAAATACCTACACAAACTGACCATTTGATTGTGCATCTATTAAGAAAATTAAGTTGGCAGCGTTATGTATCAAATAAGTTCAAAGCAACCATTTGTAGTATATTGTTTTGATTCTTAAAATAGATTAAGACAAACAAAAATAAATAGAAATTTATCGATCATGATGATAGATGGAAGATATAAAGAAGGAAGATGATGAAAACACATGTGCGGTAAGATGCATGAAGGAAGAGTGAACCAGAAGGGGTAAAACTGTCTTTTTTGTGGTGATACTTGGCGTATTTTAGGCCGCTTATCATCATCAAGATCATCTTTAGATGTTACCAGGTAGCTGTATTATTATACAAAATTCATTAAGGTTAAGAATGACATTTTAACAACCATCATATCTCTTTAAATGAGATGTTGACCGGTCAATTATGGAAAAATGGACTACTACCCAGGTTTGATGGAAAAGCTAACATAATGGGATATTTTCCAACTCCTACGGAATAGGGCACTTTTTTCAACACTACCTCTGATTTTGGGGAATTTTTCCAATCCTCCCTTACTGCAATTGGTTTCTAGATAAAAATTGTCAAATGATAATATCACACCGTCACAGTGATAATGAGCTAAATATGAGTATGAAGATTCTAAATATATTAATTACCTTCGAAGTGAAAAATCCTAAGATCTTTATGTCATGAGAAAAATCAACGTTAGGTAGCTTAAGATTGCAACTGGCCAACCATCAAGTGGTCTGATGGTTGGCATGCTCCCTTCCACTATGGAAGTAGGGGTTTGAACCCATTAAATGTCAGAAATAACTCCTTAAGGAATTACATATATGTATTCCAAGACCACTGATTAAATGAGAGTTTTAGAACTACTACCAATGTCTGGATATAACACAGTATGTGTACCTAATATGCGAAGTGATTGTTAAAATCGGTAAGTATGAAAATTCAACTCAGGTTCGTTTGCAAACTCAGTTTGCGAACTAAAGTCCCTGGAACTTTAATGAAATAAGGTATGCGAACTTGTTTTGCAAACCGTGGCATTATTTTCATGAATTGGTTCTTGTATAAGTACTTTGTACAATTACAAACCAAACTGAATATGTTTCAAATGGTTCATATATATATTTATATTATATGATGAACATTTGAACAACTCTCTTGAAACACATTTAGATTCATTTGATTATCTATCATGATTGATTGATCACCATATTTGATCTAGAAGTATTAGATGAATATGGATAAACTATAAATGTTCATGTGTCTAACTTCACTTAAATATTATTGAGCCAACGGTTATACACGTTTAGGTACGGTTCATCCATATCTAAATATAAGTATATTTCATTTGTGTGTATCAAGATATATAATACCATCTAACAGTGGATATTGATTGCTTATTTTCTAAGCGGACTTAGCTTGAATCTTAAATTAGGAGTTCATCTAACGGTGAATATCAATTGCTTTGTTACTAAGCTATCTTAGCTTTGATTGTAAGCAACCCTGATTTGAAAGACTATATAAGGGAAAACTCTAGCATATGGTAAACCTAATCCCGACACTCTCATGTTTCCTAGTTGCAAACTAGAGCCGATTCTCTATTAACCTAGGTTTTCCAGAACCATTATTAGGATAATGACTTGAAGACTTCATTTGGGATTCTTGAAGCCAGATCCAACTATTTTCTCTATAGTTGCGTATTCTGATCTTACTTTTTATATCATGTTGAGTTAAATTAAGATTTTCTCGAGATTTATCTCCGATAGGTAAGTGTAGATGGTGGATTTTCGACAAAGGGATTTTTTTTTAAAACTATACTCCAGATTCGCTAACCGGATGAGTATTGAGGCCCATGTCTCTTATTAAAGCATGAAATCTCATGCCATAAATCTCAGACTGAGAAGGATGTCTCTCAGAGTACATGTAGATATGTAGTCTCTCAGCTGAGGCCACGACACATCTCATGAATACTGAGCAATTTTAGTAATTACTCCGGATCCGGCAGTCGGATGAGTATCGAGACTCATGTCTCTAAGCATGAAAGCTCATTCCTAAATCTCTGACTGAGAAGGATGTCTCTCAGAGTACATGTAGATGTGTAATCTCTCAGCTGAGGCCAAGGCACATCTCATGAATACTGAGTAATTTCAGTAATTACTCCGGATCCGACAATCGGATGAGTATTGAGACTCATGTCTCTAAGCATGAAAGCTCATGCCATAAACCTCTGATGGAGAAAGTCTCTCAGATAAGATGTAGATGTATAGTCTCCCAGCTGAGACCACGGCACATCTTATATTGTATAGAATCGAAAGATTGGACAGCTCCTAGACAGCATGCCTGCTAATATAGAGCGATAACGTCTTCGGTATGCAACCAGGTTTTCCCTGACTATACAAGAGGAATATGACACTCCGGCAAGTTCATATTGCTCAACCCTCAGATGATTAATGCTCCTAGACAGAAGACCATCTAGTATAGAGCCCTCAATTAATTATCTTAAATCGTCTGAATATCCAGCAATATTCTACGAACCATCATCTGAATATCCAGCAATATTCTACGAATCATCAATTAATCGCTCGAATATCCAGCAATATTCTGCGATTCTCTGTTATATTTCGTCACTTCAATTCGTGGTTCTTCCCAGCAGAATTCCAAGGGTTAGTGATAAATATTCAACGAATGCAGTCATCTGAGCATCGAATAAGCCCTGACAAAAATGGTGCAAGTGTAATTAGCAAATAATGCACATACCATCATTTTGAATGCACGAGCATTTCAAAAAATATGAATGAACGAGGAACCTATGCAAAATAGGAAGGAAAAATAATAGTAATAAAATATTAGCAAAAGCGCCAGGGGACTGGGATCACCACCCGGACAGTCATGCTGTGACGAGTCCCGCGCCCAATTTTGTGTTTTATCATATTTTACTATTTTTCCCTGATCTCACGAAAATTCTCTCGTTCGAGCAAATCTCCTATTATTCAAAGAAATTATCCAATCTCATGGTTTCATCAAAAAATAATAAAATTAGGGAAAGGTGTCATGGGACCGCCGGCCGGCCAGTCATGCCTTGGACGTGGCCGATCCCACACCTCATGTCTCCATTATTTTATTATTTCTCTTAAATTATGAAAATTCCTTGATTTCATGATTTTTTCCTAAAATTACCTAATTTCATGTATTTTCTCTAAAATCATAGAAAATATTAAAAAATTAGGGAAAACTTATGGGACCGGGCTCTAGATGGCCAGCCATGCCCTAGCCGGTCCCACATGCCTATTATTTTATTATTATTTGGTGTTTTGTTTCCTGATTTCAACAAAATATATTAGTTTTCAACAAATCCCTTTGATTTAATGAAAATTCTCTAAAATCATCAAAATTTGGTAAAATTGGGAAGAGTGGCTTGGGACCCGCGCCCATTGGCCGGCTGGCCATGCCTCGGCCATTGCCGGTCCCACACTCCCATTCCCTATTTTATTATTAATTTATTTCTCTCATCTCACGGAAGTTCCATAATTTCATCAAACTCTCATGTTTTATGGAATTTCCCTCAAATCATAGAAAATACATAAAATTACATAAAACTTGGAAAGCATGTGGGACCATGTATGTCAGCCGGCCGGCCATGCCCTAGCCGTGGACGGTCCCACACCTTGTAATACCATATTTTATTTATTATTTTCATCATCTCATGTATTTTTCCCAGTTTCAGCAAAACCATGGATTTTGCATATTTTCTCAAAATGTTGCTCAAACGTGCACCAGAAAATATCAAAATTCTCAGGAATGAAGTTTGGACACCATGGTGACACGGGCGCATCCCCTTGACCGACCAAGGGTGACCCTGAGGCTTGAAAATAGCTGGTCCCGCATGTTTTAATGATTTTAACCTAATTTGCTCAGTTGCTCATATTAGGTTCAAACTCTTTCCAAACAATTGGAAGTTTGCTCAAAAGACCATCCGCTGGTCCCACACCCACCAAGAGCCGGTCTCATGACCTCTTGGTTGGTCCTTCATATTTCCATAATACTAGGTTTTATTATTTGTCGCTCACACGAGCATTATTTCAGTGATTAAACCAGCATTTAATCATTCCTTCACCAACTGGTCCTCAAGAGGCTTTGGTATTTTTGCTCATTCGAGTATCTGGGAGTTATATGGTGAACCCGTCATCCCATGTAGCCGGTCCCGCGTTGATTTGCAATAAATCATCATTTCGACAAAATTAGGGTCTTGAATCCAGAGCTCTGCAGAAGCATGATTCTGAGCAGATTCAAACATTCTGATAATTTTATGTTGATTCCATAATCAACACTTTATTTATTTTGCTCGACCCAGCAGTCAGTAACTTAAATTAATATTTATTTGGTCTTGCTACCAAAGATTCATCATAAGCAATATTTTCTCAAACTAGCAATATTCGCTCAAACCGGAAATGTTTATTCAAATAAGCAATATTCGCTCAGACTAGCAATATTTGTTCAGAGCAAATAATATTGGTTCAACTATCAATATTCAACAATTCAACAACACAGTTTGCTCATCTTATGTTATAATGATACCTTGTCTCAGCAGACACGTTAAATTTATGAGTTTCAGAACATTTGCTAATCATGTTCAACTCAGCACTACACTGACTCATCATCCCATAAAGTCAGCAACTGACTCCACAATCACGAGATTTCAATCATGTCACATGGGGGATATTAACTAGGGTTTTGGTCTGGCGGTCTACGACACGTGTGTTCACCCACGATGAGAATATGAGCAAGTCGTGCAATCAGTTGGAAGAGTCAGCAAAGTAGTGGGTGGAAATTTAACCAAGTCTCCGCGCGATGAGTAATTGGTTTAACACAATTTCTGACTTCCCCACTCTCTGATTCCAGCAACTGTCACACTTCATGGGATCATGGTGTTTTCAACTCCGACATTATAGAGTGTCTCTGAATCCTGATTGAAAGAACAACATTCGAACATTCGAACACTTCGTCTAGCAATTTCTCATCAAATTTCATACATACAATCTTTCGTCTACACGAACTCAGAGAAATCACTCTCGATTGTGCAAAATTCAATCATTCAGAGCATTTTCATGCTGAATTCACAACACACCTACAATCTCAGATCACCCTTGATCTCACGCATTTCTCAGCTTCCCTCCTACAGATCAACCCATCCTCTCTTATGACCGAATTGACTCTGGAACGTCTGTTATTTTTGGTTTAGGCCGGAGTTTTACAGATTGATCTCTCGAACTTAAAGCACTTCCTTCTTGCAGTGCATCTGTATGAGGTTCAACATTTTGCTAGGTTCAAGGAGTCTCCACACGGTCGACTCTTCAATCCCGTAAAAACCAGCAAATCGTTTTTTCCCAACTACAGATTGGCGACCACAGTGGTAGGTTAATCTCTTGGTTGTAATCTCAATCTTTCACAAGGATGGTCGGTCTTAGGAATAACTCAACCGTTCCAGATACGAACCAGAATCTCTCGAACGGTGATGTCCCTCACACTCCTTCGAATAATTCTGGTTACAATGAATTATCATATTTTACAAATCCGTTTATCTCCGTTGAACCAATCAATGTAGAAACCCCAAGCTTGGCTGAGTTGGCACGGAGACAAGAAGACTTGTCAAAGAACGTAGACCGACTGAAAAGGGCGATCGATAACCTGTTCACTTGTCTAGTACACGTGACGAGGATTTTAGGAGCAGAGATGGTGGAACCTCCAAATCCCTCGACTGGTGATCCTCCTCAGACCAACAGTTTCACCACATATGAGAAGCCAGTGGAACAGGAAGTTACACATCTGATTGGAAATTTATGTGAACTCCTACACTTCTCCAAGGATCAACGCACAAACACGTTTGCTGCTCTCAGCCAGATATCATCTGACATGCAAATAAATTCACTAACCCCTGCGGTTGAAGAAATATCTTTGGTGTCTGGACATACCATCGACAACATCACTTTTGGAGAAGAAGATCGCATGGCAGGCGAAGGATACAATCGGGCACTATAAGTGACTGGTTTCATCAAAGGCACCGAATTTATAAGGTCTCTCGTCGAACGTTTTCACTATGAAAACTCTTAGGATGGACAGATTCCCACAAGGTAAAATCATTCGCCATCCCATTCTAATGACAGGATTTGAAGGAATCCAAAGTCATACATATGGATATGCGTACATAGATTTGAGGGTGGGGCCAATTCAATCGAAATTGAAATTTCATGTGATCGAGCAAGAACCTGACTATCACATGATACTTGGACGACCATGGCTCTATGATAACAAGGTGGTTCCCTCAACCTACCACCAATACATGAAGGCCTTACTCAACAACAAAACCGTTCGCATAGCTGCTTCAACATCTCCTTACTCTCTCGCCTATGATGATGAGTTCATTGAATCCCAGAGGAGTGTCCCTGAGCCTCCTAAGAAAATATACACTACTCCACTTTCAAGTTGGAAGAAGATTGAACTATCTGCTGCTGATGCGTCATCACTACCTTCAGAGGCAGGACTGGTCAAGTCACCTGCTACGAAAGTCAAATGCCGAAAAGATAAAATCACGATCCCAGGATCCAATTTTATGACCACTCATGATGCAGAAGGAAGGGTCATTTACCGACGACGCAAAGATTAGCAATTAATAGAGGAGATTGATCAAGATTCTCCCCGTACTGATGAATCGTGTCAGAACGAATAATTACATGAGGAGGAAGTTCAGGAAGCTCCACAGCAGTTGCAAGATGGCACGAATTCTACTACTGATGATCTTGAAACAGTTAACATCGGTACAGAGGAAAATCCAAGACCAATCTTGATCAGTTCTATGCTATCATCGGAGGAACGTGCATGCCTAATAGAATTACTGAAGGAATATCGGGATATATTTGCTTGAACGTATGTAGAAATGCCTGGCCTAGATGACAAAATGGTCACTAACCGTCTACATATCATCCCCGGCTCCAAAGCTGTCAAACAACTGCCTAGGCAGTTCAGACATGAGGTCGAGGAACAAATCAAAGTCGAGATTCAAAAATTATTGGTAGCAGGATTTATCAAGCCTATTCAACTTCCAACATGGCTGGCTAATGTTGTTCCTGTTAAGAATAAAAATGGTCAAATTAGATGCTGTGTAAATTTCATAAATTTGAATAAATGCT
Organism: Papaver bracteatum; assembly: GCA_023529315.1. NCBI lineage: Eukaryota > Viridiplantae > Streptophyta > Magnoliopsida > Ranunculales > Papaveraceae > Papaver > Papaver bracteatum. Next base: position 598,599 of record JAJJWX010004825.1, read on the forward strand.
TCCCGAAGGATGACTTTCCTTTACCCAACATTGATATGCTCGTTGATGCGACCAGCGGCCACGGTATGTTCTCATTCATTGATGGTTACAGCGGGTACAACCAAATCAAGATGTTCGAACATGATGCTGCCAAGACCGCGTTCCGTACTCCCATTGGGAATTTTCATTACACTGTGATGCCCTTTGGATTGAAGAATGCAGGAACCACCTACTAACGATGCATGACGATAATATTTCATGATATGATGCACAAGCAGGTACAAGACTATATCGACGATGTCGTGGTGAAATCGAAAGCTCGAGCATCCCATCTAGAAGTTCTGAGACAAGTCTTCGAAAGATGCAGAGAATACAAGTTAAAGATGAACCCTCTAAAATACGCTTTTGGGGTTTCTTCTGGAAAGTTTGTGGGATTCTTGGTCACCGCCGAAGGGATCAAAGTCGATCCAAACAAAGAAAAATCAATCTCCACCATGCCTCCTCCATAAACTGTGAAGGAACTGCAGAGCTTCATGGGTAAGGTGAATTACATCAGGCGCTTCATACCAAGATTGGCTCAACTTATCGCCTCGTTCACTCCTTTGTTGAAGAAGGGAATAAGTTTTACCTGGACAGACGTTCAACAGGAAGCATTTCAGAAGATACAACAGATACTTTTATCACCTGTAGTTATGAGGTCTCCAATGCAGGGACGACCATTGATATTATACACAGCTTCTAGTGATGTCGCTATTGGAGAAATGCTAGCTCAAGAAGACGAAGAGGGCATCGAACATCCAATTTATTATTACAGCCGAACTATGAAGGATTCTCAACTCAGATACCCAAAAGCTAAAAGAACATGCCTGGCATTAGATCATGAAATGCAGAGATTCATGCATTATTTACTATCCAACAAGGTTGTGCTTGTATCCAAGGCTAATCCCATAAAGTTTCTACTCTCAAAGCCTGCTCTGATGGGAAGACCTGAAAAATGGATGTTGCTGATTTCAGAATTCGACATAGTATGTATCTCCCCCAAAGCAATCAAGGGTCAAGTAGTGGAAGATTTGATGGATGCCTTTTCGGGAGAGGATTCCACAATATTGCAAGATGACGTACCAAGAGAGCTTCCAAAAATATCAGTCGTCAAAGAGGAAACATGGTTGTTGTACTTTGATGGATCCGCCACTCCTAGAAATGACACTGGAGGAGCGGGCATAGTCTTGGTCTTGCCATCAGGAGAAGTATTCTCACATTCATTCAAGCTAGATTTCTACTGTACAAATAATTCAGCATAATATGAAGCTTTCTTGCTAGGATTATCCTTAGCTAAACAAGCAGGAGCAATGCATCTGGAGATCAGAGGAGATTCAAATATGCTAGTCAATCAAATGAATAGGATATATTCTCTCAAGGAGATAACGCTCGCTCTATTCAGGGATGAAGCACAACGACTCCTGACTCATTTTGCCGATGCGACCATCACCCACACTGGACGGACCAACAATAGGCATGCTGATTGTTTAGTAGCCCTTGCTTCCAAGCTGCAATTCGAAGGGTCAGAGAAAGCCATCATAGTGCAGAGACGAGCTGTATCATCTATATGGCTCAATCAAATTGAAGATACTCCAACAAGTGACTGGAGAGCACCTATTGTTCGTGAGCTAAGCAGCTCCATTACAGAAGGAACAATCAGTCTCAAAGAATTGAAGAACTTCTTCCTACTTCATGGGGCGTTGTATCATCGCAACCCGGATGCTTCTGTATCATGGTGCCTTGGAGATGAATAAGCGAGGGAAAAATTCAAAAGTGTGCATCAATAAGTATGTGGGCAAACTCTATAGAAGACTTCAAAGGCTTGGGTATTACTGGCCCTCCATGGAAGCACAGTCAAGGGATCTACAGGAAGCTTGTCCTAATTGTCAGGCGCCGCCTCACCATTTGGAGGTCCTGACGCTTCATCGCGCCGGGGACTGGAGACAACCTTACATCGAATACCTTCGAGACAACAAGTCACCACCGGAAAATAAAGATGTAATCAAACTCACACAAAGAGCTAAGAGATTTGTCTTTCTTGATGGGATCTTATATCGCAAGAGTTTCGGAGGAGAATTGTTGAGATGTCTAGCCGGAGATGAAGTTCTGATGGCCCTGAAGGAAACCCATGAAGGAGAACATCAAGGAAAAAATAAATTGTTTCTCCAGATTCATAAGAATTATTAGTGGCCGACTATGGAAGATGATGCATCCGCCTATGTTCATAAGTGTCACCGATGCCAGGTCTACGGTAACCTTATTCATACCCCCTGTCTTCCATTACATTCTGAGAATAGTACATGGCCTTTCTATAGCTGGGGACTTGATATCATCGGAAAGATCAATCCGGCATCCTCAAAGCAGCATGAGTACATCATCACGACTACTGAGTATTTCACCAAGTGGGTTGAAGAAATCCCACTCAGAGGTACTACAGGGGTAACTGTTGCAGCCTTCATCAAAGAACACATTATATGTAGATTCGGCATCCCTAAGCATATCATCACGGATAATGGAACTCCCTTCGCCAAAAAGGATGTTGAGAAATTGCTCAAGGAATACGTGATCAAACAAATCTTCTCCACACCATATTACCCCCAAGGGAACGGGCAAGCGGAGAGCACAAACTTTGATATGGATTATCAGTCGAATGATTTATAATAATCCAAGATCATGGCATGAGCAACTTCCCATGGATTTGTGGTCTTACAGAACTGCACCAAGGATCTCAATCGGAATATCGCCATATTCGCTCATTTATGGGGCTGATGCTATACTCCCGGCTGAGATAAAAATTCCTTCAACAAGAATTGCAGCAGCCAGCGGAATACAATGGAATGAAGCTGAAGTGTCCAAGTCGGGAGTTGCTGAACTATACATGCTTGAATCAAGGAGAACCAAAGTGGAAAAATATGTAGAAGCCTACAAACAGAGGATATCTCGGGCTTACAACAAAATGGTAAAACATCGAACTTTCCAAGTAGGGGATTTGGTTTTAAAGATGGCAAAGCACATCCAACAAGATATGTCTGCTCCCAAGTTCTCTCCGAAGTAGGAAGGGCCGTATGTTATCATCAAAGCAGTATCTAGTGGATACTACAAAATTTTAGCAATCAATGGAAGAATGGAAGGAAATATTATCAACGGTAAATGACTCAAAGCCTATTATGCTTGATCAACAACAGACAATTAATCTTTCATTCAAATACATCTCAAATGTAATTTATTTCCTTCAAAGAGCATGCAAGATGCTCGTTTGTTCATCAAACATTCATCAATTGAACAAAATTTCTAGACTATTCTACCTCATCAGAAACCTACATCTCAATTCTCCTGATTGCTCAGAGAAAACCATCCAGCAATGGATAATCCCTATAAGAAACTCTGTCAAGTTTCTTCTGGAAAATCCTAGTCTTTTCCCTCAAATCCTCGACAACTTTCTCAACCCTTGCCGACCCCAAAGCTAGTATCTTCTCCTCCTCCAATAAATCAGTAGTCATGGAAATCGCATCATCAGCTTCCGCCTCCTTATGAATCTTGATTATTTCAATCCGACGACGGAGCCAGCTTATATTGAATCGCAATGTCTCACAGTTAGAAACCATGTTATCCCACTTGTGCAGTTCCTGACTCTTGACGTCTCGCAAGTGCATTTGGTTCATCTCTTCAATGATTGGCAGCAACCATGCAACCGTGGTCAATAGGGTTGGTGGAAAACCTTTCCAAACTTCCGTAGTAGTAATATGCCCATACGTTTTTCAGATCTTAGTATACAGAGGCGCATGACACTTGGGAATGATGAATCCGTCGACTACTTCATTGTCTGGGAAAGTATTGATCAAGGGAGCTTCAAACAAGAGTCCAGCTGTCGGGTATTCACGAGCATGAACACTAGTTTCTGTCTCTACGGATTCTGCAGAGTCTTCACATGCCTGATTGCTACTATCTTCAACCTTAACCACAGTCACGGACTTTCCACTCTTTATCCTTCTAGCGTCAACAATGACACGAACATCCTCCAGCGATGAAATGAGGAAACATTTAGTTTCACCGAATTGAGCATAATGGATTTTTCAAAAAGTTATAAGGTTGCTTACAGATGATCCAGTCTCAGCATAACCCGACATGTACCGGGCAGGGGCTCTAATAGTTCGTCTAGGTCTTGGGTTGTGAGAAAAAGAATTCTTCTGGTTATTCTGCACCAAATCAATTTCTTACTGTCAATAACCTCGATCAAACAGAGACATAAAAGATGTACAACTTACTAAGATGAATGCTTCTATTTTACGCTTCGACTGAGGTTCATCTTGAGAATAAGTACTGCTCGACATGGCAATGATAAGGTATGATGATCAAAATTCTTCTACACGATAAAACTGACTCAGGAATGAAGGAAGTATTTGCGCAAGTGGTAAACCCTAAATTTACAAATATATATAATACGGCAAGCACTCATATCAGAATCAGTTGCGAGTTTTGCTGAAACCCTAAGTCTTGAACAAGGTCAAACTGGAGATGCGGAGTGAAATAATGCACTGGGGACTGACCAAAAGTCGCACGGTCCCATGTGTTATATGGCTTATGTTTGAGGCGAATAAACACAAGAGCTAAGGGAGATTACAATGAGTTCGGCATGGAAGATTGTTTTTTTTTTTCTTAAATAAATCAAAGAGAACTCACATTAATAAAAATATCTCATTCAGAAGGAAAATCTAACTACTTTAATAAGATTGTTCGAATGAAGACATCTACTACGAAAATTAAAAGTATTCAAATGCTAAAAGAGAAAAGAGGATCAAAAGTAAAGTTACTCGTCAGATTCATCATCAGTGTCCTTCTCAGTGTCTTCATAGCTATCCTTCTCAGAATTATCTGCTTCGGAGTCACTATCAGAATTATTGGTGACGGCAGGATGAACATAAAAATCGTCATCTGAATCCGAATCTTCTTCCGATTCAGCTCCAATTTGCTCCATGGACTTACGGTACTCTCTTTCACATCGATCAGGATGAATCTCGTGCTTTGGTACCTCCCATATGTATTCCTCAGAATCAGAGTCAGCATGCATCCCGTCCAAGAATTGACGTTTCTCCTCAGCTCTTTGTATTCTGCGCTGGATTCGATCCTTTTCACGCTGACGAGCTTCTTTCGCATCATATTTAACTTTTCTTTTCCTAAGTTTAGCAAAGGTGACCCTTCGTTCATTCAAGGGGATGCTAGGCTTTGCACCTTCATTGCGAATTGTCTTGGCTCTCGATTTAGCTACAGAATCTTTGGGGGCTTCGTCAGAAGAACTACTGCTGGAAGTCGTCATTTTCTGAAACCAGGAACACGGAATTATCAACATGCAGATAAATTCATCGAAAAAATGGTAATTCTTGAATCCTACCTTTTTCAATTTCCTAACAATAGTGATTGTGCTGCAAGAGTTAGCACACAAAATTAGTTCGTTCCTTGAAACCTGCGGTAACGAACAAGACCTCATTAATTCAAAGAAAGGGATTTTATCATAAAATCATAGACATAATTTTCATAATGTGAACATTCACACAACTGACCTATGAAATTTACAACAAGACATTATTTCATCATAAATAAATTGTCTAGTTTCGAAGGTTACTCAAAACCCGCGTCTTGATTTTTACAAAACAATAGTTAATGCAATTTGGTCACGTAAATTTTTCAAAAATTTATCTAATGAGAACAAACCCATGTGGATGAAATATGTCATCATATCCAACATAATATGTCACGGTTACATATACATTAAAAAAAAATCTATTTTCCTTCGTATTAGCATTTTCTTTAAAACGAAGGTTTATGCTAGTTTTGTGAAAGCTCACGCCTCTTGTGATAAAATATCAGTTCTCATGAAAGCTCATAAATATGGTTTTATCACTGAACATAAGTTTATATATATGAAGAAAATCTATTTTCCCTCGTATGAGCATTATTTTCTTAAACGAGATTATTTCGGTTTTGTGAAAGCTCACATCTCTTAACATAAGGTTTTGTTTCCCATGAAAGCTCATAAACAAAATTTTATCACTGGACACATGTATATTTTCAAAGGAAAATCTCTCCTAAATCAGGGATTATTATTAGTTTTCAAAACTAACGATCGAACCAACATACGTTTAATAAGATAAGGGTTTTTCTACAAAACTTGCATTAACATATACACATGTATAAAATTTTAACATGATGAAAGCATGAGCAACTCATGAACTCAGCAAACAAAAAATAAAATAAAATTGCGCACCTGACGGCGCTGGCCGGAGATTGACTGGCGATGATCATACAACGGCGACTTTTGGAGATTTCCGGTGGGCAAATTTTTCAGCTCCTGCTGAACTCGGACGTGAAGAAGATGAAGGAGGTGGTGGACGTGAGAAAAAAAAAGGGATTAATTCCTTTGATACCTAATTTTATTTCCAAAACCTAATTCCTTAAGGATTTCCTTTTTGGGGCCGACCCGTGAATCCTAAACCGACCAAGGTTCCGTCATCAAATCAGCGGTTCTACACCAATTTATGTTCACTGGATGATGTTATATTATGCCACTGGGGTTTCCTCTCAAACCATGGTTTTCTCATTCAGTCTAAATCCGGTAATATCTTATCTTATGACTAAGTTCAATTACTTATTTCTATTTGTACCTGGAAAATCACCATTCAATGCTAACTGAGGAACATGACTGTTCCTCACTAAGCAGGGGACTTAATGTAGATGGTGGATTGTCGACAAAGGGTAAAATTAAACTATACTCCAGATTCGGCAACCGGGTGAGTATTGAGGCCCATGTCTCTCATTAAAGCATGAAAGATCATGCCATAAATCTCTGACTGAGAAGGCTGTCTCTCAGAATACGTGTAGATACGTAGTCTCTCAGCTGAGGCCATGACACATCTCATGAATACTGAGCAATTTCAGTAATTACTCCGGATCCGACAATCAGATGAATATCGAGACTCATGTGTCTAAGCATGAAAGATCATGCCATAAATCTCTGACTGAGAAGGCTGTCTCTCAGAGTACATGTAGATGTGTAGTCTCTCAGCTGAGGCCATGACACATCTCATGAATACTGAGCAATTTCAGTAATTACTCCGGATCCGGCAATCAAATGAGTATTGAGACTCATGTCATTAAGCATGAAAGCTCATGCCATAAACCTCTGATGGAGAAAGTCTCTCAGAGAAGATGTAAATGTGTAGTCTCCCATCTGAGACCACGGCACATCTCATACTGTATAGAATCGAAAGATTGGACGGCTCTTAGACAGCATGCCTGCTAGTATAGAGCGACCACGTCTTCGGGATGCAACCAGGTTTTCCCTGACTATACAAGAGGAATATGACACTCCAGCAAGTTCATATTGCTCAACTTAGATGATTAATTCTCCTAGATAGGAAGCCATTCTAGTATAGAGCCCTCAATTAATTATCTTAAATCGTCTGAATATCCAACAATATTCTACGAACCATCGTTTGAATATCCAGCAATATTCCATGAATCATCAATTAATCGCCTGAATATCCAGCAATATTCTGCGATTCTCTGTTATATTTCGTCACTTCAATTCGTGGTTCTTCCCAACAGAATTCCACGGGTTAGTGATAAATATTCAATGAAGGCAGGCATCTGAGCATCAAATAAGCCCTGACAAAAATGGTGCAAGTGTAATTAGAAAATTATGCACAGACCAGCATTTTGAATGCACGAGCATTTCAAAAAATATGAATGAACGAGGAACCTTTGCAAAATAGGAAGGAAAAATAATAGTAATAAAATATTATCAAAAGCGCCAGGGGACTGGGCTCACCACCCGGCCAGTCATGTTGTGACCAGTCCCGGGCCCAATTTTGTGTTTTATCATATTTTACTATTTTTCCCTGATCTCACGAAAATTCTCTCGTTCGAGCAAATCTCCTATTTTTCAAAGAAATTATCCAATCTCATGGTTTCATCAAAAAATTAAAAACTTAGGGAAACTTGTAGGACCGGGCTCTAGACGGCCAGCCATGCCCTATCCGGTCCCACATGCCTATTATTTTATTATTATTTGGTGTTTTGTTTCCTGATTTCATGAAAATTCCCTAATTTCAACAAAATATCTTAGTTTTCAACAAATCCCTTTGATTTAATGAAAATTCTCTAAAATCATCAAAATTTGGTAAAATTGGGAAGAGTGGCTTGGGACCCGCGCCCATTGGCCGGCCGGCCATGCCTCTGCAATTTCCGGTCCCAACTCCCATTCCCTATTTTATTATTAATTTATTTCTCTCATCTCACGGAAGTTCCCTAATTTCATCAAACTTTCCTGTTTCATGGAATTTCCCTCAAATTATAGAAAATACATAAAATTACATAAAACTGGGAAAGCATGTGGGACCATGTCTGTCAGCCGTCCGTCCATGCCCTAACTGTGGACGGCCCCGCACCTTGTAATACCCTGTTTTATTTATTATTTTCATCATCTCATGTATTTTTCCCAGTTTCAGCAAAACCATGGATTTTGCATATTTTCACAAAATGTTGCTCAAACGTGCACCAGAAAATATCAAAATTCTCAGGAATGAAGTTTGGACACCATGGTGACACGGGCGCATCCCCTTGACCGACCAAGGGTGACCCTGAGGCTTGCAAATAGCTGGTCCCGCATGTTTTAATGATTTTAACCTAATTTGCTCAGTTGCTCATATTAGGTTCAAACTCTTTCCAAACAATTGGAAGTTTTCTCAAACGACCATCCATTGGTCCCACACCCACCAAGATCCGGTCTCATGACCTCTTGGTTGGTCCTTAATATTTCCATAATACTAGGTTTTATTATTTGTCGCTCACACGAGCATTATTTCAGTGATTAAACCAGAATTTAATCATTCCTTCACCAACTGGTCCTCAAGAGGCTTTGGTATTTTTGCTCATTCGAGCATCTGGGCGTTATATGGTGAACCCATCATCCCATGTAGCCGGTCCCGCGTTGATTTGCAGTAAATCATCATTTCGACAAAATTAGGGTCTTGAATCCAAAGCTCTGCAGAAGCATGATTCTGAGCAGATTCAAACGTTCTGATAATTTTATGTTGATTCCATAATCAACACTTTATTTATTTTGCTCGACCCAGCAGTCAGTAACTTAAATTAATATTTATTTGGTCTTACGACCAATGATTTATCAAAAGCAATATTTTCTCAAACTAGCAATATTCGCTCAAACTGGCAATGTTTATTTAAATTAGCAATATTCGCTCAGACAAGCAATATTTGTTCAGATCAAAGAATATTGGTTCAACTATCAATATTCAACAATTCAACAACACAGTTTGCTCATCTTAGGTTATAATGATACATTGTCTCAGACACGTTAAATTTATGAGTTTCAGAACATTTTCTTATCATGTTCAACTCAGCACTACACGGACTCATCGTCCCATAAAGTCAGCAACTGAATCCACAATCACGAGATTTCAATCATGTCACATGGGGGATATTAACTAGGGTTTTGGTCTGACAGTCTACGACACGTGTGTTCACCCACGATGAGAATGTGAGCAAGTCGTGCAATCAGTTGGAAGTGTCAGCAAAGTAGTGGGTGAAAAGTTAACCAAGTCTCCGCACGATGAGTAATTGGTTTAACACGATTTCCCACTTCCCCAATCTATGATTCCAGCAGCTGTCACACTTCATGGGATCATGGTGTTTTCAACTCCGATATTATAAAATATCTCTGGATCCTGATTTAAAGAACAACATTTGAAGATTCGAACACTTCGCCTAGAAATTTCTCATCAAATTTCATACAGACAATATTTCGTCTACACGAACTCAGAGAAATCACTCTCGATTGAGATAAATTCAATCATTCAGAGAATTTTCACGCTGAATTCACAACACACCTACCATCTCAGATCACCATTGATCTCACACATTTCTCAGCTTCCCTCCTACAGATCAACCCATCCTATCTTGTGACCGAATTGACTCTGGAACGACCATTTTTCTTGGTTTAGGCCAGAGTCTTACAGATTGATCCCTCGAACTTAAAGCACTCCCTTCTTGCAGTGCATCTGTATGAGGTTCAAAATTTCGCTCGGTTCAAGGAGTCTCCACACGGTCGACTCTTCAATCCCATAAAAACCAGCAAATCATTGTTCCCCATCTATAGTAAGATATAAAAAGTAATCACAACAGTTCTTCGTCTCAGACTCTTGTGATTCTGCAATAAAATCTTCTACTAATTAGTTAGTTTATGTGAGGTGACTAATATTTCCATGTTTCTCTTCGGAAGTATAAGACCAGATTATTAGTTGAGTTTCCTATACACCTTGATCTTTATCTAAATACAGAGACAACAACCAGAAAAGACTTATCTGTGGGAGGCATATTTATTTATAAGTCTTCAACTTTGGGTCGTAATATCTCTTAGTTGTGGGTGGTATCAGCTAAGGGAATCAATTGCGCAGAGTCCTGCTGGGATTCAAGAGGCGTAAGGAACGCTACTGTACATTAATCGGTATGAGACTTGGTTAGGGCTCAACTACATTCTAGTTTGAAGTTAACTTGTAGTAGGCTGTCATGTACCTGCATAAGAGAGGAGAGTGGGCCTTATCAAAATCGGGGTGGTAGTTAGTCTTAAATATTAATTATTATTAGTAGTTAATTAGAGATGATTATTAGTTAATGATAATTGTAATTGATGGTTGGGATGTAACCATCTGTGAGGCGTAGGATCATTCAATCTATTTGTGGGAAAACCTAACTATAAAGAGTGAAAGTCTGTAATGAAAAAGGCAATCAATTCATAATCAAAAATATCGTTGTAACGATTTATGTTATGTTCTTATGAACCTATAGTTTTGATTCTTCTGGATTAAGAGAGGTTTATCCTCAAATTATCTATCAACCTTGTCATCGTACTTAGGTACATGAAAATTGGTATCAGATTCACGATCCTGTGTACCTGATTCATGATGGGAGGCGGTGATCCAACACTACCGGAGGTTGCTGCTCAGCAACAAAGTTATGGTGAACAATTATCAATTTTGGAGACTCAAATGAAATATCTCAAAACCCAAGTGCATTCAGTCGAAGAAACTTTGAATTCTCAATTTTCTTTACTATGGAAGCATTTGGGAATTTCAGTACCAGTTGTTCATTCTAAAAATTTCACACCAGATCCGGGTTCAACTTATGCTGCTCAATCCAAATCTGAGGAAACAAAACCAATTGCGTTTTTCGATGAAGAAGCAACTGATTGTCTAGAATTGGAATTGATTCCTTATTTCTTCTTCAATGAAAACGATAATGTTGATTTACTTCATATTGTGAGGTTGCAATTTGAAGAAAAATCAAAATTAGAGATCAATGGTTTCTCCGAGTTATCTCCCGTTATAATTGATAGAATGAAAGATGTAGAGATGCAGATTTGCGTCCAAATTTTTGAGGAGAATTTTGATATTTATGGAAACTTTTTTTTAATCGGTAAAGAAAATATTTATGGAAACTTGATGGAGTTTTTCTTTCTTCCCACAAGTTACTTCGTATGGATTGTTTAGGTCTCCATTTTTATTATTCTCGCTCCCTTATTTGATCGAGAATTGATTCCTGAACATGATTACTTGGACAGCTTCATGGTCTCTTGATGTTTTTAGTACTACTTGGCAGATGCTTTGTAAGATGTTTTAAATAGATATTGTGTTTCTCAAGAGCAGCAATGTTCTTAATCACCCATTTCCCATTGATAAATCCTTATATGATGGTAGAGTATTTGATTGCGGAAAATAATTTGGAATAATTAATGGATACTCTTATTTTACTGGTGACTATAAGTTCAGTTTTGGTTTAACTGATACTGCTTGGGTGTTATTTGGTAAAATTCCTGAGAGTGAAGCTTGGTGTGTGTGTGGTGGTAAAGCTGGTTTTCTGTTACAACTTAAAATAGCTAAAATGAGTTAAAAATTGATAATTGATGAAGGTATTCTTATTATTATAAATTCTGCTCGTCGTATATACGATTGTGGCAAAGTATTCAATAGTACATGGTATTTTTATTTTGTTGGTACTTTTCAATATTGTATTATTATATATACTTATGTGGTGACTGTGTTTTTTGTGCAAAACTGGATTTCTTATGAGCAGTTGACTTTTCGATTACTCCCTAACCTTGGGTATGCAATAAATTTTTGGGTTATACATTCGATGGTTCTTGTGTGTGTTGATCATAATGAAATTCAAGATGCTAGTAAGTTGTTTATTGAACTAACTGATAGAGATAGTTTTCCTAAGGGTACACGACACATATTGAGTGACATGTGTTACTATTGGTACGCAGTTTTCATACTCGAGAATATAAATGTCCAGCCACTTCCAATTAATACTTCAGTTGTTCTGTCTATGGTATATTTCAACAACAAGTTACTCGATGTTTGTTTAATTGTAAAGGATGCCAACAAGGGAAATTTCGTTTATGAGATAATTTTTAGACATGGGTTCTTATATATGCAACCATGTATTCTTTTTCGTCTTGTGATGTGGATTCAAACAGATCAAGGTAACTGGGTTGCCCAGATTGCTAGTACTTGGTTTACCCACATTGTTAGAACTTGTGCAATTGTTGGTCAGGTATCTCCGCATCTGATTTATGTTGTCGGTTCAGCTAGTGATTTTTTTTATTAGCATATATAAATTTTCTGTTGATTCCTAGCTTGGGGTACCACTAAAATTTTCCGTCTATATAATTCCATGTTCTCCTTGTGTTACATATGCTGACATTGATGAGAGGACACTGACTGTTACAATGGCTGTAAGAACTGGAAATTTGAGTCACTTGGCTAAGAGTTCAGTGTGGAGATAGCATAGTGGTGATGCTGCAATATTCATACTTGCTGATTTGCGAGAGATTCGTGCAAAGGAACAAGATCACAAGCAGTGGTTTCCAAAACCTATAAAAGTTAACCTGCTTGTTTGTACTAATGCTCATCTCCAGCTATATTTACTTACATCTGAGGCCTATGGGAGATTTTCGATTAGTGAAGGCGTTGCATATTATGTGGTGAAGCATTGCAACCCAAGACATCATAATCTCAATGTTAATAATTTTTATATGCTTCTTACACAATTTCCTTCCTACACAATCATAATTTCAATTTTAATAATTTTTATATGCTTCTTACACAATTTTCTTCCTAAACAATCGACTACACCAAGGTATACTTCTTCATATACATACTTTTGATTACTTCTACATGTGCTCGTCTGCCTACTGCTAAGTTTATTCACTTGGAACAAAGAGGATTATAGCAACATCAAAACCAATATTGAAGAATGCAAGCAACATCTCAACTGACTCCACGATAACTACTTCAGAATGGACATAGGGAAAATTATCAGGAATGCAAGACAAGTTCTAAATAACTGGTTAGACATTGAAGAAAAGTTCTAGAAGACAAAAAGCAGAGATCAATTTATCAAATTGGGTGACAAGAACACAAACTATTTTCATAGATCTACAAATACAGAACTATAAGAAACAAGATTGACTATATACAAGATGAAAATGGTGTTTGGAAACATGACCCACAGGAGGTTACAAACTTCTTCACCAACCACTTCTCCAACATGGCAACTGCTGATCTTATTAACATAAACCCTAATATCATTCAACTCATCCCAACTACCATCACCCCTCAAGATAACCTCATTCTAAATAAACTTCCAGATATCCATGAAATCAAATCCATTATGTTCAACATGGTTGGAGATAAATCTCCTGGACATAATGACTTTCCTCCAAAATTTTTCCAAGTAAATTGGGACATTCTAGGAGAGGATATTACTAAAATGGTCCAAATCTTCTTCACCTCTGGTCACATGCTAAAAGAAATGAATTATACATTTATATCGCTCATACCTAAAATTGATAACCAATCCTCTCCAAGCCACTCCAGACCAATAAGCCTCTGTAACACCACCTATAAGATAATTTCCAAACTCATTTCCCAAAGAATGAAGCCTTACCTAACTAAGATTATCTCCCCATACCAATCTTCTTTCGTTCTTGGCAGATAAATCTCTGACAACATTACCATAGCCCATGAAATTATTCATATTATGAGAACCAAAAGAGGAAAGAAAGGTGAGAATGGAAGTATGGGAATAAAAATTGATATGGCCAAAGCCTTTGGCAGAGTTGACTGGGGTTTCTTAATTAATATAATGAAGCAAATTGGTTTCAATGATTATTGGTGTGGAAAAATATATCAGTGTATTTCTGTAATACCACGATTTTGGCAGTGGTTGGCCGAATAGAATATAAGTAATGATTTGTCATTTCCTAATACCGAGGAATTTTCAGCACAATTTGCTCCAGAGTTAGCAAAAAACTCTGCAGTTAATCATGACCGGGCGGGACTAATCCAGGGATGGGTGACCTCCCAGGAAGTTATTGCTAGATTACCGAAGCGATGCCCGTTGAAAACCCCACATTTCCGGATAAACGCAATGGCTAAGTGGGGATAGTATCGATGAAGGGACGAGTCATTACTAATGGTATCAGAGACGATGAAGGGTCACCTGCCGAGGGTGGGAAGGTACGTTGGACGGGGTTGGTCCAGGTGCTTCTTATGAGGGGCAGGGAACGTCGGATATTTGGGCTTGCAAATATATTCCAGAGCCGAGGACGACTTCAATTTAAGGTGGTGGTATTGTAATACCCCTATTTCGGCATTGGTTGGCCGAATGGAATATAAGTAATGATTTGTCCTTTCCTAACACCGAGGCCTTTTCAGCACAATTGGCTCCAGAGTTGGATAAAAACTCTGCAGTTAATCGTTCTCGGGCGGGAGTAATCCATGTATGACTGACCTCCATGGAAGTTATTGCTGGATTACCACAGCGATGCCCTTTGAAAACCCCACACTGCTAGATTATCACAAAGGCTAAGTGGGGACTGTATCGGTGGAGGGACGGGTCATTACAATTTCTACCACCTCGTCTGTTGTTCTCATTAATGGCTCTCCTGATAAGTTCTTCAAACCTTCAAAGGGAATCAGGCAAGGTGATCCCTTATCCCCTTACCTCTTCCTATTTTTCATGGAAGCTCTTTCAAGGACTCTCATCCAAGCCGAAGAGATGGGCCATCACTAGCATTAAGATTTGCAAGAAGGCACCCACTATCAATCACCTAATTCTCTTTGCTGATGATTGCATGGTGTTCTGCAAGGATAACATGATAGAAAGCCAAAAATCTAATGGTTATATTTTTTTTTTTTTTTTGCTTAACAATGAATTTTATTAAAAACCAAAGAGTTATACAAAATCCAGCAAAACAGTTCCAATGGAACTAAAACAAAACAAAAGACAAAGAATCAGAAGCCTTTATTCTAGGCATTTACACTAGTAAAATCTATAATAAGGTTGGTCTGGATTCTCCAGGCTACCTATAAAATATGGTCTTGTATAAAAAATGCATCTTTCTCCCCTTACAAGGCTAGATCCATTCTTTGCTAATTTAGCAGCAGAGAATTTCACTTCTATGTAACTGTGGACAAAGCACCAGGATGTTAGGCTTGCACATATTTTATGCCATCTATTCACTGCAAACCAAGGAACCTTCTTACACTGGAAAGCTGTTATTGCAGATTATGAATCTGTTCTAAAACAGAGTTCTAGGAAACCCTGACTGATAGCCCATCCTCCTGCATTTATTACAGCTAGAACCTCTACAAAGAAGTTAGAAAATATCCCCAAACCGCTTGATACTGCTATTAAAAATTCTCCAAAACTTCTTCTTCTAATAAATCCATAGCCTGAAATTCCTGGATTACCTTTGGAGGCTCCATCACAACACAATAATATCTGATTTGTAGGTGGTGAAAAAGCGGGGGTACAATAATCACACCCAATAATTCGTTCGGAAATATGTAAGGACTAAACTCCCATATAATTCCGAGAGCACTAACTTAAAAGTGAGACTCAATCAAGAAATATATCAAAGAGATTTATCTTTCTTTCTCAATACAATCAAAAAATCAAATAGATAGAAATCCGTGAGTCTAATTGATATGAGAAATAACTTGGACGGTACCAAAGACTAATGCCCAAGTTTTAATCAAGTTTTATCCAACAATCAAGGTCAAATTTATCAACTGATTGAACTGCGCACAACCTATGATATTTCAATTATATAAACAAATATAATGCGGAAAAGAAATAACGTAGATACCAAAAATTTTGTTAACGAGGAAACCGCAAATGAAGAAAAACCCCAGGACCTAGTCCAGTTTTGAACACCACACTGTATTAAGCCGCTACAGACACTAGCCTACTACAAGTTAACTTCGAACTGGAATGTAGTTGACCCCTAACCAAGTCTCACACCGATTAAGGTACAGTCACGTTCCTTACGCCTATAGAACCACACCGGATTCTGCGCACTTGATTCCCTTAGATAATCTCACCCACAGCTAAGAGTTGCTATGACCCAAAGTCGAATACTTATAAACAAACATGTCTCCCATATGTATGTCTATCCTTTATTCTTTTTGTTCCGTATTTTAATACAAAGATCAAGGTGAAAAAGAAGTAACTAATACCCAGAATTATACTCCTGAAGAGCGCTCCAGAAATATCAGTCACCTCACAATAACCTAACTGATTAACGCAAAAAATTACTGCGGAATCACAAGAGTCTGAGACGAAGAACTGTTGTGATTACTTTTTATATCTTACCTATCAGAGATAAATCTCGAGTAAATATTAGAGAAGATAAAACTCAATTCGATAGATTAAGTAAGATCAGAATACGTAACTACAGAGAAAATAGTTGGATATGGCTTCACGAATCCCAAATGAAGTTTTCAAGTCGTTAACCTAATAATGGTTTTGGAAAAACCTAGGTTAAAGGAGAATTGACTCTAGTTTGCAAATAGGATACATGAAAGTGTCATTTTTAGGTTTTCCAGTTGCTAGAGTTCTCCCTTATATATCCTTTCAAATCAGGATTGCTTATAATCAAAGCTAAGATAGCTTAGTAACAAAGCATTCAATATTCACCGTTAGATGAACTCCTGATTTAAGATTCAAGCTAAGTCTGCATAGAAATTAAGCAATCAATCTCCACCGTTAGAAGGTCTTAGCTTGTTATACACAAATGAAATATACTGATATTTAGATATGGGCAACCGTACCTAAACGTGTATATTGAGTTGGCTTAATAACAGTCTTATGAACACTTTTGACTTAACCATATTCATCTAACACTTGTAGATCAAATATGATGATCAATCATTCATGAAATATAATCAAATGAATCTAATTGTGTTTCAAATAAAGTTGTTCTATTGTTCACTATCTCATAGAAATATATATGAAAAAATTGAAACAAAATCGGATTGATTGGTAATCGTACAAAGTACTTATACAAGAAACAATTCATGAACATTAAGCCACGGTTTGAAAAGTTAATTTGCATTCCTTAAATCATATATATTTTAGTTCATGAGTATGAGAATCATACATAACCGATTTTAGAACTTAACCACTGTGTTCGCAAACTGGGTACGCAAACAACAGCTCCGGACCTTGGCCTAGTCAAGCCGTTTTTAAACCCGATTCACGAACAACTGTTCCGTATTTTTAAACCCGATTCACGAACAACTGTTCCGGACCAAAATCAGGTAAACCCGCTCGTATACTAGGTATGCTAATAAGAGTTTCGGACCTTCTCAGGTGAATCCGTTTGCATACTAGGTACACAAACAAGAGTTTCGGACCTGAATCATCACAATACAGTTCGCATCCTGGGTATGCATACGAATCATTGAAATATCCTTGGAAGACGACAATGTAATCTCACACATACCATTACTTCAAGTAATTTTCAAGTGATCGAATGATCAATACAAAACTTCCCAATCTAACATCAAATGAATCTCTCACACAAATCATATAAGATGTTCAAGGTAATTTTCACATGATCATCTTTTGACTTAATATTTAGTTTCCAACAAATAAATTGTTTCCAACTAAACTCGTCAAGAATATGATGAACATAACTAAAGCAAAAAGCTTCTAACACATATTTCAAGAAATAGATAAGCGAGATAAACTCGACTCGAAATATCAAATGTGTATAATGTAAAAGTCTATATATCTATATGACTTAGTCTCATTAGTCTCATTAGAAGATATAATAGAATAAATTTCTTAGTGATAGATAAGCTTTAGTCTCCACATACCATTTGTTGATGAAGTCCCTCCAAGATCCTCAGTAGATATTCGTCTTCAATTGGTGAACGCCGTGAAGTCTAAAGCTCAACTACACATTCTATCATAATCCGAGACATCGCTATAAGTAGACTAGAAATCAAATATATAGTTTTGATCAACTAAAATTGACAAACAAGCTTGAGATAGCAACGCTTGCGAGTTCGACCGAGCAGTGCTCTAACATGTGGAAGCTGAAAGAAAATTTCCTCAATCCTTCATTTTTAACTTTTCTGCTTTTAAGGCCAAAAGTATTTAACACATGTAGATCATAAGTATTATTCCACATTGGTGATTTCATCCTGACTTCACTTTCTGCTGTAAATTGCATTATCTTTGATTTGATTCCTTCCATATTACATTTTTCATTCTCATATATGCATTTATTTCTCATGAACCACAATTCTCTCATAGTGATAAAGAAAGCTACTTTCCAAATTTCCTTAATTGATGGACTTTTATTTTTTGCCAAAGAAAGCAAGTCTTCAAATGAACTTGGATTGATGAAGTAAATCTAATGGATATACTTAAAATGTTTGGTGACTCTTCTGGTCAGCTCATCAACTTCAGTAAATCTGGTGTTTTCTTCAGCAACAATACTGACCCTAATCTAATCCCCATTATCAGCAATTCTATGGGAGTTCAAGTCCTCCAGACTAATGAAAAATATCTTGGCTCACATCTCTTCACTCATAGAAATAAGATAAACTCTTTCAAGCCTGGAGTGGATAAACTCAAACTCAGATTATCAAGTTGGAAAAATGTTCCTCTCAACCCAGCAGGAAGACATGTCCTCATAAATTCTGTTACTTTAACTGTAAACACATACCAAATGAATTGCTTCAAGATGCCTAAACAAACTTTTCAGGATCTGAACAAGGTGCAAAGAGATTTCTTTTGGGTTAAATCCTTAGACAATCCCAAAGGTTACTATCCAAAATCCTGGACTGCTGTCTGCAAGCAAAATGACATGGGGGAACAAGGTTTCATGAATATAGAGCACTTCAACAGCTCTATGATTACTAAGATTTGGTGAAGACTTGAAACTCACAAAGATTCTCTCTGGTACCAACTAATGGATGCTAAGTATCTCACATGAAGAAATGTTCTGAACATGGATATTAAGTCCAAAATTGGAGATTCCTGGATTCGGAAAGGCACCTTAGAAGGCATAAACAATATTCCGGATTATAGTTCTTGGAAAATTGGAAATGACAAGACTATAAATATCTTGAAAGACATCTGGATCCCAACTATCAAAGATATCACCCCAAACCTGCTAACTGCCCTTCTGAGATATTCAGGGTTGAACATCTTATTCTTCCAAGTGGTCAATGGAATGTTACTCTGATAAATGCTTGTTTCAATATTTATATTGCTCAATCTATTCTTCAAGCCCCTTTACATCCAGGGGAGGAGGACAAAATTGTTTGGAATATTAGTGATATTGGAAAATTTACCGTAAAATCTCTCTACAAAGCTAAGATGGACAGATTATACATCAATGATCCTCACACCAATAACTGGAAAACTTTATGGAAAATGGATATTGCTCCAGTCATCCAGATCTTTATCTGTAAATGTGCCAATGGGATTCTCCCCACAAATGTTAAAACCGCTAGTATTCTACACTATATTGATTCAATATGTGATAATTTATACCCATATTCATATTAATTAGGACTCAATATTTTACTGATAACAATATTTTAGTGTTTTTATAGAAAATATGAGCAAATCCAATCACTGACAGAGAAACGACAAAATTATAAACTAAATGGCGTTTGCGTCTAAAAGTCACCCATGATACTCACGTTACCAGAAGGAGGGAGAGTTTAATTATTAGTTGGCTGCCAAGTTAACTAAATGAAGTCTGTCATCACCACCTGCTTCCCGGCCAGTACATCAAGTGGAAACAAAGAAGTCTTTATGTCCACCAAGATTGAATACGTGTGAACCATGAGAGCATATAGTGCATGATGTGCACCTAAGGGCAAATACTCTCTAATCCATTTGAGTGACACATGGGTTGGAGGAGTATGTGTGTACAAGGAGTACATTGAGCATTTTCTTCTTATCATTTGAAGTTCGACAGATGGAGTTTTCTCTACTCCCTACCAACACCAGGCGTATTTCAGTAATAACAGATCTTAAATATTAAGCAGTTTGACGTGAATGAAGATGCTGGTGGTGACTAATACGGCAGTTCTATGCAATAACAGCAGCAGTGATTATTGTCGTTGTAGCTGTGGTGTTCAGACTGGATTTTGATGGGTCCTGTGTTGGGTGAGATGCTGGTACCGGTCGTGAAGGTTCAGTAGACTGAATTAGCTGTAAGGTACTTGGTCGTGGTTGAACTGGCAGGGGTGCGATAGTCGTTGTTTGTACCCTACTAAAACAGTGTACGTGCGTGCCGTATAAGCTATTTGGTATGGGTAAAATACGGTTTATTTTGGAAACCCACATGACTTATTATGGAAGCCAAATACAGTTTATTGTGGAAACCGGTGGGTTTATTGTGGAAACCCACATGACTTATTATGGAAGTCAAATACGGTTTATTGTGGAAACCGATGGATTTATTGTGGAAACTCAAATGGCTTATTATGGAAGCCAAATACGGTTTATTGTGGAAACCCACATGGCTTATTATGGAAGCCAAATACGGTTTATTGTGGAAACCGATGAGTTTATTATGGAAACCCACATGGCTTATTATGGAAGCCTGGATTTGGTTTATTTGGGAAACCAGTGGGTTTATTATAGAAACCCACTAGGCTTATTATTGAAGCCCAAAGTCTTGGATAATTATTTATTTATAATTATTAATATTATTTAAGATAAATGCAAGATCATAAACAAAAGAGGATAATTATCTTAAATATTTATAATTATTATTCAAGATAATAGTTATCCAAGATAAATGAGGATTATGATAAATATTAGGGTTTATCATGAATCTGGATGTTATTTGGGATTTATACAGATGAGGGAAGTTATTAGGATAACTATCAAAACCCTAAAGCTACATCTATTTCTGCCTATATATAGTGGCTAAATCTCATCACAAAGGATATAGGAATTATAGGTTTGCTAACCACACACAACTGTTGTAATCATTATATCAATAAAATCTCTCCCTATGGGATTCCATCCGTGGACGTATGCACAACTTGCCGAACCACGTTAAATTCTTGTGTCTCTTTTATTTTTCTTCAATTTGTTTCATAACCCTAATTTATTTAATCAACATCAAATCAATCGTGTTTTGTGCCTAAAATTTATTTTGGGCACAAACATTGGCGCCGACTAAGGGGATTCATCAAAACAATCGTGTTTTACTGTTGAGAGAAGTCCTGAAGAAAACGTGCACGAATCCCATGCAAAAATCAGCAGCAAAAACAAGAATTTTTTTTTATTTATTAGGGTTCTTCCGTAAGCGTTGCAGAAGAACCAAAACTGTTACGAAACAGTTGAAGAAACCGTTACGAGGTTGAAGAAACCGTTGCGAAAGGGTTGAAGAAACTGTTACGAAGGTTGAAGAAACTGCTGCAAAACTGTTGAAGCAATTATTACGAAGATGAAGAAACTGTTGCGAACAATTGAAGAAAGCATGGCGATAAAGATTGGAGCAACCATTTCCAAGGTTTCGTTTCATCCAGCCTCGGGTACACCAGCGATCCAGTGCTTCATAGCGCCACGTGGGTCCACATCAGCGTCCAGTCAGCAATAGTGATCGAATCAAACGTCGCCACGTCACTTCCACGTAAGCAATAACCGTTCAGTCATCAACGCCACGTCAGCAAAGAGTGCCACGTCAGTTGATTCCAGTCAGCGAAAACTCGGTTATGCCACATCAGCATATGGTGTTTCCACGTCATCCAATAAGCAGTGACACGTCATCGATTCTGCACAGTCATCAGTGCCACGTATGCAACAGAAACGCGCGCTTCGTTCGAAACTTGTTTCGTCAATAACTTCTTCGTTTTAAGTCCGAATTGAGTGATTTTTGGCTCGTTAGAATCCTCTTTGAATTTACTACAGCATGAAAGCAAATAATTCAGTGTTCAAGAAACTTTTATATGTACTTGGGACAACAACATGATCGAGTTCAAGGTTCGTGGATAGCGACATGATGGAGTTCGAGGTTTTTGGAAAGCGACATGATTGAGTTAGAGATGAGGATTGCTTAGACCCTTCAATATTTAGCCTTGCATCACATCACAAGCACCTAAAGCCTCACCTTCCACGTGATTACATAAGTCTTGCTCTTATCGCAAGCATAAAATCTCGTCTTGCACGAGAGTATGAAGGACTTGCACCTTGGAAAGCATAAAGACTCATCTCAACCACGAGCCCAATGCCCGATATTGGTCCAAAGACTCGTACTCAACACAAGAAACATCTAGCCTGCTCGAGCAGCTAGCGCTTCAGCCTTGTTACGTTGCGAGAAAAAAAAACTTTGCCCCAGCCGCAAGCACACACTGCATTCCTTTCAAGGATCGACAACAACATGATCGAATTCAAAGTTCGTTTGATTTGTTGCTTAGGGTTCAGCAACAACTTGATCAGTTGAAGATAAGCATAGAAAATTTTTTATATACGATGAAAGGCTCCGGAACCGAGGGACCCGCCTCACCAATACAACATTTTGAGAGCGATTCCAAAAAGAAAAATCACTATGGAAGCAGAAATAAGATGGCAACGGAAAAGATATGCGATCATAAGCCCATAGCCGTCTATCAAGTGAGGAACATATATAATAGATCTAGTTCTTGCTTCACATGGGGGCGTTTTTTTTTCTACTTGGGAATATCTCTACAGATATTGGGGGCGGCTAAAGTATCGCCAAGCATGCAACCAAAGGTAACTTGTTTTGATAATTAGAGAAATAGAAGACATCTTTTTCAGTATCATGGCAAGTAATGGGGCGGCTAAGGTTCAAGGAACGAACGCTTGGGGAGAGAAAAACAAAAACGAAGTGTTTTGCTTGTTAAGGAAATTGTTGCGATGTCTTTCTAATAAAGATAAAGGAGAAAACAAGGTGTTTTAACATAATTAAGCTGAAGCTAAAATGGAGCGAAAGGAGCAAAGGAAAATATGAAAGAAACTCATCTGGCTTATTGTAGAAGCCCGGTTGGCTTATTGAGGAAGCCCAACCGGACTTATTAATTAAGGAAGCCCGGTGGTTTATTAAAGAAACCAAGTCTGGCTTATTGAGGAAGCCCAACCGAACTTATTAAGGAAGATCAGTGGTTTATTAAAGAAACCAATGGCTTATTATGAAAGGAAATGTATAACAAAAAGCTAATGCCAGTCAACCTATACACCAGAGATTATCGCACATTCATTATTCGCAGTTTCAAGAGCGTTGATTCAACAAATTCAAGGCCATTACGGAGCATATGGGCAATCAATGTGCCTAGCAAGATACGGGAGCAACCTGCATTCAAATGAGAGTCAAATTCCTATCGATCATGGCGGTAGGGTCTGTTTGACTGGGTGCGAAGCGTATCGTCGATGTCACACCAACACGTCGGTCAATTATTAGCTAAATGAAGAGCAAGAGGACATAACATGTCGATCTGTTTGGCATATGGTCGACTTTGGGGCAAATCCACACAACAAGCTGTCCAAGGCCACAAAAGGTTATCGGAAAAACAACAAAGTAGATGATCAATAACTCCAGGTCAAAACAAGGAAGTGCTAACAGAGAGCGCATCTACACGTCAAGCCTCACATGCCGTGTGTTAGGTACTTGCAGTATGAGGGTGCATCGAAATTTTAAGTATATTTTCAGTACTTGGAAATGTTGACCTGGGCGCACTCCGAAAACTTAGCAACGCTAAATTCGTGGCCACATGTTCGTAAAAGTAACAGAAGTCATCGTAGACACGTTGCGACGGACAGTCGAGATGATACTCTTCTTAATTCTTCAACAAGTTGAGAATTAAGAGGGGGCGATGTTTGTACCCTATTAAAATAGTGTATGTGCGTGCCGCACAAGCTATTTGGTATGGGTAAAATACGGTTTATTGTGGAAACCGGTGGGTTTATTGTGGAAACCCACATGGCTTATTATGGAAGCCAAATACGGTTTATTGTGGAAACCGGTGGGTTTATTGTGGAAACCCACATGGCTTCTTATGGAAGCCAAATACTGTTTATTGTGGAAACCGGTGGATTTATTGTGGAAACCCACATGGCTTATTATGGAAGCCAAATACGGTTTATTGTGGAAACTGGTGGGTTTATTATGGAAACCCACATGGCTTATTATGGAAGCCTGGATTTGGTTTATTAGGGAAACCAGTTGGTTTATTATGGAAATCCACTAGGCTTATTATTGAAGCCCAAAGTCTTGGATAATTATTTATTTATAATTATTAATATTATTTAAGATAAATGCAAGATCCTAAACAAAAGAGGATAATTATCTTAAATATTTATAATTATTATTCAAGATAATAGTTATCCAAGATAAATGAGGATTATGATAAATATTAGGGTTTATCATGAATCTGGATGTTATTTGGGATTTATACAGATGAGGGAAGTTAATAGGATAACTATCAAAAACCCTAAAGCTACATCTATTTCTGCATATATATATAGAGGGAGGCTAAATCTCAGCACAAAGGATATGAGAATTCTAGGTTTGCTAACCACACACAACTGTTATAATCATCATATCAATAAAATCTCTTCCTATGGGATTCCATCCGTGGATGTCGGCATAACTTGCCGAACCACGTTAAATTCTTGTGTTTTTTTTATTTTTCTTCGATTTGTTTCATAACCCTAATTTATTTAATCAACATCAAATCAATCATGTTTTGTGCCTAAAATTTATTTTGGGTACAAACGGTCGTTATTGAAGAGAGTTTGGATTTGGAACGGGTGAAATGGAACTGGAGGATGTGCACACAGGGAGTTGGAAGATATTTGTGGAGAATTATTGGCTCGAGGAAAGAACTTCAGGTGGTGTTTGGCTAGAGATTGTTCCCGACGAGAAAATAACAAGAAATGAAGAGAGATGCTGTCGGTGTATTATGGTGATGTATGTAGTGAGCTTTGGCAGTTCTTGGTACGATTGCTGTGGAGTTACCGGAGCTGGAAACCATCTGTGGCCGAGAAGCTATATGGTCAGGCAGTCGGTGATGCTTGGATGATCAGGGGAATATAATTTTATTGGGTTTGTGTTTGATTGTTTATAGCAAGTGCTTAATCCCCATGGGCAGTGTTGTGATCAGTAGATGAAGGGGTGATATTGATTGTTACATTAAGAAGACGCATGAGAAGATTGGGGAGTTTTGCTGTAGTTCCAATGGCGTGAATCTGGCAGGAAAGGCAACAGACGGACAAGGAATTATTGCCGGTTTTTTATGTACTGGTCAGATGCGAGTTGGGGTCTAAAATCGGAAGTTGTCATGGCCAAGGTGAAGATACAAATGCGAAGAAGAAAGGCAGTGGCAATTACCTTTAAAGGGTTTCTGCTTGGGCGAACTGGGGTCTGGTAATTGGTGCTGGTTGCAACCAATGGGAGAAAAGAACTGAAGTGGTGCCTGTTGTTGGCTGTTGCGGGAGTTGGATTTGAAGCAGAGATGGAGAATGACTGGGAAGCATTACTTGAGATGTTGGAGTTGGCTGGATGGCGGCCGTGTATTGATGAAAAGAAGATGGATTCAAGTTCCATAAACTGTTGGCAGTTGGAGTTAGGGTATCAATAGTTCTTGACGGCTGAATTGAGTTCATGCAGAGGCGGCTTTCTATCTCCAGTGATGAGAAAAGTTCAGGGAATAGAGACTGATGTTGTAATTGCGATGGTTGATTTGGTTTTACCGTAGTTGGTTGGTGGTGCAACCGAGATGGAGAGCGACAATGGGTGCTGCAGACGGACCAAAATTGGTATTGGCAGCGGAGCTCGAGTGTTGGAAAGTTTTCAAGTGGTCAGAAACTGAGAAGACCGAAACTGGTGTTGTTGGTCATCATTTCAGGTTTGCTGTGACCAAGTTCGAGGAGGACAGAAAGTTCCCGGATTTCGGAAAGAGGGCTTGTTGTGGTCGGATGTGGAAATGGGTATTAATACCGGTTGGGCTGGGCCTAATGAAGAGTATGTTTGGTCTCATTCGAAACCCTTGCAACTATGGGTGAGCATTTTATCCGTAATCTGCGGATTTAACCGGGACCAACCGTATTTTTGCTGATAGACGTCCGGACCGTTCGCTAATGGGTTGGACGCGGATGATATTTTTGAAATCCAACGGATTACGAATTGGGCCCGGATGCAACCTTGAAAATCCGTTGGACATCCATATCCGTTAGATTATTAAGGGTATTTATATAGTTTCTTGAAAATGTATAGATAGTTTTAGAATTTTTAAGGTGTTTGCTTGGAGTGTTGTCCATGTCACTTCTATATTTGTCTACGTATATAAAATGTGTAGGTTCTATACGAAGTCATCTATATTGGTTTTATTTTTTCATTATAAATTTTAACTAACATAAATCCATTGGATTATCCGCACCCAACCCGTTCATCCGTGCATCCATTGGATGTTGGATTGGATGCGGATGCCAAAATTGAAATCCGTAGTGAATGGATTGGATGCGGATGAGGAAAAAACCGGTCCATACCGGCCCATGCTCACCCCTACTTGCAACACCAACAGATATATCGAGAGAAGAAGGGAAAAAAAGGGGGACGGACGGCTGCAAAGCCGAGAAGAGGAAGAGCAGAGAAATAAAGGGAGGCATGACAACATAGAGCGATCTACAGGAAACAAGGGTTCGAGGTTCCATTATCTCGATTCCGTTTCGATTTGCTAGTAATTTTCTTTGATATGTTTATGGCTTTTGAGAAAGCCATGTTTTGCTAGATTTATGTAGCCAGGGTTTAATGATTCGAAACCATTCTTAGCAATAGACCATGACTGATTTGAAGATATTTGGTATTAGGCTTTTATAAACAAATCGATATTTCTTGAATTTTGTCCATGGATTTTATGTTTAATTAGTTTCACTTAATTATTTGTTTCTTTTTTGATAATTCATGCTTGGGATTTCTTTGATGAGTTATGCTTGCGAGTACGAGTAATATTTGAGAAGCTATACATTTGATAGGTGTCGTCATACGGACCGAACATAATTAAGATTTATGATTTCATGTTTGCTCTTTAATTGATATAATGGCGGACTCCGTAAACCCTGGTTACTGACTCTCTTTCTCATTGCATTTAAATTGTTCTTTTTAGTTTAATTTTATTATTTCATTTTTAATTCCAAAAATCCAAAAATATTCTTTCTTGCTATTTTAATTAGAGATATTGATTACGGTATTTCCACCGCTCCCTGTGGGTTCGCCCGTACTTGTCGTTGTCTACTTTGTAGAAGCCGTGCGATTGCGGTTATTATTACATAAATAAGTATTCCCAGAATCCTATCAACATGCTAGCTCTGCAACATTGGAGAAGAAATATTAACACATTTGATGTTAAATTGCCCAGCTTCTACCTCTGTTTGGACCCTCCTGCTTGGTCCAAACCATGGGGTGTTTGATCATACGATTCATACCACTAACTTTATGGATGGGCTAAATTCTTGGTTCAGTCCTGGAAATAACAACTTTATCTGCAATATTTTTGCAACTGCTAGCTGTTACATCTGAAAGGGTAGATGTGAATTTATCTTTAGTCACATTCAGCCAAATGCTAGACAAGCCACCACCATCATACAACAACACCAATGCAATCATGATATAATACACCATAATCATAACCACATCCTTAACCCTCTCATACAATATGAAGAAAATGGGTTAAGAAATGTTGACCCAACAAATTTTCCTCTGGACTCTGACAATAGAGGACATTTTGGTGTAACTTTCAAAATCTGTACCCTAAAGGACCCAGAAAACCTGAACTATTTCACTTCTCTCACTATTCTGGATTTTGCAGGAAATATCATTGGGACTAGAGGATATCCAGAATACTATAGAGCAGGAGGAGAAACAGGAGGAGATGATCTAGCTTTCACTTGGGCTAAGGTCTGGAGGCACACCAACATAGAAATTTAAGCTGAATCCATGGATATCCTAGTTCGTTTCAACATGTTATACCACACTGCTGTACATGGACGTTTTCATCTTTGCTACCACGAAAGCGTTAGGAGGGAAGAGCATTATGAAAATAATCCAGGACTTCATTTCATTTCTTGTGTCTTAGTAGGCCTTAAAGTTATTCATAGACTACAAAACTTAGACTCTTTTAATTTTCCTATGTTATGTAAGAACTCTAATAGTGGGAGTAGTTGACCTTATTTGGCCACTAACTCTCTTGTGCATTCCTCTTAGGTATTTTTCTAAAGCCTAAGTTTTTCTATATAAAAAGAAAAAAAATTTCATAGGTAGCTACCTGCCTGAGTACCGTATGTGTGTCCTTAGGTTAGATGATGACAACAATCTAACTTAAGTATTTGGCATTGAAAATTGTTTTATGGTCAAACATATTTTCTAATCAAGAAAATAACCACCTTTATGGAAGGCTTGACTGAAAAAGCGGGGTCTAACAACCACACCCAATATTTCGATTAGCAATATGTATGGGCAACTCCGAGTTACTTTCTAGAGAATCAACTAGACAGTCATACTCAATCAATAGAAAATATCTCAAGGAGTTATTATCTCAATCTCTCAATTTGATTTACTCAAGCAAATACAATCTACGAGTCTTAATCAAAGAGAGATAACTTGGATGGTACCAAAGGCCAATATCCAAGTGTCAATCAATTTAAATCAACAACCAATAAGGTCGTATATTCTAATTGATTGAACAACGCACAACTGAAAATTGTTTTATGTAACAATCATATTACTATTTTTCTAAAGCCTAAGTTTTTCTATATAAAAAAAAAAATTTACCGTCCGAGTACCGTATGTGTGTCCTTAGGTTAGATGATGACAAACAATCTAACTTAAGTATTTGGCATTGAAAATTGTTTTATGGTCAAAACATATTTTCTAATCAAGAAAATAACCACCTTTATGGAAGGAAATAATATCAAGATTGATGTTGATCGCTATCAAAATTAATATTTTCACCAAGAAGTGCGGGGTCTAACAACCACACCCAATATTTCGATTAGCAATATGTATGATCCTTGAACTTTCTTGTGGAAGTTTGTCAAGATATTCCGAGTTTTAGAGAATCAATGTTCATGATAGACGGTCAAACTCAATCAATAGAAAATATCTCAAGGAGTTATTATCTCAATACAAAGGTTTTCTCAATTTGATTTACTCAAGCAAATACAATCTACGAGTCTTAATCTTAGGAACGTTTACACCACTCCAAAAGAGAGATAACTTGGATGGTACCAAAGGCCAATATCACAAGTGTCAATCAATTTAAATCAACAAGTTGCCTCACAAAGGTCGTATATTCTAATTGATTGAACAACGCACAACCTGTATTATTTCAATTATATAGCGAAATATAATGTGGAAAAGAAATAACACAGACACCAGAATTTTGATAACGAGGAAAACATAAATGAAGAAAAACCCCGGGACCTAGTCCAGATTAAACATACACTGTATTAAGCCGCTACAAACACTAGTCTACTCCAAGCTAACTTTGGCCTGGACTGTAGTTGAACCCCAACCAATCTCACACTGATCCAAGGTACAATTATGCTCCTACACCTCTGATCCCAGTAGGATACTACGCACTTGATTCCCTTAGTTGATCTCACCCACAACCAAGAGTTGCTACGACCCAAAGTCGAAGACTTTAATAAACAAATCTGTCTCACACAGAAAAGTCTACAAGGATAGATAAATTCGTCTCCCATGAATAAGCCTATGAGTTTTGTTCTGTCTTTTGATAAATCAAGGTGAACAGGAACCAATTGATAAAACAATATTTATATTCCCGAAGAACACCTCACCTTTATCAATCACCTCACAATAAACTTAATTGACGCATCGAAGAAGATTATTCAGGAATCACAAACGATGAGACAAAGTGTTTGTGACTACTTTTATATCTTTCCTATCGGAGATAGAAATCTCAAGCCAATTATTATAATTATACTCGTACGATAGAAGATGCAAGATCAGATCACACAACTACGATAAAAGTAGTATCGGTCTGTCTTCATAATCCCATTGAAGTCTTTAAGTTGTTAACATGGATTTAGAAGAAGAAAACCAAAGGTTAAAGGAGAATCGACTCTAGCTTAGCAAACTAGTATCACACAGAATGTGTGGGGATTAAGTTTCCCAGTTGCTAGAGTTCTCCCTTATATAGTCTTAAAACCAGGGTTTGCAATCAATGCTAGCTTAGTAACAAAGCATTCAATATTCACAGTTAGATGAAAACCTGATTAGATTCAAGCTAATATTTATCAACCGTTAGATCGAAAACATAGTTTGTTATACACACTTGTAATGCACGTTTCTAGGCTTGTGTAACTGTACCCAAACTTGTACATTAGTTGTTTGAACGCTACTTAACCAAATGGTTAGCCGTATGATAAATTTCATATCAACCATATTCTTCTTCACCATAACTAGTCCAAATGACTCAAATTAACTAGTTAGAGAGTTGTTCAATTGCTTAGATCTTTATGTACTACGTAAGACACAATTGAAGAAAAAACGATGTGATTCACTCGAATCTATTCATGAACTATAAAGCCACGGTTTGGAATAACATTCCTTAGTTTATTAAGATAAGTTCACAAACATCGTTTTTAGACATAACCTACTCAAGTTCGCGGAATTAAGTTCCCGGATGGAGTTCACAAACTCCAGCAGAAGTTCTCGGTCGAGAACTTCCACCATTTCGCGGACTGAAGCTCATGCACTACACCAGTTTCACTTGATCAACAAAGTTAGCAAACTTCGTTTCAAGCACTAAGGACTTATACATATATGTGTTTCCACAACAATGCTTATATCCTCCAATGGTTATATTTTCTAAACTCTCATTTCAATCATTGAAGCATTCTCATAGGGCGTTATATATTTGTTATTCACAAACTATTTTTCGTCAGAGTGTTTTCCAAAATGATTGAAATATAACATGACTTTCGTCACTAGGTAAAGATGAACTTGGATAAAGCGAAATCTTTACCAACACATATTTCGAGAATTAGATAAGCGAGATATACTCAGCTCAAAATATCATATGTGTATAATCTTAGTCTATATAGTAGTACGAATTTTGTCTCAAGATAGGAGATAGAGTAGATAGACTTTTGAGTGATAGATAAGTTCAAGTCTCCACATACCTTTTAGTCGATGAAGATCCACTGGTTCCTTGAGTAGTCCTTCGTCTTGTATGATGATTTCCATGGAGTTCTTGAGCTCAATTACACTTTCCATCCTAGTCCGAGGCCTTAGCTATAATAGACTAGAAATCAAAGACTTTATAGTTTTGATCACTAACATTGACAAACATGTTTGAGATAGCAATGCATGCGAGTTCGACCGAGCGATGCTCTAACATTGACTCAATCGACCATTAATAATAAAAGAAAAATCCTTTTTCAGGAATCTGATTAGAACAAAAAACTACCCTCTATAACTAGACTTCATATACTGTTCCTACAACCAAAATATAGTATCAAGGATAAACATTTATTTTTCTATTTTTCGTTATTTAGATAAAATTCACGCAACATATAAAAAACTAAAAAGCAAGAAGAAGAGAAAAAGAAGAACCTTTGAGAAAGAAACAATCATCAGCAATGTATACAATGGTTACTTTACTTAATAATTACTTCCACTCATAT
Organism: Papaver bracteatum; assembly: GCA_023529315.1. Lineage (NCBI taxonomy): Eukaryota > Viridiplantae > Streptophyta > Magnoliopsida > Ranunculales > Papaveraceae > Papaver > Papaver bracteatum. The sequence goes on from JAJJWX010004825.1 coordinate 630,684, forward strand.
TTTTAATGACTATTTCTATTTTTGTTACTGCACGTAAAAACCTTCCATACCCACCTAGTCCGAAAGGGCTACCACTTTTAGGTAACATGTACTCATCATGGGATTGCTCAACTAAGTAAACAACATGGTAAAAATCGTCTCATGTATGTCAGGATCGGATTTGTTCGTAAAATTTCTATTTAAAAAAGGGAAAAATACGGTATAGTCCAAAATCCCATCCAAATATACTAGTTAGTCTAAACCCATTCAACTAGGTACAAACTAGTCCTTTATTAATTTGAAATATGGAAAGTACATTAATAACCTTTAATATTTACAATTTAGTCCAAATATTTTCAGTCTAGTCCATGGTGACTTATGATGACGTCAACAATTTTAAATAATATAAAAATACTTTTAAAATGATTTATCTTTCGAACCGCTCATCCAAAATTCACAAACTTTATATATTCGGAAAGCTCTTTCCGAGAGCAATAAAAAGAGTACTCATATGACTATATAATTTTCATCTTTAAAAAATCTTAGTTTACATTGGTGTACAAACACTACAAAAATCCAAAAACTCCAAAGAGAAGACAAGGTGTACCAGATTGTACACCACATACATTTTTCCACCTAAGCATCACTAAGGAAATGCTATCAAAATCTAACACATAGCAAGTTCCTAAACACATAGTAAGTATGCTATTCAAATCCATAAAAGCGTCCATCTACAGAACCTGTCCATTGTTATTCTCTACTTTCTTAAGCTCCCTCGAAAAGTACCTACACACATAGCAAGCATGCTATTAAAATCACCCCATGATATCAAAAAACAATAACTTAGGGTTTCATCAAGAATTAGTTTTTTTATTTTTTATTTTTAAGAGAGCACAATGATGTACAAACCTACAAAAATCTAACATTCATACCCACAAAACAGACCATATATTACAATGATGTGTAGCTATGTATGCACATAAAAATAATCCAACGAATCCAACATCCATACACACAAAACTGTTCATATATGATATTGAAATTGTACAATGGTGTACACACCTACAAAAAATCAACAAATCGAACATACATACCCACAAAAAAGGCCATAAAATCATGAGAGAGCATAATGGCGTACAACAATATACATGCTTACAAAAATCCATCATCTATACTCACAAAACATGCATATAGTGTTGAGATAGCACAGTGGTGTACAACTATGTGCACACCTATAAAAAATTTAAAACAAACAAACATCCATACCCACAAACAACTCATATATATTGCTGAGATTGTACATGGTGTACAACTATGTACACACCTACAAAAACCAATTTTTTTAGCATACATACCAAAAAAATCCATAAAATAATGAGAGAGTATAATGGTGTACAACTATGTACACACCTACAAAAATTCCAACGCATGTACACATTAGTGTTTTCCCTAATACTTGGGTTGTATACATAAAATATAAGTGCACTATATGTACACACCACTAAGCCCTTTGATGCTTTTAAGTCACTAAATTTTACTACCTAACTAAGACTTGATGTGATGATACCCGACTTTGAAATAATTCTATGTTTGTTGTATATAGAAAAGTCTAAATGAAAGTACTAGTTTATCAGATTTCAGGTTCATAATCTATGCAGAAATGAAGTGAAGAACTTACAAGTACGTATGATAAAACTAGTGCACTAAAAAGCACACTGCGCATAACTGGTGTACAAACAAGTGCACCTTGTACAACGGGTATAATACAAAAAAATCCACATAAAGATTCTACCAGTCTTTAACCTTTCAAAAAAATATCTCCACAGATTTCACAAGGAATAAATGGTTAGATGTGGACCTCAAGGATATAATATCATCATTTTTGAATATCATGTAATTCACATTCACGGTAAGAAAATTAGATGATACAAATATCAAAAGCATGAGACATACCATCAAATAGCATGTATTAGCCCATTATACATAATGCTAGCGTTTTCAGTCATATTTGTATCATGTGAACTTGACGCATGTCCACCTCCTTTTTATTTTCCAGCCCTTGCAGCATCGTCCTGTCTTGCCCTCTCTTCCTCCATCGAAGCTCTAAGAGCAAGAGAAAGGTGTACAAGCATATACACCTGGTATAACAAGCACAAAAAAAAAGTGCACTTTTATATGCACCCATCTAACTAGTGTACAAGAAAATACAACGGTTAATTCTTACGTACAATTATGTATACTATTATATGCTCATTCATGTTGTGCCTTATAATGGGAACTTAAGATTCAGTAATTCTTAGCTAAAAAGTGAAAGAAGAAAATTTGTATCAAACTGAGTGAGCATGGTTTACCTTCATCTGGGTCCTTCTGTTCTGAAACCAGAATTAATCTGGCAAGGTTCGAGACCTAAATATCTACTTAATTGCATCCTTTGTTTCTCATCTGGATGAGGACAATCCTTAAAAATACTATACACCAAAAAACAAAAAACATAAAATGAAAGAAAGTATTTAGAACTCAAATTGGTTAAGTAATCATCAGTAACTCCAATCAACAGAAACAAAGAAAATAGATTTGGTTGGAAATGTATTAAAAAAAAGTTTGATAGAAAGAAAACAAAATAAAGGAATCAACTAAACCAGTATGAAAGCAAACAACAAACTAATAAACAAAATGAAACACCATTACTTGATCTTCCTTGCAAGCCCTGCCTACGACCTTGCCAGATCCATCGTATATAGTGCGTGTTAACCTGTCATCACCAATCAAAAATTTATAAAAACAGTAAGTTGATCAAAAGTCCATAAGCTAAGACCAGGAGAGCTACCTAGGATCAAAAGGTGTACAACTATGTACATATTAATGATCAAAAGGTGTACTACTATGTACATATTAACGATCAAAAGGTGTACAACTATGTATATATTAGGAATCAGCATGTGTACAATTACATACACATTAAGAATTCAATAACAAAAGGCCACTCTGGTGAAAATTTAATTAACTACTTACGGTTTTAATAACAAACCTGAAGCAAAAAAGGCTAAACTAAGACTGTTAAAAAAGGTTTAGCTGTTTTGAAAACAGGTGTACTAAAAAGTACACTGCGTACAACTGGTGTAGTAAAAAGTACACCTCGTACAATCTGGACAATAAAAGCAACGCACATAAGAATTCTACCAGATTATCTTCACAAATTTCTTCTTCATCGAATAAATTGTCTCTCTCTTTATGAATCTCATCTAAAATCGTACCTCTCAGATCTAATCTAAAAAATAAAAAAAAATTATAATTTCAAATCAGAAATGTTAATCAAAAGAAATATTTAGTTTAGTCATATAAAAATCCTAAAAATATTAAACGAAATTCTATTTTGAAAACGGTAAACCTAATAATAACTCCAAATTGAATGTTCAAGATATAGATAAGTGATAAGAGAAGATGAAACTTATCTTCATAATCATTTTGGGTGACGAAAATCTTTAGATTCAATTGTTCATGATTATATTGATCAATTTTTCATCACTGGTTTCAAGTAAATCTCCAAAAACAAGCGTTGTTAATGATAATTTTTAGGTTTTTCGGGCTTATTTCAAAACAAATCGAGATGAATCGAATGTTTCTGAAACTCCATCTTGAAATCGCCTCTCTGCGTCTCCCTTCCATTTCTCTAATCTGATTTTTCTCTTCCAAAACTACTGTAACATATTATTATGATTCAGGGACATTTAGGGTACCAAAAATAATCAGATCGATGGAGTAAAGGACCGACTCGTCCATATTTGGACTGAACTGTTTGAGGCAGGGAATTTTTGGACTAGATAGTACTAGGCTTGAGATGAGTGGACTAAAGAGTCCCAAGCCCAGTAAATTTGGGACTAAACGTCAATTTGTACTTAAAAAAACCTGATATGGCTTGTCAAGTTCTACAAATCCAAGACAATTTTTTTTAAAACCGTGCAGCAATTATCGATATCAAATACTTAACTTGCGATCGTGTTTATATGACTTTCGTTCATTACAGTCCACTAGTTTGAAACCCGTGATGCGTACCGAGACTGTTGTAATTTTTTACATCGTTGGATAGTATCAATTGAGGCAGGGCTTCGCCCCGCACCCGTCCTAATACAATGGAAACTTAATGAATTAATACTAGATTATTTAATAAACTCTCTTAAATAATATATTTAGCCGATATCAAGTTGGAGGATAACGTGCCAAATTAATAATTCGGTAAAGTTATAAAATAATATATTTTTGATTATCTATGTAGGCCCCATATGAAATATAAATTAGTAATCATATATATATATATATATATATATTTAATACATTAATGATTTATGAAGATTTTTTGAAAAATGATTTAATGTGATTACCGTTTTAACAATCTCGTTTCGTGAAGGGGGGTCTATTTATATCTTCATCAGTCAATAGTTGCATAACTTCATTTTCTTCAGGATATTCATGACATCTTGACATTCATTGAACTGACCCAGCTTTTTGATCAAACTTGTTTTATTTGTTGATTGAAGTTTATAACTAAGCAAAGCGAGAGATTGAAGGGTGCTTTGAAGAATTTAATATTTGAAAATAATTCTTTGATAGTAAATTTCTCTATAAGTTAATATTTTATCAATTTATTGGTTAACTAATTATTTATGGGTGAAAACTATTTCTGTTGGTTTCGGTAATTTTAGGTGTATGGATGAGAAATGAATCTAAACCCTAAACAAATGCACTGAACGTGGATGCTTTTGATTTGAGAGATCAATCTATATAATTCTGGCCTAAACCAAGAAATGTTCGTTCCAGACTTGCTTCGGTCACAAAGTGAAGGAGATGGGGTTGATCTTAGGGAGGGAAGCAAATAAGGTGTTGAGATTGTAAAGGTATTGGTTGTTTATGAATTTTATCAGAATGGTGATTTCTGGATACTGATGACAACACTTGATTTTTTCTGTATTTTTCTGTGTTGTTTGGAAATAGGCAAAGGTCCCATTTATACAAGTCATTGAGCGCAAACCCTCATCTCGTAGGAAGTGGAGGAAGTTGAGTGATGGAGTAGTGAGGTCGTGTGGGTGATTGCACGATCACATCTTAGCCCACTTCTATAATCATCTTAACCGTACATACCTCCTGACACGTTCTTGTGATAGCGCGTTGCACGCTGCACGCTATAAACCGCCAGACCAATACCCAGTAACTATCCCCCAGTTTGTGACATGCTTGATGTCTCGAATGAGTGGATCATGGGACCCACTGGAAGTAGCATACCATGCTAGATTAAATAACTGAGTTATTTAGGAAATCAATATTCATGAAACATCGTATATAATTTATGCATGTAATGCATCGAATACAATCAATACGTATGAAGCATCGCTGTTTTAAATCTTAACGGAGTAAGTAGCGGATTAAGCGTCTTAAAATAGCTATATGCACAACCATCTTCGAGTGATTGTTTGGAGGCCGCATGGCGGGCCATACCTTGGCCGATCATTCCTTATGGTAGAGTGACGGGCGGTGATCGCCAAGGTACCTAACTAGCCGTTTAACTCTTAGCCTAGGATCCTTGACCAAGCTGGCAAAGTTGGACGGACGAGATGATCTACGACACATATTTGCGACCGTTGATGAGTTTTAGGGTTTTAAAGAGGTGCGCAAGCATCATTCTTGTAATTGCAGGAAATCCTATAATACATCCCTCACAAGAATTCATAACAATCAACACATTTTTTAAGATCAATAACAATACTTTTTATTAATTGAATATAGAAATTTTACCAGAAGAAAATGAAATCAAGAATACAACACTATTTTGGAGTTTCTCTCTCCTCAAAACTTTCTCAACACTTCAAAAATTCTCTCTCTTTTCTTACACCTATTCATCTATTTATATAGGGTATTACATAGTGGATGACAGCTAAGTTGACCTTTATTTTTGGATATGATTTGCGGTATTTCGCAAGCTTACAAATGTTAATTTCGCAAACATCCTAAAATTTCTCTAGATTATCACACTTTTCTCATGTTTATGCTATCGTCATCTGTTATGTCATTTCTGAAATCACTCTGTGACGTCTTCGCAACGTTACTGATGAAGATTTCGCAAGTGTGTTGTTATTGCGATATTCTGATCCTACAACTCTTCAGCTTGACCGAAATCAAGCATGGACAATATTTTTGGTGGGACCGACCGGGCATGCGTGTAGACGGATTTCCGGTGTACATGTCCATACCATTCTATCTCGCGGAGGTACGATCTAGGACACTCAATTTTTCTGGCAAATATGAGCGATCGTGATCGTTTTGCTGAAGAAATCAGTTGCCGCAAAGGTTTTAGAGGCCGCGCGACATGCCTCCTTTGGGCGTGTGTTACGAAGTGCCTGGCCATGGTTGGCCTAGGCCGGTCAGTCACACACATAGGTGGGCCCACCGTGATCACGTTGATGCTCTCTGGACCCCTTAGTTTATATCTACACCCTTCATCCAAGCGGGCGAAGATGGATTATCGTGATCGAACGGCGACACATATACCATGCTGCAAACCCTAATTAGGGTTTTGAAACGTTCACGTACACGCAACTTGGGCCAAATGAATTGGCAAGTTTCGCTTCTCATTTGAGGAGGCCGATTATGTGGGGCCCACGTTGGGCTAGTGGTGAACATGTGTGCAACTTCCTACTGGTCCTAAGTTCGATCTAAGCTATCCAAACATGCCACCGAAGTTGGATGGTTGTGATCAATTTAAGACACTAATGGAATTCCGCGACCCTTTAAAGCATCATGCCAGCCATGTTTTGAGCAAACATTTATTTCTCCATGGCTGTCGTGAGAAAATCAATCGGGCGGGGATAGAGTGGGCCTGCCAATGTGCGTGTTGGCGCCTCCTCCATCTTTCATGGTGCGATCTAAGCCGTCCAATCAGGCTAGTGAAGTTGGACGATCACAATAGTTTTGAGACTATCTTAAGCAGTCTTGCTCACTCGAGCTTCTTCCAAAGTAGCGCGACCACCTTACTTTAGGGCTGGCATTTTGGCATGCTGGGAAGTAAAGTGTAATGTTTGAAAAAGCGGGGGTCTAACAACCACACCCAATATATCTCTCCATTAGGAAGGAATCACACACTTTAATATGGCAATCAAAGATGTTTGGAGTAATAGCTAACTTGCGTAGATAAGGAAACATCACCAATTTGACCAAAAATGCCTTTTAGTCACGTAATTGGGCCTAAGTCGCGAACTGTTACAAACAGTCCATGGATTGTTTCCTACTAACGAACTGTAACAATTACAGCAACACTTATAATTGTTACTTTAATAAATCACTCATAACTTCATCGTTATAACTCGGAATTGAGTGATTCTTGGCTCGTTGGATTCGAAAGCTCATTCACTATAACATAAAATCCTCTAGGGATAAAGTTTATTGTCACCAAAGTCATGAATCAAATAACCTCAAGTATATATACATAAATGTACATTTACCGTCATAGGAATTGTTCCATAGAGTGAGCATTTATCTTGATAGATTAGAAAGGTAGAATTGAACAAGAATACAAATGAAATAAATCACATACCTTTGTTGATGAAGTACTTGTTGATGTTTTCAATCTTCAATCTTCATCCTTTAAGGATAGCTTCGATTCAACTTCTTAGACCTAATCTAGTCTGAAACTACCTTTAGTATGCTAAATCAAGAATGCATTTTGCCAAATAAAATTGAAAACTAACTTGACATACCAACGCTAGTGGGTTCAACCGAGCTATTCTCTAAAATCCCCCCCTTTGTTAATTTTAGTGACAAAACCATTATACATATGGTTTGAACTTGTTAAAAGAAAAATCGACAATATTGATTTCCTTGGTTCTTCAACTCTGCGTGTGTTCATCCTGAACTTGTTGAAGATCCATCATAGTATTATTACACAACATCAAAGTTTCATTGTATCACAACTTTGACAATAATACTACGGTGATATGTATCATTCCCCCTTAGTCAATACTCCACCTCAACATGAAAACCACTCCCCCTTTCATATTGATCCGTAAACCATATGTATTTGTAGTATGAACTACACATTAATTCTCTCCCTTTTTGTCAATATAAATTGGTAAAGGTACGAAAACTAGTGGGATCCTCATGAAATTTTCACGGAGACACTTCATGACCAAATGAAGAACATATCAATTTTGTTTAGACAATATCACAGAGTCGAAACTTAGTGACTTCATCAAGGATTTTATTAAGATACAAGCTAACTCCTACATGTTCCACAATCGCTTCTCTCCTCAAAGAAATAACAAATAAGCACAAGTTCATTTAGGAACTCACCCACTTATAATTTTTTCCCGAAAGAACAACAAGAGTGACCTGTCTCCAGGGAGAAGGATTTATATATTGGATTTTAGAAATCCTACCAGGAGATATGATTTAAGAACCAATCATTAAAACTCTCTCATGAGATTGTGTTACTAAAAAAATTAGAACTATCTCATGGTAATCATAAAGATAAAGTATTGTGATAATCTTTTCTAAGATACAAACTTGTATAAACAAGAAATGATATGCTTAGAAGGAAGAGTAACCTTTTCCACAAGGATTTATACCAAGAATGGTTACCATAAGAGTATGAAAAGATTTATTTTACAATAAAAACCGTCATCCATGGCTTTGATAATTGCTTCTAACCTTAAGAATTTCAATCACAAATCAAGTCAGGTAATTAAAAATCATACGCGTGGTATGAGCACTTTCATATCAACCTTATTCTTCTTCACCATAACTAGTTCAAATGACTCAAATGAACTAGTTAGAGAGTTTTTCAATTACTATGAGATCCCATGTATTACACAAGGAACAATTCAAGCAAAAACGATATGATTCACTCAAATCGATTCATGAACTGTAAAGCCACGGTTTGCAATAGCATTCCTTAGTTTATTAAGATAAGTTCACAAACATATTTTTTAGACATAACCTACTCAAGTTCGCAGACTAATTTCGCGGACTTCAGTTCCCGGATGGAGTTCACAAACTCCAGCAGAATTTCTCGGTCGAGAACTTCCGCCAGTTCGCGGACTGAAGCTCATGCACTACACTGGTTTCACTTGATCAACAAAGTTCGCAAACTTCGATTCAAGCAATAAGAATTTATACATATATGTGTTACCGTGATAATGCTTATATCCTCCAATGGTTATATTGTCTAAACTCTCATTTCAATCATTGAAACATTCTCAAAGGGCGTTATATAGTTGTTATTCACAAACTATTTTTCATCAGAGCGATTTCCAAAATGATTAAAACATAACATGACTTTCGTCACTAGGTAAAGATGAACTTGGCAAAAGTGAAAGCTTGCCAACAAAATTTGTGCACCCCAATTCTTTTGCAATCCTCACCGTATTTAAAATGGCTTCTTGGTGAGGATGCACTTTCAACACAATTAGGTTGTGTTGAGGTGAACAAAATCTTGCTCACCACAGGTATTCCAAAAAAATTCATGCACTGACTCTAGGAATTTAACAAATCCCTTGAAACTTTCAATAACTGTTTCATACCTTTTTAAAATATTATCCCTTATCGAACTCTTGTCTGGGAGATCTTTCTTAATAGTACTTTTTGCTTTATTAATCTTCTTTGGTACCTATTTCTGAGTAACTTTTGGAGCAATGTATTTCTTTTTCTCCCCAATGTAGTTATGAAACTTCTTCAGGGGAATACTATAAGAACTGATATTATGAGACTCAGTTTTTCTCCAGTTTGGAACATTAGATCTTGTCTTCTTAACATAATCGGATCTGAATTTATCTCGTTTAAGAAATCTGCAATTCCTTTGCAAGTGACATGGTTTTCCACAATAAAAACAATGTCTAGTTGAATGGAAAAGTTATGTTTAGTGTTACCTGAATGTGTATGTTCTTGGTTTGGAGCTTGACAGAATTTCCTCGTTTCGGAATCGGCAGTTTGTAGAGATAATTTACCTCTTGTAGAAGGTTTTGGTTTAGAAGAATATTTAGCTTTGACAAATTTTACCTCTTTAAAAATACTAGGAGCGTCTATTCCTTTGTAGCCCAATCCTCGTGTATCACGATGAGTTCTACATGCTCCCAATATCGAGGATAATTTATCTGAGTTGCTATTTCTAGACAAACTCTCTTTTAAGCTCGAGTTTTCTTCTTCCAATCTTTTGACCTTTACAAGTGCAATAACTAGATCATTCTTAGATGATTCACATTGAACTTTGAGATCTTCTCGTTCAGAATCAAATAACAAGTTCATCTCAATGTTCTCCAAGTTATCAAGCTTTGATTGAAGAATGATTTCCCGATCTCGATCTTCGGAAATTTCTTCTTTAAGCTTTCGTATTTCGTTTAGATAATCTCTTGCACCAATAGAATCAAGTTGGTCTTGCAAGTCTTTATTCCGACTATGACATCTTTCATATTTAACTTTCTCACTGAAAATAGTTCTTTTAGCTTCCGAGAGTTTCTTATGACATTCCTTAAGAAGATTATTAGCAACTGGATCTACATGGAACACTTCTTCGTCAGAATCAAAATTAGTATCCGAAAGAATCTTTTCAGCAGCTAATGCAACCTCGCCTGCGCACTCTTAGGGATTATAATATTCAGGTCCATCATCAAGAGTAGGCAAAACTGATTCATATGCTGATTGTCTATGGATCCAGCTAGGACATACTAAATACAGGTGCCCAAAACCACAATATTTAACATTCTTAGTATCTGGCGAACTAGACTTATCCTTAGAGGATTCAGAATTGTTTGCAGCTTTAAAAGAAACTGCCTCCTTTTCAGATGCGTGTTCATTATCAAAGATCTTTAACTTTCCAACAAGAGTATTTCTGGAATGTATAAAAAGATCGTTTGCTTCTTCAATGAGATGTTTCTTAGACTCGTATATTGATGGTAGGGACCTCAGAATTTTGCACACAATAACTTTATCCGAAACAGTTCTTCCTAATGAGAATGAGGCATTAACAATTTGAGAAAGTCTTTGGTTAAACTCATCAAAGGTTTCATCATTAGACATGCGAAGGTTTTCCTAGTCAGAAGCTAGATTTTGAAGCCTTGGTTCTTTTTCTGCGGAATTCCCTTCGAATACGGTTTCTAAGATATCCCAAGCATCTTTAGACTTATTACACATAGTAACGTGGTGCTGAAGATCTGGGGTAATGGCATGGATGATATCATTAAATCCGTCAGAATTTTTCTTTGCAGCAAGAATCTCAAGATCACTATTCACCAATATCCTTTGCAACAGTTACACCTTCTACTGTGACTGATGGAGGATCATGTCCATTAACAATATGAACCCATGATTTAAAATCTCGCGCTTGTATAAATGAATGCATAGAAATTTTCCACCATAAATAGTTCGTGCCATCGAAGACTGGTGGTACGTTTATAGAGATAGCACTTCTTTCCATATCAGATCTCTACAAACACAGACTTGTAAGGTATTTAACGTGTTTGCCTTCTCTGATACCAATTAAAAAAGCGGGGGGTCTAACAACCACACCCACAATTTCTTTTGGCGATCTGTATGGAACAAACTTAAATATTAAACAAAACCAATTAAATAAAAACTCAATTGAGAAATAATATTAAAGAGATATATCTCCTTATCAACACAATCAATAGTTAAACAAAAGCAAGTCCGTAAACTTGATTTTAGTGTGAGGTTTCTTGAAACAAGCTTTAGTGTTAATCACAACCTATTCAATATCCACCGTGTATAAACCTCTTTAAGCAACAATCACTAAAGGAATATTTCAACACGGTATCCACTTAAAACAGGGTTAGTCCGGACTGGTCTAACAATGTGAAAATAACAAAAACAATTGTTCAAGATCAATCAAGTCTTATCCAACAAACAAGGTCGGATTTAACAACTATGATTGATTAACGTACAACCTGTATTATTTCAATTATATAAATAAAATATAATGCGGAAAATAAATAACACATACACTAGAAATTTTGTTAACGAGGAAACTGTAAATGCAGAAAAACACCGAGACCTAAGCCAGAATAAACACACACTGATTATAAGTTGTTACACTAATTTCCTACTACCTATTCAGACCAGATATAATACCTTCATCAGCTGTATTCTTATAGAACTCCTAGCAGAACACCGATTCTCTTTAGGAACTCTTCAGGCAAATCTTCTAGCAGAACCCAAGGTTCTCTTTAGAAGATACAACAAAACGATTGATACGATTCAATATTTTGTTTGCACAAAACACCAGTTTGATTTCCGTTTAGATATAAATCAAGGTTTTGGGAATCTTGTATATTAGGGTTTTAACTTACAACTAATATGCGTACTCACAAGAAGTCCGTGAACCTGATTTTCGTAGGTGAACTTGGGTGATTCCAAAGATCAATTTCCAAGTTAAGAAAACCCTAATAATTCTAAAACAAGAACAACTAGATAAATCTAGAGATATCTTGTTTAAAACTTCTCAAGGATTTTTACGAGATGCCTCAATAGAAGTTTTTCTTTCTAGTCTCCGATTTGACTAACAAGTGTTGGTATACGATCGGAAACTGAAATCTATCAAAACCTAGGATTTATGATCAACAACTCTTGAATGGTTTTATATCAGAAGAGAAAACCTTAGAATAGACAAGAGGTGAAAAACCTAGATTAAAAGTTGTATAATCAATCACAAAGATTTAATCAAACTTGGCTTTGTGATCCCCAATACAAAAACTTTTATCTCACTCTTGTTCACGAAGAACAGAAGACGTGGAAAACAACCTGCAGAGCTTACGCCAATTTTCCAAAGGGGATGAAAAAAGTGTAAACTCACGAACTCAATATTTATAATGAAACATAGCTTGAAAACTAAGCAATGCTATTTTCCTTTTTCAAGACTCTCCTAATTTTGAGATCCTTTCCTAAGTTACAACTCTTGCCAAAATAATTAAATAAATAATTAATTAGCAAATATTATATTTAAGTGAATAAATCACAAATTAAATTAGGAAGGAATCACAAACACTTTAATATGGTAATCAAAGATGTTAGGAGTAATAGATAACTTGCCTAGATAAGGAAACATCACCAATTTGACCAAAAATTACTTTTAGTCATGTAATTGGGCCCAAGTCCGCGAACTGTTACAAACAGTCCATGGATTGTTTCCTACTAATGAACTGTAACAATTACAGCAACACTTATAATTGTTACTTTAATAAATCACTCATAACTTCATCGTTTTAACTCTAAATTGAGTGATTCTTGGCTCGTTGGATTCGCAATCTCATTCAATATAACATGAGATCCTCTAGAGATAAAGGTTATTGTCACCAAAGTCATGAATCAAATAACCTCAAGTATATATATACATAAATGTACATTTACCGTCATAGGAATTTGTAGTTGCAGGAAATCCCACAACACACCCCTTATCATATCTTGATACTTACTTCTAGATATAAGAATATTAATCATCTAAATCTTAAAATATAAGTTCTTGAAATATAAATTAACACACAAGATTTTTTACATGGTTCGATCAACATGATCTACATCCATGGTTCTTGACTATCATTTTTGGAATTACATAAATATTACATTTAGAATCTCCATTAATGGGTAGAGTTCTAGATCTAATTTTTGGGGAAGAAGATGATAAAGAAAATAAAGTCTCTCACTCTCTTACAAAAACGTGTCTCTCTAAAAAGTGAATCCTCCCTTTCTCTCTCCTGCCTTTCTATTTATATATGTGTTTATATAGTGGATGACAGCTCATAAACTCTCAAGCTCTGCTACGTTCTCTCAGTCTCTTCTACATTCTCTCGAGCTCTCGCTACATTCTCGCGAGAATTTACTGTTGTGCGATATTTGGATCCTACATCTTGCCTCTTTTTCCTTGAATATTTCTTGGAGAGCGATCTTTAAGGAAAAATCCACTTTGTTGTAGTTGTTGGAGGAACGAGCAGAAGAATAATGGACTTGAAAAGTACGTACTTGTATCTATTATTTTGTGAAGTTCCGGAGCTTTGCGAAGTAAATAAGAAGTATCAACTCTTGAAGTATGCGAAGTATGAAGTATCCTTGAAGAAGTATAAGAAGTACTCAATCCTCGAAATATAAGAAGTATCCGTCTTTGAATGATAGTAATAAGTATTGCCTCTATTCATGCGAAATTATTACTCTATTTTTGGTGAGGATTCTTGTCCACTTTGGAAATGATTCTTGCCGAGAAGATAAAGAACATAAAATGTTTTCTTGGTAATCCATAGTTGCCTCTGTTCTTTATCTATGAGGGTAGAATCCTTGAGAAAATGTTGAATGAGCGAGTTGTTTCTTCATCCTTATCTTGCCTCTGCCTCATGATAGTATAATCTCTTCAAGGTACTTTTAATTGTGCGAAATAATTGAGCGAAATAACCACATTCTGCAAAATAATTACATTCTGAGAAATTCTGACACATTCTGCGAAATTCTGTCTCATTCTGCGAAATGATGAATACTTATGCGAAATCTTGAATAATCCTGCGAAATTATGAATACTTCTGCGAAATTCTGAATAATCCTGCGAAATTCTGAATACTTCTGCGAAATTCTGAATAATCCTGCGAAATTATGAACACTTTTGCGAAATTCTGAATAATCCTGCGAAATTATGAATACTTCTGCGAAATTCTGAATAATCCTGCGAAATTCTGAATACTGCTGTGAAATTCTGAATAATTCTGCGAAATTCTGAATAATCCTTCTGAGAGATTCTGAATAATACTCCTGAGAGATTCTAAATAATACTTCTGAGAGATTATAAATAATACTTCTGAGAGATTCTGAATAATACTTCTGAGAGATTCTGAATAATACTTATTTGTTATTTTCGATGTCTCAGATTCATTTCCATGTATATATTCGCAAACTTATTTGCTTACATATAATCATTTTCGCAAGCTTATTTGCTTACTCATTTTCTTATGTGGTCTTATTTTGCCTTCCTAGTTAAAGGTCTTATTTTGCCACCTCTTTTCATTGCTATAAAATTGCAGGACGTTCTTACATTTGCATGTAAAAACCCATTGATCTTGCCTTAACTTTTTTGTTCTTTTGTCATTTTTGTTGCGACAATATGACAGGCCTAAATTTTCTTGCGAAATTAAATCCCCATGACATTGACGTCTTGCGACGAAATATCAGGACGTCCTTACACTTTCATGTAAGAACCCATTGATCTCGTCTTATCTTTCTCTTGTATTATTGCCTCTTCAGGATTGTCGCACAAATATGACAAGCCTTGATACTCCCGTGAGTAAAAAGCCTCATGAAATTTGCGTCTTAAGACACTTATCAGCTTCCTAATGGAGGGTGCCGCCCTTATCTTCCCCTTGGTTTCCCCTTCAAGGAGATGTACTTCTGCCATACAAGACTAGCTCCTCCCATCCAGTCTTAATAAAAACCAGTTTTTTTCGCAGCCTCTTATCCCTTTTTCCTATATGGCTTATGGTTACGAGACTGCACCCTAGGTGGGTTTTCTTCGGGTCGAGTGCATCGTAGTCAAGACTTGCCAAGAATGGCCAGGGTAGTTTCATACGCCCCGGGCACTCTTGGCTCAACCGAGTACCTCGGTGCCTTGATCATATTATGCACTCCTTAGGAGAGTCCTTATTACCTTAGTCACCCAACTCAAGTCATATGCTTAAGTTGAGAATCCAAGGTGCCTCTCCTGGATCAACTTTATTGACCCCAAATCTCCATGACTCAGGTTCCAGTAGATGTGTAACCTTATCGCTGATCCATGCAAGAGGTACCCCCTCATATGACATACTTTAGGTCTTACATTTGCCTCTTGCGAAATTTTATTCACGAATTAGGGTATACTCCATTAAGGTTTTCCCCATTCTTGATCTTAGATTTTTATGGATCTTAGATCGTCTCTTGAGAAATTTCCGCATTTCCTTATTCTTCAATTCATTCTTTTATTTCTGTCATTTTTTTCATTCTTTGCAAGATATCTGTTCGAAATAACCATCAACTCTCTTCTTTGCGAAATAATCAAAGACCTTGCGAAATAATAAAAGACCAAATTCATGCCCTTGACCAACTAATTATACTAGAAATTCGCAACTGCACAGTTGTTGTGTGAACTTAAGTATTGATGGCTTGTTTATTGTTGGGTGAGCTTTAGCGGGCTTGGGCAAACTAGGTTTGGACGAAATTCTTGTGCGAAAATATTTCTTGAAGTGTACAAATGCCGCACAACACCCTTTGACAATCCCTCTTGAATGCATAAATGCCGCAGCAAAAATAAACTGGCGAGTGGCGAGACTTGAACCCGTGTCCTCAAGCTCATTGTCTTTTCCTATGACCAACTTTGCTGGATTCCTGTTTGCGACATAAAGGAACAATTATTTTCTTTATTCTTTGATTTAAAACTTCGTTCCTTCGCTATTCAAAAATCTGCGAAAAAATATGCTTTAGGATACTCGAACCCGCGACATCAAGCTCATTCCTCCCACTTGTGACCAACTGAGTTGGTTCTCTTGTTTTTGCTAATCGCTTGTTCTCTTGAATGATGTCTTAACTTTAGTGATTTCCTTGTTCTCTTTATCTTCGTGTGAATATTTGATATACTGGCTGAAATCTTTGTGTTCGCAAACTCTGCGAAATCCTCCATTTTATGCCTTGAATTTGTTCTTTTCGCCCCAGTGGGTTCCTAAATTTTCTCTTGCATTCATTTCGCCTGTTTTTTTTTTAGATGGGTTCCTCTTCTATCGTTTGTTTTCTCCCTTTGTCTTCATAACTCTGTTAGTAAAGTTCACCTAACTTGGACTTGCACTAACTAAGCTGTTGTTGTGAAGTAGATTGATAGTTGTGAACCGAAAGAAGGAACATATTATATAGTATTAATTATTTCAACTGATAATCAGCATTGGAATAACCGCAAGTCTTTTTCGCAAAATTAATCTTCTCTTCATTCATCGTCAGCTTGTTGCCTCTGCTATTTTGATAGTCATTATTAGATAAAACTCGATTCATTTTTTTTTAAGAAGCAATTGTTGATGCTCTCTCTCTTGAGCTCTCTGTTTGTTGTTCTTAAACATCTCCTTTAATGTTTATTGTCTGCAAAAATGCTTGCGAAGAAAAATGTCTGCGAAGGAAGTATTTGCTAATAAAAATATTTGCGAAGTAAAAATATTCCACAAAGTCAAATGTCTGCAATGTTGAGAGTTTTTTGTTGGGGAATGAGTTCAATCCATTCTTCGCTGGTCTATTGAGATTAAATTTTGCTGGAGATCTTGTGAATATGTGCTATGCTCCTCCGTTATTGCCGGCATAGTCTTGTTTGCTGACGAAACAAATCTCCTGAGCATACTCGTTCTTCTTAGTTCCAACGGTGCTATCCTATTTGATTTTACTTCTCCTGTATTCTTCTCTATTGTATGTAACCATTGCTGTCTCTTCTGCCTCTGCCATGTTGTCATTCTTCGCAAGAATGGTTGACAATGTGAAATGTGACGCAGCAATTTGATCAAAACTTCGCCATAGTTAACTGGTTTTTTCTTTGTAGATCATTGATTCTGCTGGAAGTATTCACGAGATAATGGGTTCGCATGTGCTATTGTTAACGGTAAGAAAACTCGACAATAATGATTCTGTTATACTAAAATTTCTTCACCATGGACGAAACAAACTCTAATACTATTTTTCTTCTTCGCGCGATGTGACTGCATCTTATACCTTATTTTTTAGCGTTCTTCTCGCATATTAAACAAGTTATTCTTTGCCTTTGTTCACTGCAATCAGATCTAGATATCCAAAGAAGAAAATGAAATAAATAATACAAGGATATGCCCCTGTACGATATTAGCGTCACCAAAGTTGATTGGTGGCTCATCTCAGCTTGTTATTCCTTCACAGCTTCTTGTTGTTGTTTTCATTGGAGCTGTACTTATTCACGTCTTGCTTTGTTGGCAGCTTGTCTTCTCCTGAGAATTGATCTGCACCTTAGTTGTTGTCTTCGCCTACATTTACTTCTCTATGCGATTTCCTAACTGCGAACAACACATTAACACAATCAAGAGATGAAACAGCTCTTTGCATAAATTCTTCAAGGTTCTCCAGTTGATGCTTTGAGTCTGTTTTTTTCGCCTCAGTTCTTCGCACAAACTATTACTTTCCTCTGCATTTATTTTGTATGTACTTATTTGTTCCTTCCGTTTTCTCCGTGCTCCTGGTAAATACCGCACACCCCAATAGTTCTCTAAAAGTCCTTATCATTTGTCCTGGAAAGTTTTAATTTGTTGGAGTAATTTGAGTTCTTCACTCTGTTGAGTTGAGTCCATTTCGCGCTGCTGTGATATTTCCTGCTCCTGCGAAATATCCTCCCCCACCAATTTCTTCATATGTGCTTCTTTCTTCTTTTCCTTCACCTTTTCACTCGCTTGTAGATTCATCTTTCCTCCACCTTTTGCTTAAGCACATTGGATTTAATCATCAGATCATGCACATTTCCTCCCATGTCACTGCAGCTAAACCATTGTTCTGGTGATAAAAGTTTATGACGCTGTTAAATACACTAATAATGATATTTTATATGAAATCATATGTTATGTTCGCAGAAAAACAAAATTTATTAATCAACTGGAATTTTTTGATACTCATTGTTTTTTGAAATTAGCCATAACCAAATCACGGGTTTGTATGCCAAGAACTGTTGATTGTAAATCTAAAACCAAATCTTGTTTTGAGTCACGTTTTCAAGAGAAAATCCATTTTTGACAAAGAACATGATATGGGTATCGCAAAGGTGTTATGTAATATTTTGAAATACATCACCAAATCTGGAAATCCAAAGAGTAAAGTTCAAGAAATAAGAGATTAGTCATCCTTTTGAGATTATTATTGTTGCCTCTTTGTTTGATTTTGTTGTAATTGATGCATTATTTGAGTCTGCTTCTGTTTAGTGTCTACATCTCTTTCTTTTTCATTTTCTTATAATAGCTGATGTTTCTTGTTGTATAAAAATGTAGATCTGCTTGGAAATTCTCATTTTCTCCCTTGAATTTTATAAATCCATTTCCATAGCAGCTAATTTCTTTAAATCTTATTGAATCCGACAAGCAGGTTCCCTGTTTCTAGCATCAAAATGTAGTTGCAGGAAATCCCAAAACACACCCCTTATCATATCTTGATACTTATTTCTAGATCCAAAAATATTAATCATATAAATATCAAAATATAAGTGTTAGAAATATAAATTGACACACAAGATTTTTTACATGGTTCGATCAACGTGATCTACATCCATGGTTCTTGAGTATGATTTTTGGAATTACATAAATATTACATTTAGAATCTCCATTAATGGGTAGAGTTCTAGATTTAATTTTTGGGGAAGAAGATGATAAAGAAAATAAAGTCTCTCCCTCTCTTACAAAAACGTGTCTCTCTAAAAAGTGTATCCTCCCTTTCTATCTCCTTCCTTTCTATTTATATAGGTGTTTATATAGTGGATGACAGCTCATAAACTCTCAAGTGCTGCTACGTTCTCTCAGGCTCTGCTATATTCTCTCGATCTCCCGCTACATTCTCGCGAGCTTTAACTGTTGTGCGATTGTGCGATATTTGGATCCTACAGAATTGTTCCATAAAGTGAGCATTTATCTTGATAGATTAGAAAGGTAGAATTGAACAAGAATCCAAATTAAATCAATCACATACCATTGATGATGAAGTACTTGTTGATGTCTTCAATCTTCATCCTTTAAGAATAGCTTCAATTCAATTTCTTAGACCTAATCTAGTCTGAAACAATCTTTAGTATGCTAAATCAAGAATGCATTTTGGCAACTAAAATTGACAACTAACTTGACATACCAACGCTAGTGGGTTCAACTGAGCTATGCTCTAACAATCTCCCCCTTTGTCAATTTTAGTGACAAAACCATTTTACATATGGTTTGAACTTGCTAAAAGAAAAATCGACAATCTTGATTTCCTTAGTTCTTCAACGCTGCGTGTGTTCATCATGTACTTGTTGAATATCCATCATAATATTATTACACAACATCCAAGTTTCATTGTATCACAACTTTGATAATAATACTACGGTGATATGTATCATTCCCCCTTAGTCAATACTCCACCTCAACATGAAAACCACTCCCCCTTACATAATGATCTGTAAACCATATGTATTTGTAGTATGAACTACACATTAATTATCTCCCTTTTTGTCAATATAAATTGGAAAAGGTACGAAAACTAGTGGGATCCTCATGAAATTTTCACGGAGACACTTCATGACCAAAAAAAGAACATATCAACTTTGTTTAGACGATAAAACAGAGTCAAAACTTAGTGACTTCATCAAGGAGTTTATTAAGATACAAGTTAACTCCTACATGTTCCACAACCGTTTCTCTCCTCAAATATATAAAAAATAAGCACAAGTTCATTTAGGAACTCTCCCACTTAGAATGTTATTCCCGAAAGAACAACAAGAGTGACCTGTCTCCAGGGAGAAGGATTTATATATTGGATTTTAGAAATCCTACAAGGAGATACGATTTAAGAACCAATTATTGAAAGTCTCTCATGAGATCGTGTTACTAAAAAAATTAGAACTATCTCATGGTAATCATAAAGATAAAGTATTGTGATCATCTTTTCTAAGATACAAACTTGTATAAACAAGAAATGATATGCTTAGAAGGAAGAATAACCTTTTCCACAAGGATTTATACCAAGAATGGTTACCATAAGAGTATGAAAAGATTTGTTTTACAATAAAAACCATCATCCATGGCTTTGATAATTGCTTCTAACCTTAAAAATTTAAATCACAAATCAAGTTAGGTAATTAAGAATCATACACGTGGTATGAGCACTTTCATATCAACCTTATTCTTCTTCACCATAACTAGTTCAAATGACTCAAATGAACTAGTTAGAGAGTTGTTCAATTGATATGAAATCCCATGTACTACACAAGACACAATTGAAGCAAAAATGGTGTGATTCACTCGAATCGATTAATGAACTATAAAGCCAAGGTTTGCAATAGCATTCCTTAGTTTATTATAATAAGTTCACAAACATCGTTTTTAGACATAACCTACTCAAGTTCGCAGACTAAGTTCGCGGACTTAAGTTAACTGGTTGGAGTTCACAAACTCCAGCAGAAATTCTTGGGCTCGGGAACTTCTGTCTGTTCGCGGACTGAAACCGAGCTACAACTCCAGCAAAAATTCTCGGGTCGAGACCTACGCCAGTTTGCAGACTGAGTTTGCGGATTGAGTTGGCGGCTCACGTTCTGGTTTTCACTTGATCAACAAAGTTCGCAAACTTCGGTTCAAGCAATAAGGACTTATACATATATGTGTTACCACAACAATGCTTATATCCTCCAATGGTTATATTGTCTAAACTCTCATTTCAATCATTGAAACATTCTCAGAGGGCGTTATATAGTTGTTATTCACAAACTATCTTTCGTCAGAGCAATTTCCATAATGATTTAAACATAACATAACTTTCATTACTAGGTAAAGATGAACTTGGCAAAAGTGAAAGCTTACCAACATAATTTGTGCGCCCCAATTATTTTGCAATCCTCACCGTATTTACAAGGGCTTCTTGGTGAGGATGCACTTTCAACATAATTAGGTTATGTTGAGGTGAACAAAATCTTGCTCACCACAGGTATTCGAAACAAAATCATGCACGGACTCTAGGAATTTAACAACTCCCTTGAAACTTTCAATATCTGTTTCATACCTTTTTAAAATGTTATCCCTTGTCAAACTCTTGTCTGGGAGATCCTTCTTAATAGTACTTGTTGCTTTATTTATCTTCTTTGGTACCCATTTTTGAGTAACTTTTGGAGCAACATATTTTTTTTTTATCCCCAATATAGTTATGAAACTTCTTCGGGGGAATACTAGAAGAACTGATATTATGAGATTCAGTTTTTCTCCAGTTTGGAACATCATATCTTGTCTTCTTAACATAATCAGATCTGATTTTATATCGTTTAAAAAATCTGCAATTCCTCTGCAAGTGACATGGTTTTCCACAATAAAAACAACGCTTAGTTGAATGGAAAAATTTATGTTTAGTGTTACCTGAATGTGTATGTTCTTTCTTTGGAGCTTGACATAATTTCCTCTTTTCGGCATCGACAGTTTGTAGAGATACTTTACTTTTTTCAACCGTGGAAGGTTTTGGTTTAGAAGAATCTTTAGCTTTGACAAATTTTACCTCTTTACAAATACTAGGAGCATCTATTCCTTCATAGCCCAATCCTCGTGTATCACGATGAGTTCTACATGTTCCCAATATCGAGGTTAATTTATCTAAGCTGCTATTTCTAGACAAACTCTCTTTTAATCTCGAGTTTTCTACTTCCAACCTTTTGACCTTTTCAAGTGCAGTAACTAGATCATTCTTGGATGATTCACATTGAACTTTGAGATATTCCCGTTCCGAATCAAACAACAAGTTCATCTCAATGTTTTCCAAGTTATCTAGCTTTGATTGAAGAATGATTTCCGATCTCGACCTTAGGCAATTTATTCTTTAAGATTTCGTATTTCGTTGAGATAATCTCCTGCACTACTAGAATCAAGTTGGTCTTGCAAGTATTTATTCCGGCTACGAAGTCTTTCATATTTAACTTTCCCACTGAAAATGGTGCTTTCAGCTTCCGAGAGTTTCTTATGACATTCCTTAAGAAGATTATTAGCAAATGGATCTACATGGAATTCTTCTTCATTAGAATCAGAATCAGTATCCGAAAGAATTTTTCCAGAAGCTAATGCAACCTCGCCTGCGCACTCTTGGGGATTATAATATTCAGGTCCATCATCAATAGTAGGCAAAGCTGCTGCATATGCCGATTGTCTATGGATCCATCTAGGAAATACTGAAAAAAGGTGCCCAAAACCATGACAATTAACATTCTTAGTATCTGGCGAACCAGATTTATCCTTAAAGGATTCAAAATTGTTTGCAGCTTTAAAAGAAATCACCTCCTTTTTAGATGCGTGTTCATTATCAAAGATATTTAACTTTCCAATAAGAGTATTTGTGGAGAGTGTAGAAAGATCGTTTGCTTCTTCAATGGCATGTTTCTTAGACTCGTATCTTAATGGTAGGGACCTGATAATTTTGCACAGAATAACTTTCTCTGAAATAGTTCTTCCTAATGAGAATGAGGCATTAACTATTTGAGAAAGTCTTTGGTTAAACTCATCAAAGGTTTCATCATCAGACATGCAAAGGTTTTCCCAGTCAGAAGCTAGATTTTGAAGCCTTGCTTATTTTTCTGCGGCATTCCCTTCGAATACGGTTTCTAAGATATCCCAAGCATCTTTAGACTTATTACACATAGTAACGTGGTGCTGAAGATCTGAGGTAATGGCATGGATGATAGCATTTAATCTGTCAGAATTTTTCTTTGCAGCAAGAATCTCAAGATTACTATATTCAACAATATCCTTTGTAACAGTTACACCATCTACTGTGACTGATGGAGGATCATAGCCATTAACAATACGAACCCATGATTTAAAATCTCGCGCTTGTATAAACGAATGCATAGCAATTTTATACCATAAATAGTTCGTGCCATCGAAGATTGGTGGTACATATATAAAGATAGCACTTCTGTCCATATTAGATCGCTACAAACACAGACTTGTAAGGTCTTTAACGTGTTTGCCGTCTCTGATACCAATTGAAAAAGCGGGGGTCTAACAACCACACCCAATATTTCGTTTGGAAATCTGTATGGAACAAACTTCAATATAATCTCAAGAATAAAAACTCAATTGAGAAATAATATTAAAGAGATTTATCTCCTTCTCAACACAATCAATAGTTAAACAAAAGCAAGTCCGTAAACTTGATTTTAGTGTGAGGTTTTTTGAAACAAGCTTTTGTGTTAATCACAACCTATTAAATATCCATCATGTATAAACCTCTTTAAGCAACAATCATATAGGAATATTTTAACATGATATCCACTAGAAATAGGGTTAGTCAGGACTAGTCTAACAATGTGAAAATAAAAAAAAACAATTGTTCAAGATCAATCAAGTCTTATCCAACAAATAAGGTCGGATTAAACAACTATGATTGATTAACGTACAACCTGTATTATTTCAATTATATAAATAAAATATAATGCGGAAAATAAATAACATAGACACCAAGAATTTTGTTGGCGAGGAAACTGCAAACGCAGAAAAACCACGGGACCTAGTACAGAATAAACATACACTGATTATAAGCTGTTACACCAATTTCCTACTACCTATTCGGACTAGATGTAATAGCTTATTCAGCTGTATTCTTATAGTTATCCTAGCAGAACACCGATTCTCTTAAGGAACTCTCCAGGCAAATCTTCTAGCAGAATCCAAGGATCTCTTTAGAAGATACAACAACACGATTGATACGATTCAATATTTTGTTTGCACAAAACACCAGTTTGATTTCCCTTTAGATATAAATCAAGGTTTTGGAAATCTTGTATATTAGGGTTTTAACTTACAATCAGTATGCATACTCACAAGAAGTCCGTGAACCTGATTTTCGTAAGTGAACTTGGGTTATTCCAAAGATCAATTTCCAAGTTAAGAAAACCCTAATAATTTTACAACAAGAACAACTAGATAAATCTAGAGATATCTTGTTTAAAACTTCTCAAGGATTTTTACGAGATGCCTCAATAGAAGTTTTTCTTTCTAGTCTCCGATTTTGACTAACAAGTATTGGTATACGATCAAAAACTGAAATATATCAAAACCAAGGGTTTATGATCAACAACTCTTGAATGGTTTTATATCAGAAGGTAAAACCTTAGAATAGACAAGAGGTGAAAAACCTAGATTACAAGTTGTATAATCAATCACAAAGATTTAATCAAACTTGGATTTGTGATCCCCAATACAAAGACTTTTATCTCACTCTTGTTCACGAAGAACAAAAGACGTGGAAAACAACTTGCAGAGCTTACACCAATTTTCCAAAGGGGATGAAAAACGTGTAAACTCACGAACTCAATATTTATAGTGAAACATAGCTAAGCAAAGCTATTTTCCTTTTTCATACTCTCCTAATTTTGGGAGTCTTTCCTAAGTTACAACTCTTGCCAAAATAATTAAATACATAATTAATTAGCAAATATTGTATTTAAGTGAATAAATCACAAATTAAATTAGGAAGGAATCACAAACACTTTAATATGGTAATCAAAGATGTTTGGAGTAATATCTTACTTGCCTAGATAAGGAAACATCACCAATTTGACCAAAAATTCCTTTTAGTCACGTAATTGGGCCCAAGTCCGTGAACTGTTACAAACAGTCCATGGATTGTTTCCTACTAACGAACTGTAACAATTACAGCAACACTTATCACTAGTGGAAAATGGAAGTTAAACCACTGTCAGGAAAAGAAGTTATATCACTAAAAACGACTATGTCCATCAGTTAGAATATTAAAGTGGTTTTCTCAAAAGGACTGTTTCTGGAAAACGTTCAATTCTTTAAAAAAACCACTTTCTTCAACAGTATAGTGAAAGATGCTGATGGACACAGTAGTTTTACCAGTGATATTTTATTAAAAAAAATGATATTGATTCAGCTGAATCCAAAGCTAATTCAACTGAATTATTAAAATCGGAATGACAATTAAACAAATAATGATTTCAAAAATGGATCTAACAAAATTAAATTGTATTAAAATTGACTTTAAAACTCAATTTGTATTAAAAAGTGAATTCAGTTTACAATTTCAACTTTCTAAAATACTGCAAATTCCAAGTCTGAAAAAGTTGGAGACTAAGGTGGAAAACCTTGACCAATATCCTATTACAAGCTTAACAAACCGTAAAATTTCAACACCAAGTTTAAGGCAGGACTTCACGATCTATGCCTTCATATTATGACAAACTAAATCAAATTAGGTCCATTTCTCCAGCCCTAAGCTGTAAACAAAAACCAACCAAGATTACATCAATTAACAGCAAAAAATAAGAAGAAGAGGAATTGGGGCAAGCACCAGAACCACTTAAACACATACAAGTATCCACTCAAATTGAAATTTTAAAAAAACATATGATTGCAGCTAATTTTCATATGTAAAATATTTCGTCCATATAACTCATGAAGAAATTGAGATCCTAAATTCATGATCAAAAGCACACACAGTAAATTGGTAGAAGTCTTAGGAGAGAAAAATCACAAACTTCACCAATTGATATCCTTACCGAGTAGACTTCCCAGTTGACACTCGTAGGGAGGTCCATAGATGCATCCTTTCCCATCTATATGATCAAACTTTAATTCCACCTGCCCCCTATTGGAATTTCCACCACCTGAAATTATTAGGAAGGTTATCAGTACAAATTCATTTAGCCTAAACTCTGGTCATTTTAAAATAAGCAGTTCCAGCAGCTTACGGAATGGATTCAACCAAGTAATTGACATAGAACTTAAGAGAATTCCAAAACACTCTTTTAAATTCAAGCAGTTTAATACTTAAGAGAATTTCTTAGTTTCAGAAACTTAAATAGATAGCATATAAGTAAACTAACAGATGCATAACTCATATAACAATCTTTGCTATTCTTGCGTCCTGTTTTGTCTCTCAAATCTGCAACACTTATAAGTTCCAGGGTCTGCATTATAGCTATGAGTTATGCACCTGAACAAGGTCCTGGTTGTGAGCACCTTATGCAAGGAAAGTGTCTTATTTTAGTTTCTTCTACAAGCTATCAAATAAAAAGCTACCACTGAAGACCCATCATCAAGATTACACGATGCAAATGCCATAAGTACAACATGTGGAATGTATTGTTCAGTTTTACGAATAATATTTCGATAGCCTTCAGCATGGAGGAATGAAACTACTAAAGCATCAAGACAGTGACTAAAATAAGCCAATAAATGGATATGTTACTGACCATATCAATGCCAGCATTAGTTCCGACTTCAATGGGATAGCTGCAACCACATACACGTAACTGATAAGACAATAAGACCGATGAATTAAAAATGCAACATTCAGGTAATGAATAGATGCATAGGCCATCTACTAAACTAACCAAAAATAACTGATATATCTCTATGTGAGTTAGTTAATAATCCCAGCATCAGATTTCTAAGATATGTTAGCAGTGGGATACAGTAAAATAGGATATAAGAGGCTACCTCGATTTGGATATCATCTTCCTTATTACTTCAGCTGGATCTTCATCAACCTCAACCTGAGATAAAAAAAAAGGCAGAATTAAGATAATGAATAAGAATGAAAAGAGCCAAGAAGCCCCAGTTGTTCATGATCAAACATTATAACTAAATGCGAACAGAACAAACACGGGAAACCAAACCTCTTTTGTATCTCTTTTCTTTCCAGGTATATATATGGAACGATACGAACTGCGAGTAGTTCTTCACAAGTTTCTGGACCCCTTCCGGATGCACAAAACCTTTGTCATCACGCTGATCACAGGAAAAAGTAAAAGAAACAAACAATAAATATCATTATATCAACCTTCCAGGAGTGGAACAAGTTATGGCATACAAAACTTTCATAACAGACCTTGAGATATAATGTTAAACGACTTCCTCTCGAGTTATATAGGAGATGGGATTAACCACTCCCTCCCAGCATGTTGCATTTCAGAATGGTCCTAAGGACGTAGACCTGGCCCTCATTATCAACCAACTTCATACCTTCGCTAATACAGTATCCCATATGAAGCAATCCCCATTGGAATATCAGTAAACAAGAGCCTACCTGATGATGAGAATGCAGTAGAAGTAGCAGTAGGAACATCACTACCTCCAGGTTTTTGATAAACCTGGAGCTGGTGGCCGGTCCGCATGTCAAATAGCCTGAATATACCAAGGAAAAACATCACAACCAACCAAGATGATTTAACGATAACGCAGAGAATACAAATTTGTTGAGTTTGTAAGACAAATTTTAACACACTTGAACTCTGGTGTGCTAACAAAGTGCAGTTTTCCGTTCCAGCTGTATTGAACACAAATCTCGTAAGAGAAACTTATCAAAAGTTTGTTCTTTAACAATTTAAGCATGTATGTATGTGTATGAGCAAATACAAATCTAACAAAGTTATCTTTCTAGTAGATTAATAAAATCTACATCAACTGTTTTACTTTCTTAATGTGGAAACGCTAACTAATACCTGCGAGGACCTCAAATATGACTTCAGTTGCGAGACAAAGATGGCAGGTTACACATATGATATATAAGATTTACAATCAAGCGAACCTTTCCAATACACAGAGTACCAGAATAATTGAATATACACTCACCTGTGAGTGTTGGGCACCAACCCCAGCAGCAGCACCGTTCGGTCCTCTAAAAAAAATTAGCACATTTATCTGACCAACAGACATGTAGTTTGATTATGCAGCAGAGATGATGATCTGATCAATTGCCTAAGAAATGGAAACCCAGTTTCTTTAAACTTGTTTTCAAGTGATTATAAAGAATGTTATATTGAACAAAAAGCATTAAAGAACTACAAGATTATCCTAGTGAAATTTCAATATGGAACTAAATAATCAATGTATATCTTAGCTTAGCTTGTCAATATATCATGTCAACAATTATTAATATCCGACCTGCATCGAGAAGTTAAATGTCATAAACTCGACAACAGGCTTTATACCATAATAAGCGGCACCAACTCCAATTCCAGCAAATCCAGCCTATAAAAGATGCCATGAAAATTCAACAAGACATAAATTATTATTTAAATATGTAAGCAACTTCTTAGTTTAAGATCAAGTATACACTCTGTATAAATTTAATAGACAGAGAAATGACTAGCTAGAGTGGTGAGCCAACGAAGGAACAACAACTTTTATGGTGATAAGTATCGAATCGAACCTCCGTAATTAGAGTATCAAGAACCCTGTCGGGACCAAATTTTTCCAGAAGCCCTTTGGAAATCTAAGAAAAAAAAAGGTGCATTGCAATTAGTGGGGCAAATAAAAGACATATTCAGACACTAAACATCATACATAATTACAATTTCAGCACAGTAAGCTTAACTAACCTTATATGCCACCTGGTATTCGCCAACCTGCAAAAGGTAGAGAAAACATAAGAAAAAGGAAGAAAATAGAAGAGACAAATCATCTAACATATTATTATTTCTGCTTACAAACCTATTCACCCATCAAAAAAACTGTTGGATCAGCAGACATTTCCTCAACAAGAGCAGAATTCAGAGCATCTCTCATTATCATCTGCAGAACACAGAATACAGAAGCATCAGATAGAGCAGTGATTAGTTGAGGGAATGAGTAAACTACCAATCTCTAATATCCCAAATAAAAATCTTGTGTAGAGCTTGAGTGCACAAGAGAAGGGTTTACAAATTAGGAACTCAGAAAATAACATAAGTTATAATTTGGAAAGCTGAACGGTTGGATCATCCTGCTACAGTTGGGACTTCAAATATCACTATACTTACAGACCACAAGAAAATAAAGGGACTGAAAATCCATACACAATTATGATCTACAGTGATACCTCTTGCAAATACTATTTCAACCCCATTTTATCGTCGAGATAATCACTAAACCATCCCAGAAACTTGAACTGGACATTTACAATCAAGTATCCAATGTTGAATAATTCATTTCCTACAACATCATGACTTAAACCTATACATTTTAAGCCATAATTATATATTCCACGTTTAATGAATCCAAACATCACAAAAGAATACATTTCAGTTCATCAAAACTCAAAAATAAGGTCAAAGTCAAATGAATTTCATCAATGAATCACAAGTTTATAGTTATACACAGGAGAAAACAAGAGATAAAAAGCATCGGTACCTGTTTGGCAGCTGCAGCATAACTCCTCACTGAAGAAGCCGAAGGTCGAAACCTCTGCAAAGATTATCATATAATCTGAACACAAAATGTCATGAAAAAGTCCAAAAAAAATCAAATCAAACTAAAAAAAAAAAAAAAGGCTGAGAAAGTCAAAGGCTATCATACCGAAGAACTGAGGGATGTAGAACCAACTTTTTGCTTAATTGCACCCAACATTGTTTTCCTGTCCTCCTTTCCCTTGAATCAAATACGGGATCGCGAAGCAAAAATTAGTTGGGACAATTTAACAAAAACTTGAAAGTCGGTAAGAAAACATTATGATCCTGAGTAGAGTACGCAAGTATGTCAACTAATCATAAGCATACAGATAACCAACAAATGTTCTCAACATGTTAATTCACCAACAGAACTAATTTCAACCCTTGTGGAATTGCTATATATAAGGTCTAGCATGGCAGAAAGATAATAATAGCATATTTACAATTAAAAATTATAATTAGCTAAACATAAGTAAAACAGTGAATCAGAATCAAGACCCAAGCAAAATAATATTCATGAACAAAAATGCCCAACACAGGGAGGTAAAACAGTCACTTCCCATAAATTAAACGCAGCAACAAATCCTCACATGGATGTAAAATTTGTTCAATCTATTATCATTCATTAAATCCTCACCTCCTCAGATTGTAAAACTTTTGCTTCCTAAAAATTAAACATGGTAACAAATAGAATCCCAATCAAAAACTTAAAAGAGAGTAATGTAAAATCTGTTCAATCTATCATCATTCATCAAATTCCAACTTTCTCAGAATATAAAACTTTGTTAAATACACCTTTAGTTTTTTGTTGCTTCCTGAAAATATAATTCGGCTAAAGTTGATG
Organism: Papaver bracteatum; assembly: GCA_023529315.1. Lineage (NCBI taxonomy): Eukaryota > Viridiplantae > Streptophyta > Magnoliopsida > Ranunculales > Papaveraceae > Papaver > Papaver bracteatum. The sequence continues at coordinate 661,442 of JAJJWX010004825.1, forward strand.
GGTCTGAAAAATTCCTTTCCTCTGGCCTCTGATCCCACACATCGCATAATACAATAAAAATGAAACACTAAAACCTTGATACACCCTTACACATGAAACAAATTTCAAATTAAATCACAGATATACAACATAATTTATCAACATTTACCTTGTTAGAAAATCTCACAATTCGTTACGGTGAGATTGAGATTCTCATTCCTCTCGAAGATTATGAGCAAGTTGCAGAACTGGTTTTGTGATGACTTAGTAGGATATTCGCACCATAAATTATATAAACACATATAACAAACCCAATGTCAATTCCAATTGAAATCAAATTAACCCAAATTGTCAAAATTAAATATAACCTCCTACAACAGCATGAACATGGAAGCAACATCACTATATTCTATGCATACTTGCTCAAGACTCTGTCAGCTGAAAGCAATCTCATTCACAGCAGCAACAATAGAACATATCATTCAGGCCTTTACTCAAGCAGCTTGTGTGCACTGTCCTGGTGGTGTAGGAGATGAGTATGCTATGATGTTTCTAGTCTCTTCTATGCTTCAATCCTCCCTGCAACCGAATTCACAGACAACCCATTATCCAGAAATCATCCAACATTCATAAAGATTCACAGATAACTCAAACAGAAACCAGAAATTGATTAGAACCTTAACATACCGAATCATATCAGATTGATCAATTTTATTTCTTGGTATCAAAGCTGCATTAACAGACATGAACAAATCAATATCTCCAACAAATTCCAGATTCAAATAAAAATCCCTAAATAAAATAGGTATAACAACATCATTAACAAACATGTAAAAATCAAAATCCATAACAAGTTTCAGATTCAAAGAATCCCTAATTTCAGATAAAACCCTAAAGTCTTTACGGTAATCGTCTCCAAAACGTATTTTTTTGGGTGAAAATACTACAATCTTACAAGAAAATTAGATCTAACCAAATCCAAATTAGACAAGAGAAAAAGAAGAAGAAGTATAAGTAGAAGAAGAAGAATCATACATGATGTAAGGGGTTTGTTTAATTACAAAAAAATTGTTGTTGTTATCTTTCAGTTTAAATTTTGGATTTTTGGAGAAGATGAAGAAGATGAGAAATGCGTTTGGGTTTAGGCGGAAAGATTGAAGTGATTACTTTTGATTTATTTTTTTTTTAGTTTCTAGCTTCAAGGAGGATATGAAAATTGGAGAAGAGAGAGGCGCATCTAGCAATTGAGCAGGATAGAACGATAAGAGAAAAGAGAACATAGAATTTTAAAAAGGCTTGTTATAGAAAGTTCTTTCTCTCACAATTGTTTTATAACTCTACCAAAACCTATTAGGGAGCTCCTTGTTTTTACAAAAATACCCATCTCTAAAACTACTATGATGGAAACAAGTTTAAATAAAACAAATTTTGGTCATAGCACCAAAAATTATTACATCCCAGCAGCATCCATTTTAGTGAAGCCCATGAAGTGGTTAAAAACCCATTTTCTACTAGTGTATAATTGTTACTTTAATAAATCACTCATAACTTCATCGTTATAATTTGGAATTCAGTGATTCTTGGCTCGTTGGATTCGCAAGATCATTCACTATAACATGATATCCTCTAGGGATAAAGATTATTGTCACCAAAGTAATGAATCAAATAACCTCAAGTATATATACATAAATGTACATTTACCGTCATAGGAATTGTTCCGTAGAGTGAGCATTTATCTTGATAGATTAGAAAGGTAGAATTGAACAAGAATCCAAATGAAATCAATCAAATACCTTTGTTGATGAAGTACTTGTTGATGTCTTCAATCTTCATTCTTTAAGGATAGCTTCGATTCAACTTCTTAGACCTAATCTAGTCCGAAACTACCTTTAGTATACTAAACCAAGAATGCATTTTGGCAACGAAAAGTGACAACTAACTTGACATACCAACGCTAGTGGGTTCAACCGAGCTATGCTCTAACAATGTTCGGCCGACTAGGGCATAAATAGGCCAGATGGTGATCATCAAGGTGATAGGCTGCTCCTGATAGGGTTCGTCTAGGCTGGTTAAATCATGCAGTCAACCTGCGTGGCCGTGATCGTTTCTGAGACTGAGATGGACAGTCCTGATTTCCCTTAGAAAATTAAATATGCTCAATTGGGCTAATATAACACACCGAGAGATGTAGCCTGTGCGGGTATTTCGTGCATGTCTCACCATTGACACTTGGAGATTTTTGTTACTCTTCTAAGAGCAACGCTCAGTTGTTATGCCGCACGAATAATGAGAGTTCTGCGGGAACAACACAGGAAATACTGGGAAAATCATGCATTATAAATAATGCTAAAAATTCACAGGGTATTTGGGATTGTTGCTACATGTTCCATCCTGGATGAATTTTGTGTATTTAATTCACAGAATATTTGGGATTGTTGATACATGCTCCATTCTAGGTGAATTTAATAAAGTGAAGAGGTACTCATCACTTATCAAACAGCTTTATCCTCTGCAGGATGTTAGCGCATTAAATTTGGCTTTACAATTTTAACCCTGAACTAAAATCCACCATCAACATTAAGTCTACTGCCTAGCACGTAATTGTTGCACTATTGTGGGGTAGGCATTAGATGGTGACAAATAAAGATAAAACTTATGAGACAAAGTTAGATGTTATCAGGAGAGATGGGTCGTCCTATCCTTGGAGCATGTCACGTTCAAGAGGCGTCTAGGTGAGCGTTCCCCTAGCATGATGTCGGTTGGCCCCAGGTAGATTAGTGATTAAAAATTTTTCTCAAAGTTTTCGTAATAGTAATTAAAGATTCGTTCTCTCGGATGTTGTTAAGATTAAAATTAAAGGTTTAAATAAAATAGTAAATAAAAGAGAGTCACTGGGTCTTAGATTCCACCAAATTCACAACACGATGTTCATTATTCATTCTCAACAATTATCGCTCAGTGAATAAATAAAACATCAACTCTTGTTTTGCCAAAGTAGATCTTCAAAACATTAATTGTATCCCCTAAGCATAGATTATCTTAATTCAAAGCATAACCTATCTAATTGAATCACAACTAATTTTATCGAATCATAAATCAATTAAATTAAGTGCAAAAGTCATATAGAAAAATAAATAAATTAACCCATGTCTGAAGTTCGGCTTCCTCCGTTGACTCAGTGTAGGGGTTTAGCTACTCATGATGTAGACACGCTCAAAATGGATTTTTATTACTCAAATGTGCTTACAAATGATGAAAATGAGAGAAATCAAATAAATCAGGAATTTGCAACGCACATAAACGTCACAAACCCACTGTTACAATGTACGACAGATGAGAAGTGCTGTAAATACTGTCTAGATGTCGCTGGAAAGACTGTTGCAAAACCGGGAATAAACCACGGTTTATTAACGACAGGCTTTCACATCCTTATGTTCTTCGTGCAATCTTCACAGCAGCAGCAGAGAAATCTTCTCTGCAGCTTTCAAACTCCCTTTCTAGCCTCCCCTAACTCTCCATGCCCTACTGATCACCTCTAGCATGCTTTATATACCCATCAGTGCGAAAATGTCATGATAATAACTCCAAATGTTTTCGGTTGAATGCAAGAATATTTTCTATTTACTCCCAAGGGAATCACCGGGATTTCCTTCTCTTTTTAACTCTTCCACACGTCTGCTAACAGCACAACTCCGTTCATCATGCTTCTTCCTCATGCAGACCTATGTTGAAAACACTCCGACTACATCCCATATGCGTTCAAAAGCTGTTAAACATATCTCAACATCATACGTAATTCCCTGATTTATTTCAGCTGCCGGATAATGAGATTTCTCTTCCAAATTCTCTTCCCAACACACGTCATACAACACCTGAATATGGTAAGAAGATTATAATGCACCAAATCCCTTGAAAATCTCCATGAAATACCAAAAAAAATCTTCCCAAACACCCGTGAAACTTTCCTCCCTGGATTGTCGAGAAAATATGAGAATTGCTCCTTTTTATCGAAACCAAACACATTACCATACCTGTTTTGTTGAAACAGGATGATACCAATAAAAACACTCGAGAAAATCTCGTGAAATCACCACCAAATCACTTCCATAAACCTGCGCCTTTAACAGCCGTTTTCCCGCCAATTTGCTTTTCTATCTGTTTGCTTCAAATCGCCATTCTAACCAATTTTGATCAAAACGAATGACCATACCAGGCTTGTCTAGGCTTAAGGAATACTCCTATTCAATTTCAGCTCTTTAATCTCAGTGAAACCACTTCAATTATCAAACCCTAGTTTCTGCCGGAACTGGTTTACATTAAATCCACGATTCTAGCCACTTGTAATCGGAACTGAACACATTACCAGTCCTGTTAGACCAAAATCAAGATACCAAAATTATTACAGCCATTTAGTCTCACTGTAAGACCTCTGAAATCTAAACCCTAATTCTGTTTCCATTAAAACCATTTTCCCGCCAATTTGCAAATTTGAATTTGGGAAGAAGAAGAGTGCCCCTTATCCTGTACAGGTGTCCCTTTAGAAATTTGGGTGTAAATAGAAATTCCTTGGGTGCGAATAACCAGAGGTTTCAAATAACAAAGAAGGTGCCCCTTAGCAACTGGAAACCCCTTAGTAATTGAGGTGTCCCTTATCATACATTGAGAGTCCGAATAACACATGTCCTCCGGGGTACAAAAACCACTTTTCGAGCAACTTTCTCCATAAGAGCTTATTTGACAAAACACATACAAACAAGATTATTAGTGATAAAATGAGTCCTACCTAATGTATTTATGGGTGAAAATGCGTCGCACTTTCGTGCTCATCAATTAGGCATATGGTTGGTTGGATTCTCAAACTATTCATGACGATGTCGTAATCCTTGACTCTGATGAGTATGAGCCCTATCATGAGTAATATCCTTAAAAGGCTGCTGAAGCAATTTCTGAAAAATTTGTTGAAGCAGCTCCCAAAAAGAACGATGATGTAGCTTCCGGAAAGCGTGTTGAAGCATCTTTTAAAGCGAACGTCATCTCCTGAAGAGAACGCTGAAGCAGCTTCTAGAACGAACGTCGCCGCAGATCCCGGAGAGAGAGTTGAAGCAGCTTCTGGGGCGATAATTGAGGCGGGTCCCTAAGAGAGTGTTGAAGCAGCTTTGAGCGTTAAAGCGGCTTCTTCTTCTGTAAAAAGTGTTGAAGCATCTTCTGAAACGAACGTTGAAGCGGCTTCTGGAGAGAGTGTTGAAACGACCTTTTTTTCTGTTTAATTTTCCTTTACGAATTACATGCTCCTTGATTGACCATCTCTCTTGTGTTGAAGAAGTCCCTGACTGACATCGAAGGAATATCATGCTGATCCTCAGTCCCCAAGCGTGATTTATAGGGTTCTATCTTGTATGGTCGATGAGTTTACCATAATAAAGATATCGCCATCTCTCCTCCATGACTCTATTACTTCTCCGTGGGAAAATAAAATATGCAGAAGTACGGATTACCTCTTTCCATAGTGGTTGTTGCTATAGTGAAGCTCATGTACTGATATCAACAAACGAACAACGGTTCTTAGCTGTAGCTATAATCAGAAGAGACTGGCAGGAAAATGCGTGATAGATATGAGCATAAACTTGGAGGTATTCATATAGTGGTAGATCTTGTCTCGAGGGAGAAGCTAGTGATGGAATCGATAGCTTCCTCATGAAATGAAAAAGAGGGAGACAGTCCTCTGACCATGAGTATCCACTGCTCCTTCGACTTGATGAACGTTGTCACGCTGGGTTTATGAGGCCGTCTTTACACCTGCGTCGCGTTTCATAGACGTCCAGGAATATCACTGGTCTTTGAAAATACGTCTTCACTCTTGAGTATATCCTCGTCTTTGGACATCTTGGATTCATAATTATAGCGTGCTTGCATCTCTTCTAAATTCACCATCTTTGAGATGGGCAGTGCTAAGCAGTCCCCAGTCACACTCCTCTTCCATTACCACCTTTGGATTGTGTCTTTGAGGAGTAGGGAAGTTCCTTCATGTGAATGACTTAACTAATAGGCTCTGCAAATATGATGAAGATCTTTTCATGGAGAATATGTATGTACCTATTAATTCCTAGGTGAAATCTCTTTTGGTAACACAACTACTTCGTCTTCGGGAGACAAAATTATGAAAGCGTCTCTTATTGATATTGCGGACATCACTATCTTCTTGAGGTTGATCCCTTGAGGTGTCAGCTTCAGTAGATCTGAAGATGTCCCGCGCTCGCTCTCATCTGGGTTGACATAATAGGCGAACCCTTTATGATGATTTGGAGATGACAATATTCATTGAATCTTCCGAAACGCTTCATTGCCCATGAATCCTTGGAGTTCCTTTGCAGTTATCGGAGGAGGCATCGTGAGGATAGCTTAGGTCTTTGATGGGCCCACTTTGATTCCATTAGCAGTCATATGGAATCCCAGAAATTTTCCTGAAGAAACACCAAAAGTGCATTTCAAAGGATTCATCTTCAACTTGTATTTACGGCACCTTTCGAACACTTTCCGTAGGACTCCTGTGTGGTCCGCCCGATCTTTTGATTTGACTACTATATCATCCACCTAGTCTTCAACTTGTTGGGACATGATCGTATATCCTTATCTGATTATACACACTATATCCTTCCATGAAGGAGAACATGCCGTGTCCGCTGGTGGAATATACTAACATGTCGATGTTAGGTAGAGGAAAATCGTCTTTGGGGCAGCATATGTTCAAGTCTCTGAAATCTAAGCAGCACCTGATCTGTCCATTTTTCTTTTTTACCGGAACCACATTAGCTAACCAGGTTGGATGATGAATGGGTTTAATGAAGCTAGCATCTAGAAACTTCTGTATCTCAGTCTTGATTTTCTCTTCCACCTCGTGCTTGAATTGCCTCGGGGACTGTTTGATCGGGTTGGATCCAGGTATGACATGTAGATGATGGGTGACCAATTTTTCATCTAAACCGGGCATTTCTTCATACGTCCAAGTAAATATGTCCTGGTATTCTTTGAAGAGTTGCACGAGCTTTGTGCATTCATCCGTGGACAAAGTTGAGCTGATGGAGACTGTCCTGAGAGATTCTTCATTCCCGATATTAACGATTTAGAGTTCATCATTCGTGGAGTTGGTGCCGTACTACAGCAGTCATGAAGTATCCAACACATCTTCCTGTGGATCTTCGTTGTTGTAGCATTCCATTGGGCGAAGAGAATGGGTAACAGTCTCCCCTATTAATTGCTAAAAGCGGCGATACACGGTCTTCCATTTCTGATCATGACTCGCCACAAAAGTTCGCTCTCTCTTAGTGTGAACATGGGTTGCAGCTTCACCATACGAAGAAGGATTCTCTGTCAGCGAAGACATATCGTGGGGCTTATCCCTCAATCATGAAAGTCGGTCCTCCTCCTGGATTGATGCCCATGTGGGGAGTGGGATGCAATGAACTTTGTCTGATTCTTCGCATGGAGCTTCTCTTGGTTCAAACAATTCCACTCCACATATTGGTGCGTAAGGAGACAATGATGCAGGAATACGAATGACTTATTTATTCAGCATAGTCTTCAGGCATTGGTGATATGTCGAGGGGATGATCCTACTGTCATGAATCCATGGTCTCCCTAGTATCATATGGTAGTCCGGCTCATTTTATATGACTTCTAATTCCACCTTTGATTGGACGAGCCCTACAGATAAATTCAGATTGACATACCCGTACGTGTTGGTTTGGTTTCCTTCAAAGTATGTCATCGTGGTAGGCTATCTCACGATATTTCTTGGGCGAACCTTGGCCGTCCTGAGTGTAATAATCACATTCGAAGACGCTACCGTGTCGATGAGAGCCCTCTTGAACTCTGAATCCTTGATGCGTGTAGTAACGTGTAGGGCCCGGTTATGACCTTCTTCTGCCATCATGTATTCTTTTATAATTGTAACATTATTTACAGACATCTCTGATGTTTTTGTGGCTTCTGTACGCAAAGGAGTTAAATGCACGTCCAGGGTTATCTGGTTGATTGCAGCAAACATCTCTGCCCGCTGATTCTTCGAGAGGTGTAAAAGTTCACATAAACTTTCCACTAGAGAAGCCGCTTCCTGATCCAACGACCTTTGGTTCATAGTGAAACTATTGGCTTAGATCGTTGCGAGGATCAGTCCCCAGTGTAGAAATCTTCGTGACAGGAGAACCGCTTATATCTGATGTCATCTTGATGAGGAGATCGAGTATGTCGTTTATTATTTCTTTGATCCGGTACATGTTCTTCGTGTGAATATCCTGCACCCGTGATAACTCGATTAACGTTGGGATTCTTCCGGTTACGCCATCAGATATACTATTGGAAAGAGGGGTATATTCATTGGAGGAACTTCGACCGGAATTTGAAATTTTTGGGGGAGTCCTAAGGACAACCATTTTGAAATCATCCAAATAGGATTGGGTATTGAAGAAATTGACTTCACAACTGAGAGATTAATCTCCCACTGTAGTCGCCAATTGTTTGTGGGTGAAAACTATTTCTACTGGTTTAGGTAATTTTGGGTGTGTGGATGAAAAATGAATCTAAAACCTAAAAAAATTCACTGCATGGGAATGCTTTTGATTCGTGAGGTCAATCTATAGAATTCTGGCCTAAACCAAGAAATAGCCATTCCAGACTTGCTTCAGTCACAAATTGAAGGAGATGGGGTTGATCTTAGGGAGGGAAGCGAAGAAGGTGTTGATATTGTGAAGGTATTGGATGTTTATGACTTGTATCAGAATGGTGATTTCTGGATACTGATGACAACACTTGGTTTTTTCTGTGTTGTTTGGAATTAGGCAAAGATCCTATTTATACAAGTCATTGAGCGCAAACCCTCATCTCGTAAGAAGTGAAGGAAGTTGAGTGATGGAGTAGTGGGGTCGTGTGGGTGATTGCACGATCACGTCTTAGCACACTTCTCTCATCATCTTAACTGCCCATACCTCCTGACACGTTCTTGTGATGGGGCATTGCACGCTGCACGCTGTAAGCTTCCAGACCAAGACCCCAGTAAGTATCCCCCAGTTTGTGACATGCTTGATGTCTCGAATGATTGGATCGTGGGACCCACTGGAAGTAGCATACGGTGCTAGATTAAATAACTGAGTTATTTAGGAAATCGATATTCATGAAACATCGTATATAATTTATGCATGTAATGCATCGTATACAATCAATATGTATGAAGCATCGCTTAATGTAGTAAGTCGCGGATTAAGCGTCTTAAAATAGTTGTATGCCCAACCATCTTCGGGTGATTATTTGGAGGCCGCATGGCGGGCCATACCTTGGCCGATCACTCATTGTGGTAGAGTGACGGGCGGTGATCACCAAGGTACCTCATTGGCCGTTTAACTCTTAGCCTAGGATGCTTGACCCAGCTTGCAAAGTTGGACGAACGATATGATCTACGGAACATATTTGCGACAGTTGATGATTTTTAGGGTTTTAAAGAGGTGCTCAAGCATCACTCTCCAGCTTGACCGAAATCAAGCATGGACAATGTTTTTGGTGGGACCGACCTGGCATACGTGTAGACGTCATGCCGATGTACATGTACATACCATTCTATCTCACGGAGGTATGATTTAGGCCACTCAATTTTTCTGGCAAAGATGAGCGGTCGTGATCGTTTTGCGGTAGAAATCAGTTACCGCAAAGGTTTTAGAGGCCGCACGACATGCCTCCTTTGAGCGTGCGTTCTGAAGTTCCTGTTCATGGTTGGCCTATGACGGTCGGTCACAAACATATGTGGGCCCACGGTGATCATGTTGATGCTCTCTAGACCCCTTAGTCTATATCTACACCCTCCATCCAAGCTGGTGAAGATGGATGGTCGTGATCGAACTACGACACATATTCCATGCCGCAAACCCTAATTAGGGTTTTGAAACATTCACGTACACGCAACTCGGGCCAAACGAATTGTCAAGATGTGATTCTCCTTTGAGGAGGACGATTATGTGGGGCCCACATTGGGCTAGTGGTGAACATGTGTGCACCTTCCTGATGGTCCTAAGTTCGATCTAAGCCATCCAACCATGCCGGCGAAGTTGGATGGTTGTGATCAATTTAAGACACTAATAGAATTCCGCGACCCTTTAAAGCATCACGCCATCCATGTTTTGAGCAAACGATTATTTCTCTATGGATTTGTCGTGAGAAAACCGATCGGGCAGGGATATAGTGGGCCCGCCAATGTGCGTGTTGGCGCCTCTTCCATCTTTCATGGTACGATCTAAGCCATCCAATCAGTCTAGTGAAGTTGGACGGTCACGATCATTTTGAGACTGTCTTAAGCTGTCTTGCTCACTCGAGTTTCTTCCAAAGCAGCGCGGCCACCCTACTTTAGGGCTGGAATTTTGGCATGCTAGGAAGTAAATTGTAATGTCCGACCAGCTAGGGAATAAATAGGCCCGCTGTTGATCATAAAGGTGATAGCCTGCTCCTGCTAGGGTTCGTCTAGGCTGGTTAAATCATGCGGTCAACTTGCGTGGCCGTGATCGTTTCTGAGACTGATATGGACATTCCAGATTTCCCTTAGGAAATTAAATATGCTCAATCGGGCTAATATAACACACCGAGAGATGTAGCATGTACGGGTATTTCGTGCATGTCTCACCATTGACACTTGGAGATTCGTGTTACTCTGCTAAGATCAATGCTTAGTCGTCATGCCGCACCAATAATGAGAGTTCTGCGGGAACAACACATGAAATACTAGGCAAATCATACATTATAAATAATGCTAAAAATTCACAGGGTAACAGAGAGATGTAACTTGTACGGGTATTTCGTGCATGTATCACCATTGACACATGGAGATTCGTGTTACTCTGCTAAGAGCAACGCTCAGTCGTCATGCCACACCAATAATGAGAGTTCTGCGGGAACAACACAGTAAATACTAGGCAAATCATGCATTATAAATAATGCTAAAAATTCACAGGGTTTTTGGGATTGTTGCTACATGCTCCATCATGGATGAATTTTGTGTATTTAATTCACAGAATATTTGGGATTGTTGCTACATGCTCCATTTTAGGTGAATCTAAAAAAGCGAAGAGGTACTCATCACTCATCAAACAGCTTAATCCTCTACAGGATGTTAGCGGATTAAATTTGGCTTTACAATTTTAGCCCTGAACTAAAATCCACCATCAACACTAATATCTCGCTTAATTAATAAATTTGATGGTCCCAACAACATTAATTTATAGAGTTTTTACTATAGAATTACTATCCACCAAACTAAAAATTAACAACTAAAACTATGTAACTAAAAATTTCTATTAATCAAAATTATAATATTATTATCATCTACAGATCTCACATGGTTTTAAAAACTAATTTCAAGGAATTTAATAAAAGAGTAATATATTTTACAAACAAACTAAGATAAATAGATTTAAGTAATCTCAAAAGTAACATAATTTAAACTCTAAATACTAAAGCATTAAACCCGATCAACCTCACATACTAAAAACAAATATAAAATGTTCAACATTGCAAACCTTGATAACTCATGGAAGTAACTAAGAACATCGAGGTCGATTTATTAAATTCTATGGTAGACAAATCAAAAGTGCTAATAATAATCTTTCCCATTAATTCAAAATATTTAATCACAAACCTTAAACAAAATAAATTCTTAACTACTAATTAAATAATTGATATTATCTAAAAACTACTAATTAACCAACATGATACCTAGACACCTGGTACTTTGGGAATTGGCTCCCACTTGGTGAGGCGGAGCTTCGCCCGCACCCATCCCAGAAAGGGTTCCAATTAATAACTGTAGTGCATAATGAAATCATCAATCCTAATTTAGTATATAAGCAGTTGGAACTAAATTCATCAATTACATATTGTTTAAAGTTTTCGAGATTAATAAATCCTCTAAAAGAAAATACTTTTGGAAAATCATATAAATTTTTGAAATCAATAAGTAGTTCATGACATTACCAACTTCAGTACTCTAAAAATAATCGGTGAGGATAGATTTGAAGTCATTTAATTCAATAGCACTACAACGAAAGTTTGTCTTGCTAGATTTTATAATATTCATTTCCTACTTAATCCATATTTCCAACTTAAAAGTAAAGAAGCAAAGTCATAATAAAATTCTGTCCCAAAACTCAAATAATGGCTTCCAGTTCAGCCAAATATTGTTCGTACTTCACCCGCTATACACTCCCCACCTACCTTACAACCATATCATATACTTGTGTTAAGAATCAACCCACCAACTCAACTGATCCTCCAGGTTCCAACTTCATATAGTTAAAGAAAAAGAAGTACTAAAAAGAAAATATAATGAAAACTCATGTACCTACGTCAAGAATCAAGAAACCAACTCAACTCACTGTACGTAGTTAAATGAAAAGTCACACTCGTTGTATAGTTGCATCAATTCCTGATATTAATAATATATTGAAAAAATGATATTAATATGAAATCAATTGCCAACTCTAAAAAGTGTAAAGCATATGTAGTGTTTCCTGCCGAATAAAGATATATCAGTGCTTCAACTTCTTGTAGTTAAATGAAAAATCACACCCACTATATTGTATGAATCAATATATGATATTATAGACGCTAAAAAAAACATGATATTAATATGAATAGATTGGCAACTTTAAATAGTACAAAGCATATGAAGTGCTTCCCATTGAAGAAGATGTAATCAAGGAAATGCATTTATATGTCTATCTTTACAAATCATATATATATACTTGCGTTAAGAATCAAGCATACAACTCAACTTGGATAATAGCACCTATACATGAAAATATAATTGTATCAATACCTGATATTACTGTCACAAAAAAAAGGTATATAAAATCAATTGTCAACTCTAAAATCTGCAAAGCATATGAAGTGCTTCCTGTCAAAGAATAAGAATCAAGGAAATGCGTTGATATATCTTTATTCGGAAATCATATACTTGCGTTAAGAATCATATAGTTGTATTAATAGTTACAATGGAGATACCAAAAACAAACATGATATTCATATAAAATAGGTTGTAAACCCTAGAAAATGCAAAGCATATGAAGCATTTCCCGTCGTAAAAGTCGTAATCAAGGAAGTGCACTGATATATCTTTTCTCAGAAAACATATACTTGAGTTCAGATTTAAACGGCCAACTCCCTATAATTAAACTATGGTTTATATGCAATTTTTTATTTAAGGAAAAGGCTTTGTATCCCAGTATTTTAACCCGAAATTATTAAGAGAGAGAGAGAGAGCAGGGACCTACTTCCCCACTCATCAATACTGATGATAGAAAGGATAAATTCCAAAATTATTGGGCATCAACGTAACATTGTTGTTTCTTGTAACAATTTTATGCAAAAAAAAAAAAAAAAAAGGATAATTGGATAATAAGATATTTAACATGCGAATTTCTAACCAAAGAAGATTTTGAAGTCTGAGGAGAATTTTGGTCGTTTTGAGCTGCCCCGGCCAATGGAAGGAGGGTAAGATCCTTGTATTATTCCCTTAATGGATTTTTTTTTATCTCCTATGATTATTCTGTGGAAGTTCAATTTAAAATTATTATTTTCCCAAGCATAGAGTATATAGTTTTGAATGTTATCCCTACCTTGAAATGTTTATAAAACATTTTTGTTGCATGGAATCACTTAACTTAACAGCGAAAAGCTCCCATAGGGTTTGTTTCGCAAAAATTGCATTATACGTTGAGTATCTAATAATTATTATAAGATGACTCCATGTATTATATGTGAGAGTTGACTTTGGAAAATAGTTACTCAATTTCAATTGTTTAGATGAATAACTATACTTGATTGCATTGAGTTATGAATACCCATTCAATGAATTATAGGATGAGATAGCGCACCCAACCATACATGTCTTTTGAATTACACGAAAAGTACGTACTTTTAAAAGTTCTTTACTACAAATAATATGTTTACATAGTTAGTACCCGTTCCACATTTGTTGTTTTTTTGGTTAATTATTTCTTAATTAAGTTTTACTTTCTTCATATATTAGTGTTTCCTAAGTTAGTGCAACTTAATTTATTATCAAATGATGAATTGTATATGTACTCATTACTGTTGAACGTTGAATTGCATTTGTAGTCGTAAAAAGTTGGAAGAAAAACAATGCCTTAAATTACAGCTCAGCTAGTGCTTACTCCCAAGTACGTACAAAAAAATTCATTGTATCCGTTTGTTTATGGGTAAAAACTACTTCTGTTAGTTTTGGTAATTTTGGGTGTGTGAATGAGAAATGAATCTAAACCCTAAACAAATGCACTGCACGTGAGTACTTTTGATTCGAGAGACCAATTTATACAATTCTGGCCTAAACTAAGAAATGGCCGTTCCAGACTTGCTTCAGTCACAAAGTGAAGGAGACGGGGTTGATCTTAGGGAGGGAAGCGAAGAAGGTATTGAGATTGTGAAGGTGTAGGCTGTTTATGACTTGTATCAGAATACCGAACTGACTTGCAATAATATAAGAAATCAGCTCTGGGTGTTTGAATACGTTGTATCAACACTTGGTTTCTCTTTGTCTTGTCTGGTTGGAAATAGGGAGGAGAACCTATTTATAACAGTCATTAAGCCTAACCCTCGTATCTCTTGGGAAGCATATGAAGTGGAGTGATGGAGTGGTGGAGTCGTGTGTTAGTGCCACACGATCATTCTTGCCCACTTTTCCCGTCATCACTAACCGTCCATGACTTCCTGACAAGTTTTTGTGATGGCGTGTTGCGCGCTGCACGCTGTAAACCGCCAGACCAATACCCAAGTATGTATCCCCAGTTTGTGACATGATTGATGTCTCGAGTGTGTGAATTGTGGGACCCACAGAAAGGAGCATGTAATGCTAGATTATTGAGTTATTTAGGAAGTCGACATTTATGAAATATAGTGTGCATTCAATGCAGGAAATGCATAGAATATATTAAACATGTATGAAGCATCATTGTTGAGCATCATGTCCAGCCTACTTCATGTGATGGTTTGGAGGCTGCGCAAGCAAGTCCTCCCTTGGCCGACCACATGGTGTGGTAGAGTGGTAGATGGTAATCACCTCGACACGTCATTCACCAGTTAACTCCTGACTAAGGTTGTATAACCAAGAAGGTGAAATTGAATGGACGAGATGATCTTTGAAACACTCATCTGCGATCGTTAGTGGAATTAGGTTTTTTGAAGAGGTGCACAAGCATCACTCTTCAGCTTGGTCGAATCCAATCATGGGAAATATTTTGGCAAGGCCGATCGGGCATGCGTGTAGACGGCACGCCGATGTAGGCGTCTGTACCTCACTGTCCCATGGAGATGCGATCTAATCCACTCAATTTTTCCGGCAAAGTTGAGTGGTCGAGATCATGCGTGTAGGCGTCTGTACCTCACTGTCCCATGGAGATGCGATCTAAGCCACTCAATTTTTCCGGCAAAGTTGAGTGGTCGACATCAATTTGCAATAGAAAAACGCACGACGATGCTTACTTTGGGCGCACGAATCGAGACACCTAGCCACGATCATCCTTGACCGATTGGTCACACGTGTATACGGGTCTAAGGTGATTGTGTTGACATGCTTTGGACCATTTGAATCTACATCTTCACCCTCCATCTAAGCCTGTGAAGATGGATGGTTGTGACTGATTTTATGCAGAAATCCCGTGCCGCAAAGGATTCCTAAAGGGGCGTGGTATGCCACCTTCAGGGCGCGCGGACCGAGATATCCAAACATGGTTTGTCTTGGTCGGTCGGATATGGAGATAGATGGTACACATTGATCATGTTGATACTCTCTGGACCTGCTTAGTCTGTTCCTAGACCCTTCATCCAAGCTGGCGAAAATAGACGCTCGCGATCAATTTGCGACATATGCATGTCACAAACCCTAATTAGGGTTTCCGGCCAGTTGCATGCATGCTAGTTTGGCCGACCAAAATTGCACCCTATGCTCATCATCTGGAGAGGTCGACCGTGTGGGACCCATATTTGACCGACGGTGAACACGCCAATACCTGCCTGATGGCTATGGGTCTGATCTAAGCCATCCAAACATGACGGTGAAGTTGGATGGTCTTGATTGATTTAATACCCTCAGCGACCCTTAAAGCATTACGTCGGCCAAACTTTGGGCGAACGTTTTCACCTCCCTGGCTAGGTCGTGAGATGGTATGCAGGTAGAAAGGGGGCCCGCCAGTGTATACCATGGTACTTGTCCGACCTGGCTTAAAGCAATCCACGTCGTCCAACCGTGTCGGGGAAGTTGGACGATTGTGGCTGTTTTGAGACCGCCATTAGGGGTCTTTGCTCGTACGAGCTTCCAAGCTTCTTCATAACCATCCTTTTCAGGCTGGCGTTTGGTGGATTTTGGGATGCATGATATGCATTCGACCATCAAAGGAAAAAATGGGCCCGCTGGTGGTCATTGCGGTGATAGCCTTCTCCTGCTAGGGTTCATCTAGGATAGTTAAATTGTGCGGCCAACTTGCGTGGTCGTGATTGTTTCTAAGACTGATATGGACAGTTTAGATTCAAATATGCTCGATCGGGCTAGTATAACACACCGAGAGATGATTTTCTTTGTCAGAGAATGATGTAGCCTATACGGGTATTTCGTGCATGACACACTGTTGATACTTGGATATTCATGTTACTCTGCTGAGAGTAACAATCAGTCATCATGACACACCAATAATTAGAGTTCTGCTGAGAACAACTCAGGAAATACAAGGCGATTTTATGCATTAATTAATAATGCTAAAATTCACAAAATACTTGGGGATTGTTGCTACATGCTCCATTCTAGGTGAATTAATAAAGCATAGAAGCATTCATCACTTATCAAATAGCCTTATCCTTTGTAGAATATCGGCACAAAAATTGGTTTTACAACTTTAGCCCTGAACTAAAATCCACCATCAACATTAAGTCCCCTGCCTAGCATGCAATGGTTACACTATTGTGGGTTAGGCATTAGATGGTGATAAACAAAGATAAAACTTTCGAGACAAAGTTTAGATGTTACCAGGAGAGACAGGTCATCCAGTCCTTGGAACATGTCACATTCAAGAGGCGTCCCGGCGAGCATTCCCCTAGCATGATATCGATCTTTCCTGCTTCGGTCGAGAGTCTTGCCTGATTCGATCGACCTTGATATGCCTGCTTCGGTCGATCGTGGGACTTGATGTGAGCATGCTTTCTTCGAACATGAGTAGATGTGCATGCTTCGATCAAACACGGGTCCACCGTGTACATGTTTCAGACGTCGGACCTATCATGTGCCTTCTTTGCCCGTACGGTTGATGTTCTTGCTTGAGCGTCATCCTTGCTACTTCGACCAAACACCGACCCTGCTATCTTGACCAAACACTAGCCTTGCTTCCTTAACCTTGCTGCCTGCTTCGCAAAATCGTGGGACCCACTGCGTGCTTGCTTTGCTCAAAAATGAACCTTGTATGCTCAAATATGTATGTGGGTCCTGCAGAGAGCGTTGAAGCATCTTCTGGATCGAGTAGGTCCCAGAGAGTGTTGAAGCAGCTTCTGGAGCGAACAAGTCCCGGAGAGTGTTGAAGAAGCTTCTAGAGTGAGCAGGTCCCGGAGAGTGTTGAAGAAGCTTCTAGAACGAGCAGGTCTCGGAGAGCGTTTAAGTGTTGAAGCGACTTCTTCTGGAGAGAACATTGAAGTGGCTTGGAGGGAGCGTTTGAAGCGGATTCTGCTGGAGGGAGCGTTGAAGCTCCCTTTTCTTCCTGAGAGAGCTGAAATTCCTTCTTCTGGAGAGAACATTGAAGCGGCTTGGAGGGAGCGTTTGAAGCGGCTTCTGCTGGAGTTTGGTTTCCCCTTGCAAATTATATGCTTCTTTATTGACCATCTTTATTGTGTTGAAGAAGTCCTTGAATGACGGCGAAGGAATTTCATGTTGAGCCTCAGTCCCCAAGCGTGATTTATATGGTTATATCTTGTATGTTCGGTGAGTTTTCCATAATAAAGATATCTCCATCTCTCCTCCGTGACTCTATTACTTCTCTGTGGGAAAATAAAAAATGCAGAAGTTCGGATTACCCCTGTCTTTAGTGGTTGTTGTTATGGTGATTGGGTACTAGTATCAACAAACAAACAACGGTTCTTAGCTGCAGCTGTGATCAGAAGAGACTGGCAGGAAAAGGCGTGATAGGAACTTCCACGAACTTGGCACTCTTCATACAATGGTAGATATCGTCTCGTTATTAGAGGGATAAGCTGGAACCGATGGATTTCTTGATCTTTCTTCATGGAATAGAGAAGAGAGAGACAGTCCCCTTCCCGCGAGTATCCAGAGCTCTCAACTTGATAGATGTTGTCACACTAGGTTCACGATGCCGTCTTTACGTCTGCTATCTTGAGTATATCCTCATCTTTGGCCTTCTTGGAATCATAATTATGGCGTGCTTGTATCTCTCTAAATTCACCATCTTTGAGATGGGCAATGATAAGCAGTCCCCAGTCATATTCCTTTGGTAACGCAACTACTTCTTCTACGGGAGACAGATTCTGAAAGAGTCTCTCATTGACGTAGTTACCATCGATCCAGTTATGGAATATCTTGGACGTTGTTTCACCATTGTGGCAGTCATGAATAAGGTACTAGAGTCCGGAGTTGGTGATTTTGGACATGTAGGATGTTGTATCTCGGTGTTCTTCCTCTTGCTGCTTCAGCGAAACTGCTTACAGAAGGCTGAAGCTTGCGTTGCCTGTTGGTGAGATGTATGTTTCCACGAACATCATGAGGCTCTTTATGACGGGAAGGCTTGTTCTTTATAGCAGGGCAAGTTCTATTGCAACCTGAGCGTTTAGCAGCTTCATGGAGTTCAGAGGGTGTCTGAAATCACAAGCTCTTCGATAAAGCACGATTGACAGGTACCATCCAATTGATGCACAATTACACCACTCGTTGTTCAGTCACGTTTAGATTGTGACCCTTCAGTGTCTGAGTTCGGGACCTCTTGACATAATCATTTGGATGTTCGTTGTTTCGCTGAAGCATTCCTCTAAAGTCTAACAGAGTGATTCACCCAAGCTGCGGATTCTTTCTCGACATGATGATGCGGACATCGCTATCTTCTTGAGGATGCTCCCTTGAGGTGTTGGCTCTAGTAGATCTAAAGATGTCCTGGGCTCGATCTTCGTCTGGGATGACATAATAGGCAAACCCTTCATGATGATTTGGAGATGACAATATTCTTTGAATCTTCCAAAACGCTTCCTGTTGTAGTGCGGTCCAGACAAAACTTTCTCCTTTCTTTTCCATGAAGATTTGGAGTTTATTCACAGTTCGCGGAGGGGGAATCGTGAGGATATCTTGGGTCTTGGATGGGTCCACTTTTATTTCCTCAGCAGTTACCTTTTGAACACTTGCCGTAGGACTCCTATGTGATCTGCCCGATCTTTCGATTTGACTATTATATCACCCACATAGTCTTCGAATTGCTGATGCATCATGTCGTGGAAGATTTTCTTCATAGCGCGTTGATACGTTACACTGGCATTCTTCAAACCAAGTGGCATTACAGTATAATAAAAATTTCCGAGAGGGGTTCGAAAGACTTTCTTACTTGCGTCATGCTCGTACACCCGTATCTGATTGTACCCGATATATCCATCCACGAAGGAGAACATGTCGTGTCTGCTGGTGGAATCTACTAACATGTCGATGTTAGGTAGAGGAAAATCATCTTTTGGGAAGCATCTGTTAAAGTCTCTGAAATCTACGCAGTACCTGATCTGTTCGTTTTTATTTTTACTGGAACTACATTATCCAACCAGGTCGGATAATGGACAGGATTAACAAAGCCGACAGCTAGAAGATTCTTAATCTCAGTCTTGATTCTCTCTTCTATCTCGTGCCTAAATTGCCTCGGAGATTGCTTGATCGGCTTGGATCCAGGTATGACATGTGGATGATGCGTGACCAATTATTCTTCTAGACCGGACATTTCTTCATACGTCCAAGCGAACATGTCTTGGTAACCTTTGAGAAGTTGTACGAGCTCCATGCGTTCATCCATGGACAAGGTTGAGCTGATGGAGATAGGCCTTTGAGATTCTTCATTCTCAATATTAGCGATTTCGAATTCATCGGTTGTGGAGCTGGTGCCATCCTGCAGCTCTAGTGGAGCATCTACACCACTTCCTGTGGCTCATCTTTGTTGTAGCATTCTATTGGGCGGATAGACTGGGTAATAGTATCCCCTGCTAATTTCTAATAGCGGCATCGGTAGAAGGTTTTCCCTTTCTGATCACGACTTGCCACAAAGGTTCGCTTCTTCTTAGTGTGAATGTGGGTCGCTGCTTTATCAGATGAAGAAGAATACCATGTATGCCAAGATGCATCGTGAGTCTTAGCCCTCAATGATGCGAGTTGGTCCTCCTCCTGAATTTACGCCCATGTGGGGAGTGGGATGCAATGAACTCTGTTTGATTCTTCCCGCGAAGCTTCTCTTGGTTCAAATTATTCCACTCCACATATTGGTGCATAAGGATACAACGATGCAGGGATAAAAATGGATTCCCTATTCAGAATAGTCTTCAGGTACTGGTAATATGTCGAAGGGAAAATCCTATTGTCATGAAGTCATGGCATCCCCAGTATCATATGGTAGTCTGAATCCTTTTCTATGACTTCTAATTTCACCTTTTACTGGACAAGCCATACGGATAAATTCATATTGACATACACGTACGTGTTGGTTTGGTTTCCTTCAAAGTCTGTCATCGTGGTAGGCTTCCACACGATCTTGTTCGGGCGAACCTTGGCCGTTATGAGTGTCTTGAGGGTAATCACATTCGAATACGCTCCTGTGTCGATGAGGGCCCTCTAGAACTTTGAATCCTTGATACGTACAGTAACGTGTAGGGCACGGTTGTGACCTTTTTCCGCCAACATGTCTTCTTATGTAAATATAACGTTATTCACAGACATATCCAGTGCTTTGGAGGTTTCTGGACGCAAAGAAGTTAACTGCACGTCCAAGACTATCTGGTTGATTGCAGCGAACGTCTTCGCCCGCTGATTCTTCGAGAGGTATAAAAGTTTGCATAAACTTTCCACTAGAGAAGCGGCTTCTTGGTCCACAGGCCTTTGGTTCATGGTGAAACTGTTGATTTGAGGAGGATCGTTGCGAGGATCAGTCCCCAATGCAGAAATCTTCGTGACAGGAGGACCGCTCATATCTGATGTCATATTGATGAGCAGATTGAGTATACCATTTAGTTTCTCCTTGATCAGGTCCATGTTCTTTGTGTGAATCTCCTGCACTCGTGCTAACTCGATCAATGTTGGAATTCTTCCAGCCGTGCCGTCAGACATACCGTTAGAAAGAGGAGCATCTTCTTTGGAGGAACTCCTATTTAACCCTGAAGTTGTTGGGGAAGTCCTAAGACCAACCATTTTGAAATCATCCAAATGGGATTGAGTATTGAAGAAATTGATATTCCAACCGAGATATTAATCTCCCATTGTGGTCGCCGATTATTTATGGGTAAAAACTACTTTTGTTGGTTTTGGTAATTTTGGGTGTGTGGATTAGAAATGAATCTAAACCCTAAACAAATGCACTGCACGGGAGTACTTTTGATTCGAGAGATCAATCTATACAATTCTGTCCTAAACCAAGAAATGGCCGTTCCAGACTTGCTTCGGTCACAAAGTGAAGGAGATGGGGTTGATATTATGGAGGGAAGCGAAGAAGGTGTTGATATTGTGAAGGTGTAGGCTGTTTATGACTTGTATCAGAATACCGAACTGACTTGCAATAATATAAGCAATCAGCTCTGGGTGTTTGAATACGTTGTATCAACACTTGGTTTATGTCTGTCTTTGTAGCGCCCCCTAAGCTAACAGCTGACTAACCCAAGAGATTAACTAAATATGGATGCACTAAAACTAAAATACTGAAATAATCAAGTAAGAAATCTGATATAAAACTTAACCAAAAAACTAACCCCGCTCAGAAGTATATATACAAGATCTTCTCTCAAATGATACATATATAATAGTCATTTGGTTTTTAAATAGAATATACAACATAATAAATATAACAGAAGTTAATCAATTAGCGAAGTCAACCCTTGAAGCTTTCGCTGCGCAACCCTGATCTGTTACAGAAACTAAAGTTGGAATAATTAACATTTAACCTTCTAAGTAATCATTGGAAAGATTTGGAAAACAATACATGTTTTTCCGAAAACATTAAACAGTGACTAAGTCACTGAAAATAATCATACATGTATATGGAACAAACTACTTCGTCAAACAATATACTAATATGGTTGTGAACCCCTAAATACCGGCAATTCACACCTATATATCTATGGATGCCACCAAGACCATGGTGACCAACTCTATTCAATAAAAGCTCTAGGTATAAAAGTGAAGGAGCGTATCCTATATACCACAAGTGCAAATTCTCATTTCCCATAATAATTCATGTTGACGACGAAACAATACAAGTCCTTTCCACATCGTGGAAAGATTCACAGAAATAACAGGATTATCATAATGCATTTTAAATAAAGTATGGAATGCAGAAACAGACAATACATGAGTTTATTAAGCATAAAATTTTATAAAAGCAACAATAATGATTACTAAAGAGTCAAATGCATTCCCACACCTTTTGATGACAAGCCACGCCTACCTCACAATCCACGATACACTGGTTCGTTCTTTGAATCGATCGTTGTTAATAGCTAAGTGTTAATCACACAAGTATTCTAAGAGTTTATCCAAAAGGCTCACACAAGGCTCATAACATAATTTCATATGATTTTCTAGTTATAAGTTTAGTGGACTATCTAATGGTTCTAAGCCCATTATGTTTCTACACCTTTCCATTCTCTTACTTTAGCATAGCTAGTCTTAAGCCCAAGTCAACTAGAACAGCCCATTAGCCTAAGTCCCAGTCCATTTGAGTCACTAACAGTCTTTAACGGTCAAAGGGTCAAGTAACAGTCAACGTCAATCAAATGGTCAACAGTCAGTGTCCAGGTCAAGTCAATGTCCATAGTCAATGGTCAACGAGTCAAGACTAATGACTCAGTGGGTCAAACCCGATTCAACCTGATTCGACTCAGTCAGATGGACTGATTCAGCTAGAGTCAGATACCTGACTAGGCTGAATGACACAAGGCCAAAACTCTTGCACAGGCAAGAGCCATTGCTCAGGCCAAAGGACACTAATGCACAATCATTGTGCAACTCCAGAACTCTTAACTCTATAACTCTAACTCAAGTTCCACTTCAAACTATACATTACATAAGTTCCTTCATTCATAAACAAACTTCAGAATTCAATTACAACACTAAACTGAGTTTACCTGCAATTACAGCTCTATGCAACACCTTTTCTACTAACTCTCATGACCTTCAACTCTTAACTTCAGTTCAACTTCCATCTATTCATTACATTAATTCAAATACAAAACAACTTTGAATTTTCATTTACAAACAACTTTGATTACCTGCTATTGCAGCTCTCACCCAAACTAAGATCAACTCAACTCACATAACAATCATCACCATCATTCTTAGCATTACAATGCTACTTACTTCAGCTCAACACACCACCAAGTTTCACTTAAGAATTAAATCCATTTCAGTGACAACTGCCAACTCCAAGAACTGCAACACATCTTCGCTACCAATTCAAATTATTTCAACGCTAAAACAATATGCAGCTCCACCAATAACTTCTACAGTTAACCAAACCAAACATTTCAACATTGTCAATTATATTATCTCGCAACCAACACTAACTGTAACTTCAGTTCCATTATCAAACACAAAATTCCTGCACCAGAAATTGTATCACAATTCTTCTCATTCACCACCAGTTACATCTTCTGACACAACTACATATCTTCATCTCAGTCCACCTGCACCTTTACACAACACTTATATATCTAAACTCATCTCCATTTCAACTACCCCTGCAACCACCAACATAACCTACCATCACCACCTCCAACCCATGTATTTAAATACCAAAACACCAACACCATCCCTCTTATACAATTACATTCACCCTGCATCTGCATCATTTATATCACTAGTTCTGCAATTGTAATTCAAACCCTAGAATCTCTAGTTACCATTGATCTTCAACTGAAATTCTAGAACGACCAGATACTCATTTCCACTAATTCATTACTATCTCAAATTCTCTGTAACCTAACTCATTCTCAAACTTAATTCCATTCATAATCACACAAACTTAGAAAATGAACTTAAACCAATTTAACTAATAAGAATATAATTACCACAAAATAGCTTCTCCTTCTGAAACTCTACATTACAAACTCACAAAATCCCAGCTCTTCAGTTCTTAAATTACACTTCTTCTCTGTAACCAAACCCCAAGTTGAAAACTCAATTCTTCTTCTTTGTTCTCAAAACACAAAACCCATCTCCATCTTTCTATTATCTTCAATTCTCTGAATATGCTTCAACTCCTAAACCGGTACCACCACCATCACCCTCAGATGAACCCTAAAATGATTCGTAATTCCCAATTAAAGTTCATAACATCCATTCAACTCTTCAATTCAACCAGACCCATCTTATAATTCCATATAAATCTTCTCAATCTTTGCCCAATTCGAACTCCAATACAACATGCAAAAACCCTAAGTTATCTTTCCCTCTCGATTCAACTTCAGAATAGCTTCACTTTATCAATTCGGTAATAACCCCTCAATTAATTATTAATTCCATCTTCAATCTCTCATAAATCTTCAACCAATTCCAAAACGCATAAACCCTAACTCTGATTCCTCAAAAATACCTTTTCTTATTATTCTGATTCACCCACTGGAATCAACAACATCACCAACAACCACTCAATGGACTTTATTTTAATCCCTAACTCTCAAAAACACTAATTCAATCTCTCAATTCGTTTACAGATGAAGAACGCAGGAGGAAGAAGAAGAAAAAAAGAAGAAAGAAGAAGAAGAAGAAGAAATGAATCCCTCTCGGGCGGTCTGGGAATAAGGCCGACCCAATCTTCTGAGTCATCCCCTTTCGTTGACACGTGTAGCTACAAGGATTACTATACAAAATTACTATTTTAACCTTCTTGCAATCTAAGTGATATATTCTTTGCCAGTGTCCGAATGACGCATGCGAGCAGTCCATTTCACGTAACTTTTCGAGATATATTCAACGGTACTAGTTTGGTATCTTGATCGTTGTTAGATTAATTCCTATTAATTAACGTTCGTGTTAAACCAATCGAGTTATTATCGGCTACTCAGTCGCTTGACCGGTCTAATAGCGTTGACGATCTTGCGGTTCCTTACATTCTCCCCACCTTATATCATTTTCGTCCTCGAAAATTGAACCATCCTTCTGGTCTTCATATACTCCCCACCTTATTGAATAATCTTATCTCTTGTCTAAGAACGAACAACATAAAACAAAGCACAAACCTATATGGCTCTACAGCTAAAATCTAAAGTTTGTAGCTCTAAGTTCAACTACACTGATTTAGATTCTATCAAATAGGGAAGTCTAAGTTTCTTACATGAATGAATCTCTATAATGGAA
The DNA here is from genome assembly GCA_023529315.1 of Papaver bracteatum. NCBI lineage: Eukaryota > Viridiplantae > Streptophyta > Magnoliopsida > Ranunculales > Papaveraceae > Papaver > Papaver bracteatum. The sequence goes on from JAJJWX010004825.1 coordinate 687,045, forward strand.
ACTACGACTTTTAGATTTGAATTTCTCTACACTAATTTATATGTCAATAATTTACTGGTTCTAAGTACTGTAAAGATATCCCATAATAAAGTTTCTCATTAAAATTTGGGATCTATTAGTTTACTAATAGAAGCAAGTCTCCCTTCAATGCCTAGTGATACAAGAATGCAGTTGCCCTATCTAGGTTCGCGACGCCTGACAGTGCCTACTACCTAACAAGTATCACCTGAACATATCAGAATTACCAACCTCACTATTCCCCAGTGCTGGATTAACTATGTGCAATCTTATTATGATTAACTAAGTGTTAATTTTATTTTATCAAGATTAATTAGTCTTTAACTTCTATCTTAACTGGTGCAAGTCTGATAAATTTACTTCGTAAAATATATAAATAGTTTACTTCATTTTAAATAATTTAATCATCAAATTATATTTTTATTTATCATTATTATCATTTATTTATTTTAGTGAAGTCGAATTTTAATTCCAAATGAAACTATATTATTATAACTAATTAATTTTTAAATTCATGAACTGTTTAAGAATAACTTAATGTTATAACCATTATCCAAATTTTAAAGTTATATTTATTTGTTTATTTCATTATGTGACTTGATATAAATAATTAACTGCTAACAATTTTTCACAGTTGTTTAGTATTAATATTTTATTATTATTATTACATTTATTTATTTTTAGTTCTCAGACTGATAAAATTTAATCGTAATTCAATCATAACTCCAAGTTTGATTTTATTGTCAATGTTGATCTATCTTTATTTCCTTACATTTATATTATTGTTAAGTAATCCTTATTTTGTACTATTAATTTAATAAAATTACATTTTTCTAATATAGTATTAACATATATAATTATTATCCAATGATATTTACAATAACTTCAAATTTTATAATAATTTGTATTAGATAGTATTATTATTTGTTTATCTTATCAAAGTTATTACCTTAATTATATAATCATTTTCATTATTCTTAAGTTAATAGTCCAGATGGTACACAAAGCTTTAATCTTCTAAATGTAACAATATATTCACGTAAAGATTTATATAATAGATTTTATTTATTCATATTGAATCTGTATATTATATTAATTATTGGCGTTGGTAATTTAATATGATTTAAATTTTTGAGTCTGCATAACATTTTTAACAAGTCTTAATTATCTTCAAATTTTGGTATTAATAATAAGTATCTTACTCATAGGAAAAATTATTCTACTTTAAGTTTAATTTTGTTCTAAGTATTCAAGTATTATAAATATCACTTCATGTGTATAATTTAGTAATTTAGTGAATCATTTATTGGACTAAACATAATCTAGGTGTAAGATCGTTCACATGTTTAATCTTTATTATGTGTCTTATATGACCTCACGTTCTTAATCCTACATAAGAAGTCTTATTTATCTATCTGGTTTAAAAACAAAATATAAAATTCTAATTTGTTATTAGTTCACTTCGCAAAACTTAATTGTAGATAAGCACTAATAATTTTCCATTACTATGTAAATGAGATTTTAATTTAAATTATGTTCTATTTATTACTAATTTAAATTCTAAAAGTTTAAGTTAGTCATACTAATTTTCCATTTCAAAAGATGATTGAATCTATTTATGAGGAAGGATCCTATCAATATAAGAATTTATTTTCTTTTAATTCTAATATTACACTAAGTATCCGAATGCTATTATTACTACTTCATATATATTAATTATTTACCGGATCGTTTGTTAGACTAAAGATAATTTCGGTACAAAATTACTAACAAGTTGAGTCTTTTTATTTTATACATTATTATATCCTTATCTTTTTACATCTAATACCTAATGTATTATATTAACTATCTAATTTAGGCGCAAAACATATATTTCTTATTTTTAATTAGTTTAAATTACACAATTTAATCGTAAATAAGTGTTATCAATTTTCCATAATTATCTAACCATAATTATTATTTTCTCGTTTTATGCTTTAATGAGGTTTTAGTTAATGCTAAATTCAGTATGATATTATTCGATAAATGCTAACATTACTTTATTAAATTATTATTTTTACTTTTATTATCATCTATAGTTACTATTATAATAATATTTTATTGTTAACATTGATGATTGAACTATTATTCTAACAATTCTTACAAACATTATTAAGTTCCAAGAATATTATTACCTTTTTATGTAATCATAAATTATTGATTTTATATATAAGTCAAGGTATACAATAAATTTTAATGTGATTTTTCAAGATTTATTAATAACGTTAATCTCACTATTTTTTATAATATTAGATTCTCTACGTGTTCATACTTTTAAATCATTTCTTCTCTAATCTTCATTAGATAAATTATTAGTGTACCCTACAATTTTTACTTCAATACCTACACAAACATTCAAACAAACAAATCAATCAAGTAAATAATTATTTTAATTTTTAATTAATAGTTTTTAGTGATTAAGATTTAACTCACAACCCAATCCAGTTCTAACTAATCTAGTTCACTAACTGGCACTGGCTAGCTATTTCTATTGTCTACCATATAAGATCTAATAGTGATCTCTGATACCAACTTTTGTAGCGCCCCCTAAGCTAACAGCTGACTAACCCAAGAGATTAACTAAATATAGAGGCACTAAAACTAAAATACTGAAATAATCAAGTAAGAAATCTGCTATAAAACTTAACCCAAAAACTAACCCCGCTCAGAAGTATATATACAAGATCTTCTCTCAAATGATACATATATAATAGTCATTTGGTTTTTAAATAAAATATACAACATAATAAATATAACAGAAGTTAATCAATTAGCGAAGTCAACCCTTGAAGCTTTCACTGCGCAACCCTGATCTGTTACAGAAACTGAAGTGGGAATAATTAACATTTAACCTTCTAAGTAATCATAGGAAAGATTTGGAAAACAATACATGTTTTTCCGAAAACATTAAACAATGACTAAGTCACTGAAAATAATCATACATGTATATGGAACAAACTACTTCGTCAAACAATATACTAGTATGGTTGTGAACCCCTAAATACCGGCAATTCACACCTATATAGCTATAGATGCCACCAAGACCATGGTGACCAACTCTATTCAATAAAATCTCTAGGTATAAAAGTGAAGGAGCGTATCCTATATACCACAAGTGGAAATTCTCATTTCCCATAACAATTCATGTTGACGACGAAACAATACAAGTCCTTTCCACATCGTGGAAAGATTCACAGAAATAATAGGATTATCATAGTGCATTTTAAAATAAAGTATGGAATGCAGAAACAGACAATGCCTGAGTTTATTAAGCATAAAATTTTATAAAAACAACAATAATGATTACTAAATAGTCAAATGCATTCCCACACCTTTTGATGACAAGCCACGCCTACCTCACGGTCCACGATCCACTGGTTCGTTCTTTGAATCGATCGTTGTTAATAGCTAACTGTTAATCACACAAGTATTCTAAAAGTTTAGCCAAACTCATAACATAATTTCATATGATTTTCTAGTTATAAGTTTAGTGGACTATCTAATGGTTCTAAGCTCATTATGTTTCTACACCTTTCCATTCTCTTACTTTAGCATAGCTAGTCTTAAGCCCAAGTCAACTAGACCAGCCCATTAGCCTAAGGCCCAGTCCATTTGAGTTACTAACAGTCTTTAACGGTCAAAGGGTCAAGTAACAGTCAACGTCAGTCAAAAGGTAAACAGTCAGTGTCCAGGTCAAGTCAATGTCCATGGTCAATGGTCAACGAGTCAAGACTAATGACTTAGTGGGTTAAACCTGATTCAACCTGATTCGACTCAGTCAGATGGACTAAGTCAGCTAGAGTCAGATACCTGACTAGGCTGAATGGCACAAGGCCAAAACTCTTGCACAGGCAAGAGCCATTGCTCAGGCCAAAGGACACTAATGCACAATCATTGTGCAACTCCAGAACTCTTAACTCTATAACTCTAACTCAAGTTCCACTTCAAACTATACATTACATCAGTTCCTTCATTCATAAACAAACTTCAGAATTCAATTACAACACTAAACTGAGTTTACCTGCAATTACAGCTCTATGCAATACCTTTTCTACTAACTCTCATGACCTGCAACTCTTAACTTCAGTTCAACTTCCATCTATTCATTACATCAATTCAAATACAAAACAACTTTGAATTTTCATTTACAAACAACAACTTTGATTACCTGCAATTGCAGCTCTCACCCAAACTCAGATCAACTCAACTCACATAACACTCATCACCATCATTCTTAGCATTACAATGCTACTTACTTCAGCTCAACACACCACCAAGTTTCACTTAAGAATTAAATCCATTTCTGTGACAACTGCCAACTCAAAGAACTGCAACACATCTTCACTGCCAATTCAAATTATTTCAACGCTAAAACAATATGCAGCTCCACCAATAACTTCTACAGTTCACCAAACCAAACATTTCAACATTGCCAATTATATTATCTCGCAACCAACACTAACTGTAACTTCAGTTCCATTATCAAACACAAACTTCCTGCACCAGAAATTGTATCACAATTCTTCTCATTCACTACCAGTTACATCTTCTGACATAACTACATATATTCATCTCAGTCCACCTGCACCTTTACACAACACTTATATATCTAAAGTCATCTCCATTTCAACTACCCCTGCAACCACCAGCATAACCTACCATCACCACCTCCAACCCATGTATTCAAATACCAAAACACCAACACCATCTCTCTTACACAATTACATTCACCCTGCATCTGCATCATTTATATCACTAGTCCTGCAATTGTAATTCAAACCCTAGAATCTCTAGCTACCATTGATCTACAACTGAAATTCTAGAACGACCAGATACTCATTTCCACTAATTCATTACTATCTCAAATTCTCTGTAACCTAACTCATTCTCAAACTTAATTCCATTCATAATCACACAAACTTAGAAAATGAACTTAAACCAATTTAACTAATAAGAATATAATTACCTCAAAATAGCTTCTCCTTCTGTAACTCTACATTACAAACTCACAAAATCCCAGCTCTTCAATTCTTAAATTATGCTTCTTATCTGTAACCAAACCCCAAGTTGAAAACTCAATTCTTCTTCTTTGTTCTCAAAACACAAAACCCATCTTCATCTTTATATTATCTTCAATTCTATGAATATGCTTCAACTCCTAAACTTGTACCACCACCATCACCCTCATATGAACCCTAGAATGATTCGTAATTCCCAATTAAAGTTCATAACATCCATTCAACTCTTCAATTCAACCAGACCCATCTTATAATTTCATATAAATCTTCTCAATCTTTGCCCAATTCGAACTCCAATACAATATGCAAAACCCCTAAGTTATCTTTCCCTTCACTTTATCAATTCGGTAATAACCCCTAAATTAATTCTTAATTCCATCTTCAATATCTCATAAATCTTCAACTAATTCCAAAACGCATAAACCCTAACTCTGATTCCTCAAAAATACCTTTTATTATTATTCCGATTCACCCAATGGAATCAAAAACATCACCAACAACCACTCAATGGACTTTATTTTAATCCCTAACTCTCAAAAACACTAATTCAATCTATCAATTCGTTTACAGATGAAGAACGCAGGAGGAAGAAGAAGAAAAAAAGAAAAAAGAAGAAAGAAGAAGAAGAAATGAATCCCTCTTGGGCGGTCTGGGAATAAGGCTGACCCAATCTTCTGAGTCATCCCCTTTCGCTGACACATGTAGCTACAAGTATTACTATCCAAAACTACTATTTTACCCTTCTTGCAATCTAAGTGATATCTTCTTTGCCCAGTATCCGAATGACGCGTGCGAGCAGTCCATTTCTCGTAACTTTTCGAGATCTATTCAACGGTACTAGTTTGGTATCTTGATCGTTGTTAGATTAATTCCTATTAATTAAAGTTCGTGTTAAACTAATCGAGTTATTATCGGCTATTTAGTCGCTTGACCGGTCTAATAGCGTTGACGATCTTGCGGTTCCTTACAGTCTTGTCCTGTTGGAAATAGGGAGGAGAACCTATTTATACAAGTCATTCAGCCTAACCCTCGTATCTCGTGGGAAGTAGAGGAAGTGGAGTGATGGAGTGGTGGAGTCATGTGTTAGTGCCACACGATTAGTCTTGCCCACTTCTCCCGTCATCACTAACCTCCATGACTTCCTGACACGTTCTTGTGATGGCGCGCTGCACGCTGTAAACCGCCAGACCAATACCCCAGTAGGTATCCCCCATTTTGTGACATGATTGATATCTCAAGTATGTGGATCGTGGGACCCACAAAAAGTAGCATGTAATGCTAGATTAAATAACTAAGTTATTTAGGAATTCGAAATTTATGAAATATCCTGTGCATTATATGTATGTAATGCATCGAATATATTCAGCATGTATGAAGCATCACTATTGAGCATCATGTACAACCTACTTCATGTGATGGTTTGGAGGCTGCGCAAGCAAGTCCTCCCTTGGCCGACCACATGGTGTGGTAGAGTGGCAGATGGTAATCACCACGATACCTCATTCACCAGTTAACTCCTGACTAAGGTTGTATATTAAAGCAGGTGAAGTAGAACGGACGAGATGATCTTTGAAACACTCATCTGCGACCGTTAATGGAATTAGGGTTTTGGAAGAGGTGTGCAAGCATCACTCTTCAGTTTGGTCGAATCCAAGCATGGGAGACGTTTTGGCAGGGCCGATCGGGCATGCGTGTAGACGACACACCGATGTAAGTGTATGTACCTCTTTGTCCCATGAAGATGCGATCTAAGCCACTCAATTTTTCCGACAAAGTTCAGGGGTCGAGATCAGTTTGCAATAGAAAACTGCGCGACCATGACTGATTTGGGCACACGAATCGAGACACCTAGCCACAGTCAGCCTTGACCGATTGGTCACACGTGTATACGGGTCCACGATGATTGTGTTTACATGCTTGGGGCCCTTTGAATCTACATATTCACCCTCTATCTATGCCTGCGAAGATGGATGGTTGTGACTGATTTTATACAAAAATCTTGTGCCACAAAGGATTCCCAAAGGGGCGTGGTATGCCACCTTCATGACACGTGAACCGAGGCATCCAGCCATGGTTTGTCTTGGTCGGCCGGACATGGATATAGATGGGTCCACATTAATCATGTTGATACTCTCTGAACCTGCTTAGTTTATTCCTGGACCCTTCATCCTAGATGGCGAAAACGGATGCTCGCGATCAATTTGCGACATATGCATGTCGCAAACCCTAATTAGGGTTTCCGTACGGTTGCATGCATGCTAGTTTGGCCGACCGAAATTGCACCCGATGCTCCTCATCTGGAAAGTTCGACCGTGTGGGACCCATATTGGACCGACGGTGAACACACCAATACCTGTCTGATGGCTATGGGTCAGACCTAAGCCATCCAAACATGCCGGTGAAGTTGGATGGTTGTGATTGATTTAAGACCCTTAGCGACCCTTAAAGCAATCCACGCCGTCCAACCGTGCCGGTGAAGTTGGACGGTCGTGGCTATTTTGAGACCGCTATTAGGGGTCTTTTCTCGTACGAGCTTCCAAGATACTTCATAACCATCCTTTTCAGGCTGGCGTTTGGTGGATTTTGGGATGCATGATATGTATTCGACCATCTAAGGAAAAAATGGGCCCGCTAGTGGTCATTGCGGTGATAGCCTGCTCCTGCTAGGGTCCGTCTAGGCTAGTTAAATCGTGCGGCCAACTTGCATGGTCGTGATTGTTTCTGAGACTGATATGGACAGTATAAATTCAAATATGCTCGATCGGGGTAGTATAACACACCGATAGATGATTCTCTTTGTCAGAGAATGGTGTAGCATGTACGGGTATTTCGTGCATGCCTCACTGTTGATACTTGGATATTCATGTTACTCTTATGAGAGTAACAATCAGTCATCATGACGCACCAACAATTAGAGTTCTGCTGAGAACAGCTCAGGAAATACAAGGTGATTTTATGCATTAATTAATAATGCTAAAATTCACAGAATACTTGGGGATTGTTGCTATATGCTCCATTCTAGGTGAATTAATTAAGCATAGAAGCATTCATCACTTATCAAATAGCCTTATCCTTTGCAGAATGTCGGCACAAAAATTGGTTTTAGAACTTTAGCCCTGAACTAAAATCCACCATCAACACCGTTACTAATTTAAAGCAAAAATTAACACCATAAAAGTGTTCGGCGTATTTTATTTGCATTTGTTTTTATAATTATGACCATCATTTGTTGTCTATTTTTCTTGTTTTATATTCCATTTTGTTTTGAGCATAATATGCTTTTCCAACGTTCAAAATGAGGCTAACCTACGTAATATTTTTAAATTTGTACATAAGTATAATAGGCATTTTTTCATTTCAACTTATTGAAAAAAAATGCTTATAAACCATGGAGATATATTTCTTGCATGGATGATCAACCTTACCCAAGTTCAACAAAACAACCTATCACGATTATATATTATTCTCTTCTTAGTAGAACTCGTGGTATTACTGGGTACCGGGTTATGCAGCGGGAACCTGGTTGATTACATCATAATACTATTTGACTGTAGATAATTGGATAATTTAATATTGTAAAAACCAACTAAAAGTTGATGTAATTCCTGGGGTGTATGAAGCGTAAATAAAACATCATTTATATCATAGAAAAAATAAACTAGCGTCCATTTTTATTTATTTTCTTGTACAATTTGATCTTAAAAAGATTAATTCTGTCATTCGGAAATGAGATATGCTAGAACTCACATTGTTAGAAAGTGCTTAGTTAATTATGGTGACGACAACAACCAATACCACTTTCCGAACATCATCATATATGAAATTTTTTCATTTTTTTAGGAAAAATCTAAACGATATGTCAATTTTTTCTATACAATCACACTCACCCTAATCTTCACACTATCATTATCTACACTGGACACAACGAAACCTTAGCGAACGATTGTATAGAATAATAATCCAACTGTCAATGTAATGGAGTATACCTTGTATAAAAATGTCATTTCTTTAAGCAGCATAATGGAAAATTCTAATTTATGGGAAGAAAATATTCATAAAAGTTGTGCTTATATAATTTTGCTTGTTCTTACCAAACTCAATTAGATCATCTAACTGTCAATGTAAAGGGAATTTAAGAACGAACAAATAGGACAAAGTGCAATTTCATTTGTCCCATATGAATCATATGATAAAGAACGAACTCATGGGCATACTACCAGAACAAATGCAATTTCATTCCTTACCGAATTGATGAGTTTGAGATGTTGACTGAGTTCAAATCTTTGGTAGTTTCTGGTGATCACCCATAGCTTTGTTAGTTTTTTTGTTTGATGGGTGGAAACACAAACATATTGAGATTCTCGTCAATATTGCCTAAGATATTTTTAGTATAAAAAAATCTCAATCATAATAACCTTTTTTTGTATTTTGAGCCGCAACACCATAATCAACAGAAAAAAATCTCAAACACGGTATCATGATCAATGAAAGTAATAATTGAATTGAGTAATAAAACCAACAACCCGTAATAAAAACCACCTGAAAGTATAAAACGTCGTAATTTAGAAAGGTCATAAACATATTTCTAACAAAAGAAGATTTGATTACCTTGAAGCAGACAAAAATTGAAAGAAAAAAGGGATTGTTTTGAGTTGCCCCGATACGATTGCAGTAAAACAACAACTTGAACAACTCTCATTACCCGTTTAGAACTAATTACAAAATAGTAAAAAGGAAAAGAAGAAAAGTAGCTCAGTGGATTGAATTCTTTTGTATCCTAGCAAAAGAAACAATAACCACCGATCAGAACAAGAAATTTTGCAAGCATATACGGAACAAATTTTTAAATAAAAAAGACATTTGTTCAAGTGTTCAAGAAATTCTAAAAACATTTTCCTTCTCTAATCTTTTTGCTTAGATTATTGGAATTAAATTTATATTTACCAAAAAAATAATTAAGAAGATAAAAAATATATTTATCCACGATTATTTTAGGAAAATATCTACAATATTATTATTTTAGGTAAATTGAAGAATATGAAATTAATACTCACCCGCTGAAGTCAATTTAGGTTTCTCAATCCACATATGCCAAACTACCTATAAATATATAGGTAGGTTAGTAAACCTGGTATTTTCCAAATATACTAAATGTTGCCTACCTCCTTTAGTTTAGCCCTGTAATGTGTTTTTTTTCTTCCCAAATGTTTCCTCTACTTTAAGCACTTCATAAATCAAAACTAATCTTAAAAAAATTAGTAATACATCAAAATTTGAAAACATAATTTAGAATTACAAAAAAGATCCTTGTTCTTGAGAACTCTTGTGGACAAAAGGTAATCTAGTGAACTTATCTGCCGATGTTATATCTGCCAATGTTAATATGTCGCCCACCGCTTCTCTCCCCATCCTGATAAGTAAACCCTAACTAAATCTTCAAAATCTAAAGTTACAAATTAACCAAAAACAACATAAACACAAAATAGTAAATCGAAAGCAAAGAGAATAGAGAGAAATTAAACTCACACCTGGTCGAGAATTTTGTTTTGCACACCTGTTAACAAATCAATAAAACAAACATAAAATAGAAAATCCAAAGAGAAAAGAATATTGAGAAATTAAACTCACAGCTGGTGGAGAATTTTTAATTGCGCACCTATTAACAAATCAATAAAACAGTGAGTCAAAATCACAAATCACAAATCATAAGAAAGAAAACAACCACGGAAACACTATATATTCCAACAAACCATAATCGAATATAAATTAAAAAAATTCGACTTGTTCTTCATGGAGAAGAGTATCTACAATTTTATAGAGAGGCTCCGAAAATGAAGTAGTCTCTTGATCGAATGCTTTTAAATAGAAGTATCATTGACAAAACCATAAATAAAACATTTTTATTTTGGATATAATATAAATCTATGTCTAAGAATATATAAAATTTCTACATATTTGATATGTATTTACATAATTTTAGCAAGTTAAAGCCATAAAAATCATGACGTTATTTACGGTAATATTTGTTTACCAATGAAACAAAACTCATTGTATATTTTTGAATAAATATTTATCTTTTAGATTTTTTAATAATAAATGCATAGATTTCTTACCTTAAAAATCATCCAAAAATATAGATGTCCGAAATTAATATATCCGTTTTCTTTATTTTCAGGATTATTTATAAAAATACATGAAATTATAAAAATGCCAATAAAATGCTTTATAAAAATACATAAAATTATAAAAGATTCAAAAAATATTAATTTATCCATAAATACGTTGAATTGATTTATTTTCTTATTGATAAATGTAAGAGTTAATATAGTATTTTTTTTTCTTCTGGATTTTCAATAATAACTATATGAAATTATAAAAGATTCCAAAAATATAAATTATTTTATTTTATTCCATAAATATGTTGAATTGATTTTATTTTTTTAATCATAAATGTCCGAAATTAATATAGTAGTTTTCTGTATTTTCACAATAAATACACGAAATTAATATAGCAATTTTTATAAATAATAAGGACCGTCCGTCCCATGTGTCCCAACAATCCACTCAATCTACACCGCACATTGTCAGATCAACGCATCATATCTAACGAAATTTCATCCGACGAATACGAATGGTTTCTCAATTAGCCAATGAGAGCGCGAGGTTACGCTCTCCAACCAATAGGAGAGAGGGTAAGCTCCACCAGTGCTATTTTTATTCTGGAGTGAGAGATGGTATTGAGTTTTTAGGTTGTTGATTTTGGCGTCAAATGAGAAATATTTGTGTTGCGTAGTAAATTTGTTTAACAGAAAATGTGTTGAATCTTGGGTGTCAGTACCTGATGAAGTTGAGTCGATGATTCGACTTATTGATTCTAAAGTTGGGTCACCAGTTAATTTAGGGGAATTAGTATTTAACCTTACGAAGAATATTATTTGTAGAGCTGCTTTTGGAACAACTTCAAACGAGGGTAAGGATGAGTTTGTTTCTATAATGCAAGAATTTTCTAAACTATTTGGTGCGCTTAATCTTGTTGCTTTTTTCCCTGGACTTGGATGGATCGATCCACAAGGATTATATAAACGACTCATTAAAGATCGACAATCTTTGGATCGGTTTATTGTTAGTATTATTATTTTTTACTCAAGTTTATTGTTAGTATTATTGATGAGCATGAAAATAAAATGATGCAAAAGTGGAATGAAAATGGTGATGGAACTTTAGGATTAAAAGCTAATACGGTTGATGACCTTCTTACGGCAAATAAGAACGCAACATCCATTAAACTTACTAGAGATAATATCAAAGCTATCATTATGGTGCGTAAACCTTATTTGTGCCAAATAATTAATTAATTTTTTATTTTTAAAAGGAGAACTAAATCAGCATTAACATTTCTTGAGGGGGTGGAAGAAGTTTACGATTTTGGCATGATTGTTGGGTTGGGAATAAGGAGTTAAAAAACAAATATGCAAGATTGTACAAGTTAAGCACTCAAAAGAATGTGATGGTGGCAGACATACTGGGGAGTAATATGATTATGCATTTCGTTAGAGATCTTAATCCGGCAGAAATGATCGACTTTCTTGAGTTATGTTTTGAGTTTATAAATGTTGCTTTAACTAAAGGGGTGGCTGATGGTATTGCGGGTGAGTATACGTCAAAGCTGGCGTATGAAAATATTATTGAGGATGCAGAGGTTGTGGATTTTGCAGGTCTTTTAGAAAACAAACTCATCCCACTAAAAGTTTTGCTTCTAACTTGGGCATCCCTGCATGAGGCGTTACCTACTAGATGTATTCTTAGAAGAAGAAGAGTGGAGATTCCTTCAACTAGGTGTGTTTTATGTAACGAGGAGGAGGGTTCGCGGTCTCTGAGTTCAGTTTTTCGAGAATGGAAAAATTATTGGAATCAACTCTTTTAACAATCCTAACAAGCTGGGTATCAGAAGACATGCATATATATATATGATTTGATGGTTATCTTAAATCAGACCAGCTATTGACCATATAACCAATACTATTGGAATCAAATTGCTAAAAAATTCACGCTATACCGTGAGATTTGTTTAGGATAAGGTCTAAAGGTTTACAAAAATTGGTATTTTTTTGTGAGCCAAATTTATTGAATGTGATTTTGAGCAGCATCTCTAATTGGGGAGTTTTCAAAAATTTATACTTCATTTTGACTTTGTAATAATGAGTTAACTTTAAAGTTTTTTTGTTGGTGGATATGCGTGTGTTGTTAGCTTGCTGCAGTTACAATTTTATTCCTTTTATTATAATACTTTGTTACTTTATTATGAGTTTTTGGGTTATTTTTACAACTTAATGATAGACGCATTTATGTGTCTAATTTGTCCTCAATGTTTTGTATTGTTAGTACTCATTTTTGTCCTTATTATGGTGTTTTGTCTGTTTGTAGGTATTTTTTGGAAATAAAGATTGTTGGAAAATTCGGCTCGAAAAGTTGCTCGGAACACCCTCGGAGGACATTTTCTATTCGAACTCCCACTTTGGATAAGGGGTAACCCAATTGCTAAGGGGCAACCCATTTCTATTCGCACCCCAGTTCAGGATAGGGGGCACCTCTTCTTCTCGGATTGAAAGATTTATTTTGGTGGGAATTTTTTTCATGCAAACTGCGGGATTTTTCTCAAATCAATTCTGTCAAGATTTTGTCTGAAATATGATGTAAGAATGAGCTGTCATGCCAAACAGGCTTGGTAATGACAAATTTTGCCCAAAAAGAAGAAGTTTCCGAACACAGAGAAATGGCAGAGATTATCGGGATTTATTTGCGATATATTTGGAAGTTGTCTTGTGGATACAACGAGTCTTGCTCTAACTAAATGAGAAACCAGCGTGTTGAATGGTGCTTGGGGTTGTTAGCAGACGTGTGTGGAATAATTAAACGCCAGAAAACGCGTGGGAATCACCAGCATGTTTATGCAGAGAAACAAAAGGAAATAATATACGTAAAATGGCAGGGAGTAAATGAGAATTATGCTGGAGTTAATGGCGAGATTTTGTGATGCGTTGGGTATAAAAATGGATCTATGGTCTTATAGAAAGGGACGGAGAGATTGGGAGAGAAAAAGAGCACCACAGAGCGAAAAATGAAATTTGCAAAGCTGCCATTTCTGCTGCTGCAATACTGAAGAACACGAAGAACGGACCTGCACCAGAAGTCGTTTTTGAATAGTGACATCGACTCATTCTGTGGGTCGCATTTTACAGGCAGACTTAAAAACGCAACAGCAACAGTGCGGCTCTTTGTAATGGTTTTTGCAACAGTTATAAGCGTTGCAAAGCCGGTTTTTATTATAATTCTCCCTTATTCATCATTTGTAACCCTTTGAGCATAAATGAAATCAACTTTTGAGCATGTTTCCAACATGATGAGCTAAACCCAACCCTGGGACGACGGAGGAAGCCGAAATTCAACATGGGTAAAATTATTTTATTCTTTTTATGACTTTTGCACTATTTTAAATTGATTTATGATTCGATAAAATTAGTTGTGATTCAATTAGATAGGTTATTCTTTGATTAGATAATTTATGCTTAGGGGATACAATTAATGTTTTGAGGATCAACTTTTGCAAAATAAGAGTCCATGTTTTTATTTGTTGAGCGATAATTGTTAAAAGAATTAATTTTTGAACCTTCTGTTGTGAGTTTGGCCGAATCCTGAGTCCCAGCACATCTCTTCATCCTGTGAAAATTTTTGTATATATTTTTATCTTATTTTAGTTTTATTAAATCTAAAATTCTTTGCTTTCACAAGTCTCACGAACCTTTTACTACTACAACATCATTGAAAATACCATCACTTTACATGGCTCCAAGCATTTGCAGAGTAAGTGCATTGGATGACCCATTTCTCAGCATCCATTGATTCAACCGATTGCTTCATTGGATCTTTCTGTTGGGAGTTGCAGATTTGGAGTGAGTGGTGCTTCAACACTGGATATACATTTTGGAATCCGATAACAAACCAAGCTTGCATTGCTGGTCGACAAAATCCCTTGTTGAGATAATAAAACATGCATTAATAAATATATGTTTTTCCAAAATGTCGCTGTTACTACTGAATTCGTGTTGCACACGTAGTTACTATATATAACAGGTTAATATTTGGTGCAAATTATATCCGAACTAACGTCCAAGGAGTTTGTGTCAAAAAAATGTCCAAGGAGTTACTTGGTTGTGATTCTTCAAATCCTCAGTATGAAATTTACGAAGAAATCACAATTATTGGTGTTAAGGTAATTTTCTTTGCTTTTTTTTTGAAGCAATTTTCTTTGCTTTTTCGTGTCTTACATAATTTTGTATGTATCTTTTATAGACATGTAACTTCAGTAAGCTCCTTGGGCGCCCAGGAAAAAAAATGGTCATTTATTGGCGCCTTTTTTTTGCTACGCGCTAGACCTAAGCTTACTGCGCTCCGGGTGCTCTCCTTTTACAACATAGATTCCAAGTTCCTAATGGACTTTGTTTGGGAAAAGATATCCAAACATTTAATGCGGCATTTGAGGTATGCAAGTGGCGACCAGTTCTTTCCACTAATAAAAGGTTCCAGCCTATTGAGATTCTGAGGTTGCAGCCAACCAGATTCCGATAGGCGCGGCTGCAGATTTCACGGAGAATCTTGAAGTATTTGTAATTGTTTATGCAACCTGAAATCCTGGTGTTTTCCTACATCGAGCAAAGGAAAATTATACGTCCGTGCCATTATGGCACGGGTTAAGCTCTAGTATAATAAATACTCCCTCCGTCACACTATTAGATGACCTAGTTCAAGTTTGCACAATTTTTAAGGCAATGAATGAAATTGAGTATTTTTTACAATTATACCTTTATGATAATAATTTGTAAAATTTAGAATTGATTTATCTCTCAAACTATACCATGGATTTTCGTAAACTTTGTATCATTGAAAAACATTTTAAAACACCTACATAATGAATATAAACATGGATATCAAATTATATATATTTCCTATACTACCGATAATCAATCAAAATGATAATTATAGAAATATCCCCTTGTTTAATAAAATAGGTCAACTAATAGTGAGACAAAATTTTAAACTAAGTAGGTCATCTAATAGTGGGACGGAGGGAGTATAACAGTGCATAAAACAATTTTTAACAAAACTAACCTTGTCTAGAAAGATAGAAATTCTCCCCACCAACCATCCAACTTGTCTTGTAAAATTCTAACAACACCCCAAATATGACAAGTATTGACACTAACAAACTTCAATACAACTACTAAAATAAAAGATGGACTCCGATTCACAAGGAGTTAAATTCTAGCTAAGAAGAATAATTCCTTAAACCACTTCATTCCCTTTCAGATAAATGAAACCTTCTAAAAGCCTCAAACATGAATTCTCATGCGATGGAATCATATGCCAGAGTAATATCTAGCTTGAGACCAATATTTTCACCTCTCCTCTTAATTTATGCTCAATCTCATCAGTAACTCAAAAGCAAGAAAAAAAATCATGTCATTTCGAATTGCGCTCAGTCTTAAATCTGATTGTCCCTTTATGAACGTGGATTTTGTGGGAAAGTTACGTTGAATGCTATTCTTTTTGGAGCTAATTTTACCTTCCACCATTAGATTTTTCATCATCGATCTATTTCAAGTGATGAGGTAGCACTGGTCTTGGAAGGTAGAAGTCTTCCACTGTTAGACTAGCTCTCAAGGAAATTATAACGAGATAAGTAAATAACCAAATTTGTTTATTATTATCTTTCGATAACCAAATAACCAAACTCAATAATTAAAATATTGATTGTTAAGGATAATATAACCACACAACCAAGTTATTGCTGCTACAACCAACTCTTGGTCGTTCTGACATGGTATTCTCTAACGGTTATATTTTACACATATATACATAACGCACGCTAACCTCATTTTAACTCACACCTTATCTACACCTCAAATAATCTCACACAAATTTCTTCTAATCTTTCACTAAACTTTTATAATCACACCTATACAACTCCAACTATAACATTGTGTCGAAAGGAGATGGTATCAAGTACACCACCAAATTTTTCGTTCAACAACCCGTATGGACAATACCTAAATACAATTACAGTAGATCTATTAAACAACCAAGTTCGTGAACCTAATTGTGTAAAAGAGTTCTTGGATGATCTTACATTATCCCCAGGTGACATCTTAACAAGAGCCTCTTTGTTCATTTTCAAGAAACTACAATGAAGCACAATGGAAAAAGAGTCACTATTTCTGCATAAGGGAGAAATCACACAATATGGATATTAGTGGTCAGAGCCGATGGATAAAAAAAAAATCGTGGAATATATACCCACGGCCAGTGAAGCATGATTATTCGTGCTTGAATACTCCCTGGTCGTGGAACAAGCATGCACAGGGGCCCACATTTGTTCGCAGCACGCATGCAAGTTGTACAAGGAGCGAGTGATCGCGGCCGGTTCTCTATGGATGGGTAAACAAACAGGTCATTCATGGGAGTTATGCCTATGAAACTTAAGCCAGGGTTTTAATCATAACCTAAGGCTAGGTTTTTGCATGCTACGACGAAAAGGGGGGGAAAACAGTATATATTCATGTAGGATTCATGGCTTGTCTTACTAAGCAATCCTAGAAATATCAATCGCTTTGGTATTAATCTTACTGGTGGAGTCAATCATGATATGTCTCGTAAAGAAATTTCATCTACAACGAGATTGTAGTTGCAGGAAATCCCACAACACACCCCATATAATATTATGATAATAATTTATAGATCTAAATCTATTTCATAACCAAAATAAAGATTAAAGTTCCAAAATTATAAAATAAGACACAAGATTTACGTGGTTCGATCAATGTGATCTACATCCACGGTATTAGGGTTCTTCACTATGATTATTGAATTTACATTTGGGTTACATAGAGACTCCATTAATGAGTATTTGGAGCTCTAGATTTAGTTTTAGGGGAAGAAGATGATAAAGAAAATAAAGTCTCTCCCTCTCTTACAAAAATCTGTATCTCCTCTACAAAAATGTCTATCCTCCCTTTCTCTCTCATGCCTTTCTCTTTATATATGTGTTTACATAGTGGATGACAACTCACAAGCAATGAATTACAGCTCATATTACCCTTCATTTTCGGATCCCCTGCTATGTTCTCTCAAGCTATCTTTATAATTTCGCAGACTCTACTACCTTCTCGCAAGCTCTGCTATATTCTCGCAAGCTAAGTAAATAATTGAATCTCGCACACCAATGAAATGTATTGTGCGATATTTGGATCCTAAATCTTGCCTCTTTTTCCTTGAATATTGCTTGAAGAGCGGTATTTAAGGAAAAATCCATTTTGTTGTAGTTGTTGGAGGAACGAGCGAAAGAATATTAGACTTGAAAAGCACGTACTTGGCTCTATTCTTTTGCGAAGTTCCGAAGCTATGCGAAATAAATAAGAAGTATCAACCCTTGAAGTATAAGAAGTATGAAGTATCCTTGAAGAAGTATAAGAAGTACTCAATCCTCGAAATATAAGAAGTATCCGTCCTTGAATGAGATTCATAAGTATTGCCTCTATTCATGCGAAATTATTACTCTATTTTTGGTGAGGATTCTTGCCGAGAAGATAAAGAACGTAAAATATTTTCTTGGTAATCCATAGTTGCGTCTGTTCTTTATCTATGAAGGTAAAATCGTTGAGAAAATGTTGAATGAGCAAGTTTTTTCTTCATTCTTATCTTGCCTCCGTCTCTTGTTTTGTGCTCATGCGATAGTATAATCTCTTCAAGTTGCTTTTAATTGTGCAAAATAACTGAGCGAAATTACCAATTTCTGTAAAATAATCATATTCTGAGAAATTTTGACACATTCTGTGAAATTCTGGCATACTCTGCAAAATTATGAATACTTCTGCGAAATTCTGAATACTGCTGCGAAATTCTGAATAATTTAAATTTAATATCGCTATGAAATTTCGAATAATTCTGCGAAATTCGAATCTCACTGTAAATTCTGAATAATACTTCTGAGAGATTCTGAATAATACTCCTGAGAGATTCTGAATAATACTTCGGAGAGATTCTGAATAGTACTTCTGAGAGATTCTGAATAATACTTACTTGTTATTTTCGCTGTCTCAAATTCATTTCCATGTATATATTCACAAAATTATTTGCTTACATATAATCATTTTCGCAATCTTATTTGCTTACTCATTTTCTTATGTCGTCTTATTTTGCCTTCCTAGTTAAAGATTTTATTTTGCCACCTCTTGTCATTGCGACAAAATCGCAGGATGTCTCTGCACTTTCATGCAGAAACCCATTGATCTTGCCTTAACTTTTATTTTGTTAATTTTTGTTGTGACAATATGACATGCCTAAATTTTCTTTCGAAACTAAAGCCCCATGACATTGCCGTCTTGCGACGAAATCGCAGGACGTCCTTACACTTTCATGCAACGACCCATTGATCTCGTATTATCTTCTCTTTTGTATTATTGCCTCTTCAGGATTGTCGCACAAATATGACAAGCCTTAATACTCCCGTGAGTAAAAAGCCTCATGACATTTGCGTCTTAAAACACTTATCATCTCCCTAATGGAGGGTGCCGCCCTTATCTTCCCCCTAGTTTCCCCTTCAAGGAGACGTACTTCTGCCATACAATACTATCTCCTCTCATCTGGTCTTGACAACAACCAGTTGTTTTCGCAGCCTCTTATCCCTTTTTCCTATATGGCTTAAGGTTACGAGACTGCACCCTAAGTGGGGTTTTCTTCGGGCCGAGTGCATCATAGTCAAGAATTTCCAAGAATGGCCAGGGTAGTTTCATACGCCCCGGGCACTCTTGGCTCAACAGTGTACCTCGGCGCCTTGATCATACTCTGCACTCCTTATGTGAGACCCCGTGTTTTCGGATCGTGATTTCCGTAACTAATTAAAATCGGTAAAACCCAACTCGTGTAGCGTTGGGTGCATATTCCTAATTTTGAGTATTTATAAATAAAAATTTTCTAATATATTTATAAATCAAAATTTTCTAATATATTTATAAATCAAAATTTTCTAATAAATAAGAAGGCTAGCTCTTATCTATGTGTAGTGGTTTGGAATAAGAATTGTCTTTTAGTAACCCCTTATAAATTTTGGAATGGTAATTAGGACATGAGCTATTTTTCCTAAAGTGTTAAAACGTGTGAAACAAAATTTAAAGTTTGACCAAGATTTATTCTCTCTCCCTATTTATTTTTGGTTTTGTCTTCATATATATATAAAGAAACTTTTTTTTTTGGAACCCTAGTCCTTTTCTCCTTTATCTCTCTTCTTTTCTGATTTTCTCTAGGTTTATACAAAACAACAAAAATAAAATAAAATAATACTACTCCATTGATTTATTGGGAAGCGTGTTGTTTTATTGGGAAGGGTGTTGATGCAAAGATTTTGGATTCGCTATTTTGAGGTAGGAGTTTCTACCTAATAAAAATTAAAACCTATTTTAGCATTATTTACTATTATATTATTATTTTTTCCATTTGATGAAGATTAATCTAATCCGTGTATTGTGTGGATCTGATTTTATTATTTATTTATTTTAAAACTAACCTCTCTTTTTATCAGGTTGGTTTGGATCTTGTCACCGGATTTGTGACGTCTGCTTCACCATTCGATAACCAGATCCCTAGTTTAATCCCTAAACATATTTGGAATCCACTGTTTACCTGCTGCCCAAAAGGAAAAAATAAATAAACTAAAAACAAAACTAGCCATGGTGCTGATGCATGTACAAATGAATCATTATAATATGGATCTTTTTTTAATAAACTTTAATTTATATTCCTTGAACATTTGTCCCCATGTTTGACTTAAATGACTTAAAAGGAAACCAAAAAAGGGCAGTACATTGTGTTTGATCTTTGGGCCTTTGCCTTCAGCATCCATGTCGTTTTGTAAAGGCATTTTTTCTTTTTTTTTTGTCCACAACCCCTTTGATTTGTAAGCTTAACTAATTGTAGCTTTAGTCATCCATCTGGTGACATTAAATTAAATTCATAAAAAAACAAAATAAAAGAAGTCCAACATCCACAATGATTTTAACTGGCTTATATACTCTCTGCACATGTATTCTTTGTTTTTAGATAGACATTGTATCTAAACATCTTAAACTTCTGACCAAGTTTTATGGACACCCATTTGGATTTATAACTCGATTTTGTATCTCGATGCATAGATTAGCATTTTTTTAAGTTCGTATTTAAACCATCTAATTTTAAGGGATTTCTTTTTAGGAGCGTTCTGATGTTCTGTTACTATCAATTTTGTTAATGTATTATTATTGAGTTTTGAGTTTGGAGACGCGGTGAATGTTTTTGGACATTGATGATTTCTGGTGCTGAAAATAAACGTACATTAATTATTGCTACAAAATACAATATATATAAATGCATTTGGTTGAGTATCTCGGATTCTGAAAATGAGTTTGGTGTTTGTAAATTGTACTGATTAAAAATGGAATAAACATATACATCTCTTTGTTGCTGAAATATCAGGCCTTTATGGCATCCCACCACTGGTGGCTACCCTGGGAAGACTGTTTGGGGAACAATATGGTTTGTTTACCGGAATAACTCTGACAACTATATTAAGAATCATTTGAAGAAAGAAAAATAAGACTGTTTGAGGAATAATTGTGGTTTGTTTACCGGAATAACTCTGACAACTATATTAAGAATCATTTGAAGAAAGAAAAATAAGACTGTTTGAGGAATAATTGTGGTTTCTTTACCGGAATAACTATGACAACTAGATTAATGATCTAGAATTTAAGGTTGAAGATTTTGAGTAAGAAATGTTATGTATTCGTGATTGAGATTGGCATAAGTATGGTTGCGGATTTTTGGTGCTTAAATTTTATTATTGTATCTACTGCATTTGTTTGTTTTTCGATGCACTCTATTATTTTTGGAAACTTCCTACTGGGCTGTGGTTTGCTCACCCCTTTTCCTCCCTTTCCACAGAGAATGAAGAAAGACTAGCCGTAAAAGAAATTATTGTGTATCACGGGGATTGGGTATTGCGTTTTGAATTTCAAGTTATGCACTTTTGATTATGTAATTATTTTACAGCTGTTGTAAATTTCAAAGTAAAGATTTCATTTCTTATATTAAAATTTTATTTGAGTTTGAATTTAAGATTTTTATTTATTCAAAATGTTTTAAAACGAAAAATATGGTCCTTCCCGGGTTGCATTCCGGAGATTTTTGGCTTGCTAGCTGGACCGGACCCGACTCAAAAAGATCGAATCCGTGTCCGTTGGAAGTCCGAAAAACCAGGCTGTGACAGTTGGTATCAGAGCATGGTTCCGATTTACTTGGACTGTGCGTATGGACTTACCATTTTTTTTTGAAAGTCTTATTTACAAAAAAAAAAAAAAAATTACAATGATTCATTTATTTTTTCTTTTATCGAAATAATTTTTAGATCTTTGATCTGCGTGCTTTCTCATCGATTTTTTCTTTATCTAGAGTCATTTTCAAGTTGATTTCGTTTTTGATTTATTTTGGGACTGGGGTAAATAAATAAAATAATTAAACATAAAATTTTGTGCTAAGGAAATTTCGATTTTGAATTGTTCTAACTTTACTGATCTTAGGAATTTGGGAAAAATTCCTTTTCAAGGAGTTAATAGTGTGAGACCCCGTGTTTTCTGATCGTGATTTCCGTAACTAATTAAAATCGGTAAAACCCAACTCGTGTAGCGTTGGGTGCATATTCCTAATTTTAAGTATTTATACATCAAAATTTTCTAATAAATAAGAAGGCTAGCTCTTATCTATGTGTAGTGGTTTGGAATAAGAATTATCTTTTAGTAACCCCTTATAAATTTTGGAATGGTAATTAAGACATGAGCTATTTTTCCTAAAACGTTAAAACGTGTGAAACAAAATTTAAGGTTTGACCAAGATTTATTCTCTCTCCCTATTTATTTTTGGTTTTGTCTTCATATATATATATATAAAGAAACTTTTTTTTTTGGAACCCTAGTCCTTTTCTCCTTTATCTCTCTTCTTCTTTGATTTCCTCTAGGTTTATACAAAACAACAAAAATTAAATAAAATAATACTACTCCATTGATTTATTGGGAAGCATGTTGATTTATTAGGAAGGGTGTTGATGCAAATATTTTGGATATGCTATTTTGAGGTAGGAGTTTCTACCTAATACAAACTAAAACCTATTTTAGCATTATCTACTATTATATTATTATTTTTTCCGTTTGATGAAAATTAATCTAATCCGTGTATTGTGTGGATCTGATTTTTTTTTTTTTATTTTTAAAAACTAACCTCTCTTTTTATCACGTTGGTTTTGATCTTGTCACCGGATTTGTGACGTCTGCTTCACCACTCGATAACCACATCCTTAGTTTAATCCCTAAACATATTTGGAATCCATTGTTTACCTGCTGGCCAAAAGGAAAAAAAATTAAACTAAAAACAAAACTAGCCATTGTGCTTATGCATGTACAGATGAATCATTATGATATGGATCTTGTTTTAATAAACTTTAATTTATATTCCTTTCACATTTGTCCCCAGGTTTAACTTAAATGACTAAAAAGGAAACCAAAAAGACGCAGTACACTGTGTTCGATCTTTAGGACTTTGGATTCAGCATCCATGTCGTTTTGTAAAGGATATTTTTATATTTTTTTGTCCACAACCCCTTTGATTTGTAAGCTTAACTAATTGTAGCTTTAGTCATCCATCTGGTGACATTTAATTAAATTCATAATAAAACATAATAAAAGAAGTCCAACAGCCACAATGATTTTAACTGGCTTATATACTCTCTGCACATGTATTCTTTGTTTTTAGATAGTCATTGTATCTAAATATCTTAAATTTCTGACCGAGTTTTATGGACGCCATTTGGATTTATAACTTGATTTTGTATCTCGATGCATAGATTAGCATTTTTTTAAGTTCGTATTTAAACCATCTAATTTTAAGGGATTTCGTTTTAGGAGGGTTCTGAAGTTCTGTTACTATCAATTTTGTTAATGTATTATTATTGAGTTTGGAGTTTGGAGGCGCGGTAAATGTTTTTGGACATTATTTCTGGTGTTGAAAATAAACGTACGTTAATTATTGCTACAAAATAATATATTACAATATATATAAATTCTTTTGGTTGAGTATCTCGGATTCTGAAAATGAGTTTGGTGTTTGTAAATTGTACTGACTAGAAATGTAATAAACATACACATCTCTCTGTTGTTAAAATATCAGGCCTTTATGGCATCCCACCACTGGTGGCTACCCTAGGAAGACTATTCGGGGAACAGTATGGTTTGTTTACCGGAATAACTCTGACAGCTATATTAAGAATCATTTGAAGAAAGAAAAATAAGACTGTTTGAGGAATAATTATGGTTTGTTTACCGGAATAACTCTGACAACTATATTAAGAATCATTTGGAGGAAGAAAAATAAGACTGTTTGAGTAATAATTGTGGTTTATTTACCGGAATAACTATGACAACTAGATTAATGATCTAGAATTTAAGGTTGAAGATTTTGAGTAAGAAATGTTAAGTATTCGTGGTTGAGATTGGCATAAGTATGGTTGTAGATTTTTGGTGCTTGAATTTTATTATTGAATCTACTGCATTTGTTTGTTTTTTTATGCACTCTATTATTTTTGGAAACTTCCTACTGGGATGTGGTTTGCTCACCCCTTTCCCCCCTTGCCACAGAGAATGAAGAAAGACTAGCCGTAAAAGAAATTATTGTGTATCACGGGGATTGGGTATTGCGTTTTGAATTTCAAGTTATGCACTTTTGATTATGTAATTTTTTTACAGCTGTTGTAAATTTCAAAGTAAAGATTTCATTTCTTATATTAAAATTTTATTAGAGTTTGAATTTAAGATTTTTATTTATTCAAAATGTTTTAGAACGAAAAATCTGGTCCTTCCCTAGTTGCAGTACGGAGATTTTTGGATTGCTAGCTGGACCGGACCCGACTCAAAAAGGTCGAATCCGTGTCCTGTGGAATTCCGGAAAACCGGGCTGTGACAGTTGGTATCAGAGCATGGTTCCGATTTACTTGGACTGTGCGTATGGACTTACAAGTTTTTTTTTGAAAGTTTTATTTACAAAAAAATAAAAAAATAATAATAATAATTACAATGATTCATTTCTTTTTTCTTTTATCGAAATAATTTTTAGAGCTTTGATCTGCGTGCTTTCTCATCGATTTTTTCTTTATCTAGAGTCATTTTTATGTTGATTTCGTTTTTGATTTATTTTGGGAGTGGGGTAAATAAAAAAAATAATTAAACATAAAATTTTGTGCTTAGGAAATTTCGATTTTGAATTGTTCTAACTTTACTGATATTGGAAATTTGGGACAAATTCCTTTTTAAGGAGTTAATAGTGTGAGACCCCGTGTTTTCGAATCGTGATTTCCGTAACTAATTAAAATTGGTAAAACCCTACTCGTGTAGTGTTGGGTGCATATTCCTAATTTTGAGTATTTATACATCAAAATTTTCTAATAAATAAGATGGCTAGCTCTTATCTATGTGTAATGGTTTGGAATATGAATTGTCTTTTACTAACCCTTTATAAATTTTGGAATGGAAATTAGGACATGAGCTATTTTTTCTAAAGGGTTAAAACGTGTGAAACAAAATTTAAGGTTTGACCAAGATTTATTCTCTCTCCCTATTTATTTTTGGTTTTGTCTTCATATATATATAAAGAAACCTTTTTTTTTTGGAACCCTAGTCCTTTTCTCCTTTATCTCTCTTCTTCTCTGATTTTCTCTAGGTTTATACAAAACAACAAAAAGAAAATAAATTAAAATAATACTACTCCATTGATTTATTGGGAAGCGTGTTGATTTATAGGGAAAGGGTGTTGATGCAAAGATTTTGGATTTGCTATTTTTAGGTAGGAGTTTCTACCTAATACAAACTAAAACCTATTTTAGCATTATCTACTATTATAGTATTATTTTTTCCGTTTGATGAAGATTAATCTAATCCGTGTATTGTGTGGATCTAATTTTTTATTTTATTTTTAAAACTAACCTCTCTTTTTATCACGTTGGTTTTGATCTTGTCACCGGATTTGTGACGTCTGCTTCACCACTCGATAACCACATCCTTAGTTTAATCCCTAAACATATTTGGAATCCATTGTTTACCTGCTGCCCAAAAGGAAAAAAAAAATTAAACTAAAATCAAAACTAGCCATTGTGATGATGCATGTACAGATGAATCATTATGATATGGATCTTGTTTTAATAAAATTTAATTTATATTCCTTGCACATTTGTCCCCAGGTTTAACTTAATTGACTAAAAAGGAAATTAAAAAGAGGCAGTACACTGTGTTTGATCTTTGGGCCTTTGGATTCAGCATCCATGTCGTTTTGTAAAGGATATTTTTATTTTTTTTGTCCACAACCCCTTCGATTTGTAAGCTTAACTAATTGTAGCTTTAGTCATCCATCTGGTGACATTTAATTAAATTCATAATAAAACAAAATAAAAGAAGTCCAACAGTCACAATGATTTTAACTGGCTTATATACTCTCTGCCCATGTATTGTTTGTTTTTAGATAGTCATTGTATCTAAACAACTTAAACTTCTGACCGAGTTTTATGGACACTCATTTGGATTTATAACATGATTTTGTATCTCGATGCATAGATTAGCATTTTTTTAAGTTCGTATTTAAATCATCTAATTTTAAGGGATTTCGTTTTAGGAGGGTTATGACGTTCTGTTACTATTAATTTTGTTAATGTATTATTATTAAGTTTTGAGTTTGGAGAGGCGGTAAATTTTTTTGGAATTGATGATTTCTGGTGTTGAAAATAAACGTACGCTAATTATTCCTACAAAATAATATATTACAATATATATAAATGCATTTGGTTGAGAATCCCGGATTCTGAAAATGATTTTGGTGTTTGTAAATTGTACTGACTAGAAATGGAATAAACATACACATCTCTCTGCTGCTGAAATGTCAGGCCTTTATGGCATCCCACCACTGGTGGCTACCCTGGGAAGACTGTTCGGGGAACAATATGGTTTGTTTACCGGAATAACTCTGACAACTATATTAAGAATCATTTGAAGAAAAAAAAAAGACTGTTTGAGGAATAATTATGGTTTGTTTACCGGAATAACTCTGACAACTATATTAAGAATCATTTGAAGAAAGAAAAATAAGACTGTTTGAGGAATAATTGTGGTTTCTTTACCGGAATAACTATGACAACTAGATTAATAATCTAGAATTTAAGGTTGAAGATTTTGAGTAAGAAATGTTATGTATTCGTGGTTGAGATTGGCATAAGTATGGTTGCGGATTTTTGGTGCTTGAATTTTATTATTGTATCTACTGCATTTGTTTGTTTTTCGATGCACTCTATTATTTTTGGAAACTTCCTGCTGGGCTGTGGTTTGCTCACCTCTTTTCCTCCCTTTCCACAGAAAATGAAGAAAGACTAGCCGTCAAAGAAATTATTGTGTATCACGGGGATTGGGTAGTGCGTTTTGAATTTCAAGTTATGCACTTTTGATTATGTAATTATTTTACAGCTGTTGTAAATTTCAAAGTAAAGATTTCATTTCTTATATTAAAAATTTATTTGAGTTTGAATTTAAGATTTTTATTTATTCAAAATGTTTTAGAACGAAAAATCTGGTCCTTCCCGAGTTGCAGTCCGGAGATTTTTGGATTGCTAGCTGGACCGGACCCGACTCAAAAAGGTCGAATCCGTGTCCGTTGGAAGTCCGGAAAACCTGGATGTGACAGTTGGTTTCAGAGCATGGTTCCGATTTACTTGGACTGTGCATATGGACTTACCAGTTTTTTTTGAAAGTCTTATTTACAAAAATAAAATAAAATAAAATTACAATGATTCATTTATTTTTTCTTTTATCGAAATAATTTTTAGAGCTTTGATCTACGTGCTTTCTCATCGATTTTTTCTTTATCTAGAGTCATTTTTAAGTTGATTTCGTTTTTCATTTATTTTAGGAGTGGGGTAAATAATAAAATAATTAAACATAAAATTTTGTGCTTCGGAAATTTCGATTTTGAATTGTTCTAACTTTACTGATCTTGGGAATTTGGGACAAATTCCTTTTTAAGGAGTTAATAGTGTGAGACCCCATGTTTTTGGATCATGATTTCCGTAACTAATTAAAATCGGTAAAACTCAACTCGTGTAGCGTTGGGTGCATATTCCTAATTTTGAGTATTTATACATCAAAATTTTCTAATAAATAAGAAGGCTAGCTCTTATCTATGTGTAGTGGTTTGGAATAAGAATTGTCTTTTAGTAATCCCTTATAAATTTTGGAATGGTAATACATGAGATATATTTTCTAAATGGTTAAAACGTGTGAAACAAAATTTAAGGTTTGACCAAGATTTATTCTCTCTCCCTATTTATTTTTGGTTTTGTCTTCATATATATATAAAGAATTTTTTTTTTTGGAACCCTATTCCTTCTCTCCTTTATCTCTCTTCTTCTCTGATTTTCTCTAGGTTTATACAAAACAACAAAAATAAAATAAAATAATACTACTCCATTGATTTATTGGGAAGCGTGTTGATTTATTGGGAAGGGTGTTGATGCAAAGATTCTGGATTTGCTATTTTGAGGTAGGAGTTTCTACCTAATACAAACTAAAACCTATTTTAGCATTATCTACTATTATATTATTATTTTTTCTGTTTGATGAAGATTAATCTAATCCGTGTATTGTGTGGATCTGATTTTTTTTTTTTAAAACTAACCTCTCTTTTTATCACATTGGTTTTTATCTTGTCACCGGATTTGTGACGTCTGCTTCACCACTCGATAACCACATCCTTAGTTTAATCCCTAAACATATTTGGAATCCACTGTTTACCTGCTGCCCAAAAGGAAAAAAAAAGATAAACTAAAAACAAAACTAGCCATTGTGCTAATGCATGTACAGATGAATCATTATGATATGGATCTTCTTTTAATAAACTTTAATTTGTATTCCTTGCACATTTGTCCCCAGGTTTAACTTAAATGACTCAAAAGGAAACCAAAAAGAGGCAGTACACTGTGTTTGATCTTTGGGCCTTTGGCTTCAACAACCATGTCTTTTTGTAAAGGAATTTTTTTTTTCCACAACCCCTTTGATTTGTAAGCTTAACTAATTGTAGCTTTAGTCATCCATCTGGTGACATTTAATTAAATTCATAATAAAACAAAATAAAAGAAGTCCAATAACAACAATGATTTTAACTGGCTTATATACTCTCTGCACATGTATTGTTTGTTTTTAGATAGTCATTGTATCTAAACATCTTAAACTTCTGACCGAGTTTTATGGACACCCATTTGGATTTATAACTTGATTTTGTATCTCGATGCATAGATTAGCATTTTTTTAAGTTCGTATTTATACCATCTAATTTTAAGGGATTTCATTTTAGGAGGGTTCTGACGTTCTGTTACTATTAATTTTGTTAATGTATTATTATAGAGTTATGAGTTTGGAGACGCGGTAAATGTTTTTGGAATTGATGATTTATGGTGTTGAAAATAAACGTACGTTAATTATTGCTACAAAATAATATATTACAATATATATATAAATGCATTTGGTTGAGTATCTCGGATTCTGAAAATGAGTTTGGTGTTTGTAAATTGTACTGATTAGAAATGGAATAAACATACACATTTTTCTGCTGCTGAAATGTCAGGCCTTTATGGCATCCCACCACTAGTGGCTACCCTGGGAAGACTGTTCGGGGAACAGTATGGTTTGTTTACCGGAATAACTCTGACAACTATATTAAGAATCATTTGAAGAAACAAAAATAAGACTGTTTGAGGAATAATTATGGTTTTTTTACCGGAATAACTCTGACAACTATATTAAGAATCATTTGAAGAAAGAAAAATAAGACTGTTTGAGGAATAATTGTGGTTTGTTTACCGGAATAACTATGACAACTAGATTAATGATCTAGAATTTAAGGTTGAAGATTTTGAGTAAGAAATGTTAAGTATTCGTGGTTGAGATTGGCATAAGTATGGTTGCGGATTTTTGGTGCTTGAATTTTATTATTGTATCTACTGCATTTGTTTGTTTTTCGATGCACTCTATTATTTTTGGAAACTTCCTACTGGGCTGTGGTTTGCTCACCCCTTTTCCCCCCTTTCCGCAGAGAATGAAGAAAGACTAACCGTAAAAGAAATTATTTTGTATCACGGGGATTGGGTATTGCGTTTTGAATTTCAAGTTATGCACTTTTGATTATGTAATTATTTTACAGCTGTTGTAAATTTCAAAGTAAAGATTTCATTTCTTATATTAAAAATTTATTTGAGTTTGAATTTAAGATTTTTATTTATTCAAAATATTTTAGAACGAAAAATCTGGTCCTTTCTGAATTGCAGTCCGGAGATTTTTGGCTTGCTAGCTGGACCGAACCCGACTCAAAAAGGTAGAATCCGTGTCCGCTGAAAGTCCGGAAAACCGGGCTGTGACACCTTAGGAGAGTCCTTATTACCTTAGTCGTCATATCAAGTCATACGCTCAAGTTGAGAATCCAAGGTGCCTCTCCTGGATGGGCTTCAATGACCCCAAATCTCCATGACTCAGGTTCCAGTAGCGGTATAACCTTATCCCTGAGCCATGCAACAGATACCCCCTTCTATGACGCACTTTAGGTCTTACATTTTCCTCTTGCGAAATTTTATTCGCGAACTAGGGTGTACGTCGTAAAGGTTCGTCCCATTCTAATATGTCATTAATCTCTGCGAAATTTTCATCGCGTTTATGCGAAATTTTTGCGTTTCTTTATTCTTTCATTCATTCTTTCATTTCTGCCATTTCTTATGATTTTCTGTTTCTATCGTCTCTTGCGAAGTATATGGTTTGCTTGAGAAATTGGCATCCTTGAAATGTATAAAAGTTGCACAAATAAATGTAATTATCGCAGCAGCAAAAAGAAGAGTGAGAAATGAGACTTGAACTCTTGACCTGCTTCTTGGATTTTCTCGCACCCTACCAACTGTGCTAACCCTCTCTTGCGAAAGAATTAAAGACTTTGCGAAGTTAACATATATATGAAGTAAGCGGACATCATCTGCGAAGTGAAAAAATTCTTTTTGAATGGGGAGATTCGAAACCAAGCACTGCAACTCGCTCTGCGAAGCCTGACCAACTTTTCTACCTCTCATATGTGAAATTATTGTAAATTTGTTAAAGTTGATTTGATCTTCGCCTGTACCAATCTAAAAATATGTAAAATTTTCAAAAACTACATTAGATGAGAGATTCAAACTCGCGTCTTCAGACCCATTATCTGTGCTGGTGACCAACTGTGCTAGTTCCTGTTTTGCGAAAGAGAAGTGTTTTTCGCTGAATTATTCTCATATTACCATTCTTTGTGTACTCTTTTTTCGTCTTTTCTTTTTCTCCCGCTTCTTAGTATGTTGCGAAATTGGCATATGCTTTCAGAGACTATTCTTTTGGAATAACTTCTTTTTGATATCCATTTGGACTTTCTTGTCCCCTTTAATTATTTTTTCTCGTTCTCCTTAGACTTGTGTTGGTCTTTGATGATGAATTAAGAATGAGTGTGCTATGCAAGTAGCTCTATCGATTTGAAGTTGATTTTATTCGCTAAAGTGGTTGTTGTTCATATCATTGACTCATAATTTCGCAGAAGTAAACTAGTATCTCCATTTACTGTTAATAATTATTGTCAGTTATCATATCGGTCTCGTAAACTCACCACAAGCTAGATTCTCTTCGGTGATTACTTCTGAAATTAGCTTGATTCTTTCGCTTCTTGACGAGATGAGAGTTGCTGCGAAGAGGATGTCTATTGGTTTTGGACGAGTGGGGATAATAAATTTTCGGTTGATTTGTGACGAAATAAGGTGACCATCTTGCCTTCCTTCTTCGCTAATTTGCTGACTTCGCAGAAATATTTCTTCCTTAATTATTTGGTTTTGTTTTTCTATGCCTTATAATCTCTACATTTTCTGTGTTTCTTCGTGGAAGCTGGTGACCAAGTATGCATATCTACTGTATCTTTGTGGATGATCCTCTGGCTTCGACTGAGATATTGGTCTTTTGGTTCTTTTCACAAGCTTTCCTTCTTTTCAAGATGGTCGATTGGCCTAAGTTGATTTACGTGCTCTCTGTTGTTCATTAGTGATGCTCCGACAAAGTTAACTATTGCTTTATCGTGGTAGAGATTAATATTTCTCCTGCGAATTTAATTTACTGGTTTATAACTGCCCAGTTTAGTTAAAATCACATCATGAAATCGGAGTACAAACTATAGTACTCAACGGTTAAAATACTCTTTTGAATGAATTCAAACTCTTTTAAGGATTCTACTGATTGATACCACTCCCTGTAGTTATTTTTAAAGTCAAATACGAAAGGAAAAGAATACTCCCTTTTCATCATTTTGTTTGTTCTCATTGTTTGTTCTGGAATGACGTTTCTGTTAATCCGGCGAAGTAGTGTCTTCATATCTAACTGACGAAGAAATCCTTGGTTGGTCAACTATCGAGTTAAGAAAGAGATGTTAAGTTTTTGCGAGTTAATTCGTTCCTTGTGGCTTCGCCGAAGCAGAAACGTCACCAGTATATTGAGCAGAAAAGATTTCCTCAGAATATTGTTGGTGACTCCATGAAAATGATGAATCAACATTTGTTATGTGTTGTTTCTTGAGGGATGAAGTGGGTTTGTGTGCTAAGAATTGACGACCTGGGTTGGTCAACTTCACTTCGTTGATTTAAATGGCTAGTTTTAGCTTACTTGTAGTTGCAGAAATTCCCACAACACAGCCCTTGTAATATCTTGATAATAATTTCTTGATCTAAACTCATTTGATAGGAAAATAATGATTAAAATACTAAAATTGTAAATGGACACACAGATTTTTACATGGTTCGATCAATTTGATCTACGTCCATGATTCTTCACTATGATCGTTTAAATTTACATTTGATTTACATTGATAATCTCCATTAATGGGTAAAGTTCTAGACCTAGTTTTTGGGTAAGAAGATGATAAGGAAAAATATATTCTCTCTCTAAAAATATCTCTCTGCAAAATATCTCTCTCTCTCTCTCTTACAAAAATTGTCTCCTTCCTCTCTCTCTCTCCTGCTCTCCTCTTTATATAGGTGTTTGCATAGTGGATGACAGCTCACATACAACTCATACTTCCCCTATTTTAGGATCCCTTTCCACACTCTCGAAAGATTTCTCCATATTCTCTCGATCTCCCGCCTTGTTCTTGCGAGCTCCCGCCTTATTCTAGCGATCTTTCTTTATAACAACCATAAAATATTCACATCTTTCTCGTGTTTTATGCTGTAGTTGTCTATTACGTCATTTCTGTAATTAATTTGCGATATTTTCCATATGTGGTAGAAGTTTTCCCAAGAGAGTTGTTGTTGCGAGATTCTACTCCTACATTTTGCCTCTTTTTTCTTGAATATTGCTTGAAAAACAATCTTTAAGAAAAAATCTGTTGTTGTAGTAGTCTTTGATCTTTGTTGATGAAGGAACGAGCGAAAGAATATTGGACTTGAAAAGTACGTACTTGCCTCTATTCTTTTGTGAAGTTCCATATATTTGCGAAGTAAATAAGAAGTATCAACTCTTGAAGTATACGAATTATGAAGTATCCTTGAATAAATATAAGAAGTACTCAATCCTCAAAATATAAGAAGTATCCGTCCTTAAATGAAAGTCATAAGTATTTCCTCTATTCATGTGAAATTATTACTTCATTTTTGGTGAGAATTCTTGCCCATTTTGGAAATGATTCTTGCCGAGAAGGTAAAGAACATAAAATGTTTTCTTGGTAATCCATAGTTGCCTCTGTTCTTTATCTATGAAGGTAGACACCTTGAGAAAATGTTGAATGAGCGAATTGTTTCTTTATTCTTATCTTGCCCCTGTCTCATGTTCTGTTTTCTTGTTATATTATAATCTCTTCAAGTTGCTTCAAATTTTGCGAAATAAATGAGCTGAATAACCACATTTTGTTAAATTCTGACACATTCTGCGAAATTTTGAATAATTTGTGAAATTATGAATAACCCTGCGAAATTATGAATAATCTGCGAATTTATGAATAACCCTGCGAAATTATGAATAATCCTGCGAAATTATGAATAGTGTTCATGAAATAGTGCTGCGAAATTACGAATAGTTCTGCGAATAGTGCGGAGAACTTCTTGAATCAACAAGTTACAAGAAGGATAAATCCTTTACTCCTCCCTGTTTCTAGCGCCAAAAATGTAGTTGCATGAAATCCCACAACACACCCCATATAATATTAAGATTATAATTTCTAAATATAAATCTATTTCATAACCAAAATAAAGATTAAAGTGCTAAAATTATAAAATAAGACACAAGATTTACGTGGTTCGATCAATGTGATCTACATCCACGGGATTAGGTTTCTTCACTATGATTATTGAAATTACATTTGGGTTACATGGAGGCTCCATTAATGAGTATTTGGAGCTCTAGATTTAGTTTTAGGGGAAGAAGATGATAAAGAAAATAAAGTCTCTCCCTCTCTTAGAAAAATATGTATCTCCTCTACAAAAATGTCTATCCTCCCTTTCTCTCTCCTGCCTTTCTCTTTATATAGGTGTTTACATAGTGGATGACATCTCACAAGCAATGAAGTACAACTCATATTACCATTTATTTTCGGATCCCCTACTACATTCTCTCAGGCTATCTTTATAATTTCGCTGACTCTGCTACCTTCTCGCAAGCTCTGCTACATTCTCGCAAGCTAAGTAAATAATTGAATCTCACACACCAATGAAATGTGTTTTACGATATTTGGATCCTACAGAGATTATTTTACAAGGTCAAGGAGGTTTACCTAAGAACTAGGGTTTTCATCCACAAAATATATAACGAACATGAAGACAAGGAAGAACGGATAAAGCATCTACCTGTCGTTGATGAACGAGCGATGGTGGGACGGTCAAACGTCGGCGAAGTACGGTGCGTCGGTGGAAAGATCTGGCGGCAACGTCAGTAGGGTCCAGCAATGGCAACAACAAAGGTCGAGCGATGGAAGGGGGAGCTAAATGAGCCAAAAAAAAGAAGAGAAAAGCAGGAAGAAATATAGGGGTCAACACCCTTTTATACACAAATAATTGAAGAATCCTGATACAAGAAGGATTCCTTTGTTAGCTCGAACGCCCAAGGAAGAAAGTCGGTCCCACCAAAGCACCATGCTCACGCCGACACGTTCACATGGACAATTACTAGCGGTCGGTCAAAGATCCTCCGGGTAAGATTCCTTTATCTCGTCCTCTTACGTTGTATACGTCACCATCTAATGTACCCCGCAATAGTGCAACCATTACGTGCTAGGCAGGGGACTCAATGTTGATGGTGGATTTTAGTTCAAGCCTAAAATTGTAAAACCAGTATTTTTATGTGTTGTCACCCTGCAAAGGGAAAAGCCGTTTAGGAAGTGATGAGTGCAAAAAACCTCTTTACTTTATTTATTCGAAGCAATTCAATAAAATAAACAAGATTCACCCAGAATGGTGCGTGCAACAACAATCCCAAATATTATGTGAATTTTATTAGCATTAATAATTAATACATGATTTGCCTAGTATTTTCCGTGTTGTGTTCTCTTTATTGACATGACATGACGACTGAGTGTTCACTCTCAATAGAGTAGCATGAATCTCCGTGCCAGTATTGAGACATGCACGAAGTACCCACACAGGCTACATTGCTCTCTGACAGAGAGAGTCTCGCATCGACGCACTTTTTTTTTATCTTGGTCGATCATCCATAATTTTCTTAAGGGAAATCTAGACTGTCCATATCAGTCTCAGAAATAATCGTGGCCACATAAGTTGGCCGCACAATTTAACAAGCCTATCCAAACCCTAGCAAGAATAGGAGATTATCGTGATGACCACCGACAGGCCCACTTATTCCCTAGCCGATCGGCCATCACACGAACATCTCCTAGCACCTTCAAACGCCAACCCTAAGTGGGGTGGCCATGATGCTTCGTGGAGAATCGATTGAACATAGACTGCTCAAGGCAGTCTTAAAACGATCACAACCGTCCAACTTTTCCAGCCTGGTTGGACGAATTAGATCATTCCATGAATGATTAGGAAAGCGCTAACACACACGTTGGAAGGGCCAACTCTCCCCATACCTGATCAGTTTTCTCACGGCATGGTCATGAAGCAATGAACGATTGCTCAAAACATAATGGGCGTGATGCTTTCGAAGGTCATGGAAGTCCACTAGCGTCTTAAATCGATCACGACCATCCAACTTAGCCAGCCTATTTGGATGTCTTAGATCGCATTGGGACTATCAGGAAGATATGTATGTGTTCATCACCGGCCCAACATGGGCCCCACGTGATCGGTCTCTCCAAAGGAGGATCACGATGTTCCAAACTGTTTGGCCAAAGTCACGTATGCGTGACCGATTCAAAACCCTAATTAGGGTTTGAGGCAATGCACATCTGTCGTAGTTCGATCATGACCATCCATCTTCACCAATCTAAACGGAGGGTGTAGATATAGACTCAAGAGCTCCCAAGGATGTCAACATGATCACCGTGGTCCCACCTTTGTGTGTGACCGACCGGCCTATGCAGAATAGGGATCGTCCCCTCGAAACGCACTCCCAAAGGTGGCATACCACGCGGATTTCAAAATCCTTTGCGGCAATGTATTCCTGCCGAAAAATCGATCACGACTACTCATATTTGCCGGTCAAATTGAGTGGCCTAGATCGAATCTTTATAGGACCGAGAGGTATAGGCATGGACGCCGGCAGACCGTCTCCACACATGCCTGGTCGGTCCCACCAAAATTAGCGCCCATGCTTGGATTCAATCAAGCTAAAGAAGGGATGCTTGCGCACCTTTAAAAACCCTAAAATTCCATCAACGGCAGCAAACATGCGCCGTAAATCATCTCGTTCGTCCAACTTTGCCAGTTTGGACGGACAGCTTGGATTAGGAGTTAGGAGATCAATGAAATGCCTCAATGATCACCATCCGCCACTCTTTCATAGGGAGTGATCGACCAGATGGTGTTTTGCCTACGCGGCCTCCAAACGATCACTCGAAGATGGTTGGACGTGCTGTCATTTTAAGACGCTTAATCTGCGACTTGCTCGATCAAGCTTTAAAACAACGATGCTTTATGCGTTACATGCATCGAGCATACACGATGTTTCACAAATATTAAATCCTTAAATAACTTAGTTATTTAACCTAATATCACCATATGTTATTTCCTGCGGCGGGTCCCACGACTTGACCCACTCATTCGAGACATCAAACATGTCACAAACTGGGGGATACTTACTGGGGTATTGGTCTGGAGGTTTACAGCGTGCGGCGTGCAACGCGCCCATTACGAGAATGTGTCAGGAAGCATGGATGGTTAACGATGATGAGGAAAGTTGGCAAAGGTATGATCGTGTGACAATCACCTACACGACCCCACTACTCCATCACTCAACTTCCTCCACTTCCTACGAGATGAGGATTGTGCTCAAATGACTTGTATGGTTCTTCGACCTATCTTCAAGAAAATGCCGATAACTGATAGCTTACATTGTGCAAGCCAGTTAAACATTTTGATACAAGTCATAAACAACCAACACCTTTATAATCTCAACACCTTCTTCGCTTCCCTCCCTAAGATAAACCCCATCTCCTTCACTTTGTGACCGAAGCAAGTCTGGAACGACCATTTCTTGGTTTAGGCCAGAATTGTATAGATTGATCTCTCGAATCAAAAGCACTTCCGTGCAGTGCATTTGTTTAGGGTTTATATTTGTTTCTCATCTACACACCCAAATTTACCAAAAACCGCAGAAACAGTTCTCACCCATAAATAATTTTATACTAAGAAAAAAGGTCTAAATATTATATTTTTTATATTCTATTTGTTCGATTAACTTATTTATTTTTACCAAAAAAACTATTTCCAAATTTGTAATTTGAATCATTGATATTTGCATTTTCTAGTCACGCTTCATGACATAAAATCCGCTTACTCGATTCTCAATCAAAATGTATTTTTGATAACAGTCAGTTATCTTCCTTACAACGGCTCCAGATCCCGTGTCATGGAAATATTTTTGTGCCTCCATCCAAACCTAAAAGAGGAGGCCACCAGTCTTGTAGCGCCCCCTAAGCTAGCAATTGACTAATCCAAAAGATTAACTAAATATAAAGGCACTATCTAAAACATATACTTAAGCAATCAAATAAGAAATGTGATACAAAACTTAACCAAAAACTATCCCGCTCTGAAACATATATATATACAAGAAGTCCTCTCAAATGATACATATACAATAGTCTTTTGGTTTACAGATACAACATGCAATATAATAAACATAGTAGAAGTTATCCAACTAACGAAATCAACCCTTGAAGCTTTCACTGCGCAACTCTGATCTGTCTCTGAAATTGAAAGTGGGAATGGGTGAGCACATCATCCCTAAAAGGGGTGCCCAGTAGGAATAACATTTTAACTTTCAAGTAATCATTGTAAATGATTTGAAAACAATTCATGTTTTCCCTAAATACTAAAACACAACCAATTTCACATAGGTAAACAATCATGTATATGGATCTAACTCCTTCCAAACAATTTACTATTAATGGTGACTCATCCCGCACCTAGATAGCTATATGGTGACTCGTCCCGCACCTAGTTATTGCAATAAAAGTAAGTAGGTAGAAATGAAGGAGCAGTATCCTATATACCACAGATGGAAAATCTCATTCTCCAAGCAATCAATGGAAATTCTTATTTCCCAAAAAATTCATAAAGATGAACAAAGCATTACGATTCCTTTCCAATCAATGGAAAGATTAAAAGAAATCAACAATACTTTCGGAATTTTAAATAAAACAATGCACAGAATACACAACCATATAATGCATGAGTTTTCTAAGAACAAACTTTTGTAAAGAAAACAACAATAATCACAAAAGAGTTAAATATAAATTCTCACCTCTTTTAATGACAAGCCACGCCTACCTCGAGAACCACGATCCGATGGTTCGTCCTTTGAATCGATCGTTGTTAATATGAACTAACTGTTAATCACACAAGAAGTCTAAGAATCTAGCCAAAAGGCTCACACAAGAATCATACAAGTCTATCTAATGGTTCTAAATCCCATTTATGGTATCTCATTCTCTTCCTTTAACATAAATAATAGTTTACTAATCCAATTAGGCTGATTTTATAGTCCGTACCTAAGTCTTATGAATATCTACAACTACGTAGAAGAAACCAAAGTTTAATTCGGACCACAAGAGGTCCAAAACATTTAACTACGAAAACTGGCCTAAGCCCAAGTCCACCAAAGTCAACTAACAATCACTAACGGTCGAACTAACGGTCAATAGTCAACTAACAGTCAACGTCCAAGGTCGGGTCAAAGTCAAGGGTCAACTAATCAAAGTCTAAAGTCCAAATAGGTCAACTCAAGGGTTAACCGGGTCAACGAGTCACACAGGAATCGGTCTGGGTCAACTCAGTCAACAAGACTGATTCAGTTAAGTCATATTCATTTTTGACTCGGTCAAATTAACTGAGTCAGCTGACTGGGATGACTAAGGGTAAAGCTAGGCCATAACACAGGCCCAAAACACAAATGTAACATCACTAACTCACTAATCTAACTCTAACCTGCATCTCAGTTCAATTTTAATCATTTCAAAAGCAATTCATTTATTCATTCAATAACTTCAAACTTCATTTACAATACAAACTAAGATTACCTGAAAATGTAGTAGCTGCAAGCCAACACTGAGCCATTGTCTATAACCATTCACCCATCCTAAATCTGCTCAACTAGCAAACACATAATCCAAATCTCACAGCCTGCAACTCCATTCACAACATCACCAATACAGACAACCATGTACACACATCATGATCTGCAAGACTAATTCCCTAACTGAATTAACATCAGCACAACAAGCTCCAGTTCTGTAATTTCAGTTCCACTGCCATCTCAACTCTTAACCAAAACATCTCTCATTTCAGTTCATTCTTGCACAACAAAATGAGCCTCTACTAATTATGTTAACTACAACTGCAACTCAATTAACAACAACCCTGCAATATACATCCTTAACATATCACCATTATGAGTTGAACAAAACTCAACTGAATATCATACCACCTTCCTCAATCTCAACAGACCCACACCAACACCAAACAGTTAACTCCAATTCCTCTTAAAACACATCTGAGCCACTAACAACTTCACCTGCATCTCCAAACATATAATCCTTAACCTCCAGTACACAGACCACACCATCCATCACCAATTTCAGCTATAAGTGGTACTAAGACTTCATCTGCACTTCAGATAAGATCACACTCGATTCATTACCACTTCAAATACTGGTCTTATCACACACATATCCCAATTATTAATTAAATTATCAAACATAACTATTCATACAATAAAATTGAACTGAGCTAAATAATCTCAGGGAATAATTACCTCAAATGGTTCCACTGATTCTATGGAAACTAATTCTTCTTTACTTTGATGCAACTCAGCAACACAACATCAAATTATCCAATTCATCTCCTTCATAAAATCATTAAACCCATGAACCCTAAATCTCTGTCCTATCAAGAAACTTAATTCCTTTCAACAAAAAACTATCTTCTCAATTTATCACCACAACAACTTCAGAAGCCTCAATCAACAAAACCATCTTACAATTCTATATAACTCTACTCAATCTTTTCCCAATTCGAATTCCAAAAAAACATGAAGAAACCCTAATTCAATTCATCTCAGAACGACTTTAGAACTTTAATTAAACATCCACCCATGATTCATCATCTAATCATAGCCCTATATACCATCTTCCGAAACTTCAGAACAATAATTAACCGACAAACCCTAATTCCGATTCTCTGAGAAACCTTAACTCTTGATTCATCTTCAAACTACCTCAGGACTTCAATTAAACTACAACCCTATTATTCTTCACCTAACGGAAACCAAATTCACCTCTCAATTCGTCACAAACCCTAACTTCAGATTATAACAACATCATCTTCTTCCTTTCCCGAACTCAATATACATCAACACCACCCTTATCTCATCATCGTCATCATCTTCTAATTTATTTTTTCTAGTCATTGATTGCCTCTCTTTCCCAAGACAACTCTCAATCACATGCAGAGAAAGAAGAACATGGGAAGAAGGGAAGAGAAAAAGAAAGAAGAAGATAGAAAATAAGAAAAGAGAAACTGAATTCTCAAACGATTCAGCAGGGAATAAGGCCGACCAAAATGTTAAAAGCACGCGAGAAATGGATAGGGACACTCAGGCGGTTAAGATCAAAACTGATGATATCTTCTTCGTCCAATATCCGAATGGCACGTTCGAGTAGTCCATCTCGCATAACTTTTTGAGCTCTATCTAATAATACTAGTTTCGTATATAAATAGTTGTTAGATTAATTTCTATTAATTAATGTTCATATTAAACTAATCGAATTATTAGTGGCCAATTCGTCTCTTGATCATTGCTAAACCAGTCAAATAGCGTTGACAAGCTTGAGAGTATTTACAAGTCTCTCATTTTATTAAAAGTAAATTCTTTAAGGATTTTCTGAATAATCTAAAGAATTAAAGGCCTAGACAAATAAATCTCCCACGTTGAATGATGAGCTCTCACTTCTTATTGGCACAAATAAGTGTTTTTTGAGTTTTGTGAAACGAGCGTTTTGGTGAGGACACTTGGAAACGTACGATTGATTAAAAAAGAATAAGAAAAACATTTTAAAAAGGAAACCAAATTCAATTTATAATTTTTTTTTGACTGAAAAGGGAAAATTTTATAGAAAGAAAAACTCAAGTCACTAAAACAGTGACAAGAGAGTTACGAAGGATCAGTGAAGAACTGCATCCCAATTACAAATGAGAGTTGAAAGTGAAAAATTCTGAAAGATATCAGTATTCAAAGCCCAAGTAAACAACAAACATTTTACTGATGTTATCAGCTGAACTGAATTTCTAGAGTGATTGTTATACAGCTTGTTATTGCGTTCCCTCCACAAAGTCCACCAAATAGCAAATGGTAATAAGCTCCAGATTTTTCTCAACCTGGTAGACTTCTTCTTTACTCCCCATTCCCAAAGATTCATCTTCACATCACTAGCCAAAGCCCAGTTAACTCCAAAGCTTGCAAGGAAATAATACCAAATTGCATAAGCTATTTTGCAGTGAAGAAACAGATGCTCATTTGTTTACGCAAATTGATGACACAAGAGGCAGTTTTCATCTTGAACCAAACCATCTCTAAAAAGAGTATCTAAAGTAGTTGCCCTCTTGTAACATAAATTCCACACAAAGAAAGACACTTTTAATGGAACTTTGGAGTTCCATAATTGCTTGTCTGTAAACCTCAACAAACCTCCATCTTCTAAAGCTGTATAAGCATTTGCCACAATGAAAGTATCTCCATATCTCCAACTCCTAACATCATCATTTGCATTCACTGGAGGTTCACCAATAAGTTGTAGAAGGTTTGCCACCTCCAAAATTTCCTAATCATTCAAATCTCATTTGAACTGAAAATCCCAAGCCCCATCAGCAATAATCATATCTTTAACCAGAGCTTCTTTCCTTCTTGAAAGTTTGAATAAGTTAGTAAAAACACTTCTAAGAGATCTTTCACCTATCCAAACATCCTCCCAGAATAGAATTGAAATACCATTCCTTACTGAAATAATTGTTTCATATTTAAAAAAAATTCTTGCTTTAAGAATTCCTACCCAGAGGCTGTGGCAAACTGACTTGTTTGTATGATTAGGGAATAAAGCCTCCACCTGACCTCCAAATTTTTGATTGATAATTCTTATCCAAAGAGATGTTCTTTCTGAGCCATATCTCCAAATCCACTTAGCATGTAAAGCCATATTAACCAACTGCAATTTTTTGATTCCAACACCTCCCCTGCACTTTGGAAGGTTTACATTTTTCCAAGCCACCCAACGTTTCTTCTTCACAGAAGCAGTTGAACCCCATAAGAACATTCTCATAATGTTTTCCAATTCATGAACAACTGAAACTGGCATTTTGAACAAAGACAAATAGTAAACTAGCAGGCTTGATAACACACTCTGGATCATTATTAATCTTTGGCCTTTAGACAA
This sequence comes from Papaver bracteatum, assembly GCA_023529315.1. Lineage (NCBI taxonomy): Eukaryota > Viridiplantae > Streptophyta > Magnoliopsida > Ranunculales > Papaveraceae > Papaver > Papaver bracteatum. The sequence continues at coordinate 730,424 of JAJJWX010004825.1, forward strand.
ATAAGTCTTTTTCCAAGCTGCTAATTTTTTCTACAACTTAAGAATGATATCATTCCAAACCAGTTTATTTTTGGACTTACTGCCAATAGGAATCCCTAAGTAATTCATTGGTAATTGAGAAACTGAGCAACCAAACACTTCAGCACATTCTTCCCCATTATGCAATTGGCCTAAACCCACAATGGTGCTTTTCCTGAAATTTACTTTCAAACCAGAGATTAGTTCAAAAGCCACCAAAATATGCTTTAAGTTCTGAACTTGCACTGTATCATATTTCAGAAACACCACAAGTTCAATTGCAAATTATAAATGGCTTATTATGGATCCATTCTCAGCTATTTTTAAGCCAGTAATCAATCCATCTGAAGAAGATTTGTTTAGCATAAGAGAAAGGATTTCAGCTACTAAAATAAATAAGAAATGAGAAATTGGATCTCCTTGTCTAATTCATTTTGGCTTCTAAATAAATCACTAGCTTCTCCCTTCAATAAAACAACAAACTTAGAGTTGAAATGCACCACTTTATCCAGCTTCTCCACTTGATACAAAAACTAAATCTTGCAAGAGTTATATCTATACAATTCTAGTTTATATTATGAAAAGTTTTTTCAAAATCCACCTTGCAAATAAGACCAGTATCCTGCAATCTCAATTTAGAATCAATAAGCTCAGAAGCTATCAAAATCCCATCTTGGATTTGTCTTCCATGTACAAATGCCCCTTGCAAATCGGAAATTATAAAAGGAAGAACCAGTTTAAATCTCTCTGCAAGAAGCTTTGAGATGATTTTGTACACACTGCCAATTAAACTTATTGGCCTAAAATTATGGAGAGAAACAACCCCATTACACTTTGGAATCAAAGTAATATTGGTGCAATTAATCCTCCAATCCAACAAGCTTGTGGATTCAAATTCCTTAACAACTTTCATCAAATCAACTTTAATCACCTCCCAAGCACACTTGTAAAATTCCATAGTGAAGCCATCTGGACCAAGAATTTTGTTATTTCCAAAATAATCTACAACCTTCTTAACTTCATCTTCAGAAAAAGGAATCTCCAAATGCATACTTTCCATTACAGAAATGCTAGGAACATCTAGATTATAAAAACCAGGCCTGAACTTGTGATTTTCAGTAAACAAAGAAGAATAAAATGATCTTGTTTCATCTGCAATTTTCTTTTTATCAAAGCATAAGACCCCATCAATCTTAAGGAAGTTTATGCTATTATGTTTATATTTGAAATTATCTATTTGATGTAAGTAAGCAGAATTATTTTCTCCATCCTTGGCCCATCTCTCTTTGGCTCTTTGAGCAATATTTCTAGCTACATTTAGAGAAAAAGCAGTATGTTGAATTTTAGCTTGTTCTCTTTCAACTACTTCCTCATCAGACAAAACAGCCGCTTCCTCCAAATTATCAAGCACATCAATTACTAGCTCTAAATTATCAATTTGAGCTTGCAAATTACCAAAAGTATTCTTCTGCCAATTTTTAATAATTTTTTTTAAAGCTTGAAGCTTCTTAGCAAAGATGAAAATTGGTTTTCCAGAGAAGGATAAATTATCCCACCAAACTTTTAAGTTGATTAGAAAATCAGTATGATGAAGAATAAAATTATCTAATCTGAAAGGGGATTTTTGCTTATCTCCAAAATTGCAGTATAACATAATGGGTGCATGATCCGAAATTGGTCTTTTAGGGGATTAGAATTCATGAAGTGACAATATTTAGGTGAAGGCACTTGGCAACGTATGCTTGGTTTAAAAATTACAAACCTAAAAAAAAAACATAACTTAACGTGTTTGGAATTTTATGGAAGTCCAAATTCAATTGGGAAATCAAATAATTACTATATTAGGACTATTTTTTCCAATATATAAAGGGGAAAAAATCCACATATTTTCTACGAAAATAAAAGGAAAAAATAATTAAAATTTGCACATATCCTCCACATATTTAATGTATTTTCCCCGCCACACCAAATCAAAAAATACATTTACACGGGGAGGGGCGAAGCCCCGAGCACACCAAATCAAAATGCATTGTCACAGGGTGGGGCGAAGTCCCGCTCACACCAAATTAAAAGGAAAAAAATAAATAAAATCTGCACATATTTTCCGTCTATTTTTCCCCGCCACACCAAATGAAAAATGCATTGCCACGGGGAGGGGCAAAGCCCCGCGCACACCAAATGAAAAATTCATAGCCACGGGGCGGGGCGAAGCCCCGCGCACACCAAGTTAAAAAAAAATATGCCCTGTGCGTAGCACGGGCACAAATCTAGTTTAACTTCTTATTGGATAAAGAGTATTACATTAACTAGTTGGAAGCCTAACAAGATAAGGTCCAACAACATACTACTACATTAATTGAACAGGTTGTAGTGCTAGCCTACCAACAAGCCTCATGGGTAACCTAGCCAAAGGAGCCGAAACGGATGGGGGCTGAGATTGTGTCACAAGGGGGGAAAACTAACTCTACTTTCCATGTTAATTTCTGGAATACCTTCCATGTTAATTTAACTTTAGTTCAAAATTAAACCATGCAGATCTTCTTTTCAGAGTTTACCGTAAACTCATGTCCAACATAAGAATTGATGGTCGGTACTTAAAACTTCCCAATTTTTGAAAACTTAGCACCAAAATATCCAATCAAAGAGTCTTGTTAATAGGAGGGAAAAAATGGATTTGAGGAGGGAAGGATTATAAGGAGGCAATCGAAATTTGTGGGGAGGGATTGACTCTTTAAAATTGTGTTAAAAGTTCCATAACATCCTTGAACTTCAGAGGCTCAGCCCATATGAGTACCCATTTTGAATGCTACCAGCAGCGCAATGGTGGCAGAGCAAGTTATTAACTGTCGATTTGCAGCATATAGTCATTTTTTATTGTTCTATATAAATTAGTCCTAGAATGTGGATAGGAGCAGAAAATGTTATGTTTGCGAGATTTGGACAACAAAGCCATATAAACATTTACCAAGATTTACTTGTTTATGATTGAGTTTCTGACAATTATATTCAATCAAAAATCAAAAGCATCGACTCCTACAGTATTTATTTGCATCTATTAATCGGGTTCCATTAAAATGGATGGATTCTTCTTTTCTCATACCATAACATTTCTGTGTAAACAATCTTCCGCACCTTGCGATCATTGTTATTTTATGTATGTAACTGCGGAAAATTCCACAGCACTCCCAAATAGTAATTTCCACAATACTAAGACATGATTCAAATACGAGATAGAAACAATAATTTATTAATAATATTTCGATAATGATTATAAGCTCTGATCTTACAAGTGTTGAGACTCACAGGAACCCTAACTTGCTTCCTTACAATATAATCTCTCCACTCACAAATTTCCAACCCCTTCTACATTGGACCAAGCTCTCTATTTATAGGGAAAAATTCATAATGGATTACAGTTCATTTTACTTCGTCGGATATCACACATTTCACGTGACTATCCTTTTTACTTCTCCCAAGCCATTTTCAATAAAGTTATTCCATCACTTTCGCCTATTATTTCGGCAGTTGTCGGCCCAACTGTCTTATTTCTTGCGCAACAATCCATATTTCGTGACCTCGATCTCGTGTCTCTCCCGTTCTTCGTGATATGTCTTCTTATCCAAGTAATCAGTATCTCGTTGATTGGAATCTTCGTTGATTTCAGATTTAACTTCGCAGATCGGATATTCGTTAAAGTAGGTCTGACATGTGTTTGACTCGTCACTGACATCTTCCCTCGGAATTAGTAAATATTATCTTATCTTAAGATTTACTTCGTGATTTCGGTAAACCTCATTCGACCACGTGGCGAGTAAGTTTTTCGTACCTACATTTTGCCTTTTCTCATTCCATTCGCAAGAATTAAGAATGGAAAGAGAATCCTGCATTAAATTCGTAACCTCCACGTATCCGGTTTTCTCGCTATCTTGTTCCCCATGATCTCTTGTAACTGTCCATAGTCGGTTCTCCTTCCCTCTTAACGGCCTCTTTACTTAGCTGAGTTTTATTCTTACTTTCTCTTTATTTCTTCGCAGAGAATGAGGAACATTATCAAAATCAAGTTCTCATCTATCTCGTCAAAAGGATGAGCTCTCCAAATAAGTATCCGATCTTAAGGAACAAATTGTGTTTTTGAATGAAGATTGTGATCGGATAGAGAAGGATGCTGCTAAGGTTGTGAAGCTCACTCGCAAGAAAGCTCAGGAGGCTAAAATTCAACTCTTTAATGAGTTCTGCGACTCTCGTGGGATTCCTCGTGAGCCTCTGGACCTCAAAGTTTTTTCGGATGATGAACCTTCTTTTGAAGGTGAAGATGATGACGAGAAGGCTGAAACCGATGAGGAGATTGAGGTTAAAAAGCCTACTGGCGAAGCTTCTCAAACTATGGGCCATGATGGCGGAAATCCTCCACAAGATAAGGAGACTGGTGATGGTGATGGTGATGGTGATGGTGATGCTGGTGCAGGAACTCAAGGAAATGGAAGTGGTTCTATTGAGGAATAGGCTGTCATAGTAACTCCCATCCAACAACTTCCTCCTCAAGCTTGACTTCTTTATTTCGTTGACTGTCTTAGAATTTCTTGTGTTCTTTTAACGATTTTGGGATGGGCGCTCCCAAGCTTTGGGGGGATAACATTTGATTATGCTTTCATCTTTTACCTTTATATATTAGTTTTGCTTGCTTTTTGTATCAGATCCTTATCTCGTTCAACTAACTGCGACTGACATGGTTAATGCACATCTAATTCGTAAATCTATTAAATTTTATTTACCTTTAACTCACGAGTTGATTTACGCAGTTCATATCTAGATATCTAGTACTTGTGAAGGAAATACTCAAAGAATAACAAGATCAAAGATCAAAACAGTATATACTTGCCTCTTATTCTTTGAGAATTTCCAATGCATACCTGCAATCTAGGACATAATGTGCCTTTCTATTTTGTGAAATTTATACTTATCCGTGTTTTGATTCTACAATATTAAGCATGCGAAGTAGGTTCTAAAAAGAATAGAATAAAATAAATTTATATATTTGCCTCTTATTCTTTTACGGACTTACAAAGCATATCAGTATTTCTTCTCGCGCTCTTGGCTCTTCGTGTATTCATCTATCTTGCCTTGGTTCCGAGTTTCACCTTTATCTCTCCTATGGCATTCATTTGGCTTCCTCCAAGTTTATTCCTACATCATCATTGAATCTAGAATAATAGTATGATCTTATTAATGTGAACATTTACTCAAACCATATCTCAATTGTAAGTATTTCGCCTTTAGTAAAGATTTCTTAAATTTTCATGATACCTAGCTTGGGAATGTCATGCCTTTTTATTTCATTCTTTCCATATATATTTTTATTTACTTCATGCCTCTTTTATTTATTTTATCTCATGTACTTTTTAATTTACTTCGTGCTCTTTTTATGTTCTTACGAGGACAAGCGAGGTCATACACTTGTCTCTTTCTTTGTTTCTTACTTGCCTTTCCGTTTTGCCTCAAGTTTCATTTTTCCTCACATCTCTCTCCCTATCGACGAACTATTTTATGAGGACTTTGGGTGCCTCCTAGTTAAGGTCTTATTGTCTTCTACTCGTGTGTTGGGGTGTTACAGTGCCATGAGAGGTTTTTAATCATGCACTGTCCTTCTACTCGTTTGCCTCTTGTCTTCCATACGTTCTATTTTCTATCTAGAGGTCTTATTTTCCTCCTAGTTAAGGTCTTATTGTGCCTCAACCCGCTGTGCAGGATTCTTACGACGAAGTCTAATGCGCTCTTTATTCTTGTGAACTAAAGATCCATCAACCTCGCCTTAACTCACTCAATGAGGTCTTATTGTGCAATAATATCACAGGTTTACTTATTCCCGTGAATAATAGTCTCGTAACATTGTCGTCTTTTTTGGTCACTCATCTCCCTAAGGGAGGGTGTCGTCCCTTTATATTCCCTCTGAGTACCCCCTTGCTATTGGGCTTAGGCATCAGTTATTTTGTGACTTCTTATCCCTTCACCGATATGGATTATGGTTACGAAGTCACATCCTAGGTGGTGTTTCTTTGGGACTGAGTGGAAGAATCACGCAAGGCCATCTACTATCTCCACTGGTCTCGTTCCTACACCCCTTACCGAAGGTTTTACTAATAGGGTCCATCAGCGGATATGTCTTATCATTTCCTCTAGCTGATCTCTCTGAGATTATCCCACAACGCGCACGAGGTCTATTTATTGCCTCTGATATTTGGTCTATTTATTGCCTCTGATATTTTGTGCGAACAAGGTTGCACGCCATGGGGTCTCAGCCTCCCTAGTATAGGTTTTATAGTTTCCTTGGAAACTATTTTTCTCTTTATATATATATATATTCTTTATTTCGTAGGTCTTATGCAGCCTCCTAATGAGGTCTTACTTTCCTATTCGTGAGGACTTATTTCACCCAGATTAATATTTCTTTTCTTTGTTTCTTTCATATTTTGCATTTGAGTCTTTCTTTGCTCGTATTTTACTTTGTATTTCTCTCAATAAATATTTCATTATATTTCTTCTTTTGATGAGTACAAACTTGCTTCTTTAATTTGTATTATATTTATTCTTTCACAAGTACATCTGATTGCTAAGGATAATATTTTTGATGTAGACAGAATTCCATGGATGATCTAATCTTCGGTCTTGTCTTTCGACTTCGCCATATATGGTATTTCCTTCGCTATCTATATTGTTGCCTTGATGGGAATATCCAATATGGCTTGCACCTTTGCTGGGTCCACTTCAATTCCTCTCTCTGATACGATGTTTCCTAGGAACTTTTCCGACTCTACTCCAAATATGCATTTCGCGTGATTCATTTTCATTCTGTATGCTCTCATTTGTTCAAAGTTTTCTTTTAAGTCTTCTACATGGTCTCCTGATTCTTTGGTATTTACCAATATATCGTCAACATAAATTTCCAATTTGGTGTGTATTTGGCGAAGATCTTTTTTACCATGCGCTGGTATGTGGCTCCCGCATTCTTTAATCCAAAGGGCATTCTTAAATAACAATATAACCCTCGTGGAACAAAGAAAGTTGTGTGCTCTTGATCTTCCTTTGCGAGTGATATCTGATTGTATCCTAAATATCCATCCACTAATGAAAGTCGCTTGTATCCCGACGCGGACTCCACCATTTGTGGTATGTTTGGTAGTGGGAAGTTATCCTTTGGACAGACGGTGTTCAAATCACTGAAGTCTATGCAAATTATTATCTTTTTATTCTTCTTTGGTACTATTACCATGTTAGAAATCCATGTTGGATACTTCGCCTGTCTTATGATCCCAGAATCCACATCTTTTGAAGTTTCTGCTCTATTTGTTCGTGGTATGTAGTCGCTATCTTTTGTATTCGTTGTCTTATTGGCTTGATCTTTGTATTAAGATCCAACTTATGGCATGCGATTTTTGGATCAATTCCTGGAATTTCATTCATGTTGTGACTACTCTTTTTCCCATAGTATACGTGATGTATACAGTTCATAGGATCAGATGCTAAGTAGTATCGATACCTCTGTTGAACTGACGATGCTAAGTAATGAAAGATATGTAAGATCACAATAATAACGAAGAACACAAATATAATATAAAAAGCTTCTAAGTTATCATGAGACACAAGAGATTACGTGGTTCGATATTTTGTCTACGTTCACGGGGTAATGAGTGATTGTTTTGTATTAAGTTCTAGTGGTTACAAAGATCTTAAATGCTTCCCAAAGTAATAGAGAGAACTCAAGTTGAAGTAAATACTTAAGTTCTAAACATCAAAGAGGTATAAGCTTAAGACTAGATCTTTTCCTTCTTGGTATTGAATTGAATGCCCCCTTGTTTGTTGGTGAGGCTTGGTGTTTATATCCCCTTCTGCTCTTCGTATATCTTTGTTGTCTCTGGGTATATCGTTTGCTGATATACATTTGGTGTTGGTGGTACCTTCGTCCACCATGTATCTTCTCCAGTAGAATTCTGCCATCTCAGCTGACCCACGTTCCTTCAGGAACTACCCAACCTTAGTGTAGGTTGTACCTTCGTTCACTGCCATATTATGCCAATAGGGTTCTGTCACGCTTCCTCTCTCCATGTGCCTTGATTCATGCGTGTAGATAAGAATTTTGTGCATTTAATGCTGATTAGATGCGTCATCTACCTCTGCCCCCTCGCCAGCTTCCTCCTAGTAGGATATGCTTATACTTTTCTTATCTCCACCGTCGAGGTCTTCTTTCTTGGGGCAAGATAAAGTAGATCCGTGGAGGTATCCTTTGCTCCTTAGACTTCTTTGTCCAGAGAAGGTTACACAGTTAGATTTATGTACGTCCACTAAGATCATGACACGTGCTCCACAGAATATTGGTATTCACAGTTTTCCCCTTTTCTTTCATATTCTACTATTCGGTAGAAGTGGAAGAATATTTCCGTTACGCCGCCATTTAATCACGTACCGATTGGGTGGTACCGACATGTCCTTTCATGCAATAACTTCCCCTTGAATTTCGGGACCTCCAAATTTTTGGATTCTCCAGCCGCCTATAAGAGGGGAATAAAGAGAAGGAATTTTCCTTAACTCTCATTCTTCTTCTCCAAACTGTATATCTTTCTCTGAGATTCTTCTTCCATACCTGACTGCTCCCCTTGATTATTTGAGTAATTCAGCTTCGAGATTGATCATACAAGTAAATACTACTCGTCTTTTAGTTTCGGTTCTCCCTGTAACCGGCTATGTGTCCCCTGCTTCGATTAGGAGATTTGTTGATGTTGATGTTTTACACTTGCATATGAGAATTGTCACTCCCGTTTACTTGTTTGTACTGTATTGAAACTTGGGTTTTTTTTCGTTTTGATGTTCGATAATGATTTCATCATGATCATCATATGCCCCAAAATCTTGCTTCCGCGATGTATGATGTTGGTTTTTTCCTTATAGCATAGTCAAACCGTTTCCTTTGGTTGGTTTATCGAAACCTATGCCCAAAGTACTTCAGTTTTTTCCCCTGTCTTGTTTTCGAAAGGACTGTGATTTTATTCTATCATTGTTGATGGAGAAATTCTTCCTGCTGGTGTCAGGAATTATGAGGCTCCCGAAGAAGCCTGCGCATAAGGGTCTGAAGACATCTTCGTCAACGGATCCCCCTCCGAGAATGGATCATGCAGATGCTATGCCTTCTCCTCCTCCTAAGGATTCTGAGATTCTGGATGGAGCTGAGGTGGTTGCGGTTCCTGAGGAGGCTACGTATCCTGAGGTATAAGATGTTGATGTTGGATATCTTCCACCTCCCCCCCTCACTATGAGCTTTCGAGACTCCAACTTCGTGACAAAGACAGCTACGCTCATTTGTCTATTGTTGAGATCATTAAGTCTTTTCGTCTTCACAAGTTCAAGGTTTCCTTTGTTGATGGCCCTGAAGTTCTTACTGAGTCTCTTATACGGGGCTTTCCTTATGATGAGAACAATATTCTCGTTAGCGTTGGCCAGTTGTCCGCAGGTATGCTCTTTCCTTTGTTCAGCAAAAATGATCCATTATACTATGATGTTTTGTCTTCAAGGGATGATCCAACAAACAAGACTCAAGTTAGGGGAGTTATGCAATATACTGGTTAAAAAACGGGGGTCTAACAATGACACCCAATATTTCGATTATCAATCTATATGGACAACTCCGAGTTGTTTTCGAGAGAATCAACTAGACAGTTAGACTCAATCAATAGAAAATACTCAAGGAGTTATTATCTCAATCTCTTAATTTGATTTACTCAAGCAAATACAATTCGCAAGTCTTAATCAAAGAGAGATAACTTGGATGGTACCAAAGACCAATATCCAAGTGTAAATTAATTTAAATCAACAACCAATAAGGTCGGATATTCTAACTGATTGAACTATGCATAACCTGTATTATTTCAATTATATAAAAATATAATGCAGAAAAGAAATAACACAGACACCAGAATTTTGTTAACTAGGAAACTGCAAATGTAGAAAACCCCTGGGACCTAGTCCAGATTAAACATACACTGTATTAAGCCGCTACAGACACTAGCCTAGTCTAAATTAACTTCGGTTTAGACTGTAGTTGAACCCCAATCAATCTCACACTGATCCAAGGTACAGTTATGCTCATATGCCTCTGATCCCAGTAGGATATTGCGCACTTGATTCCCTTAGCTGATCTCCCCCACAACCAAGATTTGCTACGACACAAAGTTGAAGACTTTAATAAATAAATCTGTCTCACACAGAAAAATCTACAAGATAGATAAATTCGTCTCCCACGAATAAAACTATGAGTTTTGTTCCGTCTTTTGATAAATCAAGGTGAACAGGAACCAATCAATAAAACCAAACTTATATTCCCGAAGAACAGCTCAGTTTTATAAATCACCTCACAATAGTCTTATTCGATGCAGCGAAAAAAGATATTGTGGAATCACAAACGATGAGACGAATATGATTGTAATTACTTTTATATCTTGCCTATCAGAGAGAAATCTCAAGCCAATTATTACTGTTGTACCCGTACGATAGAAATAGCAAGATCAGATCACACAACTACAAGAAAAATAGTATCGGTCTGGCTTCACAATCCCAATGAAGTCTTTAAGTCGTTAACCTGGTTTTAGAAGAAGAAAACCAAAGGTTAAAGGAGAATCGACTCTAGCTTAGAAAACTAGTATCACACAGAATGTATGGGGATTAGTTTTCCCAGTTGCTAAAGTTCTCCCTTATATAGTCTTTCAAATCAGGGTTTGCAATCAATGTTAGCTTAGTAACAATGCATTCAATATTCACCGTTAGATGAAAACCTGATTAGATTCAAGCTAATATTTCTCAACCTTTAGATCGAAAACTTAGCTTTTCATACACACATGTACTTGACGATTTTGGGTTTATCTAATAGTACCCAAACGTGTACAATAGTTGGTTCAACACAAGTTAACCAAATGACAACTTTCATATCAACCATATTCTTATTCACCATAACTAGTCCAAATGACTCAAATGAACTATTTAGAGAGTTTTTCAATTGCTATGAGATCTCTTGTAATACACAAGACACAATTAAATAAAAAACGTTGTGATTCACTAGAATTAATTCATGAACTATAAATCCACGGTTTGCAATAGCATTCCTTAGTTTCTTAAGATAAGTTCACAAACATCGTTTTAAGACATAACCACTTAAGTTCGCGGACTGGGTTCGCAGACTCAAGTTAACCGGTTGGAGTTCACAAACTCCAGTCGAAATTCTCAGGTCCGAGAACTTCCGTCAGTTCGCGGACTGAGTTCGTGGATTGAAACCTATCTACAACTCCAGCAAAAATTCTCGGGTTCGAGAACTACGCACGTTCGTGGAATGAGTTGGCTGCTCAAGTTCCGGTTTCACTTGATCAACAAAGTTCGCAAACTTTGGTTCAAGTGCTATATGTGTTATATTGTCTAAACTCTCATTTCAATCATTGAAACATTCTCATAGGGCGTTATATAGTTGTTATTCACAAACTATTTTTCGTCAGAGCGATTTCCAAAATGATTGAAACATAACATGACTTTCTTCACTAGGTAAAGATGAAATTGGATAAATCGAAAGCTTTACCAACATATATTTCGAGAAATAAATAAGCGAGATATACTCAGCTCGAAATATCACATGTGTATATTCTTAGTCTATATAGTAATATGACTTTTATCTCAATATAGGAGATAAAGTAGATAGACTTTTGAGTGATAGATAAATTCAAGTATCCACATACCTTTTAGTCAATGAAGATCCATTGGTTCCTTGAGTAGTCCTTCGTCTTGTATGATGATTTCCATGGAGTTCTTGAGCTCAACAACACTTTCTATCCTAGTCCGAGACCTTAGCTATAGTAGACTAGAAATCAAGACTTTATAGTTTTGATCACTAACATTGAAAAACATGCTTGAGATAGCAACGCATGCGAGTTCGACCGAGCGATGCTCTAACAATCTCCCCCTTTTTCAATTTTAGTGGCAAAACTATTAATACATATGGAATGCAAAAAATATAAATAAACTTTGTAGCTCCTATTCCACATGTCTAATGTTCAACAATACTCGAAATCTTTGTCACTTCCAAGTAGTCCAATGATCCCAAAGGTTGTAAGTTTAGCAGCATCGTTGTTGAAAATCCGTAGCTATAACAATGAGAAAATCACCGGTTCTCAATCATTGTTATACAGTGTCAAAATATTATTACACAGCGTCAAAGTCCCATTGCATCACAACTTCAACAACAATACTATGGTGATACTTCTCTCCCCCTTAGTCAATACTCCATCTTACATGGAAACCACTCCCCCTTACATAATGATCTGAAAACCATATGTATTTGTAGTGTGAACTATGACTACTAATTTTCCCATAGTCTACATAAATGTAAACAGTTCTGAGGATCGGATACTAAGTAGTATCGATACCTCTGTTGAACTGATAATGCTAAGTAAATAAATACGTGTACGGTCACGATAATAACAAAGAACACAAATATAAGGTAAAAGTATCTAAGTTATCACGAGACACAAGAGATAACGTGGTTCGACATTCGTCTACGTCCACGGGGGAAATGAGTGATTGTTTTTGTATTAAGTTGTAGTGGTTACAAAGATCTTAAATACTTCCCAAAGTAATAGAGAGAACTCAAGTTATGGTAGTTACTTAAGTTATAAACATTAAAAAGGTATAAGCTTAAGACTAGATCTTCTTTTTCTTCTAGGTTATGAATTGAATGCCTTTAGTTTGTTGGTAAGGCTTGATATTTATAGCCCCTTCTGCTCCTGGTATATCTTTGCTGCCTTTGGGTCCATCGTCCACTGATATACCTTAGGTGCCAGTGGTACCTTCGTTCATCGTGTTCTTTTTCCAGTAGAATCATGCCATCTCAGCTAACCCATGTTCCTTCGGGATCTACCCATCCTCCGTGTAGGTTGTACCGTCGTTCACTACCTGCTTCTTCCACTGGGAGTCCGCCACGCTTCCTCTCTCCATGTGCCTTGATATATGCGTGTAGACAAGAGTTTTGTGCATTTAATACTGATTAGATGTGTCATCTACCTCTGTCCCCTTGCCATCTGCATTTTGTAGATTAGACTTGTACTTCTTTCATCTCTACCATCGAGGTCTTCTTTCTTGGGGCGAGATAAAGTAGATATGCGGAGGTATCCTTTGCTTCTTAGGTTCCTTTGTCCAGCGAAGGCTATATAGTTCAGTTATTGTGCGACCACTAAGATCGTGACACGTGCTCCATAAAATATTGGTATTCACAGTTTGCCCCTTTTCTTTCATATTCAAACATTTGGTTAAAGTGGAAGAAAAATTCCGTTACGCCGCCATTTTTGCACGTACCGCCTGGGTGGTCCATACATGTCCTTTCATGCAATAACTCCCCCTTGGATTTCGGGCCCTCCAAATTTTTGGATTCTTCAGCCGCCTATAAGAGGAGAATAAAGAGAAGGAATTTTTCCATAACTCTTATTCCTTTTTCTCCAAAATTCTTCTTCTTCCGCTAACTGCTCTTCTTGATTCCGCGTACGATTTGGCTTCACGACTGATTATTCAAGTAAGTACTGTTCATCTTCTTCCCATATTTGGTAGCATGTATCCTGCTTAGACTAGGGGTTCTGTTGATGTTGATGTTGCTGTTTTCTCTCGTATGTGAGAATTGTACTCTTGGTTCGCTTGTTTGTATTGTGTTAAAACTTGGGTTTTGCTTCGTTTTGATCCTTATTAAGGTTTTCACCATGATTATCATATGCCCAAAATCTTTCTCTTTCTCCTGTGATGTATGATGTTTGTTTTTCCCTTGTAGTATAATAAAACTGTTTCCCCTGGTTGGTTTAGTGAAACCCATGCCCAAAGTACTTTAGGTTTTTCCCATGTTTCGTTTTTGGGTGATCTGCAAATTTCTGATGTCATTGTTGATGGAGAAAATATTCCTGCTGGTGTCAGGTATTATGAGACTCCCGAAGAATCCTGCGTGTAAATCCATGAAGGTATCTTCGTCTATGGATCCACCTCCGCGAATGCATCATCCAGATGCTACGCCTTCTCCTCCTCCCGAGGATTCTAAGGTTCCTGTCGATGCTGAGATGCCTGCGGTTGCTGAGGAGGCTGAGGTTACTGATGAGGCTGATATTGGTGGAGATATTCTTCTTCCTTCTCCCCATTATGAGTTGTCAAGGCTTCAGCTTCGTGAGAACGATAACTATGCTCATTGGACTATTGCTGAGATCTCTAAGTCTTTCCGTCTTCACAAGTTTGAGGTCTCATTTGTTAATGGCCCTGACGTTCTTACTGAGAATCTCATCCGAGAATTTCCTTATGATGAGAATAATCTTCTCATTAGATTTAGCCAGTTATCCGCAGGTATGCTCATCCCCCTGTTCAATAGAAATGACTCCTTCTATTACGATGTTTTGTCTTCGAGGGATGATCTAGCAATTAAGACTCAAATCAGAGGAGTCATGCAATATACTGGAAACTTCTGGCGTGCCCTTCATGAGTTCTGGTACCGTAGAAAGGGTAAGACAACCATGGAGTCTTATGAGCCCTTTGTTGAAGGAAGGTCTAAGCATGAGGATTACACCCCTGCTAATTTCAATGCTACGTATGCTGATGCGGTTCAGAAGACTAATCTACTTCCTTGGAGTGTTGTTCCTCGTCGTATTCATGTGACCGCTGGGAAAATTAGGGAGGGTAACATCCTTCATTTGTTGGAGGAGATCGACAAGACTGGTTTGACTACCATCCCCTACTCTGCTAGGATGTCTTTGCCGAAGAATGACCGCATCCGTCTTGATTATGATGACCGCTAGGCTCGTACTCCTATTCGTATAGTTGGTCCTTGGGCTTATGGTTTTGCCACCGCGGACCCTTTTATTCCTCGTTCATCTCGCTCTTTGCTGGAGAAGTATGACAGATATCAGTCTTGGGTCTTTAATCATGCTGCTTCTCATGAGGTACCTTTGCATGTTCTATCTTTGTTTAGTTCGATATCATTGCTTACTGTGAAATCTTCGTTTACTGAGGGAACCTTTGTCTGCTTTTCTGATAATTTTGTTTCGCAGTCTGCTCCTGCTTCCTCTAATGGGGCTGCTTCGGTCTCTGCCGGTAATTCCATAGCTGCAAGGACTAGGAAGAGGAAAGCTTTGGCTGAAACACCTGCAGAGGTAAGGATTATTATCATACCTTTGTGTTTGTAGGTTCTTCACTGACTTTCCCCTAATTCTTGGTTGTTGTATGTGTTTCTTTGTAGTCTTCTCATAGGAAGGGTAAGTTGAAGACCGTCATCGATCTTGATGCTTTGGAGGAGGAATCTAACTCTGTTGGTGAGGACATGGAAGACGTTGAGGACACTGGCCTTAGCACTCATATAGATGATATCGAGAAAGATTTTTCCAAGGGTAGCCCTAACCTGAACGAGCTCCTTTAGTTGAGGGTGAGAACCTTCTTGTTGGTGCCGATGCTCAGTTTTTCAAGCCTGTTAGTGTTCATGCCCCCGATGTTACATCTTCTTTGAAGATGCCTTCATTTTCTGCACCTAACGTTGTCTTCCCCTCTACTTCCGCTGCTGCTGGAGCTGCTGTTGTGTCTTCGAAGAGTCTTCCTTAATCTCCTTCCACCTCCCTTCAATAAAGCGGTTCGTTTGCTAAGGTTTTTATCCCTACGGCTAGGGCTGGTAGTTCAGTTTCGCAGTCGAAGAAGAAGGTTGTGATTTCACTAGGAAGCTTATCCCTCAACATTTCCCCCCCTTCACTTGGGAGTGCTCAGTATGTCTCCACTACCTCTACAAGCAAAGTTGTTGGACCCCCCTTCGTCACCAGACTGGACCGTCCTTGGTAATATTCCTTCTGTCGGTGAATTGGGTTTGATTAGTTCCGTAGGTCCTTCTGTTCCTAGTTCATCCACCATGCAGTATTTTCGTCGAGGTAAGGGTTCGACAGTTATGCCCCATGTTTATGCTGAACCAAGGCATAGAAATCTGCTGGAGAGCTTGAGCTTACGTAGCTCCGATGACGCTATTGCCGAAGCTGTCTTGCGGGATTCCAAAGGTCTCTTATCTGCTGGAATTGATAATCATCATCTTGAAAGTTCTATTGAAGTTGCTTCATAGTTGGATGTGCTGACTGCGCTAAGGACTTGTTTTTTTATCCTGACTGTCTTCGTTCTACCCAGAGATTTGGTGAGATCCGCTGAGGTAGTATCCATGATATGAAAGATTTCATGGATACCTATGCCACTTTCCTTCCTCGTCTCGCGACTTCCTTTTCAGTAAGTGATTCTTACCTGGGTGTCTTCTCTTTAATTTGACCCTTTGTCCGCCCTTATACTCCTTTGTTTGCATCTTTGTAAGCAGATCGATGTCAGAGATACCTTATTCAAGGTTTATAGGGCCAAGTGTACTCATCTGAGTTCCTTGTTGGAATGTGCTCACCAAGAGTATGCACTTGCTTTTGCAAAGCATCCTTCATCGAGTGACGCTGCTTCAGTTACTAGGATAGCTTCACTGTGAGATGATTTGAGGAAGACACAGAGGTCTCTGGAGGAATTCTTGTTGGATCTTAAGAGGAAAAATGATGCCTCCAAGGTTGCTAAAGATGGTCATAGAGCTGTTGATGCTGCTTTATCCACTGAGTCCTCCAAAGCCATAAGTTTGTTTCTTCTCCCTTTTATCTTTTTCTCTATCTTTGCTGGTTGCGTAGTCCTGAGATAACCTTCGTCTGCCAGTCGGTGGCTCAAGTGAACTTAGATATCTCCGAGATCTAGTCGCCAAGTTAACCTCTGATGTTTGGTATTACCAAAAGAAGTCTGATAGGTTGATGAATGTAACCGTTCACAATGAGGCTCAACTCTCTCTTGAGTCTGCTCATAATGTAGATTTATTAAAGTAGATGGCTTTGATTCGTAAGGAGCATGAAGAAGCCCTTATATGGAAGGAGAATCTTATTTTATAGCAAAAGGAGGATATTTCCTTAATTGAGAAACGTCTCTCATCCCAAGATATCATTCGGAATAAATACTACGTTGATTTTAAAGATGCTTGTGCATCCTTAACTAAGGTTGCCGCATAGTGTAACGTATTGTCTTATGAGGTTCGTTCTCTTAATGATAAACTCGTCAAAGCTGGCTCTAAGTCTTCCGCCATGTCTTATGTATCTTTAGAAAATAAGTTTGAAGAGTTATAAAATATGTACCAAGCTTTGTCTTCTGAGAATGCTTTGATCCAGGTAGATATATATGATCTTCGGACGGAAAAGGATACCCTTGTGGAAGATCTTGAGGCAGCTGAGATGGACCTTGCTGAAGCCCAGCATAGTCTTGAGGTATCCCATAGCCATGACGGAGGTAGCTTAGGATGTTCATTTATCTGTGGCATCCTTCGTGTCTTTATTTGTCTCTCCTTGGTTCTGATACCCTTTGCATACGCAGTGTAGGACCAGAATTCCGCTATGGTATTATTTTTGAGGTATTAACAACACCCCTGCGAGATTGACAGTGACAACTTTGCGAGCTCTTCAACAACACTTCGCGAGTGTCACAGGATAATTAAAATAATGACGTAATAGCTGACGAATAAAGAAACACGGGAAGAGTGTGATTGTCCTGCGATGAACACAACACCTGCGAGAGTCAGCATTATAACTAACGCGAGAGCACCGTGAGCCAGATCTGAAATTAAAGGAAAACTTAGATGTCAACCACTATGTAACTACCCTATATAAAGAGACCCAGTAGATTCAGAAAAGGAGGATGCATACTTTTGAGTGTTGAGAGAGTCTTGAGGAGAGACAAAATTCAAGGGAACGGTTGTGTTCTTGATCTTCTTCCATTACTTGTAAACATTTCTGAGAATCAAATAATAAAGTGTTGTTTTAATCATCAAATATGTGTTAATCACTATAAGATCTTATCAAGGGTGTAGTGTAGGATTTCCTGCAACTACATTTTGGTGCCCGAAACAGGGGTGAATTGACG
The DNA here is from genome assembly GCA_023529315.1 of Papaver bracteatum. NCBI lineage: Eukaryota > Viridiplantae > Streptophyta > Magnoliopsida > Ranunculales > Papaveraceae > Papaver > Papaver bracteatum. The sequence goes on from JAJJWX010004825.1 coordinate 748,448, forward strand.
ATTATTTGAAGAAAAAGATAAAAGTTGACATTGTATTATAGGAAAAATCAAGATAAAAGATAAATATTCGAGTTAAAAAGATGAATGAAGAAATTGGTGAAGCAGTTGAAGAAAAAATTGAAGCAAAAGAGGATTACAGGAAGTTGGAGTGCAATACGATAACAAAATCAATGATTAACCAATTCCATGAAAATATTAGAGGAAATATTCATAAACGAGATTTTGAAGGAAAAAGAATTATGACAGTGGAGAAAATATCACCTCTGAAAGATTGGGAAAAGCAAGAAATCACATTCATATCAACAGAAATACCAAAAGAAAATTTGGATCATACATTTCCATTGGTAATCACGGCATCTACTATGCGAGTGAAGAAGAAGAAATCAACAAGATCTGCAGAAGAATGGGTTGTGAATAGAACTTTGGTGGACACAGGAAGTTCTGTAGATATTATATTCTATCATACATTTAAGAAGATGGGATATAAGGATGAATAAATGTCTTGTTCAAATTATCACATTCATGGTTTTGGAAAATCTATAACAAAACCTAAAGGCGAAATAATGGTACGCATTCCGCTAGGAGAGATTGAAAAACAAGTAACATTATGTGTGGTGGATATGGAGGCACCATATAACATGATATTGGGGAGACCATGGATACACGCAATCAAAGATATAGCATCAACATTACATCAATGCATCAAATTTCCTATGCCTAGTGGAATTGGAGAAATTAGAGGAGATACTGATCTCGTGGAACTGTGTTATCAAATTGAAATGAGAAACTATGAAGAGCGTCCAAAATTGAGAAATGTTCGCAGGAAATTGGCAAAAGAGGCGAAGAAGGAAGAAGAATTTAAAGTTTACGTGATAAGAGAAAGAGAAGGAAAAGGAATACCCAGCGAGATCTCGCAAGAAGATGATGAGCCCGCGAGAGTCATGGAAACACCAACGCCAATGGGAGAACCTGAGGCCAGCTACACCGCAGCAGAACCAACAAAGGAGGTAAATGTTGGAAGTGAAGAAGAACCTAAAATACTGAAAATTGGAACTAAGATGGGTGCAGATGAAGAAGAACAAACCATAAATCTCTTGCTAGAATATAAGGATATTTTCGCGTGAAATATGGATGAAATGCCTGGAATAGATCCATCAGTTGCATGTCATAAGTTAGAGATTAACAAAGATGTGAGACCATTCAAGCAAAGGATAAGGAAAATCGCGACAACTTATCACTCAAAAATAGAAGAAGAATTATAGAAAATGCTCGATGCGGGAATTATAAGGCAAGCAAAATACCCGAAATGGATTGCAAATATGGTAGTGATCCCAAAGAAGAATAAAGGGATACGAATTTTCATAGATTTTACTGACTTAAACAAAGCTTGTCCTAAAGATAGATTTCCATTACCAGATATTCCTCAAATGGTCGAATCAGCAGCAGGAAATGATAGAATATCTTCATTGGATGGGTATAAAGGATATAATCAGATCCCTCTTGCTGAAGAAGATCAATAGCACACTGCATTTTTTTCTCCAACAGGATTATATTGTTACACAAAAATGCCATTTGGGTTACGAAATGCCGGTGCAACGTATCAAAGAATGGTGGAGAAGGTGTTCGCAAAGTGGATACACAAAACATTAGAGGTGTACGTAGATGAAATGTTAATAAAAAGTAAAGAAGCTAAGAACCATGTGAAAGATTTGAAGGAGATTTTTGATCAAATGCGACTCTTTAACATTAAGGTGAATCCTGAGAAATGCATTTTTGGAGTAGCATCAGGGAAATTTTTTAGGTTATATCGTATCAAAAGAAGGAATTCAAGTTGATCCAGAGAAAGTACAGGCAATTCGCGATATGCCAACGCCAGCAACAGTGAAAGATGTACAGAAGTTGAATGGGCTCTTAGCATCGCTAGGAAGATTTATCTCGCGATCTTCAGATAAATGCAAGAATTTTTTTCAATATGCTCAGGAAGGGTACAAAATTCAAGTGGACAGATGAATGTGAGAAGGCTTTTCAAGGAGTTAAAGAATATCTAATGAACATATCTATTATACATAAAGCGGAGCCGGGAGAAGAATTATTGATTTATCTTGCGACAACATCGCACGCCTTAAGCAGTGCTATTGCGAATAGATACGGGGGTAGAAAAACCAATTTACTACATCAGCAAAACTTTTAATTCTACAGAGAAAAATTATTCAAAAATTGAGAAGCTAATTCTGGCATTGGTTTATGCAACCTTTAAACTTCGCATATATTTTCAAGCACATAAAATAAAGGTGTTAACAAAGTTGCCCATTGAATATGTAATGAAGAACTCAAAAAGATCAGGAATAGTTGAGAGATGGAATGCACAAGTAGGGCACTTTCAAATCAAATATGAAGTCTTATCCTCACCAAAATCACAAGTTGTGGCAGATTTTTTAGCATAATTCCCTCTAGAAGATGATGAAGCTGTGGAAGAAATGATGGACATAGAAGAAGAACACGGAGATCCAAAAGATCTATTAAAGGAACCGAACATGTGGAAAATATTGGTGGATGGATCATCAAATGGGGAAGGAAATGGAATTGGAGTGGTCTTTATCTCGCCGGAAGGAGAAAAAATGGCTTTCTCATTTCGTTTGGATTTCACATCCACTAATAATGAGACAGAATATGAAGCTGTGGTGCATGCCCTAAAGTTTGCCGTAGAGATGAAGTTGGAGAACGCAAGGATTACCAGTGACTCGTAATTGGTTATTCGCCAGATAAAAGGAGAATACACAATGAATGAACCATCTCTGAAGAAATACAAGAAACTTGTTGAAGAATTGTCTACGAGAATTCCAAAAATAAAATGGAGACATATATCAAGAAAAGATAACAGACTCGCAGATGCTTTTGCGTTCATATCAAGTATGAGGACAAACCCAACTGCGAGATGCATAAAAATTCAGACACTCATATCACCTTCAATTAATAAAGAAGAAGAAGAAAAGGCGGATGTAATGATAATAGAAAATGACACAGAAGAATCATCCAGCAACATTATCGCAGATTGGAGAGCAGGACTTCACGCATATTTGGCGATAGGCGAAACACCGAGAAATAGATTGGAGGCGCACAAATTAAAAAGCCGTGCAATAAATTATGAATTAAGGGATGGGGTATTGTATCGAAAATCTTTTAATGGGCCATTACTTAGATGTTTGACACGGGAAGAAGGAGAAAAAAAATATTAAAAATGTTGCATAGTGTTGTTGCTGGTAATCATAGAGGAGGAAGATTTTTGTCTTATAGAACAAAAATGCAAGGTTATTATTGGCCATATATGCATGAAGATGCAAAACAATTATCAAAACATTGTGAAGATTGCCAACGGTATGGAAAGAGGATACATGCACCAGGGTGACCATTATTCTTCAAAAAGTGTGTGGACTTTTGGAAAATGGGGCTTTGATATTGTGGGACCCTTTGTACCAGGTTCAGGGCAGAAGAGATACTTAATTATCGCGACAGATTACTTCACAAAATGGGCAGAGGTAAAAGCAGTACAACACATTCGCGATAAGGATATATTTACATTCATCTTTGAAAATATCATCTGCAGATTTGGAATTCCAGCACAGTTGGTTTCTGATAATGGAAAACAATTTGAAGGACAAAATATAGAATTACTACTCAATGCATTTAAGATAAGATGTGGAAAATCTACTCCTTTATACCCACAAGCTAATGGTCAGGCTGAAGCAACTAATAAGACAATCACAGACATCTTAAAAAAGAAATTAGAAGGGTACCATAGAGCATGGTGTGAACAGGTACATAATGCAGTCTAGGCTTACAACACAACCAGGAGAGAGGCAACTGGAATGTCACCTTTTTGTTTAACATATGGTGTTAAAGCAGTACTACCAACAGAAGTTTCTATTCCTACAACAAAAAGAGAGGTTTGGGAGAAGAATCTTAATGCTAGTATGATTCTAAGAGAACTTGATGAATTAGAAGCGAAGAAAGAAAATGCATTACAACATATGGAAAATTACCAGCGAAGGTTGGCTCGCGAATATAACAAGCGAGTCAAGGAACGTGAGTTTCAAACAAGCGATTTAGTTTTGCGAGAAACACCAGAGTACCAGCGAGAACGTGGTGGAAAGTTGGCGAGAAAATGGGATGGGCCATATATCATTAAGGAGATAGTTGAAACAGGGGCATACAGGCTGGTAGACCCAGAGGGCAGAGATGTTGGTCAAAGACTTAGTAGGCCATGGAACAAATTGTTTTTAAAAAGATATTATCAGTAGCAAATTTTTAATAAAAAATGGGCAAAACAAATTTTTACAGCTGCGAGTTTATTCGCAAGATTATTCAAGATTACATAAAATGAAAGATTGCGATATACGCAAAAGAAACAAATAATAGGACGAACCTTTATGGCGTACACCCTAGTTCGCGAATACAATTTCACAAGAGACAAATGTAAGACCTAAAGTACGTCATATTAGGGGGTATCTCTCTGCGTGACTCAGGGATAAGGTTATACTGCTGCTGGAACATGAGTCATGAAGATATTGGGGTTAAAGAAAACCTATCCAGGGGAAGTACCTTGGATTTCCAACTATATAAGGTTATACCCTGGTTGGACGACCAAGGGTCTCTTCTAAGGAGTGCAGAGTATGACCAAGGTGCCAAGGTACACGGTGGAGCCAAGGATGCCCGGGATGGACGAACCTACCCTGGCCATTCTTGGTAAGTCTTGGATATGATGCGCTCGGCCCAAAGAAAACCCCACTTAGGGTGAAGTCTTGTAACTATAAGCCATATAGGCATAAAGGACAAGAGGTTGCGAAAACAACTGGTTGTTGGTAAATCTGGATGGGAGGAGCTAGTCTTGTATGGACGATGTGCCCTCCTTGAAGGGGCAACCAGGGGGAAGATAAGGGCGGCACCCTCCATTAGGGAGATAATAAGTGTCTAAAGACGTCAATGTCATGGGGCTTTATGATCGCAAGAACATTTATGCCTGTCATATTGTCGCGTGACAAAAATTATACAGAGGCAACAAGCCATAAGAAAAAGTTAAGATGAGATCAATGGGTCTTTACATCAAAAGTATAGAGACGTCCTGTGATGTCATCGCAAGACGGTAATTTCATAAAGCTTTGTTCTCGCAAGAGAACTTAGATTTATCATATTATCGCAATACATTGAAAGAAAATAGATAAGGCAAGATCAATGGGTCAATACATGCAAATGTAAAGACGTCCTGCGATTTTGTCGCAGACATAAATATTGGCACAATAAGACCTTTAACTAGGAAGGCAAAATAAGACTAACAGAAAGAAAAAAAATTTAATTAATTAACTATTTTCTATTAAGAATGCAGGAAAGATTTCTCAGAATCCTTCGTAATTTCAAACACATGTTATTCAAGCATGTCATATTATCCCAGCACTATCCATAATTTTGCAAGAGGAATTACAATACAGTGGATCATTCCAAGAAAGATAATGAAGGGCAAATAGGGGAATTAATAAACAGAATATCATTATCATCCTTGAAAATATTCAAAATAACGGAGACAAAGTTGAATTCCAAAGTTGCATAAAGTTACATTGCACGCAAGAAAGAGAAAATAGAAGAGAAGAGAAAACAAAAATAAAACTCAGGCTTCGGTATTGATATCTCCAGATTCATCATCTTTGTTAGTGTTATTAACTTCACCAACATTCTTCTCATTGCGATTAATTCGAGATTCTTCTTCTTCGCCAGCAATTGCTTCACCACCAGTGATTACTTTTCTAGGAGGACTTTTTTATTCTTCTGTTTGGTCTTCTCGAGAAATATTCTCTTCATCACTTGCATATTCTAGATCCTTATCCATAGGAAGAGGAACTTCATCATCATATAATTCTAGAGGAAGAACAGATACAGGGGGAGGAGACTGAGATATTAGAATGTCATTCACAAGGACTTCAGCACTGAGATGAACTTTGCGAAGGAAACTTTTATCACGATTTCTAATCTCCAAGTTCTTAAAATACTCAAGATAGTCATATCTTCTTTATGCTCGATCGCGAGATTTAACATAATGAGAAAGGATAGATCCATTTTCTTTGTGAACTTTAGCCAATTTGTCAGTTAGATCGGAAATGGTAGAATGAAGGCTCTTCTCGGATTCTGCGAGAAATACAAAAGAATATTCAGATAAAAATCTCGCAATAAATATAATATAGAAATTTAACAGAAAGACCAACAAGTGGGGCAGTCAAACGACTACCTTATTTTTGAGAAGTTAAATATTGAATTAATGTTAAGCAACAATTCTCCCATTGATTCATGGCATCGTCAAAATTATCCCCAACTATACTCTTCAGGCGAGATTTTATATTTTATTCTTTGGAGAGGAGATATGAGTTTTCTTTTGCTAGTAAAGAATAAGATTCCTCTAATTAGGAGTATTGATCTTGAAGCTTGCTGGCCTTTAAACTAAGAGTTAACCTACCATTGATAAGTTTATCCTTATCAACGGCAGATGATTCAGTTACTTCATTGAGCTCATCCTTAAGAGAACGAAGAGATTTCTCTTGATTATCATATATTCTTTGAAGATTACTCAATTGTTGCGAGGAAATCGCCATCAAGCTTGAAAAACTATGTTTTTCTTAAGATAAAGTTCTATTTTCATCTGATAAAGATTTCATCGCAAAATTATCCTTGATTAACAAATATGAGAGGCGAGTAACCTCGCTACTTAATAAATTTTGGCTTTGCGATAACTAATTATTCTCATTAGTAAGATTATCTATTTGATCTATCGAATATGTGTAGAGATTATCTAATCTATTATACTGGTCCATCCAAGAATCTTTTTCAACACGAGCTTCTTCAGCGATAGACTCAAATTTAAGTATCTCCACGAATCGATTCTGATTTAAAACTAAATATACGAACCAAGAATTTAAGGAGGAAGTTTGAGTACAGAGAAAATGAAAATTTGTTAGAACGGAAAAACCAGAAATAGAGGCACGAAAATTATACCTTTTAACTCATTATTCTTGCTGCGAAGATTCTCGCAAGTAAGTGAAGAATTGCGAAGCTTTTGATAGAGAATGTCACATTCTGAAGTCTTAGCTTGGAGATTTCTTTTAAGCAATTCAACTTCACTTTCTAAAGCTGCTTGTGAATCCATTTGGTTAGAACCAAGATACTTACATAAAACCTAGCAGACGTCCTGCTTGATGGGGTCAGTATAAGACCTCTTAGCCTCATCCAAAATATCAGATAAGACTTTAAAAGCAACATCCACTCCTATCGAAGTTTCCTTAAAAGAAGAAGAAGGTGCAGAAGGTGAAATAATGATAGTAGAAAGATGGAGGTTTTGATTGTTCGCAATGATTGCATCATCAGAAGGAGGAGTGTTTGGAAAGGTAACAGTTGAAGGTAATAAAGGGATGGAAGGAGTTTCATTGACATCAACTTTGGGGGTAGTAGTGGAGATAGTCTTGCAAATAGAAGAAGGAGGTTCCATTTTCAAGGTCGTGGGAATAACTCTCGCAGATGTCAGCTTGGGAATGGTAATGTTAGCCTCAAGAGTTTTAACCTGGAGAGATCGTTTGGGAGGTCTAGCAATACCCCCGTCATCCTGCGAATAATAATATAGATAAGAAACAGAGGCAACAATATCGTTATTAAGAAGAAATAAGTGTTTCTTACTACCTTATTACTCGCAGAACTCCTTTTCTTTTCAACAAGATTTTTGCGAAGATTATGGTTTTGGATTACGGACTGGGCGTTAGGAGCAGTTCCACTAAAGAGAGAACATAATATGGGAATTATGAAAAATCAAATAGAAAAGATTAGATAACATGAGTAAAAAAAATAATAGTTCAAACAATTTAGTAACATCAGATAAACACATACCTTGAAGATTCCATTAAAGCAGTAGAAGGAGAATATGAAGAAGACGAAGAAAATAAAAAGTTGCAGATCGAAGAGAAAATTTTGCAGAGAATAAAAAGACGAAGAAGATAGAAAAGTAAAAGAAGAAAATTAGATCTGTAACCAAATTCTATCTTTTATAGGCGAAAGGAGATGACCTGTTGAGGTGAGACGTGCCAGTAAAAATAAGAATCTACGACACGTGTAGGCGGTTAAGCTAAATTCACGGAGTTTTGTCGAGGAGAAAATATGGGAAGATAGGAAGCTTCGAGCGTTATGAAGAGTTAAAAATTCTCATATCCTCTCCACTTCGCGGTGAAGACATGAGAAGAGGCAAGATGTAGGACCAGAATACCTCTATGGTATTATTTTTGAGGTATTAACAACACCCCTGCGATATTGACAGCGACATCTTTGCGAGCTATTTAACAATACTTCGCGAGTGTCACAGGATAATTAAAAGAATGATGTAATAGCAGACGAATGAAGAAACACGAGAAGAGCGTGATTGTCCTGCGATGAACACAACACCTACGAGAGTCAGCATTATAACTACCACGAGAGCACCGCGAGCCAGATCTGAAATTAAATGACAACTTAGATGTCAACCACTATGTAACTACCCTATATAAAGAGACCCATAAGATTCAGAAAAGGAGGATGTATTTTTTTGAGTGTTGAGAGAGTCTTGAGGAGAGAGAAAATTCAAGAGAATGGTTGTGTTCTTGATCTTCTTCAATTACTTGTAAACATTTCTGAGAATCAAATAATAAAGTGTTGTTTTAATCATCAAATATGTGTTAATCACTATAAGATCTTATCAAGGGTGTGGTGTAGGATTTCCTGCAACTACACGCAGGTCTCCAGGATCAATTGGTGGGTGCAAGTGCTAAGATCAATCGTCTCGAAGATCATATATCTACGTTGGAGATATCTCGTCAGTTTGATGCTGCTGCCAAGCTTAAAGCGGAGTCTCTTCAGAAATATAATGATCAGCTTAGTGCTCAGGTTGTGGAGCTTCGTCGGAAATTATCTTCGGACTCGGAGGCTCAGGCTTCTCGTATGGAGGAGTAGTACAAGAGTTCTGCCATTGATTACATCAATAATGCTTTTGCTGAGGCTGAGCTCCAGGATGAAGGAGTTGTCTTTCCCCGTCTTCCTTATCCTTGATCATGCTATTTCTGCTACAGTTTCAATTTGAACTTCTTTGTTATCGTTTTGCCCCCATCTGAGGGGTATTTGATGTTTCTGGAACACCATTCGTTATATTCTAGACCTTCGTCATCTACAACTATTAAGACATGTTAGTTGTGTTTTGGTAACACTTGTTATGGTACCTTCATTGTTGTATGAAAGCATGTAGACAAATCATGTCTATTTATTTGCAAATTCTTGCTTGTAACAAGGTGCTAAGGTTTTGTGTGACCTTGGAGCGGAACATTCCACGTCCTACCAGGATATCTTTTGGCCAGAAGGTACTGTGGAGGAGAGGGTCCCTACGTGGGATGTAACCCTACGTGTTCAGTGATGCTACTTTACTTTCGACAAGGTATCTCTCTTTATTGGATATATTGCTTACATTCTGCCTTTTGAGGGATACCTTCGCCCTTAGGATCCGAGATTGACATATGATATATTGTTCAGTTATGCCGTGCCTTGCCTCATCGTCAATTTAGACAAAATTCTGACGGTGGGTGTAATTTCTATCCCAAATTATATTTTAATCAACTCTTACTTTTCTTTAGAAAAAAAGTTTTTTTCATTGATTAGTTAAGGTTGTACTACCTTTGTTCAGGGATAGAACATGGTGGGTTGTAGCCCTCTCCCTTCTTCTCCTGAGTGATAACCGTTCACTTAGGGGTAGTACTTCCTTAGGTACATTGCGTCCCAAGGGTGTTGCAATACATCTCCCTTGAGGTTCCTCAGGTAGTATGACCCTTTTCCAGTGATGTCATGTATGATGTAGGGTCCGTTCCATGTAGGAGCTAGTTTTCCCCATCCCTTGTTCTTTCGATATGGTGGTATTTGACGTATGACGTATTATTCAACCACAAATTTTCTAGGAATTACCCGTTTGTTGTATTCACGAGCTAGCCTTCGTTGGTAGTTCACCATTCTTTACAAAGCCACTTCACGCTTTTCTTCGAGGTCGTCCAACTTTTCCAGCATAAGATCCGTTATTAGGTTCTTTTCCCATGCCTTAGTTTTTGTTGTTGGCAGCATTATCTCTGTTGGGATGACTGCTTTGGCTCTGTAGGTTAGCAAGAACGGAGTTTCTCCCGTGGCCGCCCTTCTTGTGGTACGGTAGGCCCATATGACGTTGTAAGGATCAGATACTAAGTAGTATCGATACCTCTGTTAAAATGATAATGCTAAGTAAATAAAGACGTGTACGGTCACGATAATAACAAATAACACAAATATAAGGTAAAAGCATCTAAGTTATCACGAGACACAAGAGATAACGTGGTTCGACATTCGTCTACGTCCACGGGGGAAATGATTGATTATTTTTGTATTAAGTTGTAGTGGTTACAAAGATCTTAAATGCCTCCCTAAGTAATAGAGAGAACTCAAGTTATGGTAGTTACTTAAGTTCTAAACATTAAAGAGGTATAAGCTTAAGACTAGATCTTCTTCTTCTTCTAGGTTATGAATTGAATGCCTTTAGTTTGTTGGTAAGGCTTGGTATTTATAGCCCTTTATGATCCTAGTATATCTTTGATGCCTCTGGGTCCATCGTCCACTGATATACCTTAGGTGTCAGTGGTACCTTCGTTCACCGCGTTCTTGCTCCAGTAGAATCATGCCATCTCAGCTAACCCACGTTCCTTCGGGAACTACCCATCCTCCGTGTAGGTGGTACCTTCGTTCACCGACTGCTTATGCCAATGGGAGTCCGCCACGCTTCCTCTCTCCAAGTGCATTGATATATGCATGTATACAAGAGTTTTGTGCATTTAATACTGATTACATGCGCCATCTACCTCTGTCCCCTTGCCAGCTATGTTTTGTAGATTAGACTTGTACTTCTTTGATATCTACCATCGAGGTCTTCTTTCTTGGGGCGAGATAAAGTAGATATGCGGATGTATCCTTTGCTGCTTAGGTTCCTTTGTCCATCGAAGGCTATATAGTTCAGTTATTATGCGACCACTAAGATCGTGACACGTTCTCCATAGAATATTGGTATTCACATGAACTACATATTAATTCTCCCCCTTTTTGTCAATAAAATTGGCAAAGGTACAAGAACGGGATCCTAATGAACTTTCCGTATGAGACATTTTATGAACAAAGGTAAATGTATATCATCTTATTTAGATGCAATCATAAATCCGAAGCTAAATTCATTCATCAAAGAGTTTATAAAGACGCAAAATAACCCCTATATTATTCCACAACCGCACTCCCCACGAAGATTTGGAAATTAAGCACAAGTTCAAAAGAACTCTCCCCCATAATATGTCATTCCATATGGAACAACAAGAGCGACCTTAATTTCAAAAAGAAAATAAGGATTTCTTTAGACTCAACAAATTACATACAAGTATGAATTTGGAATCCAACAAGAAATATTCAATCATATTAACCCAAGCGAACCAAGATTAATTTAATTAAATATGCTCAACACAAGTAAACTTATGGAGACTTAATAAATCAATTAGATTAATCACAAGAAAACTCGCAAATAATCTAATTGCCATACTCAACCAAACTAATCACAAGAGTAATCAATTTAATTGGACACACTCGACATAAGAACATTCTATGGAGCAATGACTAAGTTAATCATGAATAACCAACTCAGTCAAATAATTGCTCAAACATAAGAAAAATTATGGAGTGTTAACTACACAATCACACAGTATGATTGATTTAGTTCAAAATATTCAACATAAAGTACCTTACGGAAAAACGACTAAGCTAATCACAAAAGCAATCTACTTTTGTTGTTTTAGTGCTTAACATAAGACACTTCATGGAACAACACAGTATTTACACAAAAAATTGTGGATCAGAGATCTGACCTATACCGTTGAATAAGCAAGGATTCATTCTATGTTTCCATCACTATTTTGACAATGACACACAATAAACATAATCCTTGAATCACAAAAGATTTTAACCTATCTTACATCAATATTTGACAATATAGGCTTAACTTTTGTGTTTTTCCAAAAATCTATTCATTCTTTTATCAATATTTGCATACCAATTCACGAACGACTTTAATTTTGACAAAATATGGGATAATTAAGTTCACGGACATAAACACACATATCCCATCAAAATATTGCAATATATAAAATCAAAATATTAATACTGCAACCATCATCTTCCAAACAAGTTTAGAATTTAACACAATAAATCTAAAAACAAGAAGATGAAAACCTTGGACATAGCTATGTGTAATCACAATAATGGCTTTTCCAAACACTAGTTATTCTTCTTAACCAAGGCAAGATAAATAGAAGATTTACTAGGCTAACACATTACTCATCATCTTCATCAGAAAGTTCATTCAACTATTTTTCTAGGCGTATTTCCCATACTTCAACAGGTTCTACATTAAGAGAATGTTTAAATACTGACCTAGAAGTGACATTTATCTCAGGTGAATCCAAGCTTTGAATATCATCTGGTGATTTATGAACTGGTACGTTATTAAAGATAGACTCGTCCATAAAGTTAGATCGCTACAAACACAAACTTGTAAGGTCTTAAACGTGTTTGCCTGCTCTGATACCAATTGAAAAAGCAGGGGTCTAACAACCACACCCAATATTTCGATTAACAATCTGTATGGACAACTCCGAGTTGTTTTCTAGAGAATCAACTAGACAGTTAGACTCAATCAATAGAAAATACTCAAGGAGTTATTATCTTAATCTCTCAATTTGATTTACTCAAGAAAATACAATTTGCAAGTCTTAATCAAAAAGAGATAACTTGGATGGTACCAAAGACCAATATCCAAGTGTAAATCAATTTAAATCAACAACCAATAAGGTCGGATATTCTAATTGATTGAACTACGCACAACCTGTATTATTTTAATTATATAAAAATATAATACGGAAAAGAAATAACACAGATACCAGAATTTTGTTAACGAGGAAACTGCAAATGCAGAAAAACCCTGGGACCTAGTCCAGATTAAACATACACTGTATTAAGCTGTTACAGACACTATCCTACTCCAAATTAACTTCGGTCTGGACTGTAGTTAAACCCAAATTAATCTCAAACTGATCCAAGGTACAGTTATGCTCCTACGCCTCTGATCCTAGCAGGATACTTTGCACTTGATTCCCTTAGCTGATCTCACCCATAACCAAGAGTTGCTATGACCCAAAGTTGAAGACTTTAAAAAACAAATCTGTCTCACACTGAAAAGTCTACATGATAGATAAATTCCTCTCCCACGAATAAACCTATGAGTTTTGTTATATATTTTTATAAATCAAGGTGAACAGGAACCAATCAATAAAACCAGACTTATATTATAGCTCAGTTTTATCAATCACCTCACAATAGTCTTATTCGACGCAACGAAAAAAGATATTGTGGAATCACAAACTATGAGACGAAGATGTTTGTGATTACTTTTATATCTTGCCTATCGGAGATAAAAATATCAAGCCAATTATTAAAATTGTACCCGTACGATAGAAACAGCAAGATCAGATCACACAACTATAAGAAAAGTAGTATCGGTCTGGCTTCACAATCCCAATGAAGTCATTAAGTCGTTAACCCGATTTTAGAAGAAGAAAACCAAAGGTTATATGAGAATCGACTCTAGCTTAGCAAACTAGTATCACACAGAATGTGTAGGGATTAGGTTTCCCAGTTGTAAGAGTTCTCCCTTATATAGTCTTTCAAATCAGGGTTTGCAATCAATGTTAGCTTGGTAACAAAGCATTCAATATTCACCATTAGATGAAAACCTGATTAGATTCAAGCTAATATTTCTCAACCGTTAGATCGAAAACTTAGCATGTCATACACACATGTACTTGACGATTTTGGGTTTATGTAATTGTACCCAAACGTGTACAATAGTTGGTTAAATACTAGTTAACCAAATTGTTAGCCAAATGATAACTTTCATATCAACCATATTCTTCTTCATCATAACTAGTCCAAATGACTCAAATGAACTAGTTAGAGAGTTGTTCAATTTCTATGAGATCTCATGTACTACACAAGACATAATTGAAGCAAAAACGATGTGATTCACTCGAATCAATTCATGAACTATAAAGCCACGGTTTGCAATAGCATTCCTTAGTTTCTTAAGATAAGTTCACAAACATCGTTTTTAGACATAACCACTTAAGTTCGCGGACTGGGTTCGCGGACTCAAGTTAACTGGTTGGAGTTCACAAACTCCAGAAGAAATTCTTGGGTTCAAGAACTTCCGTCAATTCACGAACTGAGTTTGCGGACTGAAACTGAGCTACAACTCCAGCAGAAATTCTCAGGTTCAAGAACTACGCACGTTCGCGGACTGAGTTGGCTGATCAAGTTCCGGTTTCACTTGATTAACAAAGTTCGCAAACTTCGGTTCAAGTTCTAAGGACTTATACATATATGTGTTACCAAAACAATATTTATATCCCCCAATGTTTATATTGTCTAAATTCTCATTTCAATCATTGAAACATTCTCAGAGGGCATTATACAGTTATTATTCACAAACTATTTTTCGTCAGAGAGATTTCCAAAATGATTGAAACATAACATGACTTTCATCACTAGGTAAAGATGAACTTAGCTAAAGCGAAATCTTTACCAATACATATTTCGAGAAATAGATAAGCGGGATATACTCAGCTCGAAATATCACATGTGTATATTATTAGCCTATATAGTAATACGACTTTTGTCTCAAGATAGGAGATAGAGTAGATAAACTTTTGAGTGATAGATAAGTTCAAGTCTCCACATACCTTTTAGTCGATGAAGATCCTTTGGTTCCTTGAGTAGTCCTTCGTCTTGTATGATGATTGCCATGGAGTTCTTGAGCTCAACTACACTTTCTATCCTAGTCTGAGACCTTAGATATAATAGACTAGAAATCAAGACTTTATAGTTTTGATCACTAACATTGACAAACATGCTTGAGGTACGCATGCGAGTTCGAACAAGCAATGCTCTAACACTGGTAATTACTGGCGTGCCCTTCGTAAGAGCTAGTACCATAGTAAGGGTAAGAAAACTATAGAGTCTTATTACCCCTTCGCTGATGGAAGGTATAAGCGTGAAGATTATACTCCTGCCAACTTCAATGCTACGTACGCTGATGCGATTCAGAAGACTAATCTTCTTCCTTGGAGCGTCGGTCCTCGTCGTATCCATGTTACTGCTAATCAGCTTAGGGAGGGTAACAACCTTCGTTTATTAGAGGAGATTTATAAGACTGGTTTAACTACCATTCCTTATTATGCTAGGATGCCTCTACCGAAGAATGACCGCATCCGTCTTGACAATGATGATCGCTGGGCTCATACTCCTGTTCGTATAGTTGGTCCTTGGGCCTATGGTTTTACTACCGCGGATCCTTCTATTCCTCGTTCTGCTCATTCGTTGCCTGAGAAGTATGATAAGTATCGGCCTTGGATCTTTAATCCCGCTGCTGCACATGAGGTACCTTTGCCTGTAATATTATCATACCTTTGATATCTTTGTTTCCTTTGATCTGTTTGTCTTCTTTCACATCTTTGTCTGCTTTAACATCTTTGTCCGCTTTGACATCCTTTGATCTGTTTGTCTGCTTTGACATCTTTGTCCGCTTTGAAATATTTGTATGCTGATGATTTTTCTTTGCAGTCTGTCCCTGATTCCTCTGCTGGGGCTGCGTCGGGCTCTGCTGGTAGCTCCGTAGCCAAAAGGACTAGGAAGAGAAAAGCTTTGGTTGAAATTCCTGCGGAGTAAAGGATCATTATCATACCTTTGAGTTCGTAAGTTCCTTAGTGCCTTGCCCCTGATCCTTAGATGACGTATGTGTTTCTTTGTAGACTTCCCATAGGAGAGGTAAGTTGAAGACTGTTATCGATCTTGATACTTTGGAGGAGGACCCTAAGGCTGCCGGTGAGGTACCACGTGACGAGGAAACGGATGATATTGAGGATACTGGCCTCAGCTCTCATTTGGATGACATTGAGGAGGACTTTTCTAAGGGTACCCCCCAGCCCCGTCCGAGCTGTCACTGCTGAGGGTGAGAACCTTCTTGTTGATTCTGGTGCCCAGTTGGTCGAGCTTGTTAGTGTGCAAGCCCCTGCTCCTACGTTGTCTTTGAAGATCCCTTCGTTTTCTGCTTTTAGCATAACCTTTCATGTTATCTCTGCCGCCGTTGTTGTAGCTTCTAAGAGTCTTCCTTCGTCTCCTGCTACTTCTCTTCAATCAAGTGGTTCATTTTCCAAGGTCGTTATTCCTACGGAGAAGGCTGGTGGTTCAGATTCGCATCCAAAGAAGAAGGTTGGGATTTCACTGGCTAGCTTCTCCTTCAACGTTGCTCCTGCATCACTAGAGAGTGCTCAATCTATTTTTACTGCCCCTGCTATAAAAGCTGTTGGACCTCCCCCTTCGTCACCAGATTGGACTGTACTTGGTTATCTTCGTTCTGCTAGTTACATGGGTATAGGCAATTTTCAAGGCATGTCTTCCGTTCCTAGCTCATCCACCATGCCGTCTCTTCATCGCGGTGAGAGTTCGGCAGTCGTGCCTCATGTTGGTGCTAAATTAAGCCAAGGTAAGCTGCTGGAGAGCTTGAGCTTATGTAGATCTGATGATGCTATTCTTGAAGCTATCCTACGGGATTCCAAAGGTCCCTTCTCTGTTGGAGTTGATCATCATCATCTTGATAGTTCAATTTAAGTAGTTTCATAGTTGGATGCGATGACTACGCAGTACCGCATGGCTAAGACTTATTCTTTGATCCCGATTGACTACGTTCTAGTCAAAGCCTTGGTGAGATCCGCATGGGTAAAATCCAAGATATGGAAGCTTTTATGGATACCTATGCCACTTTCCTTCCTCGTCTTTCATCATTCTCAGTAAGTGATTCTCACCTGAGTGTTTTCCTCCTTAATTTGATCTTTATCCGCTCTTATGCTCCTTTGTTTGCAGCTTTGTAAGAAGATCGATGTTAGCTATACCTTATTCAACGTTTATAGGGCTAAGTGCACCCATTTGAGTACTTTGTTGGAACGTGCTCTCCAAGAGTATGCCCTCTACTTTGCACAACATCCTTCGTCAAGTGATGCAGCTTCTGTTGCTAAGATAGATTCGTTGGAGGATGATTTGAGGAAGACGCATAGGTCTTTGGAAGCTTGCTTGTTGGCTCTTGGGAAAGCTAATAATGCTGCCAAGGTTCCTGAGGATGGTCGTAAATATGTTGATGCTGCCTTATCCGCTGAGTCCTCCAAATACATTGGTTCGTTTCTTCTTCTCCTTAGCTTTTCCTTTAATTTTTCTAGTTGCGTAGTCCTGAGACAACCTTCGTCTACCAGCCGATGGATCTAGTGAACTTAGACATCTCCAAAATCAAGTTTCCAAGTTAACTTCCGATATTTGGTATTACCAAAAGAAGTCTGATATGCTGATGAACGTAACTATTCATAATGAGGCTCAGCTTTCCCTTGAGTCTGCTCATAATGCGAATTTAGCGAAGAAAATATCTTTGCTTCGCAAGGAGTATGACGAAGCCATTAGTTGGAAGGAGAGTCTCATATCCAAGCAAAATGAGGATATTTCCTTAGTCGAGAAACGCCTCTCAGCCCAAGATATTATTCGAAAGAAATACCACGCAGATTTTGAAGATTCTTATGCTTCCTTAGCTAAGGTTACTGCGGAGCGTAATGTATTGGATTCTAAGGTTCGTTCTCTTAAGAACAAACTTTCCGATGCTCGCTCCGAGACTTCATCTATGTCTTTTGTGTCATTGGTAAAAAGGTTTGAAGAGTTAGAAAGTGTGTACCAAGCTTTGTCCTCCGAGAATGCTTCGCTCCGGATAGATGTTGATGATCTTCGGTCGAAAAAGGATACCCTTGTGGAAGATCTTGAGGCAGTCGAGGTGGATCTTGCTGAAGCTCAGCATAGTCTAGAAGAATCCCTTAGCCATGCCATAGGTAGCTTAGGATATTTATTTTTCCGTAGCACCCTTAGTGTCTTTACCCGCCTTTCCTTGTTACTGATACCCTTTGTATTCGCAGGTCTCCATGAGCAGTTGGTAGGTGTGAATGCCAAGATTGGTCGCCTCAAGGATCAGATATTTGTATTGGAGATATCCCTCCAGTTTGATGTTGTTGATAAGTTTAAAGCTGAGGCGCTTCAGCAAGCTAATGATCAACTTAGTGGTCAGATCATGGAGCTTCATCGAAAGTCAGCTTCAGACTCGGAGGCTCAAGCTTCTCGGATGAAGGCGCAGTTTGAACGTTCCGCCATTGATTATATCAACAATGATTTTGCTGAGGTTGAGCTTCAGGCGGAGGGAGTTGTCTTTCCACGTCTTCCTTATCCTTGATCATGCTATTTCTGTTTTGCTTTCAATTGAACTCATTTGTTGTATTTTTTTCCCCCAGCTGAGTGGCCTTTGTTGTCTTCTTTCTTTAAAACACCCTTTATTGCGTTATGAACCTTTGTTATCTGCAACTTTCAAGGCATCTTAGTCGTATTTTGGTAGCACCTTCGTGGAACCTTTTATATGATATGTAAGTAGACGTATTATGTCTAATTATTCGCACATTCATGTCATCACATTGTGCTAAGGTATGATTAACCTTGGTGGAACATTCAACATCCTACCAGGATATACTTTGGCCAGAAGGTACCGTGGTGGCGAGGGTCCCTACGTGGGCAATAATTTTCCTATAACCCTACGCGGTCAACGATGGCTGCTTTATTTTCGACAAGGTATCTCTCTTTATTGGATATATTCCTTACTATATGCCATTTAGAGGGATTTATTCGCCCTTAGGATCCGATATTGACATATTCACAATTATGTCGTGCCCTGCCTCATCGTCAATTCTGACGGAGGGTGTAAATTCTAACCCAATTTGTATGTAATCGACCTACACTTTTTCTTAGCAAAAAGTTTCTTTCATTGATTAGTTAGGTTTTGTAATACCTTTGATCAGGGATAGAACATGGTAGGCCATTGCCCCTTCCCTTCTTCTCCTGAGTGATAACCATTCACTTACGCGTATTACTTATTTAGGTACAATGCATTCCATGGGTGTTGCAATACTTCTCCATCGAGGTTCCTTAGGTAGTATGAACCCTTCCCGGCAATGTCGTGTATGATGTAGGGTCCATCCCATGTTGGAGCTAATTTTCCCCACTCCTTGTTCTTTTGATATGGTGGTATTTGACGTAGTACATATTCTTCAACCAGAAAGCTTCTAGGAATTACCCGTTTGTTGTATTCACGAGCTAGCCTTCGCTGGTAGTTCACCATCCTTTGCAAATCCACTTCACGCCTTTCTTAGAGGTCATCTAGCTTTTCTAGCATAAGATCCGTTGTTAGGTTCTTTTCCCATGCCTCTGTTTTTGTTGTTGGCAGCATTATCTCCGTTGGGATGACTGTTTCGGCTCTGTAGGTTAGTAAGAAAGGATTTTCTCCCGTGGCTGCCCTTATTGTAGTACTGTAGGCCCATAGGACGTTGTGCAGATGCTCGCACCATCTTTTATTGTATGCCCCTAGCTTCTTTTTCAAGTTCATTGTTATCGTCTTGTTTGTGGCCTCCACCTGTCTATTGCTCTTAGGGTATATCGGAGTAGACTTGTTCTTCTGAATATTGAAAGCGTTAAACAACATGTCTATGTTCTTTCCTTCAAGCTGCTTGCCATTGTCAGAGACTATGGCGGCCGGTATCCCGAACCTGCAAATGATTTGCTCAAACAAAAATTTGAAGACATCTGTGTCCCTATCCTTGCCAAATCCCTTGCTTCCACCCATTTGGTGAAATAGTCTGTATCTACTATAAGGTACCTTCTTTTCGATGTCCCCTCTATCAAGGGTCCAATAATGTCAACTCCCCATTTGGCGAATGTCCATGGGATGATGACCGAGTTCAGCTCCGTTAATGGTGCTTTAATCTTCTTGGTAAAGCTTTGTCATCTTTCGTAATGCCTTAAAAAAATCTTCGTTCATGCTTAGCCAGTAGTATCCTTGCATTTTGGATTTGATCACCAGAGACCTTCTTCCGCTGTGATTCCTATATTCTCTGTTATGTATATCATGAAGAATTCTTCTACCTTCGGTTAGTGAGAGGCACCGCATCAGTGGTCCAAGAAATGACCTTCGGTACAGTACCCTATTCCGTAGGCTATACATTGCTGGTTTCGATATGATTTTTCGAGCTTCTTTAACATCTGCGGGAAGGGTACCTTTGTAGAGGTACAGGTGGATTGGGATTCTCCAATCGTATTCTTCTTTTCCTTCGTTGCTTCCGTCTGACATGGATTGATATTCGTCAGACACATCGGCTTTGTTGTCTGTTTTTTCTGCAACCTCCTTTTCGTTTTCTGCTTCTTTCATGGCCCTGGTCTGAACGACCATGGCTTCCTCTGCTGAGGTCGGTCCTTCTATCGAAGGTTCATAAATTCTCCCAATTTGGACAGAGGTGGTGTTTCTATCCTTCAACATTGATGATATAAATGCTAAGGCATCTACGTGTCTGTTGTCTTTCCTACCGACATGTCTAAACGTGACCTTGTTGATTTTTGATGCATGCTCCTGTGCTAGCTTTAGGTACGAAGATAATATTGGATCTATTGTTTGGTATTTGAGATATATTTGTCTAATGACCAATTGTGAGTCACTAGTCAAACGAATGTATGATAAGCCCAGCTCTCGATCTAGGCGTAGGCCGTGTATGACTGACTCATACTCCGTGATGTTGTTAGTATATTGGTTGAATTATAACCTAAATGCGTAGACGAGTCTGTCTCCGATGGGGGTTGTTATCACAATCCCTATGCCTCCTCCTTCTCCGTTGGAGGAGCCATCTACGAATATTTCCCACCTTCATGAGCATTGTGGTTCCAAGAGGTCTCCTGGGTCCGGCTTTTCTTCCTCCATTCCTAGGATGTCGTCTATCTATGCTTCGTCATTCAGAGGTAGGTCCGCTAAGAAGTCTGCTAAGATCTGTGACTTCTCCGCTTTCTTGGTTTCGAAGATTATGTGAAACTTCTTGATCATGGCATTCCATTTTGCCACTCTTCCAATTTTCTCTATGCTGTCAAGAATTTGATTTATCTGAGCCTTTGTAAAGACTCGGATAGTGTGTGCATCGAAATATATTCTTAGCTTTTGTGTTGCCACTACTAAGGCATATACGAGTTGCTCCACTTTGGTATAATTATGCTCCGCTGAACTGAGTATCTTGCTGATATAGTACACCAGCTGTTCTCCCTGCCCTTGGTCTCGTACCAATACTGCGCTCACAGCGTAGTTTATTGCTGCTAGATATAAGGTGAGTATCTCACCTGGTTCCAGCTTCTATAGAATAAGTACGGATGCCAAGTATTCTTTAATCTTGTGAAAGGCTTATTCGCGCTCCGCGGTCCATATGAACCTGTTTCCTTTCCTTAGCGTATCAAAAAATGCTTTGTATTTATATGATGATCTTGCTATGATTCTTTCCATGGAAGCTAGAATTCCATTCAGCTTTTGTACTCCTTTCAGATTTTGTGGAGATGGCATCTCCATTATAGCGTTGACCCTTTCAGGATCTACTTCAATTCCTCGCTGAGTTACTATATATCCCAGGAATTTTCCTGAGGTAACTCCGAACATGCATTTCTCTGGGTTCACCTTCATGTGAAAGCTCCTCATGACTTCGAATATCTCCCTTAGGTGTGAGAGTTGGTTTTTTGCTTCTTTGCTTTTGACGAGCATGTCTTCTACGTAGACCTCCAGTATTTTGCCTATCCAAGGTTTGAAGATTTTGTCTACTAATCTCTAGTATGTTGCCCCCACGGTCTTTAGTCCAAAAGGAATCCTTGTATAGCAATACATGCCTCATGGGGTAAAGAACGCAGTATGCTCCTAGTCTTCTTCTGCAAGGACTATCTGGCTGTAGCATGAGTATCCATCCATAAAGGATAATCTTTGATGACCTACGATTGCGTTGACCAGTTGGTCGATGTTTGGCAGTGGGTAGCTATCTTTGGGGCATGCTTTGTTGAGATTGCTAAAGTCGATGCAAATGCGCACGCCTGCATTCTTTTTAGGAATAATTACCATGTTGGATATCCATGTGGGATATTTGACCTCTCGTATGAATCCTGCTGTAAGTAGCTTTTGCAGCTCATTTTTTAGCCCTTCGTGGTAGATGTCCACCATTTTTCGTATGCGCTGTTTGAACGGTGGTATCTCCGGTTTGAGCCGAAGGTGGTGTGAGACCAAATTTGGGTCAATTCCTGGAATGTCCTCCATTGACTATGAAAGGCGTTTGCATATTCTTGTAGCAATTTTTGTAGTTACACCTCCTCTTCCTCTTCAAGTAAAGTTATGATGTGAAGAATCTTTGGCTCTGCCTTCGTCCCTATGTTGATCCTCTTCGCTTCTTCTGGTGTTGATACGGCTTTGAGTACGGGGGAGGCTCTTTCGTGTACTTTGTTGTTGCTTCCCTTGCGTCTCTTTATTTCTTGTTGCTGAGCCACAGTTTTCTCTTCATTGAGTCTAATATATGCTAAGTTGCACAACCTTGCGTGCTGCTGGTCGCCTTTGATTTCCATTTCACCCATAGGTGTAGGAAAGCGTAGGTACTGGTGGTATATCGAGGCTGTTCCTCATAATCTATGGACCCATAGTCTTCCCATGATGACATTATAAGGCAAAGGTGCCTCTACCACACAGAAGTGTGTGTTGGTTACTAAGGGTCCTGCGTGTACCTGCAAGATAATTTCTCCTTTTGGTCTAGAGACCATGATAGGTGTAGAATACGCCTTCAATTAATATCTATTGGTTATGCTTTCTCTGCTATGTTTTCTTGTAAATTATGTATTTTACGTGTGTTTTTTAGTTATTAGGTACTCTGGAGTCGCACGGAGGAAAAGAAGAATAAATCATCCACAATAGAGAAAGATAGGGCAAAAAGGTCATTTCACTGCGAACAATATTGGGACACAGCTAAGGATAAGGGGAAACCCGCAGAAGTACTAAAAGCACCCACCAAATGACTATGAGACATCCAATCTAGGGTGGTTCCTATTGAGTGGGGTGTCATAATCCTATCCTACCCCAATAATTAACCTAACCCTATAATCGAGAGACCCTTCTCTCATTTATCTATTTCACTCGGTTCACCTGAAATTGAGAAAGTAAAGCAGCAGAAACCGCTGTTGAGCTCGAGGTGGAGATGTTGTTCGAATTTGAAGACAGGGAAAATAGTATTACTAATTGAAGCAACTAATCAAGAAGAACAAAATGGATCTACTACTGTTGATTTTGTCTGTGAGTGATAGGGTTTCTGAAGGACACGAAGATGATTGAATTGAGAAATTGAAGCGGAAGAAATTAGGGTTAGAGAATGAAATGGAAGAAGGCGATTTTGTGATGCTGTTGAATCCAGAAGAATTAATGGATCTAGGGATCGTCCCTGCGGTTGAATCTCGAGTCTGTGATGATTTAAAGTAATGGGTTTTTATTGAATTCGTTGTTGGTGGTAGTTGCTGCTATGGAAGCAAAGATAGTGATGATGTTCCTGGGTTCATGGCTTTGGTGATGATTTACAGACGAAATGGGTAGCTGCTGGGTCATCAATGGATTTAGGAGTTGATGTTGTTGTCGATCTCAAGATTGAAAATGAGATGTTGCTGTGAATTATGAACCAGATGAAGATATTGAAGGCGAGGCAGTGAGGTGTTTCTCAGATGGCACAAGAAGAAATGGAGGAGAACTGAGCTGGTAATTGAAGCTTTTGATTCCGGAATGGGTTGTGTTTGAAATTGATTGAGTCGTGAAATAGATGTTTGTTAGGAACCTGCAGGGTAAGGACTTGAAGATATTGGCCTGAAATCGGCCTGAGAAATGTCATAAAAACAGAGGAAACCCTGCCAGATTTTTGGTCCGGTTAGTCAACTCAGAGTACCAATCCAAGCAGCAATCCAAACCAGTAAGCTCAATGAGTCAGACAACTTACTCGGATGATTCACTCTTTCTTCCCTGACTCATTGACCCGGTGACTAACGACGACCGTTAGCTTGACAGTTAATAGTAACGGAGACGTGAAGGAATATTCCCTAACCTGGAGAGAATCTTAGTGATCGGCAGGGAGATTTCTCACCGGATTCCGGTGATCCCAGTAATTTTCCGAAAACATAAAGTTACAAATTTCTTGTGTGAGTATTTCTCATGGGTATGAAGACATAGACTTGGAATTGGATGAAGAATTTGGTTTGAATATGGAAAGAGAAAATGGAAGATTTGAGAAAGGCTTGGATTTGGAAGTTGAGCTATAAAGGGAAAGAGAATCTATTCCTTGGAAGATTTGGAGAGCATTGAAGCCTATAAATAGAGAAGTTCTCTACTTTTCTACACACACTTTTACACTTAAACTTATACACCTTTTGCACACTTCTACACACACACACAACACTTCTCTTTTCTTTTCTTTATTCTTTGTGTGAACTCCTTAGCATGAGTAGCTAATTTTCTTATTGATTGCGGATGAATTCCTAGTTCTTAATATGATTTAGGTTTTGTTTTCAATTCTATCTTGACGTTTTTCATATGATTATCGTTTATTTTTACTAATATGAGTGTTTATGATTGATTGATAGGTTGTTTAGAGTGCACGCTAAATTAATTTGTTAATTTGATCTAAAGCTAGTGAAAGTTAGGGAATACGTAATAGTTTCTTGACTCTTTACACAAGTAGAAATCACGAGACCTTACGAAGGGATTCCTCGGAGCAATTGTGCGTGAAAACAACACTAGAAAGTGGACCAAGCGAACCGAGTCTAACTACTAGTACTAAACCTAAATTCATAAATCTTAATGCGTTCGGGGAATTACATCTTGTAAGCGAACCTCAAGGTGGTTCTTTTGGATAGAATTTGATAACTAAGCGGACCTGTTACTCAGTGAAACAAGGAATTTTGGGGTTAGCTAAGCGAACCTGCTATCCTACGGTTGGTGATAATCTGTGACTAATAAAAAGTGGAAAAGAACATAACTTGAATCATTGTTTTGCAACTAAGAAGGATTCCTTGATCTACTCTCTCTTATTGATTTCCTTTATCTTTTTAATTGTTTTGTTTTTGTGACAATTTTACAACTAAAAATCTCTTGCTCCTCGTGGGAATGAACTTGACTACCCTATATTACTTGTTAATTAGGTAGTAAAATATTAATTAATTTGTTGTGGTTACGACACGCATCAGACCGCTCCGTTAAAACTGTATAATGTGCAAGTGGAAGAATCCATCTACTCTGCTGTCAGACCCATGCGTAGGTAGGGTTCATAAAATAGCACATTTAACGAATTGTCCCCATCCATGAGGACCTTCGTAACATTCCATCCATGTATTGGAAGAGTGATGACCAATGGATCATTATGCGTTTCCACCTTCTGGTTCTTGTCCCTTGTTGAGAATGTTAATGGCGTTTCCATCCATTCCTCCCAAGTGCTGGTAGGTGGTCCACTTAGCTTGAATATCTCATGGGATTCAATCTTCTTTCTGTTTTGAGCTAACTCGAGTATGTTTTCAAGCTTTTCCTCTTTGCTTCCGCTGGTTTGACATCCTAAGGTAGCTCCACCCTTTTCTTTGAGGCATCCTCCGTCTCCGCTGGTTTTAGTTGAACGTACTCCATGAACTTGCCTTCGTCGATAAATCTTTGGATCACACTTTGTAAGTGGTAACAAGTATCTGTGGTATGTCCGAAGTATTAGTGGTAGGAACAATATTCCTTATCCTGCTTCATTTTTTCTGGTTGCTTTCCCCTTGTATTAGGGTAAGGAAAGCCTGGATTTGCTCACTCCTTGCTTAGGATGTGAGAGAAGGTTGTATTGAGCTTTGTGTAGACTTTGTCAGTGAATTCTTCTCTTCCTTTGCCTCTTTTTCCATCTCCGTATTTGGATCGTTTGTCTTGATAGTTGGTTCTGCCCTCGGCTTCATTTTTTCGCTTAGGTATCTCCGGAATTGGTTCCAAAGAGTTGGTTCGTTGTGGAGTTGTTCTTTCCTTTTCTTGTGCCCTGGGGTTGTCCTTATGGATCTCCTCAAGTCTGATGTAACGATCTTGAACGACCCTGAGCTCTCCTTCGGAATCGAGAGCTCTGTTGTGGAGTTCCACAAAGATGGATGAGGTTCTATCAAGTCCGTACTTATAGCAGTTGATGCTAATTTCTGGATTGACTTTCCCAATTGCTTGGCATGTATTTTTCCACCTGTATGTGTACTGCATCAATGTTTCTCGGGGTCCGATAGCTAAAGCAAATAGCCTATCTAACCATGCCTTTGTTGCTTCGTTGTACATGTACGTCTCCAAAAAAACCGTATACAATTGCTTGAATGAGTCAATTGAGTTTGCTGGTAGATTATCATACCATACTAGTGTTGATCCTGTTAAGCTGGCCGGAAAGTACCTATATAGTACTACCTCATCTCTTTCCAAATGGGCAAGGACACGAGTGTAATAACGTAGGTGGGCTGCGGGATCTGAGGAACCATTGTATGCATAGAACGTAGGTACCGGGAATTTCGGAGGGATGGGGTCCCCTAAAATGCGAAAAGACAGTGGTGATGTGGTTACCTCTTATAAAGCTTCTTCCAGTCATGCGCCTGCATGACCAGTTTTTAGGACTTGTATCTCCCTTCACATCTTCTCCATTTGCTCCATAACCAAGTTCACATTATGAGCATCTTTGGAAAATGCCTTGTCGTAGTAGGATTGAGAGGGTTTGTATGTTGAGTCCACTTCATCCTGATCGTGGTGCGCTTTTCCGGCTCGTTTATGTTGGTTGGTCTTTAGTGGGTTAATATCCAACCTTCGTCTTCATGAGATAGCTCCGTTGCCATGCCGCTTTTGCGGAGGGCGATCTTGGGAACCTTCGATCTATGTGTCTTGCATACCTTTTAGGTTTTGGTTCTGCTGAGCCATCTCCTACAATGCATCTTCATTTTCCTTGTTTCGAAGTATCGGAGCTGCTACTTGTGCCGCCATTTGGTCTTCATTGTGAGCTACACCTCCTTGAGGAGTGCTGTCGGCAGGATCTTCAGAGTTTTGTACATCTTCATCTATTATTGTTGCATCCAGATCTATCTGAATTCGTGTTAGGTTTCCCAACCCTCATCCCGTAGGAGCTAAGGTTCTGGGTAACCCTGCGTCAGCCGCAGGTGGCCTTGTAATGGTAGGATGCTCCGGTAATGGCATGCCGTAAATTGGTTGAGATCCCGATGTCTGCCCCATTCCCTCAGCAGGAATAGGTGTTTTGGTAGCCATTATTCTTCTTTCTATCTCACTTTGCCCGTCCTCTGATTTGTTTCTTTGGTTTGCTTGAGACGACTTTTGGGATCTTCCTCTTGTGATTGCTGGTCATGAGCTTGTTGGCACATCATTTGGTTTCTGCATGCCTTCGGCTTTAGATATCCTGTAGTCACAAAAAATTAAAGAAATATGATACTCGGGTACCTTTGTACAAAAAGTAGCAGTTAATGCCGTGACAAAGAAGAAGGCTAAGCATTTTTTTCAGAAAAAAGGACTGAAATAATGTCTTTGATAGACAGGTATTAAATGCTTATGACACCCTTGGAATAAACAACCTTAAAAAGTTGAAAACCAGAAATGGTGGGTGTTAGATCTTGGTAAAAACGAGGTTATTAAATGCTTTAGAAGATATTTCTTTCTTAAAATCTCACTGAGAATTCTTTGTCAATCAAAGGTTATCAGATCTAGAGTATGCTTTGTTTTAAAAAGGGTTGTTTTAGTATAAAACAAAGATTTTGGCGTTTTGTGGTTACGCTTTTTGTAAAAAACTTTGTAGATCTATAACAAATAATGAACTCAAAAACATACACAAATAATGAATGAACAAATCACTAGAGAGTGAGATTCAATGTCAGCACAAAGATCCCTTCTTTTTCGAAGATGCAGAAGTTAAAAGTAAAACTGTGTCTAGACTCAACGTCGTGAGAAACAACACGGTGGGCGCCAAACTGTGACTATTCTTTTTCCCATAGTCTACGTGATGTATACAATTCAGAGGATCATATGCTAAGTAGTATCGATACCCCTATTGAACTGACGATGCTAAGTAATGAAAGATATGTAAGATCACAATAATAACGAAGAACACAAATATAATATAAAAATTTTCTAAGTTATCATGAGACACAAGAAATTACGTGGTTTGACATTTTGTCTACGTCCACGGGGTAATGAGTAAATGTTTTGTATTAAGTTGTAGTGGTTACAAAGATCTTAAATGCTTCCCAAAGTAATAGAGAGAACTCAAGTTGAAGTAAATACTTAAGTTTTAAACATTAAAGAGGTCTAAGCTTAAGACTAGATCTTCTCCTTCTTGGTATTGAATTGAATGCCCCCTTGTTTGTTGGTGAGGATTGGTATTTATAGCTCCTTCTGCTCTTGGTATATCTTTGTTGTCTCTGGGTCCGTCGTCTGCTGATATACCTTTAGTGTTGGTGGTACCTTCGTCCACCGCGTATCTTCTCCAGTAGAATTCTGCCATCTCAGCTGACCCACGTTCCTTCGGGAACTGTTGATGGTGGATTTTCATTTAAGGCTAAAATTGTAAAATCCAAAATTATGCGCTAACATCTTGCAAAAGATAAAGCCATTAATAAGTGATGAATACTTCTTCACTTTACTAATTTACCTAGAATGGAGCATGTGGCAACAATCCCAGTATTCTGTGAATTAAATACACGAAATTCATCTAGGTTGGAGCATGTAGCAACAATCCCATATACCCTATGAATTTACATCATTATTAATTAATGCATAACCAGCCTTGTATTTCCTGTACTCATTATCAGTGCGGCATGAGTGTTGTTCTCAGCAGAGCAACACGAACCTCCAAGCATTAATAATGAAGCATGTACGAAATACCCGTACATGATGCAACTCTCGGTGTGTTATACTATCCCGATTGAGCATACATCTCCCGGTGTGTTATACTAGCCCGATTGAGTATATTTGAATCTGGACTGTCCATATCAGTCTCAGAAATGATCACGACCTTCCAACTTCACCAAGCATGGTTGGATGGCTTAGATCGAATCCATGACCCCAAGCAGGTATTGGAATATTCACTACCGGCCCAACATGGGCCCCGTATGGTCGGCCTCCCCAAAAGAGTGGCATAGCTTTCCAAACCGTCCAAGGCAAAGCAGTATGGACGAAAAACCCTAAATTAGGGTTTGCGGCACATTACATGTGTCGCAAAACAGTCTTAACCATCCATCTTCGTAGGCATAGATGGAGGGTGTAGATGTAGATTCAAAGGGCCCAGAGTATGTCAACACGCTCACTGTAAGCACGCCTACACACATGACCGATCGGTCATGACCAACCATGGTTGGTCGTTCCAGATCGTGCTCCCAAAGTGGGCATGCCGGACGACCTACAAAACCCTAATTAGGTTTTGCATTGATCGCAAACGTCCGTTTTCTCCTGATCGAATGTAGGGATTAAGAGTCGACTGAGCAGGTCCAGTGAGCATCAACATGATAACCGTGGACCCATCTATATCCACACCTAATCCTCCAAGGCATACCATGCCTGGTCGTTCCAATTCGCACTCCCAAACTAGTGTGGTTACACATCCCAATCGCAAACTGATCTCGACCATTCAATTTATCTGGACGAATTGAGTGGCTTAGATCATGTTCCTATGGGAAAGTAAGGTATAGGCATTACACCATCCTGCCACCTACACGACGAACAAATCGGCCGGGACCGACCAAGCTTGGTTTCCCGAAACGTGCGCCTAAAGAAGGCATGACGCGTGGCATTTGCGGAACCAAACTTCTGTCGTAAATCAATCCTGACCGCTCCTATTTCCAGGACAAATTAAGCGGTCCAGGTCACACTTTCACGGGACAATGAGGTATGAGCATGTATACCAGCATGCCGTCTACACGCATGCCCGATCGGCCATGCCAAAATCGTGTCCCCGTCTTGGATTCGACCAAGATGATAAGTGGTGCTTGCACACCTCTTCTAAAACCCTAATTCCACTAACGGTTGCAGATGAGTGTCTCAAATATCATCTCTTCCGTACAACTTCACCGGATCGGTTATACAGTCCTGGTCAGGAGTTAATTGGTCAGTGAGGCGTCATGGTGATCACCACCCATCACTCTACCACACTATGTGGTCGACCAAAGGAGGATTTGCTTGCGCAACCTCCAAACCATCACATGAAGTAGGCTGGACATGAGGCTCTTTGGAGACGCTCAAACAACGATGCTTCATACATGCTGAATATACTCGATGCAGTACCTGCATAGAATACATATGATACTTCACAAGTAAATACTTCCTAAATAACTTAGTTATATAATCTAGCATTACATGCTACTTTCTGTGGGTCCCACGATCCACACACTCGAGACATCAATCATGTCACAAACTTGGAGGATACATACCGGGGTATTGGTCTGGCGGTTTACAGCGTGAAGAGCACAACGCGCCATCACAAGAACATGTCAGGAAGTTATGGACGGTTAGTGATGATGAGAGAAGTGGGAAAGACTGGTCGTGTGACACTAACACACGACTCCACTACTCCATCACTCCACTTTCTCCACTTCCCACGAGATATGATGGTTAGGCTTAAAGACTTGTATAAATAGGTTCTCCTCCCTATTTTCCAAACAGGAACAAGGCAAGACAAGACAACCGAGGCAAGTGTTGATACAATTGTATTCAAACACCGACACTGATAGCTTATATCCTACAAGCCAGTTCAGCTTTCTGATACAAAGTCATATATAACCAACACCTTCATAATCTCAACACCTTGTTTGCTTCCCTCCCTTAGATCAACACCATCTCCTTCACTTTGTGACCAAAAAAAGTCTAGAACGACCATTTCTTGGTTTAGGCCGGATTTGCACAAATTGATTTCTCGAATCTACAAGCACTCCTATGCAGTTCATTTGTTTAAGGTTTAGACTCATTTCTCATCCACACACCCCAAATTACCAAAACCGTTAGTAATAGTTTTCACCCATAAACAATTGGCAACCACAGCGGGAGGTTAATCTCTCGGTTTTAAAGTCAATTTCTTCGAAATCCGATTCAATTTAATCAATTTCAAATAAGGTAGATCTTAGAACCACTTCAATCAGCAATTCATTTCAATATGGTGGAACTCAGGTCCGGATCATCAATCAATTCTGATGGAGCTAGTGTGGATAACTCTCCCGGTGTCGATGTACCTGTCAGTGGAGATACCGTGGTTAATACATCTCATGGAGCCGTCACTTATATCACCAACGCTATCGGAGAAGGAGATATTCCAGTAAGTGTAATGCCTCCCATCACCAGAGACAGAGAATCTGCGAATCCCAGCATCTCCTCAAGTGTAACGCCTTCGGTGGTCACCAGAGCAAAAAATTTCACTCCTTCATCGGGACGAGGAGCCGGATGGACGAGAGGAGGACCACCGCCCATTACCATTACATACTTGATGGATAAGAAGGAAGTTCTCGCTAAGACTCAAACGGATATGGCCGCAACTCAGAAAGAGGTGCTCACTTTCCTCAAAATTTTAATTGAACGATTACCACAAGATTCACGACAACCCGGGAGAAGCGTTTCCATCCTGGCCCGCATGGATGAAGAAACTCGCGTTGCTCCTGAACGCCCAAGAGAAAGGGACCATCCATCCAACTTCATCACAAGTGAGGACCTAGAATGACTTCTTCAAAATCGAGGCAAAGGAGATCGAACAAATATACACTAGCATTAGCCGCCGTACCCTCAAGATGTGCAACGAATTACTCTTCCAAGAGGTTACACCTCTCCCCAGTTCTCCCTCTACGATGGTGTTGGTAATGCTCGTGAACACGTCTCTCAATTCTTGGAATCCTTGGGAGATCATGAATACAATCATGTTCTCCGCCTAAAAGAATTCTCAAAGTCACTTACGGGAAGGGCGTACACCTGGTACAACAACATCGCGCCTAACAGCATATCCAATTGGAGCGAGATGGTCAGTGCTTTTAACTGAAAGTACTTCTTCGTGTTTGAAAAGATCACCTTTTCATATCTGGGAAGAATTCTTTAGCGGAAAAACGAGCATCCTAACGACTTCGTTAAGAGGTTCAGAACCCAAACATTAGATTGTCACGACCCGAACATCACCGAACGACAATTGGTGGAGTTGTGCATTAATGGGATGATACCCATATACCGCTCTTTATTAGAGAATCTGGGCTTTCAAACATTCTACGAACTCCATGAAGTTTCCAAACGTTCAGCCACAACTGCACCAACATTTCTAGAGAGAACAAGAGTTGTTCAAAGTGAAGATTCACGTGAAAGTCGAGGAAGCATGCGTCACACGAAAAAGCAATACAACACTGGTCCTTTTGTAAGTGTGGTGGGCGGAGGAGAAAAAAGGAAAACTTCAGCAACAGAACAACAAACCAAGCGGGCATCCCCGGCGCACACGACTTCGTTTCGAAAGGGAGCAGAAAAAGCTCCTGCATCCTTTCCCCATGAATAAAGTAATAGAACTCTTGGAAGCATGTATTCAAGATGATGCCATCAAGCTTCCTCCTATCAGACGTCCACCAACTGAGAAATATATGGAAGATCCCAAGTACTTTTGCTACCATAGGTTCGTTCACCATCCAACCAAAGACTGCAACAAGCTGAAACAAATCTTCAGGGAAAAGATAGAGCCGGGAGAACTCTAGCTTAAAACGAAGGTGTTCGTAGAGATTCTCTTCCTGTCAGAAACTGCATGATTTCTGGGAATTCCGTTCGCAAGACTGTATAATCTATGATGGAACATTTATGCGAGATCTTGTACTTATCCAAAGCACAACGTCACGAAATATTTTCAGCACTCAACTGCGTTGTCTCAGGCAGGCGCTTGTATCTAGAAGATGAAGCGGTCTCGAAACCTCAGTCCTTGCTGGAAGATGCAAGCAAGGGAAACTGGGGACTCTTAACTGTTTCTCGTTTGAGGGATGTCGAGTTCGATAACACATTGATCGATACGGCCTCTGAATTCAACATGATCACCCTCTAGGCCTTAAAAGCATCAAATATTTCAAAACAGGAGGCTACTCGCAACCCAACTGTGATTAAGAATCCAGAAGGAGAACTCAGATATGCATATGGATACATCGATCTTGAAGTAATATTTGGTTATGCCTCGACACAAGAAATGTTCTACATAGTCAGAGAACATCTGAACTACGACATTATCCTAGGGAGCTCTTGGATATACGACGACAAGGCAACACTAGGAGCCTGTACTCTACCGGATCCGATACCCGAAAGGATCTCCAACATGCCGTCTGGACCTGATGACTACCTATTTCCGCACCACCTGCAACTTGCCAATGTGACACAACTTCCTGTAGAGAGCCCGTCAGTATACATTAAAAGGTTCAGATCTCAAGTAAGTCTCATCACACAACCTTTTTTACAATTAACTGCTCCACACTCTGATAAGTCCTGGGGACTGGCTCCAACCAACAAACCAACCCTGTCTTAGAGATGTGAAAGGGAGGCTGGCCCCTTCAAACAACTTATCAAGAGACTAAAATCTATCTCGATCAAAGACGACGTGTTCGACAAGTCCAAGGTCCAAACATCTACATGTCCAAACCCATTTGGAATTGGAGATCTGGTGACGAAGACAACCGCATTACATGTTCGAAGCATTACAGTGAAAGTCTACCTGTTGATGTTGGATTTTCATTTAAGGTTAAAATTCTAAAATCCAAAATTATGTGCTAACATCTTGAAAAAGATAAAGCCATTATTAAGTGATGAATACTTCTTCACTTTACTAATTCACCTAGAATGGATCATGTGGCAACAATCCCAGTATTCTATGAATTAAATAGATGAAATTCATCTAGGTTGGAGCATGTAGCAACAATCCCATATACCCTGTGAATTTACAACATTATTAATTAATGTATGACCAGCCTTGTATTTCCTGTACTCATTATCGGTGCGGCATGACGACTGAGTTTTGTTCTCAACAGAGAAACACAAACCTCCAAGCATTAATAATGAAACATGTACGAAATACCCATACATGCTGCAACTCTCGGTGTGTTATACTAGCCCGATTGAGCATGCAACTCTCGGTGTGTTATACTAGCCTGATTGAGCATACATCTCTCGGCGTGTTATACTAGCCTGATTGAGCATATTTGAATCTAGACTGTCCATATCAGTCTCAGAAACAATCACGACCATCCAACTTCACCAAGCATGGTTGGATGGCTTAGATCGAATCCATGACCCCAAGCAGGTATTGGAATATTCACTACCGACCCAACGCGAGCCCCTCATGGTCTGCCTCCCAAAAAGGGTGGAATAGCTAGCCATACCGTCCAAGACAAAGCAGTATGGACGAAAAACCCTAAATTAGGGTTTGCAGCACATTACATGTGTCGCAAAATAGTCTCAACCATCCATCTTCATAGACATATATGAAGGGTGTAGATGAAGATTCAAAGGGCCCAGAGCATGTCAACATGCTCACTGTAATCCCACCTACACACATGACTGATCAGTCAGGACTAACCATGGCTGGTCATTCCAGATCGTGCGCCCAAAGGGGGCATGCCGCACGGCAGGCAAAACCCTAATTAGGGTTTGCATTAATCGCAAACGTCCGTTTTCTCCTGATCGAATGGAGGGTTTAGGAGTCGACTGAGTAGGTCCAGTGAGCATCAACATGAACACCGTGGACCCATATATCTCCATACCCGATCGTCCAAGGCATACCATGCCTGGTCGTTCCAATTCGCACGCCCAAACTAGTGTGGTCACACTTCCCAATCGCAAACTGATCTCAACCAGTAAACTTCTCCGGACGAATTGAGTGGCTTAGATCACGTTTCCATGGTACAGTAAGGTATTGGCATAAATACTATCCTACCACCTACACGCCGAACTAATCGTCCGAGACCGACCAATCTTGGTCGTCATGAAATGCGTGCCCGAAGTTGGCATGACGCGCAGTATTTGCGGCACAAAACTTCTATCGTAAATCAACCCTGACCGCTCCTATTTGCCGGAAAAATTGAGCGGTCCAGATCACACTTTCACGGGACAATGAGGTATGGACATGTATACCGGCATGCCGTATACACGCATGCCCGATCGTCCATGCCAAAATCGTGTCCCATGCTTGGATTCGACTAAGCTGAAAAGTGGCGCTTGCGCGCCTCTTCTAAAACCCTAATTCCACTAACGGTCGCAGATGAGTGTCTTAAAGATCATCTCGTCTGTCCAACTTCACTGACATGGTTATACATCCCTGGTCAGGAGTTAATTGGTCAGTGAAGCGTCATTCTGATCACCACCCGTCACTCTACCACACCATGTGGTCGACCAAGGAGGATTTTCTTGCGCGACCTCCAAACCATCACATGAAGTAGGCTGGACATGAGGCTCTTCATACATGCTGAATATACTCGATGCAGTACCTGCATAGAATACACACGATACTTCACAAGTATTGACTTCCTAATTAACTTAGTTATTTAATCTAGCATTACATGCTACTTTCCGTGGGTACCAAGACCCACACACTCGAGACATCAATCATATCACAAACTTGGGGAATACATACTGGGTATTGGTCTGGCGGCTTACAGCGTGCAGCGCACAACGCGCCATCACAAGAACGTGTCAGGAAGTCATGGACGGTTACTGATGATGGAATAAGTGGGCAAGACTAGTCGTGTGACACTAACACACAAATCCACTACTCCATCACTCAAATTTCCCCACTTCCCACGAGATACGAGGGTTAGGCTTAAAGACTTGTATAAATAGGTTTTCCTCCCTATTTTCCAGACAGGAACAAGGCAAGTCAAGATAACAGAGGCAAGTGTTGATACAATCGTATTCAAACACCGGAACTGATAGATTACATCCTGCAAGCCAGTTCATCTTTCTGATAGAAGTCATACATAACCAAAACCTTCACAATCTCAACACCTTCTTCGCTTCCCTCCCTAAGATCAACCCCATCTCCTTCACTTTGTGACCGAAACAAGTCTGGAACGACCATTTCTTGGTTTAGGCCGTATTTCCACAAATTAATTTGTTGAATTTACAAGAACTCCCGTGCAGTGCATTTGTTTAAGGTTTAGACTCATTTCTCATCCATTCTCCCCAAATTACCAAAACCCACAGAAATAGTTTTCACCCATAAACAATTAGAGACCACAGTGAGAGGTTAATCTCTCGGTTGTAAAGTCAATTTCTTCGAAATTCGATTCAATTTTATCAATTTCAAAAAGGGTAGATCTTAGAACCAATTCAATAAACAATTAATTTCAAGATGGTGGAACTCAGGTCTGGATCAACAATCAATTCTGATGGAGATAGTGTGGATAACACTCCTGGTGTCGATGTATTTGTCAGTAGAGCTACCGTGGTCAATACATCTCGTGGAGCCGTCACTTCTATCACTAAAGATAATGGAGCAGGAGATATTCCAGTAGGTATAACGCCTCCCATCACCAGAGCCAGAGCATCCGGGAATCCCAGCATCTCCTCAAGTGTAACGCCTCCGGTGGTCACCAGAGCAACGACTTTCACTCCTTCATCATGACGAGGAGCCGGAGGGACGAGAGGATGACCACCGCCCATTACCATTGCATACTTGATAGAGAAGCAGGAAGTTCTTGCTAAAACTCAAACGGATATGGCCGTAACTCAGAAAGATGTACTCACTTTCCTCAAAACTTTAACTGAACGATTACCACAAAATTCACGACAACCCGGGGGAAGCGTTTCCATCCTGGCCCACATGGATGAAGAAACTTGCGTTGCTCCTGAACGCCCAAGATAAATGGACCAGCCGTCCAACTTCATCACACGTGAGGACCTGGAACGACTTCTCCAAACCGAGGCAAAGGAGACTGAACAGATGTATACCAGCATCAGCCATCGTAACCTCGAGATGTGCAACGAATTCCTCTTCCATGAGGTTACACCTATCCCTCGTTCTCCCTCTATGATGGTACTGGTAATTCTCGTGAACACGTCTCTCGATTCTTGGAATCTTTTAGAGAGCATGAATACAATCATGTTCTCTGCCTAAAATAATTCTCAAAGTCACTTACGGGAAGGGCCTACACCTGGTACAACAACATCGCTCCTAACAACATATCCAATTGGAGCGAGATGGTCAGTGCTTTCTATAGAAAGTACTTCTTCGTGTCTAAACAGATGACCTTTTCAGACCTGGGAAGAATTCTTCAGCGGAACAACGAGCATCCTAGCGACTTCATTAAGAGGTGCAGAACCCAAGCACTAGATTGTCATGACCCGAACGTCACCAATGGAAATTGATGGAATTTCGCATTAATGGGATGATACCCATATACCGCGCTTTATTAGAAAATATGGGCTTTCAAACATTCTCCGAACTCCATGAAGCTGCCAAACGTTCAGCCACAACTGCACCAGCATTGCTTGAATGAACCAGAGTTGTTCAAAGTGAAGATTTACGTGAAAGTCGAGGAAGCAGGCGTTTGACGAACAAGTAATACAACACTGGTCCTTCTGTGAGTGTGGTGGGCGGAGGAGAAAAAGGAAAGCTTCAGCAACAGAACATCAAACCAAGCGGGCATCTCCGGCACACATTACTTCGTTTCGGAAGGGAGCGGACAAATCTCCTGAATAAGACACCGAAGATGCAGGCTTTCCTTCCCCCATGAATGAAGTAATATAACTCTTGGAAGCATGGATTCAAGACGATGCCATCAAGTTGCCTCCTATCAGACGTCCACCAATTGAGAAAAACATGGCGGATCCCAAATATTATCGCTATCATAGGTTCGTTCACCATCTAACCAAATACTGCCACAGGCTGAAACAAATCTTCAGAGAAAAGATAGAGACAGGAGAAATCCAACTTAGAAACGAAGGTGTTCATAGAGATCCTCTTCCTGTCAGGAACTGCATGATTTCTGGGGATTCCGTTCGCAAGACTGTACAATCTATAATGGAGCGCTTGTGTGAAATCTTGTATTTCTCCAATGGACAGCGTAAATACATATTTACAGCCCTCAACTGCAATGTATCAGGCAAGCGTTTGTATCCGGAAGCAGTCCAGAAACCCCAGTCTTTCCTGGAAGATATGAGCAAGGGAAACTAGGGACTCCTAAGCATCAATCGTTTGAAAGATGTCGAGTTCGATAGCATGTTGATTGATACGGCCTCTGAATTTAACATAGTTACTGTCAAGACCTTGAGAGCAGCTAAGATTTCGAAGAAGGAAGCTACTCGTCACGCAACTGTAGTTAAGGATCCAGAAGGAAAACTCAAATATGAACATGGATACATCGATCTTGAAGTCAAATTGGGTGATGCCTCGACACAAACAAAGTTCTACATAGTCAAAGAACATCCCAACTATGGAATGATCCTAGGACGCTCTTGGATACACGACAACAAGGTAATGCTATGAGTCTATCCTCTACCGGCTAAGATACCTGAAAGGATCTCCAACATGCCTTATGGACCTGATGACTGCCTATTGCCGCGCCACCTGCAACTTTCCAACGCGACACAACTTCCCGGAGAGAGCATGTCAGCATACATTAAAAGGTTCCGAGCTCAATTAAGTCTCATCACGCAACCCTCTTTACAACCAACCGCCCCTCACTTTGATAAGTCCTGGGGACTGGCTCTAACCATAAAACCAACCCTGGATAAGAGATGTGAATGGGAGGCCGGCCCCTTCAAATATTTTATCAAGAGTCTAGAAGTTATCTGGATCAAAGACGATAAGACCAAGACCCAGATGTTTACACGCCCAAACCCGTTTGGAATTGGATATCTGGTGACGAAGACAACCGCATTCAAGGTTGGAAGTATTACGGTGAAAGTGGCTACCCCACTTGACTCACCCACCGAAAAGGAGGATGAACCATACCTGGTAGCATATGTCATCCTAGGTGGCTACTGGAAAATCATCAGCGCTGACAAGCTAGAAGGCGAAACAATTCACTCGCGATGGCTCAAGCCCTACCGTAGTTAAGACGTTGTGCTACCACTTTCCAGCGTCCACCACACTTTGAAACTCTGTGCTACTTCCTCCAGCGTGTTTCCTTTTACAATTTCACGTCATATTTGTAATTACTCCGGAAAATGATTGTAATACTTGCATTCATAGTTAGGGTTTCAATTTTCAATTTTCAATTTAATTGAAGTATTATTTCCATCTGAGAACCTCTTTACCCCTAAAAACATAAATTCCTGAGTCAGCCTAAATCAACCCACTAGATCAAGGAAGGAAACCCTAAACAAACATCTCACGGGAAGAAGGAAATAGAATGCGAGCACAAAAGGAAGATGATTTGAGCAAATTACCCCAGCAAGACCAAAGAGATCTCACATCAGGAGCACATACAGATGCAATCTTAACGAAGGGTTATGACATAAACCTTTATTCAAAGTAAGCAAACAGAAGAAAAAGATTTTGAACTCAGCCGCCACTGAGTACAAGAAAGATGTTCAAGAATTACGGGAATACACTTGAAAAGACAAAAAGGAGCAAAAAGGTTTAGCCGTCAAGAAGATCGGTCGCACATGCAACACTTCTAGGTCCTGCTTCAAAGCCATCACCTATTATCGCTTCTCCCTTCGGATCTTCCTCAGCTTCCGCTTCATATGTTTCTGCAGCAACACTCTCAGCAGCAACACTCTCCGCAGAAACACTCTCCGCAGCAACACTCTCCGTCCTAATATCATCGGCAGGAGCAGCTTCCAAGTCTTCCTCAAAGGCCACAACAATATTAGGGGTTTCCCTGACTGCTTTCAAACACTCAGGTTCGTCTGTGTCAGAGTCATGGATTATCCCACCGTCCGGGATTGGATAATCACGCCTATCTTCATCCGGAGACCGTTTATGCTCCATCCTCCATCTCTTTAACCGCACTGCAAATCTCTCTGCCCTTGCGCTTACTGGTGCTCGCAATGGTTCCTCACGCCTCCGCCGCTCTTCCATTCAATCGCATCTAAAAGGGCACATATGCGTCCCCTGGCAATACGCAGTTGCAGAATGGACATCCCATGTATAGCACGACCTAATTCGCGAAGTGGGAGGTCAATTTTAGCCATCACCTCTTCGTGCACATTAGTTTCGGGTTTTTCAACTTCGAAACATTTTTCTGGAGAAGTTACAGAATGATCATCTCCCACCGCTTCCATGATAAGCTACAAAGAAGAAGAAGTTATAAGCACACAAAAATGTATGTATCATCATTAGTCAATCAGAAGATCAGATAAGTATGGATCAATACCTGAGATATAGAAGGAACGACTATGTGATGAGAAGAATCCTTAGAATTTTTCTTTATAATCTAGCAAGTCAACAGAATCCTAGGAAAAGAGGAGTCTTTACCTGCCACCTATAAAGGATACCGATTCGGTAAAGCGATCAATGATGCTTATCGAAAATATCTGAGGAAAGCTGTCGTGTAACGAAGGGGAGTGCACCTAGTCCAAGAAACGGGCCAAGCTCTGTCCAGATATGTACGGAAGAAACCAAAGTGTCTCGCCAGATCAAGTCGTTCTTCCTTCACAATCCTAATCAGGACTGACCAGTTCCGGGACAACACCTGATAATGTAGACCTATGCGGTTAATGTATATTTCCTTTAGCTTGGTCATTTCTGTATACAAACTTGTCACCATATTATGCCTACCCCACAATAGCGTAACCATTATGCGCTAGGCAGGAGACTTAATGTTGATGGTGGATTTTCATTTAAGGCTAAAATTGTAAAAGCCAAAATTATGCGCTAACATCTTGCAAAAGATAAAGCCATTAATAAGTGATGAATACTTCTTCACTTTACTAATTCACCTAGAATGGAGCATGTGACAACAATCCCAGTATTTTGTGAATTAAATACACGAAATTCATCCAGGTTGGAGCATGTAGCAACAATCCCATATACCCTGTAAATTTACAACATTATTAATTAATGCATGACCAGCCTTGTAATTCATGTACACATTATAGGTGCGGCATGATGACTGAGTGTTGTTCTCAGCAGAGCAACACGAACCTCCAAGCATTAATAATGAAGCATCGAAATACCCATACAAGTTGCAACTCTCGGGGTGTTATACTAGCCCGATTGAGCATCGAACTCTCGGTATGTTATACTAGACCGATTGAGCATACATATTTCGGTGTGTTATACTATCCCGATTGAGCATATTTGAATCTGGACTGTCCATATCAGTCTCAGAAACAATCATGACCATCCAACTTCACCAAGCATGGTTGGATTTCTTAGATCGAATCCATGACCCCAAGAAGGTATTGGAATATTCACTACCTACCCAACGCGGGCCCCGCATGGTCGGCCCCCAAAAGGGTGGCATAGCTTGCCAAAACGTCCAAACCAAAGCAGTATGGACGAAAAACCCTAAATTAGGGTTTGCGGCACATTACATGTGTCGCAAAACAGTCTCAACCATCCATCTTCGCAGGCATAGATGGAGGGTGTAGATGTAGATTCAAAGGGCCTAGAGAATTCAACACGCTCACTGTAAGCCCGCCTACACACGTGATCGATCGGTCAGGACCAAACATGGATGATCGTTTCAGATCGTGCGCCCAAAGTGGGAATGCTGCACGGCCGGCAAACCCCTAATTATGGTTTGCATTGATCGCAAACGTCTGTTTTCTCCTGATCGAATGAAAGGTTTATCACTGAACTGAGCAGGTCCAGTGAGCATCAACATGATCACCATGGACCCATATATCTCCATACCCAATCGTCCAAGGCATACCATGCCTGGTCGTTCCAATTCACATGCCCAAACTAGCGAGGTCACACTTCCCAATCGCAAACTGATCTCGACCACTCAACTTCGCCGGAAGAATTGAGTAGCTTAGATCACGTTTCCATGGGATAGTAAGGTATAGGCGTAATAACTATCCTACCACCTACACGCCGAACCAATCGGTCGAGACCGACCAAGCTTGGTAGTCTTGAAATGCGTGCCTAAAGTTGGCATGACGGGCGGCATTTGCGGTACCAAACTTCTGTCATAAATCAACCCTGACCGCTCCTATTTGATGGACAAATTGAGCGGTACACATCACAATTTCACGGGACAATGAGGTATGGACATGTATACCGGCATGCCGTCTACACGCATGCTTGATCGGCCATGCCAAAATCGTGTCCCAAGCTGAAAAGTGGCGCTTGCGTGCCTCTTCTAAAACCCTAATTCCACTAATGGTCGCAGATGAGTGTCTTAAAGATCATCTTGTCCGTCCAACTTCACCGACTTGGTTATATAGCCCTAGTCATGATTTAATTGGTCAGTGAGGCGTCATGGTGATCACCACCCGTCACTCTACCACACCATGTGGTCGGCCAAGGGACGACTTGCTTGCGCGACCTCCATACTATCGCATGAAGTAGGCTGGACATGAGGCTATTTTGAGACGCTCAAACATCGGTGCTTCATACATGATGAATATACTCGATGCAGTACCTGCTGTTGATGGTGGATTTCTATTTAAGGGCTACAATTGTAAAAGACAAATTCTAAGCTGATATCCTGCAAGGGATAAAGCCTTCATGCGGTGAATATTCTCACCATATTAATTCATTGGAGCATGTGCAACCATCCTTGAGAATTAAAACCTACCCATAGCAGTGCATGTAGCAACCATCCCGATTTTCTGTAGGTTTGCATCATTACAATTAATGCCCTACTCAAAGCCTTGTGTTCGACATGCAAACACCCGTAGGCTACCTGACGGCGGGTTATATTAGCCCCATTGAACGCATGCAAGACTACCCATGTTAGTCACAACTGCTGAAAACAAACTCAAAAATAGATCTCATCCGTTCAACTCCGCAGGCAT
This sequence comes from Papaver bracteatum, assembly GCA_023529315.1. NCBI lineage: Eukaryota > Viridiplantae > Streptophyta > Magnoliopsida > Ranunculales > Papaveraceae > Papaver > Papaver bracteatum. Next base: position 791,487 of record JAJJWX010004825.1, read on the forward strand.
GGTTTGGCGGCCTAGATCACGCGCGGGACCGAGTAGCACGAACGCACATGCTCACCGCCGGTCTACCTTACTAATGGTGCATACGGCTTCACCATAGGAGCCATGGGCGTCGAGATGCGCTATTATGAAGCTGCGGCTCACAAACCCTTAAAATAGGGTTTTCTTACAGGTTGCGACCAAGCAACTTTGGGCATGCGCGCACTAACGATTTCGAAGCACGACTGCTAGCCGACGACACCTGTGTACTCACCATGGGACCGAATACACGACCATCCAATCGGACACTGTTGGTTGCAGACCAGCCATCTCGAAATTCTTGCCCAAAAGGCAGCATGCGAGATCCCTTCTAATCTCGGCCATCCGTCATCGCAGGCTAGAATGGGCGACCCAAATTGATCTGATTGACTTCCAGCTGGCGTGGACGTGTAGAGTAGCTTCCCACCTACATGCGGGGACAATCGGCCACTCCTTGCAAGCCTCCCAAGGTATAAAACCGTTAGGGTGAAAGAGGAAGCTCGCAAGCCTTCCAAACCCTAATCCAACGGTTATTCCTCCATCAATCTCGTCCGTCCAAGTTCGCATGCTTGGATGAATAGCCTAGGAAGGGAGTTAGGTGGCAAACAAGGTATCACCGTGATCACCATCCTCCACACTTCCCCATGACATAACCGGCCAAGGTGGGTCCCGCTCATGTGACCTCCGAACAACGCCTGAACATAGCTAGTTGAGTCACTTCAACTTGCAATCTTTTCATCAAGGTTGTGTAGGCTTCAAATATGTTAAGCATATTTAATGCACCGCATGCATACAATATGCGCCTACAAACAACTTGATTATTTTACCTATCACCGTTTGCTAACTTATGTGGGTCCCAAGACTCACTCGAGACGTTAATCACGTCATAACTGGGGGATACAAACTGGGGTATTGGTCTGGCGGTTTACAGCGTGCAACGTGCAACACGCCATCACATGATCGTGTCAGGGAAACATGGGCGGTTAGCGATGATAGGAGAAGTGGGTAAGCAACCGTGTGACACTAACACATAACTCCACTTCCTCCACTTTCCCACGAGAGACGTGATGAAGGCTTATCGACTTGTATAAATAGGTTCTCCTCCCTATTTCCAATAACACAGAAAAACCGAGTGTTAATACCATCGTATTCAACACCCGAGCACCGCTGCAACATTTTCTAGCCTCGCTCAACCTTGTTAACAAGTCATCAAATAGCCTTCACCTTCATACTCTCAACACCTTCTTCGCTTCCCTCCCTAAGATCAACCTCACATCCTTCACCTGTGACCGAAACAAATCTGGAACGGCCGTGTCTTCGGTTTAGGCCAAAATTGTACATATTATCTTTCGAATCAAAAGTGTTAATCGTGCATCACATTTGTTGAATTTTAAATTCACTTCTCATCCACACACACACCCAAAATTACCTAAACCTGCGGAAGTAGTTTTCTCCCACAAACAATTGGCGACCACAGTGGGAGGTTAATCTCTCGGTTGTGAAGTCGATTTCTTCGATACCTAACCCTATTTAGTTTATTTCAAGATGGTCGGTCTTAGGAATACTTCGACAGCCTCAGATCATGATCAAGTTCCCTCCGACGGCACACCTAATGGTCTGGTTGGAAGAATCCCGACGTTGATCGAGTTAGCACGAGTACAGGAGGTTCACACGAGAAACATGGACCTGATCAAAGAAGCGATCAACAACATACTCGACCTCCTCATCAAGTTGACGTCAGAGATGGGCGGCCCTGTCATGGAGGTCCCGACACTGGGGACTGAACGCCTCCAAATCAACAGTTTCACTACAGGCCAAAGACCTGTGGATCAGGAAGCCGATTCTTTAGTGGGAAGTTTATGTGAACTCCTACACCTCTCAAAAGATTAGCGAACAGAGACGTTTGCATCCATCAATCGGATAGCCTTGGATGTACAGTTAACTCCCTTGTGCCCAGAAGTTTCAAGCGCGATGGAGGCATCTGTAAATAATGTTACTTTTACAGAGGAAGACATGATAGAAGAAGAGGTCCACAATCGGGCCCTACATGTAACCGCACGCATCAAAGATCCAGAATTCAGGCGGACCCTCATCGACACAGGAGCATCCTCAAATGTGATTACCCTCAAGACACTCAAGGAGGCTAAGTTTCGCCCAAACAACATTGTGCGTCGGTCTACCACTATGATGGACTTTGAAGGGAACCAAACCAACACATATGGGTATGTCAATCTGAACTTATCCGTAGGTCCTGTTCAATCAAAAGTGAAATTCGAAGTCATAGAGAAGGAACCAGACTACCACATGATACTAGGTAGGCCATGGCTCCACGATAATAGGATTGTTCCTTCAAGCTATCACCAGTGCCTGAAAACTATGCTGAACAATGAAGTCATTCGTATACCTGCATCGTTGTCTCCATACGCACCCATATGCGGAGTAGAATTTTTCAAACCGAAGGAAGCTCTGCAGGAAGAGCCAGGCGAAGTACATTGTACCCCACTTCCCACGTGGGCGTCAATCCAGGAGGAGGATCGGCTTGCGTCATTAAAACTCAGACATGATGCATCCCAGCTGACGAGGAACTCCCCTTCACCCAGCGGCGCGGGAAACTATGTTACCAAGAGAGGACGAACCTTTGTGGCAACTCAAGATCAGAAAGGAAAGACTGTCTACCGCCGCCGCTGTTAGCAATTAGCGGAGAGACCGATGCTCGGTCTCTCCGCCTAATAGAATGTTGTCAAAAAGGAGACCCTCAGGAAGAGGTGTTAGACGCCCCCAGACAGCTGCAAGACGGTATCACCTCTATAACTGACGAACTCGAAACTATTAACATAGGAAGTGAAGAGTCTTCCAGGCCCATTTCCATTAGTTCAACTCTATCCACGGAGGAGCGGAAGAATCTTGTGCAACTCCTCAAAGAATACCAAGATATATTCGCCTGGACGTACGATGAAATTCCTGGTCTGGATGAAAAGTTGGTTACTCATCACCTGCACATCAAGCCTGGATCCAAGCCTATCAAAAAGCTCCAAGACAATTCAGACATGAGATGGAAGATCAGATTAAATCTGAAATCCCAAAATTGCTAGCTGCCGGCTTCATCAAGCCCATCCACCATCCAACCTAGCTGGCTAACGTGGTTCCAGTAAAGAAAAATAATGGGCAGATCCGATGCTGTGTAGATTTCAGAGGTTTAAACAAATGCTGCCCCAAGGACGACTTTCCTCTACCTAACATCGACATGTTGGTAGACGCCACGAGCGGGCATGGAATGTTATCCTTCATGGATGGATACAGCGGCTACAACCAGATAAGGATGTATGAGCATGATGCAAGTAAGACTGCTTTTCGAACTCCTCTCGGAAATTTTTACTATACAGTTATGCCTTTCGGTTTGAAGAATGCCGGCGGGACATATCAACGCGCCATGACAACAATTTTTCACGACATGATGCATAAACAAGTTGAAGATTACGTAGATGACATAGTAGTCAAATCGAAAGCCCGGACGAAACACACAGGAGTCTTGCGACAAGTATTCGAGAGGTGCCGTGAGTACAAGTTGAGGATGAATCCTTTGAAATGTGCCTTTGGTGTCTCCTCTGGAAAGTTTCTGTGATTCCAAGTGACTGCTGAGGGAATCAAGGTGGACCCATCTAAAACTCAAGCCATCCTTACTATGCCGCCACCTCGAACCGTGAAGGAACTTCAAAGTTTTATGGGAAAGTTGAATTATATTCGACGTTTTATACTTGGTCTGGCTCAACTCGTTGCTTCCTTTACACCCCCTGCTGAAGAAAGGAGCGGATTTGAACTAGACCAGCGTCCAACAGGAAGCGTTTCGGAAAATTCAGCACATACTGTCGTCTCCAGCCATCATGAAGTCTCATGTTCAAGGGAGACCGTTATATCTCTACACCGCCTTCAGTGACACTACCGTTGGAGCCTTGCTGGCTCAATAGGATGATGAGGGAGTGGAACGTCCTATATACTACTCCAGTCGAATATTGAGGGATGCTTAACTCAGATACCCAAGAGTAGAGAAAGCATGCCTAGCATTGATACATTCCATCCAGAAGTTCAGGCATTACCTACTATCCAACAAGGTAATGCTCATATCTAAATCAGACCCTGCGAAGTTCTTACTATCAAAACCAGTTCTAATGGGAAGGGCTTCCAAGTGGATCCTTCAAATGTCAGAGCTAGACATAACGTGTACTCCGCCCAGAGTTGTTAAGGGTCAGGCTGTCGCGGATTTACTAGAAGCTTTCCCTGGAGACGGTACCACAACATTGCATGAAGACCTGCCTGGGGAGTTTCCAGACATCTTTTTTGTCGAAGAGGAAGCTTGGCTGTTACATTTTGACGGATCCGCTACTCCCAGCAATAACACTGGAGGAGAAGGCATAGTCCTAGTATCTCCAACTGGCAAAGTCTTTTCACACTCCTTCAAGTTATATTTTCAATGCACTAACAATTCAGCGGAGTATGAAGCCTTCCTTATAGGACTGCTATTAGCCAAGCAGGCGGGAGCCACACGTTTGGAAATAAGAGGCGATTCCAAATTATTGGTTAATCAGATGAATGGGGTGTATGTACTAAAAGAGATGACTCTAGCTCCGTACCGGTCCGAAGCTCAGAGACTGCTGAACTACTTCGCTGATGCAACCATAACTCATGTCAGCTGTAACAACAATAGGCATGTTGATTGCCTGGCAATGTTAGCTTCTAAACTGCAGTTCGAAGGCATAGAAGAAACCCTGACGGTGAAAATAAGGACAGTGTAATCAACATGGCTCTCACAATGCAAGGATGCTGAAACCTGTGACTGGCGGACTACGATCATTCAGGAGCTTAGCAGTTCACTTTCTCAAGAAAAGGTCAGCCTTAAAGCCTTACAAAACTTCTTTATGCTCCACGGCATGTTATACCACCGAAACCCGGATAGTTCCTTATCAAGATGTCTCGGAAAGGAAGAAGCACAGCTGCAACTTGACCGTGTTCACAAAGAGATTTGTGGACAAACATTGGTGGTGACACTCTATCGACGCCTCCAACGTTTAGGCTATTACTGGACAGAAATGGAGACACAGTCTCGAGCGCTCCAACAGTCTTGCTCAATCTTCCAGGCACCACCTCATCAACTAGAAGTACTCAACATAAATCACACCGGGGATTGGAGGCAGCCATATGTTAACTACCTTCGTGATGGCATAGTTCCTGCTAACCCAAAAGAGGCAGTCAAAATGAAACAGAGAACGAAACGTTTCATGTTCCACGAGGGGATTTTGTACCGGAAAATCTTTGGAGGTGATCTGCTACGGTGCCTGGATGGAGGAGAAATCTCAACAATTTTGAAAGAGATGCATGAAGGAGAACATCAAGGAAAGAAGAAATTGTTTCTCCAGATACACGAGAAATATTACTGGACGTCCATGGAAGATGATGCATCTGCCATAAATGCCAGATTCACGGGAACCTCGTCCATGCACCTTCCACTCCCCTACATTCGATAAGTAGTTCGCTGCCATTCTATAGCTGGGGACTTGATTTTGTTGGAAAGATCAACCCGCTATCATCAAAGCAGCGTGAATATATTATAACCGCAACTGAATACTTCACAAAATGGGTCGAAGCTATTCCTCTGCATGGAACTATAGGAGCAACTATTGCAGCATTCATTAAAGAGCATATCATCTGCCGCTTTGGAGTACCTAAACATATCATTACCGATAACGGCACTCCCTTCGCCAACAAGCAAGTACGAGAGTTGCTTGAAGGATATGGAATTAAACAAGTCTTCTCCACCATCTACTACCCTCAAGGGAATGGGCAGGCTGAGAGCACCAACAAAACATTAATCCGGATTCTCAGTCGAACAATACATGACAATCCCAGAGAGTGGCATGAACGACTACCGATGGCGCTATGGGCATACCGAACGACACCTAGGAGCTCCATTGGAGTTTCTCCATACTCACTTGTTTACGGGGCTGATGTTGTTCTCCCGACAGAAATCAAAATCCCATCAGCCAGGATTGCAGCAGCAAGTGGAGTCTACTGGAACGAAGTTGAGGCGTCTAACTGCAGGATTGCTGAGCTGGATACGCTAGACCACAGAAGAAGCAAGGCAGAGGAACACACTCAGGTGTACAGAAACAGAATCTCCAGGGATTACGACAAAGCTGTAAGGCCACGAAGTTTTAAGGTAGGAGACCTAGTTTTGAAGACATCCAAACACATCCAACAAGACACGTCTGCGCCAAAGTTCTCTCCAAAATGGGAAGGTCCTTACGTGATTACCAAGGCGTACGACACTGGATACTACAAAATCATTAAGGCGGATGGAGGAAAGTTAGAAGCGGTCATCAATGGAAAATGGCTCAAGACATATCACGCCTGATCATTGTCCCGTACCTGTCCCACGACATGACAATACAAGCATTCTCGTTTCATGTCTAATTTGTTAATTTATTCAGAAATTAATGAAAAGTTTTTTTTCCATCCATCTACAAAAAAAATCTCGCATCTCTCAATGGTGTGCAAAAGAAGAAAAAAAAAAAGGAAAGGAAATCTCTCAATGCAGCTCATAAGAGGTCGTCCAACAGGTTGTAATCCCTGGAAAGCATCATCTTCAACCTTGCTTGATACCTCTCTGTTCGGTCCTTCAAGCTTTGGATCGCCTGCTCCACCTTTTCTGACTCAGCAGCCAGAGCCTTCTCTTCCTCCAAGATATCCTTCGCAGCAGGAACTACATTCACCAGGATACCAGCTCGATTGACCTTGATGATGTCAAGACGCTGCCGCATCCAACTCACATTGAACTCCATGGAATCGCAGGTAGAGAGCATGTTTTCCCACTTCTCGAGATTTGATTCAGCTACATTGCGGATAGAGACACCTTCCATCTCAGCAATCATGGGAAGCAAGAAGTTTACCACAGTAACCAAAGCAGACGAGCAATGCCGAATTACGTTCCTGGTCGTGATATGGCCATACTTTCTCCATATCTTTGTATACATGTAGACGAACTCCTTTCGTACTAAAAAACCACCGACAGTCTTGTAGCTAGAAGACAAGCATTTCATACCAATATCGAATGAAAGGCCGGCATTGGGGTATTCATAGGATGAAATGCCCAGATCAGCATTCTCGAGGTCGTTCGGTGAAGGTGTAGCTGAATTTGAAGAAAGTGGACTATTCAAGTCATCGTCATCAATGACTGTTACACATGTTCCAGGTGGACATATCTGTAAAACAGAAGATTATTCACCTGATCAGGAAATAAGGGTGATTACTCAGAAAATAAAAGGGAAAATAACAAACTGGTATGACCCTCTTAACTCTACGCACACGAGCTGGAGGATTGTCACGAGTTTCAGAAGTGCACTGAAATGCAGAGCGGTACGCAATGACAGAACTGGGTGATATGAAGAAGAAGACTTGTTGTTGCCTGACATGAAGGAACTCTGCAGAGAAGAAATTCTATCCCAAGATGTAGAAGAGGATTCTTGTGCATACGTATATATACACGCCAAGGGAAACCCTATAAGCAGCTGTCTCGGAGTACGTCCGGCCGGCAAGGGGTCAACATCAACCAAGTAGCGCTAGCTTCAGAAACCTAGCTGAAATCGGAGAAAAATTCATTGAGGGGGAACAACTCCACCAGCGCTACAGGGTATTCGGCACGAGCTCCCTCCCCATGTGGTAAAAGTACGTTTACCCTAGCCTTAGTTATTTTTGTGCAAACTGTCACCATCTCATACCTACCCTACAATAGTGTAACCATTGCATGCTAGGCAAGGGACTTAATGTTGATGGTGGATTTCTATTTAAGGGCTAAAATTATAAAAAAAAAAATTCTAAGCTGACGTCCTGCAAGGGATAAAGCCTTCATGCGGTGAATATTCTCACCATATTAATTCATTGGAGCATGTGCAACCATCCCTGAGAATTAAAACCTACCCAGAGCGGAGCATGTAGCAACCATCCCGATTTTCTGTAGGTTTGCAGCATTACAATTAATGCCCTACTCAAAGCCTTTTGTTCGAAATGCAAACACCCGTAGGCTACCTGACGGGGGGTTATATTAGCCCCGTTGAACGCATGCAAGACTACCCATGTTAGTCTCACCTGCTGAAAACAAACTCAAAAATAGATCTTATCCGTCCAACTCCGCATGCACGGTTGGACGGCCTAGATCACGCGCGGGACCGAGTAGCGCGCACGCACATGCTCACCGCCGGTCTACCTTCCTAATGGTGCAAATGGCTTCACCATAGGAGCCATGGGCGTCGAGATGCGCTAGCATGAAGCTGCGGCTCACAAACCCTAAAATTAGGGTTTGCTTACAGGTTGCGACCAAGCAAATTTGGGCATGCACGCACTAACGATTTCGAAGCACAACTGCTGGACGACGACGCCTGTGTACTCACCATGGGACCGGATACATGACCAGCCAATCGGCCACGGTCGGTTGCATACCAGCCATCTCGAAATTTGTGCCCAAAGGCAGCATGCGAGATCCCTTCTAATCTCGGCCATCCATCATCGCAGGCTAGAACGGGCGACCCAGATTTCTCTAATTGACTTCCAGCTGGCGTGGACGTGTAGAGTAGCGTCCCACCTACATGCGGGGACAATCGGCCACTCCATGCACACCTCCCAAGGCATAAAACCGTTATGGTGAAAGAGGAAGCTCGCAAGCCTTCCAAACCCTAATCCAACGGTTATTCCTCCATCAATCTCGTCCGTCCAAGTTCGCATGCTTGGATGAATAGCCTAGGAAGGGAGTTAGGTGGCAAACAAGGTATCACCGTGATCATCATCCTCCACACTTCCCCATGGCATAACTGGCCAAGGTGGGTCCCGCTCATGTGACCTCCGAACCGCGCCTGAACATAGCTAGTTGAGTCACTTCAACTTGCAATCTTTTCATCAAGGTTGTGTAGGCTTCAAATATGTTAAGCATATTTAATGCACCGCATGCATACAATATGCGCCTATAAAAAACTTGATTATTTTACCTAGCACAGTTTACTATGTGGGTCCCACGACTCACTCTAGACGTTAATCACGTCACAACTGGGGGATACAAACTGGGGTATTGGTCTGGCGGTTTACAGCGTGCGGCGTGCAACACGCCATCACAAGATCTTGTCAGGGAAACATGGGCGGTTAGCGATGATAGGAGAAGTGGGCAAGCAACCGTGTGACACTAACACACAACTCCACTTCCTTCATCACTCCACTTCCTCCACTTTCCCACGAGAGACGTGATGAAGGCTTATCGACTTGTATAAATAGGTTCTCCTCCCTATTTCCAACAACACAGAAAAACCGAGTGTTAATACCATCGTATTCAACACCCAGAGCCTGCCTGCAACATTTGTTAGGCTGCTCAACCTTCTGTTAACAAGTCATCAAATAGCCTTCACCTTCATACTCTCAACACCTTCTTCGCTTCCCTCCCTAAGATCAACCTCACATCCTTCACCTGTGACCGAAACAAATCTAGAACGGCCGTGTCTTCGGTTTAGGCCAGGATTGTACAGATTATCTCTCGAATCAAAAGTGCTCATCGTGCAACACATTTGTTGAAGGTTTAAATTCACTTCTCATCCACACACACCCAAAATTACCTAAACCTGCGGAATTAGTTTTCTCCCATAAACACCTGCATTGAATACACACGATACTTCACAAGTATCGACTTTCTAAATAACTTAGTTATTTAATCTAGCATTACATGCTACTTTCCGTGGGTCCCACAATCCACACACTCGAGACATCAATCATGTCACAAACTTGGGGGATACATACTGGGGTATTGGTCTGGCGGTTTACAGGGTGCAGCGCACAACGCGCCATCACAAGAACGTGTCAGGAAGTCATGGACGGTTAGTGATGATGGAAGAAGTGGGCAAGACTGGTCGTGTGACACTAACACAAAATTCCACTACTCCATCACTCCACTTTCTCCACTTTCCACGAGATACGAGGGTTAGGCTTAAAGACTTGTATAAATAGGTTCTCCTCCCTATTTTCCAGACAGGAACAAGGAAAGTCAAGACAATAGAGGCAAGTGTTGATACAATCGTATTCAAACACCGGAACTGATAACTTACATGCTGCAAGCCAGTTCAGCTTTCTGATACAAGTCATACATAGATAATACCTTCACAATCTCAACACCTTATTCGCTTCCCTCCCTAAGATCAACCCCATCTCATTCACTTTGTGACCGAAACAAGTCTTGAACGGCCATTTCTTGGTTTAGGCCGGATTTGCATAGATTGATTTCCCGAATCTACAAGCACTCCCATGCAGTGCATTTGTTTAAGTTTTAGACTCATTTCTCATCCACACACCCCTAATTACCAAAACCGGTAGAAATAGTTTTAACCTATAAATACTACTACACATGACTCACCCACCAAAAAGAAGGATGAACCATACTTGGTTGCAGATGTCATCTTAGGCGGCTACTGCAAGCTCATCAACGCTGACAAGCTAGAATGCGTAACAATTCACTCACGATGGATCAAGCCCTACCATACTTAAGACATTGTGCTACCACTTTCCAGCGTCCTCCACACTTTGAAACTCTGTGCTAATTCCTCCAGCGTGTTTCCTTTTGCAATTTCACGTCATATTTGTAATTCCTCCGGAAAGTGATTGCAATACTTGCATTCATAGTTAGGGTATTAATTTTCAATTATCAATTTAATTGAAGTATTATTTCCATCTAAGAACCTGTTTACCCCTATAAACACAAAGTCCTGAGTCATCCTAAATCAACCCACTAGAGCAAGGAAGGAAACCCTAAGAAAACATCTCACGGGAAGAAGGAAATAGAATGTGTGCACAAAAGGAAGATGATTCGAGTCATTTACCCCAGCAAGACCAAGGAGATCTCACGCCAGGAGCACATACAGATGCAATCTTAACGAAGGGTTATGACATAAACCTTTATTCAAAGTAATCAAACAGAAGAAAAATATCTTGAACTCAGCCGCCACTGAGTACAAGAAATATGTTCAAGAATTACGGGAATACACTTGAAAAGAGAAAAAGAAGTAAAGATGTTTAGCCGTCAAGAAGATCGACCACACCTGCACCACTGTTAGGTCTTGCTTCAACGCCATCAACTGCTACCGCTTATCCCTTCGGATATTCCTCATCTTCCGCTTCAGATGTTTCCGCAGCAACACTCTCCATCCTAACATCATCGGCAGGAGCAACTTCCAAGTCTTCCTCAAAGGCCACAACAACATTAAGGGTTGCGTTGACTGCTTTTAAACACTCAGGTCCGTATGTGTTAGATTCAAGGATTATCACACCGTCCTGTATTGGATAATCATGCCTATCTACATCCGGAGGCCATTTATGCTCCACCACGTGCCTCTATAACCGCGCTGCAAATCTCTATGCCCTTGTGCTTACTCGTGCTCGTAATGCATCCTCACGCCTCCACCTCTCTTCCATGTCAATCGCAGCTAAAAGGGAACATATGCGTCCCCTGGTAATACGCAGGTGCAGAATGGACATCCCCTGTATAGCACGACCGACTTCGCGAAGTGGGAGGTCAATTTTAGCCATTACCTCTTCGTGCGCATTAGTTTCGGGTTTGTCAACTTTGAAACTTTTTTCTGGAGAAGTTACAGAATGATCATCGCCCACCGCTTCCATGATAAGCTGCAAAGAAGAAGAAATTATGAGCACACAAAAATGTATGTTTCATCATCAGTCAATCAGAAGATCAGATAAGTACGGAGCAATACCTGAGATATAGAAGGAACGACTATGCGATGAGAAGAATCCTTAGAATTTTTATTTATAATCTAGCAAGTCAACAGAATCCCAGGAGAAGAGGAGTCTTTACCTGCCACATATAAAGGCTACCGATTCGGGATAGAGATCAATGATACTTATCGGATATATCTGAGGAAAGCTGTCGTGTAACGAAGGGGAGTGCACCTAGTCCAAGAAACGTCCCAAGCTCTATCCAGATATATACGGAGGAATCCAAAGTGACTCTCCAGATCGAGTCCTTCTTCCTTCACAATCCTAATCAGGACTGAACAGTTCCAGGACAACACCTGACGATGTCGACCTATGCGGTAAATGTATATTCACTTTAGCTTGGTCATTTCTGTATACAAACTTGTCACCATCTGATGCTTACCCCACAGTAGCGTAACTATTATGCGCTAGGCAGGGGACTTAATGTTGATGGTGTATTTTTATTTAAGGCTAAAATTATAAAGCCAAAATTATGCGCTAACATCTTGCAAAAGATAAGGCCATTAATAAGTGATGAATACTTCTTCACTTTACTAATTCACCTAGAATGGCGCATGTGGCAACAATTTCAGTATTATGTGAATTAAATACAAGAAATTCATCCAGGTTGGAGCATGCAGCAACAATCCCATATACCCTATGAATTTACAGCATTATTAATTAATGCATGACCAGCCTTATATTTAATGTACTCATTATCGGTGCGGCATGACGATTGAGTGTTGTTATCTGCAGAGAAACACGAACCTCCAAGCATTAATAATGAAGCATGTACGAAATACCCGTACAGGATACAACTCTCGGTGTGTTATACTAGCCCAATTGAGCATACATCTCTCGGTGTGTTATACTATCCCGATTGAGCATATTTGAATCTGAACTGTCCATATCAGTCTCAGAAATGATCACGACCATCCAACTTCACCAAGCATGGTTGGATGGCTTAGATCGAATCCATGACCCCAAGCAAGTATTAGAATATTCACTACCGACCCAATGCGGGTCCCGCATGGTCGTCCTCCCCAAAAGGGTGGCATATCTTTCCAAACCGTCCAAGCCAAAGCAGTATGGACGAAAACCCCTATATTAGGGTTTGCGGCACATTACATGTGTCGCAAAACATTCTCAACCATCCATCTTCGCAGGCATAGATGGAGGGTGTAGATATATATTCAAAGGGATTAGAGCATGTCAACACGCTCAGTGTAAGACCGCCTACATACATGACCGATCGGTCAGGACAAACCATGGCTGGCCGTTCCAGATCGTGCACCCAAAGTGGGCATGCCGCACGGCCGGCAAAATCCTAATTAGGGTTTGCTTTGATCGCAAACGTCCGATTTCTCCTGATCGAATGGAGGGTTTAGCATTCGACTGAGCAGGTCTAGTGAGCATCAACATGATCATCGTGGACCCATCTATCTCCACACCTGGTCGTCTAAGGCATACCATGCCTGGTCATTCCAATTTGCACGCCCAAACTAGCGTGGTCACACTTCCCAATCGCAAATTAATCTCGACCACTCCACTTTGCCGGGCGAATTGAGTGGATTAGATCACGTTCCTATGGGAAAGTAAGGTATAGGCATGTACACCAGCCTGCCACCTACACGCCGAACTAATCGGCCGGGTCCTACCAAGCTTGGTTTTCCCGAAACGTGCGCCTGAAGAAGGCATGACGCGCGGCATTTGCGGCGCTAAACTTCTGTCGTAAATTAATCCTGACTGCTCCTCTTTGTCGGACAAATTGAGCGGTCCAGATCACACTTTCACGGGACAATAAGGTTTGGGCATGTATACCGGCATGCCGTCTATGTGCATGCCCGATCGGCCATGCCAAAATCGTGTCCCAAGCTTGGATTTGACCAAGATGAAAAGTGGTGCTTGCACACCTCTTCTAAAACCATAATTACACTAACGGTCGTATATGAGTGTCTCAAAGATCATCTTGTCAGTCCAACTTCACCGACTCGGTTATGCAGCCCTGGTCAGGAGTTAATTGGTCAGTGAGGCATCATGGTGATCACCACCCATCACTCTATATGGTCGTCTAAGGGAAGACTTGCTTGCGCAACCTCCAAACCATCACATGAAGTAGGCTGGACATGAGGCTATTTTGAGATGCTCAAACAATGATGCTTCATACATGATGAATATACTCGATGCAGTACCTGCATATAATACACACGATACTTCACAAGTATCGACTTCCTAAGCAAATTAGTTATTTAATCTAGCATTACATTCTACTTTCTATGGGTCCCACGATCCACACACTCGAGACATCAATCATGTCACAAATTTGCGGGATACATACTGGGGTATTGGTCTGGTGGTTTACAGCGTGCAGCGCACAACGCGTCATCACAAGAACGTGTCAGGAAGTCATGGACAGTTAGTGATGATGGGAGAAGTGGGCAAGACTGGTCGTGTGAAACTAACACACGACTCCACTACTCCATCACTCCACTTTCTCCACTTCCCACGAGATACGAGGGTTATGCTTAAATACTTGTATAAATAAGTTCGTCTCCCTATTTTACAAACGGGAACAAGGCAAGACAAGACAACAGAGGCAAGTGTTGATACAATCGTATTCAAACACCGGAACTGATAGTTTATATCCTTCAAGCCAGTTCAGCTTTCTGATACAATTCATACATAGCCAACACCTTCATAATCTCAACACCTTCTTCGCTTCCCTCCCTAAGATCGACCCCATCTCCTTCACTTTGTGACCGAAATAAGTCTGGAATGGCCATTTCTTGGTTTAGGCCGGATTTGCACAGATTGATTTCTCGAATCTACAAGCACTCTCGTGCAGTGTATTTTTTTAAGGTTTAGACTCATTTCTCATCCACACCCCAAATTACCAAAACTAGCAGAAATAGTTTTCACCCATAAACAGGAACTACCCAACCTTAGTGTAGGTTGTACCTTCGTTCACCGCCAACTTCTGCCAATCGGGTTCTTCCACGCTTCCTCTCTCCACGTACCTTGATTCATGTGTCTAGATAAGAGTTAATTATGTGCATTTAATGCTGATTAGATGCGTCATCTACCTCTATCCCCTTGCCATCTGCCTCCTAGTAGGCTATGCTTGTACTCTTCTTATCTCCACCGTCGAGGTTTTATTTCTTGGGGCGAGATAAAGTAGATCTGCGAAGGTATCCTTTGCTCCTTAGAATTCTTTTTCCAGCGAAGGTTACACAGTCAAATTTATGTGCGGCCACTAAGATCGTGACACGTGATCCACAGAATATTGGTATTCACACATGTTCCATGTAAAGACATCAACATATTCCTTTAGCAGCTTTATCAAATTTTCTTCTTCATCTATGCCCATTTTCATCCCAATCTTTAACATCTTCAACTCTTCCCCATCACTTAAATTTATCTCATTCGTTGGTTTTACCGCGGTGAAGTTCATGATCAGTTCTCCTAGAGGGGATAGTTCCTTTAATTCCTATAAAGGTTCGCCTTCATTTTCTGGAATCTCACTTGGTATGGCCCATCTTTATTTTACCTTAACTGTATATACCATTAATTCTTCTTATTTCTTTGCTTCCAGCACCCTCCTTCTTTGCTCCTTCTTCCTTTTTAATCTTTCTTCGTAGTTATGGACATCTTTTTCATTACAGTCCCTCGCGACCCTTTGATCTCCTTTTATCTCGCCGATTCCACTTGGCATTGGAAATCAAATGGCTTGATGGTAGGTTGATGTTACTACTTTTATCCATGTATCTATGGACGACCAATGAGGGCATTATATGGAGATTCTACATTTACCATACAAACAGTAACTTCAGTCTCCATTTCCCCCGAGAAGATCTTCACAATCAGCTCTCCTTTTGGTTTTGATGCAACTCCGTTAAACCCAAATATGTTGTAAGTTGATGGAACGAGGTCCGAATCTCTATAGACCATGGTCTTAAACGTATGATAGAAAAGGATATCAACCGAACTTCCGGTATCTACCAAGATTCTATCTATTGCCCATATCCTCTTCTTCCTCGCTGGATCATCCTCCTACCGTGAATGCTCGCCAAAATTTAGCGTTATCACCAACGGATCCGTGTGCGAAGCTCCTCCCTCTCGTGCATCCATTGCTGAAAAAGAAATATCTATTTTTTTCCATTCTTTCAGTGGTTCTTTCTTCTCAATGCTAAATATCTCGTTCCCCTCAAAGTAACTCTTATGTACTCTTTTCATCACATTATCATAGAAGTTTTGTATGTTCTTCGCGGAGTGAATTATAGAATTACAATTCGGTCTTTGTGCTCCCCTATCTATATCAATCTGGTACACTTGATTTTGGTTATTATCACGAGGTGGAGGCGGTGGAAATGGCGCTGGATTCGCTAGATAGTGCTTGAGCTTTCCCTTCTCGATTATACGAAGTATAATTCGTCGGAAGTTCCTACATTCATTTGTGTGATGCCTATGGAAACGATGATATTTGCAAAATTCATTACTCCTTGCTCCTTCTGGTAATGGTTCTCTCCCTATATTTGGTAGGGGAGAAATTTCTTCAGTTAATACAATTGCTTCCAACTCTCTCTCCACCGTCGTATTAAGTTATCGAATGGTCATGTCTTCGAATTGGGGTCTTCTTTCTCCATATCGTTGACCTTGGTTATAGGTTCGCTGGTTGTCACCTCCTGGTTCATAATTCCTTTTCCTTGGCTTATTATATCTGGGTTTCTAATCGATCCACTCTAGATCTCCGCTTGATAAAGCTATAAATTTTGCAGGAACTTCATTTGATGGCTCACCCATTTCATATTTCGAATCACTTGCTACTGCATTCGCCATTCTTGGTAGAAGACGTGAGATCCCTTCCTTTGATTGGACTGGTGCAGCTTTGTTGACTTCTCTCTGCTTTTCCTCCAGCGCAACATATTCCTCCTGTTATTCCCGGAGCTCTTTCATCGTTAATGAATCACGAATTATGAATATCTGAGTATACAATTGATCAGTTAGAATTAGGGCATTCACAAAGGCTAGGATGAAGTTCTTCTCATCTACTCTTCTTGCGAGTTCACTACATACGGTCCTCCATCTCATCACCAGACTTCGCAGACTTTCTCCGGGTCTCCTCCTTAGATTGAATATGGTTTTTATTCCTGGCCTCAGCATGTTGTTGCTTATTTAGGTTGTTAAAAATATTCTTTGCAAGTCTCTGAATGACGAGATTTATCCTTCAGTCAGTCCATCGAACCACTTCAATACTTCTCCAATTAAACTGGCTGGGAAGTATTTACACAACACAGCTTTGTATTGTTCCCACTGCATCAAGGAAATGGTATATTGTTTTAAGTGTTGCACTGTACTTCCTGATCCATTGAATATGCTTCCAAAGGCTGGTAATGAATATCTCGCCAGAATTCTTTCCTCTAATATTTCGCGTGAAAATGGGGATTTTTCTGCCTCTTGTATTACTTCATCCAGCTATACTCGCCCTCCTCTTCGGGAATTATTGATTATCAATCTCAAATCTCACAATTCATTCAGAACAGCTTGATTAACTTCATTTCTACCTTCATCTCGCCCATTCCTTCTTCTTCTCCTATCTCTTCCATTGTCCTCACGCCTTCTTTCTTCTTCGTGTCTGATTTCGTCTTCGCGTCTGATTTCTTCTTCATACCTCCTTTCTTCCTCGCGCAACATCTCTTCCTCACGTATTCTTTCTTCTTTGCGAACCCTTTCTTTCACTTGTCTCCTATTTTCTTCAAATCGCCGTCTTTGATCTTCCCACCTAGTCTCCTCCAGTGCTCTCCTTATCCCCCTCTCTTCGTTGTTCTCTCTTTGGTGCCTTCTCCTTCGCTCCGTTCTTTCCTCATGCATACTTTCTTTTCCTTCGTTATTTTCGAGCATTTTTTATCTCTGACGCAAATTCCTCCTCGTTGGTGAATTTTTTCTCGCACCTGGTTCTTCACCTCGTGGATTTTGTGCTGCTCTTTCTTCATTAAGCTAACGATTTTGCTGCACCAAGGCATCATTTTGTCTATCAAGTCTGGTTTTTTGCCCCGCTAGTCCTCTGCCCCTTTCTCTTTCCAGGCAAAGTACTTCCCTTAATTTCTCTAACGTCATGTTTTCTTTGTTAACATTCTCTTCTATTGGTTCTTCCTCCATCACAGTTTCAGTATCAGTAGTATGCATCGATCCTTCTCGATAAGGTTGCCATATTGCTGTAAATTTCCACCACTTCTTTCTCCCATAGTTGATGTTTCTCCTTCTTCCTCTTTTTTCC
The DNA here is from genome assembly GCA_023529315.1 of Papaver bracteatum. Classification (NCBI taxonomy): domain Eukaryota; kingdom Viridiplantae; phylum Streptophyta; class Magnoliopsida; order Ranunculales; family Papaveraceae; genus Papaver; species Papaver bracteatum. The sequence continues at coordinate 809,563 of JAJJWX010004825.1, forward strand.
GCTAAACGTGTGCTACTTCTTGATGATATTATGTGTTGTGCTCGATCTGGAACTCTTGCCATCAACCAACTTCCACCAGATTAACCTTTACTCTAGCAACTTTCCCTCAACCAGATCTAACTTTTGCTCGGTCAAAAGATGAATATCTCAAATAAGAGATTTATAAATTTCATATCTACTCTACCTTCAGATCCACTTTTCTTTCTACAACTTTAATACAACCAAAATCTCTAAATTACCAACTTCAAACTTCATGAAAAGAACATCTCGTTAAGTGATTTTTTATGGGAAAACTCGAAAATAATTTCAACTCCTTCACCTTATCTCAAGTGAGATTAAACTCTCAACATGATATCCCTGTTTCTGGACGCCAAAATGTAACTGCGGAAAATCCCACAGCACACCCAAATAGTAACTTTCACAATACTAAGACATGATTCAAACTCGAGATAGAAATAATTATTTATTAATAATATTTGGATAATGATTATAATCTCTTATATTATAAGTGTTTAGACTCACAGGAACCCTAACTTGCTTCCCTACAATATAATCTCTCCACTCACAAATTTCCAACCCCTTCTACAATGGACCAATCTCTCTATTTATTGGGAAAAATATACATAATGAATTAAAGCTCATTTTACTTCGTCGGATATTACACATTTCGCGTGATTGTCCTTTTTACTTCGCCCAAACCATTTTCAATAAAGTTATTCCATCACTTTCGCCTATTAATTCGGAAGTTGTCGGCCCAACTGTCTTATTTCTTGCGCAACAATCCATATTTCATGACCTCGACTTCGTGTCTATTCCCTTCTTCGTGATATGTCTTCTTATCCAAGTAATCAGTATCTCGTTGATTGGCATCTTCGCTGATTTCAGATCTAACTTCACAGATCGGATATTCGTTAAAGTAGGTCTAACATGTGATTTGACTTGTTACTGACATTTTCCCTCGGAATTCGTAAATAGTATCTTATCTTAAGATTTACTTTGTGATTTCGGTAAACCTCATTAGACCACGTGGCGAGTAAGTTTTCCGTACCTACAATGTACTACTAGTAATCACGTTTAGGAGTATTTAAATTGGATAAAGGAAATAAAATAGTCATTAATCAATCACATTTATGAAAAAACTAGAGCTTTTTCAGATTAAGAAGATAAACAAATGGAGATCGAGTCTTAGGAGGGTAATTAAGATCGGTTAAGTTAAAGAGGGTGTGACCGGAATTATGCAGATATTTATATATATTCATTAGTTTTTTATTTGACCAAGAATTGACCATAGGATGATTTCTTTCCCTCCTCAAATCCTTTTTTTCCCTCCTATTAACAAGACTCCAATTAAAACGCTGGAAAAGATTAAATATCCCAAGTAGATATAAGTATAATACATGATTATTGGTCGACCGAAGGGAGACCTCTATACAATCACTTCAGTGTTATTTTTCAAGCACAGAAACTGTACAAAAAACTCAAAATCAGTTTCTCGCATTCTCAAATTTCATGAAATTTAAGATCATCTTCAAATAATCAACCAAATTTATTCGAAATTTACATCAAGTACCATTAAACAAACAAATTATATGTTCAAATATCATAAAAATCTTGATTAATTTGGCCCGAATCTAACAATTTCGGTACCTTTTCATAAAAAAATAAAACAAAATAAAAAATAAATTCTCAAAATCCAATTCAACGAACCAATCAAAGATAAATTGACTTCAAAATAATGCAAATCAAATACAACGAACCCGATTCAGTGATTAAAGATAAGGGAAAATTAGGCTAAGGCCCCACCCATGGATAACAAATAATATGAGGCCCCTAATTAAAAGAAGTTAAAATCTAGGCCCGGATTTATTAAAAGACTTTGATACCCTTTTATATATTGTCAAGCCCCAAATTAAATAAATATTAAATTTAGGCCCAAGATTATTAAAATATTATGTGATGACGTTCCAGCCACCGCCAACCACCTCCGACCACCACCGCCGGCAACCACCTCCGACCACCACCACCCACCACCGCCGACCACCGCTCACCACCACCAACCACCACCGCCGTCGCCGGAAACCACCACCTCCGACCACATTGATATTGCAAGTGTAACTGGAATTTACACATGTATAAAAATTACACATTCATGTTGTGTATTCAATAGCGTGTAACTAAAAGTTACACATCCATATGACATGTGCAATAAGAAGTTACACATGCATATGGCATGTGTAGTCAACAGTTACACAACATAAGAAAAAATATATACAAAAAATACATATATCACATTAATATTCATTTACAATAATATCTCTGTTTACCAGTTATAGCAATTGATTGTTGTTGAACACAATAAATGAGTTAAAACACTAGAAATAAGCCACTGAAACCTATAATAGAAGTTTTGCCTTTATTTCTTGTCTTCCTCACTCCAAAATGCTTTCATATCTGCAACGACATAAACATCCATGGATTAGGTTGGATGAATAAAAAGCAAAAAATAAAATATTATAGAACAATTGTAAGGCAAAATTCTAGAACAAAGATCACAGAAAAGACACATGATAACCCATCTTAGCATGTGTAACTCATCTTTCATGTGTAATTGACAGTTACACATGCATATGACTTGGATACCTAGCATGTGGAATTTTTTGGTTGAAAGTTTGTTCATTTTAGCATGTGTAACTAGGAGTTACACATGCATTTGTCTAGTGTAAAGAGGAGTTACACATGCATATAGTATGTGTAACTGAGAGTTACAGATGCACTTGACATGTGTAACTAAGAGTTACACATCCATATAAAGCACACATTTTCAACTATAAAAGAGCTAAGAATCATCAAATAGTTGTTTACAAATGCTTACAGATTCTTAGTAGGTATACGTGCATATGGATTGTGTAACCGGCAGTTAGAAACACAAAGGACTTGTGTAACCTGTAGTTACACATCTATATGGCTTGTGTAACCTGCAGTTAGAAACACAAAGAACTTGTGTAAGTAGTAATTTGAACTCTTTAGAGTAAGGACATACCTTCTCTCCATCTTATAGATACCATTTACAATTCAAAGTCATGTATTATAGCTTACACTAGATACTACCAACCTAACAATATTTCTAGTTCGAAAAAATCACAAATCGTACTAAATGTTCTAACTGAGAACATGTAACCTGCAGTTAGAAACACAAAGAACTTGTGTAACCTGCAGTTAGAAATACAAAAAACTTGTGTAACCTGTATTTTTGGTTCCCTGTCTACGTTAAATTTGATGCCCGAAGTTAACGCGATTCAATACACAGCAATTTGTGAAACAAAACCAAAACTTAACGAAATTTAAGCAATGAAAGCAGTTACAAATGAAAATACGCAAAATTGAAACAAGAATATAAGAGATATATATCTTGTGCAAAGGATAAGTACATATGAAAGATATATTTACCTAGCATGTAGCTTAAACAATTCAAAATGGAATGGAAAGGAACAAAAAAATAAAAATGAAAGCAACTAGTTCAGGAATACATACAACTAATAAACAGAACTTCTCATCATTTCGGGTTCAATTAAACTTATACAAAAATAATTATCATGTGTAACTCGCAGTTACACATCCAATTAGCATGTGTAACTAGCAGTTACACATATAATTAGCATGTGTAACTAGTATCTACACATCCAATAATCATTGCGTAGTCGTAAAGTCTGAAGGCATCGTACTAAAAGCTAATAGTCCCTACAAAAATATACATTTGTGGATATTTCATTATGTTGTCCATACACTACTTTTTCTATGGACTTAAACTAGTTAACCTAGTTTTACTAGTTGCTCCTACACTTACTTCAACAAACCATTTCCATTACTTACATATAGGCAAACCCAAGGGCACCTGAATTTGTTCGAAATTATCAACGTCAATAACAAGTTGATCTACACAGTAACTTTACATCTACACAGTTGGAACCTAGAAATCTGTTTAACATATTATGGGACAAGTCAAAGATTAAGAATGTATAAGATACTCACATCATCTTTGACTTCTTATTTCCTTCCTCAATATCCTCTTCTTGTTCTCAATCATTGCGTCTGAAGTTCCTCATTTCTATCCTTCCAACACGAGAACCTGAATTAAATACCATATGTAAGTAAAATCTATGTAACCTGAAGTTACACATTCAATCGGCATGTGTAACTAGAAATTACACATCAAATTAGCTTGTGTAACTAGAAGTTACACATCTAATTAGCATGTGTATCTATAAGTTTCACATACTTTTGCATACCAATAAATACAAAAGGAAAATCAAACACTATCATCTAAAATTCCCAATACAAATTTAATAGATGTATTATGTTACAAATGAGTTTCACAAGGTAGTAAATTTAGTGATTGTTAGAACAATCAATCTTAACTAATTAAACTACCGAATTGCACGCCATAATACTTTTAGTACTGCAATCAAGTAATCTAAAGAACACCATCAGTTGTATTTTAATCTGATTTATTGACATGGCGCATACTACTGAGAAATGATGACAGAGTTAATCCATAAAGGTAGTACATTCAGTGATTGTTAGAACAATCAATCTTAACTAATTAAACTACCGAATTTCACGCCATAATACTTTTAGTATTGCAATAAAATAATCTAAAGAACACTATCAGCTGTATTTTAATCTGATTTATTGACATAGCGCATACTGCTGAGAAATGATTTATTGACATAGCGCATACTACTATGTTATGCAGAAATAAAAAAAAAATTATTCATCAAAAGAACCTTTACCTGAGGCACTGAGTAGTAGATATTACTTACATGAGTAGAATGTTGGCCTGCTGAGTGACTGCATTCACCCAATCTTCACCATATCTATCATGAAATACTTCTAATCTTAGGATTTATCTTCACAAAGCCTATTCGGAAGAGATTTGAATTGAACCTAACCTGAATTGAATTATGAAACAAATCAAAGAACACAACAAAACTAAATTATGAAAAATCAAGATAAAAAACCATCAAATCGAACTTAAACAACAACGTCAACATCAACAACGATAATCAAAAAATACAATAGGATATATATGTGTAACCTCAAGTTACACATACTGTAAAACAAAAAACAGCATGTCTACATCATCAATTTGAAGTTGTTCTTCTGAAACAACATTGTTTCTTCATCCTCTTCTCAGTATCAAACAAAAAAACTCACAACAAATTCACAAAAAAAAAACAACAGAAAAATACAAATACCATGCTAAAAATACAATATGATATATATGTGTAACCTCAAGTTACACATACTGTAAAACAAAAAACAGCATGTTTTACATCATCAATTTGAAGTTGTTCTTCTGAAATAACATTGTTTCTTCATCCTCTTCTCAGTATCAAACAAAAAACTCACAACATATTCACAAAAAACAACAGAAAAATACAATTTCATGCTAAAATATAACAGGATATATATGTGTAACCTCAAGTTACACATACTGTAACAAAAACAGCGCATGTCTACATCAATTTGAAGTTGTTCTTCTGAAACAAAATTATTTTTTCATCCTTCTCTAAGTATCAACAAATTCACAATAAATTCAACGGACCTGAAATCATATTTAAGTTTAGAGAAAAATTGGAAGATTTATCAAATCTCAACGGACAAACCCTAAAAAAGATTTCACAAAAAAAAAATCGAATAAATTAGTTCAAACTTAAGATAAAGATAAGATGATTACATATCTAAAATATGATTATAAATCAGATCGAAAATTCGAAGTAAAATCAAACTAATTAGCCTTTTGAAACCGTAAATCAACTTTTTAAAACATTCATTTTGTTTAAAACACAGCGAGATTTCAAATAGAATCAAATATAGAGGTGAGAAACTTATCTTGTTCTTCCGATTTGTTGCTGAACAGAGCTAATCGAACATATAAATTAACCTTTCAAAGTAATCTTGATTGTTGGAAGATTTAATCATTGAATCGAGTAGAAATCTATAACATCATCAGTATAAAAAATAGCAGAGATTCGATAGAGAAAATTATTTTCCTCCTCTCCGTAGAACGGCTCTATGAACAACATCTCTCTGCTTGTAAACCAGAAATCTCTTTAGAGTGGAGAGAGAAACTGAAAAAGAAAATGAAACCGAAAATGGAAGCTAGACCTAGTTTTATTAGCTAAATATACTAAAGGGTAGTTTTGGCATTATGTAATATATTTTTTATTAATAAGCCCTGAATTTTAAAGTTTTGGGCCTAGTTATAGCATTTTCCTAAAGTATGGAGTTGAGAGTGAAGGATCCATTTTGTGGGGCTTCTATATGTTGAACCCATATAGTAAGGGGGTTATAGTATTTTGTAGGAATTACTGTTTAGTCCACTTTTTCATGACCCAGTTAATGGCTAGTCCACCCATGGAAAACATTTACTCCTTAGTCCAGAAACATGTTTTTGGACTAGATTATTTACTCTCTAGTCCAAAAACTTCGTGGAGATTAAAAAGTGTATTTTTTAAATGCATAAAACACCCTTCCAAGTCTAATTAGTATCAACACATGTAAATGTTACTACATACTAGTAATATCAATACGGTGATATTACATATTAATATGTAATATACTAGTGTTTGTGGGAGAAAACTACTTCTGCAGGTTTAGATAATTTTGGGTGTGTGTGGATGAGAAGTGAATTTAAACCTTCAACAAATGTGCTGCACGAGAGCACTTTTGATTGGAGAGATAATCTGTACAATTCTGGCCTAAACCAAAGACATGGCCGTTCCAAATTTGTTTCGGTCACAAGTGAAGGATGTGAGGTTGATCTTAGGGAGGTAAGCGAAGAAGGTGTTGAGAGTATGAAGGTGAAGGCTATTTGATGACTTGTTAACAGAAGGTTGAGCAGGCTAGCAAATGTTGCAGGCAGGCTCTAGGTGTTGAATACGATGGTATTAACACTTGGTTTTTTCTGTGTTGTTGGAAATAGGGAGGAGAACCTATTTATACAAGTCGATAATCCTTCATCACGTCTCTCGTGGGAAAGTGGAGTGATGGAGGAAGTGGAGTTGTGTGTTAGTGTAACATGGTTACTTGCCCACTTCTCCTATCATCGCTAACCGCCCATGTTTCCCTGACACGATCTTGTGATGGCGTATTGCACGCTGCACGTTGTAAACCGCCAGACCAATACCCCAGTTTGTATCCCCCAGGTGTGACATGATTAACGTCTCGAGTGAGTCGTGGGATCCACATAAGGTAGCAAACGGTGCTAGGTAAAATAATCAAGTTGCTTGTAGGCGCATATTGTATGCATGCGGTGCATTATGCTTAACATGCTTGAAGCCTACACAATCTTGATGAAAAGATTGCAAGTTGAAGTGACTCAACTAGCTATGTTCAGGTGTTGTTCGGAGGTCGCATGAGCGGGACCCACCTTGGCCGGTTATGCCATGGGGAAGTGTGGAAGATGGTGATCACGGTGATACCTTGTTTTCCACCTAACTCCCTTCCTAGGCTATTCATCCAAGCATGCGAACTTGGACGGACAAGATTGATGGAGGAATAACCGTTGGATTAGGGTTTGGAAGGCTTGCAAGCCTCCCTTTTCACCCTAACGGTTTTCAGCCTTGGGAAGAGTGCATGGAGTGGCTGATCGGTCCAGCAGGTAGGCGGGACGCCACTCTACATGTCCATGCTTGTTGGAAGTCAACTAGAGCAATCTAAGTCGCTCGTTTCAGCCTGCGATGATGGACAACCGAGATTATAAGGGGGCCGTGCATGCTACCTTTGGGCGCGCAAATCGAGACGGCTAGTTGCAACCGTTCACGGCCGATTGGTTGGATGTTGTAGGTACTGAATATCGCAAGATAATAGTTCAAGAGTATCAGGAGAAAAGAGTTATAAAATGTTACGATGATAGAAGAAGCGCAGAGAAATATGAAGTTTTGCGATGATGGAGTAATTTTGCGAGTATGAGTTGCGATACTTCGTAACTCATGTACAACTGTATAAAGTTTTACTATAAATAGGAGTTCAAATGTAAAATTCGAGAGGGTTTTTTATTGAGTGTTAGAAAATATTTTAGGAAAGAGAATAGAGAAAGTTGTAACTATTCTAATTCCATTTAGATACTTCTTTGTGATCAATTGAGAACATTAATAAGAAAATTGTTATTCATCATCAAGAACTTCTTGAGTTTTACTAATTCTATTGAGGGTGTAGTTGTAGGTTATTCTGAAACTACATAATTGGCGAATCAAAATGTAGATTAAAAACTGAGGCAACAATATATTGTTCAGGAAAGAAGGCAGAGTATTTTAACTACCTTTTGATTCTCAGATTTTCTTCTCCGTGGATTAAGGCTTGGATTCTTTAGTTGAGATTTCATCTGAGAAGTTATTTTGCTGAAATAAACCATAATCAGATAACAAATTATACAGAAATTAAAGAGGAGAACAAATGAAATACGCAGAGATAGAAGGAAATTACCTTGGAGAACTCATGAAGATACAGTAGAAGAAAAAATTGCATAGAAAATAGTGATAGAGAGTATGAGTAGAAGATAGAATTGCGGAAATAAGAAAAAGAAAAGGAAGAGAATATAAAGGAGTTATATAAGGGAATAACTAATTTGAGGACAAGACAGGTTTTTCTAAAGAAGAAGTTGAAGAAATATTTTGCGAGGGTTGTTTTTCAAAAGAAGAAGTTGAAGAAATATTTTGAGAGGGTTGGTCTTGAAGAAGTGTTGATAAATTGACATTGATAGGAGATTGAAAAATAGGTAATGGAGTAGAGGCAGGAGTATGTGAAGAATCATTTTCACGAGGAGGAGAGGAAAATTCCTTATCAACTTCAGGAAGGAAATCATCAATCAGAATTAATGGTGTGGGTTTAGTTATTCGAGATCTCTTGCTTGGATTTGGTTTTTCGTCAACCTGCGAATCAAAATGTAGATTAAAAACTGAGGCAACAATATATTGTTCAGGAAAGAAGGCAGAGTATTTTAACTACCTTTTGATTCTCAGATTTTCTTCTTCGTGGATTAAGGCTTGGATTCTTTAGTTGGGATTTCATCTGAGAAGTTATTTTGCTGAAATAAACCAAAATCAGATAACAAATTATACAGAAATTAAAGAGGAGAACAAATGAAATACGCAGAGATAGAAGGAAATTACCTTGAAGAACTCATGAAGATACAGTAGAATAAAAAATTGCAGAGAAAATAGTGATAGAGAGTATGAGTAGAAGATAGAATTGCGGAGATAAGAAAAAGAAAAGGAAGAGAATATAAAGGAGTTATATAAGGGAATAACTAAAAAAGAACGGTTACAAAAGACGTGTCAAAATTTCAAAAGACTAAGTAACGGTTATGTTCTCACGATCATTTCTTCTTCGTAGAATTGACATGAGAAGAGGCAAGATGTAGGTACTGAATATCGCAAGATAGTAGTTCACGAGTATCAGGAGAAAAGAGTTATAAAATGTTACGATGATAGAAGAAGCGCGGAGAAATATGAAGTTTTGCGAGGATGGAGTAATTTTGCGAGTATGAGTTGCGATACTTCGTAACTCATGTACAGCTGTATAAAGTTTTACTATAAATAGGAGTTCAAATGTAAAATTCGAGAGGTTTTTTTAGTGAGTGTTAGAAAATATTTTAGGAAAGAGAATAGAGAAAGTTGTAACTATTCTAATTCCATTTAGATACTTCTTTGTGATCAATTGAGAACATTAATAAGAAAATTGTTATTCATCATCAAGAACTTCTTGAGTTTTTACTAATTCTATTGAGGGTGTAGTTGTAGGTTATTCTGCAACTACAGATGTGTAGTTGGGCCCACAGTGGACATGCTGGTATGGTCGGCCAACTAATCCCACCTTCCTTTGGCTTCCGTTCGTTTGTCTCAAAGTGGCTGCCTGCGACCACTTTATGAAAACCCTAATTTAGGGTTTCCGACCGGTTACCTACATCCGACAGAATCCGGAATTTGCCGACCTCTTTTGGTGAGGTCGATGGTGCGAGGGGAATGTTGGGACGACGGTGAACATATGCGTGCGCTCTACTCGGTCCCGCGCGTGATCTAGGCCGTCCAACCATGCCTGGGAAGTTGGACGGATGTGATCTATTTTTGAGTTTGTTTTCAGTAGGTGAGACTAACATGGGTAGTCTTGCATGCGTTCAACGGGGCTAATATAACCCGCCGTCAGGTAGCCTACGGGTGTTTGCATGTCGAACACAAGACTTTAAGCAGGGCATTAATTGTAATGCTGCAAACCTACAGAAAATCGGGATGGTTGCTACATGCTCCTCTCTGGGTAGGTTATAATTCTCAGGGATGGTTGCACATGCTCCAATGAATTAATATGGTGAGAATATTCACCGCATGAAGGTTTTATCCCTTGCAGGACGTCAGCTTAGAATTTGGCTTTTACAATTTTAGCCCTGAATAGAATTCCACCATCAACAACTAGTTGTAACAAAAATATCTTATTGTTACTCGTAAATTAGGTAACTACTTTTCTATACTAGTAGTAACTAGTATAGTATACTAGTAGTAACACATGTAGTATCAATACATAACATACTACATATCAATATGCAGTATCAATATATAACGTACTACATATCAAACATACTACATATCAATATATAACGTACTACATATCAATATGTAGTATCAATATATAACATACTACATATCAAACATACTACATATCAATATATAACGTACAACATATCAATATGTAGTGTCAATATATAACGTACTACATATAAATATGTAGTATCAATATATAACATACTACATATCAAACATATACTACATATCAATATGTAGTGTCAATATATAACGTACTACATATCAATATGTAGTAGTATCAATACATAACATATTACTATTAGTACTAGTTACTACTAGTATACAACTAGTATACTACATACTACATATGTTATTACTACATACTACATACTAGTTACTACTAGTATACTACATACTACATATGTTATTACTACATACTAGTTATTACAAGTATACTACATACTACTAGTATACTAGTTACTACTAGTATGTATTAATGTACAAAATTTTATATGTTAGGGTTATTAGAGTAATTTTACTCTTTTCAAAACATTTTTGGACTAACTAGTAAATATTTTTTCCCGCTGGACTAGCCAATAAACCGGGTCGGGTTTACTGGACTAAATAGCAAATCCCTCTAGTATTTTTCACTAAAGATAATCCTAAATAGAGATGCGTGTCATATGCGTCAAAAATAATTCACTTCCTCACTTTACTAAATATGAATATAATATTCGATAAGAAAGAGTTCATATCCACAGAGAGGCGATTGTTGTTATGCAATTTTCAGATTCTTATGTAACCAATTAACCCAAGGTGTGTTTTTGTTTTTATCTAAGTAATAAAACTAAATAAGGCAAAGTAAATAGTTGGAATAATCAATAAGGAGAAGATATTGGTTAAGGGATAGTATCATTCATAAACATGTATTTTTCATCTATGATTAGAATTGGTATTTAATCTCTCAATTATCAAAAGTCCTAGGATATCTTGATCGCAAGAGTATCCCGTTTATTTCCTGATTTTATCACAAACAACATTAAAAGATGCTATTGTGAAATCTTCTTAAAAAGCAACCTAAAGTGTAAAAGCACAATTAGATTTAACTCCCTAAGAGCAATAAGTTCTATGAAATAAGACTAATCGATGCAAACAAACGTGTAAAAGCACTAATTCGTTTTAACAAAGGTTATGAGTCATATGCGATTAAAAAGATGTATCACTACAAGTATTAACCACAATATGCTGCTAGAAATCAAAGATAACAACTTTTACGTATTGAAAACCCTAATATAGCTACAGAGATGAAAACAAATCCAATTGATTCCGGACTCAACCAAACTAGCATTCAAATCATATGATAATAAAAACAATGAATCATAAACGATAAAATTGAGACAAAACTAAGTCATAGAATCAAATAACATGCTTGAAGAAATCAACTTTTATCCCATAACCAATAATAGTATTTAGCTACTCATATTCATGGAGTTCATCATCATAATATTCAAAGAAAATAGATGAAACATAAAAGAAATCAAACCCTAGAAGTTGTTCTCTGCAAAAGCTCCAAGAATAGAATAAAACGTTGTCTCCCAAATTGTGTAGAAAACTTCCTTTTTATAGCTTTTTCTCCTTCAAAAAATAGGTTTTGTCTACAAAGTCCATTAGTTGGAAATTCACCCGGCCCACGAGCAAGAGAAACCCATGTAGAAAATCGGTCCCAAAAGTGGTCGCCGGAAAACTGGGTTTTTGAACGGAACTTGGCCGGAATCCGGCATCAGAACGTCATCGCCGGTAAGCTGAAAAGTTCTGCCCGTCGGGAGAATATTCGACGGAATATTCCGTCAGTCAACCGTTAGAGATAACTGCTGACTTAACAGTCTTCTGTTAGTCAAACTGGTCAAGGTACTGAGTCATCTCGGGTCAACTCAGCGAGTCCATTCGGTTCCATGCCAAGCTTGTTGCACATCGCACAACCATGTTGGCTGTAGCGTCTCCAGCTTCACGGCCAAAATGGCTGTTTTGCATTCTGCCATTTTCAACTCCATTCTTCATCTGAGGTTCAATGGCAGCATCAACCACCATGCCCCTGTTCTAGCTCCATTGTATAACCAACTAATACCAGCTCCACTGCTTAGGCCACCATTCACAGTAACCACCACCTGCAATTCAGCTGCAATATGCTCATGTTAACTGAACAACACCTCAAGCCTCTTCCTAACCAATTCCACCTGAAGCAATCACCCAAACCACCTAAAACCATGCTTACCAGACAACTCAAACAGCTGCCTGTGTAGACCTCAACAAACACTGTGTTGGCTGCACCAGCTTCAATCATGCCATACACAACACGAACACGATCACCTAAAGTTGTAATGCCAGGTTGCGATATCATCTTCTCAGTTGCTTCAATACAGCTACAATTCCATGTAACCAATTCAATCTCATATACCATTGTTTGCAGCTAAGAACCAGTATCAGCACCTGCAACAACTGCCATTTCCAGTGCCAATACTCTCCAGCAGCAACACTATCTTGTCACTTGTCTTAGCATTCATCTAAGTCACCAAATACCCATTTCAGCTCAGATCAACCTATCCTCCCTTGTGTCACTTCAAGCCATCATCACTGCATTCTCCATCTCTTGCTCATTCCCATTATGCCACAGATTCTCCCCTGCAGCATCACTTGTCATTGCACTCCTGCAGTTTTAGAGTTGCTCATTGCACAACACAATTTACCAGCACCGCCTGCTTCAACCGCAATTGGAAACAATCAACACAACTACCATCCTCACAACTCCACACAACTTCTAGCACCAGAACCCATTTAATATCTCCTCCATTTCTCACAGCTCACCAGGAATCCAAAACATCAGCTTCACAGTACCCACTTTAAAATCCACCACCTGCAATTAAAACCCATTTCATTACACAGCAGCTACCTTCTCTGCGGCACAAACCCACACAGCATACCATTACAGCTCCATGACCAACACCTTGACCCATTTTGGATTCCATCTCAACTCCACCGGAAACCCATCTTCAGAATCAATCTATCTCACCGATAACAGTACCATTCTTCATTTAAACCTTAGATTATCAACAATAACAGCTTCCAATTTGAAACCCATGAACTGGTCTCCCAGATCCCCTTTCGTTTCTTCTCAAACCCTAGACGAGAGAGGAAGTTCTTCTCTATTCGATTTCAAACCAATTCTTCCATTACTCAGCAGAAGCAATCACCCATTTTCCATCTCCTCTCTGTGAATTCATCTCTTGATTTCTCTATCTATTTCTCGATTCAACAGCTCTGTTGTTCTTGGTTTCAGGTGCGGGAAGAAAATGAAAATGATTGAATAGAAAGCTTCTTCTCGATTTGGGGTTATAAAAACGGCCGGATTAAAGCGCCCCACTATTTGACACCTCAGGCCGGATAAGGGTAATCCAAAAATACTAGGATTTTCGGTTCCGAATAACCGACAACTTAAATTCGACTCAATGGTCAATTATGCGAAACTGACACTTCATTATTCACTTCCTTCTCGCATACCTTAGCCCGCTCCAAGTATAGCTCGCCCGTACATTGACCGCTTTGCCCCTTTTATGCTCCAATTGAACGCTTTCTCCGAGTTCCTCCGCTAACAGCAACCGCACCTTATTTTTCATATTCACTTATACTCTTCAATGAGAGTCATCACTAAAGTTGTCGTGTTTTTCAGACAGAATTTGCATCACTAAAGCCGACGTACTTTTCAGACAGAGATGAAGAAATAAAAGCAAATAATGAGACACAATCCGCCTCCAACGCTTTTGCCATGTTTCCTCCTCTTTTGAACCGAATGACTCCAAAGTACCTAAATACTCAAAAACAAAACATAAGATACATAATTTACAAGAAAAATAGCAAAAAAAGCATAAATACTAGATATTAAATTAGGTGTTTTACAACACCTATCAAATTCCCCCACACTTAGACTTTGCTAGTCCTCGAGCAAATCAAACAAGAATAATTATAAAGCATACATACAACTCCGTCTCGTCGAGGATACGGTCACATTAAGCATAAATAACAAGCCTTTAAACCCCTAGGTGTCCCTAGTGGACGAGTTTTAGTCTCGTGAAGGTTTACAAGAGGTCTGCCTACAAAACCTATATTTCCAACTCCGTCTATTTGTGACAAATCAATGAACGAATCCAAAATGACTACAGGAGGAGGTACCTTGCACAAATTCAATTCATATATTAGTAAATCTTTAATTAGATAGTCGAACAAGCCACAATACTCGGAAACTAACAAACCACAATCACAATGAAAAGATTAAGAAGATGGATATAGATGTAGATGTTGGCAAATGTTCACAAGTGATCGATGTTTCCCAAATCTATCTGAAGGTCACTGCCAAGATGAACCTACGCCTATTGGATTGAGATACTTGGCTGAATTCTACATCAACTCACTGGAATATACAAGGGAACCAGAAGTGACTTTATTCACCCAATATAATACTTTCCTTTCTTTTTCTTTTTATTTTCACTTTTATTTTTTTATTTTTTTTAATTAATTTTTTTTTAGACAACATGATTGGATCAAACTGGATCCAAGCGCATGATTCTTGTCAGCAAGTACATGATAGTTTCCTTGGATCCTGCATTCCACGCTTGTTTAGACGACAGAGACAGGGACTACGTTTCACACATATTGCTATTCCCAAGTGTCATTTTATTCCGTTTGGTCTAATTGGTCGGTTTCTTTTTTTTTTCTTTTTCTTTTTCTTTCTTTTTCTCTTATTTTTTTTTTCATTTTTTCTTTTTCTAGTAACTCAATCACTCTATTTCATCCTAGAAGTAATAACACGTCGATGTTTAGTGACCCACCAAAGCACTTAGAGAACAATAGATAAATATGGAAAAATAAAAATAGAATGTGATATGGTGATATTCCGAGATATGGTAACAACTATCATGTTAATTGTGATTTCTGAGCTATGTTCGTCCCGTTTAGTTAATTGGTTCCTCAACTCCTGCATTCAAAATGGTTCCATCCACTAATGGTGTCATCCTAAAGGCACAATTTTCTAGATTTCGGAGTTCAAAAAGCACAAATTTTTTCTTGGTTTTTCTATTTTTCTGATTTTTTTTTTAAATGCATAATACAAACCAAAACAAACTATACAAACATATAAATGCTCCCCTACACTTAAACTTTACATTGTCCTCAATGTAAAATTGAATCATCCAAAGAAAATTCAAGGTGGGAAATTCCGCAAATGATATGCAAAAACAAAGAAAATAAAAATAAAGCAAATGCATAAAAATAAAAAGATAAGTGTAAAGATACAAAACCGGTGGGTTGCCTCCCACTTAGCGCTTGGTTTAAAGTCGTCAGCCCGACGTACTCCTTGTTTGCTAAGACTCCTCCAGCGAGGATGCCTCCACAAAGTTCACACCTTCCACAACTTCGTAAGTAAAGTTCTCATAATATGGTTTCAGTCGGTGTCCATTCACTTTAAACTCCTTTCCTGTAGCAATACTACGAATTTCTACTGCACCATGAGAAAACACGTTAGTCACAATAAAAGGTCCGATCCAACGTGACCTTAGTTTACCCGGAAATAATTGCAAACGAGAATTAAACAAAAGCACTTTCTTCCCAACACAAAATTGTTTTCTAGAAATCATAGAATCATGAAATTCCGTAGTTTTCTCCTTGTAAATGCGCGAGCTTTCAAATGCATCATTGCGTAACTCTTCTAGCTCTTGGAGTTGCAACTTCCTTTGTTTTCCAGCACCTTCTAACTCCATATTGCATTGCTTAATAGCCCAAAACGCCTTATGTTCAATCTCAACGGGTAAGTGACAAGGCTTACCGTACACAAGCCTAAAGGGAGACATCCCAATAGGTGTTTTGTATGCGGTTCTATAAGCCCACAAAGCATCATTAAGTCGCATGCTACAATCTTTCCTTGTTGGATTCACCGTCTTCTCTAGTATGGATTTCACCTCTCGGTTCGACACTTCGGCTTGTCCATTGGTTTGGGGATGATAAGGTGTTGCAATCTTGTGCGACACATTGTACTTCTTCAACAATCCTTGTAAGAACTTGTTTTTGAAGTGAGAACCCCCATCGCTAATTATGGCTCTTGGAATTCCAAACCTTGCAAAAATGTTAGCTTGCACAAAATATGAAACCACTTTAGAATCATTAGTTGGGGTGGCCTTAGCTTCCACCCATTTCGAGACATAATTAACAGCAAGTAAGATATAAAAATTCCCATGGGAGTTGACAAAAGGACCCATAAAATCAATACCCCATACATAAAAAACTTCAATAAATTGAATAAAAGTTTGTGGCATTTGATTTCGAGCACCTAGATTGCCTGTCCTTTGGCACCTATCACACGTTGTGCAAAATATATGTGCATCCTTAAACAAGGTTGGCCAATAAAAACCGCTTTCAAGTACCTTGTGAGCTGTTATTTTACTCCCAAAATGTCCTCCACAAGCATAGGAGTGACAAAAAGACAAGATAGAGTTAAATTCATATTCGGGAACGCACCTTCTTATTACTTGGTCGCTGCCATGCTTCCATAAGTATGAATCATCCCATATATATTGGTTCCCTAACCTCTTAAGTTTGTCCCTCTCAGCACGAGACAAGTTCTTTGGGATTTGTTTAGTGACCAAGTAGTTCACAATATCCGCAAACTATGGTTCCGCAAATGCAATTAAGAAAAGTTGCTCATCCGGGAAACTTTCACGCAACGGGATAGCTTCCTTGTCCACAGCAAGACGGCTCAAATGATCCGCAACGGTGTTCTCAATTCCTTTCTTGTCTTTGATTTCTATATCAAACTCTTGCAAGAGTAAAATCCATCGTATGAGCCTCGGTTTCGCCTCTTTCTTTGTAAGCAAGTACCTAAGTGTTGCATGATCTGAAAAGACAAAAACTTTTGTACCAATTAGATAAGAGCGAAACTTTTCCAAATCAAAAACAATAGCTAATAACTCTTTTTCAGTGGTAGTGTAGTTTTGTTGGGCTTCATTTAACGTTCTAGAAGCCTAATAAATAGCATGAGGTATCTTCCCCACACGCTGCCCAAGCACCGCACCAAGCACATAGTCACTTGCATCACACATGAGCTCAAAAGGCTTGCTCTAATCCGGTGGTTTAATGATAGGGGCTGAAATCAAAAGTTCTTTCAAACGATTGAATGCCGCCATACACTTCTCATAAAAGTTAAAAACCACATCTTTTTGAAATAAGGTACAAAGTGGTGATGCTATCTTGGAAAAATCCTTGATGAATCTACGATAAAAACCTGCATGACCAGGGAAATAACGTATCTCCCTCACCGTAGTGGGAGGGGTTAGAGCACGAATAAGGTCTATCTTAGATTTATCAACTTCCAAGCCTTTAGAAGATACTATATGGCCTAAAACTATGCCATGAGTTACCATGAAATGGCACTTCTCCCAATTCAGCACAAGGTTTGTTTCAACACATCGTTCAAGGATTAGCGACAAATTGTTCAAACAAAGGTCAAATAAATCACCAAAGACACTAAAGTCTTCCATGAATACTTCGATTATGTTTTCAACATATTCCGAAAATATACTTACCATACACCTTTGAAAAGTAGCTGGAGCATTGCACAAGCCAAAAGGCATCCTTCGATAAGCAAAAGTACCGAAAGGACAAGTGAAAGTGGTTTTCTCTTGATCCTCCGGTGCTATCACAATCTGATTATAACCTGAATAGCCATCAAGAAAGCAATAATAAGAGTGTCCAGCTAGACGTTCAAGCATTTGATCAATAAAAGGTAATGGAAAGTTATCTTTTCTAGTAGTGGCATTCAATTTCCTATAATCAATACAAACCCTCCAACCGGTTTGCACACGAGTTGGGACAAGTTCATTCTCATCATTCTCCACCACGGTCACCCCTGATTTCTTTGGTACAACTTGTACCGGGATCACCCACTTGCTATCGGATATGGGGTAGATAACACCCACTTCCAAAAGCTTGAGCATCTCCTTTTTCAAAACTTCTATCATATGGGGATTCAAACGACGCTGTGCTTCCCTTGTAGGCTTTTCATCGTCCTCCAAACGTATTTTGTGCATACAAACGGCAGGGCTTATACCCTTGATATCGGCAATTGTCCATCCTATGGCCGTCTTGTTCTTCCTTAGCACCCTTAGAAGTTTTTGCTCCTGTAATTCACTAAGCTCGTTAGAAACAATCACAGGTAACTCTTCATTGTCACCCAAGTACAAGTACTTTAAGTGACTAGGAAGAGGTTTCAATTCTAACTTTGGAGATTTAACAATAGAGGGTAAAAGTTTTTCATCACTGCATGGTAAAGAAATAAAAGAGATATTATGAGTTTCTGGGCATCCTTGTAGTGAGTTGAGATCACCAAGGGCTTCTTTGACCTTATTACCACATTCTACACCATTATCAATGGATGTAGTTAAAACGGTTTCCAAAGCATCATCACCGTTCAATTCAAACATTTGTTGTGCCAATGTATCCAACACATCAACGGAGAAGCAAGAATGGACATCACTAGGATATCTCATCGTCTCGAAAATGTTGAAACGTATTAATTCTCCATCAAACTCCATAGTTAGCGTTCCCTTATCCACATTAATAATGGTCTTTGCCGTTTTCATGAAGGGACGCCCAAGTAGCAATGGAAGAGACGAGTCCGGTGAACCTTCATCCATCTCTAAGACACAAAAATCTGCTGGAAATACTAGTTGATTAACCTACACAAGAACATCCTCAACAATACCCATTGGGTAGACATTAGAGAGATCGGCTAATTTCAACACAATTTCAGCCTTTTTGAGAGGACCTAACTCAAGTGACTTATACATAGATGTAGGCATAACATTAACGGATGCACCTAAGTCTAACATTGCTTTGTCAAATGTAGTGTTACCAATTTTTACGGGAATATCAAAGCTACCCGGGTCCTTGCATTTCAGTGGGAGTTTGTGTTGTAAGATTTCTGAAGCATTCTCCCCCACACTAAGCACTTCATTACCTTTGAGCCTTTGCTTATTGGTACACAAGTCCTTCAACACTTTTGCATACTTTGCAACTTGCTTTATAGCATCAATGAGTGGTATGTTCACATGAATCTTCTTAAGAACATATAAAATCTCCTTTTCTAGTGCCTCCTTCTTAGAATTTGCAAATCTGCGAGGAAAAGGTAAAGGAGGGACATAAGTAGGAATAGAAGTTTTAGAGTTAGGAATAGGTACCTCAGAAGTTTGGGGAGAATCTTCATTCTTCTCCTCCAAAATAGGTTCCTTTGGTGTTTCCACCTCGCCCGAATCAGCAACGTCGGGTTGCACAAGTTGTGTACCACTTCTCAACGTAATCGCATTGACACCTTCTTTTGGGTTAATAGGTTGAGAAGGGAGTTTCCCACTATTTTGTTCCTTCATTTGGTTCAACTCAAGAGCCATAGAACTAACTTGGGTTTGCAACTCTTTCATTGTGCTCTCCGTTCTTTGCATAAAAGATTTCTGTAGTTGCAGAATAATCTACAATTACACCCTCAATAGAATTAGTAAAAACTCAAGAAGTTCTTGATGGTGAGTGATAAATTTCTTATTAATTCTCTTAGTTGATTACATAGAATTATCAAAATGGAACTAGAATAGTTACAACTTTTTCTATTCTCTTTCCTAAGATAATTTCTTACACTCATTAAAAGAACCTCTCGAATTTTACATTTGAACTCCTATTTATAGTAAAACTTATGCAGCTGTATATGAATTGCGAAGTATCGCAATTCATCCTCACAAAACTTCATATTTCCCCGCGCTACTTCTATCATCGTATCATTTTATAACTCTTTTCTCCTTTATTTATTACGATACTCGTGAACTATTATCTTGCGATATTCAGTACCTACATCTTGCCTCTTCTCATGTCAATTCTACGAAGAAGAAATGATCGTGAGAACATAACCGTTACTTAGTCTTTTAGAATTTGGACACGTCTTTTGTAACCGTCCTTTTCTAGTTATTCCCTTATATAACTCCTTTATATTCTCTTCCTTTTCTTCTTCTTACTTCTGCAATTTTATCTTCTATTCATACTCTTCATTACTGTTTTCTATGCAATTTTTTCTTCTATTATATCTTCATGAGTTCTCCAAGGTAATTTCCTTCTATCTCCGTGCATTTCATTTGTTCTCCTCTTTAATTTCTGTATAATTTGTTATCTGATTTTGGTTTATTTCAGCAAAATAACTCCTCAGATAAAACCTCAACTAAAAAATTCAAGCCCTAATCCACGAAGAAGAAAATCTGAGAATCAAAAGGTAGTTAAAACACTTTGCCTTCTTTTTTGAACAATATGTTGTTGCCTCAGTTTTTAATCTACATTTTGATTCGCAGGTTGGCGAAAAACAAAACCCTGTTAAGAGATCTCGAGTAACTAAACTCACACCATTAATTCCGATTGATGATTTCCTTCCTGAAGTTGATAAGGAATTTTCCTCTCCTCCTCGTGAAAATGCTTCTTCACACACTCCTGCCTCTACTCTATTACCTACCTTACAATCTCCCATCAGTGTCAATTTATCAAAACTTCTTCAAGATGAACCCTCGCAAAATATTTCTTCAACTTCTTCTCTTGAAAAACAACCCTCGCAAAATATTTCTTCAACTTCTTCTCTTGAAAAACCTATTTTGTCCCCAAATCCTTTGAGTGCTATTTCTCCAAACAATTTGCAGCTTGCTCTTATTCCTTCAAATTCTTCTCCTCTTCTTCAGGAAATTCGAGATGGAATTTATTCAACTTTCCGAATGTTATCTGAGGTTTTGACCAATACTGCGAAGTCTACTAATGTTCGTTCGCAATATGAGTTTTGCGAAGTGCTAAATAATTTCGTCAATCCAGACATTTCTTCTTCACGTCAATCCTTGGAAAAAGAAATTGAATTTCTTCGCCAATATTTGAAATCTTCTCAAGCAGAATGCGAGGATCTCCGTAAAGAAAATTATCATCTTCAAAATGATTCTCTCGACTGCGCGATTCTTCGCAAAAGAAATGATGAATTGAAAGGTATGATTACTATCTTCATATTTTCCCTTTTATTTATTTATATTCTTCATATGCTTGAAACATCCATTAAAACCCATTCCCCTTTATAGAATCCATCCAGAAATGTAGAAGATTGGTACTTCACCATGTATCATATGCAGCAGAATATCGAACCAAGCATGAAAACCTCTCAAACCAATTCTCCCATTTATCTAATCTTTACTCGTGTGCTCTTGACAACTCTGACGCTCTTTTTCAAGAGAATACTCAACTAATATATGGTCGAAATTTTTTGAATGATGACATATCTCAACTTTTTTATTCCTTAACTAAAGCTAATTTGAGAATATAAACCTTATTAGAAGAGAACAAAACCTTATCAGAAGAGAAATGTTCGTTTTTGAATACAATGATTGTTTCTTCGCAAGAATTAAAAACTCTTCAGAATAAATATTGCGATCAAGAAAATCTTCTTTCTTTGTTGAAAGGTGAACTTGAGGAATTAAAGAAGTCTTCAGATGCTGAAAGTAATTCTTTTGTTATTGAGAAGAATTCCCTTATTAATAAGAATATAGTCTTGAGTACTAAGAAGAATCAACTTGAAGAAGATTATTCATCATTAAAAAGTCTTAATGCCAAACTTGCGAAGGATAAACATTTTCTTCTTTCTAAAGATCAAAAGCTTCAATCTCGACTTAAAGGATTAGTTGGTGATGGTTTTGATAATGCGATGAATCAGATGAAGAACTATTGTCTATCTTTAGCTCAATCTCTTACTTCGCAAAGAGAAGGTAGTCATTAAAATTTGACTGCCTCTGGTATATCTTTAAATTTCATTATACTCGTAAATTTTATCCTTTGAATTTTGTTTTATTTGCAGAATCTGAGAACAACCTTCGTAATGCGAAAGCTGGATTAGAAGCCTCATGTTCCGAGCTTCGTAAGAAAAATGCTTTGCTTTCTACCCGCTTAATCAACTCTCGTGGCCGTGCTACTCGGAGATTCAACTATCTTTCTTATTCCAAAGATATCGAAGATACCAACCATCAAAAATCTATACTTCGTAAAAGTCATCTGAAAGCTCAAGTCTTTACGAATAACATTCTTGTAGTTGCGGATTATCTCACAACTACACCCTCATAAGAATCCAATATGATGATCTCAATTATTTGATGTGAAGATGAAGATTAAAGTACTAAAATTATAAAAAGACACAAAGATTTTTACGTGGTTCGATCAATGTGATCTACATCCACGATGCTTCACTAGTGATTGTATGTAATTACATGATTTTACAATTGAGACTCCATTAATGAATATTTGGAGCTCTAGAATTTTTTGGGGAAGAAGATGATAAAGAAAATAAATCCCTCTCTAAAATTTTCTCTCTCCTCCTAAAATTATCCTCATCTCTCAAATTGTGTCTCTCCCTTTCCTCTCATGCCTAAATGGCTATTTATATGATTTTACACATTGGATAACAACTAATCTTTCCCTTAATTTCGGATCAAAGAATCATCATACGAACCTTCGCAAATTTACTTCACAAACTTCCTTTACTCGTAAAACGTTCTTCGTGATTTCTTTATCTTCGCAAAATATTCTATACTCGCAAAATGTATTTTCTCTCCACAATTTCGTAAGTTATCATTTGCTGTGATATTCCGCTCCTACATCTTGCCTCTTTTTTCTTGAATATTGCTTGAAGAGCGATCTTTAAGAAAAAATCCGTTGTTGTAGTAATCTTTGATCTTTGTTGATGAAGGAACGAGCTAAAGAATACTAGTCTTGAAAAGTATATACTTGCCTCTATTCTTTTGCGAAGTCCTGGAATGTTGCGAAGTAAATAATAAGTATTAACCATTGAAGTATAAGAAGTATGAAGTATCCTTGAAGAAGTATAAGAAGTACTTAATCCTCAAATATATAAGAAGTATGAAGTATCCTTAAGAAGTACTTAATCCTCTAAATGTAAGAAATATTGCGAACCCATCATGCGAACTCTCACTCCATGTTCTTTGCCTCATGCTATGATGTAATGCAAATAAAAATTTAGATTAGTATTCAACATTTCTTTTATCAAAATTTCTTATTTTTTATTTATATGCTACTTCAAAATCTTTTTGTTTGTTTTGATTTCCTTTGTATTATCTATTTCATCTCTCTTGACAAATATTTTTCCATGGAAATGATCCTAATAGGTACCCCCTCATATGACGCACTGAGGTGCTTTGCCTTTTACGAGTATACGCCATAAAGGTTTGCCAGCTACTACTCTCCATATCGAATATCATATCATTGGAAATAAAGTAAATTTTTCAAGAGAAATATATAAATTGATTTGTGCGAGATGTTTTTCTCGGTTTCTTTTGTAATTGTGAAATCTTGAGAACTTTGTAATTGTATCATCTTTGTAATTGTGTGATTGAATCGCTTTTTGTAAATCAAATCAAAAATCTTTTATTTTTCGTAAGCAAATAAAATGTTTAAGGAAAGAGGTACTTAACTTTTATGTGAGTCGTTGTTGTCTCTTGCGAAGTATGTGATTTGCTTGCGAATCTAGCATCGTCTTGCATGTTCTCATATCATACCAATTATTCTAGCCCACTCTTGCAAAATAGAATTCTGCTGTTTTGCGGACTTTTGCGAAGTAAACGAACATTTGCGAAGTATTGGTGTTGCGAACGTTCGCAAAGTGAATATTTGCGAAGTGTAAAAGTAGAAACGCTGCTTCTGCGAACGTTCGTAAAATCCCACGATGATAAAACTCTTTACAATCACCCACTTTGATTTGTCTGGTGGTGATAACTTCATTTGGTGATCCAACTTCACAATCACACACTTCCGCTTGACTTTGTAGTCTTCGAAGCGCCAGCCGGTTCTGAATTTCCAACTTTCAAATTAGAGTTTTGCTATAACACGGAACTTGTATTTAAATCAGACATGAAACCAATTGCAGCCGCAATTTTTGAATTCTTTCCATCGTAATGACCATTCAAATTCTTATCCATCACGGAACATGTATTTGTTTCAGAAACGGGATCAGTTTTGTCTTCTTTGTATATGCGAAATGCTCTCTTCATGCATAGCGTTTTGTCTTCATTTGCGAACCATAATATATACCATTTGCGAACCATAAATATATGCGAACTGATGCTGCGAACTTGGATTTTGAATGCTACGAAGTTGCACTGAATCTACTTCGCAGATTTATTTTGACAACAGATCTGAATTTACCAATCCGAGCTTATGGTTTTCCACTAGCTGACTTATACTAATCATTGATTTTAGTATAAATTACCTCTAGATTGAACCATAACTTCGCATAACCTCATTTTTCTTCGAATTCTTAAACTATCTGAGACGCGGACTTAGTTGATTGAATCATAATATCTCCCTGAAGATGATATTAAACCTTCAAATCCGTTTTCTACTCCATTATTGGATCTACTTTTGGAAGACGCCATTACCGTTTCAGATTGAATTTTCTAGAAAGTGAAATTTGGGGAGAAAATAGTAGAGAGAGAAGAGGACCAATTATTAAACGAAATTGTTGATCCAACAAGTTACAGGAAGGATAAATCCATTTAATCTTTCCCTGTTTCTAGCGCCAATTATGTAGTTGCGGATTATCTCACAACTACACCCTCATAATAATCCAATATGATGATCTCAATTATTTGATGTGAAGATGAAGATTAAAGTACTAAAATTATAAAAAGACACAAAGATTTTTACGTGGTTCGATCAATGTGATCTACATCCACGATGCTTCACTAGTGATTGTATGTAATTACATGATTTTACAATTGAGACTCCATTAATGAATATTTGGAGCTCTAGAATTTTTTGGGGAAGAAGATGATAAAGAAAATAAATCCCTCTCTAAAATTTTCTCTCTCCTCCTAAAATTATCCTCATCTCTCAAATTGTGTCTCTCCCTTTCCTCTCATGCCTAAATGGCTATTTATATGATTTTACACATTGGATAACAACTAATCTTTCCCTTAATTTAAGATCAAAGAATCATCATACGAACCTTCGCAAATTTACTTCACGAACTTCCTTTACTCGTAAAACGTTCTTCGTGATTTCTTTATCTTCGCAAAATATTCTATACTCGCAAAATGTATTTTCTCTCCACAATTTCGTAAGTTATCATTTGCTGTGATATTCCGCTCCTACAATTCTCTTATCAAGAGCCTTGCCTCCTGTGAAAATTACTCCTCTGAAAATATCTGACGATGAAGTTGCTCGTGAGCCTGATAGTGATTTCGATTATGAGAGTGATGATGAAGATCTTGATGACGAGAAAGAATCTATTCCTCAAGGAGATGTTCCTGTTGCATATTCTTCAAAGGATGATATCTCGCAAAAGTCGAAAGCTTCTAATGACCCTACTCATCTTAAAGATCCAGCACAGAGTGTTGATGAAGCATGATAACATTCTTTTTTCAATTTATCATTGACTCTCCTGTTCTCCTTTCTTTTGAATTCCTTCCCTTAGTTACTGTTGGTTTCCTTTTTGCGAATAATTCTGTTTTTTAAGAAGTACACCTGATATTTTGCGAAGATGATTTAACCTTTCTTAAGAAGTATATCTGATATTTTGCGAAGATAATTTAACCTTTCCTTAATTAAATGTTTTCCTTATTTTGCCCCATTTGATCATATGAAGAGAAATAATATATAACTCATAGATAAAGCTTAGTATCTCCTTTTCCCCCTATTATTTCTCTTTAAATGATTAAACATTGTTGGAAGTATTAGAATATCTGCCTCAATTTATCTTACGAAGTTTCAACTTGTTACGATTGTAAATAATAAATCCTCCCTTTTAAGTATAAGAAATAAAATATATGAAATATTCTTAATAAGTATACTACATATACAATACCTTTGAAGAAGTATTAGAAGTACTCAATCCGTCAAATGAAGAGATATAAGAAGTATTATAAGTACTCGATCCACCAAATGAAGAGATATAAGAAGTATTAGAAGTACTCAATTCACCATATGAAGAGATATAAGAAGTATTCAATCTGTGAATAATTACGTAACATATGACGAAGTATAATGATTACTTAACCTTCACCAAATGAAATATCCGTTGAAGAAGTATAATAAATATGAGATATTCTTGAAGAATTATAAGAAGTATTCATATTTTGGAGAAATATTCAATATATGGAGAAGTATAAGAAGTATGTAATTCTCGTAAAATTTTACGAGTATGAACTTATCTGTATTTGATTGCTATCAAAATCGCATCTTTTGTTAAGTCTTCGTGAAAATTCTTCAATGATGTTATCTTCTTTGATAGGACTTCTTGTAAAAATTCTTCAATGATATTGACGAAGGTGTCTTCTCTTCAAAACTTCATGATGTATATTCTTGTAAAATTTCTTCAATGATATCGACGAAGTTGTCTCTTTTTCAGATCTTCATAATGTATATTCTTGTATAATTTCTTCAATGATTTTGATGTAATGAATTTCATTAATTTCTGTGGTCTTATCATGCCTTCCTAAGTAAAGGTCTTATTTTGCCACCTCTTTTGTAGTAAATTTTTATATTTGCGATAATATGACAAGCCTGAACATTCTTGCGAACATACAACCTCGTGACATATCGTCTTGCGATGAAATCGAAGGACGTTTTTACACTTTCATGTAATAACCCATTGATCTCATCTTAACTTCTTTGTTTCATTCTGCGAGTTCTTTTTGTATGTTTTCCTTTTTTTTTTTTTTTTTTTTTTTTTTAGAATGCTTGCAGAACTTCATTTGTTGCACAAATATGACAAGCCTTTATGTTTTCGCAAACAAGAAGCCTCGTGACATTTGCGTCTTATAGCACGTATCAGCTCCCTAATGGAGGGTGCTGCCCTTTATCTTCCCCCTGGTTGCCCCTTCAAGGAAGCGTACATCGACCATACAAGGTTAGCTCTTCCCATCCGGTTCTGCCAACAACCAGCTTTTGATCGCAACCTCTTATCCTTTTTGCCTATAGGGCTTATAGTTACGAGGTTGCACCCTATGGGGTATCTTTGGGCCAAGTGCATCATTTGCCAAGACTTGTCAAAAATGGCAGATGTGGTTCAACCTCACCCGACACTCTTGACTCAACCGTGTACCTCGGCGCCTTGATCGTTTTCTGCACTTCTTGGGAAAGACAGTATGCCTTAGTCGCCCAACCTAAATCCTCTTACACCGCATTTTATATTGCGTAATGTCGCTAGATTAGGTGAGAATCCAAGGTGTATAACCCGGATAGGTACCCCATTATTGGGTTGTACCCCTAAAATTTTACCATGTACTAAGGGCCCTTGGTGGTGTTCCGGTTACCCTTAGCCATGTTTATAGGTACCCCCTTAAATGACGTACTTTAGGACTTTGCCTCTTACGAAATATAGCTTCGCGAACTAGGGTGTACGCCACAAAGGTTTGCCTGTATAAAATTTTCTGCGGCTCTCTTTCTTTTTTGGAGGCTGATCACAGATTGCGGTATTTTATTCGCAAATTAATTAAAGTTTAATCGCAATATAAATTTTGAAATTCGTAACTTTTCCCAATTTCCTGCGAGCAAACAATATTCGTAAAAGTTAACATGAAATAAAAAATTTGTTTTGCAACATACCTCATTTCCACGAGCAAACATACTGATTACCTTCTTGTTTTATTATTTTCCTTCTTCTTTCTTCGCAAATCACAACCCCTTATTATCATCGTAAATTTCTTGTATGATTATCATCGTAATTTTATTCTCTTTTGCCTTAATCCTCCGCCATTAAATTTTCACTTCTTTTTACTGCCTTTGCTCTTTTTCTCCAATTTTCCTTCTCAGTAGTTTTTCCTTCGCAAACTTCTACTTCTGTATCGTAACATTTCTTTCCCTCAGCCCAATCACCCTTGATAATTCCAATACCCTTCATATGAGGAAACTTTATGCACTGATGTAGAGTGGAAGCTACGCCTAGAATTCCATGAAGCCATGGTATTCCTATCAAAGCATTATATGGTGATTCGACATCAACAACGCAGAATAGAATTTCAGTTCGCATTCCACTTAATGGAATTCGCATGCTCACTTCTCCTTTGGGCTTGTTAGCAGTTCCATTAAAACCATAAATTCTTTAAGTAGAAGGTATCAAATCTGCATCTTTTCCCCCCATAGTTTTGTAAGCAGAATAGAAGAGGATATTGACAGAACTTCCCGTATCAATCAAAATCCTATTAAGACCAATTGATTCTTCCTCCATATCATCTTCATTTTCTTCCATATTCATGTAGATTGCTAATCTTACTACCAATGGATTATCATGTGCTTCACAACCTTCTGGAATTTCAGTGGCTTCAAAAGAAATTTCACGTTTCTGCCAATCTTCAAGTCGTGAAATTTTTGCGATGTTCATTACTTCCTTTCCTTCACCATCCCTCGCATATACCCTACTTAACACATTATCATGAAAATCCTCTATGGTTTTATATGAATGAACAATGGAATTACAGAAAACATTCCTTGCTTTTGATCCCACTTCTATATGTAGGATTTCTTCTCCCTTTTCTTGTGCTGTATTCTCCCTGCGAGTTATGGTTGGAGCCTGTGGTAATTGTTGCGACTGTGTCTGCTTAAGTAAAAATTGATTTAGTTTTCCTTGATCAATCATTCGCAATATTACCCTCTTGATATTATGGCAATTATTTGTAGAATGTCCATGAAAATGATGATATGAACAAAATTCATGACTTCTTGGACCCATTGGTGGTTCCTTTCCCATGTTCCATGGAGTTGGTATATGCTCTACCAGGATAATTGCTTGCCATATCTTTTCTACACTTGTATTCAAAGGTGGCAACTTTATCTCTTCCCTTACCATTCTTTGACCTCCTTGACCGTTGTTATAATTTTGTCTCTGGTTCCCTTGTCCAAAATAATTTTGCATTTGTCCCCCATAATTTTCTTGTTGTTGATCTAATCTTGGAATTTGGTTATTTCCTATTCGATTATAGAAATTCCTCTCTATCATACTCTTCTTGATCTTTACTACCCATTGCTACCATTTTTGGCTGGCTATCA
Organism: Papaver bracteatum; assembly: GCA_023529315.1. NCBI lineage: Eukaryota > Viridiplantae > Streptophyta > Magnoliopsida > Ranunculales > Papaveraceae > Papaver > Papaver bracteatum. The sequence continues at coordinate 839,292 of JAJJWX010004825.1, forward strand.
TTGATTTTCTTCTCTTCTGAAATTTGCGAAGAATTTTGTGAGGATGTTTGTGAAGTACCTGCTACTACATTGATTATTTTGGGAAGTAAATTTGCTCCTCCATCTTGATTGATAGTGTTTGCTACTGGATATGACTCCATACTGTTTTGATTTTCCTCTAGTGTAATATATTCTTCTTGCAATTCTCGTAACTCTGTCATCATTATGGAATTCTTTCTTCTGAAGATTTGAACATATAATTGTTCAGTTGCGAACATCGCATTTATGAAGGACAGAATCAAGTATCTCTCATCCACGCGCCCTGCCATATCACTGCACATAGTCTTCCATCGTCTTACCAAATGCTTCAAACTTTCACCCACTCTTTGTTTTAAACCAAATACATCTTCAATACCAAGCCGTGAAGAGTGATTTGTGATATATGCTCCAAGGAAAGTTGCTTGCAAATGACTGAATGACGTAATAGTATTCTTAGGGAGTCCTTCGAACCACTTTAAAGCTTCCCCTGTTAAACTCGATACGAAGTACTTGCATAACACAACATCATGATTCTCCCATTGTAACATGCATCTTATGTATGCTTTAATGTGCTGAATAGCACATGAAGTCCCATCAAAGATACTGGTAAGTGTGGGCAAATTGCATTTTGGTGGAATTCCTCCCAATTGTACTTCTCTAGCAAATGGAGTCCTCGCAGCTTCTTCTATTGCTTCATCTAATTGCCTTCTATCTCCTCCTCTTCTATTATTTATCATCCCTCTCATTTCTGCTAATTCTCGAAAGATCCGTGCATTTGCCTCAGAATTCTCATCCATTGGTATTTTTAATGCAGCTTCTCTTCTTCTACGTTCTTGCGCTTCCTCCCTTGCGATCCTTCGCATTCTATCATATTCTTCATTAATGTTTTCATTTGTATAATTTTGAAAATATCTTCTTTATAAATTATCATAATTGTTCAGTCGCAGAGCATCTTGGAATTCTTGTTCTTCCCTTTCTATTCTTCTCATTCTTCTCATGCGAATATCAGGAATTTCTTCTTCTTCATTTCTCCTCCTTCTGTGATTTATTTCTTCTTGATTTGCTTGTACTCTGATTCGAGAGTTTGGTTCATTCCTCTCCACTTCTGTTTGTTGATTTACAATTCTTCTCTTAATTCTTTCACACTCAACATTTTGTTTGTTACGAGCCTCTTCATATCTTCTTACTCCATTCTCGTGATTGTTTTGATGTACTGCTTATTGTCTCTCAGTTTCTTCCATAAGTTGTTGTTATTCCTCTCGATTCTGATTGTTTTCTCTAGGATTTGGCCTTGTTCGTAAATTCTCCATGTTTTGTTCGTGGTTTGGTATTAAAATGAAACGATTCTCTTGATTTCTTTCACCTTGATTCTTCGCTTTTTCTTGCATATTATTTTCATTATTGATTATCGGTGAATTTTGTCCTTCTCTTTCTGTTCTAACATTTGATCTTGCAACACTTTGAGATTTCCTTCTTTGTAACATCTCATTTTCCATCTTCAATTCTTGATTTTGTCTTGTTAAATTGGCACTTTCTTCAGCTTCGATCATTCGTTCTTCTTGGATTCCTTGTCTCAATGTTTCTAACATCTCCCTTTCTCTTTCAAGAATTGTTCCTCCCATCAACCTCCCATTTTCTCTGATTTGTGGTTCTCTATCTTCTTCTTCTGGTGTATCAGTTCTCCAAGTGTGTATACTCATTCGATCATGATCTATTATTTGTTGAGCTTGATTTCTTCGATTACTCCTTCTCCTACTAGGTTCTCCTGTTATATTTGCTTCTCCTCCTGCGAGTCTTACACTTCTTCTTACTTCAGTTAATGGTTCTGATGTGTTTCTTCTTCTTGTCATTTTTCTGGTACAAGAATTATTCAACTCCCTGTTTCTAGCGCCAATTATGTAGTTGCAGAATAATCTACAACTACACCCTCAATAGAATTAGTAAAAACTCAAGAAGTTCTTGATGGTGAATGATAACTTTCTTATTAATTCTCTTAGTTAATTACATAGAATTATCAAAATGGAACTAGAATAGTTACAACTTTTTCTATTCTCTTTCCTAAGATAATTTCTTACACTCATTAAAAGAACCTCTCGAATTTTACATTTGAACTCCTATTTATAGTAAAACTTATGCAGCTGTATATGAATTGTGAAGTATCGCAATTCATCCTCGCAAAATTATTTCATCCTCGCAAAACTTCATATTTCCCCGCGCTACTTCTATCATCGTATCATTTTATAACTCTTTTGTCCTTTATTTATTACGATACTCGTGAACTATTATCTTGCGATATTCAGTACCTACAATTTCATCAACTCTTCCATACTTGACCCCTGATTTTGAGGTTGTTGTTGTTGTTGAAATTGTTGACGCGGTTGGAATTGTTATTGTTGAGGTTGATATCTACCCGAATTGTTGAACGTAGGTTGTTGAACCACTCCTTGCTTGTTCGCATATCTAAAATTAGGGTGATCTCTCCATCCTGGATTGTAAGTATTAGAATAAGGATCATACCGTCTTGTCTGATTTGGAAAAACCGCATTAGCTTGCTCATTGACATCTTCATACCCATGAGAACTTGGTATCACTGCAGCTGAAACTTGTTGTAGCATTGTTGTGATGTTTCCCATTTGTTGACGAAGTTCCTCCACCTCGCTCACTTCATTGACTCGTCGAAGAAGAACATCCGAACCACGACTCAAGAATTTTTGAGAGTTTTCTCCTATGTTTTCAATCAACTCTCTAGCTTGTGCCACCGTCTTGCTCACTAGTGCACCACCACCTGTTGTGTCGATAAGATTCCTATCACTTGATTGGAGTCCTTCATAGAAGTATCGGATGATCATGGCGTCACTAAATTGGTGATGAGGACAGCTTGCCACCAACCTCTTGTATCGTTCCCAACAATCATATAACGATTCTCCGACATTTTTCTTCATTCCGCAAATCTCCTTACGAATTTGAGTAGCCTTAGATGCAGGAAAATACCTCTCTAGAAAGAGTTTCTTGATCCCATTCCAAGTTGTAACACTCCCGGAAGGCAAGTAGTATAACCAATCCTTAGCATTAACTTCCAATGAGAATCGAAAAACCTTCAACATAGCACCATCCGCCTCCATATTTGCTGGGAGCATAGCCATGACAATGGTGTGGAAATCCATAAGATGCTTGTTTGGATCTTCATTCACCAAACCATGGAACTTTGGTAATTCTCTAAGAAGTCCCGGCTTGATTTCAAAAGTGGAGTCGGTTTGAATGCAACCCTGCTGTATATCCAGCTTGTGAGAAGCTAAGTCTTTAAGTGAATGATTTGCAGGGTCACCCATTGCTTCTTCTCTTTATCCTTCTTCTTCAAAATGAATCTCGTGTTCTACTTCCTCTCCTTCTTGCCGTAGAGCTTCGTGTTCTACTTCCAAGTTGTGTTCTTCCGTTGTGCCTTGCCTTGGTTGGAGTATTGTTCCCTTTCGAGTAGCTATCCCGCACCTTGGATAATTCCAATCTTTAGAATCCAGAGATTAGGTACCTGAAAAACAATTCTCGCAAACAAGTGAGAAACAAGACAAAAAACGAAACACAAGTATGCAAGCAGAAAAATAATAAAAAGAAACTAAAAACTAGATAACAAGCCGAATTCCTCCCCGGCAACGGCGCCAAAATTTGATGCGTGTCGTATGCGTCAAAAATAATTCACTTCCTCACTTTACTAATTATGAATATAGTATTCGATAAGAAATAGTTCGTATCCACAGAGAGGCGATTGTTGTTATGCAATTTTCAGATTCTTATGTAACCAATTAACCCAAGGTGTGTTTTTGTTTTTATCTAAGTAATAAAACTAATAAGGCAAAGTAAATAGTTGGAATAATCAATAAGGAGAAGATATTGGTTAAGGGATAGTATCATTCATAAACATGTATTTTTCATCTATGATTAGAATTGGTATTTAATCTCTCAATTATCAAAAGTCCTAGGATATCTTGATTGCAAGAGTATCCCGTTTATTTCCTGATTTTATCACAAACAACATTAAAAGATGCTATTGTGAAATCTTCTTAAAAATCAACCTAAAGTGTAAAAGCACAATTAGATTTAACTCCCTAAGAGAAATAAGTTCTATGAAATAAGACTAATCGATGCAAACAAACGTGTAAAAGCACTAATTCGTTTTAACAAAGGTTATGAGTCATATGCGATTAAAAAGATGTATCACTACAAGTATTAACCACAAGATGCTACTAGAAATCAGAGATAACAAATTTTACGTATTGAAAACCCTAATATAGCTACAGAGATGAAAACAAATCCAATTGATTCCGGACTCAACCAAACTAGCATTCAAATCATATGATAATAAAAACAATGATTCATAAACGATAAAATTGAGACAAAACTAAGTCATAGAATCAAATAACATGCTTGAAGAAATCAACTTTTATCCCATAACCAATAATAGTATTTAGCTACTCATATTCATGGAGTTCATCATCATAATATTCAAAGAAAATAGATGAAACATAAAAGAAAGCAAACCCTAGAAGTTGTTCTCTGCAAAAGCTCCAAGAATAGAATAAAACGTTGTCTCCCAAATTGTGTAGAAAACTTCCTTTTTATAGCTTTTTCTCCTTCCAAAAATAGGTTTTGTCTACAAAGTCCATTAGTTGAAAATTCACCCGGCCCACAAGCAAGAGAAACCCATGTAGAAAATATGTCCCAAAAGTGGTCGCCGGAAAATTGGGTTTTTGAACAGAACTTGGCCGGAATCCGGCGTCAGAAATCGTCGTCGGTAAGCTGAAAAGTTCTGTCCGTCGGGAGAATATTCGACGGAATATTCCATCAGTCAACCGTTAGAGATAAATGATGACTTAACAGTATTCTGTTAGTCAAACTGGTCAAGGTACTGAGTCATCTCGGGTCAACTCAGCGAGTTCATTCGGTTCCAGGCCAAGCTTGTTGCACATCGCACAACCATGTTGGTTGTAGCGTCTCCAGCTTCACGGCCAAAATGGTTGTTTTGCGTTCTGCCATTTTCAACTCCATTCTACATCTGAGGTTCAATGGCAGCATCAACCACCATGCCCCTGTTCCATCTCCATTGTATAACCAACTACATACGAGCTCCACTGCTTAGGCCACCATTCACATTAACCACCACCTGCAATTCAGCTGCAATATGCTCCTGTTAACTGAACAGCACCTCAAGCCTCTTTCTAACCAATTCCACCTGAAGCAATCACCCAGACCACCTAAAACCATGCTTGCCAGACAACTCAAACAACTGCCTGTGTAGACCTCAACAAACATTGTGTTGGATGCACCAGCTTCAATCATGCCATACACAGCACGAACACTTTCACCTAAAGCTGCAATGCCAAGTTGCGATATCATCTTCTCAGTTGCTTCAATACAGCTACAATTCCATGTAACCAATTCAATCTCACGGACCAATGTTTGCATCTAAGAACCAGTATCAGCACCTGCAACAACTGCCATTTCCAGTGCCAATACTCTCCAGCAGCAACACTATCTTGTCACCTGTCTTAGCATTCATCTAAGTCACCAAATACCCATTTCAGCTCAGATCAATCTGTTCTCCCTTGTGTCACTTCAAGCCATCATCACTGCATTCTCCATATCTTGCTCATTTCCATTATCCCCCAGATTCTCCCCTGCAGCATCACTTGTCATTGCACTCCTGCAGTTTCAGAGTTGCTCATTGCACAACACAATTTACCAGCACCGCCTGATTCAACCGCAATTGGAAACAATCAACACAACTACCATCCTCACAACTCCACACAACTGCTAGCACCAGAACCTATTTAATATCTCCTCCATTTCTCACAGCTCACCAGGAATCCAAAACATCAGCTTCACAGTACCCACTTTAAAATCCACCACCTACAATTAAAACCCATTTCATTACACAGCAGCTACCTTCTCTGCGGTACAAACCCACACAGCATACCATTACAGCTCCATGACCAACACCTTGACCCATTTTGGATTCCATCTCAACTTCACCGGAAACCCATATTCAGAATCAATCTATCTCACCGATAACAATACCATTCTTCATTTAAACCTCAGATTATCAACAACAACAACTTCCAATTTGAAACCCATGAACTGGTCTCCCAGATCCCCTTTTGTTTCTTCTCAAACCCTAGATGAGAGCGGCAGTTCTTCTCTATTCGATTTCAAACCAATTCTTCCATTACTCAGCAGCAGCAATCACCCATTTTCCATCTCCTCTCTGTGAATTCATCTCTTGATTTCTCTATCTATTTCTCGATTCAACAGCTCTGTTGTTCTTGGTTTCAGGTGTGGGAAGAAAATGAAAATGATTGAATAGAAAGCTTCTTCTCGATTTGGGGTTATAAAAACGGCCGGATTAAAGCGCCCCACTATTTGACACCCCAGGCTGGATAAGGGTAATCCAAAAATACTAGGATTTTGGGTTCCGAATAACCGACAACTTAAATTCGACTCAATGGTCAATTATGTGAAACTGACACTTCATTCTTCACTTCCTTCTCGCATACCTTAGCCCGCTCCAAGTATAGCTCGCCCATACATTGACCGCTTTGCCCCTTTTATGCTCCAATTGAACGCTTTCTCCGAGTTCCTCCGCTAACAGCAACCGCACATTATTTCTCATATTCACTTATACTCTTCAATGAGAGTCATCACTAAAGTTGTCGTGCTTTTCAGACAGAATTTTCATCACTAAAGCCGACGTACTTTTCAGACAGAGATAAAGAAATAAAAGCAAATAATGAGACGCAATCCGCCTCCAACTCTTTTGCCATGTTTCCTCCTCTTGAACCGAGTGACTCCAAAGTACCTAAATACTCAAAAACAAAACATAAGATACATAATTTACAAGAAAAATAGCAAAGAAAGCATAAATACTAGATATTAAATTAGGTGTTTTACAACACCTATCAGATGCAAAGAAAATTTCCAGAGATTTCCGACCAGGCCTCGGGTGAGGGAGACGGAGACGGAGCAACGAGTTGGATTAAAACTGTATCACTATCCATTAGTTGAAGTTATTTCCACCCAACCTTGCATGCCCCCCCCGTTCAACCCATTAATTTGAGCTCGGTTACCTACTCAGTGAGTCAACTGAGTCACAGACTCACACCACATACTGAACTCTCAATCGTCAGTCGCATGCGTTCATTCACCTGTAAATTTTTATTGAAAATCATGATATTAGGGGATAGAATCATAGATATGATTCAAGAGATCAAATCCACTTGAAAACCAACATGTAATCAAATACAACATTATCAAATCACAAGGAAAGATTAAAACAATATGAAATCACATACAACTCAGTAAAAAATCAGTGAAGCTAAGTAAAATTTGCCATTAAAATTGATTTTTGTTTCAAAACCATCTTAACCAATTTTTTGTTGTGAGTGCGTAAGAAGTCAGATAAACACGGTTCATACTTCCTTTTTTTTTATTCATCAATAAATGCGTTTCTAGGCTAGATTTTTTCCTATTACAGATACATGATAGAGAGAATGAGTTGTGACCACGTAGTGAGGGATTTTTATTTATTTATTTTTTATAATAAAAACTTATATTGAAAGCTAAAAAAACTGGAAAATAAGGTTCGTTAACCTCAGGACCTTGATTCTGATCTCGGTTCCTTCGGCTATCCAAATTTAAAACATCAAATAAAAAACCTAGAGGTGGGAAGGCAATGTTACATATTACATTTGAATTGGTCATAGTGGCCAATGCAACGTAGTCTGATTGGCCTTTTTACAACAAGTCAAAAAAAAAAAAGTTATGTCATCTCTGTTTTTCCTAATTTCCTCGTGAATGCTTGCAAGTCTGGATCTTGCTCTCCGTAGTGAGGGATTTGATCACTGAATTTATGTCAAGGAGCATTGCATTTATGAAAGTGCCTTCCTCTTACGTATTTTAGTCACCTGGACACCTTATATTGAGTGGCTGTGTACGTGTATTTCATGTAAGTAGGTCAATTATTTTAGTTAGGAAAATGTCAATCATCAATCCTCTCTGTTTGCCAGAATTCTTTGTTGCATTATTCTTCATTTTTTAGTTCCATCTGATACAACAAAATTTATATGTGTGTGTTCTTTTTAGATAACGATCTCACACAAGTTTTTTTTTTTGACAGAGGTGATCGTCTCAATTACATTGATATAGAAAGATCGTATACATCATGTTAAGATACATCACTGAAAAACATAATAAAATACAGACTTTTTGTATCACAATAGTAACTAAATTGTAATGCAAATGTACTAAATACATGAATTTCAAAAAAAAAATGATGATAATTGAGGGATGGCATTTGAATTAAAATTCTGCCATTTGGATTTGAAGAATTTGTTTTCTTCATCATTATCTTCTTCATTAAGATGGAATTGTCCCATAAGGGAGTAATAAGCACAAAACACCATTATCACAATCAAATCCGGTAGCCATGGATCTTCAAGAGAATGTAGAATCACGTCCTGCCGGAAGAAATCATCCTTGATGTACTTAAAAAAATTGTAACAATCGTCTTAAACGCCTATAAGGCTATGAGAAATCTTTGATAGGTTTGAGAACACCATAAGAGCAATAATGAAATTGAAACAGGAAAAACCTAAAAATCGTATAGAATAGCGATGTTTTATTTAGTATAACTACTAATAGAAATATTTACTTTGTATTCAAATGTGATTGGAAATCTGAATAATTCAGATAATATCCGACAGATTTGGAGTATAATTTTGGAAAATCAAAGATTTAGGAGGATTTGTTTGGAGAGAGTTTTTTTTTTATTTTGAAAAAACGGTTATGGGAAAGAAGGGGAGAGAGGAACCTCTGAAGATATTTTTCTTTTTGGTCGGCCTCCCCACCGCGTGGGGTCATTTAGTAATAATCAAAACCTAAAAAAGAGTTAAAGTCATCGGGATTACAATTGCATCTTTATAAAAGCTTTTTACTTTATTAAGTTTAAGTTTAACCGAATGATTTCAGTTTTGAAGAGCCATTAACGAATATTTTTACATGATTTGTCCCTCTATAGTTCTTTTTATCAATATCATGTTTGATTTGTGGATTCGAAAGGCATGCCTCTGTTAGTGCATGAACTTGCATTTCAAAATAAAATTATGCTCAATGATTTTGGATTGGAAAACAGAGAAAGAAAGGAAATAAATACGGAGACCATGCAATTTGTATACATTTTTCTAATAAAATAACAAAGGTAAAATGTTGTTAACGATATTCAATAGTGAAAGGCAAGTGGCCTCCTCTTAAAGGTAGAGACAGGAGTACAGGTTATTCTCGTGACAGAGGATCTGGAGTCACTTACAACCATAATTGTAGTTGCAGGAAATCCTACACTACACCCTTAGTAAGAATTCACAAAGATTAAGACATCAGTTGAAGATAAAGAACAATATTTTTATTAATTTGATCCAGAAAGAATTACAGAAAACACAAGAAATCAAGAATACAACTGCCTTTTCTAAGTTTTTCTCTCTCCTCAAGACTTTCTCAACACTCAAAAATTATTCCCTCCTCAAATCTACTGGTCCTTTATATATAGGGTAGTTACATAGTGGATGACAGCTAAGATGTCCTTTAATTTCGGATCTGGCCCGCGAGACATTCGCAACAGCTATAACATCAACTCTAGCAGGTACTTTAATCCTCGCAAAATCATCACGCTCTTCTCGTGTTTTGGCTGTCATCATTCATTACGTCATTTATTAGATCGTCCTGCAACACTTTCAGTATGTTGTTTAGGGAATCTCGCAGCATAACTCGCAAGAATGTCATTTATTTTCACAAGAACGATATAGTGGCGATATTCTGGTCCTACATCTTTCCTCTTCTCATGTATTTTCTGCGAAGAAGGAAATATCTTGAGAACTAAAATGTCGCAGCTACTCGTTTTTTCATCTTCTTTTCCCGACAAGGTTCCACAAATTAAGTATAACCGTCTACACGTGTCGAATATTCCATTCTTTACCGGTTATCCTTTTTTTATCCGATCAACATTCTTTTATCTATAAAAGGGGTATCCTAATGAAGAAATCCCTTCTTTTTCTTCTGTTTCTTCGTCTTCTTCATCTCCCTGTCTACAACTTTATTTTTTCTTCTATAACTCCTCCTGCTACTGTTTTAATGGAAGCCCAAAGGTATGTGTTCTTATCTGAACCTTGTTTATATTATTTTCTCTTATCCTTCATTTGATTCTTCTGTAATTCCCATATTTGTATTTTATTTTCAGTGAGAATACATCGAACACTCAGTTTGTGGTTCAAAACCCTAACCCTAAAAATCCTCGAAAAAATCTTGCTAAAAAGAAAAAAAGACCTGCAGATGATAAGGTAATAAGAAACATTTGTTTTCTGAATAACAATATTGTTGCCTCTGTTTCTTATCTAAGTTATTATTCGCAGGGCGATGAAAATATTGTTAACCCTCCCAAGCAGTCTCACCATGTTAAAGCTATTAATATTGACATTCACTTTCCCGAATTCACAACTGCGAGTTCTGCTTCTATACCTTCGCAAATTGAACCTTCATCAATTCCTTGTGATAATATCAATACCAATATTCCCATTATCACTAATCCTCCAATAAATAAAGTTTCTGAGACTGTGGTAAATGAAGCTTCTTTTCCTCATATTGTAGCTTCTTCTCCAATGAAATCTGTTTCTGTCCCACCTGTTGCGAGTGATTCGAATTTTTAACTCGCCACTATTGAAACTTCTTCTTCTGCATCTCATCCTTCTCCTAAAGAAATATCAATTGGAGTAGATGCTGCTTTCCAAGTGTTGTATGAGATTTTAGATGACGCTAGGAAGTCTTCTACTGATCCTGATAAATAGGATGTTTGTGTAACTTTAAGTAAATATTTTGGTTTTTGCCAATATGCTTCGCACGCATCCTTAGAAGGTGAAATTCATGCTCTGAAGAGAAGTCTCCAGGTTAAAACTTCTGAATGTAAAATTCTTGATCAAAAACTTCGCAACTCTTTATTGGACTGCGAGAATCTTCGCGGTAAAAATGACGAGCTGAAAGGTAAGATTCTCCTTCCTCTGTTTCTTTGTTTTTAGAAAAACTTTATGTTTTATATGCTCAATTTCCTTCTATAAATTTGGTTTGCATATTTATCTTCAAATCGGAATCGATTAATGAATATATTTCAATGTGAATCTGTTGCCGAAGAAGCCCGCGTTGAGAAAGAGTCTTGGATGGACCAATTTAATAGATTAGATACATACTCAATGGATAAAATAGACAACCTTACTAATGAGAATAACCAATTAGTTCAAGGGAAAGATTTTCTAAGTAGCGAAATCATTCGCCTTTCATATTCGTCAACTCAAGCTAACTTGGCGATGGAATCTTTATCAGATGAAAATGAGTCTTTGTCTCGGGAAAAATGTACTTTTTCTAGTATGATGGCGATCTCCTTGAAGCAATTGTGTACTCTTCAGAAAGTATGTGACAATCAAGAACAATCCCTTCGCTTACTAAAAGAGGAACTTAAGGAAATAACCGAATCATCTGCCGCAGAAAAAGATAAACTTATCCAAGGTAGAATAACTCTAAGTATAAAAGCCAGCAAACTCAAAGAGGGCTTTTCTCAACTGAAAGAATATTGTTCCTCATTAACAAAAGAAAATACTTATCTCATTTCTAAAGAAGAAAATATAAAATCTCGCTTGAAAGGTATAGTTGGGGATAAATTTGATGACGCCATGAATCAATGGGAGAATTGTTTTTTTAGACTAATTCAAAACATAACCTCGCAGAAGGAAGGTAGTTATTTTGACAGCTGTAATTGTTAATTCTTCCACTACATTTCTCGCAAAACCTTTGTCTAATATATTTCTTGTTTATTTGTTTCTCTCGCAGAATCTAACTGGGAAATTGGCTAAAACTCGCAAAGAAAATAAAGTGCTCACTAATCACCTTGTTGATGTTCGCGATCGAGCAGAAAGAATATATGACTATCTTGAATACTTCAAGAATATGGAAATTAGGAATCGTGATAAAGCTTTTCTTCGCAAGGACCATCTTAGCACTGAAGTTCTTGTGAATAATATTCTGATATCACATTCTCTTCCTCCTACAAAAGTCAATCCTCTGGAAGTAGACGATGATGAAATTCCCATTCATATTGATGAAGATTTAACCTATCCCAGTGGTGAAGAAGATATTTATCATGAAGACTCATCAGAAGAAGAAAATCCTCCTAAAGAAACAACTACTGTTGATAAAGCGATTACTGGTGAAAAAATGAATGAAGGAGAAGCTCAGGTCGAGAAGAATAATATTGTTGAAGAAGACAATACCGGAACAGGTAATGAAGCTAGCGAGACTAATCCTTGAATTTAAGTCTTTTCTGTGCTATCTTTTATTTCTTTCTTTCGCAAGCAATATGCTTTTATGTAACCTTGACATCTACTTTAAAACTCGGTTAAACTCTTATTACTTTGAATATTCGCAAGGAAGATGATGAAATATTATTTAAGAATTCCCATATTTTCCCCTCATAATCTTCCTTGTAATTTTCAAATTTTTCCTGCAAAATAAATTAGTTAATTGGTACAATTATTCTATTGGTCTTATTATGCCTTCCTAATTAAAGGTCTTATTTCGCCAATATTTTGTTTCTGCTACAAAATCGCAAGATGTTCTTACATTTGCATGTAACAACCCATTGATCTTGCCTTAACTTTATTTTTTCATTATTTTGCGACAATATGACAAGTCTAAGTTCCCATGCGAGAACAAAGTCTCATGACATTGCCGTCTTGCGATGAAATCGCATGACGTCTTTACACTTTCATGTACAAACTCATTTAACTCATCTTAACTTTTTCTCATGGCTTGTTTCCCCTTTAGAATATTTATCACACGACAATATGACATGCCTAAATGTTCTTGCGAACATAAAGCCCCATGACATTGTCGTCTTAAGACACTTATCATCTCCCTAATAGAGAGTGACGCCCTTATCTTCCCCCTGGTTGCCCCTTCAAGGAGATGTACTTCTGCCATACAAGACTAGCTCCTCCCATCCAATCTTTGAAACAACCAGTTATTTTCGCAGCCTCTTATCCTTTATGCCTATATGGCTTATAGTTACGAGACTGCACCCTAAGTGGGGTTTTCTTCAGGCCGAGTGCATCATAGCCAAGACTTTCCAAGAATGGACAGGGAAGTTTCATATGCCCCAGGCACCCTTGGCTCAACCGTGTACCTCGGAGCCTTGGTCATACTCTGCACTCCTTAGGAGAGACTCTCGGTCGTCCAACCAAGGTATAACCTTATATAGTTGGAAATCCAAGTTATCTCTCCTGGATAGGTTTTCTATAACCCCAATCTCCATGACTCAGGTTCCAACAGCGGTATAACCTTTCTGAATCATGCAAAGAGATGCCCCCTAATATGATGTACTTTAGGTCTTACATTTTCCTCTTACGAAATTGTATTCGCGAACTAGGGTGTACGCCATAAAGGTTTGTCCCATTCTTGTGTTTCTTTTGCGTATATCGCAATCTTTCATTCTTTATGTAATCTTGAATAATCTCGCGAATAAATTCGCAGCTGTAAAAATTTGTTTTGCCCATTTTTTATTAAAAATTTGTTATTGATAATATCATTTTAAAAATAACCTGTTCCATGGCCTACCAAGTCTTTGACCAACATCTCTGCCTTCTGGGTCTACCAGCCTGTATGCCCCTGTTCCAACTATCTCCTTAATGATATACGGTCCATCCCATTTTCTCGCCAACTTTCCACCACGTTCTCGCTGATACTCTAGTGTTTATCGCAAAACTAAATCACCTGGTTGAAACTCACGTTTCTTGACTCCCTTGTTATATTCGCGAGACAACCTTCGCTAGTAATTTTCCATATGTGGTAATGCTTTTTCTCTCTTCTCTTCTAATTCATCAAGTTCTCTTAGAATCATACTAGCATTAAGATTCTTCTTCCAAACTTCCCTTTTTGTTATAGGAATAACAACTTCTGTTGGTAGTACTGCTTCAACACCATATGTTAAACACAAAGGTGACATTCCAGTTGCCTCTCTCCTGGTTGTGTTGTAAGCCCAGACTGCATTATGTACTTGTTCACACCATGCTCTATGGTACCCTTCTAATTTCTTTTTTAAGATGTCTGCGATTGTCTTATTAGTCGCTTCAGCCTGAACATTAGCTTGTGGGTACAAAGGAGTAGATTTTCCACATCTTATCTTAAATGCATTGAGTAGCAATTCTATATTTTGTCCTTCAAATTGCTTTCCATTATCAGAAACCATCTGTGCTGGAATTCCAAATCTGCAGATGATATTTTCAAAGATGAATGTAAATATATCCTTATCGCGAATGTGTTTTACTGCTTTTACCTCGGCCCATTTTGTGAAGTAATCTGTCGCGACAATTAAGTATCTCTTTTCCCCTGAAACTGGTACAAAGGGTCCCACAATATCTAAGCCCCATTTTCCAAAAGGCCACACACTTTTTGAAGATGATAATGGTGCCCCTGGTGCATGTATCCTCTTTCCATATCGCTGTCAATCTTCACAACGTTTTGATAATTGTTTTGCATCCTCATGCATATATGGCCAATAATAGCCTTGCATTTTGGTTCTATAAGCCAAAGATCTTCCTACACTATGATTACCAGCATCACCGCTATGCAACATTTTTAATATTTTTTCTCCTTCTTCCCGTGTCAAACATCAAAGTAATGGCTCGTTAAAAGATTATCGATACAATATCCCATCCCTTAATTCATAGGTTGGATTTCACAATTGATCGATACAACGCACAACCTGTGATATTTTAATTATATAACAAAATATAATACAGAAAAGAAATAACACACATACCACAAGTTTTGTTAACGAGGAAACCGTAAATGCAGAAAAACCCCGTACCTAGTCTAGATTGAACACACACTATATTTAGCCGCTACAAACACTAGCCTACTATAAACTAACTTCGGTCTGGACTGTAGTTGAACCCCAAACAATCTCACATTGATCCAAGGTACAGTTGCGCTCCTTACATTTCTGATCCCAGCAGGATACTACACACTTGATTCCCTTAGCTGATCTCACCCACAACTAAGAGTTTATACGACCCAAAGTCGAAGACTTTAATAAACAAATATGTATCACACAGAAAAGTTTATGTTAATAGTTTCGAGTTCGTCAGTTGTAGAGGTGGTAACGTCTTGCAGCTGTCTGGGGGCATTCAACACCTCTTCCTGTGGGTCTCCGTTTTGACAACATTCTATTGGGCGGAATGACCGAGCATCAGTCTCTCCTGCTAATTGCTAACAGCGGCGGCGGTAGACAGTCCTTCCTTTCTGATCTTGAGTTGCCACAAAGGTTCGTCCTCTCTTGGTAACATGGTTTCCCGCCCCGCTGGGTGAAGGGGAGTTCCTCGTCAGCTGGGATGCATCATGTCTAAGTTTTAATGACGCAAGCCGATCCTCCTCCTAGATTGACGCCCACGTGGGAAGTGGGGTACAATGTACTTCGCCTGGATCTTCCTGCAGAGATTCCTTCGGTTCAAACAATTCTACTCCGTATATGGGTGCGTATGGAGACAACGATGCAGGTATACGAATGACTTCCTTTTTCAGCATAGTTTTCAGGCACTGGTGATAGGTTGAAGGAACAATCCTATTCTCGTGGATCCATGGCCTACCCAGTATCATGTGGTAGTCTGGTTCCTTCTCTATGACTTCGAATTTCACTTTTGATTGAACAGGACCTACGGATAAGTTCAGATTGACATACCCATATGTGTTGGTTTGGTTCCCTTCAAAGTCCGTCATTTTGGTAGACCGCCGCACAATGTTGTTTGGGCGAACCTTAGCCTCATTGAGTGTCTTGAGGGTAATCACATTTGAGGATGCTCCTGTGTCGATGAGGGCCCTCCTGAATTCTGAATCTTTGATGCGTGCGGTTACATATAGGGCCCGATTGTGGCCCTCTTCTGCCATCATGTCTTCCTCTGTAAAAGTAACATTATTTACAGATGTCTCCATCGCGCTTGAAACTTCTGGGCACAAGGGATTTAACTGTACATCCAAGGCTATCCGGTTAATGGCTAAAAACGTCTCTTTTCGCTGCTCTTTTGAGAGGTGTAGGAGTTCACATAAACTTCCCACTAAAGAAGCAGCTTCCTGATCCACATGTAATTGGCCTGTAGTGAAACTGTTGATTTGGGGGCGTTCAGTCCCTAGTGTCGGGACCTCCATGACAGGGCCACCCATCTATGACGTCATCTTGATGAGGAGGTCGAGTATGTTGTTGATCGCTTCTTTGATCAAGTCCATGTTTCTCGTGTGAACCTCCTGTACTCGTGCTAACTAGATCAACGTCGGAATTCTTCCAGCCAGACCATTAGGTGTGCAGTCGGAGGGAACTTGATCATGATCTGAGGCTGTCGAGGTATTCCTAAGACCGACCATTTTTAAATCAACTAAATAGGGTTAGGTATCGAAGAAATCGACTTCACAACCAAGAGATTAACCTCCCACTGTGGTCGCCAATTGTTTGTGGGAGAAAACTACTTCTGCAGGTTTAGATAATTTTGGGTGTGTGTGGATGAGAAGTGAATTTAAACCTTCAACAAATGTGTTGCACGATGAGCACTTTTGATTCGAGAGATAATCTGTACAATTCTTTCCTAAACCGAAGACACGGCCGTTCCAGATTTGTTTCGATCACAGGTGAAGGATGTGAGGTTAATCTTAGGGAGGGAAGCGAAGAAGGTGTTGAGAGTATGAAGGTGAAGGATATTTGATGACTTGTTAACAGAAGGTTGAGCAGGCTAGCAAATATTGCAGGCAGGCTCTGGGTGTTGAATACGATGGTATTAACACTTGGTTTTTTCTATGTTGTTGGAAATAGGGAGGAGAACCTATTTATACAAGTCGATAAGCCTTCATCACGTCTCTCGTGGGAAAGTTGAGGAAGTGGAGTTGTGTGTTAGTGTCACACGGTTGCTTGCCCACTTCTTCTATCATCGCTAACCGCCCATGTTTCCCTGACATGATCTTGTAATGGCGTGTTGCACGCTGCACGTTGTAAACCGCCAGACCAATACCCCAGTTTGTATCCCCCAGTTATGACGTGATTAACGTCTCGAGTGAGTCGTGGGACCCACATAAGGTAGCAAACGTTGCTAGGTAAAATAATCAAGTTGCTTGTAGGCGCATATTGTATGCATGCGGTGCATTAAATATGCTTAACATGCTTGAATCCTACACAACCTTGATGTAAAGATTGCAAGTTGAAGTGACTCAACTAGCTATGTTTAGGTGTTGTTCGGAGGTCGCATGAGCGGGACCCACCTTGGCCGGTTATGCCATGGGGAAGTGTGAAGATGGTGATCACGGTGATACCTTGTTTTCCACCTAACTCCCTTCCTAGGCTATTCATCCAAGCATGTGAACTTGGACGGACGAGATTGATGGAGGAATAATAGTTGGATTAGGGTTTGGAAGGCTTGCAAGCCTCCCTTTTCACCCTAACGGTTTTCAGCCTTGGGAGGCATGCATGGAGTGGCCGATCGGTCCAGCAGGTAGGCGGGACGCCACTCTACATGCCCATGCTTGTTGGAAGTCAACCAGAGAAATCTAAGTCTCTCGTTTCATCCTGCGATGATGGACAACCGAGATTAGAAGGGGGCCGTGCATGCTACCTTTGGGCGCACAAATCGAGACGGCTAGGTGCAACCGTTCGCGGACGATTGGTTGGCCGTGTAGTTGGGCCCACAGTGGACATGCTGGTATGGTCGGACAGCTAATCCCGCCTTCCTTTGGCTTCCGTTCGTTTGTCTCAAAGTGGCTGCCTGCGACCACTTGATGCAAACCCTAATTTAGGGTTTCCGGCCGGTTACCTACATCCGACCGAATCCGGCATTTGCCGACCTCTTTTGGTGAGGTCGATGGTGCGAGGGGAATGTTGGGACGACGGTGAGCATATGCGTGCGCACTACTCGGTCCCGCGCGAGATCTAGGCCGTCCAACCATGCCTGCGAAGTTGGACGGATGAGATCTATTTTTGAGTTTGTTTTCAGTAGGTGAGACTAACATGGGTAGTCTTGCATGCGTTCAACGGGGCTAATATAACCCGCCGTCAGGTAGCCTACGGGTGTTTGCATGTCGAACACAAGGCTTTAAGCAGGGCATTAATTGTAATGCTGCAAACCTACAGAAAATTGGGATGGTTGCTACATGCTCCGCTCTGGGTAGGTTATAATTCTCAGGGATGGTTGCACATGCTCCAATGAATTAATATGGTGAGATTATTCACCGCATGAAGGTTTTATCCCTTGCAGGACGTCAGCTTAGAATTTGGCTTTTACAATTTTAGCCCTGAATAGAATTCCACCATCAAAAACTAGTTGTAACAAAAATATCTTATTGTTACTCGTAAATTAGGTAACTACTTTTCTATACTAGTAGTAACTAATATACTAGTAGTAACACATGTAGTATCAATACATAAGAATTTTTGATATGTAGTATCAATACATAACATACTACATATCAATATGCAGTATCAATATATAACGTACTACATATCAAACATACTACATATCAATATATAACGTACTACATATCAATATGTAGTATCAATATATAACGTACTACATATCAAACATACTACATATCAATATATAACGTACAACATATCAATATGTAGTGTCAATATATAACGTACTACATATCAATATGTAGTATCAATATATAACATACTACATATCAAACATATACTACATATCAATATGTAGTGTCAATATATAACGTACTACATATCAATATGTAGTAGTATCAATACATAACATATTACTATTATTACTAGTTACTACTAGTATACAACTAGTATACTACATACTACATATGTTATTACTACATACTACATACTAGTTACTACTAGTATACTACATACTACATATGTTATTACTACATACTAGTTATTACAAGTATACTACATACTACTAGTATACTAGTTACTACTAGTATGTATTAATGTACGAAATTTTATATGTTAGGGTTATTAGAGTAATTTTACTCTTTTCAAAACATTTTTGGACTAACTAGTAAATATGTTTTCTCGCTGGACTAGACAATAAACCGGGTCGGGTTTACTGGACTCAATAGCAAATCCCTCTAGTATTTTTCACTAAAGATAATCCGAAATAGAGATGCTGATGCGTGTCGTATGCGTCAAAAATAATTCACTTCCTCACTTTACTAATTATGAATATAGTATTCGATAAGAAAGAGTTCGTATCCACAAAGAGGCGATTGTTGTTATGCAATTTTCATATTCTTATGTAACCAATTAACCCAAGGTGTGTTTTTGTTTTTATCTAAGTAATAAAACTAAATAAGGCAAAGTAAATAGTTGGAATAATCAATAAGGAGAAGATATTGGTTAAGGGATAGTATCATTCATAAACATGTATTTTTCATCTATGATTAGAATTGGTATTTAATCTCTCAATTATCAAAAGTCCTAGGATATCTTGATCGCAAGAGTATCCCGTTTATTTCCTGATTTTATCACAAACAACATTAAAATATGCTATTGTGAAATCTTCTTAAAAAGCAACCTAAAGTGTAAAAGCACAATTAGATTTAACTCCCTAAGAGCAATAAGTTCTATGAAATAAGACTAATCGATGCAAACAAACGTGTAAAAGTACTAATTCGTTTTAACAAAGGTTATGAGTCATATGCGATTAAAAAGATGTATCACTACAAGTATTAACCACAAGATGCTACTAGAAATCAGAGATAACAACTTTTACGTAATGAAAACCCTAATATAGCTACAGAGATGAAAACAAATCCAATTGATTCTGGACTCAACCAAACTAGCATTCAAATCATATGATAATAAAAACAATGAATCATAAACGATAAAATTGAGACAAAACTAAGTCATAGAATCAAATAACATGCTTGAAGAAATCAACTTTTATCCCATAACCAATAATAGTATTTAGCTACTCATATTCATGGAGTTCATCATTATAATATTCAAAGAAAATAGATGAAACATAAAAGAAAGAAAACCCTAGAAGTTGTTCTCTGCAAAAGCTCCAAGAATAGAATAAAACGTTGTCTCCCAAATTGTGTAGAAAACTTCCTTTTTATAGCTTTTTCTCCTTCCAAAAATAGGTTTTGTCTACAAAGTCCATTAGTTGGAAATTCACCCGGCCCACGAGCAAGAGAAACCCATGTAGAAAATCGGTTCCAAAAGTGGTCGCCGGAAAACTGGGTTTTTGACCGGAACTTGGCTGGAATCCGGCGTCAGAAAGTCGTCGCCGGTAAGCTGAAAAGTTCTGTCCGTCGGGTGAATATTCGACGGAATATTCCATCAGTCAACTGTTAGAGATAACTGCTGACTTAACGGTCTTCTGTTAGTAAAACTGGTCAAGGTACTGAGTCATCTCGGGTCAACTCAGCGAGTCCATTCGGTTCCAGGCCAAGCTTGTTGCACATCGCACAACCATGTTGGATGTAGCGTCTCCAGCTTCACGACCAAAATGGATGTTTTGCATTCTGCCATTTTCAACTCCATTCTTCATCTTAGGTTCAATGGCAACATCAACCACCATGCCCTGTTCCATCTCCATTGTATAACCAACTACATACCAACTCCACTGCTTAGGCCACCATTCACAGTAACCACCACCTGCAATTCAGCTGCAATATGCTCCTGTTAACTTAACAGCACCTCAAGCCTCTTCCTAACCAATTCCACCTGAAGCAATAACCCAAACCACCTAAAACCATGCTTGCCAGACAACTCAAACAACTTCCTGTGTAGACCTCAACAAACACTGTATTGGTTGCACCAGCTTCAATCATGCCATACACAACACGAACACCATTACCTAAAGCTGCAATGCCAGGTTGCGATATCATCTTCTCAGTTGCTTCAATACAGCTATAATTCCCTGTAACCAATTCAATCTCACAGACCATTGTTTACAGATAAGAACCAGTATCAGCACCTGCAACAACTGCCATTTCCAGTGCCAATACTCTCCAGCAGCAACACTATCTTGTCACCTGTCTTAGCATTCATCTAAGTCACCAAATACCCATTTCAGCTCAGATCAACCTGTTCTCCCTTGTGTCACTTCAAGCCACCATCACTGCATTCTCCATCTCTTGCTCATTCCCATTATGCCCCAGATTCTCCCCTGCAGCATCACTTGTCATTGCACTCCTGTAGTTTCAGAGTTGCTCATTGCACAACACAATTTACTAGCACCGCCTGCTTCAACCGAAATTGGAAACAATCAACACAACTACCATCCTCACAACTCCACACAACTGCTAGAACTAGAACCCATTTAATATCTCCTCCATTTCTCACAGCTCACCAGGAATCCAAAACATCAGCTTCACAGTACACACTTTAAAATACACCACCTGCAATTAAAACCCATTTCATTACACATCAGCTACCTTCTCTGCGGCACAAACCCACACAGCATACCATTACAGCTCCATGACCAACATCTTGAGCCATTTTGGATTCCATCTCAACTCCACCGGAAACCCATATTCAGAATCAATCTATCTCACCGATAACAATACCATTCTTCATTTAAACCTCAGATTATCAACAACAACAGCTTCCAATTTGAAACCCATGAACTGGTCTCCTAGGGTTGTAGGAGTGATTGAGGTGGTTATATGCTCTCCAATTCATAGGCTAAGGGACACCCCCCAATGGTTACCCTATAACATCTAGCCACCCCTTAACATCAGCGGTCTCTAGTGCTCCTGTAGAACTAGTTGACCCTTAACCTTGGCTTGACTCTCCGGATAGTGTTCTCCTAGGAAACAACAACTTTGCCCCTTTATGCTCCCGAGTTCCTCCGCTAACAGAAACCATCCTTATTCCTCAAATTCACCTATACTTTTCAATGAGAGTCATCACTAAAGTTGTCGTGCTTTTCAGACAGAATTTGCATCACTAAAGCCGACATACTTTTCAGACAGAGATGAATAATAAAAGCAAATAATAAGACACAATACGCCTCCAACGCTTTTGCCATGTTTCCTCCTCTTTTGAACCGAATGACTCCAAAGTACCTAAATACTCAAAAACAAAACATAAGATACATAATTTACAAGAAAAAATAAAAAAGAAAGCATAAATACTAGATATAAAATTAGGTGTTTTACAACACCTATCGAAATTCTTGAAATCCTACAACTACACCTAAAAAGAGAATTTGTAAAACTTTAAGAAGTTCTTGATGAAGAATGACAATTTTGATTAATATTCTCAAACGATTACAAAGAAATATGTTAATGAAATTAGAACGATTTACAACTTTCTCTCGTTCTCTCCTAAGAATTTTTCTAATACTCACTTAAAGAACCTCCCCAAATTTAACATTTGAACTACTATTTATAGTGAAATCATAACCGTATATAACCTTCAAGCATCATAACCTCTCTGATCGTAAGTTTGTTCTATATTTGCAAACCCTTCACACTTCTCCCGTGTTTCTTCTATTATCGCATTATCTTGCGACACTTCTCTCTTGTATTTGTTACTATGTTCGTAACCTTATATCATGCGATATTCTGTCCCTACATCTTGCCTCTTCTTATGTCATTTCATGAAGAAGTAATGATCGTGAGAATATAAGCCGTTACTTATTATTTTTGAAATTGAACACGTCTCTTAACTTAATCTTTTCCTAACTATTCCCTTATAAATACCCTTTTATTCCCTTCCTTATCTTTTTTACCTTCTCTTTTTATCCAACTTCATCTTCTTCTCACATTACATCTTGATTTATTGCCTTCTCTTCTGTTAATCCCATCATGAGTTCTCCGAGGTAATTTTCTTTTATCTCTTGCATCTTTCACTTGTTTATCTCTTTTATTTCTGTTTAATCCATTATTTGACTTTGATTTCTTTCAAAAAAATTGCTTCTCAAATGAAATCTACAACTAAAATCTCAAACCCTAACCCTCGAAGAAGAAGATCCGAGAATCAAAAGGTAGTTAAACTACTCTGTCTTCCTTCTGAAACAATATATTGTTGCCTCAGTTTTTAATCTACATTTTGATTAAGGTCGGATTGAAGAATCCAACCTTACCAAGAGATCTCGTAATATCAAATCCAAGCCATCAATTTCAATCAGTGATTTCCTTCCTGTGATGGATAAAGAATTTCCCTCTCCTCCTCGTGAAAGCACTTCTTCGCAAACTCCTGCCTCTACTCCATTACCCAGTTTTTAGTCTCCCACCCCTGTCAATTTATCAACACTTCTTCAAGATCAAACTTCAAAAGTTACCTTCTCAACCCCTTCTCGTGAAAAA
This sequence comes from Papaver bracteatum, assembly GCA_023529315.1. Taxonomy (NCBI): domain Eukaryota; kingdom Viridiplantae; phylum Streptophyta; class Magnoliopsida; order Ranunculales; family Papaveraceae; genus Papaver; species Papaver bracteatum. The sequence goes on from JAJJWX010004825.1 coordinate 862,707, forward strand.
CCTATTTTAGCTCCTAATCCTTTGAGTGTCGTTGCTCCAAGCAATTTACAACTGCTCTTATTCCTTTGAATTATTCTCCCCTTCCTCAAGAAGTTCGAGATGGAATTTATTCAGCTTTCCAAATGTTATCGATATTTTAAGTAATCTGCGAGGTCTTCAAATGTTTGCTGCTTGATCTGAATTTTGCGAAATGCTCAACAACTTCATCAATCCTGATATTTTTATTTCACATCAAGCCCTGGAAAAAGAAGTTGAATTGCTTCGCCAAACTCAGGAGTCTTTGAAAGCGAAGTGTGAGAATCTTTATAAAGAGAATCATCATCTTCAAAATGATTCTCTAGATTGTGCAATCCTTCGTAAGATGAATGATGCATTAAAAGGTATTGCTATTATCTTTATATTCTCTCCTTTTGTTTGTTTCTATTTCTCATATGTTTAAAACACCCCTTAAAACCCATTCCCCTTCATAGAATCAATCCAAGAATGTAGAATGTTGGTACTTCATCATGAATCAGACGCAGAAGAATCTCAATCCAAGCATGAAAGTCTTTTGAACCAATTTTCCCATTTATCTAGTCTTCATTCATGTGCTCTTGATAATTTAGATGCCCTTTCCAAGAGAATACCCAACTAATTTACGATCAAAAATTTTTGAACGATGAAATATCTAAGCTCACTTCTTCTTTAACTAAAGCCGATTTAAGAATAAAAACCCTATTAGAAGAGAATGAAACCTTATCAGAAGAAAGATGTTCGTATTTGAATATAATGGTCGTTTCTTTGCACAACAATTGAATATTCTTTGAGTAAATCTCCTTTATTTAAAAGGTGAACTTGAGGAATTAAAGAAGTCTTCGATGCGAGAGAGAAGTTCTTTTGTCTGCCGAGAAGAAATCCTTCTTAATAAGAATATAATCTTGAGCACTAAGAGGAATAAACTTAAAGAAGATTATTCCCAACTAGAAAACCTTAATGCAAAACTTGCGAAGAATAACAAATTTCTTCTTTCCAAAGATCAAATGCTTCAATCTAGACTTGAAGGATTAGTTGGTGATGGTTTTGATAAAGCTATGGATCAGATGAAGAATTGTTGTCTATCTTTAGCTCAATTTCTTACTTCACAAAGAGAAGGTAGTCATCAAAATTTAATTTATATTTTGATATACCTTTAAATTTTGTTATATTCGCAGAATTGATTCTTTAAATTTTACTTCACTTTCCGAGAACAACAATCTTCGCAATGCTAAAGCTGGATTGGAGACCACCTGTTCTGAGCTTCGCAAGAAGAACGCTTTTCTTTCTACTCGTTTGATCAATTCTCGTGATCATGCCAATCGGAGATTCAACCACCTTGCTTATGCCAAAGATTATAGGGGAAGAATATTATCACAACAATATTTCGAAATAAAAAGCGTCTGCGATGCATCGATAATAAATTTAATTACTCTGGACATCGATGATATTCGCGACACATCCAAAGATGACTTAAACAATGACGTAATGACCAAAAACGAAAACTGACGAAGAAAGTGTGACATGTTTGCGGTATATCAATAAAACCGAAAGATAAAGCGTGCCAATACTACGATTTATCCAAGAACTTCGAGATCCGAAATTGAAGGGAATCTTACTGTTGTAAATGAGTCATTATGAGTCGTAATCCACTATGTAAATACCTATATAAAGGAGGTGAATAGTTCCATAGAGGGGATGAATTTTTGAGTGTTAGGAAAGTTTTTAGGAGAGAGAAAAATCTTTGTTAAGTGTTCTGTGTTCTTGATTTATGTAATTCCTTAAGGTCATATTAAAGAAAAAGTGTTCTTAATCTTCAAATTATGTCATCAATATTGATAGATTCTTGAATAGGGTGTAGTGTGGGAATTCCTGCAACTACATTTTGGCTTCGCAACAGGAGAATCAAGCTTGAGAAATTTCAAATTGCAGTTTGAAGATTTGAAGAAATTATTAGAATTGAAGAGAAATGGCTAGAAGGAGGAGAAATACATCAGAACCATCAACAACGGTGAGAAGAAGTAAAAGAATTGCAGGGGAAGGAACAGGTGAATTGGAAGGATCTTTAAGGAACAGATCAGGAAGAAATAAAATGAGAAATGGAGCAGAATATTCAATCCAACCACCAAATCAACAAATACGAGCACAAGATAGAAATATGGATCATGATAGAGTAAGTGTGCATACTTGGAGGTTGGATTCGATAGAAGAGGCGGAAAGTCAAGAAGAGGAAAGAAATCAAGAAATGGAGGGAGGATTAATTCATGAAGGACGTGAAGTGGAAGATGGTTTAAGACAAAGGATACAGGAAGAAAGAAGGTTAGAGGCAGAAGAACGTGCTAATCTTACAAGGCAAAATCATGAATTAAGAATAGAAAATTTGAGGTTGCAAAACAGAAGATCAAGAAGCAGCATGAGATCAAATTCAAGATCATATAGAGAAGAAGCAAGTCAAAATCTTCCTATACAAAATATTGAGGAAAATTTGATAAATGATCGTTAATCTCCACGCGATGAAACTTTAGACATTAGACATAATAAGATAGAAGGAGAAAATCAAGAAGAGAGAAGGAGAATGTTACGTGATGAAGAGATTCGAAGAAATCGCAGGATTATCGAAGATGATATTGAGAGACATTATATTGAGCAAGTACGCTTAGCAGGAGAAAGAGAGATTGGAGAAGAAGTAGAAGAGAAAGAAATTCAAGCAGCGTTGCGTCAGAATAATCATGACAATAGAGAAAGACGACGTGCGCAAAATCGTAATAATGATAATCTCAGTGAGGAATATGAGAGAGTTCGCAGAGACATAGAAAGGCAATGAAGAGAAACAGTAAGGGATGAGGAAATTTATGGAGAAGAGAATGAAAGACAAATAAACTTGCAAGAAGAAGAAAGTCGCAGAAGAAGGCAAAACCAAGATGTTGAATAAGAAGCGAGAAACATCGCAAGACAAGAAAGGCATGAACGCAGACGAAGAGAAGGCTGTGTTGAAAAGACAAATTGAGCAAAATTTGATAGGAATGAACAAATTTTGCGAGAATTGCAGAAATGAGAGGAATAATAAATAACAGAAGAGAAGGAGGAAGAAGACAACTTGATGAGGCAATCGAAGAGGTGCGAAAACTCCATTTACTCAAGAGGTACAATTAGGAGGATACCTCCAAAATGTAATTTACGGTGTTGACCAAAAGATATTTGATGGAACTACGTGTGCTGTCCAACATATCAAAGCTTATATTCGATGTATGCTACAATGGGAGAACCATGATGTCGTTTTGTGCAAATATTTTGCGTCAAGTTTAACGGGCGAAGCATTGAAGTGGTTCGAAAGTCTTCCCAAGAATACAATAACTTCATTTATGCACTTTCAAACCACTTTCTTAGGAGCCTACATCAGCAATAATTTTGCGCGACCTGGAATTTAAGATGTGTTTGGATTAAAACAGAGAGTTGGTGAGAGTTTGAAGCACTTAACCATAAGGTGGAGGACAATGTGTAGTGAAATGGCAGGAAGAGTAGATGAAAGATATCTCATTTTGTCCTTCATAAATGCTATGTTCATGCGACAAATCTATTATACATCCAGGTCTTGTAGTCAAAAACACAATCGCTATGACAGAGTTGCGAGAATTGCAAGAGGAATATATTGCTTTAGAGGGAAAACAAAATGAAATGGAATCTTATCCAACTCTTATAGGCACAAGTTTATCCGCATCAAATGGAAGTTTGTTACCAAGGATGATTAATACAGTAGCAAGTACTTCCCAAAATCCACGAGAGAAAATGGAGACTGATAATCAACTTAAGATAGTAGCAATGGGGAGTAGAGATCAAGAGGAATTAGAAAAAGAGAGAAATTTTTATAATCGCAATAACAATAATAAGGTCCCACGGTTTGATCAACCGCAGGAAACTTATGGTGGACATAGGCAGAATTATTCAAGAGAGCAAAGAGGTCAGAGGAATATGTGGGAAGATATCAAATTGCCGCCTTTAAATACTGGTATAGATAAGATTTGGGAAGCGATTATTTTATTGGAGAACATACCCTCACCCTGGAACATGGGGAAGGAACCACATCCCAACAATCACAATCAAGAATTTTGTCCTTATCATCATTTTCATGGTCATTCTGTGAATAATTGTAGGAATGTGAAAAGAATCATTTTGCGAATGATCGAACAAGGAAAATTAAATAATTTTTTAGCAAGATATTTACAACCGCAGCAATTGCCACAAGCAACGGAAATTCGCAAAGTTAATGTTGCGAAATAAGCAGAAACATTTGTCATTGAAGTAGGAGCTACAGCAAAAAATCTATTTTGCAATTCAATTGTACATTCACAAAAAACGATAGAGGATTTCCATGATAATGTGCTAATCAGAGTATTTGCAAGGGATATAGAGGGAAGAGAGGTGATGAATATTGCGAAGATTTCTCCGTTAGAAGAATGGCAGAAACAAGTTATCTCTTTTACTGCAGAAGAGATACCAGAGCCTGGGAATATTCATGACAATCCATTGGTGGTGAAATTAGAGATAAATCCAAAATATAGAGGAGAAGAAGATGATGATGATGCAGCAAGTGATTCCTGGGAAATAGATAAAGTTCTAATTGACACTGGTAGCTCGGTGGACATTTTGTTTTATCATACTTATCGCACAATGGGTGGAAGAGATGATGAGCTAATCCCTTCAACTTACAATATCTATGGTTTTAATGGCACCGCAAACAAGCCAAAAGGAGAAATTACTATGGAAATTCCATTGAACAAGATATCTTCAAAAATCAAGTTTTGTGTAGTGGATATAGAATCTCCTTACAATGCCTTAATTGGAAGGCCATGGCTCCATGGGATCTTGGGCATAGCATCAACATATCATCAATGTATAAAATTTCCACATCCTCATGGTATTGGGATAATTAAAGGTGATTGGTTTGAAGGCAAAAAGTGTTATGAAGTTGACATTAATACTTGCGAAGAAAGGAATGCTCGAAATCGTAATTGGAAACATAACAGGAAGCAAAATCGTAGAGTGAGAAATTGATGGTGGACAATATAGAATTGCGGGGAAAGGGTATATTTCAAGAATAGTTTGTCTCAAAACATTCAATGGCGATAAATCATACAAAAATGGGGAAAAGTTGAAATATTCATTTTTCGCAGGAGCACAAAAAGATGAAGTTGCGAATAATCATTCGTCACAGAAGAAAAGAAGTACAGCAATATCATTTTGCGAACAATTAAAAAACAAGATGATTTCGAATATTAAAAGAAAAATTCTGCTCAAAAATGAGAAATTTTTCTATAGAAAGAGATGGTGATTTCTAATCATATAAGAATTTTTAATGCAAATGCATAAGACGGGCGCAAATCGCCTAAAAACATATAAGAACGGGACGAACTTTTATGGCGTACACCTTAGTTCGCAGATTCTATTCCGTAATAGGAAATGTCCTTAAAGTGCGTCATAAGGGGGGTATCTTCTTTACTTTCAATTATCATAAGAATGGGACGAACTTTTATGGCGTACACCTTAGTTCGCGGATTCTATTCCGTAAGAGGCAATGTCCTTAAAGTGCGTCATGGGGGGTATCTCTTTGCATGGCTATGGGAAAGGCTATACCGCTGCTGGAACCTAGTCATGGAGATTGGGATTATAGAAAATCCATCCAGGAGAGATAACTTGGATTCCCAACTATATAAGGTTATACCCTAGTTGGGCGCCCGAGAGTTTCTCCTAAGGAATGCAACGTATGATCAAGGCGCCGAGGTACACGGTTGAGATGTGGGTGCCCGGGATGGATGAACCTACCCTGGCCATCCATGGAAAGTCTTGGATTATGATGTGTTCGGCCCGAAGAAAACCCCACTTAGGGTGCAGTCTTGTAACTATAAGCCATATAAGGCATAAAGGACAAAGGCTGCGAAAATAACGGTTGTTGGCGTAACCGGATGGGAAAGTGCTAGTCTTGTATGGCCGATGTATAATCCTTGAAGGGGCAACTGGGGGGAGAGATAAGGACGATACCCTCCATTAGGGAGCTTTGTATCAAAAAAGACGGCAATGTCATGGGGCTTTATATTCGCAAGAATGTTTAGGCCAAATCATATTGTCGCGTGACGTAGACAAAGAATGTCGTGGGACTTTATATTCGCAAGAATATTTAGGCCCGTCATATTGCCGCATGACTGGCCAAAAAGCCTAAAGAGAAATGTTAAGATGAGGTCAATGGGTTTTTGCGATAAGATCAAAAAGATGAGATAAATGAAATCAATAATAAGAGGAAATAAATCGCAAAGACGTCCTGCGATTTCATCGCAAAGACGACAATGTCATAAATCTTAAAAAGCAAAGAGAGAATTAATCTCTCACAAGATGGCTTAGATTTATCATATTGTCGCAGAAAATAAAATAATGATAAGGCAAGATCAATGGATTATTACATATAAGGTAAGAATATCCTGGGATCTTGTTGCATAAAGGTGGCATAATAAGACCTTTAACTAGGAAGGTGAAATAAGACCACAAGAAAAGATATGTCTGTGAAACATATAATAAATTGTTCGCAGAAATACTTGCGATAATTAATTTATCATATTGCAGATTAATAACAAGAGGCAAGTATGGGAACGATGTATAAGAATGATAAATATTGTTATTCATCATTATATGATAAATTCATATAAGTAACGGATGGATAGAAGCAAAAAGGGAATTTATATATATTGAAGAACATCAGGAGTTACAAGTATCTTGTGGAAAGGATGATACAATTTGCCAAAGATAATTATCGCAAGAAAGGAAGAGAAAAATACATACGAAGATCAAAAAGAAGAAGCAAAATTATTGAGATTTATCTTCACCATTATCTTCATCTTTGTCTTCATTATCTTCATCATCAGTTTCTTCGTCATCTTCGCTTTCATTCTCATCTATATCAGCCTCATTTGTCAGAAATAACGGGTACTTCAGATCTGGTGGGATACTTTCAAGAGGCGAGGATATAGGCTAAGAGAGAGGTTATTATCGGTGCAGACTTTCTCAATAACGTTATTGCGAACAGTGAGAAGATTACTATGCAAATTGGAGTTAGATATTTTTATCTTCTTTCGCAGTCTAGTGATCTTATCATTGCGGGAAGCAAGATTATTCGCAAGACCACTTTTTTCTTCTTCAAGTTCTGCGATCCTTTTAGCATGTTTTTCTTCAGATTCTGCGATAACACAATAACAAGTTAGAAATTTATCAAGAATTTACAAAAAAATATAAAGATGTTAGAGGAGCAATAAATAACCTTCTCTTTCATGAATCATTTCTTGTATCAAGGTTACCTGTTCGGTGTGAAGACTGACATCTATTGCTAAGTTTTTCCTAGCATTATCGAGAACTGTCTGCAGCCCATGCGAATTCATCATCATTTTGAATGAGAAGATGGGAACGGATCTGCTTTTTCTCTTTTAAGAAGTTCAATATTTTCATCCTTAAGTCTATATCTCTCAAGTTCGATGTCAATAAGGGCATTGCGGAACTTTGATAGAGCTTCAGCGCCTTGAAGAGTAATGCGTTCTTTCTCCTTCTCAAGTTCCTTCTTTTGGGCTTTCAAGGTTTTGATTCTTTTTCCAAATTCATCTCTACAAGTCTTAAAACTATTGGATATACTCAAAGTAGATCTATAATCCATTCTTATAAGGGAAATGTGAAATATAAGTTCATCGATAGATAGAGCATTAATTTTTTCATCGGAATAATTATTTAAAGCGTCATTAAGATGCTGAAGAAGAATTGATTCATCTATGGGTTCATCAAAAGAATTAAGAATAAGAGCTTCATCAGTAAGGTTATAGGCATCTGCAAAATGGTTGTTTAAATAAGCTAAAATAGCAAGAAAGAAGAAAGTAAAAATAAAATAAAATAAATCATACCAATAATTTGTTTGCAGAACTTCTCCTTGTCAGCTAGTTTTTGTTGAAGAACTTCAACATCTACTTCAAGCGATTTATTCTTGTTAAGGAGCTCAGTATTCCCAGATACTTCAAATTGTTTACATTTTTCGCGAAGAATGGATATTTCATCTTCGTATTGCTTATTCTTTTCGCGAAGTTTTGACTCAGTTGTGAATCAGTAAGCCTTCTTTGCGATAATGATAATCTATTTTATAATTCGAAGCAACGGAAAAGAAGCTCTAGCGTCTGTGGCGGATAAGAGAAAATAAGTAAGGGTAAAAAGAAGATCTTGAAATTCATGACAAGTGTAAAGGGGCATACCAATGAAGCTAGTGCATGAAGAAAATCTGGATTGATAAATCTCGAGACTCCTTTAAGATCTTTATTATTGGTTAAGATGGAAGCATCGCAGATTTTTGAGAGATAATTGCAAGTGTGAGCAATATCGTCATCACCAATACCTTGCATGGGATTTCTAAAGATATTTGACAATTGATCCATAGGAGTCTCGGTTGAGAAAGACCCATCGTGAGATCTAACTCTTGCGGATGAAAACGTAATGAAGAGGTGCTCATGGTAGCATAATTATTTATTCTTCCGCTCTCTTCAACCTCATTATCTTTTTCGTGGAAGAAATGTCTTTAAGTGGTTGAGTTTTTCTTCTCTTTTTTGGAGGACTCTCGGCAGTTTGATTCTCATTGCGATGAGGAGAAGTGCAGAACTCTCATTTGGAGTTATTACTTTTTTGCCTTTATCCTTGGCTTCAACTATCATGACAAATGGTATTTCCTAGAAAACAACCACACATGAAGATAAGAAAACAGGGCAACAATATATTGTTAAAAGTTATAAGAGAATGTTTCTTACTTCATCCCGTGAAGGTTTTCAAAAAATTTAGGAGATTGGGATTCCCAAAGATCTTGATGTAGATAGCCTTCATTTTTCCAATGATAACAAATAATTCAATAACTAGTAAGAATAGTATATTTATCTGAATTTGCGAATAATGATTAACTTCGCGAGATATACCTCTTAATTATTTTCAGGCCAATTAAAAATCCAAGGATGATAAGCCGCAAGATATGTGATTTGCAGGGAAGGTTAAGAGTACCAGAAATATATGGACCTTCAAGGAGGAGAGGAAATCTACACCATTTATCATCTTTGGAGAAGCATGGAATATTGTTTCTTGTGGAATGATAGTCTATATCTTGCATAAGGATTTTATCTTTCGCAACTTTTTTATCCCTATTCAAACGAATATCCCAACACGTGCTTTCTTTCTTCATTGGAATCACTTGATAATTCACAAAGAAGTTTTCCACGGTATATTTCGCTGGAATAATTGGAATTTTCTTATAATCAGGATGTTTCGCATCATCAGGATAAAGAGATCCTTTACCAGCTCCACGTGAAGCATATTCAAGAATGAGGCTAATACAATCTCCACTTAGTTGGCAGATTGCTCGCGAAAGTTTAGCATGAGAAATAATCTCATAAAAAAGAGGGAGATCTGGGTTATAAAGAGGAATAGGAAGGCCAGCTTCTAATTGACCTAGCGAAACAAGGATCTTCTCGTTATAAGAAGGAAATTTTGAAACAAGATCAATGGAGAGATCGATTTGAAGATTGATCAGGATTTGAGAAAGTGTGAAACCTAAGGATTGAAGCTTCACATTGGTGCTTTTTGAAAGTGGGTTGACCTAATATTTTAGCAGGAGCCATTTCTTAGTATGTGAACGATGGTTAAGGCGAAGAAGAAAAACTGAAAGAATAATTGAGATCCGGAATTTGCGGAAGAAGACGATGAATAGTGAAGTTGCAGAGAAGAAAAGCGAAAGTAAAAAGAAGAAGAGGAATTATCATAGACGATATTTATAAGAGAGGAAAATTTTCGAGATTATCAATGTGCATTCAATGAAGAAAGGACGTGAATGGTCAGAACTCAACGGTTGGAAGAATACGTGTCAAGGAATAAATGGAGAAAAGAAAAACATGTGTAGGATATTTAGCGATGGATATAGAGACGTGTCAAAATAAAGGAAATATGAAAAGACAAGATGTATTTGATATTCTCGAAAAATATGAGTTGCGACAAATCAAGAAATTTAAATTCTCATGATCTTTGTCTTCTTTCGAAAAGATATGAGAAGAGGCAAGATGTAGGGGCAGAATATTGTCACAAAAATATTCTGCGAAATAAACAAACGTTACGCGATGCATCGATAATAAACGAATTACTCTGCGGCACATCGGTGATATTCTCGACACATCCAAAGATGACTTAAACAATGACGTAATGACTGAAAACGGCAGAAACACGAAGAAAGTGTGACATGTTTGCGGTATATCAATAAAACCTGCGAAAGATAAAGGAGGTGCCAGATGCGATTTATCGTAAGAACTCAGATCCGAAATTGAAGGGAATCTTAGCTGTAAATGAGCTGTCATGAGCTGTAATCCACTATGTAAATAACTATATAAAGGAGGTGAATAGTTCCAGAGAGGGGATGAATTTTTGAGTGTTAGGAAAGTTTTTAGGAGAGAGAAAAATCTTTGTTAAGTGTTCTGTGTTCTTGATTTCTATAATTCCTTAAGGTCATATTAAAGAAAAAGTGTTCTTAATCTTCAAATTATGTCATCAATATTGATAGATTCTTGAATAGGGTGTAGTGTGGGAATTCCTGCAACTACAAAGATATTGAAGATATTAACCACCAAAAAGCTCTAATTCGTGAAAGTCATCTGAAAGCTCAAGTCTTCGTAAACAACATTCTCTTATCAAGATCCTTGCCTCCAGTGAAAATTAAACCTCTGGAAATATCTGATGATGAAGTTGCTCGTGATCCTGATAATGACTTTGATTACGAGAGTGATGATGAAGAACTTGATGGTGGAAAAGAATCTATCCTTCAAGGAGAAGTTCCTGTTGAGGGCTCTTCAAAGGATAATGTTTCACAATAATTGAACACTGCTGATGATCCTACTCATCTTAAAGATCCAGCACAAAGTGTTGATGGAGATCACCAAGCATGATAAACTTCTTTTCCCAAGTTATCGTTAATCCTCTTGTTTTTCTTTATTTTGAACTCTTTCTCTTGGTTACTGCTGGTTCTCTTTTTACGAACAATTCTAATTACTGTTTATGTTCCTTAAGAAGTATATTTTATATTTTGCGATAATAATTGACCTTTCTCTAGTTGAATACTTTCTTGATTTTCATAAATTGAATAAATTGATCATATGAAGAGAAATAACATATCTTAAAGACTTAGCTTAGTATTCCCTTTCCCCTTATTATTGCTCTTCAGGTGATCACTTATTTTTGTAAGTATTAGAATATCTTCCTCCATTTAAGTTGCGAAGTTTCAGGTTGTTGCGAAGTAAATAAAAAATCTCCCCCTTGAAGTATAAGAAGTATGAAACCTCCTTAAAGAATTATGAAACATCCTTGAAGAAGTATGCAAATTATGAAACATCGTTGAAGAAGTATAAGAATTATGAAACATCCTTGAAGAAGTATAAGAATTATGAAACATTTTTGAAGAAGTATAAGAATTATGAAACACCCTTAAAGAAGTATGAAAATTATGAGACATCCTTGAAGAAGTATAAGAAGTATTCAATCCTTGAAGAATTTAATGAGTATGAAATATCCGCCCTTGATTGCGAATACAATTTCCTCTTTTGGTAGGAATTCTTGATACATATTCTTGTTGAGAATATAAAGAATCTCCAATGATATTAACGGAATTGACTTCATTAGTTTCTGTGGTCTTATCATGCCTTCCTAAGTAAAGGTCTTACTTTGCCACCTCTTTTGTGATAAAGTCGCAGGACGTTGGTGCACTCGCATGCCTCAACCCCTTGACTTTATCTTAACAATATCTTTGTGTTTGCAATAATATGACAAGTCTGAATATACTTGCGAATATACAGCCTTATGACATTATCGTCTTGCGATGAAATCGCAGAACGTTATCACACTTTCATGTAATAACCCATTGATCTCATCTTAACTTCTTTGTATTTAATTCTCCGAGTATATATATATATTTTATTTTATTTTATTTTTTTACTCGCAGAAATACGATTGTTGCACAAATATGACAAGCCTTTATATTCTTGCGAACAAAAAGCCTCGTGACATTTGCGTCTTATAGCACGTATCATCTCCCTAATGGAAGGTGCTTCCCTTTATTTTCACCTTGGTTTCCCCTTCAAGGAAGCGTACATCTACCATACAAGGTTAGCTTTTCCCATCCGGTTTTTCCAATAACCATCTTTTGTTCGCAACCTCTTATCCTTTTTGCCTATAGGGCTTATAGTTACGAGGTTGCACCCTATGGGGTATCTTTGGGCCAAGTGCATCATTTGCCAAGACTTGTCAAGAATGGCAGATGTGCTTCAAACCCATCCGACACTCTTGACTCAACCGTGTACCTCAGCGCCTTGATCGTTTTCTGCACTTCTTGGGAAAGACAGTATGCCTTAGTCGCCCAACCTAAATCATGTTACATCGCAATATTAGGTTGAGAATCCAAGGTGTCTTACCCGGATAGGTACCCCGTTTTTGGGTTATGTACCCCGTAATGTCCATGTACTCAGGTTCCGTGGTGGTTTTCCGTTTCCATGAGCCATGATTATAGGTACCCCCTTAAATGACGTACTTTAGGACTTTGCCTCTTGCGAAATGTTGCTTCGCGAACTAGGGTGTACGTCACAAAGATTTTCATGTGTAAAATTTCTCGGCTTTCTTTCTTTTTGAAATTGATCACGATTCATGGCTTTCTTCTATGAAAGCCGATTGAAAATAAACTTTTGCGTCTTTCTTTAATGAAAGATGATCGAAATAAGAATTTTAAAATTTGTAATTTTGGTAGTTTCTGTGGGAGTAAATGATATTCGCAAAATAATCATGAGTTTTATGGATAATACCTTTTTAAATACAATCTATTCCGTGGTCGACCAAGTCTTAAACCCATGTCTTTCCCTTCTCGATCCATCACCGATAAGCTCCACTTCCCACAACCTCTTTAATGACATATGGTCCATCCCATTTTGGTGCTAGTTTTCCTCCATTTTCTTTCTGGTAGGGAGGTGTTTCTCGCATGACCAAATCACCTAGTTGATACTCACGTTCAATAAATCTCTTGTTATACTCTCGAGATAATCTTTTCTGATAAATTTTCATATGTCGCAACACCTTTTCCCTTTTTTCTTCCAAATCATCCAGTTCACTTAATATCACCCATGCACTTAAATTTCTTTCCCAAGATTCTTTCTTTGTTGTCGGAATTACAACCTCTGTTGGAAATACTGCTTCTACTCCATACATTAAACAGTAAGGAGACATTCCAGTTGCCTCCCTTCTAGTTGTATTGTATGCTCAGACTACACTAGGAACTTGCTCGCACCACCCTCTGAGATGTCCTTCTAATTTCTTTTTGATTGTATCTGCGATTGTTTTATTTGTTGCCTCAACCTGTCCATTAGCTTGTGGATATAATGGAGTTGATTTCCCATATTTTATCCTAAAAGCACTGAGTAACATCTCTATATTCTTCCCTTCAAATTGTTTCCCATTGTCGGATACTAATTGTGCTGGAACTCCATACCTACAAATGATATTCTCAAATATGAATGTAAAAACATCCTTATCGCGAATATGTTGTACTGCTTTTACTTTTGCGAGCTTCGTAAAATAATCTGTTGCGACTATTAAGTATCTTCTCTGCCCATATCCAGGTAAAAATGGGCCAACAATGTCCAATCCCCATTTCCCGAAAGGCCAGCAGCTTGTTGAAGAGGTTAGTGGTGCCCCTGGTGCATGAGTTGTTTTCCCATGTCGCTGACATTCTTTGCATCGTCTCACCAACAATTTTGCGTCTGTGTGCATATAAGGCCAATAATATCCTTGTATTTTTGCTCTATAAGCTAGAGATCTTCCCCCACTATGATTACCATCTTCTCCTCCATGTAACATCTTCAATATTTTTTCTCCTTCTTCACGAGTTAAACATCTGAAAGGTGGTCCACTGAAAGATTTTCTGTATAAAATTCCTTCTAGTAACTCATAATTTGTTGCACGACTCTTAAATTTATGTGCTTCTATTATGTTCCTGGGTATTTCCCCTTTTGCGAGATATGCATGAATATCTTTTCTCCAATCTGTGAGATTTCCTGCGATGTCGTCTAGTAGTTACCTTTCTACTTCCATCGCAACTGCTTCCTCAATTTCTTCTTCTTTATTCACTGATGGATGTTGAATTGTCTGTATTTTGATATTTCTTATATTAGGGTTTGTTATCATACTTGGAATGAATGCAAAAGCATCTGCGAGTCGATTGTATTTTCTTGTCATATGCCTCCATTTTAATTTTGGTATCTTCGCGGATAATTCATCAACGAGTTTCTTGTATTTCTTCAAAGAAGACTCATTTGTGGTATATTCCCCTTTAATTTGACAAATTACCAATTTGAGAATCACTTGTTATTCTTATATTTTCGAGCTTCTTTTCTATTGCGATCTTCAATGCATGCACTACATCTTCGTACTTTGTTTCATTGTTCGTGGATGCAAATTCTAATCTGAATGAGAATGCTATTCTTTCTCCTTCTGGTGAAATCAACACAACTCCTACTCCATTCCCCTCACTGTTGGATGATCCGTCTACTAAAATTTCCCATCTATTTGGTTCTGTTAATAGGTATTTTGGATTCCCAAATTCTTCTTCAATATACATCATTTCTTATACTGCCTCATCTTCTTCCAAAGGAAATTCTGCCAAGAAATCTGCGACAACTTGTGACTTTTGCGATGATAACACTTCGTACTTTATCTTATAATGGTTTACTTGTGCATTCCACCTTTCTATTCTTCCTGATCTTTTTGTGTTCTTCATGACTGACTCAATTGGGACTTTGGTTACCACTTTTATCACATGCGCTTGAAAGTATATTCACAACTTAAATGATGCATAAACCAGGGCTAAGATTAACTTCTCCATTTTAGAATAATTTCTCTCTGCTATGTTAAAAGTTTTACTGATGTAGTAAATGGTCCTTTCTATTCCTGCATATGTTCGCAATAGAACTGCACTTAAAGCATATTGAGTTGTTGCGAGATATACCAGTAATTCTTCATTTTTCTCTGGTTTCTGTAATATGGATGTATTCGCAAGATATTCTTTGATTCCTTGAAAAGCTTTTTCACATTCATCAGTCCACTTGAATTTTTCTCCCTTCTTAAGTATGTTGAAGAAATATTTGCACTTATCTGACATTCGCGAAATAAATCTTCCAAGTGAAGCCAAGAGTCCATTTAGATTTTGCACTTATTTTACCGTTGCAGGTGTTGGCATGTCATGAATTGCTTGTACTTTCTCTAGATCGACTCGTATCCCCTCCTTTGATACTATGTATCCCAAAAAATTTCATGACGCAACTCCAATTACACATTTTTCAGGATTCAATTTGATATTGAATTTTCTCATTTGCTCAAATATTTCCTTCAAATATTGCACATGATCTTTGGCCTCTTTACTTTTTATCATCATATCATCTACATACACCTCTAAGGTTTTATGTATCCACTTTGCGAACACCTTTTCAACCATTCGTTGATATGTAGCACCCGCATTTCGCAGACCAAATGGCATATTCACATAACAATATAAACCTCTTGGAGCAAAAAAGGCAGTATGTTCTTGGTATTCTTCTCATGAGTGATATTTGATTGTACCCTTTATATCCATCGAGTGAAGTGACTCTATCATGACCTGCAGCTGACTCCACCATTTGTGGTATGTCTGGAAATATAAAACTGTCTTTGGGATAGGCTTTGTTTAGATCAGTGAAATCTATACAAATTCTTATCCCTTTATTCTTCTTCAGAACAATGACCATATTCGCAATCCATTCTGGGTATTTTTCTTCTCTTATGATTCTTGCATCCAACATCTTTTGTAATTCTTCTTCTATTTGTGCATGATAATTTTGTGAGATCTTTCTTATTCTTTGTTTGAATGGTCTTACGCTTTTATCTATGTTCAATCTATGACACGCCAATGATGGATCAATTCCTGGTATTTCATCTACACTTCCTGCGAATATATCTTTGTATTCTCGTAAGAGATCAATAGTTCTTTTCTCTTCTTCTTCATCCATCTTAGTTCCAATTCGCAAGATTAAAGGTTCCTCTTCAATTCCAATATTTATTTCTTTGGTTGGTTCTGCTGCAACGTAACTAGGATTTTTCTCTCCCATAGGTGTTGGTTCTTTGATTACTTTCATTGGTTCTCCTTCTTTTTCTGGGATCTCATTTGGTATTCCTTTTCCCTCTCTTGCTCTTATTGTATACACTCTGAACTCCTCTTCCTTTTTCGCTTCTTTCGCAAGTTTTCTACGAAATTGTTTCTTTCTTGCTCTCCCTACACACTGTTTTACTTCAATCTGATAACAAAACTTTGCACTATCAAGATCCCCTTTTATTTCTTGTATTCCTCTTGGTGTAGGAAACTTAATTGATTGATGTAATGTCGAAGCAACAGCTTTAATCGCATGAATCCATGGTCTTCACATAAGCATATTATATGGAGATTTCATATCTACCACACATAAAACTATGTGTGTTTCGATTTCTCCCAGCGGTACTCGTAACATTATTTCCCCTTTGGATTTTGTTGTATATTTTCCCAATCCATGGATAAGACATTCTGAATTTGTAATCTCTTCATCTTTAATCCCCATCCCCTTAAGTGCATGATACAATATAATATCAACAGAACTCCCTGTATCAATCAAGACTCGATTTAATTTCCATTTTTCTATAGATTTTGTAGTTTTCTTTTCTTCTCGCATGATCGGAATTGTGACTACTAATGGTGAGGTGTGATTCAAGTCTTCATTTGGGATTTCTGCTACTAAAAATGTGATTTTCTGCTTTTCCCATTCTTTTAAAGTTGTTATTTTCTCCACTTCCATGATCTTTCTTCCTCTACAATCTCGTTTGTGTATCCTTCCCTTCATGTTGTTATGAAATTCATCAATCATTGTCTTTGTGATCATATTACATTCTTCTCTTTTGTAATCTTCATCTACTGACTCCATTTGATCTTCAAATTTCCAAAACTCCTTCAAATTTCTGTTATAACAATCCCTGTTTCTAGCGCCAATTATGTAGTTGCAGGAAATCCTACAACTACACCCTCAGTAGAATTTGTAAAACTTTAAGAAGTTCTTGAAGAATGACAATTTTGATTAATATTCTCAACTGATTACAAAGAAATATGTTAATGGAAATTAGAACAGTTACAACTTTCTCTGTTCTCTCTCCTAAGACTTTTTCTAATACTCACTTAAAGAACCTCCCCAAATTTAACATTTGAACTACTATTTATAGTGAAATCTGTACAACTGTATATAACCTGCGAAGCATCACAACCTCTGATCGTAAGTTTGTTCTATATTCGTAAACCCTTCACACTTCTCCCATGTTTCTTCTATTATCGCATTATCTTGCGATACTTCTCTCTTGTATTTGTTACTATGTTCGTAACCTTATATCATGCGATATTATGTCCCTACAAGGTGAGATAGGTAGATTTTCAATCCGCGCGTCTTTGTTATCCCAATCTTATGATATGTTATTCCCCCTTAATCTGTGCTTTTCCTCATTCGTTAGATAAACGTTCAAGCACCATTGTCCTCTTCCCTAGTGACACCAATCAACCATAAAATTGATACCAGCATCACCTATTTACTCCATATATTTCTCCCCTTTTTGTCACAAAAATGACAAAGAAACGAAAAAATAAAGGACAACACGAAAGGATCTTACCAATCTCAAAATAGACTTGTAACCTGTTGAGTCAAGCACGAGGGTTCCACATACCATTTTTCATAACCAATATCAAAACCGAAACTACAAGTAATTACGTTTTGATATGTTATCATGGAAATAATTGCCCGAAGCAATTTTCCCAACTAGTTTAGCAAACCAAAAATCAACTAAGCAAGTTAGATCCTTTGCTAAACCGATTGTATAAATACAACCTCTTAATTCGATAAGACCAATACAAAGATAAACTCCATTTTTCTCATCAGGTTCTAATTATCCATATAACTTAGACCTTTAGATTTCAAACAAGCCAAATACTAGGTTAGTTAACTAGCATTTCCTTGTTTAGGCATTCGGCTAGACTTGAATAACCGAAACCTTCACTTTGATAAGTCTAACTAAGATCAGGATTAACTTAGTTTATCTTATCTGGAATCGAATTGGACTAAACAACTCATCCCGTCAACATATTCATTCGTTTAGCCATAAATAATTCATACAAACCAATAAATCAACTTGCATAATTATTCACCTCAACCGTAAAGCAATTGAAACAACAAATATATCAAAGTTTCACTATTGCACCGAAATTTTGTAAGCCTAAAAAATTGATACTACACAATAAAGCAAAATAACAATTGTTTTACTTAACTTGAAGCAATTGAAATAACATAGACATTAAAGCACCGCAATTGCACCAAATTTTGTAAGCCTAAACTATTGATATCACACAACAAATCAAGATAACAAAAGTTTTACTTAACCAGAAACAATTGAATCACACAAACATCCACACATACATAATGGAATAAACACATCAATTGTACTGACAATTTCTTTTAAGCAAAAGCAATATATATATATATATATATCAAATAAAAATAGGCTTTTCTTAAAGCAGGAAAACAATTAACTAAAAAGATTGTTACCTCAATTTCGCATCCAACTTCTCCAAATATGATCGCATCGTTTTCTTCTTCCGGGAGAATCGATATCGAAATACCATTATGTTGTCATCCTTATACAAAAACAAAAGAATAAAAACAACCAACCTTTACCAGAGAAAGGTTGAAAATCGGTTTTAACAATTGCAAGCAAAAGTTGAAAACCGTCGAAACACATATGCTTTTATGCTAAACCAAAACCGATTCAACATATTGTGACTTTTTCACATGTTGTTTCTACAGGAACCCCTCATGATCTTTTGATAAAGCCTACCAACATGGGCTAGAACTTCATCCTGCTAAATCGAAAAATCACCCAAACCATAAGGGTTCACAACATATTATGAGATCGAATATCAAGGTAATAAAACCGAAATCAAACATCCCATAAATATACATAGCAAATAAAATAAAGAATTAAAGTACCAGCTATGTAAATAAAAACTATCACAAGAAAAATTATAAATCAAATAACTTTATTCATAGTAGTTTTTTTTTCAATAAACATATACAATCAATGAAAGAGATCAAAAATTGATGTCTATTTTTTTAGATTATGTATTACAACATATAACTTAATCTCTAGTGGTCCTCTTGTTGTTCACTGATGTTTCTTCATTGTTTAAACTGTTAAATCATGTCTCAAGAGACTTGTCTGCAACCACTTCCTGTTTCTCAAGATTTCAACTTGAATTTTCATGTCATCAATATCAGCTTTTGTTTCCTCAATCTTATCCTTGAGTTAATCTTGATTTCGAATCATTGTTATGAGATTGGTTATTAGTTCTTCAAAACCATGGATATAGTCAATCATACTATTAGAACGAACCCACTTGGTTTTGGTTGGATCTTTTAGATTGTAGACCAACAGACATGACTTATCTTGTGATCCAACCAAACTCTCATAATCATAATCAGACATGATTTTTGATCTGCTTCTTTTCTTCTTCTCAGTATTGATTCCTTGACAATCTTTAACCCTTTGAGCCTCCTCCTTATTAGTCTTTGAGACACTGCAAGTTATTGGAGTCATGCTTGGGTATATAAGATGATTGATCAGGGTATCAATAAACTGGAAGAAATAGTTTCCCTTTAAAGGGAGACAACTTTCGGACCGGAAAATATCAGTAGAACCCGAAAATATTAAAGAATATATTTCATTTCCTTTTGTCCGAACTTCTTAGTTTTATTCAAAAACTCCAAATATAACTTATCTAGAAAATCATGATAAACATGAACAATTTCTTGGATTTACAACTATACATAAAAGTCTACAACTTTTTCTAATAATCAATTACACAAATTACATGTGCTCCAGATTTATTGTTCCATTCACATCCATAAATACGAGCACAAATGAGGATGAGAATGCACAATTTTGATACAACTAAGTTGTATCGGAATAAGATTTTTCAAGCTTAAATTGAATATCAGAACCATAGTTCATGTTTCTTTTAGGGAATTTCTGACCAATATATTTTCTCCCAAGATGATGATCTTTTCTAACTCTATAGATATGATCATGTGGAGAAACCGTACCGATGTGAGAATTTTCAGAGATTGATAGATCTCTCTTAATTCTTTCAGTGAAATTTTCATAAGATTTTCTCATTCTAAGACTTCCTTATGATTCACATCAGTGTGTTTATCTGAAACAATTATTGGAACTTCCTCATTGTTTCTTTTGGCAGAGATTCACTCTTTCCATTCCTCTGGAATCGTTCTTCATCAAAACAAAAATTGTTTCGATATGGATTAGGGGTGGGACTTGGGTTGGTTGGAAGGGTTAGAAGGCTTGGCCAAGGCAGTCCCGAACTAGGAATTCTTTTCCCATATTGCCCATCGAACCCGTGGAATCCATTGAGGTGTTGCCCAAATCCTCCCAAGTTATGTTCCTCGGGTTCCCCAGGTTCCTCGGGTTGGCTCAAGTTCCACTAGATATACAAGTTTGTTAATGTCATATAATAAATTTAGTAATAATAAGATTTAATTGCTCCATTTATTTTAAATTTCCAAATAACTGAATAATATTTACAATAATATAAACTCTTTTCATATCGAAAGATTAATGAGATATATATAATTTATATTTTGATTAATAGATTTGAAGATAATATCTAAAATTTCTCTAAATATATGATAATACTAATTATAAAAAATATCTTATATATAGTTCTCCGGGTTGGGCGGGTTGTTTGAGTTAGAAATATTTATGCCCATGCTTGCCCAAATTTAACTCGGGTTCATAAAATTTATGCCCAAGCTTGCCCAAAGTTTTGAAATACGTTGCCCTTGTCTGCCCAACGTTCGGGTTGGGCATGGGTTGGGTGGGTTGACCCAACCCAAGTCCCACCCCTAATATGGATGAGGAGGAATATTCTTCCAGAAGCTATTGTCAACTCTTTCCTATGATTTTGAGTTGATCTTATAGAATTATGGCACAATCTGTATTTATACTGAGGAATGATCTTTCAGTTTTTTAAGACAAGAAACTTCCTTCAAAAAATTTACCATTGTATGTTGAAGAAGTATAAGTTTCCTGTTAAGTGACTGAAAAGTGTATTCCTTTGATTATAAGTTTACTATCATTATCATGGAATCGGTTTAAAGTTTCATTTGGACGAGATTTCATTTGATTATCAGTAGATATAGAAGCTTTTTTCTCATCCTCTTCTGACTTGATATAGTTCGGTAAACTAGCATCATCTTGATCTGTTTCAGATGTGACTACCACAACAACATCATTTGTCAGAGTCATTGGACTTGTCTCTTTATCGGGAGAATTAACAAGAGCTTCTAATTTTACAGTGAGATTCATATTCTCTTCAGCCAGACTATTCAGTTGACTGTCTTTATTTCTGATCTCCCGTTTAAGAAGATTTGTCTCTGTCTTTAAAATTATCAATTTAGAAGACAGAGATTTTATAGGCTTTAGGAGTTTTACCAACTTTGTATTAGCATCTTCTTTTTCATCATAAAAAGACACAGATGTTTTCGCAACTCCTGGATCATGATTCAATGAAATAGTAACATCTTCAACCTTTGAGTAGTCATACTCTTGCTTAACATTAACTGAATCAGACATGGATTCAATTATTATAGGATGGATCGCACCAAACACAGATTGTTAGATCTTTTCGTGTTTTCCTGCTCTGATACCAATTGAAAAGGCGAGGGTACCCAAATATACCTCAAGCTATTACTTTTCCTTCTTATAAGTCCCTTCCTCAAAAGTGGTTGCATATGGAAAAGAGTTGAGACAATACAAAAAATCGGTTCACACTTTGTATGATCGTCTATGGATATGAGATCGAGACAATACAAAAACAAAGTATGTTTACTTGATACAAAGGTTCAGACTTAACCAAACACAATAGGATTCACGTATCAAGTAAATAGGAATTAACATTTATGCAATTTACTTTAATTATAATAAAACAATTATAATGCGGAAATATAAAGTAAATGACACAACAAAGATTTTGTTAACCACAAATGCAGAAAATCCCCGGGACCTTTTCAGAATTGAATACTCTTGGGATTAAGCTGCTATACAAAATAATACCAACTTCGTATCGTTGAGACCAAGCAACTAAACCTATAGTTCACCTAGTTCATTCGGTATTCCCACGCCTCCAACCTGTAAACAAGTCACGTACTTGGACCAATTCCTTTGGTTCGTATTCCAAATAGTAAAGGAACAACAAATCTGTTTGGTATCAACTCTCTTCAACCAAGTGATATGAGTTGCGCAAAGTTTCCCTTGTTTATCTTAACATAAACTCCTTTGCCAGGTTCCAAGATCTATCTTATGTTCAATCACCCAAAGGTAATCGTTAAGATTAAGCCAATCATTACCTTTAATCCCAAGGAAATGTACTGATGACGATCTTCCTCAATTAATCAATCCAATCTACCACAGGGATAAACCGATTATTAACTGGAACCTCTTTTTCCCAAACAGTATTGTGCAAACCAAAGATTATAAATAACAAGTCATAAATCTTCTATCACTTATTTGTCTTCAAATCTTCTTAGATCTTCAATAAACACCTGCACACAACTACTTGAATCTCTTG
The DNA here is from genome assembly GCA_023529315.1 of Papaver bracteatum. Lineage (NCBI taxonomy): Eukaryota > Viridiplantae > Streptophyta > Magnoliopsida > Ranunculales > Papaveraceae > Papaver > Papaver bracteatum. The sequence goes on from JAJJWX010004825.1 coordinate 885,535, forward strand.
TGATCAATCGCACACAGAACAAAGTCTATTAACAATGGATTATCACAAGATCATGTTTAGATCTAACAACAGTCTAAACATCCCTATCGAAACCTTGAACTAGTTTGAGTGAATCTTATATCAGAAGAGAAGATTCTCAAGCATAAACAAACTAGGTTCAATCAAAATTCAACCACCGTTAGTCAATCAAATCAATACGAAAACTAAAGATAAACCGCAATATCTAGTTTCCCACCAACATGTCACGCTAGATCTTCTCAATCCCAAAGAAGACTTTAAATTGAGCGGCCGTAAGAGATTTCACCTAATTAGATTGCTCTCCTTTCTGATAGGCGGCTTCACCAGTAACAAAGACAAAAGAGGAAGTCTATTGTTACGCAGGATTAGTTTGCTAGAACTGCAAAATCAAAGAATTTATTGACAAGGAAGTTTGGACACCAAGTAATTTCCAAAACCGAATATATTCTCAAGATGTTTTTCATTACTACACCAAATTCGGTTTTCATAATTCCTGTGAATGCTCTGTCCAAAAATACGAACAAAATCTCCTTAAAAAATCTTTAATTAGCAAATGCACATTACTAATTCTTATTTTCCATATATAATTAAAAACCCTTAATTAAAAAGATTTTTAACTTATTTAAATTCGATCTTTGGATTTACTTCCTTCTTAGACTTTAAGGAATATCTTTGAACCATATAGATTAAGCATTAATGCACAGTGTTCAAAGTGTGTCGACATCTTACTCTTGCAAGTCTTTTTTCATACTTACTCACTTGAAACCAATTTACCACACTTCCAAACAAGTTTAGCATTGGTTCATCTGACTTTCAAGAACTATGTGATTGATCAAGTAACACTCAATCACAAACCATGGGTTTAACGGTTCTACCAAAACAAGTTTCCGTTCTACCTCCATGTGAGTATTGTGCATAGTTATACTATCTTACTATAATTCAGCTGACTAGGTACTAGGATCGGTTCCCCACATATATTTGGTATCTAACTTGTATGTACTGTACATTTCCATAGGATTGGTTCCCCCTTCCCAAAAACATGTTGCACATGTTCATAGGATCGATTCCACTTTCTTCCATAAACCTTGTTGCACCTCATTCAAGGATCGATTCCCCTTGTGATGAACTACACCTCTTACTAGGATTGGTTCCCTTTCTCCTAATAATTAGTCATACACTCACAAACCCGATCATACCCCAGGTGATTAATTAAGATCGGTTTCACTAATAAAAGTCATACCAATACATAAGTTATGCCTCATGTGAATAGTTTTACCAAGAACACAAACAAGTCATGAGCGGTTATATTAATCACACATATTGGTCGTTCATAAGATATGCAATGAAGAACATCCCCAATAACGCCTGACGATTTCCTTTTCGGTTTACAACACATATCATGAACTTACTTCCTTAGAACACCTGTAAACATTATTCCCTAGGATGAAATCCTCACCTCATACCCATACATAATCACAATAGCATTCATACTATTATGTCGATATCTTATATACAAAGTTTAATGGTTAAGCAAGAAACTTCATATTGTATTTCTTAATACTATGTCTATCTAGAGTGTTCATGCTTCGTAGTTTTATGTTTTCGATATGCATGACTTGAAAGATACGTTAGGGAATAAAACAGTTCAAGTAAACAATCACTAACCTCAAGTGGAAGGATTATGTTGTCGTTATAGCTCCGCACTTCTTCACTTATTCAAGTCTTCGCAATACTTGTATTGTCTCGCCCTAATACTTTCAAGATAACCTATAGGAAGTTGAATCTAGTACATTTAAATCAAGCAAATCTTAAATGAGTTTTGGTTTATTAAAATATGACAACCAAACTTGACATACCAATGCTTGGTGGGTTTAACCGAGCAATGTTTTAACAGCATCTCTTGTCGGTATTCACAGTTTCTCTAAATGACATTTTAGTAGTTGGTCTACCTGACGATTTTTGTTTGATTGGCTCTTCTTCTAACCCCAAGATCTTACGGGACGCCGACCACAAGTTAGAAACCAATATTTGTCTTCCAGCATAATTCGAATTTCCGTATTTTTCATTGATGTACTTGACAATCTCTAAGTCTCTGAATTGTTCCTCAACATATCTTGTGGGCTTTGGGATGAACCAAAGTTGACTCCAAAATGTATCAGTATCTTCAAGAGGAATGATCTCTTTGTACCCACCAATCTTATGTTTACAAGGTAGGACGAGCCACGTCTTGGTTGTACAATTACATTTCATCACTTTTCCCTCAACGGCTTTGGCTCAAAATTTGTCAAGTTCAACCATCATATGGTTTATCGCCCACCATGATATTTGGTGTGCTATCCCCCGTGGAAAATCTTTGTCTTCTATGTATGTCATCAAAAAACGATCTCTACTTTTCTCCATCTGAGTCACTATCTTGGATAGATCATTCTCGGCGTGCTCATGAATAGATTCATGTGTCGTAACTACCCCGCCCTTATTTTCTTTCATAATAGCTTTCAACTGTCGTGAGACTTCTCTGCAATACTTGTAGACTTATTTTGGAAGTGCTTGTATCTATTGGTCCATGCATAAATAAACTTTTTCTTCCAAGGGTTCAACCATGTATTTAGGCAATAGTCGAACACCTTCTTATGATCCGTGCTCTAATCATCAATAAACTTCTGCAAGTTTGAATAATACTTTACCTTGCTCTTATAATAAGTCAAATGGTCCCAACGTTTGCAAAAATCCTTCCATAGATCCCACTCTTCATCGCATTTTCCCATTTCTTTCTTTTTCTCTTGTGCTTGTTCCTCCTTGGAAAGTTGACTTAGATGCCCGTGTTCTTCCTTAGAACGTTGATTGCCCTTCTTAGGCTTGATCTTTTGGATATGATTCTTGCAATTTGAAAAAATATTGGTTTGGATGTGCCACGTACATAAAAAATGTTAAGCAAGTGGAAATACATAACCAACAGCACTCATCAATGCAAAATCCCTATAGGTAAATATAACCTTTGGCGTTTCTTCCCTAGGTAAATCAACCTCACTTGTTCCAACGCCCAAACATAGTCCTCTATTTCCTCTTTTTCAGTAAAGCATCATGCCATGGTGAATGATTGTTTATCCGAAGTATGATTAACCACGTTCAACATCGGCATATTATACCTGTTGGTCTTATAGGTGCAATATATGAACAAAACTCGGTGAAAACGCTAAGCCAAATCCACCATCCTTGGGTGCGCAAGAAAAATATAAGTCACTTTGTCGCCCGGACCTACCCTTGTTTTCATGGCGTAGTTAAGTTTTTATGATAACCACTCTGATTGTTTCAAAATTAATCTTACATCCCATTCGATTCTTTTGATTGTTGTTTTGGCAGCGTAAATTGTGGAAATGGTTGACAAGTTATTCTTATTTTCCGCTCTTACTACATTTAGGATCTTAAGGGGCCTACATCCTTTCATCTGCCGGACCTTTTCCATTTGATGTGGTTTCAACCGGGCATATGTTGGGTGTCCAAAAAGACTTTGGGGTGGAGGATGGTTGTGACGTCCATCCAGTATACTATCCAATCTCCAAAGAGCAGTTTCATGATTCCTTTTGAAAACAATCATGAACGGGCACTGACACTTCTTCGACGAGGTTTTTTATACCCTTGTCGTTTTCTTCTCATACTTGTAATTCTTACCTTTATGACTTTATTACTTGTTCCCCGCTCTCTCACATATCATCATAAACTTCTTAAAGATGACGTGCTTGCTTTGAACAACCACACACATCTTCTATTTTTCCTTGGAGATAATCCATTCCTTGGTCTCAGGCTTAGTTGTCCACGTCTACATTGTCCAAATTACACATTCATGAGAAAACTAATTAAATAATTTAAAAAATATACATTGATTCAAACAAGGGAAACATACCAATTCAGTCATATAGTGTTGGGAGGTATACGGACCCATCATAGAGACGGGATCTGGTTGAGAGTTTAGTTGTACAACCAACTACTAAAAAACACAAATTTTTATTAAAGGGTCGTAAATATATAAGATGTACACATGACGACTGTAAATTTAATTTTGGTTTGCCCATAGGTGGAGTCGTAATATATTTTTTAGCAGATTGGCGATTCTTATGTATTAAACTATGTTTGGTTTACCCAAATTAGAGTTGTCAATTTGCAATAAACAACTCTGAAACCCTATTCTTCATACAAAAATTAGGGTCGTCAAGGGTTGTTTTAGCAGATAAACGACTCTTTTTTTTACCCTGACGACCCGATATGCATATTGATGACTCTTCATAAACAAATATACATCAATCTGTTCAGTTTTCATCTAGGGGCGTTAGGGTATGTATATAAAACCTGACAACTCTAGATGCAGTTATTGCAAAATTTGAAAATCAAGAGTACATTTGACTCCTAAGAGCAGTTTTTATTTTAATTTTTTTTGAAAAAACTAGTCGTTGGTATTTTTTTCCTATAACAGGAGACATATCCCTCTCAAAGTTATTCATCCATCACTTTCAATCTTCCTAAATCATTCACCTATCACTTTCAATCTTCTTAACTCATTCATCCATCACTTTCAAACACCAAAAATGTCTCAAACTCCATTCACTAATCAAGAAGATTTTTCCATTTTTAGATCGTGGATTACGGCCACGAAGCACGACTTTGAAAAAGAGCACTGGGTCGCCAGTAACCACGACCAAACCGGAGATACGTACCTTAACATGGATCAAACATCCAATGCTTGGTGGGAACGTGTATGAAAATACAAGGGTACCCAAATACACCAAAATCTTTAATTTATCCACATATAAGTCCTCTTACCGAAAGTGATCGTCTATGGACAAAATCGAGACAATACGACAAAACGGTATGCACACTTTGTTTAATCGTCTATGGATATGAGATCGAGACAACACAACAATCAAAGTGTGTTTAATCGTCTATGGATACCCTTAAGGAAAGAAAAAAACGATTTCATGAACTCACATATCTTTTATGGTTTGCATACCATTTGCGGTTTTGCAACCAACGGATCTTTTCCGGTTTGCATACTATGTACGCATACCTTTCCTAATTCAGTGGGGAGAACTTCTTGAGATTTTTATTATTGATCCAGTTCAGATACTCTCATATCTATAGGGAGGGTAATGTTTTTATTTGAGTTATTAGCTAAAAGGGAGCTCCGACAGGCCTTCAATGGTAGAATAATCCACCACACTTTATGTTTGATGCTTGAGGGAGTGACAAATCAGATATGCCTTTTTATTGTTTTTCATAATTGTAACAAATTTTATTTTTATTTTCTCTTGTCTCCTAGCAAGCTTTGCTTAAAAATAAATAAAACTAAAGTACGTTCTGTTAAAAGAAGGGGAACAAATGACAACATGAATTTGGGATTTTGCATTATGCAGACTTCTAAAAAAAGAAAAAATTAACGAGATTGCACATCTTCTGAATGTGGTTTATGCATTCAACTATTGAACTGATGGGGAAGATCAGAGATTTTGGCAACAAGGTAAAAGGAGTTTTTCAGTTTCTGAGCATTACAAGATGCTGGAGACAAATGGTTTACTACTACTTCCACACAAAAGCTCATGGAACTCTAAAATTATGCAAAAGTTAATATTTTTTGTTTGGACGTTGTGTTACGTTACAACCCCTACAATGAATACATACAAAAATTCTATTTGAGTTAACGGTTGTTTACTTTGTAAGAAGGTGGACGAGTCTAATCATCATTTATTTTTGCGATGTGATACAATTAGAGGTGCCTGGCTTTTCTTCCTGAACAGTTACAGATTAGAATAGTTTTTCAAGAGTCGAATAGACAAATCTTTTGGGACTGGAAGCGAAGGAAGAGAAACAACATATGGGATATTATTCCATTTTCAGTGTGGTGGGCAGTCTGGATCGAGAGAAATGAAAGGTTTTTTTAACATGAGATATAAAACTCGGGATAAATTAATTGGCAGGGTCAAGATTTTCATTTATAATTGGTGTGTGGGTAGAATATTTTTCAGGATATCTCCTTAGACACCTAATTGCACAGTTGGGAAGCGATAATGCATTAGCTCTGCAACAACAGAGCTTGTTTTGTGTTTTCTTAATATGTTCTTTACCTTCTTGGTAAGGAATTGATTTCTTCCATACATTGAGCCCTTTTTTAGTTTAAAAAAAAATGTTACATTAATGCAACATCTACCTCAATAAATCTCATTGTGCTGCCTGAGTGACCAAAAATTTATGTACCAGTCCAAAATGAATTCTTGCTTCCTGGGTGAGTGTAACACATCAACAAAGGAACATTTCCTTATTAGACCATAGTTGTCATGCCATGTTGTCCAAAGATAGCATCGTGAGTATATGGACACCATATTTTGGATCAAATCGTGCTACATGACCCGCTACATAACAGCTATTTGACAGCTGATCATATGTGGCGGGTGCCGTCATGGGTGAGGTGTATCTTTTCTAATTCCACGCAATCAAAAAAATTGCAGGATAAATTAACATATGTATTTATAGATCATACGGCTAAAATAAAGACATCTTATGCTCAGTTAGAAATCCAGTCCTTTTCTTTTGGTGTTGTCTTCATCTCTTCTTCTGCAACAAAATGTTAACTTTTTCCTCTCAATAAAATCATCGCTCCAAAAGAATTTTAATCCCAAATCTATCTCTGATTAATAAAATCATATCTTAAGAAAATCATTTACGGTAGATGAAGCTAAATTAATTTAGATAACTAGATTGGTTTTGATGATCATAAATTAATCTTTGAATTCTCCATAATTCAATCTATTTAATTTCTCTAACTTTCTTCAACCCAATTCCTCTCTTTATCTAATTTACACAATCTTTTTAACCATCCAACACAATAGTGAATTAATGGCCTATGTCATAATTTCAATCTCTGAAAAAAATAATACATGTTCTTATATAGAACAACAGTTGATCAGCACATAGTATGTATAAGGTTTCAAAAAGAGATGACAATTTTCATCATGTCTTCTCCGACTTATTAGATTAAACACCCTCGAATCAGGATAAAAAATGTTACCTAATATTCAACATAATTAGTGTTTGAAAAAACCCAAGGGTTTTAATTTAGAAACGGAAAAAGAAAATAAAATTAGGAGGATTTTATTCCATTGTAGATACCAAACAATTCATGAAGCTATGCAGTTGAAGGCTATTATTGGGGCGTCACCTTCTATTAGAGGGGCTTCACTTGGATATTTAATGACCAAAAATCTAGTTATGGGGTACTTTTGATTCAATATCAATTGTCCAAATTACCCTTCAATTAAAACTAAAAGAATAAAAACCTAATTTCACACACTTTCAACCATTTTGACTCTCGCTCTTCTTCTTCTCTTCTCTTCTTCTTCTTCATCACAAGTAAATTTTTCATTTCAATCCGAAAAAATTGAACCGCTTAGGATTGAAATCTCTATGAAATATGAGGAAGAAGAAAAATTGCAGTGATGGTAATCAACATCTCAATCAACCCCCGACCAACAACTTCATCCTCAACAACCATCGATTGAAGCTAAACCGATTTTTCGAATTTGGAACTCCTAAAGAACAACCCATGGTGTATGGAAGGTATTAATCGACAAACCTATCTTTTCTTATTCGTTTTTGTGCTTAAAATAGGTTAGATTGAATGAAATTGAAATAAAATTAGGGTTTCTATTCTGTTTCTGCTAGTGTTACGGCTAGGTTAGGGACTTACTTACCAACCGTAACTATAGTTTTTAAGAACTTACGGTTAGATTTAGTTGAATGCAAACCGTAAATTTGGTTTTGCATGTTGGATTACGGCTAGGTATACTAATTTCCCAACCGTAATTGGTTACGGTTTGTTTCCATATATGATAAATCTAGCCGTAAATATTTCTGGATGTTTTAAGATGTTTAGTTACGTCTAGGAAAAGTTACTTTTTTTTCCAACCGTAATATTTATTACGGCTTGGTTTAGTTTCATATCCAGACGTAATTTGTCTTACGGCTAGGTTCGATTTTAGATAACCCAGACGTATATTATCCTGAAACCTTAAAGTTTTTCAACAAATTCTATAAGTTCTATTTCTTGTAATTTGTAGGAGAGTTGTTAAAAAGAAGAGAGGAAATGATTTAACGCCAAAAGATATTCCTCCTCCTCGCCATGAAGTTCATTGTGGGGTAAATTATAGAGGTATCCGCAAGGATGCTAAGAAGAAGAAGGATATGATTCAAGGAAGTAGGTCAAGATGTCTTGAACCACCTCAAGAGGAAGATAATGTTTTCCAAGACATAGAAATTGAAGGGGATCAATTTGAACTACCGGTGATATCGGAAGGTACACTTGTGATTAGGGATACACCAAATCAAGTTGTTGAAGGCAAAAGGAAAGAAGTTGAAGGCAAATGGAAACAAGTTGTTGTTTCTTCACCTGAAGCCACACCTAAACCTCAAGCGCAGGAAAAGAAGCCGAAGAAGAAACCTTCACCTAAAGGCAAGCATATTCCTAGTGGAAAATACATGTTGTTTCCTAAGAAGAAGAATGGTAGACTTTGGGGTGAAGCACCCGATAAATCTGCGATCTTATTTAGTTATCCATATTCATGGGCTGCTAAGGTTTGCGAAAGCAGGGTAATAATCTCAAACTTTCTCTTATTTTGCATGATTTTGTTCAACTTTATATATTGTTTATTTGGTATAATTTAGAAATTTAACAAATTTGTTGTTTATACATTATTTGTAGGATCATGAGATTGTGGTGAAGAAATTGAAACATCAGAAGGTTGCTCATTGGCCGTTAGGTGAAGAATGTGACGATGTTCGTGCTATTGTATTGGATTCGGGGTTAGGTCGTGGAATTATATACCATCAGCATGAGTTTGATTCTATTATTGCAAGTGCCTTTAGAGAGCGCTATTGGCCAGAAACCGATACATTTCATCTCCCGTTCGGCGAGATGACAATGACGCCAGATGATGTGAAACAAATCTTGGACTTAAACATTGAAGGAATATCTCTTTCCGAAGGTTTTGACAACAACATGAGTTGGACAGATCTTTATGCTCTTGTCAAAGACACACTTGGATGGGAGCCAGCTGAGACGGAGAAACAGTTTAAGTGGGCTGGTGGAGATAAACCAAACCAACCAAGAGAAGGTCCATCTATACCTGTCAAAAAGATATTGTTGAAGAATCTGAAAGATATGTTTGGAGGAACACATGAAGTTGTAGTAGTACGTAAGGAGGTGATAGATGAAACAAGAGCTCGTCGTACAGCCAACGCGTACCTATTGCATGCCCTTGGTACTATATTCTTTCCTGATAACTCGGGGAATCGGATAACTTCTCTTTGTGCGGATCCAACCAATTGTCCACCAAATATTGCACTATAATTGGATAACTTCTCAAACTAGCCAATAACATACGAGATCGTTCTTCATAATCTTCCACGGTGATAGAATATGACATGGCTTCCCAATACTTTTGGAAACTAGCCCATCTTGGCTCCGCCAAATCGTCATCCTTCTTAAATTTCTCTTTGGCTTCCTTTTGTTGATCAACCAGTAGTTTCTTTATTCTCTCCATTTCACTTTTCTTTGTTGGACGAATGATGGTCTTACATTTAGTCTCAATGTTATTCCATAAGTGGAACGTGCAAAGAAGGTGATGAGCATCCGGGAAAACCCTCTCTATTGCATTCAACAATGCTTGTTCCTTGTCGGTGACAATCACCTTTGGGGTATATCCCTCCACGTAGAATAACTTCACTTGTTGTAGTGCCCACACATAACTCTCTTCAAGCTCATTTTCTAAGAAGCAAAACGCGACACTAAACGGAGAGTTGGTGGAAGTTTGTCCAACAATGTTCAACACCGGCATCTCATACTTGTTGGTATTGTACGTGCAATCCATTAAAAGTACTTGATTGGAGCACCGCGCCAATTGTATAAACTCGGGATGAGCTAATATGAGATTCTTTATTTGTTCATCCTCATCTTCATTATGGAAAACCGAGTAATTATGCTTCTCCCCCAAATGCCTTAATTGTTGCATTTGATTTCTATTTTCCCATTGATGATTTTTCAATTTTGTTTTGGCGTTGTAGATGGTTGGCAAAGTAGAAACATTCTTTGGGTTGAGGATCTTTATATGACCAAGTATGTCAAGGGGTTTCATACGGTTTTCCGTCATGGAACTTACAATGAGTTTTTCTTCATCATTAAGCCGCGCCGCATAAGGATGGGATAGCAAAGTTTCCGGTATGTGATGGTTATGATGACCGCATACAACTTTCTCCAAATACCAATACCACTCCTCACTTTTCTCATTTTTCTTGTTGTGCTTGAATTGAAGCTTGAACGGGCATTTAGTCTTCTTAATGAAAGTAGTATTTTTCTTATTCGTCTTTGGTTTATATTCGGTACCCTTTTTCACATGACTTTTACTTTCTCCACTACACTCGCAAACCATTTGAAAGTGGCGGTCATTTGTTGATCCATTACAAACTATAACACACATAATTAACTTGCCACGTTCTCTTGTCCATTCCTGTGCTTCTTTCTTCGTTTTCCATTTCTACATGGTCCAAAAACTCAAAGTTAGTCAATAAAACATAGTGATATGGTCAAATGAATGAGCAACATATCTTTCCATTAGTTTCAAAAGAAAAAAAACACCTACCAAGTCGGTAAAATAGTGATGGGAAGAATCTTCAGTTATAATTTCGTTTGCATCGGGTTGGGAAGACATTGGGCTAGGTGGAATCACGATCTATCAACCAAAATATCACAACATTAGTCCAAAAGAAGAAGGAAACTAAAACTTACGGTTAGGTCCAAAGAGCGTCGAACCCAACCGTTTGTTGAATTCCTAGCCGTAAGATTTTTGCTTCCAACCGTAAGAACAGGACTTAAAACAAAGGCACAATTACGGTTGGTAATTAAAAATCTAACCCAACCGTAATTATAGTTACGGTTAGAAATTGTAACAATTCAGTAGTAAAGAGAATTAAATGCCCATGCAAAAATTATTTACGGTTTGGTTTAGATAGAAATTTTCCCAGTAATACATCTTTTGTCCTATTCATCACGATTACGGTTTGGAATTCATCAAAACCAAAACCGTAAATAATGATTACGGTTGGTTTCAGTAACTTAAACCCAACCGTACAAAGAAAGTTGAGAATTTGAAAAATCTTAAAATTTTAACGTACTTTTGCTAATTTTGAGCAAAATTGAGCTCATGGGAGATAGTTTAGAGGCATACCTGTTGATTTTCAACCATTGGTTCTTCACTTTGTCGATTTATTTCTTCAATTGGTTGAGATTCATCATCACTTTGTGTTAAACCCTCTCTACCATCTACCAAATCATCCATCTCTTGATCTCCAACATGAGGGATGTAAAACTTGTTTTCTCTATCATACAAAGATTCACCCACCTCGAATTGGTAACTTGTTTCATTCATCTTGATTGAGTGAATCAAAATCTAGGGTTTGAAAGAAATCTTTGGTTGTTTTTCTTCTCTCTAGTTTTTCTTCCCACAAAAACTTTGACCCAGAATTTACCAAGTATATAACAAAATTCATTAATTTGATTATTATTTAATTAAATTAAAATTAATTAAACAAGGGTTGTTTGGTCATTACAAAATTATTTAAGATAAGTGATTTTTGAAATTACTTATGAGTAACTTGTTTTTATCCTATTAGGTGACTCCCCTCTAATGAAATGTGTCGCCCCAATAATAGCCTTCATGCATTTGTGTTATAAACCGAAGGGAGAGCTGATTCGAAAAAAAAAAAAGAAAAAAAAAAGAGAGAGAAAAGTATTAAAAGAAAACTGATTATGGATGACGTGGTTAAAAGAGGAGAAAACAGTTTCTTGCCACTGTACATGCCACATATGATCAGTTGTTAAAGAGTTGTTATCAAGTTGGTCATATAGCATTATCGTTTTGAATCAACAATTCTACAACGAGAATGACCTTTTACGAGGAAATTTCAATAGCCTTTGGTGTGCCCTCTATTATTGCTGCGGTTTAAATGGTCCCCACCTATTTTACCGTATAAAATGCCTTTGGATAAACCATTTCCACGGTTGGTTCCATGGATCCAAGGACAATTTTCACCAGACATTGATGATTCTACTACAATACAATTTTGCTGATTTCCAGCCTACTCTCTCATACTTAAGATTTAAACAGTTGCATCAAGAGTTTGTTAAACTGTAAAATCAAAATGATAGAAACTTTGGGCGGCATAGGCGATATAGTTCTGGACTAGTCCCAATTTACATGCTTATGCGCAGCACAAAATCTGATGGTGATGAATGTACTGATCTTGGAAATACTGACTCAACCGTAGGGGCAGTAAGTTTTAGATCTTCAATCCTTTGTTGTTGATTTTTTTCCTTTTGGGGAGGTTTCTTTTGTGATTGACTAACAGTCCCTGGTGTTTTGTACAGGGGGTCAATGAAGGTCATGTGGGTGCACGAAGACCTTCCGCTGCCACGATTAAATCTGGATTTCCTGTTATTAGTTCTGATATGGAGGAGCTATACGAGTATCCTATTATTAGTGCAAATGAATATAGAAATGTCACAGTAAAAGTAAGAAAGTAAATCAATTTATTTGATTTTAGTTCATAGGTGTTTTTTTTAGTACTTCAATAATGTAGAAACTGATCTGCTTTCACTTTGCAGCTTCCTGCACCAGCAAAGAGTAAATCAAAAAGGTTAATGTGGTTCCTTCGTCTATATGTGATTGAATTTATTCCTTGCTGTCCAATGCTTCTTCTAATTACAAATATGTTTTTGGCAGCTTGATGCACAGCGGCGAAATCATTGGTATTGATCTTGGTACCACCAATTCTTATGTCTCAGTATTGGAAGAACATGTAGGTTCTCATCTCCTGCGAGTTGCGCTCATTTTTGTCTTTGTCTTCTAACTCTTTGGATAAGAGATACTAATGGTATAGTTCATTAAGCATAGGCGCCTGAAACTTTGGGCGGCATTCAATTTCCTGTATGCTAAAGGCCACAAAAATATTAGTATTAGATATGAGCAACTAACATGTCAGGACCGGCCTAGTATATCACATTGGTTACACATCCCGTTCCAAAGTGACCAATATTTTTTTTTCGAATGTCTTTATATACGACTAGTAAGGACACATGTGCGATTCACATGCTTGAATTTTTATTCATCTAACAATATTAAATTTGAAAGCCATGAATTTTTTTCCTAAAACAAAAATTTAATATTATTATTTGTACTCGTTACGTATATAATTGAAAGAGCTTTTCAAATATATAATTTTTTTTTAAATCCGATATATATTTTGAAAGATATTAAGTTTAAAAAAAATAGTCTATTTTTAAAACAATGGTATTTATATAAATATGTAAAAGATGGGGACAACTTAGTAATTTAGGGGATATCCTACCAAAAAGAGTTATTTTCTTTATATTAGTACTAGTAAGGACACATGTGTGATGCACATGCTTGAATTTTTACTCATCCAACAATACTAATTTGTAAGCAATGAAATTTTTTTCCTAAAACAAAAATTTACTATTCTTATTTGTACTCGTTACCTAGATAATTGAAAGAGCTCTTTTCTTTATATTAGTACTAGTCCTTAACCCATGCCGTAACGGCACGGGCCATGATGTTGGTTCATTTTTAATATATCGTATAATTTGTGTCCCGAATACTTATCAACTCCTTATGATTTAATATGTGTTTGTCATAAAAATAGTTGGGATTTTCCTCTTTTTTTTTTCTTTTTTTTTTCCTTTAATATTTTACCGTCGGAGATTTGCTCAAACGAAAGAAATATAATCTTGACTTCCAGACACTTTTTTATTTAGGTTCATTGCTTATAATGAGATAATGGTCTACAATATGGATGTTTAAATATTTTTTGGAAATATGTCGTCAGCATCGCTCATCTCAGTGAAATCAACTAATCAATATCGTCCATAAAAGTCTCCACATGCTCTTATTTCGCTCCAGCTGACTCATCTATCATGGTCATGTTGTCGATCCTCTAAATAGGCAGAGAATAGTATTTTTTTGATGAAGCTTGCGTCATCAAAAAGACCACCTATGGAGGTTCCGTCGCCGAATAGTTGATGATGAAGATTCCGATGTAGATTTCGTCGCCGGAGACAACCAAGATGAAGGTTTCGTCGTTGGAGAGCATGGAGAGCATCACTATTGATCTTAAACCTCAACCCAATAATCAAGAATCGCTATTAAAACGAAGATAAACCTCAAAAGAGTAGATAAAACCACCAAAATGGTGTAGATAAGTAGAAAACATAATAAAAACCAAACTAATCTACTAACTAACCTATGTAGATGATGTGGACCCACCATTTTAAATAGTCATGTTATGTTTGTTACTAACTTTAAACTTGATGTCAACTTTATGTGATTTCACAATCGAAATAGTTATATCTCTTTCATTCGTATCAACTATCAAGTAATCCGTTGTATATCCCAACAATTCTTCTACAACAATTCCTTTCTTTTGCCGTTTCCGGACCATCAGCAACCATTATTGTCAAACGCAGTCTATCTAATTTTTGTTGATGTAATATATTTGCAATGTTCATTTTTCTTAAATAAATAGATTGTGGAAAAACTAAAAAAAAAAAAAACATAAGTATTACATTGGGTCTAAGTTATTATATCCAAAATACTCAGGACACTGCTTCTGGTGCCTTGTTTCCTCAAATTCCTCGTTGCATTCTAGATAGTACATGCAACACCAATCATTTGCGAAGTGAGCTATTTGCGCAAGTGTGGTCAATGTATCCCTTGCCTGTAATAATAATAACAACACGTCAATTTTTTTTTCAAGGAATCCAATTGTAAATGGTATGAATCTAATAGATTTGAATTATACCTCAATCTTAGATATCACCTTCTTCTTACATAACATAGAAATTGAGGAAGGACAAATCTTGACCACTCTTTACATAGGCAGAGTTAGCCAAACTATGTTTTGCAATTGTCTTACGTGAAAATTATTATTAATCCATATTTTAGTCATCTCCTATCGAAGCCGATCTAATTAGTCCTATAGAAAGTTAATCTTAAATTTTTGACCTTATCTCTTGACCAAACTATTGAAGTATTCTCAGTCATGTTCTTCTTTGTGTGATCTACCCATCTGTGTCTACTCTACCTTCTAACCCAGTGAATGAAATCTATACATATTGATCTGTAATTTGATATTATTGATTTGTCATCAAAAGGTCGCATGATTTGAGAATGTAAAATATAAAAAATATTCTATAAATATCGGAGGTGAAATTTAGATTTATGATTTAAAGTTTTTTATGATGATTTTGATGAACAAACATAATTTTTAAACAAATATTTTAGAATGCAAATACATTTTCCCGGCCAATAAGGTTTTATATCGGTAATTGAGTGAAAGTTGTTGTCTTTATAGGTAGTTGTCGCGAAACAACTCGACATTGATGGTCTTTCGGGAAAAAGAATGTAATAGTACTTGAGAGAGCGATAATTTTCTCCTATGCGGGTACACCAATTTCCTTTATATAATACAGGTGATCGAACAATCATGATCATATTGTCTTAGACGTTCCGGTATCATCCTCGAAACATTTGGTTTTTGTCCTTATCAATCGTGCTAAAAACAACCAATTACATCTTTCGCAATACAATGTTGCATGTTTGTGAAGATTATTTTTTAACTTGGTCAATAAAACTCACTAAAAAGCAAAAACTATTATTATACACTAATATTACCAACACCCACCACCATAAAAACCATCCACCGCCACTATTTCTTCCACCAATAGTAATGTTACCGCCTCCACCATTCACAAACACCCACCACCGCTTATACTAACCCTGCTTCCACTACCACCATTAGAATTAATATAGTTTTTAGTAAAATTATGTATTTATGCTAGATTATTAAAGGGACATTTATAATAGAAATTTAATTAATCATTATGAACAATCAATGAGACAGTAATTAATAAAACGTTTAAAAATGGTTAAGTTAAACAAACCCCAGCTGTAAATTTATCTTTTCCAAGGAAAAATCCTGACCATTCTTTACATAAACAAATCGATAATAATTAATTTCATATGTTCTGATCTTGATTCGTGTCGTTCGTTTAGTTATTACATAACATGGCAATTGATTGCACCAATTTTTTTAAATGGACATGTGTTTTATCGAGTTTATTTTAACATTAGAATGATCAACCACGTTTTATACTTTATAATATAACGTTACACATTTGTAACATTATGAAATTAGCATAATATGTTTTTGTTCACCAATACCCACCACCACCATAAAACCATATGAATCCACTTTTTTTATCCACCACCACCTAGTGGCGGAGCCAAGGGTTGACTAACCTGGCTCTAACCCCTTAAATTTTTAATAACTACATAATTTTTTAGTTTATTTTATATATAGTACTTTGTCCACATATATTTATGGTTCAGTACTTCAGTCCACCAAAATTTACATGTTTCTTTAAAAAAAAAAAGGCCTCCTCAGTGTCAATTTTTGACTCCACCACTGCCACCATCATTGCCGCCCATCCCATGTAGGTTGTTGGACGCAATTCTAATTTTCAATCACAAATGCCATTATGAGGTTTAGATTGAACAAAATTTCGTCAATTGATTTGTTTCATTTTTTTTCCGTGTATATATTCTTTTTTGTATTGCAATCAATTTTATTTTAACATTAAAAAATCATGATTTATACGATATAGTACCAAAGATAACAGGGATACCATTTGGGTGATCCAACTACGATTATGAAAATATTATCTTGTATGATATCATCCCTGAAATATATGGTACCTTCCTTTATTAAAAGTTTTAAGAACAACCAACCACATCTTCCACACTACGATGTTGTAACAACAACATAAAATTAATATTGTCCATCACTACTCACCAGCATTCACCGTCACTACTTCTTCCAATACAAACTAGGGGAGGAGCCAGGATTTTGAGGAGAGAGGGAGGAAAAATTCTTGGCAAGTTGGATACATGTGAAAAATGGACTTTGTATCCATTTTACGATAAAAAAACAAAAATAAATATAATTATGCTTCGCTCCGCACTTAACCACCACTAATCTTTCGCCCTCCACCTCTTCTACTACTCATTGTCGCAGAAAATGTCTATTGATATTATTTATCAAAATTATTTATTAATAGAAATAAATATTATAATTAATTAAGAAAACATTTATAATTAAAAAATGATTAGTCATTTATTATGAGCAATTAGTGAAACACTAATTAATAAAACACTTTATAATGAATAGATTATTTATTATGTGCAATTAGTGAAACACTAATTAATAAAGAAATTATGGTATTTAAGTTGAACAAACCACCACTATTGATTTATCTTTTCTATCAATTCCAACCAAGGTGGAACACTGGTTAGAGGTCAGTCTTATGACACAATAGATCATGAGTTCGAACCTCCCCGTTATAATTTTTGAAATTCCATATCTTGACTTGAGTATACATTTTTCATTCATAATATTGGAATTAACACCATGCGTGCGAGTTGTAGGGGTGGCAGGGAGAACCACAACCCTTGATTTATCTTTCCCACAGACAAATCCTGACCGCCACTAACACAGGCAAACTTAGCCTAGCTTTGTTTTGTATCTTTAGAAGATAAGATAAGATATATCACAACAATTAAGTGTTAGAAAGGTAGACATCCCCGACCAAGATAAGGAAAGACAGCGCCTGCCCATTCTGAAAACAAAACTGGTTTCGTCGTCAGACCATGGTATGTCCAATTTTGGGAACCATAATTTTGAAGAAAAAAAACTGGCATCGCTTGCCATCCCTGACATTAAATGACCTTAGCAGAGATTTCTCAGGCGATTTTTTTGAGAGTTCAAATCCCTCAATTACTTCGTCATGGAAGGGAGATCTTTACCAGTTCCGATTAATCTTCAAGCCAATAAACAACAAATATTGGCTACAGAGACTGATTTGAACTTAGGTTCAGTTGATTTTACTCCTTTGATAGCTAATGGAGGTAAGGAAGTAAACCCTAGATTTGTTTTGCAAAGGGGTTCGAGTGAAGTTCGAGCAGATGATTGGTCTTATTTATTTCCAAATAACAAGAGTGCTGAGGCTAATCCGCTGATTTATCAATCACCATTTCTGAGGGAGGGCAACGAAGCGGTTTCAATCTCTTCCGAAATTCTTCGTGAAAAGATTAAGGAATGTGAAGAACTAGCTATTGGGCATTTTGTAGGTCGAAAACTCTGCTACTCGATGGTAAAAGAGGCAGTATCTAAAGTGTGGAAGACGAAATATGAGGTATCCATTACTCTGCACAGTAGAAACTCCTTTGTTTTTGAATTTTTGAATAATGATGATAGGAACTTAGCTCTAGATCATGGGGATTTTCACATTTCCAATAGTATGTTTGTGGTTAGACCATGGAATCCAATGATTGAGAATTCAATTGCAAAGATCAAATCCATTCCGGTATGGATGTTGATCTACAATGTCCCTCTTCATCTCTGGAACAACATTGGACTTGGCCCTATAGCCAGTTTTGTGGGGAAACCATTGATGATGGACGATTGTACCATCAACAAATCCAGGCTTTCATATGCAAGGGTTCTTGTTGAAATTAGTTTTGATTGTCAATTACCTACCCTTATCCATTTGTGGATTGATAGAAAATTTGTAATGAATCTCCTTGTGGAATATCAGTGGAAACCACAAAAGTGCATTCTCTGTCAATCTTTTGGTCATTCGAGCAACAAATGTTCTATGAAGAAAGCTGATGCCAAAAGGGTTCAATCTTTACCTAAGGATGGGGAAATAGAGAAGAGAGGGGAGATTGACATCTTAGAGGAGAGCAATCCTTCTACTTCCATTGATCAGCAACCTAATCAGCAAGTAACAATTGTTGGTGAAAAAAGTGTAGCTACAGAGATTGGGGAGCAAGTAGAAGAACCGTTTGTTAAGAGTAGAACTTATGCTAGAAGGATTAAGAAGAAGGGGAATAAGCAAATCCCAATCTGCAATTTAAATCCTTATAGCATCTTAGGTTCTGGTTCTAAATTTGTTTCGCAAGAGTTACAAAAGAGCGGAGAAAAAGATGCAAGCGCAGGTGAGGATAGTGGTCAGGAAGGTGAAGAAACTAGTTTGAGGGTGGGAACTCTTGAAAACAGGGAGGAACACATTGCCACAGAAACTTTAGAAGAAGTGGCAGTCCAGACTTGTGAAGAATCAAATGCTGATTCTGAATATGAAACAGACAAAGAGACAAAGAGAACAATATGTCTTGCACAAATAAGAAGCGCAAACTCCAAAGTCATCATAGAAGAGGTGGTAGATGCTGATGTTAACAAAACCAAAGAAGATGATCGGCAAGGAAATAAAGTTTTAGTTGGGGTAGATGAAGATGGTGGTAATGACAGGGTTATTGGGGAAGAGGATAATAGTTTACAACAAGTCAATAAGGATCAAGTGACAGTGGAGAATTGCTTAGATACAGATGTTCATGGCTCTGAATTGACAATTGCAGTTGCTATGTCTTTGGAAACAACCTTAGACTCTAGAGGAGGGGAACAACCAATTTTACTTTCTACCGAAACAAATGGGTTTTCAACTCCAAGTGTGACTCCTAATTTTAATGTGAAGGTGAATTCAGAGGCGAGTATTCCAGAAGATTTGAGTTGGATTACGGTTCGGAAAAAGAAGAAGAACAAGAAGAAAAAGTCCCCTTCTTCTAGGCGTTTGACTCAAGATATTCAAGTTAAATCTGCTACTCTATCTCATATCGATGCCCGAAATAGATTCTCAAATTGCTTTTAACAAATTGATGGGTATCTCTGACCATCCTTTGATGAGATCTATGTGTAAGAATATATTGGAGAATTCTAAGTCTCAATCAAAGATGGAAGCACCTCACTTTGAGGATGATGATGGTTTGGGAGATTTCGACCCTGACACCGAGAACGATGAGCAAATTGATGCCGTCAAATGCTCGTTTCAAGATGAAAATGAGGATTTTGAAGATTGATTAGCTTTCAACACCCTTCTCTTGGGTTTTTGGTTTGTCAAGGTTCCTAAGTTTTTTCTTTTGGACCTTAGGTTTGAAGTTTTTCTTTCGGGTTGTGTTGTGTTTGCTCCTTCGTGAGCTTGTTGTTTTTCCTTTTTCTTTTTTTGTAACTTTGGTGTCACTCTTGGTGACATCTTTGTTTTTTAATTAAATTTTCCCTTTCATCGTCAAAAAAAAAATCGCTTGCCATCCCTAGAAAACCCTGCACCCCTAACAGGATTTCAAGTTTTTCTTTTTCCTTGCCGGAATTTTTTTGTAACATGATTTCAAGTTGGTTTTGAAAATAACATACCACCCAATTTCTAATTATCACAGCAAGCAATCAAATATGCTTTACCGCGCGATTTCCACCCAAGAGGCGAAAATTACACTAAGAATTCCAATAGAGTCGACCGGAACACGGTAACTTGCATTTCAAAATTTACTGGCTGCCTGAGCCCAGGCATAATTGGCTCGGGCTGTCGGTCCGATTTTGTAAGAATATAGATTGTCCACATGCCGTTTTTTGTTGAACTCTTTCTTAACTGTGATTATGAAGACCCGAGATTTAATCCTTGCTATCAATTCATGGGGGTCAACTATATCCACTTTTATTGTCTGCATTACAGTCAGCTCAGAGAGATTCTCTCTATGCAATCTTTGACCTTCAACGCTTCTTCAATCAACATCAGTCTCCAGTCTTTTCCCATTTCCCTATTAATATAACCGTCTTTGCAAGTCGACAATGCATGTGCAAGCAGTTAGCAGTTGCTAACTTGCTACTATGTGGTTCAGAAGATCTTCATTTCCTAATTGGTAACACCCAGAATTTTGCGTTTGGAACGTGCCCAATCATAGATTTTCATGGAATTGAACAAGATAAAATTTGCTCAGAAGGTAAAAATGGAATGAAATGAGTTTATTTCAATTTGCAACACACTAATATCATTCTGACCAAATCCTTTTCTTGTTATTTTAATGGATAAGTTGGTGTTTACGCAAAGTGTTCCTACTAAATATATTAAACAAGGAGATTAAGAAAACAAAAATGTTTTGTCTTTGATCGAGTCTATTCAAGAAAAATCAACAGCAAGAGTATACAATGTTACCTATATTTGTTAGTTTACAGTTGTGTCTCAATCAATTCAACAACAAACAACCAACGACAAGAACATGACTCAAATGTTCACGAATTTATTACCTCTGTAATTCAATTCCTCTTCAAGTGTTTATCGACCCCAGCAGTAGCGCAGACGCTTTCTTGAGGCCAGAATGTACGCCCATGCTTCTCGGCGAGAAAACAGTGACACTGTTAAGTCCATAGGATTACCCAATCCCTCAATGCCATGAAACCAAAAAAAAAAAATCTAAGAAGGGCAAGCACTTTACTAGAACCTGGTGTATTATCAGCATTTGAGGGTCAATCTCGAAAGCACTGCACTAGAACCTGGCCTCTTATCAGCAGGATTCAACAAGCACTTTGACGTCCTTGTAAGGACCAATGTGTTCACATCCATCGTGTTCATTTCCCGTGTTTGCATCCAGTTGATGTGCCAAGCTATCTAAGCGTACCGGTGAAATCAATAGGAGGACCGGTGAAATCTGTAGGAGGAGCCATTTTATCCTTCCACCTAACAGACTCCAAATAAAGCTTGGAAATCTTTCCTGACACACGCCTCATATCTGGCCTCTTATCAGGATCATCATGTACACATTCTAACGCAACACTAGTCAACTTCTCCGCAATTTCTACCGGAAACGAATCCTTCAGTCTTCTATCAATCCATCTCCTAATCCTCTCAAAATCCTCCGATTCAACTGCTTCCCTAGCTGTTTCAATCACTGAAACATTTCTATACTGGCCATTTACTTTATCAAATATAACCCTTATCGGCTCTTCACTTGACAATAGCTCTAAAATCACTACCCCGAATGCATAAACATCAGATTTTTGTGTTGCTATTCCATCTACTAGATACTCCGGTGACATATAACCTTTAGTCCCTGAAAACTTCACACTGTTGGATCTTCTTGGCCTGGCGGAAGACAGGGTTTGATTCTGCTGCTTTAATTCTTCTCCTAATTCGAACCTTGATTCCATTTCTTGAATCTCATTGATCTCTCCACAGAGTTCAGACGTACCGAAATGACATATTTTCGCGTTAAACAAAGGCTCGATAACAATTACACTACTACTTTTGATATGATTATGCACCAAAGACAAATTCAACCCAGAGAAATGATGAATATACTCAATTCCTTGAGCAACATCAACAGCAATCTGCATTCTAGATATCCATGTAGACAATACACTAAATTCCGGATTCCTGCTGTTTCGGCGAAGACAATCTCTTAAATTACCACCACCATTCACAAAATCATACACTAGATAAATATAATCACCAGAAACGGAAGCACCTAACAACTTAATCAAACTAATATGATGACTCTTACAAATCGCCGTCAATCGTTCACGGAGTTTCGACGAATCAATAGAACGAAGAAATTTACGCTGAAATATAATCACATCTTTACCTCTAATCAAACACTTCCAAGACGACGAAGACGATGACGACGAGAATTGTTTGGATAAGAAATTGTTAGTTGCTGAACGAATCTCTGAGAAATCGTAGATGTACGAGTCTTCTGGTAACGAATCTCTTAGAGATTTTAACGAAGAACGTGAAGTTCTTGATTCTGAAGATGAAGTATGGTTTGTACTACGTGTGAAATCTTCATTAGAGATTTCGTAACTAGAATTTGTTGGATTTGAGTTGGGGAAAGATCGAGTGTTTTCATAGGATCTTCTTGATGAAATTGAAATTGGTTGTGTTACATTAGTGTTTCTTTTTGATTTGCACATGTATGTAGAAAGAAGAAGAATGAATATGAGAAATCAGGGAGTTGGATTTCAAGAATTTGAAGAAGAAGAAGAAGAAAGGAACCAAAACAAAACTAGTGGGTAGGAAAATTGAAGTTCTCAAAAGGAAAGTAAAGTTGGATTTTAAAAATGAACCCTGAATCGCTTAAAAGGTAAGTGGCGCATTTACTTCCAAGGGTAAGGTTTTTCTGAACCTGGTGTTGGACTGCTGGGCTTATTAGGAAGCAACGTTGGGGGATAAATAAAATAACCGTGTCGTTTTTGCCGACTGTATTACGGCGAGAAAGAAACAAAGGAAAAGATTCAATTCGACAAAGAAAGAAAATGTCGAGTCTCTCATTTGCACGGATCTCTGTTGTAGACTTTTGACTTCTCTAATTTGACTCACGGCCATACACATCAATAAAGAAAGTGGAGCTGTTAGGCACCTTCAGCTGTTGGTAAAAAGGAAACGGAAACAGAATCATTAAACAAGCGCCTAAACTTACTAAGAGAAAACATATGGCCGTGGTGGTACAGTTTTACAGTGTAGTTGACTAGTGGTGAGGTAGTCCAATGACACTGTTACCTAATTATTGTATTCTTCATTATTTTTCCTTCATCAATGCTCTTTAGATTAGTACTAGAATGAAATGGAAGTAGACATCAGACAAGACCTCCGGGCTCTTTAATTCGAGCTGTTGCGTAAGGTACAACGGACAGTGGACACCTGACCCATATGTGAACTGGATTGGGAATAGTCCAATTCTATTCAGACTGATGATTGGTGACATATCAGTATACGTATCTTATGAGTTGGGAAAGTACCAACATGGAACACCTACCCACCATTTCTCTGTGAATGGCTCCTGTGGAAACTCTTCTGCTTTGGAGCCTCTTGTCTAGTTTTTCTAAATCTCTATCTTTTCCTCCCTTTCTGTTCTTTCTTTGTTATTCGCTTTGTTTATTTCGTTCGATCCTGTTCTTCTGCTTTAGATTTTTGATTTGGTAGGTGAAAGTTGCATCTACTAGGTCCTTTGTCTTTACTTCTCCCTTTTTTTGTAGATTATGGGTATTAATCTTCTCATGAAGTAACTCCTCTTGTACGAGTGTGGTGATACATGGTGGTGCTGTGAGACGAAGGTCATATCTTTCTGAAGATTTTTAATGGGTTGAATGCTTATTCGGCGCTCCATCAGAGATCTGGTAGATTTTCTCTTAAGCCATTAAAACCCGTAGATTAAATTCCCCTTTTCCTAGGCGTCTCCTTCAATCAAGTCTTCCAATACCGGTACCTTCATCACCTTTTCATTTATGTGTCCCTGTTACTACCAGACAACGATTTTAATGGAGTTAGGTGAACAGATATGGCTCATGTGGAAAATCTTCTTCGATATAATGCTGCTCAGACTCTCTAATTGTCTCACCTTCTTTTGGAAACAAAACCGGAAAATATACAGTTATCTTCAATCCTTGCTTCACCTAAAAATGGCAAGCTCATTACCAGAAGAAGTAGCCTTTATGTCTTCTAAACTAGCAAACAAACTGTCACTAATGGAAAATCTTGAACCATCTCTGGTGATAGATGATGAAACCGCAAATAAGTGCAATGAAAACCTCCAGCAGATGGTTATTAGCAAACTCAACTGCCCATATTTATATCCACAAAGCACCATAAACGGTGACTGTAAAGAAGTATTTGGTCTTTCTTATGAGCCGGTTGTTCTTCATGTTCTTTGTGAAAACAAGGGAGAAAATAGAATGGTTATTACCTTGAACACAAGAGATGATGTTGGATATGTTGCAAGAGGAAGTCCATGGCCGTTCAAAGGGTACTTAATGCAAATTAGATTGAATAATGGATTGGTTCCTCCAGCTGATGTCTGCATGCAATATGAATATATGTGGGCTAACCTAAACAAACTGCTACCACATCATCACTTCAACGGAATCCCAAGGATGATAGCAGAACGTATCGGAGAAGAAGTAAAGGTTATGGATCCAAAAGATGGTTTTCCCGCTGATTGAAGAAGGTCCGTTCATGCACTGGTTAAGATGGATATGGAAAAAACTCTCCCTAGCAAAGTGAAGCTCACGATTTTTGGCCAAGAAACAAAAGTGGACCTCTGGTTCGATAAGATGCCCAGAAGACTTTGTTCTAAGTGCAGGAAAATCGATCATCCGGATGATAGATGCGGAGATCAACATGTTATCCCACAATATCTTATCGATCATCTCAATGGTCCGCAAGTACTCCCTCAGTTCGACACTGTTCCGTCTTTCTCAATGAATGTTCCTGTTAATATGGTGGATGAAGAACAAACGATACCTGCTCATAGGGAGGCGACTCGACAAGATCTTAACCATATTGTTCAACTTGATTCCAATACAAGGATCAGAGTCCGAAAAACTAGTCCAGATTCTACTTTAGATCTACCACAAAATCAAAAAAAGGCCAAGATATGACTATGGCCCATTACGTCAGTATCTTTGGGGGGCAGGAAGCAGCTCAGAGCCTAGTATACATATCACTCACCCTCAACTGATTCCAATTACTTTCTAGCTCCAGGCATTCACAAGCTCAGTGATTCAGTCCATCTCGACTCAGCCAGATATTCAAAGCATCTCGGTTCAAGAGTTACCTCAGCTACCTGAATCTCTATCTTATCCGCCTGGCTTTTCCGATCAAGGAGTCATGCCATCGACATATTTTGAAACAGGTTTTTTTGATTCAACACAAGTTTCTACAACTCTCAATCACTTGGATCTGGAGCTTAACCTTGCATCAATGAGCATGCCAGCTGACTCTTACTACATCGAACAATGAGAGTTTCTTTGGAGTCAAACTACCAGGAAACGGTAGGACTGGCAGCTCTTTTAACTAGTCCATAATCTTTCGCTGCTCAACAACTCATCATTAGGCAGATCTTTTGGGAAGATATCCAGCTACCAATAGAAAAAACCAAAAGATTAGGAAAAACAATTACGCCAAGAGGACCACGGGCACGAGGCAAAGGACCAGCCACTTAAAAAAAATCGGCAGTACTGAATGAATTAAAGGAGGACATTGGAACAACTCAAACAACAACAAAAAGAAGAACTAAGAAAGTACCAAAGAGGCTCAAAAAGCTGTCTCAAGTGGAAAAATTAATGATGGAGGAAACTGAACAAACTGTTCAACTTTTAACTCAACCTGCTCAACCACCAATATACCTACCCTATCAGTTCTACCCATTGCACAATTCTAAGAAAGCCAATAATCTTAATATCCTAGCTGGTGCGAATGTTGAACATGACGTTGATCCCATTGAAAATGCTCAGATTGGAGGGCCTGCGATTCACAGCGCAAGCTTTGACATCTTCACACCTCATGTATATCTCACTAAACTTGATACGGGACGTATTCTGCCGGTTCACAATATATTCCAAGATTTTACTAAATCTTGGATAACTACAGATTTTAGCATTTTAGTTGTCAGGATTTTATGGTTTCTTCATTTGTTATAGGCTAGATTAGTAATTAGCATTCTTAGGGTTTTATCTTGCCGGCTATAAATAGCCTTTTCCTATGTCATTTATATTTAGCTTGGTTTTGCTCATCTTTATCTGATTAATGAAACTATTGAGTTGTTTGGTTTATACCATTGATTGTTTGATTTGCTCTTGGATTAGAGTTGTTATTCTTCTCATTTTCTCATGGATTGGAGTTCTACCATCACCCTCAAGGAATGGATTCTCCTTGTCTCTTATTCGCTTCCGCTTGTGCCATATCAGGTGGCATCAGAGCAGGTTTTCCTGCGTTGTTCGTCTGTGAGGCTGCCTAGAAGAATCATTCGAGGATTCCTGTGCTCTCTAGGTTTTTATCCAAATATCAAAAAAAAAAAATCAGTTAAAGATTTGGGTTCTTGTTTATCATCACAGTTGCGTGTATCACGGTCTGGTAAGTATCTTTGATCACTGCTGCTGTTAAATTTGTTTTGGTGAAACCCTAGTTTTGTTACTTGTGGGAGAAAGAGGTCATGTTCGATTAAACTAATTTGGTGGGTTTATTTACTTCTCCATTATATACTCGTTAGTATAATCCAAAAGCCCATTAGCTACTTTACTCCATTAATCCATATACCACACCGAGACTAACCATATCACCTTACACTTTTGGAAGCCTTTTATTTTCATACTGATCATTCCCAATCACCTAAACACGTACGTGGTTACCCTGCTGGACTAATTGATATGCAAGATGGATGAGTATCCTAATGCTATTCGCAAGAGAAATCATATTTTCCAGGGAATTGTTGATGAAAGTATTGTCCGTCTTATAATCGATGGTGGGTGCATTGACAACTTGGTGTCGAGAAGGATGGTGGAGGCATTGGGTCTCGAAATGGATTGGTACCCGCATCCGGATCAGATTGAATGTGTCAAAAATGGATCGATTACTTGTGTCGGTGTTTGCAGGTTTTCGTTGGCCATCGGTAAGAAATATTTTAACTCAATTGTTTGCGAGGTTGTTGACATGGATTTATGTGATATCGACATAGTGCTGGGAAGACCGTGGTTTTCTGATGTTGGCGTGTTTCGTAGCAGCCGGGGAGACAACGCTTATGAGTTTGTTTGGGGGAAGACCAGGGTAGTTCTTATACCAGGTCCTAAGCCAACAGAAGAAACAAAACCCATTGAAGCTCAAACTGTACGTCAAACTGTTGATAAAGAAAGTTGTGAAAAACAATTAATTCCAGCTTCACTAGAGGTTACTGTTTCTGTCCATGGTAGCGTGTTAGTTTCAGCTAACGTGTCATTGACAATGGATGCTGGTTACTCTGTTCCCTATGAATATGTGGATCCAGCTGTAGTGAAACATGTTTCTTATGGTTGTTGTTATGCTGGTGTTCAGAAGTTGTTACATCCTAAAAAAGAAACCAAGCTACATGGGGAAAATAAGTCAAGTTCCTCCCTGAATCCTAGTTCGTTTTGCGAACACATGGTAATTCCAATGCACAATTCGAAGTCGGGTTGTGTTTCAAGGGGGAGTGCCAAAGTTCTTTCTTCAACTTGCCATTTTCAGTGTAAACTCGAGGCGAGTTTCATCGCAGTAGGGGAGCCTGATACGGGACGTATTCTTCCGGTTCACAATATATTCCAAGATTTTACTAAATCTTGGATAACTACAGATTTTAGCATTTTAGTTGTCAGGATTTTATGGTTTCTTCATTTGTTATAGGCTAGATTAGTAATTAGCATTCTTAGGGTTTTATATTTCCGGCTATAAATAGCCTTTTCCTATGTCATTTATCTTTAGCTTGGTTTAGCTCATCTTTATATGATTAATGAAACTATTGAGTTGTTTGGTTTATACCATTGATTGTTTGATTTGCTCTTGGATTAGAGTTGTTATTCTTCTCATTTTCTCCTGGATTGGAGTTCTACCATCACCCTCAAGGAGTGGATTCTCCTTGTCTCTTATTCTCTTCCGCTTGTGCCATATCAAAACTTTATTACTTTACAAGTTTCTTTTCTTGCTGTGTCACTTCTAAAAGTGAGTTAAAGTACCACTTAACTCATAAAACCAAAATTATCGTTTTCCTGTTTAAATCTAATTGGATTCTGATCTGGAGATGGACTGATAGGAAAGTCACCAAAAATAATGAGAACAACAATCAATTAATATTTTCGATAAAGGATTACTCAAATGTGAAACTATGTGATGTGTGTGTAGTAAAAAAAACAAGTTGGTTACAAGTCTTGGAATGGGAAAAAAGATAAAGAATCTCATGTGAAGCTCAAGAACAGTGGAATTTATTTAAGTGAAAAAGACTCACCGGTAACAAAAAATAGTAAGGATAGTTTACATTTTCATGAAGTTTCAGTGGAGACAACTAAAAGGGACAGTCAAGTGGAAGGCATCAACATTTTTTTTTGGATATGACACAAGGAAGAAGAAATCACGACTCATCAATGCACGCACTGTTACCTTAAGTTTTTATTGTTTACCTTTTAGAACCAAGGAGTGTAATAGGAGTATTAGTTTGTACCTTTGTATCAGGATAATCCTCTCGAGATCTAGCAGTTTAATCTGCTTTATTTCTTGTACTCCTTACATAAATAAAATTGACTTCTTGAAGTATAGAGTTCCTAGACGGGTGTACATTTCTCTGCCTCATCTTATTTTGAAGAGTTTTAAGCTTAACTTTCATACCCAAAGGACAAATAGGGTGGTGCCTTTTCACCAATCACCTATGTTGTTTAAGTGTATCAGATGCACTTTTAGTAATCCTAAGGTCTGGTCATCCCGGTACTCCTTTAACCAGCTATTTTTCTTTGTTAAGAGTAGGAATGTTGTAGTGGGGTTCTGTGGGAAGCTCAGAGTTAGTTTATAGGTTTGGGTTTTGAGGGAGAGTGACAGTAGTAGAACCAAATTTTTGGGTAGTACTAAATGGACTTGGATTAGTGATCTCTTGGAATCTAGTGAGAGCTACAAAGAGGACGATTGGGCCCTAATTTTATTTCTTAAGACGTGGGTTTGGGCCGGTAAGACTAAGTGGTTGTTACGGTTTAAGTCAATGGTGGTTACCCTAGCATGGAATGGCCAGGGGATAGCGAAAAAACTACCAAGGGATACCCCGGTAGACTTGGTCTTCTCCAATTCAGTAGATATTGTGTTCCTGTCTGAAACTAAGGCTAAGGATAGCTCGGTGATTTCCTTATTTAAAAGGTGTCAATTGCATAATTGGTGGTTAGTCCCACCGGTTGGTAGTACGGGTGGTCTAGCTCTAGGATGGGGTGAGAATGTCGCTCTCGAAGTAGTTCAGAGCAATAAGAATATGATAAACGCTCTCATAATGGATGACAATACCAAAAAAAGAAATGTTATACACTTTCTTCTATGGGTGTCTGTATCATGGGTCCAAGATTGAGCCCTGGAAGTTTATCAATAAGGTGGCCCGAAGGGCGGAAAGTATGCCCTAGGTAATCTTAGGGGACCTAAATGTTATTTTCCACCCATCTGAGAAAATAGGAGGTGCGGAAGGTCAAAATTCTGAGGTAACTGAAGTGCTGACTCTAGTTAATGAAACAGGTCTGATGGATCTAGGATTCGAAGGAAGTAACCAATTCACTTGGTCTAACCAGAGAACAGAAGGAAATATAGAACAAAGACTAGACATAGCTCTTTCCAATGCGGACTGGTTAACCACCTATCCGGATTCTTTTCTCACTCACATTCCTCCAATTGGGTCCGACCACAGTCCTATCCTGTTTCTGCTGAACCGAGAGTCTATGTCGGGATTTAAACCCTTCTGTTTCCCAGCTATGTGGTTTGAAGATGATTCTTGCCTCGCGCTTATCCAAGAATGCTGGGAAAGTTTTATTCCAGGATCTCCGGGCTTTAGAGTTGTTTCTAAACTTAAGAATCTAAAAATGAGATTAAAAGAATGGAATAAGGGTGTTTTTGGTAACATAACCCAAAACTTGAGAAAGGTGAAGGAACAACTCGAAAAGTGCTACCACAATTCAAATCATGATGCTGAGACTAGGATTCGATGGAAGAAATTGGTGATGGAATTAGAAAAATGGAAAAACATAGAGGAAAAATTCTGGAAGGAGAAATCGAGAGATAATGAAATCAAGTTAGGGGATAGAAATACTGCTTACTTTCATCTAAAAACAACAACTCGTTACAGAGGGAACAAAATCACCAAGCTAAACGATGCTATCGGGGAATGGAAAGGAAAGCTATCTGAAGTTGCGAAAATTCTCCAAAACCATTTTAAGGAAATAGCCATGTCAGAACGGAAGGGAAGAATGGGAAAAGAGGAGGAAATCTTGAATCTAATCCCTAAATGGGTCTCGGAAGAGATAAATGCCAATCTTGTATCTATCCCCACTGATCAAGAAATTAAAGAAGTCATCTTTGCTATGCCACCGTCTAAATCTCCTGGACCTGATGGCTATCCGGCAATCTTTTTCCAAAAAAGCTGGGACATAGTTGGGAGTGAAGTCACATCCCTTGTTAAGAAATTCTTTGAAACGCGCTTCCTCCTTAAAGAGATTAATCAAACCTTCCTCACTCTCATCCCTAAAAAAGATAACCCAACCAATCATGCTGATTTTAGACCCATAAGCTTGTGCAACACGGTGTACAAGGCAATCTCCAAAATTTTGGCCAACAGATTAAAACAACATCTAAATACAACCATATCCCCTTGTCAGGAGGCTTTCGTCCCGGGTAGACAGATCGCTGATAACATCTTGATAGCACATAAAATCACTCGTGCTATGAAAAAAAGAAAAAAAAAAGAAAAATTGGGATACTAAGGTCTGAAAATTGATATGAGCAAAGCTTTCGATAGGGTAGAATGGGATTATCTAATCAAGATCTTCAAGCAAATGGGATTTTCCGATCACTGGTGTGACTTAGTTTACCAATGCATAAGCACCACAACCATTTCAGTTCTGTTTAACGGAACACCAGGAAAAGCGTTCTACCCCTCGTGTGGAATTCGACAAGGGGACTCGTTATCCCCTTATTTGTTCCTAATCTGTATGGAACTCCTCTCAAGAATGCTACAGAATGCGGAGTCCAAAAAATAAATCTCTAGGATTAAGATTGCAAGAAATAGTCCGTCTATAAATCACCTATTGTTTGCAGACGATATCCTGATCTTCACTAAGGCAGATATGCGACAATCTAGGAATCTTATGAATTTTCTATAGGACTTTGGAGAATTTTCTGGCCAACTGATAAATCTTGAAAAATCTAGAGTTTTCCATACTCCCAATCTCGCCCCGAGACTGAGTAGAGCCCTAACTAGGACTCTCTGAATGAAAAAAAATGAACCTCAAAGATACCTATCTGGGAGCTTCGCTGTTTTTCCAAATACCGAGACATCTAAACTTCACGAATTTGATTGCAAAGTTCAGGACTAGGCTTAAGGGATGGAAAAATGTCATTCTTAATCAGGCGGGTAGATCAGTTCTCGTTAAATCTACTTTGGAATACATGCCTATCTACCAAATGATGTTCTTTCCGTTACCGATTAAAACTTTAAACATCTTAACTGGTCTCCAAAGGGATTTTTGGTGGGGGAAAAAAGAGGAGACAAGAGGTTGTTATATCAAAGCCTGGGGATTTATGACAGAAAAGAAAAAACACGGGGGCCTAGGATTTAAAAAATTGAAACTGGTAAATGAATCAATGCAAACTAAACTGGCGTGGCGAATGATATCAGAGCCGGAGACCCTATGGGAGAAAATATACAAATCAAGCTACTTCCACAACGACAATCCGCTGCAAGGAAATACTAAAATACAAGGATCGGTGGCATGGTCTGGGATTAGAGCAGGCCTGGAAAATGTCAAGAGGTTAGGAGTGTGGGACATTACGCTCACTTCGGAAATCAATATCTGGGAAGTAAAATGGGTTCTTGGGATGGAGAACCTGCTTGATTCCGAGTCTGTGAGGGTAGAGGAATTGGGTATAAATAAAATAAGGCACATATGGGACTTCGAAAGGATGGACTGGAACACCACTCTTTTGCTCGAAATTTTCGATCAGGAAACTGTCAATCTTATTAGTTGTGTTAGACCGAGGTTATATGGAGAAGATATCTACAGATGGAGCCTTACCAAAAATGGGAAATTCACCACCAGCTCGGCGTATGACCATCTCGACAAGGTAAATGTCACCATGTCCATGTCTAACCCCCTGAGTAAAATTTGGAATATTAAAACAACTCCTAAAATCAAACTTTTTCTTTGGAGATGTGCTCCCAACTGTCTCCCAGTGAGAGATATCTTGGCGAATCGAATGGAAATCGAAACAGATAAGTGTCCGTTGTGCGATTCAAACATGAAAACAACTAACCATTTGTTAATGGAATGCCCTTATGCTAGGGCAGTTTGGTTTGGTTTAGCTAGAGCCTTCAGAATAGGAATTAATCAAACCCTCCTAGACTGGATAAAAACTTGGTTCACAAACCCCATAGGCTTGGATAGGAATATGATAGATTGCGTAGCAGTGTGTGGCATCGTAACTTGGAATATATGGAAAGCGAGGTGTGATACGGTCTCCTCGGAACATAAACTGTCTGTAACATATTTAATCATCAAGATAGAAAATGAAATAACATTTCAGAATACGGTGTTTACCAAGATTAAGAGGAATGGGAAAAAGCATCCACAGACGGCGGTAAAACAACTATGGATCCAACCACCGGAAGGAACGATAAAAGTCAACTATGATGCTTCTTATAAAGAAGGGGAGACAACAGTGGGATTGGGAATTATTGACAGAGATCACCAAGGCATATTCGGGTCGGCTCATACGGTTTCAACAGTGGCAACATCAGTTCTTATGGCGGAATGCATGGCAGCAAAGGAAGCAGTTAGACGGGGTATTCAAAAAGGGCTCACAGCCATAATTTTGGAAGGAGATAATCAGGACATAAAGGATTACATGGAAGGTGGTAATATGAATATGGATTGGCAATGCAGGAACATACTGGAAGAGCTTAAGGAAATGGCAAAGGTCTTCAACAAATTCAAGGTTTCCCACATGAAAAGAACAGGGAACGAAGTCGCTGATTCATTGGAAAAAGAAGGAAGAACAGGTAGGACTACAACATACACAGTCTCCAACATCACACAAAAGTTGTTCAATTTAATTTGCATTGATTCTAATTCCAGTACCGAAACTTTGAATGTAAGTGACTCCACCCCGGTGAAGAACATATAATCTCTCTTTATAATTTTTGATTAAAAAAAAAGAGTACCAACATGAATGGTACCCCAGTTGATCTATTATAAAAAACGTTCTTAAAAATCAACAAGGGAGATTTTGACACCAATGAAACCTGGCATTTTTAGGGGCCAACAAAAAGAATTTAGGGGCCAACAATAAAACAAAATAGGGTCACCCAAACGTAAAGTGAGTTACCCCTTATCTCGCATATTTTTTAATGGAAAAATTGCCCTTACATAATCGGTAGGTAACATATTATTTTTATCCTCCGAGTGCATTCGGTAGACAAAATAAGAAGTATGTGTCTGAATGTAATGGGTGCAGTATTTGAATGATTTTTTTTTCTTCTAGGATTTTTCAGTTTTTTCCCATATTCGGGAGATATTCATGATTTTTATCTCCCGAATGTAGTCGTGTTCTTCATTTCTCAAGAACATTTGAGTAGCATTCGGGAGATAAACTTACAATAGGAGGACTTGAAATAATCGGAAGTTTGAGTAGTTAACCAGACCTCCGAATATAGAGTGGCCCAAAAATCAGATTTTGGGAAAAAACTCAAATTTTCGAGTTTTGTACTAGTCATAATCGGAAGACAAGTAACTCATTTGACCTCCTACTAGACATCCAGAAAGCTTATGATAGCTTAGATTGGGGATTCATTAAAACCTCTTTCACAAAACTTGGATTCCCATCAACCTTTATAGATTACATTATGTTATGTGTCACAACATACATATTCGGTTAACATAAATGGCGCACCTCACGGCTACATCAATCCAACCAGAGGCATTAGACAAGGAGACCCGCTATCTTCCTATATTTTCATCATATGTGCTGAAATCCTATCTACCAATTTAGGAAACCTTGAAATCCAAAAGTCTATAAAAGGACTCAACATTTCCATAAAAGCTCCACCCATTACTCATTTAATGTATGTTGATGATTTACTAATCACCTACAAAGCCTCGAACCAGAGTAACCAACACCTAAAGAACTTGCTCCAATCATATGGTACTTCTGCAGGACAAATAATAAACACTTCCAAATCAGTAATAATTCATCACCCGAGACTAGATCAAAATAAATGAATTGTAACAATTTTTTGATATGCCAACAACATCGAAACCTCCAATTTATCTAGGCATCCAATTCAAACAAGGAAGAGCTTCCAATCAAACCTTCGCTCCCCTCCTACAAAGATTATCCAGGAAAGCTAAAGGATAGATGACAAAATGCTTAACCTCAGCTGGAAGACTCACTCTCATAAAATCTTCCTTTACCCCCACCTCAAACCACATTATGCAAACACAAAACTTACCCAGTACTATTCACAAACAAATAGATCGTATCACTAGGAATTTTTTCTGGGGACATGATTCAGCAATTAAAAAGCTTCACCCTATTGGCTGAGATAAAGTAACAAAACCAATACCCGAAGGAAGGTTGGGCATACGAAAAATCAGTGATCATAACAAGGCCCTTCTCATGAAAAGAATTTGGGATTTGCATGAACAACCTAACTCCATCTGCGGAAGTCTCTTCACTGCAAAATATCTTGATCAACAACCTATTCTACAAGGCACTCATACCATACCTTCCTCTTCCATCCCTCAATGGAGACAACTGGCTTCAATTGTACCCTCCATGCAACAAATGATTTCCCATAGTATTGGGAATGGGTTATCAACTCCAATAGAAGCCAATTAGATTCCACACTCACCACCTTTAGACCCAACACAGTGTTACCCATTCCGAATGGTAGCAGATATCATTGACCCTATATATCATACCTGGAATCAAGAAAAATTAAGCACCCTTCCCAATCCTATATCTCAAAAAATCATAAACATCCACCTTCCCCAAAATAATTCACATGATAAGGTTATCTGGCCACATTCAAAATCTGGAAAATACACTACATCATCGGGATACAAGTGTCTAACCCATGGTCAACCAACTCAACCTCCTATTCCACCTACCAAATTCCTATGGACCTTACCTTGTCCACCAAAAATTCGGATTTTCTTGTGGAAAGCAATCAATGAAGGACTACCAACCTTCTCTCTCCTTCATCATATCCATTTGACCAACTCTGACATATGCCCGAGATGCAATATTGATCCAGAATCGGCGAGTCATCTTCTAATTCACTGTCCGATAGCGAACACTACCTGGAATACCTTAATCACTCATCTCACAAACACGTCAAATTCAAACTCCCCCACCACTTTCACCTTAACACCGCAGACAACCATCTCCCAAATCCTACAACAATCCGCTCCAACAAATATAATATCCTCCTTTGCTTTCTTTTTTGGACCTTATGGTTAGCCAGGAATGACCTAATCTATCGCCAAAAACAAACAACCTCATCCAAAATCTTAATAAGGGCCCAAAAACAGCAACAAGAATTCACTGCAGCTTTAGATTCCTTACCACCAGTACTACCAGGAGAAGCACCGATATATAACCACCCAAGAGAAGACAAAAGAATATCTACAATATTGGTAAGATGGTCATCTCCAAACATCAATTGGATTAAAATCAACAAAGATGGAGCAGCAAGAGGTCACCCAGGTTTTGCAGGAGCAGACTTCGTCTGTGGAGATTCCGAAGCTCGAACCTTAATGGCTCTATCTCAACCACTAGGAATTACGACGGCCTTAATCGCAGAAACTTGGGCTCTTATATTGGATTCAAGAACGGGAACAGAAAGACAATGGCCAAAAGTCATATTTGAAACGGACTCACAAAATCTGATGCCCCCCCCCTCCTTGGCAAATCTCAGGGATGATTTAAGAAATAAAGAATAGATTCAGACGGATTCCACATGCGGCCATTCAACACAACTACAGGGAAGGAAACCAAGCAGCAGATGGTTTAGCCAATCATGCGGCGGATGAAAGCCAAATGGGAAACTCGTCAACCAAAATATGGGACCATGCAATCCCGTTTTTCATTGGTCAAATTATATTTCACGACTCCGTGGGTACCACATACCCACGAAAAATTGTATCGTAACTTCTCTTAATAATTTCCATGCTTCAAAAAAAAAAAAAAACTCATTTGACCTTCGAATATTTGTTGGCTCGGTATATAGATCCAACATATAGAGCCTTGGCACTACTATATTCGGAGGTTTATATTGTTACTCGAACCTCCGAATATAGAGTGGCCCAAAAATCAGATTTGGAAAAAAACTCAAATTTACTACCGATTATGGTAGTGCTAAAATTCGAAAATTGAGTATATTCGGAGGTTAAAGTAACACACTTTACTACCGATTATGGTAGTACCAAAGTTCGAAAATTTTAGGATTTTGGCAAAATCTCATTTTGGGGCCAATATACATTCGGATTCCGGAAGTTAAATTTACTACCGAATGTATGTTGCCTAACCTTCTAAAATGGTCCTTGGAACCACCTTGAGCCATGGCATGGTAGGTTCTGCCACAGTAATATTCGGAAGATATGTCATTTAATAAACTCCCGAATATACAGTGGCCCATAAAATCATAAAAACGCTAGGATTTTACATGGCGTTTTTAGGGGCCACAAAAAAGGATTTAGGGGCCAACACCACATTCGAACGCATGCTTCTTATTTTGTCTACCGAATGCATTCGGAGGATAAAAATAATATATTATCTACCGATTATGTTAGGACAATTTGGCCATTACGAATTACGTGAAATAAGGGCTGGCTACAATTACATTTAGGTGACCTTTTTTGTTTTATTGTTATCCCCTAAATCCTTTTATGTGGCCCCTAAAAACGCCAGGCAATGAAAGCCATACAGAAAATTATTTTCTGGTTGAGGATTTTTGCGAAGTTTTTATATGGACCGGTGCTGTTCACAGGGCCGACTTCTATTATTTACATGCACGACTTTTCGTTGACTATTGTCTACCTAAGTCGACCAAAAAGCAACAAGTTCCGGCAAAGCACCTACCGTGGGTAATATTTTAGGGCTCTGATTTTGATTCATCGTCATTAAGTCTTAAACTATATATGGGTCTTGTTAACTTGTATACCCATATACATGTTAAGGTTTATTAAAATAATAATTTATTGCATTGAAAACAAGATTTGTTTGTTTTATTGTATTGAAAACAGTAATTCTTTGTATTGGGAACATAAATTGTTATTTTTAGTGTAATAAAAACCAATTTCTAGTATATACTCCATCTTCTTCAATTTATGACTCCAAACAAATATACACAGATTTCACCACGATTTAAAACCACTAATGAATTAAGATGGTTTCAGAAGAATTATCTGATTTGAACTCTACTTCACAACATTAGTTCTGAAGATGTAGCCTTGGGATTTGATAGGATTTGATCTTATGGGAATTTTTCCCGTCCAACTTGGTTGGGGGCTGGTTTGGAGAATAAAAGTGGAAGAAAAATAGTAAGAGCTCGTTTACGGTGGTTGCTTTTGCTTTTTTCTGTTAGGGTGCGGCGACTACGGACCTGCAACCAACACTTCTTAAAAAGTAAGATATTACTGGCCCCGTGTGATAGCTGTCTTTATATGGAGGAGTCCAAAGATGAAAGCTCCTATTAATTGTCATCTAGTTTCAAATATGAGGCCATACCAATAATTTTTAAATTTTTAAGTAATTTCTGGTTTAGAAGCTTAGTATTGAGTACACGGAACATTTAGGTGTGACATGTTGTTTGGGGCACTAGGGCGGCACCTAACACCCTACCGAGAAAGAAAGTGCTGGACACTGAACCGGTAGTGGACAAGTACACCATTATTCCTTTCTCCTTTACTGATTCTTAATGCAAAAAGAGCGGAACAAACTTGCTAATCAAAGATTCATAATAAACAGAGATTTTAAAGCCACAATTCACTTGATAAATAACAAAAACAAACAAATATTCAGAATTGTCTTCTCTGAATGGAGCTAAACTGCTAAAGTGGTAAACCACCATCAGAATCTCTCCATCTTCCTAACAACCTGACTTATTATTTTATTAATGCTACGAAAACTTAACCAAATCAAACATAAAATAAATAAAACGAGTGCAACCAGACTGACAGTATTTCAACAAGTAGATTAAGGTGAAACAACCTGGAGCGAACACCCACTCTGCTTCCCTCAGCAGAGGATCTCTACTCAGATTCAGATTCAGCACTCTGCAACCAGACGATGAAGGGCTTGACATTCTTCCATATCTGAGAATTTTTACTACCACCAGCAATCCCTTCATTGAACCACTGAACAATGTACTCTTCCTCCAACACATCTTCATCATAGAGTGTCTTCAGCACTAAAGCTACCTCCTTCACAACCTCAGGGCCAGACTTCTCACAGAAAGCACCAATAGCTCGCAGAAGAAGAATCTCTGATCCTTCATTATCATGAGTAGCAGCAGCAAGGTAGTTCTTCTTCTTAGTCACTTCTTTGGAGAACCCTTTGTCTACTCCTCCAAACAATGCATCAATAAGGGCATTCATGACATCCTGTGGAGAAGAACCACAGTTCAGAGATGCTAAAAAGGATTTCAACTGTCCAACACTGCAACCCTTCAGATTCCCCTGGATCTTCTCAACTAGTTGTTCGTGAGCACCAACGCCATTAGCTGACTTACCGTTCTCAGTTACAGTGGGAGACTTTGTTTCAGGTCCATTAACAGCAGTAGCGGAAGAACCATTAGCAGCTACCACTTTCTTTGCGGCGGGTTTAGGTTTTTCTTTCTCGGCCTCAGCAGTGGTAAGCATAACCATGTCGGCTGTGACGGCACTCAATTGTTCTTGTATACGTTTTTGAGCTGCTTCCAATGATGTATCAGTAGCCCACTGAACATCATCGTCATCATCCTCCTCTACCTCATCTGCATCATTGTCATCAGCCTGACTACCAGAAGGAGAATGACGATCTTCAACAGGAAGGACTGTCTTCTTCTTGGAAGAGGAAGACTTTGAAGCATCCTTCTTTTTTAATTTTAGCTTCTTAAGCTCCTCATCAGCAGCCTCACCTTCCTTTAGTCTTTCTTTCTCAGCCCTACGCATTGCCTTCTTATCTTTTCCTCCCTTCTTTTGCTCAGGTGGATTCTTGATTATGAAAG
The DNA here is from genome assembly GCA_023529315.1 of Papaver bracteatum. Classification (NCBI taxonomy): domain Eukaryota; kingdom Viridiplantae; phylum Streptophyta; class Magnoliopsida; order Ranunculales; family Papaveraceae; genus Papaver; species Papaver bracteatum. Next base: position 925,332 of record JAJJWX010004825.1, read on the forward strand.
TAGTGAGCTTGTCCCTCATGTCAACATCGGACACAAAACCACAGGCAGCACATTTCAGTTGGATCATCTGAGTTTTGGTGATGATAACATCAGTCTCAGGGTTCCCACATCCATAGCACTGGACAAACTTCTTAATGAAGTTCTCAAGCAAACCAGCAAGCTTAGCAGTGTCATGGGCACCATTCACAAGAGCAACTCCAGTTTTTTCATCAAATTTGGACTGTGCTCCAAGCTCACAACCGAAATACTTGGTGGTGTATGACGGAGGCCTGGCCAACGCTTTTGCAATGTCAACCATGTTTACCACATTAGTCTTTATACCATTTCCACGACCTTCAATCTTTGTTAACATCCTTGGCATCTTATACCTGTAAAAGGCATCATCGCTGTTACCAGCACCTATGTTCTGCATCGCCATCCTTTTAAGACTGAATAGAGAGAGTGATATTAGAGAGAACGGTAAGCTTCTTCTGTGGGAGTGGTTTCTTCTAGTTCACTGATAATTGGAGGCCGCAGAAAATTGCAACTCGAAGAATCTGTAAAATCCTGAAATGGCTCTAAATGCATACAGCCAACTTTATTAGCAGCAAAGTCTCTATGCTTAAATCCTCTAGGACAATATTCACCAAGCAATCCAACAGATCCCAAAAAGAGTGTGGCCCGTTCAGACATAAAGGCTTGGAACTTGACACCCTCCACTTTGTTAAACCGGAGTTATAACAAATAAATCTGCAACATCAAAAAGCAAATAGCATTGGAGTAAGATACATAATCACTGATAAGCCAACCCATTTTATTTGAATAATTCATTCATAGTAATAGCTATGAAAACATGTCAAAGTACATGCTCAATATGTTCTACGATTTTAAGCATATACTGTAAAGATTAACAGGGTTATCTACACGGTTAACTCAACTTTCATTACAAGAGATAAAGCAACAATCAGCAGAACTAGAGAAACATAATTGCTAAATGATGAACGAATTGACAAACGCATAATTCCTAAATCTTATTTCATAAACATACGACTCCAAATCAAGCTCATATTATTGTTCATAAATCTATAACCTAATTCATTGATAATAAATTATCATGAATAACTACTAAATCAGCAAAGTTCATGTTCCTCAATATTAATATTGTAATTGCAAATTACATAATATCAACTAACTAAAATTACATTACCAAAACATCTAACCTAAGGATAAATAATCAGAGCAATACAAATAAGATCTAAATCTGTAATACAATCAGCAGAGATTGATATTCATATTAAACCAAACATATTTAATCAATCCAATATTGGATCCATATACAGATATACTGATTGATTCAATTGAATCCAGAAAATCAGATTGAAACCAAGGAAATCTGAACCAAAACATAAAATTACAATCGTAATTGAATCTATCAAATACAATTAAAAAGAAAAAGAATAATCGTTACCTCTTTTGCAGAATTAGGTTTAGGTCTCGTAAAGGGGAATCGATAGAGAGAGATTTAGGTTTTTTTTTTTTTTTTTTCCTTTGCTGAGGAAAATAATAAACAGAGAAATTGAGGACGAAATCTATTTATAGTGAATAAAAGGAAAACCCTAGTTTTTGAAGGATTAGGGCAACACGAAAAATATAGGAAACTACCGACCCTTCTCGATTAATCAAGGACGCTCTTATCTTTGGACCGTTAGATTGTTGATAGAGATATGGAAAGATATGTGCGTATTTGACATAGTTTACGTGGGGCCTACTTTAACGTTAACGAACAAAATACTTCCTAGCATGTGATGTGCCCTATATTTCATGGGCTTGGCCCAATCACTTAAACTAATTTGGAGGGCTAAAAAAGTATTCCCTCCGTATCACTATTAGTAGGGCTGAGCAAAAAAACCGGAACCGCGGATTTCATCCGCAACCGACCGCAAAATTGCGGATTTGACCCAAATCGCAAGATGTATGGGCCGGACATGGGTGGGATTCATAAATCCGCACATTTTAGCGGTTTGGGTGCGGTTGGTTTTGCAAATCCGCGGATTCACTCGCACCGCAAGGTAATAAGAGAACTTAATAAAATTACTAAGAATAAAGCCTAGTTAATAAAGCCCGCTGAGTATGTGTTAATAAGAGGTTTTAGGCCGGCCCAATCATTCTCATTTCTCATTCATTCTTACACATAAACAATAATCTGATGGGATGGGCTTCAATACATCCTGTTCGTTTATTCATCCTTCCAAGTTCCATGTCTTCTAGCCAAATGAGCTCTCTGACAATGGCAAGTTATCAATGACAAGTTGGACTACCTTGTGCTAACATTAAAAAAAAATTCCCTTCTAAATCCGCGGTTAATCCGCAACCGGTTTGCATTATCCGCGGATGTGAAATCCGCGGGTGATTGGGCAGGTCACGGTTCAATTTTCCAAATCCGCAACTTTGATGGTTTGGTTGCGGTTGACCCCTAATCCGCAACCGTCCGTCCGTTGCTCACCCCTACTATTAGATGACCTGGTTGAAGTTTGCACAAACTTTAAGGCAAGAAATAAAATGAGCATTTTCAAGTATTTTTTACAACTATACCCTTGTGGATAATAACTTGTAAAATTTAGAAATCATTTATCTCTCAAACTATACCGTAGATTTTCGTAAATTTTGTACCGTTGAAAATCATTTTAAAACACCTATGTAACGAGTATAAACATGAATATCAAATTATGCATATTTCTTATAGTAACGATAATCAATCAAAAGGATAATTTTAGAAATATTCCCTTGTTTAATGAGATAGATCAACTAATAGTGGGACAAAATTTTAAACTAACTAGGTCATCTAATAGTGGGACGGGGGAGTAGTAAAATAAAGTACCTTTGTTAGGGGTGAGCAATGGGCAGATGGATGCGGATTAGGGGTCACCCGCGTTCAATCCGTTAAAGTTGCGGATTTGGAAAGTCCAACCATGTCCGACCCAATCACCCGCGGATTTGACAACCACGAATTAACGGGTGATACGGGTCAGATGCGGATTTATTCATAAAAAAATAAAATAAACATACTAATAGGAGCAACTAAAATTGTTAACTAAACAAGCTTTTCTACTCAGGGCACCATCTTCTTCCTTACCACTCAGGAGACCAGTTCAGTTAACTGAAATTAAGTTACTGCTATTGGCAGTTGATGGAGATTGTTGTGGTTTCGAACACAACAAGGAAATCACTATTACTGATGCCATCGATGGATATGGTGCTGATGATCGTAGCGATAGTATCTTCCATTTCAATACACTGACACATAGGAAAGAGGAAAAGGGATCTTCAATGGAAGTATAAGGAATTCAATAACAAAAGGCTCGTAAAATAGTATTAACCATCATTTGTAGCATGAGGAAAGGCTCATAAAATAGTATTAATCATCAATTGTAGCATGAGGAAAGGCTCGTAAAAAAAGTATTAACCATCAATTGTAGCATAAGGAGGACTAGTTACTACTCGTAACAGGAGAAGTTAACTAAGGAGAAGAGTTAGCTACAATCTGATACGTTCGGTCAATTAATTTCGTAAAGTAAATGTTAACCTAGTTAAAGATTCAAAAGATCAGTCAAGTAGTGCCCAATGCATTATTGATACACTAATATCTTGAAAAATGTCCATAAATTAAAGTGTGTGATGCAGCACAACCTCAACTTTCATTCTTTGAAACAAAACAGGATGATAGTGACGAGAATAATACATGGGAGAAAGAAATTGATGGGTATTTTTTGTGATGATGATGACTATGGAGTTGAGTATGGAACTTACAAATCAGAGAAGATGAAAGATGGTAACGGTGATGGGGAATTTCAGAGAACATGTTGGACGGTGCCTAACTTCTAGAATATGTGGTTGTTGAAGAGTCCAATTTTGAATGGAAATCTAATAACCATGTGAGAAAATCTATTCTAGAATATGGGTTGTTGAGAGTCCAATTTTGAATGGAACTCTAATAACCATGTGAAAAATATTGGTTGGTGGAAGATTTCCCTAGCTTTCCCTTTCCCACTTGTTCATACATGTATTCAAACAAGGTTGGTCATAGAGTCCTAGTTTGTAGGAACTCAATTTGGAGTTGGTCACTTAGAGGTTAAATTATATCTCTAGCTAGCTAGTATAAATAGAGGTCATTGGTAGTGTTTATGAAGACAATCCAACCTAGAAGAGTGGTAAATCCTTGTGCTTAGGATTTTGGTCTCTTTGGCAGGGAGGGTTGAGTGCTACCGTGAAGGTCAGTATCGGTGTGAGAGAAAAACTTGTAGAGAGAGGATTTTGGTGTTCTAGTGTTTAGGGTTTGGGGCTTTGCCCTAAACCAAGTTTCTAGACGGTTTCCATGTTTCTCCTCTGTTACTAGCAGCGACGAAGACGGTGTAGAAGAGAAGACATGAGGCTGGTTTGAGGAATGGTTAGAGAATTGGTTTCTATGGTTTCTTCGATGGTGTTCTAGGGTATGTCTTGTTAACTATTTGGTTCTTGTCTTGGTTTGCGGAAAGAGCATGTAATGGTCTTTGATTAATGAAAGTTTTTCTGGTGGTGTTGGCCGTGGATGTAGCCTGTAAAGGTGAACCACGTATATCTTGTGTTGTGGTTGTGTGTTTCTTTATCTTCTGTCTCTCTCTTAATATTTCTCCCTTGTTTGGTTCAAATCACCAATTGCCTTTTGTGATCCTGTAATTCCGCTGCGCTCGGGGTGCCAATTTTTCCCAACAGAACAAGGAAGAAAAATCCATGCAACTAGATTATAAAACCTTATTGTTCTACGGTGTGGGTGAATCCGAAGATTTCAAAGTCCAACCGCAACCAAACCGCTAAATGTGCGGATTTGAGAATCCCACCCGTGTCCGACCCATAAAGCTTGCGGATTGGGTTTCACCTGCAATTTTGCGGACGGATACGGGTGAAATCCACGTTTACGGACTTTTTGCTCACCCCCAACCTTTGGGATGACTAATTTGTTTGGGGGAAAGAAATGGAAAAATTCTCGGTTTGCTGTAAAATTATCGAATCCTCGAACTATATCAAACCCAATACGTTGGCGGGTAAACATCTGATCTGTGAATGCGGGCGATACCTCCAAAATCTACTGGACGCCCACTTACTAGAGGTTTTTTTTTCTTTTGAAGCATGCATTTATTTAAACAACTTAGTTATAATTATACGTGGGTATGTAATACACAAAGAGTCATAAAGAGTAATTAGATTAAGGAAATTTGGGATTGCCTGGTCCCAGATTTTTGTGGATAAATTTTCCGCTTGACTTCCATCTGCCGCGTGATTAGACATGACATCTGCTGCCTGATTTCCTTCCCTATAGTTGTGTTGGATGGATGCTTGTGGGATTTGACTCATTATCTTCTTTATTTCATCAATCATATCAGAGATATACCAAGGAAGTGCAGCCGGAGAGATAACGAATCGAAGCAGGTTTTCTGAATCTATTTCAAATAGAATTTTTGGCCATTGCCTTTCCCTGGCGGTTCTAATTTCCAGAAGTAAGGCCCAAGTTTCGGTAGTTAACGCAGTCGTTATTCCTAAAGGTTGTGGCAAATCCATTACCATTCTCGCTTCCGAGTCTTTGCAGATGAAACCTGATCCCGCAAATCCTAGGTGTCCTCTAACATCCCCATCAGTGTTGATCTTTATCCAGTCTATGATAGGATAGGACCACCCGACTGACATTGTTGTCATCTTTTCTTCACCTCCTAAATGGTTGGATGGTGAGTCCCCTGGTAATAAAGGAGGCATTGCTTCCATAGCCCAAGAGTACTCTTGTTGACTGTTGTTGCTTTAAGGCCCGTGATAAAATTTCTTCCGATGATGTTTGTTTATGAAGGTATATTATCTCATTCCTGGCTAGCCATAAGGTCAAGAAAACAAAACAGAACAATGTGATAACTGAAGTTGATGTTGATTCTTGTAGGAGATGAGAGATGGTTGTTTGAGGAGTTATCGCAGTTGTATAACTTTGGTTTGAGTTTGAGATATTTGATAGTCGAGAGAGTAGGGTGTTCCAATATGTAACCGACATTGGGTAGTGGTGGAGCAAGTGAGCCACTGATTCTAGTTCGGAATTATATCGGGGGCAGAGGTTGGAGTTAGTCAGATGGATGCAGTTAAGGATAGAGAAGGTCGGCAGACCTTTGTTGATTTCTTTCCACAAGAAAAGCTGAATTTTTGGTGGACATGGTAAGGTCCACAAGAATTTGGTAACTGGGAGGAGGTACTGGTGAGATTGACCAACTTCTTGGGCGAAAAATTTGTACCCAGAAGCAGTGGTGTATTTTCCGGTTAATGAATGTATCCAGATAATTTCGTCTTGGGGGCTATCTTGGGGGATATGAATGCTCATGATTCTTTGAGCTGTAGTATTTGGTGGGTGTTTATTTTGTCATGCATCCAATTATGAGAAATAGGATCGATGATATCTGCTAACGTCTGGATGGGGTAACATTGTGTTGGGTAGAGGTTTGGACAGTTTGGAATCCAATTTTCCTGGATAGGGGTTGTTACACCATTTCCGATGTGATGAAAAATAAGTTGTTGTACAGTAGGAACGAGAGATGTCGAGGATGGAATGGAAACAATTCCTTGAAGTGAAAAAGCGGGGGTCTAACAAACACACCCATATTTCGCTTAGCAATCTGTATGGAAAAACTCTAATATACTTTCGAGAGAATCAACTAGACGGTCAGACTCAATCTCAAGAAAAGTATATCCAAGAGTTGTATCCTTGTTTCACAATGTAATCATCAAATCAAACAAATAGAAATCCATGAGCCTGATTATTATGTGAAATAACTTGAATGGTACCAAAGACCAATGTTTAAGTGTCAATCAATATAATCAACAACCAAAGGTTGGATTCTCTAATTGATTGAACTACGCACAACCTATGATATTTCTATTATATAACTAAATATAATGCGGAAAAGAAATAACACAGACACCAGAAATTTTGTTAACGAGGAAACCTCAAATGCAGAAAAATCCCGGGACCTAGTCCATATTTGAACGCCACATTGTATTAAGCCACTACAGACACTAGCCTACTACCAAGCTAACTTCGGACTGTAATGTAGTTGAACCTTAATCAATCTCACATTTATAAAGGTACATTTGTGTTCCTTACGCCTCTTGAACCACGCCAGATTCTGCACACTTGATTCCCTTAGCTGATCTCACCCACAAAAAAAAAAGAGTTGCTACGACCCAAAGTCGAAGACTTGATAATCAAATTTGTCTCAAACAGAAAAGTCTATTGTATAGATAAATCTGTCTCCCACAGATATACCTATGAGTTTTGTTCCGTCTTTTGATAAATCAAGGTGAACATGAACCAACTGATAAACCAGACTTATATTCCAACATCATGGAAATTTCCTTCTCCACAATCATGAAATTTTCTGGGAGATCATTCCTTTTCATACTCAAAGTATCATAGGATTTCTTTAGTATCCACTTCTGAGTGCGTTTAGGAACAATATGAACCTTCTTCCAATTACTCTCTTCTAGATTTCTCGAAAGACAATTGGATTGACTATTCTTTTGAAAGTTATTCTTTCTCCAATTGGGAGCATCATATGTCTTCGTCTTTACGAAGTTATCCTTTTGATAAGCATTATGATTGTGAAAAGGATTTGTATGACGTTTATAGGCAAATCTAGGTTTATCACAGTACTTATTCCTTTGCATAAAGGTTGCATAGTTACAACTTGTAACGTTAAGGGGATTAGTCTTAGCATATGATCTTGGTTTCTCAATTTCTTGTGATGCCCAAACAAGAACATCATGAAGTTTCTCATTCCTTATACGGAAACAACGTCTCCTTTCCATGTGACCTTTATTTCCGCAATAGTGGCAAATATAAGGAATGTTCTTATCTCGATCTGTGTATGCTGACTTTGGAGGTTGATATACATTTCTCTTTCGAAATTTAATTGTTGGTGAAGGTATTTCACTTTTTCCATCAGTGGAAATCTTTTGTTGAGAAGAATCACTAGCCTTGACAAATTTTACCTCTTTGCTAATACTTGGAGCATATATTCCCTTATAGCCCAATCCTCGTGTATCACGATGATTTTTACTTTCTCCTAGCATAGTGGTTAATTTGCTTGAACTAGTGTTGAACTTTTTCAAGTAATCCTCCAACATCTTGATTTTATCAAGAGCAGCAGCTAATTCAGCCTCAATACGTTTTTCTCGAGCAAGATAAGCGCTTTCTCTGTCATCAAACCTTGTTTAATGGGAGTTAATCCTTGCTTCAGTTTCTGCAAGTTTCTCTTCCAACATGAAGTATTTTTGATAAACATTATCACATTCAATTGACTTTCTACTCAGGTTTTCCTCGAAATCTTTGATGACCGATTCACAAGAGCGATTCCAACCATATATAAAGACCTTCGTAATACCTTTTTAATTTTTTGTTTTCTCTACAGAGAGGAGTCAGAAGACGTGTGACAAGAGAAGTTGTCAACTTCTTCTTTTCTAACGAATTTAATAGCTTAACATACTCTGAGATTTCCTCATCAACATCTCTATCAATATCTGAATCACCTTCATGAGAAAGTTTATCCAACTGTCCTTCTAGGCGTGTTTCCCAATCAACAGTTTATTCATCAAGAGAATGTTTAGATATCAAGAATATAAAGCACAGTTTGGCTAACTTTGCCTATGTAAGTGGCGGTTCAGATTTGTCTTCACAAGAGATAAATCTAAGGATATAATCGTTTGTAATAAGTGATGGTTGTGATTGAGATTAGAAATGCATCTAACGGACAATATTTATCATGTCATTAAGGTTCCATAATTCTTCATAATAAATACTCTATTAATTTGCCATGATAATATTCTATTAAATGTCAAATTAAAAATGATAATATATAAATTATTCTACTAATCATTAGTACAAAACAAAGCTAGGATAAGTTAGCCTGTGTTAGTGGTGGTCAGAAATTGTCCAGACAAAGATAAATCAAGGGTTGTGGTTCTCCTTGAAAAAGTGGGGTCTAACAACCTCACCCAATATTTCGATTAACAATCTGTATGGACAACTCCGAGTTGTTTTCTAGATAATCAACTAGACTCAATCAAATAGAAAATACTCAAGTAGTTATTATCTCAATCTCTCAATTCAATTTACTCAAGCAAATGTGATTCGCGAGTCTAATCAAAGAGAGATAACTTGGATGGTACCAAAGACCAATATCCAAGTGTCAATCAATTTAAATCAACAACCAATAAGGTCGGATATTCTAATTGATTGAACAATACACAAACTGTATTATTTCAATTATATAACAAAATATAACGCGGAAAAGAAATAACACAGACACCAGAATTTTGTTAACGAGGAAACCGCAAATGTAGAAAAAACCCAGGACCTAGTCCAGATTAAACATACATTGTATTAAGCCGCTACAGACACTAGCCTACTCCAAATTAACTTCGGTTTGGACTATAGTTGAACCCCAATTAATCTCACACTAATCCAAGGTACAGTTATGCTCCTACACCTCTGATCTCAGGAGGATACTGCGTACTTGATTCCCTTAGTTGATCTCACCCACAATAAAGAGTTGCTACGACCCAAAGTCGAATACTTTAGCAGACAAATCTGTCTCATACAAAAAAGTCTACAAGATAGATAAATTCGTCTCCCACGAATAAACCTATGATTTTTGTTCCGTATTTTGATAAATCAAGGTGAACAGGAACCAATCAATAAAACCATACTTATATTCCCGAAAAACAGCTCAGTTTTATCAATCATCTCACTATAGTCTTAATTGACGCAGCGAAAAAAGATATTGTGGAATCACAAACGATGAGACAAAGATGTTTGTGATTACTTTTATATCTTGCCTATTGGAGATAGAAATCTCAAGCTAATTATTACAATTGTACTCGTACGATGGAAACAACAAGATCAGATCACACAACTACAAGAAAAGTAGTATCGGTCTGGCTTCACAATCCCAGTAAAGTCTTTAAGTCGTTAACCTGGTTTTAGAAGAAGAAAACCAAAGGTTAAAGGAGAATCGACTCTAGCTTAGCAAACTAGTTTCGCACATAATGTGTGGGGATTAGGTTTCCCAGTTGCTAGAGTTCTCCCTTATATAGTCTTTCAAATCAGGGTTTGCAATCAATGTTAGCTTAGTAACAAAGCATTCAATATTCACCGTTAGATGAAAATATGATTAGATACAAGCTAATATCTTTCAACCGCTAGATCGAAAACTTAGCTTGCCATACACACATGTACTTGATGATTTTGGGTTTGTGTAACCGTACCCAAACGTGTACAATAGTTGGTTCAATATTAGTCAACCAAATGGTTATCCAAAAGATAATTGTCATATCAACCATATTCTTCTTCACCATAACTAGTCCAAATGACTCAAATGAACTAGTTAGAGAGTTGTTCAATTGCTATGAGATCTTATGTACTACACAAGACACAATTGAAGCAAAAATGATGTGATTCACTCAAATCGATTCATGAACTATAAAGCCACGGTTTGCAATAGCATTCCTTAGATAATTTAAATAAGTTCATGAACATCGTTTTTAGACATAACCACTCAAGTTCGCGGACTGGGTTCGCAGAATCAAGTAACCGGTTGGAGTTCACAAACTCCAGCAGAAATTCTCGGGTTAGAGAACTTCTGTCAGTTCGCGGACTGAAACCGAGCTACAACTCCAGCAGAAATTCTCGGGTTCGAGAACTACGCACGTTCGCGGACTGAGTTGACTGCTCAAGTTCTGTTTTTCACTTGATCAACAAAGTTCGCAAACTTCGGTTCAAGTGCTAAGGACTTATACATATATGTGTTACCACAATAATATTTATATCCCCTAGTGGTTATATTGTCTAAACTCTCATTTCAATCATTGAAACATTTTCAGAGGACGTCATATAATTGTTATTCACAAACTAGTTTTCGTCCGAGCAATTTCCAAATTGATTGAAACATAACATGACTTTAGTCACTAGGCAAATATGAACTTGGCTAAAGCGAAAGTTTTACCAACATACATTTCGAGAAACAGATAAGCGAGATATACTCAGCTCGAAATGTCACATGTGTATATCTTTAGTCTATATAGTAAAACGACTTTTGTCTCTAGATAGGAGATAAAGTAGATAGAATTTTGAGTGATAGATAAGTTCAAGTCTCCACATACCTTTTAGTCGATGAAGATCCACTGGTTCCTTGAGTAGTCCTTCGTCTTGTATAATGATTTCCATGGAGTTCTTGAGCTCAACTACTCTTTCTATCCTAGTCCGAGACCTTAGCTATAGTAGACTAGAAATCAAGACTTTATAGATTTGATCACTAACATTGAAAAACATGCTTGAGATAGCAACGCATGCGAGTTCGACCGAGCAATGCTCTAACACTCCTGGCCACCCCCTACAACTCACACGCGTGGCATTAATTCCAATATTATGAATGAAAATGAATACTCAAGTCAGGATATGGATTTTCAAAAATTATAAGGGGGAGGTTCGAACTCATGACCTATTGTTTCATAAGAGTGGTCTCTAACTAGTGTTCCACCTTGGTTGGAATTAATAGAAAAGATAAATCAATGGTGGTGGTTTGTTTAACTTAAATATCATAATTGCTTTATTAATTAGTGTTTCACTAATTGCACATAATAAATAATTTATCCATTATAAAGTGTTTTATTAATATGTGTTTCACTAATTGCTCATAATAAATGACTAATCATTTTTTAATTATAAATGTTTTCTTAATTAATTATAATATGTATTTCTATTAATAAGTAATTCTGATAAATAATATCAATAGACATTTTTGGCAACAATGAGTAGTAAAAGAGGTGGAGGCCGAATGATTAGTGGTGGTTAAGGGCGGCGACAAGCACAATTATATTTATTTTTGTTCTATTATCATAAAATGGGATACGAAGTCCGTTTTTCACGTGTATCCAACTTGCCAAGAGTTTTTTCTCCCTCTTTCCTCAAAATCCTGGCTTCGCCCCCTGGTTTGTGATGGAAGAAGTAGTGATGGTGAGTGCGGGTGAGTAGTGATGGAAAATATTAATTTTATGTTGTCGTTACAACATCGATAACATCGTAGTGTGGAAGATGTGGTTGGTTGTTTTTAACACTTTTGATAAAGGAAGGTACCATATATTTCCGGGATAATATCATACAAGATAATATTTTCATGATCGTAGTTGGATCACCCAAATGGTACCCCTGTTATCTTTGGTACTATATCGTATAAATCATGATTTTTTAATGTTAATATAAAATTGATTGCAATACAAATATATATATATATATATATATACACGGAAAAAAAATAATGAAACCAATCAATTGACCACATTTTGTTCAATCTAAACCTCATACATGGCATTTGTGATTGAAAATTAGAATTGCGTCCAACAACCTACATGGGGTGGGCGGCAGTGATGGTGGCAGTGGTGGAGTCAAAAATTGACATTGAGGAGGCCTACTTTAAAAAAAAAAAACATGTAAACTTTGGTGGACTAAACCATAAATATATATGGACAAAGTACTATTTATAAAATAAACTAAAAAATTCATGTAGTTATTAAAAATTTACGGGGTTAGAGCCAGGTTAGTCGACCCTTGGCTCTGCCACTAGGTGGCGGTGGATAAAAAAATGGATTCATATGGTTTTATGGTGATGGAGGGTATTGGTGAACAAAAACATATTATGCTAATTTTTGTAATGCCACAAAATATGTAATGTTATATTATAAAGTATAAAACGTGGTTGATCATTATAATGTTAAAATAAACTCGACAAAACACATGTCCATTTTAAAAAATTGGTGCAATCAATTGCCATGTTATGTAATAATTAAACGAACGACACGAATCAAGATCAGAACATATGAAATTATTTATTATCGATGTGTCTATGTAAAGAGTGGTCATGATTTGTCCTAGACAAAAATAAATTTATCGCTGGGGTTTGTTTAACTTAACCAGTTTTAAATACTTTATTAATTAGTGTCTCATTGATTGTTCATAATGATTAATTAAACTTCTATTATAAATGTCCCTTTAATAATCTAACATAAATACATAATTTTATTAATAAATAATTGTACTAAAAGCTATATTAATTCTAATGGTGGTAGTGGAAGTAGGGTTAGTATAAACGGTGGCGGGTGTTTGTGAATGGTGGAGGCGGTAACATTACTATTGGTGGAAGAAATAGTGGAAGTGGATGGTTTTTATGATGGTGGGTGTTAGTAATAGTAGTGGATAATAATAGTTTTTGCTTTTTAGTGAGTTTTATTGACCGAGTAAAAAAAAATCTTCACAAAACATGCAACATTGTATTGTGAAAGATGTAATTGGTTGTTTTTAGCACCATTGATAAGGACAAAAATCAAATATTTCGATGATGATACCGGAACATATAAGACAATATGATCATGATTGTTGGATCACCGAAACGGTACCCGTATTATATAAAGGCAGTTGGTGTGCCTGCGTAAGAGAACATTATTGCTCTCTCAAGTACTATTATATTTTTTTTCCTAAAAGACCATCAATGTCGAATTGTTTCATGACAACTACCTACAAAGACAACAATTGTTTGAAAATATTTGTTTGTTCATCAAAATCATCATAAAAACTCTAAATCATAAATCTAAATTTCTCCTCCGATGTTTATAGAATATTTTTTATATTTTACATTCTCAAATCATGTGACCTCTTGATTACAAATCAACAATATCAAATTACGGATCAATATGTATAGGTTTCATTCACTGGGTTAGAAGGTAGAGTAGATACAGATGGGTAAATCACACAAAGCAGAACATGATTGAGAATACTTCAATAATTTGGTCAAGATATAAGGTCAAAAATTTAAGATTAACTTTCTATATGACTAATTAGATCGGCTTCGATAGGAGCCGACTAAAATATGGATTAATAATAATTTCCATGTAAGACAATTTCAAAACATAGTTTGGCTAACTCTGCCTATGTAAAGAGTGGTCAAGATTTGTCCTTCCTCAATTGCTATGTTATGTGAGAAGAAGGTGATATCTAAGATTGAGGTACAATTCAAATCCATTAGATTCATACCATTTACAACTGGACGCCTTGAAAAAAATTGATGTGTTGTTATTATTATTACAGGTAAGGGATACAATGACCACACTTGCACAAATAGCTCACTTCGCAAATGATTGGTGTTGCATGTACTGACTAGAATGCAACGATGAATTTGAGGAAACAAGGCACCAGAAGCAGTGTCCGGAGTATTTTGGATATAGTAACTTAGACCTGATGAAAAACTTATGTTTTTTTTTTCGTTTTTCCACAATCTATTATTTAAGAAAAATGAACATTGTAAATACATAACATCAACAAAAATTAGACAGATTGTGTTTGATAATAATGGCTAACGATGGTCCAGAAACGGAAAAAGAAAGGAATTGATGTAGAAGAATTGTTGGGATATATGATGGATTACTTGATACGAATGAAAGAGGTATAACTATTTCGATTCTGAAATCACATCAAGTTTAAAGTTAGTAACAAACATAATATGGCTAACTAAAATGTTAAAAATAAACATGATATATAAACTTAGAAAGCCGTGGGACTTGAAGAGACCAATTTTGAAAACTACAATCTTAGAAAGCAACGATCCACAATACCATAATTTTTTTTTATAAATATTCAATATAGAAGATGTCAAATTTTGGTAAAGGATCTATTGACAACCTATAAATTTGAAATAGGATCAGGGAGTACAATATGTGTTCAAGGTTCTTTATGAGGTAATGTGTCGCCAGATTGTATTCCAAGTGAAGGTAGGAACATATGGAAGTGACAAAGTGTCCAAGACTTTTGAAGTTACCAAAGCCTTCGTTAAGACGAACTGTTGGGCACAATACTTTGTTGAAGATTTAATGGCAGAGGTTTGCATATATACAATCCCTTCGAAAAGGTAATTGGTACACATTTTAAACATTGTCATATGATGTGTGTTGAAAAATATATTACAGGAAAATCATGTCACATTGGAGAGTTTGTATCATCCGTTCGATGCAAAAAAATATTATTCTCTGCGTATTTGGAGGATCAACAATATGACCATGATAAATGAGTCAGCTGGAGCGAAATAGGAGCATGGGGAGACTTTTATGGACGATAATGATTAGTTGATTTCATAAGATGAGAGCTGCTGACGACATATTTCAAAAAAATATTTAAACTTCCATGTTCACGTAGAGCATTATCTCATTATAAGCAATGAACCTAAATAAAAAATTGTCTGGAAGTTAAGATTATATTTCTTTCGTTTGAGCAAATCTCCGACGGTAAAATATTAAAGGAAAAAAACAAGAAAAAAAGAGAGGAAATCCCGACTATTTTTATGAAAAACCCGTATTAAATCATAAGGAGTTGATAAGTATTCGGGACACAAATTATACGATATATTAAAAATAAACCAACATCATGGCATGTGCCGTTACGGCACGGGTTAAGGGCTAGTCATGATAATAAAGTATATTTTTATTAGCTAATACTAAGGATTAGTTTGGTATTATTGCGAGCTTTACAAAAGTGTTTTTCCGATGTACATTAATGTGCCGAGATATGTAGAAAAAAACAATTGAATGGTTGCCGATATAAGTTACTGTGCCGAGCTTTGTTAAAAAAAATCAATTGAATGGTTTTATAACTAAAGCTCAAACTATTTAAAAAGGCGTTCAAATTGTGTCTGGGAAAATATCAGGTTCATCTATAGTTAGTGAGAAAATGATAAAAGAAGACATGTCTCGGAAAATTGTTTATTCTATTTTATTATGCTTAAAATAAATCAATTTTTCTACTATTAGAGTACATATATAAATCTAATATTAAATCTACTAATTAGTATTACTACTAAAAAGTAATATTTTTCTTAACCGCTTTTTAAAAATCAATAATTGCTTAATATTTATTTTTGATAAATTAAAGTTATGCAACCCGAAAAATCAAAATATCGGGTTGCATAACTATGAAAAACTTACATCAAAATGTAGATTGAAAATAAAAAATAATTATCTTCAAGGAATAAAATATAACGAATAAAAATTGGCGATATATAGATTCAAGGATAATTTTTGTCATCTATAAAAATATATGAGATAGAATTAGAAAACAAAATATGAAATTAGGGTGAACTATAGCATTTTCTTTTGAAGCTTTTAAAAGCTCCTTCTCTCCCACTTTCAAAATTGATAGATTTTGCAATTGTTTTGCATAAAAAACACTTTATGAAATCTTTACCAAACACTAGGATGACAAAATATTGTTATAAATATGTTTTCAAAGTACTTTTTTTTTAAAGAAAAAAAAACAGTACCAAACTTAGTTAGATTGGCTAACAATTATATAGGTGGACCACAGTGACGGTGGCAAGTATTGGTGCCCAGTGAGTAATTTCGCATCGTCTCACGTATTTCTTGATAAATGGTTTAACGTTATTTTTATTCAATGATGATGGAGAGCGTATTAGGTTAAGTACTTAACGATTTAACTTACTAATCATGTTTTTTTTTATGTAATGAATAACCTCACATTTGGAAGCGTAATGTCGTAGAATGTAATGGCCTGACCCTCTACCGATAATTTCCTCACTTAGCCATTGTGGTCATCTAACAGTATGGGGTTTTCAGTGGTCACTGATACGGCCATCCAGTAGCAGCTTCTCAGGAGGTCACCCATCTTAGGATTACTCAATACCGAGTATGCTTAACTATAGATATTTTTCGCCAACTATGAAGCCAATTATGTTGAAAGGCTCTCGGTGTTAGTAAAGGAGAAACCATTACCTATATTCTATTTGACGAATCCTACCTTCCGAGACGGAATACTATAATGCTACCAACTTAATTTGGAGTCGTCCTTGGCTCCGGAATATGTTCAATCCTAGACTCTGGAACTTTTTCTCACTCATGAGACCATTTCCCAACACAATCCGTCAAGCATACTTTTTCATCCTCGACAAGTAACCCGTGATCGACTTTAATACCATTTTTAAGGACCTGATCCTCCGCCAATATTGTCCCCACTTAGTCACTACTGTTGTCTGACAGTGTGAGATTTTCAACTGACACTGATGTGGTCATTAATCAATATTTTTCTGGGAGGTAGCCCATCCCTAGATTACTCTTTCCCGAGAATGCATAAATACATTTCTATTTACGAACTCTGATCCAACTATGTTGAAAAGGCCATAATGTTACGAAATGATAAGTCGTTACCTATATTCCATTCGGTGAACTCTTCCTACTGAATTGAATTATGTACATAATATATTTTGGAATTTTGGAAAACTAGAACTACATCGTATGTGAGTAAATGGTTGCCAATAAAATAGTAAGAACATACAATACGATATGTATTGTTGAGTCAATTCCAAGTTTTATTCTTTTTAGACTATTCTTAAAGGGAAAAAAAGAAACAAGGATCCGAACACTGTTAATATATACACAATTATTCTTGAGACGAATGAGTTCAAGTGTTGTAATTTTGTTACAACTTACATAGTTTATTTTTTTGGTTCTGCTCGGTTGTTGGAGTATGTGGCGCGATAAACCACATATGTAAAGCTAGGGATAGTCCCTCATGGAATAAAGAGGAATACATGTGGAGATTAATAACCTTGGGAATCTCCATACATTGCACTGATGCCTTTTAATTAAAAACCCCACACCTCTTATCCCAATATGGTCAAGTGGGGTTCGGGGTTATGTGGTCGGGCCCTGAGTAGTGTCTGATGGTCCATGAAGATGCTAACAATTGGTATTAGAGCCCATGGTTGGGGCTACTGTCTGAACGTATAAGTGGTTGTGGATGTCACCCTATTTAGGGCACAAGTGGAGTCAAACCCAAGGTGGATAAGGCAAGGCCCAAAGTTGAAATGGCGCTCAAGGTGGAGTTAGTGTCTCACCCATTAACTTAGGTGGAACAGGGTTCTATATCGGCAAGGCAATGCTCAAGGTGGAGTTAGTGTCTCACATATTAACTCTCAAGTGGACCAGGGTTCTAGGTGGGCAAGGAAATTCTCAAGGTGAAGTTAGTGCTTACCTTCTTATTAACTCAACGTGGAGTAGGATTCCAACGTGCATAGTGATAATAATCATGATCGATGGGTAGCATATACAGATAGTTATCGTATTATGTGGAGTGTGATTAGACTGGTAAAGTGGTTTAATCTCACCAAAGTGGAGATTGTTGGCGTATGTGGCGCGATAAACCACATATGTATAACTAGGGATAGTCCCTCATGGAAGAAAGAAGAGAGTACATATGGAGATTAATAAGCTTGGGCATTTCCTTACGTAGCACCGAGGCCTTTTAGATTAAAACTGCACACCTCTTATCCCAAGGTGGTCAATTAAGGATAGTATCGGTGCTATGTGGTCTGGCCCATAGTAGGTTCATATGGTCCATGAAGATTTAAAATACCATAACATCGTTCACTGAAATAAGGAAGATGCAGAAAGGTAATACCATTTAAAAGGATCGATAAGATATCTTTGTAAAATAAAAAAAACATATCAAATAATGTTTTTTTTGGGAGAAAATATGGAATAATTAATTCGGATATCATTTCATGGCTGGCTTGAGGATACAACTCGAGAGAGAAGAGGGATAATATGGTAGAATGTCAAGGCAAAAAATACTAGAAAGGATTTGGGGAGTGAAGAATAAAAATATCTATCGGGTTTTCCTTTAATTTTGTAATGATAAGAAGGGTAAGCTTGATATTAATATATATTATATTTAATATTCATTTTCGGAAAATGCATAACTAAATAAAAATTATGCCCGTGCTGTTATGGCACGGGTTAATCCCTAGTTGATTTATATGTCACAGTTCTCTCAGGTGAATCCAAGTTTTCATAATCATCTGGTAATTTCTGAACTGGTACGTTATTAGAGATAGACTCATCCATAATAATCAGATTGCTTCAAACACAGACTTATAAGGTCTTAAATGTATTTGCTTACTCAAATACCAACTGAAAAGGCTGGGGTCTAACAAACACACCCAATATTTCGCTTAGCAATCTGTATGGACAAACTCCAATATACTTTCGAGAGAATCAACTAGACAATCAGACTCAATCTTAATAAAAGTTTATGCAAGAGTTGTATCTCTATTTCACAATGTAATCATCAAATCAAATAAATAGAAATCCGTGAGCCTGATTATTATGTGAAACAACTTGAACGGTACCAAAGACCAATGTTCAAGTGTCAATCAATATAATCCACAACCAAAGGTTGGATTCTCTAATTGATTGAACTACGCACAACCTATGATATTTCTATTATATAACTAAATATAATGCGGAAAAGAAATAACACAGACACCAGAAATTTTATTAAATAGGAAACCGCAAATGCATAAAAACCTCGGGACCTAGTCCATATTTGAAAACCACATTGTATTAAGCCGCTACAAACACTAGCCTACTACCAAGCTAACTTTGGACTAGAATGTAGTTGAACCCTAATCAATCTCACACTGATCAAGGTACAGTTGCGTTCCTTATGCCTATTGAACCACGCTGGATTCTGCGCACTTGATTCCCTTAGCTGATCTCACCCACAACTAAGAGTTGTTATAACCGAAATTCGAAGACTTGATAAAAAAATCTATCTCACACAAAAAAGTCTAATGTATAGATAAATCTGTCTCCCACAGATGTACCTATGAGTATTGTTCCGTCTTTTGATAAATCAAGGTGAACATGAACCAATTGATAAAACAGACTTATGTTTCCGAAGAACAGCCTAGTATTATCAATCACCTCACAATAATCTTAATCGAATAACGAAACAAGATATTGTGGAATCACAAACGATGAGATGAAGATGTTTGTGACTACTTTTTAATCTTGTCTATCAAAGAATAAATCTCGAGCAAATCTTAAAGAAGATAATACTCAATCACGATAGAAAATAACAAGATCAGATTACGCAACTACATAGAAAATAGTTGGGTCTGGTTTCACAATCCCAATGAAGGCTTCAAGTCGTTAACCTACAGGATTTTGTGAAAAACCTAAGGTTAAAGGAGAATCGACTCTAGTCGCAACTAGTATCACACAAGAGGTGTGAGGATTAGGTTTCCCAGTTGCTATAGTTATCCTTTATATATTCTTCAAATCAGGGTTTGCAATCTAAGTTACCTTGGTAACAAAGCATTCAATATTCACCGTTAAATGAAAACCTGATTAGACTCAAGCTAATATCTTTCAACCGTTAGATCGAACTTAGCTTGTTATACACAAATGAAATGCACCATCATTTAGATAAAGGTAACTGTACCTAAACGTGTTCACTTAGTTGGTTCAACAATAGTTAACCAATGGTTAGCCATATGTGCACTTTCATATCAACCTTATTCATCTTTATCATAACTAGTTCAAATGACTAAAATGAAACTAGTTAGAGAGTTGTTCAATTGTTTATATTCTCATAGAGGTATACAAGACACAATTGAAGCAAAATCGATTTTGATTCACTCGAATCATTTCATGAACATTTTAGCCACGTTTTGCAAAATATTGCATTCCTTAAATGTATTAGTTCATGAACAAATCGATTTTAGAACATAACCTACTTAAGTATGCAAACGGGTACGCATACCTAAGTAGCCGGACTGAGTTTGGTCACGTCAGTACGCGTATGGGTACGCATACCATTTTACACTTCCAAACTCCAGCAGAAATTCACGGGAATTGAACTTCCGCCAGTACGCATACGGGTACGCATACTTAATTCCCGGACTTCCAACAACCAACCAGTACGTGTATGGGTACGCATACCATGGTTCCCGGTTTTGGACTTTACACAAATGTGAATACACACTATGTTATATCCAATTATGGTTACATGTTCTAAACCCTTGAAAAGGAGAGGGTACCCCAAATATACCTCAAGCTATAACTTTTCCTTCCTATAAGTCCTTTCCCCGAAAGTGATTGTTTATGGACTGAGTCGAGACAATACAAAAAATCGGTTCATACTTTGTGTGATCGTATATGGATACGAGATCGAGATAATACAACAACAAAGTGTGTTTACTTGATACAAAGGTTCGGACTTAACCAAACTCAATAGGATTCAAGTATCAAGTAAATAAGAATTAACATTTGTGCAATTTATTTTAATTATAATAAAAAAATTATAATGCGGAAATATAAAGTAAATGACACATCAAGATTTTGTTAACGAGGAAACCGCAAATGCAGAAAAACCCCGGGACCTAGTCCATAATTGAATACTCTCAGGATTAAGCCGCTATACAAAATTAGACAACTTCGTATAGTTGAGACCAAGCAACTAAACTTATAGTTCACCTAGTTCCGTATGCATTCCCATGCCTCCAACCTGTAAACAAGTCACGTACTTGGACCAATTCCTTTGGTTCGTATTCCAAACAGTAAAGGAACAAAAAATTTGTTTGGTATCAACTCTCTTCAACCAAGTGATATGAGTTGCGCAAAGTTTCCCTTGTTTATCTTAACATAAACTCCTTTGCCAGGTTCCAAGATCCATCTTATGTTTAATCACCTAAAGGTAATCGTTGAGATTAAGCCAACAACACTCTTCAACCAAGTGATACGTGTTGATACCGATCTTCCTCAATTAATCAATCCAATCTACCACAAGGATAAACTAATTATTAATTAGATCCTCTTTTTCCCAAACAATTATTGTGCACACCAAAGATTGTAAAAGCCAAGTTAGAAATCTTCAGTATCTTTTTTGTCTACAAATCTTCTTAGATCTTTAATAAACACATGCACACAACTACTTGAATCTCTTGTGATCAATCACACATAGAATGGAGTCTGTTAACAATGGATTATCACAAGATCGTCTTTAGATATAATAACAGTCTAAAGATCCATGTCGAAACCTTGAACTAGTTTGAGTGAATCTTATATCAGAAGAGAGGATTCTCAAGTATAAACAAACTAGGAGCAATTAAAGTTCAACCACCGTTAGTCAATCAAATCAATACGAAAACTAAAGATAAACCGCAATATCTAGTTTTCCACCAACGGGTCGCGCTAGAGCTTCTCAATCCCAAAGAAGACTTTAAATTGAGCGGCCTTAAGAGATTTCACCTAATTAGATTACCCTCCTCTCCGATAGGCGGCTTCACCAGTAACAAAGACAAAAGAGTATGTTTAGGTTACGTAGGATTAGTTTGCTAGAAATGCAAACTCAAAGTATTTATAGACAAGGAAGTTCGGACACCAAGAAATTTCCAAAACCGAAAATATTCTCAAGATATTCTTCATTACTCCACCAAATTCGGTTTCCATAATTCCTTTGAATGCACTGTCCAAATATAATGATCGAAATCTCCAAGGAAAATCTTTAATTAGAAAATGCACATTACTAATTCTTATTTTCCATATATAATTAAAAACCAATAATTAAAAAGATTCTTTACTTATTTAAATTCGATCTTGAGATTTACTTCCTTCTTAGCCATTAAGGAATATCTTTGAACAAAACATAATAAGCATTAATGCACCGTGTTCAAAGAGTGATAACATCTTACTCTTGCAAGTGTTTTCCATGCTTGCTCACTTGAAACCGATTTACCACACTTCCAAACAAGTTTAGAATTGGTTCATCTGACTTTCAAGAACTATGTGATTGATCAAGTTCCACTCAATCACAACTCATGGGTTTACGGTTCTACCAAAACAAGTTTCGATTTTACCTCCATGTGAGTACTTACCAAAGATACGGCTGACTAGGTACTCGGATTTGTTCCCCACATATATTTTGTATCTAACTTGTATGCACTGCACATGTCCATAGGATCGGTTCCCCCTTCCAAAAAACGTGTTGCACATGTTCATAGAATCGGTTCCCCTTTCTTCCAAAAACCTTGCTGCACCACATACAAGGATCGGTTCCCCTTGTGATGCACTGCACCTATTACTAGGATCGGTTCCCCTCTTCCCAGTAATAAGTTCAGACATACACAACCCGATCATACCCCATGTGATTA
Organism: Papaver bracteatum; assembly: GCA_023529315.1. Classification (NCBI taxonomy): domain Eukaryota; kingdom Viridiplantae; phylum Streptophyta; class Magnoliopsida; order Ranunculales; family Papaveraceae; genus Papaver; species Papaver bracteatum. The sequence continues at coordinate 948,422 of JAJJWX010004825.1, forward strand.
CTTGAGATCGGTTTCAATAATAAAAGTCATACCAATACATAAGTCCGGCCTCATGTGAATAGTTTTACCAAGAACACAAACAAGTCATGAGCGGTTATACTAATCACACATATTTGTCATTCATAAGATATGCAATGAAGAACAACCCCAATAATGCCTGGCGATTTCCTTTTCGGTTCACAACACATATCATGAACTTACTTCCTTAGAACAATGTAAAAATTGTTCCCTAGGATGAAATCCTCACCTCATACCCATACATAATCACAATAGCATTCATACGATTATGTCGATATCTTATATACAAAGTTTAATGGTAAAGCAAGAAACTTCATATTGTATTTCTTAATACTATGTCTATCTAGAGTGTTCATGCTTCGCAGTTTTATGTTTTCAATATGCATGACTTGAAAGATACGTTAGGGAATGAAACAGTTCAAGTCAACTATCACTAACCTCAAGTGGAAGGATGATGTTGTCGTTGTACCTCCGCACTTCTTCACTTCTTCAAGTCTTCACAATACTTGTAATGTCTCGCCCTAATACTTTCAAGCTAACCTATACAAAGTTGACTCTAGTACATTTAAATCAAGCGACTCTTAAATGAGTTTTGCTTCACTAAAATATGACAACCAAACTTGACATACCAATGCTTGGTGGGTTCAAACGAGCAATTCCCTAACTTGACATAGCTGTCTCACACGAACTATTAGCTTTAAAGCAATTTTCAAGTGATCGAATGATCAATACGAAACATTTCGAGTGTACATTAAATGATTGTCTCACACAAATCATGTAAGATGTTACAAGGAGATTTTGATATGATCATATTTTGACTTTCGTCAAGAATAAAAGATGAACTTGGTTAAAGCGAAAGCTTACCAACACACATTTCGAGAAATATATAAGCAAGATAAACTCGGCTCGAAATACCAAATATGTATAATTGAAGTCTATATAGCAATACGACTTTTTGTTTCAAATAGGTGATAGAGTATATAAAATTTTGAGTGATAGATGAGTTCAAGCCTCCACATACCTTTTGTTGATGAAGTTCCACAAGTTCCCTTGAGTAGTTCTTCGTCTTCATTCGATGAAAGCCGTGAAGTCTAAAAATCAACTACACTTAATATCCTGATCCGAGACTTAGCTATAAGTAGACTAGAAATCAAGACTTATAGTATTTCCAACTAAACTTGACCAACAAGCTTGAGATATCAACGTGTTAGAGCACAGCTCGGTTGAACCCACCAAGCATTGGTATGTCAAGTTTGGTTATCATATTTTAGTGAGCCAAAACTCATTTAAAGAGTCGCTTGATTATGTACTAGAGTCAAATTTGTATAGGTTAGCTCGAAACTATTATGATATGAGACATTACAAGTATTGAGAAGACTTGAAGAAGTGAAGAAGTAATGAGCTATAACGACAACATCATCCTTCCACTTGAGGTTAGTGATATTTGGCTTGAACTGTATCATTCCCTAACGTATCTTTCAAGTCCTGCATATTGAAAACATAACCGCGAAGCATGAATGATTACACTCTAGTTAGACGTAGTATTAAGGAATACAATACGAGGTTTATTGCTTAACCATTAAACATTGTATATAAGACATCGACATAATCGTTTGAATGCTATTGTGATTATGTATGGGTATAAGGTGAAGATTTCATCCTAGGAAACAATGTTTTACATTTGTTTAAAGGAAGTAAATTCATGAACTTGTTTTGTGAATCGAAAGGGAAATCGCTAGGCATTATTAGTATTGTTATTCATTGCATATCTTTTGAACTACCAATGTGTCTTATTAGTATAACCGCTCATGACTTGTTTATGTTCTTGGTAAAACTATTCACAAAAGCCTGACTTTTGTATTGGTATGACTTTTATTAGTGAAACCGATCTTAAGTAATCACCTAAGATGGTATGATCGATTTAGTGTTATTGGTATGACCGACTTTGTGTAAAGGGGAACCGATCCTAGTAAGAGGTGCAACCTATCACAAAAGGGAAATCAATAATTATATGAGGTGCAACAAGTTTTTAGTAGATGGGGGAACCAATCCTATGGACATGTGCAACACATTTTTAGGCAAAGGGGAACCGATCCTATGGACATGTGCAACAGGTAAAAGTTAGATACCATATATATGTGGGAACCGATCCTAGTACCTAGTCAACCGAATTTTTGGAAATCTAGTGTGATTAAATCCAGTACCCACATGGAGATAGAACTGAAACTTGTTTTGGTAGAACCGTGAAACCCATGTTTGGTGATTGAGTGTTCTTGATCAATCACGTAGTTCTTGAAAGTCAGATGAACCAATTCTAAACTTGTTTGGAAGTGTAGTAAATCAGTTTCAAGATTATAAGTATGAAAGAGGACTTACAAAGTAAAGATGTCGACATACTTTGAACATGTGCAGTAAAGCTTATCTTTTATTGTTTAAATATATTCCTTAATAACTAAAGAAAAATTCCCAGATCGAAAAAATAAGTTGAGAATCTTTTAATTAAGGTTTTTAATTTTATTTTTGGAAAATAAAAATTAGTAATGTGTATTTACTAGTTGGAGATTTTTAAGAGATTTTCGGTCATTATTTGGACAAAGAATTTGTAGGAATTACGGAAACCGAATTTGGAATATATTGCATATCTTGAGAATATTTCCGGTTTTGGAAATACCTTGGTGTCCAAACTTCCTTGTCTATAAATATCAAAGTTTGCATTTTGAGCAAACTAATCCTCAGAGCCAACAAAACTACCTCAGTTGTATTGTTACTGGTGGAGCCGCCTATTCGGAAAGGAAAGTAACCTAATTAGGCAAAATCTCTTACGACCGCTCAGTTTAAAGACTTCTTTGGTATTGAAAAGCTCTATTAGTACTGTCGGTGGATGTTTTGGGGTAAAAACCGATTCTGCTATTTTTGGTAAATTTGGGTGTGTTGATGAGAAACAAATTCAAACCCTAAACAAATGCATTGCATGAGAGTACTTTTAGATTCGAGAGATCAATCTGTAAGACTCTGTCCTAAACCCAGAAATGGTTGTTCCAAATTCAATTCGGTCACAAAGTAAAGGAGAAGGGTTGATCTTAGGGAGGGAAGCGAAGAAGGTGTTTGAGATCAGAATCTTGAATTATGAAGGTGTGGATGTTTATGACTTGTATCAGAATATGTCTTCTGGATACTTGTATTGATAACACTTATGTCGTCCATGTCGAAATAGATTGAAAACCTATTTATACAAGTCATTGAGCGCACCTTGACCTCGTAGGAAGTGGAGGAGATTAAGTAGTGGAGTAGTAGGGTTGTGTAAGAGGTGGTGATCATCACGTTTCCATTATGATGGAAGACTGGTCACACCTTCACCCTCTACTCTCATCGTTGTTAACATTCTGTCCTTTTCTGACACTTTCTCGTAGTTAGCGTGTTGCACGCCGCACGCTGTAAATCGCCAGACCAATACCCCAGTGAGCATCCCCCAGTTTATGACACGTTTGATATCTCAAGTAAATGGGTCAAGTCATGGGACTTGCCGCATAGAATAGCATGCGGCGCTATTAGGTTAAATAACTAAGTTATTTGTGAAGCCGATATTCATAAAATATCGTATGTATTCGATGCACGTAAAGCATCTCTTTTAAGCAAGCAACTCAAATTAATCGATGTGCATGGAGCATCGTTGTTTTAGAGCTTGTCTAAATTAGTCGCGAGTTGGTTGTCTTAAAAAGAAGAGCGTGACCGGACAACTTTGGGTGATAGTTTGGTAGCTCTAGGGGTGAGCTACTTCTTGGTCGATCGCTCCTTGTAGGCGAGTGGCGGATGGTAGCCATTATAAAATCATACCGGTTGATCTAAATTAGATCTAGATCACTCAAATCGGCTAGCCAGGTTGAGTGGCCGAGATGATTTGCGGAAGTTATTGACTGTTGTTGAAGTAGCGTGAATGGACATCTTTGGGCGATCATTTGGGATCACACCACAAGCTGTAGCTCGGTCGAATGCTCCTTACGGGAGGGGGTGGCCGGTGATCATAAAGGCACTCCATCGATCATCTATTATCCGATCTAAGCCGCCCGACCAAGCTAGTGAAGTTGGACGGACGAGATTTGTTTTGAGGCAGCTACTTGATGTCGTTGATTTAGGGTTTAGAAGCCGTGCGGCCAACCCTAGTTTGGATTATAGAATCAAAGCAATGGGAGATGATTTGAACAGGACGGCCAACCATGTGCAAATACGGGCCGCTTGTGAGCACGCTGACATCTCCCGGGCTATCTAAATTAGATCTAAGCCACTCGATTCGGCTGGCGAAGATGGGTGGTCATGGTCAATTTGCGACAGTAGCATACTGCCGCAAATATAAATTAGGGTTTTAAAACGGCCGCGCCCACCCTAGTTTGATCGAACAATTTGATGTGTCATTGACTTCCCATGAGCAAGTCAATCGACCGGGAATGAAATTGGGACAACGGTGAACGTATTGGCATCTCTTTAATTGTGCGGGATATGATCTAGGCCATCCAACTTGGCTGGCTAAGTTGGATAGATGTGATGATTTGCGATAGTTGTATGTTGTCGCAACCAAAATTAGGGCTTTGGAATAGCGCGTTCATCATAGTTTTGGCAAACGATCTGACGCCCTCTGGACTTGCCGCGGGTAGGTCGATCGACCAAAGGATAAGTTGGGACGCCAATGGGTATGCTAGCGCCTATTTGATCATTCCAAGGAAGATCTCAGTCGTCCAACTAGGCTGGCTAAGTTGAACGGTTATGATGTATTTGAGACCGTTTTTGCCGGTCTTAGCTCGTTTGAGCTTATTATTCAAAAAATGTGATCACCCATATTAGGGTTAATGTTGGAAGTGCTTGCGGATGTACTATATGGAATCCGTTTGGTTCAGATGTTAGTGTTCCCCCCGGTGGTCATCATGATGATCACCGATCTCCGCTAGGAGTAAGCTAGGCTTGTTGAATTGCATGGCCAAATCGTGTGGCCGTGATCATTTTTTAAGACTGATATAGATAGTCTAGATTTTCCTTAAGGAATTTAATCGCGTTCGATCGCGTTAACTTTTAATTAAAAGGTGTGTAAACACGCTGATCTCTTTATAGAGAGTGGTGTGGCCTACATGAGTGTTTTCATGCAGGTCTCAATACTGACACTTCGGGAGATACATGTTACTCCGCTGCGAGCGAACATTAATCGTCATGTCATGCCAATATTGAGAGTTAGGCTGGGAACATTTCATAGGAAAATACTAGGCAGGCAATGCATTAGTGAATAATTCCGGTGGAAGATAAAATTCACAGAATATTTTGGGATTGCTGTTGAACGCACCATTCTGAGTAAATTTCATATATACAGATATATTGAATTGCTCAATACATATGTGAGCGAAGAGGCTTAAGCACTCATTGCTTTTAAATAGCTTATGTTCCTCTACAAGATGACAGCGCATTAAATACAGGGTTTACGATTTTAGCCCTTGAACTAAAACACACCATCAACATTAAGTCCCCTGCTTAGTACGTAACAGTGACATTGTTTCGGGGTAAGCACTAGATGGTGAAAATTAAAGATAAAACTTATGAGACAAAGTTAGATGCTACCAGGAGAGATGGGTCGGCATGTCCTTGAAACATGTCACGTTCAAGAGGTATCTAGGTGAGCGTTCCCCTAACATGATGTCGGTTGTCCCCAGGTAGATTAGGCATATGGTTGGTTGGAATCTCAAAATGCATTCCAAATCCCTTGTACATCTGAGTATCATTCGAGAGGGTGTCCAAGCTTTCCTGGCTTTAGTTAGCATGGAGGAAAAGTTGAGGTGCGATGAAGCATCTCAGCTAACAAGTGCTAGGGCTGAAAGGTTTTCTTCCCGGCTAAAGTGAAGGAGGGTGGAGCATAACATGAACTCCTGGATAAACATGAATACCATATTCATGACAACGTCATAATCCTCGACTCTGATGTGGATGATCCCTATCATGAGGGATATCCTTAAAAGGCTGCTGAAACAATTTATGAAAAAGATGTTGAAGCAGCTCCCAAAGAGAACGTTGGTGTAGCTTCCAAAAAGGGTGTTGAAGCGGCTCGAGAGGATGTTGAAGCGGCTCAAGAGGATGTTGAAGCAGCTCATGGAGATGACTCTAGTGAAGGCGCCATTAGCCCTGGCGTTGAAGACACTTCTTTGATATTTAGTAGTCTTTGTTTTATGCGGTTGAAGCCAGGGCTTGATCGAATAATAATCCCTCATTCATGTTGCTTTTATGATTTTATGTTTCCAGTTGGATGAATGAATGAAACCTCCCGACTAAGAAATCCAAATTCTAAGAAAGATCTCGCAATATCTTGAAACTTTAGACGTATCGCTCTTCGATAAGGTTAGTGTAGAGCATGTGTACATGATTTTGCAATCTGAGATCTCCCATTCTTTTGTTTGATATTCCCCTTGCAGACTACACACTTCTTGAAGGTTTGTAGCATGCCGGCTAGGTATGTAGAAGGATGTACGCTTTGCCGCAAATCTAGAGACCCAATAAGCTGCATATTGTTAGCTGAAGGAATGAGAGAGGCCTTATCTTCAATTGACGACATGTGCATCGTGATTTCTGGCGCAGTAATTTTAAACTGAGAGTGTTACTGGGTACTACGCCACCTTCAGATTCAGTGCTTCCCAGTCTGTGAAATGATTTCCAAAATTCTAAAATTGCATAATTAAATAGACAGAAACTCCTCTAGGGATCATGTCAGTCAAAAGAGGTGGTGGTTGAGAAAACCATCTCAATGTTGAAGCAGGCTGCTTTTTGGGATACCTTCAAGGACTTCGTTCCAATCGACATCTTTTGAACTAACTTCTGAATCTTGGATGGTTATATGGAATGGGATGCGATAAGCAGTCCCCAGTTACACTTCAGATTCGATGGCATGGATGGATATGTATAAATATTTCCGACTTGTACTTTTGGAGTCTTTGATGCACATGTCCTTCTTTATGTTGAGATTTTTTTGCGGCTCGTAAAGCTTCAACAGTGATGATGTTGATATTAGAAATAAACTGGTTGAGGGACGTGGAGGCATCTTATGCTGGCAGTCCCCAAGTGTAATTATCCCGATCTTATTTTCTCTTGAAAGACGTACTTCCACTGTATTTTCCGGTAAGGTGGTTGACAAATTGATGAAGGCGACAATCTTTTGGATTCGTCATTTGGTGATCAATGGGAGGGATTCGCTCTTGATAGATCTGCATTGTAACCAAACTTTTGGCAACCCATGTACCCCTCCCATAGTAAATTGGAAATCTAGAAATACTGAATCTGACTTTGTCGGCGATGTGGTTGTTAATCCGCAACTTCGTGCAGGTCTTGGGTAGGCATCACTGAATTCTGTGGAAGGCATGATTCGGTCGGTCTAGATTGCTGAGGCGCGACTTTACTCTTTGATTCTTCATTGATAACAGTGCTTATGGATGGTTGAACCAAATACTGCTTGTCGGTCAGGCGCCTCCCAAACAGGGAGGTGATGATACTCTTACGCTGCATCTTTGAAAAGTGGTAACCTTGTCACGGTTATGAATTCTTGGTTGACCGTATCTTCTAGGTTGAAAAGGTCCTTGATAGTGAAGGGATTTCGTGTTGAGCCTCAGTCCCCAAGCATGATTTATATGGTTTTATCTTGTATGGTCGGTGGGTTTACCATAATAAATATATCGTCATCTCGCCTCCGGGACTCGATTACTTCTCCATGGGAAAATAAAATATGCAGAAGTTCAGATTGTCTTTGTCCGCAGTGGTTGTTGTTATGGTGAAGCTCGGGCTGGTATCAATAAACGAGCAACAACGATTCTTGGCAGCAACTTTGATCAGAAGAGACTAGAAGGGAGAAGCGTGATAGCTATGGGAATGTACTTGGCAGTCTTCATATAGTGGTAGAGCTTGTCTTGTTATTAGAGGGAGAAGCTAATTATGAAGCCGATAGCTTCCTTGATGTTGCCTCATGGAATGGAAAAACGGGAGACAGTCCCCTGTCCACGAGTATCCACTGAGCTTTCGACTTGATAGATGTTGTCACACTAGGTTTTTGAGGAAATAATTTGGATGAGAGTTGGAGTTGAACCCTATGTTGATGAGGATAATAAGAGTTAATGATCATGAGATCGTCTTTGCGTCTACGTTGCGATTCATATACGTCCATGCATATCGCTGGTCTTTGAAAATACGTCTGCTCTCTTGAGTATGTCCTCGTCTTTGGATATCTTGGAATCATAATGATAGCGTGCTTGCGTCTCTCTAAATTCAGCATCTTTGAGATGGGTAGTGTTGAGAATTCCCCATCCACACTCCTTTTCCTTTATCATCTTTGGATCGTGTCTTTGAAGAGTAGGGAAGTTCCCTCATGCGAATGACTTAACTAACAAGTTGTGAAAATATGATGAAGCTCTTGACATGGAGAGTCTGTATGTACCTCTTAAGTCCCAGGTGCAACCACCTTCGGTAATGCAACTACTTCTTCTACGTGAGACGTAATTCTGAAAGCGTCTATCACCGATGTTGTTGCTGTTAAGCCAGATATGGTATATATTAGATGTTGTTTTATCATTGTGACAGTCGTGCATGTGGTACTGGAGTTGGAGTTGGCGGTTTTGGGCGCGCATGATGTTGTATCTTTGTGGTTTTCCTCTTGCTGCTTCAGTGAAACTGCTGATAGAAGGATGAAGGTTGTATTGCCTATTGGTGAGATATATGCTTCCACGAATATCATGATGCTCTTCATTCATGGAAGGCCTGGTTCTTTCTAGCAGGGCAGGTGCGGTTGTAGCTGAGTGTTTAGCAGCTTCACGAAGTTCAGAGGATGCCTGAAAGCGCAGGTTCTCCAGCGTAACACGATAGATGGGTACCATCATATTAATGCATAATTTCACCAATCGTTGTTCAGTCATATTTGGATCGTGACAATCTAGTGCCTGAATTATGAACCTCTTGACATAATCATTTGGATGTTCGTTGTTTTACTGAAACACTCTTCCCGATTCTGATAGAGTAATTTGCCCAAAAACAAAGAAATATTTCTTTTTCAGCATTACCCGTTTCCCTATGCAAAGGAAATGTGGGAGACGCGAGTCCTTTTGGTGCAGCAATTTCTCATATCTCCTCTGCGTGAGGTTATCTCGGTTGTGGATTCTTTCTCGACATGATGACGCGGGCATCGTTATCTTCTTGAGGCTTATCTATTGAGGTGTCGGCTCCAGTATATCTGAAGATATCCCAGGATCGCTCTTGTCCGGGTTGACATAATAGGCGAACCCTTTATGATTATTTGAAGATATGTCAAGCCTCCTTTGTTATTGTAGATGTATGAATTCTCAGAATTATGCCATGTTCTGGATCTACACGTTTTGTTGATGAAGTGATATCGGATACTCCTGACTTTAAATTGGTAGCAGCGGTGAAATAGAGTTAGAATTTTTCTTTTGTGATCTCTGCAGGTGTCTTCCTTGGACTCCACAGGTGTTGAGATTTGTTGTTGACTATCTCCATGCTGGAAAAACGGCTACGTGAGTCTTCACTTTGTCTTTCTGGGTGTGGACCCTTTGAAGCATTTTTGGCTTTCTCCATACAACACTTGTGGTGTTGCAGAAAAGGCGGTTGCTCCATCCGGATCTCTAGAGAAGCCGTTGCGTTCTTCTAAGTAGTAGTCACGTCTTCTTGTGTCTCCACGTGAATTTTTGGTCCTTTCATCTGGGAGACTTACTGGTGCTCACCTTTCTAAGGCATTTCCAGTAGCATTGCTTGAAAAATTATTTTTGTGAAGCTTCTTAGTGAATGAAACACCGGAATTGAAATTGGTTGTTGAACCTAAATTGAATTTAATGATTGAATTCGATCTAAGATCCACCCTTTTCAAATTGATAAAACTGGAATGAATATTGAGAAACTAATTTTGCAACCGAGAGATCAATCTCCTACTGTGGTCGCCATTTGTTTGAGGGTAAAAACTGATTCTGCTGTTTTTGGTAAATTTGGGTGTGTTGATGAGAAAAAAATTCAAACCCTAAACAAATATACTGCTCGGGAGTACTTTTAGATTCAAGAAATCAATCTGTAAGACTCTAGCCTAAACCAATAAATGGCCGTTCCAGATTCAATCCGGTCACAAAGTGAAAGAGAAGGGTTGATCTTAGGGAGGGAAGCGAAGAAGGTGTTTGAGATCAGAATGTTGAATTATGAATGTGTGGATGTTTTATGACTTATATCAGAATGTGGCTTCTGGATACTTGTGTTGATAACACTTATGTTGTCCTTGTCTAAATAGATTGAAAACCTATTTATACAAGTCATTGAGCGCAGCCTGACCTCGTAGGAAGTGGACGAGATTAAGTAGTGGAGTAGTGGGGTTGTGTAAAAGGTGGTGATCATCACGTTTCTATTATGAGGGAATACTGGTCACACCTTCACCCACTACTCTCATCGTTGTTAACCGTCCGCCATTTTTCTGACACTTTATCGTAGTGAGCGCGTTGCACGTTGCACGCTGTAAGCCGCCAGATCAATACCCCAGTGAGTATCCCCCAGTTTATGACACGTTTGATGTCTCTAGTAAATGGTTCAAGTCGTGGGACTTGCCGCACATAATAGCACGCGATGCTATTAGGTTAAATAACTAAGTTAGTTGTGAAGCCGATATTCATAAAATATCGTATGTATTCGATGCACGTAAAGCATCGCTTTCAAGCAAGCATCTCAAAATAATCGATGTGCATGGAGCATCGTTGTTTTAGAGATTGTCTAAATTAGTCGCTAGTCGATCGTCTTAAAAAGAAGAGCGTGACCAGACAACTTTGGGCGATCATTTGTTAGCTCTATGGGTGAGCTACTGCTTGGTCGATCGCTCCCTATAGGCGAGTGGAGGATGGTATCCATTCTAAAATCCTACATGTTGATCTAAATTAGATCTGGATCGTTCAAATCGGATAGCCAAGTTGAGTGGCCGAGACGATTTGCGACAGTTAATGACTGTTGTTGAAGCAGCGCGAACGACCATCTTTGTGCGATCATTTGGGATCGCACGAGCAAGATGTAGATCGTTCGAACGCTCCTTACGAGAGGGGGGTGGCCAGTGATCATAGCGGCACCCCATCGATCATCTAGTATCCGATCTAAGCCTTCCGACCAAGCTAGCGAAGTTGGACATACGAGATGGTTTTGCAGCAGCTGCTTTGATGTCGTTGATTTAGGGTTTGGAAGCCATGCGGACAACCCTAGTTTGGCTCATCGAATCAAAGCGCTGGGCACTTATTTGAACAGGCTGATCAACCATGTGCAATGACGGGCCGCTTGTGAGCACGCTGACATCTCCTAAGCCATCTAAAATTAAAACTAAGCCACTCGATTCGGATGACGAAGATTGGTGGTCATGATCTATTTGTGACAGTAGCATACTGCCGCAAATATAAATTAGGGTTTTAAAATGGCCGCGTTCACCCTAGTTTGATCGAACAATTTAATGCGTCATTGACTTCCCATGAGCAAGTCGATCGACCGGGAATTAAATTGGGTCAGCGGTGAACGCATTGGCATATATTTAATCGTGCGGGATACGATCTAGGCCGTCTAACTTGGCTGGCTAAGTTGGATGGATGTGATGATTTTGCGATAGTTGTATGCTGTCGCAACCAAAATTAGGGCTTTGGAATAGTGCGTTCTTCCTAGTTTGGGCAAACGATATGACGCCCTCTGGACTTGCCGTGGGCAGATCGATCGACCAAAGGAGAAGTTGGGACTCCAATGGGTATGCTGATGCCTCTTTGATCATTACAAGGAATATCTCAGCCTTCCAACTAGGCTGGCTAAGTTGGATGGTCACGATGTATTTGAGACAATTTTTGCTGGTCTTAGCTCGTTTGAGATTATTTTTCAAATAGCGCGAACACTCATATTAGGGTTAATGTTCGAAGTGCTTGCGGGTGTACTAGATAAAATCCGTTCGGTCGGGATGTTAGTGTGCCCGCCGGTGGTCATCATGATGATCACCTAGTTCTACTAGGAGTAGGATAGGCCTGTTGAATTGTGTGGCCAAATCGTGTGGCTGTGATCATTTTTTTAAGACTGATATTGACAGTCTAGATTTTCCTTAAGGAATTTAAGCGCGTTCGATCGCGCTAACTTTTAATTAAAAGGTGTGTAAACACGCTGATCTCTTTATAGAGAGCGGTGTGGCCTACATGAGTGTTTTCATGCAAGTCTCAATACTGACACTTCGGGAGATTCATGCTACTCCACTACGAGCGAACATTAATGGTCGTGTCATGCCAATATTGAGAGTTCGGTTGGGAACATTGCATAGGAAAATACTAGGCAGGCAATGTATTCGTGAATAATGCCGGTGGAAGATAAAATTCACTTAATATTTTGGGATTGCTGTTTCACGCACCATTCTGAATAAATTTCATATATAAAGATATATTGAATTGCTCAATACATATGTGAGCGAAGAGGCTTAAACACTCATTGCTTTTAAATGTCTTCTGTTACTTTGCAGGATGACGGCGCATTAAATACAGGGTTTACGATTTTAGCCCTTGAACTAAAAACCACCATCAACAGTGGGAAACTATATAATTGCGTTTTATCTTTTTTTTTTGATTGATTTGATTGACTAACGGTGGTTGAACTTTGATTGCACCTAGTTTGTTTATGCTTGAGAATCTTCACTTCTGATATAAGATTCACTCAAACTAGATCAAAGTTTCGATGGGGATCTTTAGACTGTTTGTAGATCGAAAGACGTCTTGTGATGATCCATTATTAACAGACTCCGTTCTGTGTGTGATTGATCTCAAGAGATTCAAGTTGATTATGTGCAGGTGTTTATTGAAGATCTAAGAAGACTTTGAAGATTTCTGATTTGGGTTCATAATCTTTGGTGTGCAACAATACTTGTTTCAGTTAAAGAGGATCCAACTATAATCGGTTTATCCTTATGGTAGATTGGATTGATTAGTTGTGTAGATCGTCATCAACACAATTCTTTGTGATTAAAAGTATTGATTGCAAAATCTTAACAATTACCTTGGTAGTTGTTGATAAGATAGATCTAAGAACCCAACAAAGGAGTTTATTGAGATAAACAGAAGAGCCTTTTGTCGAACTCACGTCACTTGGTTGAAAAGAGTTGATACCAAACAGATTTTTTGTTCTTGTTTGGAATACGAACAAAAGGAATTGTTCCAAGTACGTGACTTATAGCGGCTTAATTCTGAGAGTTAGTTTGAACTAGGTGAACTATAGGTTTAGTTGCTTGGTCTCAACTATTCGAAGTTAGATTGATTTTGTATAGCGGCTTAATTCTGAGAGTATTCAATTCTGCACAAGGTCCCGGGGTTTTTCTGCATTTGCAGTTTTCCACGTTAACAAAATCTTGTTGTGTCATTTACTTTTATTTTCCACAATTATAATTGTTGTTACTATAATTTAAAGTAAATTACACAAACGTTAATTCATATTTACTTGATAGTATTCCTATTGTGTTTGGTTAAGTCCGAACCTTTTATCAAGTAAACATAGTTCGTTGTTATATTGTCTCGATCTCGTATCCATAGACGATCACATAAAGTGTGAACGATTTGTTGTATTGTCTCGACTCAGTCTATATACAATCACTTTCGGAGAAAGGACTTATAGGTGGAAAAGTTTAGGTTGAGGTATTTTTGGGTACCCTCATCTTTTCAATTGGTATCAGAGCAAGCAAACATGAAAATATCTAACAATCTGTGTTTGGTGCAATCCAACCTATAAGAAATTGAATTTATGTATGATTCAGTTAGCATTATGCAAAAGTATGACTATTCAAAAGTTGAAGATGTTACTATTTCGTTGACTCATGATCCAGGAGTTGAAAAAATATCTGTATCCATCTCTGATGGAAAAGAAGATGATGATAAAGAGTTGGTAAAATTCCTAAATCCTATAAAATCTCTGTCTTCAAAAGTGCGGAGTATTCTAGCCAGAGAGATAAAGATATTCAACTGAATATCAGAGATAAAGATATTCAACTGAATATTCTAGCCATAGAGAATATGGATCTCACTATCAAATTAGAAGCTCTTGGTAACGCTCTTTCTCAAGAAAAGGAGGCACACCCTATGACTCTGACGAATGATGATGTTGTGATTTCTTCTAATATCGAGGAAACTAAAGGTCCTTGCTCGAATTTTACAGATTGTGATAAAACCGGTTTAGTCACATCTGAAACAGATCAAAATGATGGTAGTTTTCCTAACTACATAAAGTCAGAAGAGGTTGAAAAATGAGCTTCTAGATCTACTGATGATCAAATGAAATCTTGTGCAAAGGAAACTTTGAACCGATTCCGTGTAAGTGATCTTAAGGAATAAAACTTTCAGTCACTTGATAGGAAACTTATACTTCTTCAACATATGGTGGTAAAAATATTGAAAAGAAGTTTCTTGTCTTAAAAAACTAAAAGACCATTCCTCAGTCGAAAGACAATTATACCACTACCCGATAAGATCAACTCAAAAGAATCAGAGGAAAGAGTTGATAATCGGTTCTGGAAAAAGGTTCCTCCTCACCCATATCGAAACAATCCTTGTTTTGGTGAAAAACAACTCCAGAAGAAAAGGAAAGAGAGAATCTCTGCCAAAAGAAATAATCAGAAATTTCCGATAATTGTTTCAGATAATCACACTGATGTGGATCATAAGGAAGTCCTTAGAATGAGAAAATCATATGAAAATATCATTGAAAGAATTAAGAGAGATTTTTCTATCTCTGAAAATTCTCACGTTAGTACAGTTTCTCTACATGATCATATTTCTAGAGTTAGAATAAAGATCGTTATTCTAGGAGAAAATATTTTTGGCAGAATTTCCCAATGAGAAACATGAACTATGTTTATGATGCTCACTGTAAGCTAGAAAAAGCTTACCCCGATACAACTTAGTTGTATCAATACTGTTCACTCTCATCCTCTTCCGTGCTCATATTTATTGGATGGGAAAAGCATATAAAATCAAGGGCACGGGTTCATGGTAACTTCTATTTTCAGTAATAAAAAATATTTTTTAAAAAATATCCTCCTCCCAATAAAAAGAGAAGTTCAAAAATTATTCTGTGTAGTTTCGGAAACCCTAATTTTCTGAACTAAATATATTCTTATCTATATAAGAAAAATAACCTCTTAGGTTTTGTGCTTTCGCTTGGTAAACCATTTTGATAATCATGTCTCCTATAACTCGCAGTGTTACTAGGAGTAATAAAAGGGAAGCACGTAATGTGAGAAACTGTCAAGGATTCATCTCAAAAAGAAGATTTAGGAAGGTTGTCTCTAGAATCGCATATGATCATAACTCTGTTAGATCTCAAGGAAAGTCATGTCTCTTTGCTTTCAATGATTCAGATCTTACCAAGTGGTTTCCCACAGATGGTATGTATGAAGTTATGCATGGGTTTGAAGAACTCATTGGAAATGTTTTTACTTTAGTTCAAGATCGAGATGAACTAAAAAATAAGATGGAAGAGACAAAAAGTGAGCTTGATAACTTAAAGCTACAAGTTGAAGAACTCGAAAAACAGAAAGCGGTTGCAGACAAGTCTCTTGAGACATGCTTTAAAAGTTTGAACACTGAAGAAACCTCAGTGAACAACAAGAGCACCACTAGAGATTAAGTTATATGTTGTATTACTTAATCCAGGAAAATAAACATATGTTTTTGATTTCTTTCAATAATTGTGTAAGGTATATTATGAATAAAACTATTATTATGAATACAATTATTTGATTTATATTTTTTTTGTGATAGTTTTTGATTTACATGGCCTGTGCTTGAATGCTTTTTTTTTTATTGCTATGTATGTTTATGGGATGTTTGATTTTGGTTTTACTACCTTGATATTCGATCTCATAATGTTATGAACCCTTATGGTTTGGGTGATTTTTTGGTTTAGCAGGATTAAGTTCTAGCCCATGTTGGTAGGCTTTATCAAAGGATCGTGAGGGGTTCTGATTAAAACAATATGTGAAAAAGTCACAATATGTTGAATTGTTTGGTTTAGCATAAAAGAATATGTGTTTCGGGGTTTTCAACTTTTGCTTGCAATAGTTAAAAACCAGTTTTCAACCTTTCTCTGGTAAAGGTTGGTTGTTGTTATTCTTTTGTTTTGCATAAGGATGACAACATAATGATATTTCGATATCAATTCTCCTTGGAAGAAGATGCAAATATATTGGAGAAGAGGATGCGAAATTTGAGGTAACAGTCTTGTTAGTTAATTATTTTCCTGTTTAAAAAAGCTTGATTTTATTGCGTATATTTATTACTTTTGCTTAACAAAATTTCGGTACAATTGATGTTTTATTCCATTATTTGTGTATGGATGTGTGTGTGATTCAATTGGTTTCGGTTAAGAAAAAAATACTTTTATCTTGCTTTATTGTGTGATATCAATCGCCTAGGCTTATAAAATTTTGGTGCAATTTTGGTGCTTGAATGTCTATGTTATTTCAATTGCTTCCGGTTGAGGTAAATAATTATGCAAGTTGATTTATTTGGTTTGTATGAATTGTTTATGGCTTAACGAAAAAAAAGGTTTTCAGATGAATTGTTTAGTCCAATTCGATACCGGATAAGAGAAACTAAGTTAATTATGTTCTTAGTTAGACTTATCAAAGTGGAGGTTTCGGTTATTCAAGTCTAATCGAATGCCTCGACAAGAAATGCTAGTTAACTAACCTAGTACTTGTCTTGTTTAAAAGTTAAATGCCTAAGTTATATGGATAATTAGAACCTGATGAGAAAAATAAAGTTATCTTTATTTTGGTCTTATCGAACAAGCGATTGTATTTGTACAATCGGTTTAGCAAAGAAACTAAGGTGCTTAGTCGATTTTTGGTTTGCTAAATTATTAGGGAAAATTGCTTCGGGCAATTGTTTCCTCGGTAACATATAAAAAAAATTACTTTGTAGTTTCGGTTTTGATATTGGTTATAAAAAATGGTGTGTGGAACCCTCGTGCTTAACTCTATATGTTGCAAGTCTTGTGAGATTTGTAAGATCCTTTCGGTTTGTCCTTTATTTTTTTCGTTTCTTTGTCATTTTGTGACGAAAATGGGGAGAAATATATGGAGTAAACAAGTGATACTGGTATTGATTTATATTGATTGGTATCACTAAGGGAAAGGACATTGGTGCTTAAACGTTTATCTAACGAAAGAGTAAAAACATAGACTAGGGGGGTAGCAGATCATATGATGCTTGTAGTTATATGGACTACAAGGGAATAACAAAGATGTGCGGATTGATAAAATATACCTATCTTACCTTTAGGGGGGAGTATTATCTTTGTTATTATAATGTCAACATCAGCATTTATGGATTGAATGTATACAGGTTATTGTGCTGTTGAATTCGGGAATCAAGCGTATGTGTAATGAATTCTTGTAATTTGTTTATCCATATGATGTAAGAATTTTGTCACTAAAATTGACAAAGGGGAAGATTGTTAGAGCATAGCTCAGTTGAACCCACCAAGCGTTGGTATTTCAAGTTTGGTTGTCATATTTTAGTGAGCCAAAACTCATTTAAAGAGTCGCTTGATTATGTACTAGAGTCAACTTCGTATAGGTAAGCTTGAAAGTATTAGGATATAAGACATTAAAAGTATTGGGAAGACTTAAGAAGTGAAGAAGTAAGGAGCTACAACGACAACATCATCCTTCCACTTGAGGTTAGTGATATTTGACTTGAACTGTATCATTCCCTAACATATCTTTCAAGTCATGCATATTGAAACATAACCGCGGAGCATGAATGATTACACTCTAGTTAGACGTAGTACTAAGGAAATATAATACGAGGTTTATTGCTTAACCATTAAACTTTGTATATAAGATATCGACATAATTGTTTGAATGCTATTGTGATTATGTATGGGTATAAGGTGAAGATTTCATCCTAGGAAACAATATTTTACATTTGTTTAAAGGAAGTAAATTCATGAACTTTTATTGTGAATCAAAAGGGAAATCGCTAGGAATTATTGGTATTGTTATTCATTGCATATCTTTTGAACTACCAATATGTGTGATTAGTATAACCGCTCATGACTTGTTTATGTTCTTGGTAAAACTATTCACAAAGGCCTGACTTTTGTATTGGTACGACTTTTATTAGTGAAACCGATCTTAAGTAATCACCTAAGATGGTATGATCGATTTAGTGTTATTGGTATGACCGACTCTGGGTAAAGGGGAACCGAACCTAGTAAGAGGTGCAACCTATCACAAAATGGGAATCGATTTTTGTATAAGGTGTAGTAAGTTTTTAGTAGATGGGGGAACCGATCCCATGGACATTTGCAACACGTTTTTAGGCAAAGGGGAACCGATCCTATGGACATGTGCAACAAGTACAAGTTAGATACCATATGTATGTGGGAACCGATCCTAGTACCTAGTCAACCGAATTTTAGGAAAACTAGTATGACTAAATCCAGTACCCACATGGAGGTAGAACCGAAACTTGTTTTGGCAGAACCGTGAAACCCATGTTTAGTGATTGAGTGTTCTTGATCAATCACGTAGTTATTGAAAGTCTGATGAACCAATTCTAAACTTGTTTGGAAGTGTGTAAAATCGGTTTCAAGATTGTAAGTATGAAAGAGGACTTACAAAGTAAAGATGTCGACATACTTTGAACATGTGCATTAACGCTTATCTTTAATTGTTCAAAGATATTCCTTAATAGCTAAAGGAAAAATCCCAGATCGAAAAAATAAGTTGAGAATCTTTTAATTAAGGTTTTTAATTTTATTTTTGGAAAATGAAAAGGGTGTTCTTCTATATACCCACGGAAATACTAATGGTACCCCTTTATCTTCATACCCCTAAAATTTATCTACCTACACCATCAGATTTACTAAATTCATATACCCCTGATAAATACAAACACGTCTGTATCTTATCCTTTATACTAAATCTCAGCTTCAAATTACAGTTCAGGTAACATTTTTTATACTATAATTTTGGGAACAAACGATTAACGTACTATTGACGGATTAACATCATTCATTTCAATAACGCTTTTCAAACTTTGAGAGTATTGTTAAGATATTTTGACCCGCAACTACCAACAAAATAATCTTCTCTTCCGATGTTAAAATGATGTATAAGAAGCTCTATTTAGAGTGTTGAACATGAGATATACATGCAGCTCAATCTAGAGCGTAGATTAAACTTAGGGTTTTTCTTGTTCATTGAACTTTGAATCGAAGGTTTCTTTTGTTAATTGAAAACTTAAGGTGTAGGTATTGTACTAACGGTGTTCGAAGAAATGACAGAGTGAAATGTCGTTCCTTTGTGTTTGATTGAGTTTATGAGCCCATAGTGATCATGGGGTTTCTTTACTTTGTGAAATTGAAAATTTTAGGGTGAGTTTGGTGGGTGAGAATTTTGGAAACTATTTGTCATTTGAAATTATTGGAGCGTAGATAAGAAATGGTATAGAACTGAAGTACCAAAAAAATTGTTTATTTCTCTGTTTTTTTTTTCTCCTTTAAAAAATCTATCACCTTTTCATTAAACAGTTTCACCCTCTACGATTGGGATGTAAGCATGAATACTTCCCGGACATGAAGAAGGTGACACAGATGAAGAAGATTAATTTCATGATATGGGTTTATTGTTTAAGAAGATGAAATGATCCTTCTTTTCTCTCTCTATTTTATTTTAGGAAGGGGTATGGGTATTAAAAATTTCCCATAATTTTATAACCTTCATATTAACCAATTTTTAATTGCCATAACTAACTAATGGGGGTACCATTAGTATTTTTAGGGGTATATACAAGAACACCTAATGAAAATTAGTAATGTGCATTTACTAGTTGGAGATTTTCTAAGAGATTTTCGGTCATTATTTGGAAAAAGCATTTCCAGGAATTATGGAAACCGAATTTGGAATATATTGCATATCTTGAGAATATTTTCGGGTTTGGAAATTCCTTGGTGTCCAAACTTCCTTGTCTATAAATATCAAAGTTTGCATTTCGAGCAAACTAATCCTCAGAGCCAGCAAAACTACCTCAGTTGTGTTATTACTGGTGGAGCCACCTATTCGGAGAGGAAAATAACCTAATTAGGAGAAATCTCTTACGGCCGCTTAGTTTAAAGACTTATTTGGGATTGAGAAGATCTATTAGTATCATTGGTGGGAAACTAGATAATTGCGGTTTATCTTTTGTTTTCGATTGATTTGATTGACTAACGGTGGTTGAACTTTGATTGCACCTAGTTTGTTTATGTTTGAGAATCTTATCTTCTGATATAAGATTCACTCAAACTAGATCGAAGTTTCGACGGGGATCTTTAGACTGTTTGTAGATCTAAAGACGTCTTATGATAATCCATTGTTAACAGACTCCGTTATGTGCGTGATTAATCACAAGAGATTCAAGTTGATTGTGTGCAGGTGCTTATTGAAGATCTAAGAAGATTTGAAGACAAAAAAGACTTTGAAGATTTATGATTTGGGTTCATAATCTTTGGTGTGCATAATACTTGTTTCGATTAAAGAGGATCCAACTATAATCGGTTCATCCTTGTGGTAGATTGGATTGATTAGTTGTGTAGATCGGCATCAATACAATTCTTTGTGATTAAAAGTATTGATTGAAAAATCTTAACAATTACCTTGGTAGTTGTTGATAAGATAGATCTACGAACCTCATAAAGGAGTTTATTGATATAAACAGAAGAGCCTTTTGTCGAACTCACATCACTTGGTTGAAAAGAGTTGATACCAAACAAATTTGTTGTTCCTTTACTGTTTGGAATACAAACCAAAGGAATTGTTTCAAGTATGTGACTTATTATAGGTCGGAGGCGTAGTAATACAGACGGAACTAGGTGAACTATAGGTTTAGTTGCTTGGTCTCAACTATACGAAGTTGGTTTGATTTTGTATAACGGCTTAATCCTGAGAATATTCAATTCTGCACAAGGTCCCAGGGTTTTTCTGCATTTCCAGTTTTCCTCGTTAACAAAATCTTGTTGTGTCATTTACTTTTATTTTTCGCAATTATAATTGTTGTTATTATAATTTAAAGTAAATTACACAAACGTTAATTCCTATTTACTTGATAGTAATCCTATTGTGTTTGGATAAGTCTGAACCTTTTATCAAGTAAACATACTTCGTTGTTGTATTGTCTCGATCTCGTATCCATGGACGATCACACGAAGTGTGAACCGATTTTTTGTATTGTCTCGACTCAGTCTATAGACAATCACTTACGGAGAAAGGGCTTATAGGTGGAAAAGTTTTAGATTGAGGTATTTTTGGGTACCCTCGTCTTTTCACAACACTTGCGAGTTCAACCGAGCAGTGTTCTTACATGAAGAAATGTTTGTTGTTTAAGATATTTCTCATTGCAGAGACTTCCATACATGGAGTCAGGTTGATCATATAGACTCCATATTCTTTTCATGAGAAGGGCTTTATTATGATCGGCACTTTTCCTTATGCCTAACCCTCATTCAGGTTTTGGCTTAGTTAATTTATCATAGTCTATGGGATGAATTTTTTAAACTGAAGCATCATGTCCCCTAAATTTTTTCCTAGTGATACAATCTATTTCTTGGTGCACTTTGGTGGGGCGGAGTTGTGTTTGCATAAGATGGTTTGATGTGGGTGTGATGGAAGTTTTGATGAGAACTAGTCTTCCTGCAGGGGTTAAGCATTTTGTAATCCATCTTTTTGCTTTCCACGCCAGTCTTTGAAGAAGAGGTGCAAAGGTGTGCATAGACGACCCCCCTTGTTTGAATTGGACCCTTGGATAAATAGGGGGGTTTGACGTGGTTGACATGCCAAAAAATTGATGCAAATTTCTCACCTTATACGGGTTCTAGCCGAGGATGGTGAATAATTACATATGTAGATGTGTTTATTACATGTCCCGTTGATGAACCGTATGATTGTAACAAGTTCTTGAGATGAATGTTACCTTCGGCAGACGCTTTATAGGTGATGAGTAGGTCGTCCGCATACATTAACTGAATAATGGGAGGGGCCTTCTGAGATATGCATAGCCCTCCTACTAGCTTATGGTTTTGAAGGTTTCCCAGGTTTGTAGATAGTATTTCCGCATAGATTATGAATATATAGGAAGATAGAGGGTCATCTTGTCTAATACCTCTTGTTGGGTTGATATATCCGTGCGGTGTGCCATTTATGTTGATCGAGTAAGTCACCGTTGTGACATAGAGCATTATGTAGTCCAAAAAGATAGGTGAAAATCCTAGCTTGATGAAAGCAGTTTTTATGAAACCCAATCTAAGATGTCATAGGCCTTTTGAATATCCAATTTGAGAGTTATTTTTGGATCTTTGGTTAGGTTTGATGTTTTAATATGGTGGAATAGCTCCCCAGCAGTTGTTATGTTATTATGAATTGATCTTAGTGGCACAAAGGCACTTTGATAAGGGATTATTAAAAAAAGGGAGGATCGGTCAAATTCGATTGACTATAACTTTAGCAATGATTTTATAAGTGACATTGCATAGGCCTATTGGTCTGAACTGAGAAGGATTTGATGGATGGCCCACCTTAGGTATTAGTGTGAGGTTTGTTTGATTCATGAGTGGGTGAGTATTAAGGGAGTTAAAAAATCTACGGACCATAACAATTAATTGTGAGTGAGTGGTTTCCCAAAATACTTTGAAGAACTTACTTGTGTAGACATCTGGGCCAAGGGAACTCTCAGAGTTTATGGAGAAAAGAGCTTGTTTGATCTCTGCTGGAGTTACCTCCCGAGTAAGCATGGCCGCTTTTCTAGAGGATAATCTGGGGGTGATTGCTGCGAAAAGGTCCCCTATATCACCGTGCTTGGATCTGTATATTGCCATGTATAGTGGTCAAGAATGAGTTTAATTACGTCATCCTTGTTACTGATCCAATTATTTTGCGGGTCCTTAAGTGGTTGAATATTTTTGCAGCTCCAATGAATGGTTGCTTTAGTGTGGAAGAAGGTGTTGTTGTTGTCACCCGATTGAATCCATTGAATTCTGGATCTTTGTTGCCAATATGTTGTGTGACATTGGATCAGGGTCATGTGTTGAATTCTGAGTTATTTTTCTTGCAGTAACTAATATTCCAACTCATTTCCATTTTGAGTAGCACATTGATGTTGTGCTATCTTTATTTGTACTATCGATTTCTTGATCATAATAGGGAGATAGCCAAAGGTTTCTTTATTCCATTCAGAGAGCATTTGACCGGTTATGATGAGCTTTAGTTGAAGGTCCAGGGTAGGTTCAATATCATGTTGTTGTATCTATGCAGATTCTACCACCTGATTGAGTTGTGGGTGAGTGATCCAAAGATGCTCGAATTTGTAATATTTAGTTCCCTGCCAGTCGATTGTTTTTGTTTGCAGCAAGATTGGAGCATGATCAGATGAAATTCTTGGGAGATGAGTAACGACTGAATGAGGGTTGGCAGTGCGCCAGTGCTGAGTGGCAAGGGCTCTATCCAGGCGAACCAAAATATTATCTTGCCCAAGTTGATTGTTTTCCATGTGAATGGGTCACCTCAAAATCCCAAGTCTATAAAACCCATTTGATCTATCATTGTGAGGAAAGGTTGATTATGTGCATAAGTTACTTGCCTTCCTCCCTTTTTTCCTGATTGATGCAGAATGTCATTGAAATATCCTAGTAAAACCCAAGGTGTATTTGGGTTGATGTTGGGTGATGTAGATTTTAGATAACCAAAATTAACGATTAAATGAAACCTAGTTATATCCGCAAGCGCACATGCAAATTTTAATATAGATAGCAAATGCGGTTCGTTCCCACGAGGAGTGTGAAACACTCTACTAACTAATACCAAGAATAGTTAATCAACAAGATGATGTTTTAACGATTATTAGAAATTCAAAACAAATTGAAATGATAATAATTCTAAGAATAAACAAAATGGGAATGAATTATTAGGATTTTCGGTTTCTACCAATTAATTATGCAAACTCTTCTAATCTTTAAAAATATTTTTCGTGCATTTTCAAACACTATTACTGATATAACACAATAGTGTACAACTTTGTACACATCTAAAAAATCCAGTACCTATATAATTAGTGCTTTCCCTAATTTTTGGTTTGTATACATCAATATAGTCCTACAAGTGTACAACTATTTACACTTAAATAATCAACATTTGGACTACTATACACACCTAAATAACATAATATGTGTGTACAACTATGTACACATTAGTGCTTTCCCTAATTTCTTAGACTTCAAAATGAATAACATGTGTACAACTATGTACACTTTAATAATCAACACGTGTAAATGAAAATGAAAATAAAACCACCAAACAGGGAGAATTTAATTGGTTGAATGGAACAGCTAGACTGCTAAGTGATAAAAGACAATTCTTCGATATACAAACAAAACAGATGATGGGCATATGGTATGTGTATTTAAGAACAACAAGCTTTTAGCAATTCTTTAAGTAGTTTTATGCAAACAAAACTAATGATGGGCATCACTTTTTCCTCCCTTAACACCACCTTCTTGGATATGAATGCAAGCTTTTGGAGGTAACATTTCAAAGAAAACAAGACGATAAACACCAATACCAACCAATGTGATAAAAAAATCATGTTAAATGTAGAGCACCCAATGAAAAATTCAGTTCACAAAACAAAATATCGAATCCAGGAATCGATATATGCACTCATTAGAAATCAACATATGTGTAATTATGTGTACATTAATGATCACCAGGTGCGCAATTATGTGCATATTAACCATCAAGATGTGTAGAACTATGTGCACATTAATGATTTATAGGTGTACAAATCTGTACACGTCAACTAACAGGTATACCACTATGTGCACATTAATGATCAACAGGTGCACAACTATGTGCATGTCAACTAATAGGGTGTACAAACGTGCACATTAAAGACAACATGTGTGCAATCATGTACACATTTAGAATCAACATGTGTACAAATATGTACACATTACCACTTCAATATCTAAAGAGCTGCAAGTCGGATTCTACTCAAATATGTAAGGAGCTAGTAACCCATATGTTAAAAAATTCACTAGTATTTGCTTCTTCGTTCATTATATCCAATGACATTGTTCCCCAATCTCATCTTGTCAATTCTCTATCTGTTCCCTGTGAATTGTATATAGAAGTGAAGTTAATATCTTAAAATGAAATCTCTCATAATCACTAAAAGAGCTCTGTAAATCTTCAATCATCTTATGCATTAATACGCTCTTCAAATTCGTTACTAAGATCTTTTACATTCATTATGTAAAATGAAGTTAATATCTTAAAGTGTTTTTCATTCATTTGTTTCATATATAGAA
Organism: Papaver bracteatum; assembly: GCA_023529315.1. Lineage (NCBI taxonomy): Eukaryota > Viridiplantae > Streptophyta > Magnoliopsida > Ranunculales > Papaveraceae > Papaver > Papaver bracteatum. The sequence goes on from JAJJWX010004825.1 coordinate 973,832, forward strand.
ATCATTGATAGCATAAATGAAGTTTGCTGGTTCGGGCAAGCAGAACGAGGTCGAGGTACACTAAATGAAGATGAGGCCTTGGTATTCAAAGTCTAAAAATTGAAACTGAAAACTAAAAATTCAAAGTCTAAAAATTTAAACAGATGCGTAAGATGAAGCTAAAAAATTAATACACTGTTCTATTTCATAAGTAAAACTAAAAAGGATAGGCAGGGAGTTAAAGTAATGCAAACAGTCTGATAGGGAATATAGGGAGTGAGTTAAAGTAACATAAACCACATCAAATGCTTCCTCTGCAGGAAATCTAATAGTAATTAACGAAGATTCAATGAGATGGCGATATCCTTATTCATGAGCGATAAATGTAGTTGGTAATGATCAGTTTCAGTAATTTTCTTCAAAAAGAATCTACACATAGTACAACTATGTGCACTTTAACGATCAACAGGTGTACACATAATTAATGCACATTAATAATAAATATGTGTACAATTATATACACGTTAAAAATCAAGATGTACACATTATTTACACACTAAAAACCAACATGTGTACAACTATGTACACATTCCCCTAGATACTTAGTATGGTGTTGGTAAGCTAATCATTAGCTGAAGAGCCAGATAATAAACTAGAAACCAGATTGTCGCCTAGGATTTTGCAAATATCGGGTACCAACCTTCTTTAAGAAGAATCTTTTTTGGTAACATCAAAATTAAGCATATTCAAAGTATCACGGTTTCTCCTTTCTAACCGAGAAACTAGAAGGTATATAAAAGAAAAAATGTCTCGGTCATATGCAACCAAATTTGGAAGTACTAAAAGAGATTGAAGTCACCTTACTTAGTTAATCCTTACTTAATCAAGGTGTACAATTATGTACACATCAAGAATCGGCAGTTGTACAACTACGTACAAATTAAAATACAATGAATCTTAAACATTTGATACTCGGGTGAAGCATCAATTTCTTATTGGAACATGAATGTCATTTAAATAAGCATAGTTACAAGGCACCGCATGAGGTTGTATTCATGTGGTGCGAGGTAGTTTCATTTGAAGAGACAAATCAATCTCCTAGGCGTACGTGTCAACCACTTCGCACTGTAAGGCAATAGATGTATCTAACTAATGTGGTTTCATTTTTTATGGTTAGGCCATTCATTTTTTTCTATTGCTACGATAAATTCAAATTTCTCGCCAAATTCTAAAAGGGAGATAATAGTTAAAAGAATGAAAAAACATTGGAAAGACCAATTAGGACATTTTTGTCTAAAGTGTAGTCAGTTCCACTTACAGGGACACATATATTTAGAAATCGTATAAGGATCACATTCACCTAGCACATAACACAAAACCTAATGTGTTCCTGGCCATTTCTTATAACTAATGCTAGTCTGGGGTATTGCAGACGCGACATATTCTTTTACTTATGTGAGTTTCTTACAAACTTCAACAGCAGGTGGCTAGTATAAGACTATCTGTGGTTTATGTATATATGTTCTGCCGGGCACGCCATACGACGAATACTTATTATTTTACATTTGCGAGTAAAAAAATATATTTACACGAATCTGGACACGGTGAGCATCAATGGTGAAAGGCAATGGTGAGCAACAATGGTGTCATAAACAACTTTATCAAGAAGGGGTGATTTTGAGAAAGCCCAATGCGGCATCACCGCACTAATTGAAACTAGAATTAGCAAATGAATTCAGCCTATTCAACAAATGAACACTTCTCAACCATGTACACAAAATCAAAATATAATGGACACAAATAAACATCTCTAAAGAAGCTAAAAAAAAATAAGTAAAAAAAATAAAAAATAAAAATTGTTAATGTGTATAGCTATGTACACATAGACCATAAAAATGTGTATAATTGCTATGTATTGACCATTAAGAAAGGTGAAAATCCTAAAGAGAAAAAATAAGCAAAGCTAAATTCGTATCCAATATAATACTAACTAAAACAAATTAACAATGAAATTTCAAAAGAAAAAGTCCACCATAGGTCCCAAATAGATGTTACCTTTAAAAAAAAAGTAATTTCCAACAGAGCTTTAACTTTTGTAGTCTTCCCCAAATAACCTAGATTTGCAGGCTACAAAAAGAAAACGTACTAAAAAAATTGTGAAAAAACAAACTAAACGGTGAGAAAATAAGGCTTTTCAGTATAGCAAAGTGAGGCCCCATATATGAATCAACTAACGAAATTTAAAATTACAATTACCTGTTGAGTGAAGTGCTCAATTTTTTTCAAGAAATCCACTGATAAGGCTTCCATCTCTTCAAAATTAAGATCATGCTACAACAGTTTAAGGTAATTCCATTACCAAACTGTTTTCATTTTCCTCCTATTATGCCGTCTAGGGTAAGATCTAGAATAAGAAAAACTAGCTAAGATTCAATCTAGCTGAATCCAGATTAACAACTAAACCTAAATACTCTTTTTAGTTTCAGAGATTTAGAATAACAAAATTTGATTACGATCTCATATACCAAATCCTGTCGAAAAGCTTCGAATAATCGGTTGAAACGAGATCAACAATTAAGCCCTAATTTATTTAGTTTTCATTGCAGAGCTTAAAAGAACAACATAAAAAAATGAATCAACAACAATTTAGTACACGGTTTTGATAAAATAAAATAAAAAGAGGGTATTTTTGAGACTAAAATATATCGGTTTGGACTAAATCGTTAAGAAAATGATTAACCCGGTCTAAATTTGGCAAGTTTGGACCTCCGTGTACCAGGCTTGAGAGGGTAAGACTAAAGAGTCTAAAGCCCAGCTGAAATGGGAGTAAACGTTAATTTCTACTTACCGTGAAGAGTCAGACTTAGCCATCATCTGCCAAGGCCCAGTCCATTCGGGTCCATCAATTTCCAAATCCAGACGCTGCCTATCTCTTTTCAAATCGTAACCAGAGCACAAACTTTGACTTTCCTATTATGTCCGTCCAAAACCTGGCAGTCGGCACCCACCGACTCAAGCAAATTATTTATTCCCTAACCGTCTCGGCTACTTCCCAGACTGGCCATAACTCTAGCTTCGTAGCTTCTTTCCACCTGGTCACCACCTCCTCAGTTTGCAAACCAACTCGGCTAACTACTATTGCATGACCAACTGAGCACCTTCCTGCAAATGAAATTATATCATCGATTGTGTAGGTACATAAAATATGATCGCCACGTGTCTGAGGTAGATTGAATGAGGCAACGAAGTGAATCTTCAAGAAAGATATGATTCACCAATTCCTAAGAAAGTGTCAGTGAAGAGTCAAATTAAGTGTCAGATTTACTTGAACGAAGTTCAGATCGCGAGGTATTAATTAACGAGATAGCACTGACTTGCACGGGAAGATACTTCACGAAGAAAATTGGAAATGCGAGGTATGGATTATTGTGCAAGAAAAGGGAGAGCATACGAAGTCAACGACGTGAAGTGTGGCTTGCTGTGCAAGAAATAGTAGGATCCCCGAGGTAAAATGAGCGAGATGTGGATTTTTGTGCAAAAAATGGGACAGTTGTCCCCGACAACAGCCGAACTTTAAGGCGTAAAAGAAGCGGAAAGTTGATCTGAGCGAAGTAAAAAGTGTATACCCGAGATAAATCGGGTTGTAATCCATTATGTAGCTTTCTACTATAAAAAGAGGACTTAGCCCACTGTAAAAGGGGTTGGAATTTTTGGGAAAGGTGAGAGAGCTCTTGTGAGGGAAGAGTTAGGATATTGAGTGTCCTTGAGCGGCTTGTAACTTAAAATTCTAAAAAAAATCAGTTGAAATATAAGATTTATGTTTTATCTTGTTCGCGTTCATATTTATGTTTATCAAATTAGTAAGTGGGTGTGTAACTGTGGATTTTCTGCAGTTACATTTTGGCGTCGAGAAACAGGGATCTCATGTTGAGATTTCAATCTCACTTGAGATAGTTTGAGAGATTTGTTATCATATGAGAGTCCTTCTTCAAAATCATTAAGTGAGTTGTTACTTCATAAGAGCCAGAGATTAGTGACTAAGAAACCGTGGCAGTGTTGGAAGAGGAAAGGTAGATATGAGATCTGTTATCTTGAAGGTGAACAAGTTAGGTCTGGTCAAAAAAGCAGGTGAGTCGGAAAAAGAAAGATAATTGGTTAACAGGTTGTCCATGGAAAGTGTATCGGAACGAGCACAACACATCATCGCATCGAAAAGGAGCTTGCGTCTGATAGGGAGAGAAGGAGGAAGCATGGAAAGAGGCGAAACGTCAAACAGAGGAGGAAGACAAGGTGCAATCCAACAGGGAGAAGATGATCGTTATCGAGAAGGATCGATCCATACCGCTAACACCGAAACGGAGGAGGAAGAAGAACCTGTGCAAGGAAGCGGAGAGGAGAATATCAGTGAATAAAATATGACGTTAGAACAAATCAGAGAGGTGCTATGTTTAGAAAGAGAAAGAGAGAGATCTAATGGAGCAAAGATCCATACTCATGAGGCAGAATGCGGTCCTGATGCATCAAAACAACCAACTCAACGAGGAAAGGACTGTTCATGATTTACGAGGCGAAGCCGGTATAGGAGAAAACGTAACTCAAGAGGGAGGAATACCACCAGATGAACAAGGATAAGAAAGAGGAGAACGAAGGAGGAGGCGTCGAAGAGAAAGCAGCAAATAAAGGTTGCTGAGGAGAGCTTTGGATGAAACTAGGTGGGAAGATCAAAGACGACGATTTGAGGTGGAAAAAACTCGAGAGGCGGAAAGGCTTCGTGAAGAAGAAAAAATAAGAGAAGAAGAAAGAATACGAAGAGAAGAAAGATCTCGTGAGGATCAAAGACGTCGTGAACAAGAATGGCAAGAGGAGGCGAGGAGGTACGCAGAAGAGGAAGAAGAGAGACATCGAGAAGAGAGAAGGAGACATGAGGAAGAGGGGAGGGAAGATGATGATGAGCGAGATAGAAGAAGGAGAAGGCGTAGGCGAGATGAAGGAAGAGACGAGGTCAATCAAACGGTCATGAACGAGATACAGGAGATGAAAGCATTACTCAACAATTCGCGAAGAGGGGGACAAGTGCAGCTGGCAGAAGCAATTGTGGAGGCTGATAAATCACCATTCTCACGCGAAATATTGGAGGGAAGAATCCCTGGTAGATGTTCATTGCCCACCTTCGGAAGCATCTTCGATGGAACATGGAACGCGATACATCATCTAAAATAGTATACCCTCTCACTAATGCAATGGGAGAAGTACGAGACGGTGTTGTGCTAATATTTCCCAGCAAGTTTAATCGAGGAAGCTTCAAAGTGGTTTGAAGGGTTACCAGAAGGTTCAATCTCGTCGTTCAAAGATTTGCAGAGGATATTCTTGACAACTTACATAAGCAATAACATGTTAAGACCCATAATAGAAACCTTATTTAAATTGCGAAGGAAACTAGGCGAAAACCTGCGAAGTCTCATAACGAGATGGAGGTCAGTATGCAGTGAACTCGCAGGAAGATTAGATGAGAGAAATTTCATTCTGGCCTTCTTCAACGCGTTAATACCGACTGATCTCTTGCACACACAACTATTCGTAATTCGTAACACAGAAACGATGAGTGAACTCCGAGAGTATCAGGAGGAATACGTAGCGCTAGAAGAGAAACAAATGGAGGCTATTGAGGCATCTCCGATACAGTCCAAGAAGGGGAATTCACGTCTCTTGCTGAGAGTAGCAAGCGTAATAGAAGATGACATGAAATATGTGGAAGCAGAGCCGTTAGCAACAATTCCCGCGAAATTGGTAGCAGTGTCCAGCGGAGATTAAGAGTGGATAGATCAGCATTCGAGGTATATTGATCCCAGACCTCGGAACTATGAGTCACGAGGTGATAATTCGAGGAATCCGCAAAGATATAACCTAGGACAACGATATGGAGATAAAATATCACAGTTCGAGGATGTAGCATTACCTGAACTTAACACCACAATCGAGAAGATATGGGAAGCGATTGTTTTAGCTGAAGAAATTCCTCCCCCGACAAATTTTGGGGTGGAACCCTTTCCAAGTGCAAGAAGTGGCGACTTTTGCAAATATCATCGTTTTCACGGACACCTCACGGAAGACTGCAAAAACATACAACGAATAATACTTCGTCTAATTGAAAAGGGGAAGCTCAAGCATTTTTTGGCAAATCCTGGGCCATTACCGCCGCCACCACCTCGGAAAGATGATCAAAATCAAGCAAAGGTATACATAATCGAAATTGATAAAGGGACCCAGAGACTAAATTGCAATTCTATTATTCATTCTGCGAAGAACATACAGAAATTTCATGATAATGTATTACAAAGGGTTCATAAACGAGATTTTGAAGGAAACGAGATATTCAGCATCGCAAAGAAGGATCCATTAGAAGAATGGCAAAAAAGAGCCATTTCTTTTTCAGCAACAGACGCCCCAGATGGAGGAACTTTGCACACAAACCCATTGGTGATCACCTTGAACTTCAGAGAATACACAAAGTGGGAAGAAAGTTCCACGAGAAAAAAGAAAGTATGGGCAATAGACAGAATCTTGGTGGACACAGGGAGCACAATGGATATTCTCTTTTATCACACATTCAAAATAATGGGCTACCGAGACTCAGACTTAGTGCCGTCAACTTACAATATCTATGGGTTTAACGGAGTGGCATCAAAGCCGAGAGGAGAACTGGTCGTGAAAATCTTCGCAGGGGAACTAAGAACCGATGTAACAGTATGTGTGGTGGATGTAGAATCCCCTTACAACGCTTTGATTGGGCGACCATGGATACATGGGATCAAGGGAGTAGCATCAACTTACCACAAAGCTATCTGTTTCCCGATGCCAAGCGGAATCGGCGAAATAAAGGGAGATCAGAAAGAGGCCAGGGAATGCAACGAAGAAGACGTGCATAACTATGACGAGAAGTTAAGAATCAAGAAAGAGCAAAAGAAGAAGGTGCTGGAAGCAAAGAGGGAAGAAGAATTAATGATATATATATATATGGTCAAAGAAAACTAAGGGTGGGCTATCCCCAGTGAAATTCTCGAAGATAAAGATAATCATTTATAGCAATTAAAAGAGCCATCTCCACTCGGAGAACCGGTCATGAACTTCGCCGCAATAGAACCCACACAAGAGATAAACTTAGGTAACGAAGATGAGGTGAAGATGGTGAGGATCGGGATGAAGATGGAGACGGAAGAAGAAGAAAGGTTAATAAATCCGCTAAAAGAGTACCTCAATGTCTTTGCGTGGGGCATAAACGAGATGCCAGGAATAGACCCGGAAGTCACATGCCATAAACTGGATCTAAACCCAACAATCAAGCCAATAAGGCAACAAATACGGAAGATAGCAACTTCTTACCACGAGCAGATAGAGCAAGAATTACAAAAGATGCTGGACTCGGGAATAATAAGACCCTTGAAGTATCCAACATGGATTGCCAATATGGTAATAGTACCAAAGAAAACTACATGAATAAGAATATGCATAGATTTTAGCGACTTGAATACTGCTTCTCCAAAGGATAGTTTCCCGCTACCCAATATACCTCAGATGGTGGAGTCAGCATCTGGATACAAACGACTAACATTGATGGATGGTTATTACGAATACAATCAGATACCACTCGCGGAGGAAAACTAAGAGCACACGTCTTTATTCGCCCCTAGAGGGTTGTACTGCTATACGAGAATGCCATTTGGTTTGAAGAATGCAGGGGAAACTTACCAACGGATGGTCGAGAAGATCTTCGCTAAGTGGGTGCACACTAAAGTGGAAGTATACGTCGATGATATGTTGGTAAAAACTAAAGAGTCAGGAGATCACGTTGAGGATTTGAAAGAAATCTTCGAACAGATGAGGGAATATAAGATAAAAATAAATCCTGCGAAGTGTATATTCGGCGTAGAGTCAGCGAAGTTCCTGGGGCACATCGTGTCCAAAAGGGGAATCTAAGTAGATCCATCTAAGGTTCAAGCCATATTGGATATTCCATCGCCAGCGACAATAAAATACGTACAAAAACTAAATGGGCTGTTAGAAGCTTTGGGTAGATTCATTTCTAGATCCTCAGATAAATGCAAGAATTTCTTCGATATCTTGAAAAAGGGAGATAAATTTTCATGGACGCAAGAATGTGACAAGCATTACAAAATATAAAAGAATATCTTATCAACCTATCAATTCTCCAAAAGCCCGAACCAGACGAAGAATTGCTGATCTGTCTCGCGACTATACAAAATGCAATAAGTTCAGTGTTACTTCGATCAGATGAAGGTGTCGAAAAACCTATCTTTTACGTCAGCAAATCCCTCAATGTTGCTGAAAAGAATTACCCAAAGATAGAAAAACTAATTCTAGCATTGGTATACTCATCGGAAAAATTAGGAACTTATTTTCAGACTCACAAAATTAAGGTTCTAACCAGAATCCCAATAGAGTAAACTTTAAAGAATACGAATGGAGTCGGGCGAGTTGAAAGATGGAATACCCGAATTTACCAATTCAAATTAAAATACGAAGTCTAGACTTCCACGAAATCACACATAGTTGAAGAATTTCTGGCCGAATTCCCAATGGAAGAAGATGAAGGAGTGGAGGAGATGTTGGATGTAGATGAGGAACGTCCAGATCCTACAAACTTGCTAAAAGAAAATCATTCGAGGAGATGGGATATATTTGTGGACGGAGCATCAAACAGCGCCGGAGGAGGAATGGGAATTGTATTTACTTCGCCAGCAGGAGCGAGAACAGTATTCTCGCTCCTGTTGGAATATAAAGCTACTAATAACAAAACAGAGTATGAGGAAGTCATACAAGCTCTAAGGCTGGCCATCGAGATGAAGCTAGACGAAATAAGAATAACTAGTGACTCTCAGTTGGTAGTCAGGCAGATAGAGGGAAGGTATCAACGAATGATGATGTGATGAATCGATACTTACAACTCGTGAAAGAATATTCAAAGAAGATACCAAATATAATCTGGAGACAGGTAAGCAGAGATAATAATAGACATGCCGACGCCTTAGCCTTCATCGCATCAATGATTGAAAATACCTCGGAGAATTACATCCGAATTAAAAGGTTAATGTGTCCATCAGTAACTAACGAGTTGGAAGGCGAAAAGTTCCTAATGATAAAAGAAGACAATTTACCCGACGAGTTGAGAGAAGGCGATTGGAGAGCCCTGATTCAGAAGTATTTGGAGAAAGGATATTTACCTAGAGACAGATTTGAGGTACACAAGATCAAGGGGAGATCCACAAACTATGAGTTACGAGAAGGAATCCTATATCGGAGGTCATTCCTGAGCCCACTGTTGCGGTGTTTGTCACAAGAAGAAGGGATACAAATCATGAAAGAAATACATTATGGCAATGCTGGGAATCACAGCGGAATAAGGTCATTGGCTTATAAGACTAAGACGCAAGGGTACTTTTGGCCGAACATGCATAAAGATGCAAAAGATATTGCGACGAGGTGTGAAGCTTGTCAGATATTCGTAAAACGCATACATGCGCCATAAACAAACCTAAATTCTGTGTTGAGTGTATGTCCATTTTCCATATGGGGAATATATATCGTGGGACCGTTTGTCGCAGGAAGCCAGCATCGAAAATACCTGATAGTGGCAACAAATTATTTCACGAAGTGGGTTGAAGCTAAGCTTGTGAAAAATACGCGAGATGGAGACATGTACGATTTTATACTCGAGCACATCATATGTAGATTTGGTATCCCTCTGCATATCTTCTCCGATAATGGGATGCAATTCGAAGGAGAAAATGTGAAGATGTTGTTTAGCACTTTCAAGATACAATCTGCAAAATCGACCCCGCTGTATCCATAGAGTAATGGACAAGCGGAGGCGACGAACAAAACGATAGCATCCACTTTAAAAAAAAAGTTAGATGGGCATCTCCATAACTGGTGCGAAGAAGTTCCGAAGGTACTATGGTCGTATAGAACCACCAGGCGAGAAGCAATAGGGATGTCTTCTTTATATTTGGCATATGGAGTAGAGGCGGTTCTACCAACTGAGATCATGTTTCCTACCACTAAACGAGAGGCCTGGAAAAAGGGTCTGAACTCGGATATGATCCTGGCGAAATTGGATGACTTGGAGGAAAACAGGGAAACTGCTCTACAACACATGGCGAATTATCACCGAAGACTATCTCGTGAATACAACAAGAAGGTGAAGGAAAGGGGTTTCGTTCCAGAGGAGCTGGTCTTACGAGAAATACCGCCATATCAAAAATGACCTGGAGGGAAACTGGAGCCTACATGGGAAGGACCCTTTATTGTGAAGAAAAGAGTGGGGAACGGATCTTACAAGCTCGTAGACCGTGAGGGAAAAGATACAGATAGCAACAGAGACATCATATATGGCGAAGCAGAAAGGCAAGGCCGTAGACTAGACCACCCGTGGAATCCGATCTAGATCAAGAAGTATTATCCTTAGAAAGCGGAGAAATTCGCAGAGAAAAGTGTAATAAAAAAAAGCATGGTTTTGTAAACGACAAAAGAAATGAAATGAAGCATTTATTGAGCGTAATTTAAAAAAAAAGCAAGAACAAAGCGGAAAGCGAGATGAAAGTACCGAACAAAAAAATATATATATGCAAGGGAGAAAAGTAAGACCTCACTAGGAGGCTGCGTAAGACCCACGAAATAAAAAATATACAGAAGAAAAGGCAAAAGTAAGTCCTCTATAAAACCTCTACTTAGGGAGGCTGAGACCTCGTGGCGTGCAACCTAGTTCTCACAAAGTGCAAGAGGAAAAAGTAAGACCTAACGCGCGTCATGAGACAACCTCAGGAGATGGCCCATCCGCCATGATCTAGGGGAAAAAGTAAGACCCATCCTCCGGGGCCCCCAATTGGGTAACCACTCGGTAATGGGTGTAAGAAAGAGCCAGTGGAGAAGAAGATGACCTGGTGTAGTTCTTCCACTCGGTCCCAAAACCACCTCACTTAGGGTGTGACTTCGTAACCAAGAGCCATATCGGCGAAAGGGCACGAGGTCACGAAATAACTGATACCTAAGCCCAAAATCACGGGGGTACTTAGAGTGGAAGGGACGACACCTTCCTTTAGGGAGCTGAGTGACCAAAAAAAGACGGCAATGTTACTGGGCTGGTACTCACGGGAGTAGGTAGGCCTGTGATATTTTTGCATAATAAGACCTCAATGAGCGAGATAAGGCGAGGTTGATGGATCTTTACTTCGCAAGAGTAAAGAGTGCCCGAGACTTCGTCGAAAATCCATGATCAACAGGGTGGGGCATAATAAGACCTTAACTAGGAGGCAAAATAAGACCCCGAAATGATGAGAGAGATGTGAGGCAGAAAATGAGACCTGAGGCAAAACAAAAGGGAAAGATACAAAGAAAAGCAAGAGGCAAGCACATTACAAAGCTTGACCGCACGAGTCACACAATTCTAAAAGTACTTGTTACGTTGCATAAGAAGTACCTACAATTGAAAATATACATTTGATAATATCCAAATTAGCATGATAGAATTGCAGGATAAATACTAGTGATGCAGGAACAAACAACGATACGACAAGGTGAAACTATCAGCGAGGTGATAAAGATGCAAGATCGCCTATAAATGAACGACTAAGGCAATGAAGGTAAAGCCACGAGGAGCTAATAACACAAGGTTTGCTAATAAAATCAGCAAAAGAATAAGAGGCAAGTATATACTTTTAAATAAGGTTTTATTCTTATGAGCATTTACTTCGCGCTAAGGTAAGAGATCAATGAATCTGACGAAATACCGAATGGTTTATATTTTCTACTTCCGAGAAACTTCGGAAATACCCAAAGAATAAGGGGCAAGTATATACTTAAATACATTTATTATTATTTGACTATCTCCTTCGTAAAGTGTATATTGGGTATGTCGGATTGATTCCGAGTTAGTAGGATAATCTAGCGAAATACATTCAGTATTTATCAGATATGCAAATTATACATGCTTACCATGGTAAGTGCATCTAGAAGAACGAGATAAGAATGTGAAATGACTAAAGGGAAAAGCTGATATATTAAGGCAATAAAAGCAGAAAATGTTATGCCCCTCTTAAGGAAAAATAAAAGCAGAAAATGTTATGACCCCCAAGCTTGGGAGCGCCCAGATAAAATGTTAAAGAAACGAAGGACCAAAAGATTGAACTGACATCAAAATAAATAATCAAGGATTGCCAGCTTCCTCCTCAATAGAACCACATACAGATCCTTGAATTCCAGCGTTACCACCACCAGTACCAGCTCCACTGTTGCCCTCCATGCCTTGTGGAATTTCGCTTTTGGGCTCCTCAACATATTCATCAGTCTCTATATCTTCGCTCTCACCATCGACATCAACGGGAGGCTCATCATCGGAGAAGACTTCGAGATCCATGGGAAGAAGATCAAGGCCATGAGAACTGCAGAACTCAATGACGAATTTCACCATCTCCTCTTGGGCATTTCTGCGAGTAAACTTCGCAACCTTCTTGGCATCCTTTTCCATCTTATCACAATCTTCGTTCAGGAATGCAAGACTTTCCTTCAGATCGGACACCTCCTTGGCAAGATCATCCCTTTGGCGAGATAGGTCCAGGACTTGATTCTTCCAACTCTCCTCAGATTCTGCAAAATGACAGCTAAGTGAGAAATAAGTCTAACAGAGCAAAATATGAAGCATGACAATAACACCTAGAGCTACCTTCTTTCTGTGAAATAACAGAACTTAGAGTTTTCTGAAGATCGATGTTCAGAAAGTCAAGTCTTGACGCTTATGATTCAAGAAAGTTGCAGAGTTCACGAGAAGATTTATCCTCATCTTTGTTAAGATCAGGAGAATGACTATCATCATCAGGAGACCCTATAACAAGTTTACCACTCCTCGGAGGAACAACGAGCTTCTTCTTCATAGGGGAAGCAGGAGATGTTTTCTTGCCTTGAAATCTCTCCAAGCGAGCCAAGATGGAGGACATTTCACCACTTAACCTATTATTCTCGTCCCTTAGCCCAATATTCTCAGTCTTCAACTTCTCATATTTTGGCCCTAACTCGGAAAGTTCACTCCTGAGTTTGCGAAGTTCAACTTCGGATTTATCTTTCCTCTTAATTATCCTCTCTTTATCCTCCTTCAGTCGTTTACCATGAGCCATGGAGGTGAATAAAGATTTCGCGAAGTCGTAAGAAGATTATTAACCCGACGTAACTCAATCTTTAAATGTTCATTTTCTTCGTGGAGATGGGAGTTTAGCTCTTCATTATTAGCAGACTCATTAGCTAAACGCTCAGACAGGGAATATGACGTCGTCAATTTCTCACTTAAAATCTCATTTTCGGATAAGTAACAGTTAATTTGAGACAAAAGATTTGCTTGTTCGGCTAGGCAATCCTCAGCGGTCGACTTGGCTTCCTCATAATCCATATAACACTTCGTAGAACGAGCTTGACGAAAATAAAAGAATAGTAAAGACAAGAACTAAATAAAATGAAAGACAGAGAAAGGGATGAACTTACTGCTGAGTTCTGAAATCCTTTGATCCTTCTTAGCCGAGCGATCCTTCTCATCGGCAAGATCATTCTTAAGTTCCTAGACTCGGGCCCTGACAGTCTTCAAATTCTCGTGAGTAACTCTTGTCTCCACGAGATGAGCCATGTGGCGGTAGAATTCATGCGAAGTACAGCAAGTTAGAAAAGAACTAAGGAAAGCAGCCAGGTTAAAGTCAATAATACCTACCAAGGCCATTATAGCAGCATGTTGCGGGAGAGAGATATTCAGGGAAGCATTAGAAATGAAGGACTGATCTTCAGCCAAAAAGGAGTCGGAACTAAAAGAAATCAGAGATTCAGTGGCAGCGGATCTAAGGGATAGAGCGTCACGAGTTAAAAGGAAAGCATTCCTCAAGAAGTCCAAACTGGGCTTATAAGCGGGATCTTCCACTTCATAGACCTTCCTTGACTTCCCTTGAGACCCACCAGAAAAAGTAGCAGGTGACTCAATGGGAGGATCACCCGCGGTACTGATCGGAGTCGGCATGGTGGGCTTAGGAACATGAGTAGAAGCAGATTTCTTAGGCACCTTGGCATCTTTGCCTTTAGGAGGAGGAGAAGCAGGCAACTCTAAAGACTTTGTGGAACTAGGAATTCGAGTCAAGGCACCCATGTCTAAAACCCTGCGGTGTTTCAGGGTAACAATAGCAGAAGGGGACTGAAGCGAGGTATACTGGTAAATACGAAATTAATACATCAAAGTATGCAAGCGCGAAGTTAATAAAACAGAGAACAAAAGATACGAGATAAAACTAACATCGAAATACCTTGGCAGTAGAAGCAGTAGCAGAGGAACTTTCTTGGCGATCTCGCTTCCTGGGAACCCGAGGAGCAATAACAGGAGGCTCCACAAAATCATCCTCATGCGAAGCACAATGATTAGTGCATTTGGAAGAAAAGAAACAAAGCAGACGTAGAAGGCGAAGAAAACAATAAATCACCTGATCATGAGTTGGAGATCCGACAGTAGATTTTTTGGCATAAGACGATCTGTCCTTGATCAAGCCAGGAGAAGGGAGCAAATACTGTGGAAAAATGGGAAACTTAGATAAAGGAATGAAAAATGAAATAGAGAAGAAGTCTAGCGAACTTACATCGGAAGGCCTTTCGGACCAACAAAATTTCCAAGGTTCGTAGGCAGCGAGATGAACGTGATCTGGGAGAGGACCCACCCGAGATTTTACTGACTCATCGAATCCCCAGACCAGGGGACCCTCAACAATTACTGGAAACATCATCCAGTCTTCATCATTAGTCAAGCGCAGAGAGGGGCCTTTAGGAGCATCCTTCGAAGAACTGACGGGCTCGACATCCAGGAGAAGAACCTTGGAGGGATCCTTCATGGACGTCCAGGATAGAGCGATGCCCCACTCTTGATACTTCCTTCTTCGGCCTTGAGTTTTATCGATGTAGTTCTCCGAGAAAGAGGTAATGTTGTAATCAGCCGAGAAAAATTCCTCCGCTGCTGTGGGAATTTGAGACAAGCCACCGGAAGAACGTCTCACAAATTCGTTGATAATGCGAATTGCGTTTCCACTAAGCTGGAAGGCTCCTTTGTTGAGATAAACAAGAATTTCATAGAAAAGTGGATTTTGGGCATCATATAGAGGGAAGGTTAAGTCCGCTCTCATCTGACCTAGGGTGGTAATCATCCTGGTAGACGACCATGTTTCTTATTCGATCCAGCGGAAGTTCAATTCCATCTTCCTGGTTGTAAGAACCGGAGGCGTTACTGAAGAATCCACCGCCGGGGACAAAGTTAAACCCAATTTCTTGAAATCAGCCTGGAAATCCTCCAGGTACTTTGATGTAGTGGCAGGGGGAAATTTCTTGGGTGCCATTGTTAAAATAAGAGATGATAATGATGCTGAGAGATTGAAGAAGAATCGAGGATAGGGGAAAGAAAAGAAACGGAATTTGCAGAAGGGCGGTGCCGGAGAAGAGAGAGTTGAAGATTGTAAAGAAGAGAAAGAGATGGATAAGAGAACTATTTATAATGAACCAAGGCACGACCGGGAGAAGCGGTTGCACGAGAAGAGGAACCGGCTAATAACGGTTCAATAGGAGTCGTGGGAGACAAGATAGCGAAAAATCCGGGTACGTGGCGGTTACGAATTTAATGAAGGTTTCTCTTTCCTTTCTTGGTTCCCACGAATAGAATGAGAAAAGGCAAAATGTAGGTACAGAAAATCTGCCCGCCACGTGTCCGAGGTAGATTGAACGAGGCAACGAAGTGAATCTTCAAGAAAGATATTATTCACCAATTCCTAAGAAAGTGTCAGTGAAGAGTCAAATCAAGTGTCAGATTTACCTTAACGAAGTTCAGATCACGAGGTATCAATTAACGAGATAGCACTGACTTGCACGGGAAGATACTTCACGAAGAAAATTGGAAATGGGAGGTATGGATTGTTGTGCAAGAAAAGGGAGAGCATACGAAGTCAACGACGCGAAGTGTGGCTTGCTGTGCAAGAAATAGTAGGATCCCCGTGGTAAAATGAGCGAGATGTGGATTGTTGTGCAAGAAATGGGACAACTATCCCCGACAACAACCGAACTTTAAGGCGTAAAAGAAGTGGAAAGTTGATCTGAGCGAAGTAAAAAGTGTATACCCGAGATAAATCGGGTTGTAATCCATTATGTAGCTTTCTCCTATAAAAAGAGGACTTAGCCCACTGTAAAAGGAGTTGGAATTTTTGGGAAAGGTGAGAGAGCTCTTGTGAGGGAAGAGTTAGGATCTTGAGTGTCCTTGAGCGGCTTGTAACTTAAAATTCTAAAAAAAATCAGTTGAAATATAAGATTTATGTTTTATCTTGTTCGCGTTCATCTTTGTATTTATAAAATTAGTAAGTGGGTGTAACTGTGGATTTTCTGCGGTTACAGGTTGATTCGAGGATTCGCTACATTTCTGTTCATGTCTGCAAGTCTATACACATCCAGAATAACCAGCACCAATTTTCTATCCATGTATATCCAATCAGTCACCAGCAGACTCATTACCAGAACCACCTTCTTGAACCCATTGTTACAGCCACAACCATCTACCACCATCGAATGCACATCTCACCGAATTGACCCTTGCACAATTCAGTCCAGTCGACTTAAAAAACACACACCTTCTTCCTTTCCTTGTTCTTACCATCTCTGCACCGGTAGTCACAGCTCAACGAGCCACCCATCAGACTCGAACAAACAACTCCACACAACACCAGTTAAGCATACATCTCCACTTCGCAGGCATCTCGCAACCATTAGACTGTAGCCGTGAATACCATTTCATGAACTTTCTTCTCTCAGCCAATTTCCCGAACAATACGTGTGCAATATCTTAATTCTCTGGATGTATCTCTCTGCCATTTCTCCTGCCTCCGTACAACCTTAGATGCACATGCAATCAGGTCATGCATCCATACGAACTCCCTTGCAACAATTTCTCTCAACTTCCTGTGTTCGTGGCACCAACAGTAAAACTCCATCTCGGCCATGAAACAATGGCAGCAGCACCGGTCACCCCAAGAGCAGAAACACCATTGTAGATACTGGAAAACACCACCAGTTAAAACTAATTTCATCCAATATGCATTTCCAATTCATCTGATTTCTTTCCACCCACAGCTCAATGATTTTCCATTATGTTTTTTCCTGCACCAGTAGCAACGGTTCAACCAGTCGTACTGCACAGCTCCTTAATCTCCTTGATTCTGTATTTCAGTTCATAGCCATGACCATGGCAACACCGCCAGATCGACACCATCTCCTTTCATATAAACATGATCGAAATTGCATTGGTGTTGCTGTAAGAACTCGAATGTTGGTGGAACAAAATGAAGGAGGATTATAATATATCCTTACTGTACTACCAGGTAGTATATACTCCACTAGACATGTGTCATTCATATGGGTTAAACCATCGTAGTCCTTAGGTGCACAGTACTTGGCATCTTGCTCTTGGTGGACTCGCGTGCATAGTGCATACAACAAAGAGAACCTTTGTTTCCTCGGATTCTTTCTGGCCGTGTAATGGCACGTATGGTGCGACTAAATTCGAGGCCCAACTATGTTGCCCGTGATAAATTAAGCTCGGTCATGGGTACACTTAGTCGCAAATGCCTTTAAGCTTCCATTTTAGCCGTTTATTGTACCGTTGATTGGCTTCGCTTCTACTTTCTACAAAATCACTAAAACACTAAAGCAATGTTATTATCCAAAATATTGAGTCATAACTAATATAAATATTGGTATAAAATGTAGCACATACGTGCTTATCAGACACCCCCACACTTATATTTTGGTAGTCCTCGAGCAAAATAGAAAATATATCCGCTTTACAACTGGAAAAACATCTGCTCAACAACTAGATATGGAGAGGCGTCTGCTAAATAGCTAGACGGAACCACTAAACAGTGGTTGAGAAATGTCTGCTAAACAGCTAGACGAATCCACTAAACAGTGGTTGAGAAATGTATGCTAAATAGCAAGACGAATCCACTAAACAGTGGTTGCGAAATGTCTACTAAATAGCAAGACGAATCCACTAAACAATGGTATAGAAATGTCTGGTAAACAGCGAGACCGAACCACTAAACAGTGGTGTAGAGAAGTCTGCTAAACGACGAGACTTTTACTTATATATATATATATATAAGACCCGCTCAACAACTTGTCATATCATGCACTTTTTTTTTACAAAGACCCTCTCAACAGCTGGCCATAATATGCAAAAAAAAAAAAATTAAAAAAAAAAGAATCTAATGAAAGTGCCACTATTCCACTCCCCCCACACTTAAACATTACATTATCCTCAATGTAATTGAGTCATCCAACGTATAAATTAAGGTGGGAAATTATAAAATGCAAAAAGTAAAGAAATAAAAATAAAAGATAGAGAAAGGGGAATAAATTTAATGGGTTAACTCCCATGAAGCGAAAGGTATTTGTTTCCCTGCTTTCAGTAGCACGTAATCTCAAATAAAATGAGGTTGATACCCCAAAGTAAGCTGCCAATCATATATATAGAGTCTGAAAAGTTGAGGATCAACTCAACCAATCCGTTCAACTGAAAATATGCACTTGCAAAAACTATAATCATCAAAAGATATGTGTGAATCCATTCCCCGTAATTCGTTCATTGTCGGGATATATAAATCAATCACACAAAGAGGTATAAATTGTTCAATAGCTTCTTGTTGAGGTGCATGCCCTAAATCAAGCTCTAAATCGGCGGAAATAACTTCCGCGGCTGATATTGGTTCAAACTTACTCATTGAACAAGGTCTCAATGGAGCAATAATATCATGAATCATAGACCCACTATCATCTACATCAATTTCATTATAAATATCATCATTAGAAAAATCAGAACTTGATAGGTCAAATAATGGATTATGGGTCAAGGTCAGAGCTTTCTCGACTGATGGGACTAGTCGAGACTCGGGCAGAACTAAAGGTTCTAATTTGGGCTTCCATTTATTAGTGTCTAGCAGCGGTGTGGAGTCTAACAAGGCATTGACTTCACAAATAACACTATCATCATCAAAATCATACCCAAAATGAGCTAAGCAAACCTCTAATGGATCTTCCGAGTGGCTCTTGCAAAAGCCTTGCGAGTGCTTACTTTCTTTTCGCCCACAACACTTCAGGCTAATTAAGGTACCTACAAAAAATAATAAAACTGCGTAAAAAGAAACTAAATAAATTCTAAAAGAAAATAAATAAATAATATATAGAAAATAAAATAAAAAAATCAACTAAAATATGTAAGCAAATAATGATATCAACTAGAGAATATTTTGCAACCACTCCCCGCCAGCGGCGCCAAAAACTTGATGTAGATTTTAGATAACCAAAATTAACGATTAAATGAAACCTAGTTATATCCGCAAGCGCACAGGTAAATTGTAATATAGATAGCAAATGCGGTTTGTTCCCACGAGGAGTGTGAAATACTCTACTAACTAATACCAAGAATAATTAATCAACAAGATTTCTCTGCTGTAATTTTATTCGCTTCATAAGTAGTGATTCTAAAGCATTACTTATCAATCCTAAAGCATATCACGTCAAAGAAATCAACCCAAGCACGCCATATCAATTGAAAAGCATAAATAATCAGGAAAATCATATGAACAATAAATTACCAAGCTATATGAAGAAAAACTACTAATCAATCAAATCATTATTAAGCATATAAATGTAATGTTTACACAATAAAATTGGTTTCTACCTAAACCCTAACATGGCTCTAGCTAGACATGGCTTTCTCAAAAACCATAAATATATTAAAATCAAAACTAGCTAAGCAAAAACGGAATTGGAGAAGTAAAACTCCAAACCCTATTCTCTGTTTACGGCGATTTTTAGAAATTCAAAACAAACTGAAATAATTATAATTCTAAGAATAAGAATAAACAAAATGAGAATGGATTATTAGGATTTTTCGGTTTCCACCAATTAATTACGCAAACTCTACTAATATTTAAAAATATATTTCGTGCATTTTAAAATACCGTGAAGAGTCAGACCTAGCCAAAAACTTTAAATCCTACTAGAGTTAAGACCTGTTGGTCTGGCCAACACAACATATAAACTGATTGCAGTTAGGATGAAAGGTCTACTGAGTAAAATGATATCTCCTTTCCAATATTCCTTTATTATTCGCGGACAAGTGTCTGCTGTTCTGTAAAGTAAGTGAAAAAACTTGTCACAATCTAGTTAAAATGTTCAGAGATTTTGGTTTAGTTTCGGGTCAGTTAATCAATCTTGAAAAATATGTAGTGTTTTTTGGTCCGAAAACTGAAAGTAATATTAGGCATAAATTCAAAGAAATTCTAGGAGTCACCGTGATCCCCCTAAATGACAAATATCTTGGTTTGCCCCTATTCACTAACAGATCAAAAATTACTTGCTTCGAACCTTTAATAGAAAAAATAAAAAATAGGATGCTAAGTTGTAGAAGAGTAGATCTAAATACGGCATGAAAGACTGTAATGGTTAAAAATATCACAACATCTCTCTATGGATACCAAATAAACTATTTTACAATCCCAGTTAAAGTTTGTAATGACATAAAAAAACTTCGGAGGGACTATTGGTGGGGCAAAAATAAAAAGATATGAATGAAAATGGTAAGAAAGGTGCTTGTCTTAAAAATTAGAAATCTATATGTAAGTCTTTCAAAGAATAAGTCTTAGGAATTAAAGATATTCAAAATTTCAACTTAGCTATGATAGCTGAAATGGGGTGGAGGTTAAAGGAGAACCCTGATTCTTTATGCGCTTCCATTCTCAAAGTTAAATACTGCCTAAATAGTGATATCTTGCGTATTTATAATACATCAAATAAAATATTTAGTCGGATATGGAAGGGGATGCTTACAAGCATACAACAATGAAAATTTTTCTGTTTTCGGGAAGTTGGAAATGAAACTAGTATAGAAATATGGAATGCTTTATGGATTCCTGATAAGGTGCATCCAATAGGCATACCTCAAACATAATGCAGATTTGATTAGTACTAATAATACTTGGGATTTAGATGCTTTGATGAACAAACAATTGAGAAAATTATGAAAATTCAGTTAAATGGTGCGAACCAAGAAGACACTGTTAGAGCACTGCTCGGTCGAACTCGCAAGCGTTGCTATCTCAAGCTTGTTGTCAAGTTTAGTTGCCAAAACTATAAGTCTTGATTTCTAGTCTACTTATAGCTAAGTCTCGGATTAGGATAGAAAGTGTAGTTGAGCATTATACTTCATGACGTCTATCGATTGAAGACGAAGAACTACTAAGGGGATCTTGTGGAACTTCATCAACAAAATGTATGTGGAGACTTGAACTCATATATCACTCAAAAGTATATATACTCTATTTCCTATTTGAGACACAAGTCATTAGCTATATAGACTTCGATTATACACATTTGATATTTCGAGATGAGTTTAACTCGCTTACATATTTCTCGAAATGTGTGTTGGTAAGCTTTCACTTTAACCAAGTTCATCTTATATTCTTGATGAAAGTCAAAAGATGATCATGTGAAAATCGCCTTGTAACATCTTACATGATTTGTGTGAGACGGTCATTTGATGCAGACTCGGAATATTTTGTGTTGATTATTCGATCACTTGAACATTAATTTGAAGCTAATAGCTTGTATGAGACAGCTATTGTCATCTTCTGAGAATATTTCAATGATTGGAGAGTTTAGAACACTTAACCATGATTGGATTATAAGCATAGTATGCGTACTTGCGTATGTGTTGATCCAAGACCGGAACTTAGTATGCATACCCTTGTGCGTATTGGTTGGTCAGGTAAATTCTGGGAGCTAGAGTATGCGTATATTTACGCGTATTGGAGAAGTCAATACCTATACGCGTACTGGTTTCAACTGAAGTTTGGAAGTGTACGATAGTATGCGTACCTGTTTGCATACTGTCGAACACATACCAAGTCCGACTACTTAGGTATGCGTACCCATTTGCATACTTGAGTGGGTTATGTTCTAAATTCGTTTTGTTCATGAACTAATACATTTATATAATAATGAATGCAATATTTTTGCAAACCGTGGCTATAATGTTCATGAATTGATTCGAGTGAATCAAAATCGTTTTTGCTTCAATTGTGTCTTGTATACTATGAGAATATAAACAACTGAACAACTCTAGAACTAGTTTCATTTGAGTCATTTTAATTAGTTATTGTTAAGATGAATATGGTTTATATGAAAGTTTTCATATGGCTAACTTCGGTTAACTGTTGTTAAACCAACAAGGTGTACACATTTAAGTACGGTTACCCATATCTAAATGAAGTCACTTTTCATTTGTGTGTAACAAACTAAGTCCGAACTAACGGTTGATATTAGCTTGAGTCTAATAAGTTTTTCATCTAACAATGAATATTGAATGCTTTGTTACCAAGGTAACTTAGATTGCAAACCCTGATTTGAAAACCATATAAGGGAGAACTTTAGCAACTTGGAAACCTAATCCCCACACCTCCTGTGTGATACTAGTTGCGACTAGAGTCGATTTTCCTTTAACCTTAGGTTTTTCATGAAACCCTGTAGGTTAACGACTTGAAGACTTCATTAGGATTGTGAAGCCAGACCCAACTATTTCTCTGTAGTTGTGTGTTATGATCTTGTTATTTTCTATCGTATTGAGTATTAACTTCTCTAAGATTTGCTCGAGATTTATTCTCTGATAGGCAAGATAAAAAGTAGTCACAAACATCTTCGTCTCATCGTTTGTGATTCCACAATATCTTGTTTCGCTACCATACGATTAAGATTATTGTGAAGTGATTGATATTTCTAGGTTGTTCTTCGGGAACATAAGTCCGATATATCAATTGGTTCCTGTTCACCTTGATTTATCAAAAGACGGAACAAAACTTATAGGCTTTTCCGTGGGAGACAGATTTATTTATTCAAAAGACTTTTCTATGTAAGACAAATTAGTTTATCAAGTCTTCAACTTTGGGTCGTAGCAACTCTTAGTTTGGGAGAGATCAGCTAAGTGAATCAAGTGCGTAGAGTCCTGCTGGGATTCAAAGGTGTAAGGAACGCTACTGTACCTTGATCAGTGTAAGATTGGTTAGGGATCAACTACATTCCAGTTCTAAGTTAACTTGGAGTAGGCTGGTGTATGTAGCGTCTTAATATAGCGTCGTGTTAAAATCTGGACTAGGTCCCGGGGTATTTTCTGCATTTGCGGTTTCGTCGTTAACAAAATTTATGGTGTCTGTGTTATTTCATTTCCGTATTATATTTGTTTATATAATTGAAATATCACAGGTTGTGCGTAGTTTAATCAATTAGATAATCCAACCTTTGGTTGTTGATATAAATTGATTAACACATGTATCTGGAAGGCTTATTAGTGATAACACTGTAATTTCCCAAGAAATTATTCACTCCATGAAGAAAAATAAGGGATAAACTGGATGGATGGATCTCAAATTGGATATGTCTAAAGCCTTTGATAGGATTGAGTAATTTTTTTTTATTAAAGTTCTCAGATATTTTGGTTTCAATGAAGACTTCTGTGATCTCATCTATTAATGCATAAGTACAACTTCTTTGTCTGTAATGCTCAATGGATCTCCTTGTGAAGAATTTCATCCAATAAGAGGTATAAGACAAGGAGATCCCCCTTCTCCTTATCTTTTTATCTTGGCCATGGAATTTCTCTTTAGGCATCTCATTTTTGCTCAGCAAAACAACACAATCAAAGGTATTAAAGTGGCTGCACATTCACCAACCATTAATCATTTGCTTTTTGCAGATGATTGATTGATATTTACTCAGGCAAATCTCTATTATGTCAACTGTCTACTTCAACTAATGCAAGATTTCAGTTCTCAGTCAGGACAAGTTATTAACTTTGAAAAATCTTCAGTCCATTTCAGCAAGTTTACCAATCCTGATACAACTGATTTTCTTACCAATTAATTTGGTGTTAAAAGAATGTCCTCTAAAGAAAGGTATCTTGGCTCTCCCCTTATTCGACGACACTCTAAACAAAAATCCTTTAAATTTATTGAAGATAGCTTCAAGAACATGTATTCTTCATGGTCCTTAACTTCTCTTACTCAAGCTTGGAAAGCAACAATGATTAAGCATGTGTTAAATATTATTACTATTTATCAAATGGGTACATTCAAGTTACCAACTCATCTCACGGATAAACTCACCGCCATTTAGAGAAGGTTTTTTGGGGGGTATAATTCTAATAGAGGTTCTAATCCTCTTGGTTGGAAAAAAGTATGCAAAGCTAAAGAAAATGGTGGTTTGGCCTTTAGAGATCTTGAAACTTTAAATCTTACACTTCTCACCAAGCTTGCTTGGAGGCTTTGTAATGATCAAGATTCTTTATGGAGTCAAATCATGGAAAGTAAATACTTTAGAAATGGAGATATTCTTCATCAGAGATTAGAAGCCAAATATAGTTCTTACACTTGGAATGGTATCACCAAAGGACTGAAGATTGTTCAACAATTTTTTTTATGGAAGTCAATAATGGTAGAAGAACTAAAATCTGGCTTGATAAGTGGATTCCAGGTCTTACTGAACCATCTTTACCAGTAAATGATTTCTTCAGATTCTACCAAGTTTTTGAAGAGCTTCTCATCCATAATACCAGTACCTGGAGTAGAAGTCTCCTCAACATGCTGTTTGATCCAGATACTTCTCTAAAAATACAAAATATAGTTTTGGATTTACTAAGGAAGATGTTATGATCTGGATGCCAGCCAAAGATGGAATTTTCTATGTTAAAAGCACATAAAACATGCTCTCTAGAAACAATACAACTCTACTAGTCAATGGAAAAATTATTGAATCCAATATCTGGAAATCACTTTGGAAATGTAAAGTTGCTCACAGGGTTAAATTGTTTACCTGAAAGTGTCTACATGAAATTCATTCTACTAGAATTAAGTTGGCTACCTATAACAGTCATATGGAAACTCATTGTGGTATTTGTGGGACTGCTGATGAAACCGTTGAGCACCTGTTATTTGCCTGTATTCACTATAAAGCCACCTGGAGAGCTTTTGCCATCAACATTGATAATGTGGCTGAGAATAATATAAGTGTTTCTGAATGGGTTCAGAGATGGTTTACTTCTCCCATTATTAGCACTGATAAAAATAAGCTTTATACCCTAATGATTAGAGCTTGGATTATATGGAAGGATAGATGTGATGCAGTTTTCCAGGGAGTCTCTCTTAACTCAGCTAATTCTATTCACATAATTCACTATTATCTGCATTCCTGTTTACCTGATATTGACATGCATACCCCTGGCTTTAATGATATTAATATTTCTAAATGGAAGCCAACTGCACTAAACTGTGTTAAATTTAATGTTGATGCGTCATTTAGTTATGATACTAACCAAGATGGTACGGGTATTGTTATCCGTGATCATACAAGTGCATGCTCAGGGATCAAAGGAAGCTACTCAAATGGAGTTCTAAGTCCTGAATCTGCAGAATACATTTCTATCCTTGAAGCATTACAGTGGTCTAAGGAGTTGCAATTTACCAACATTATGATTGAAGCTGATGGAATGCTGGTCATTCAACCAATAAAGGAGAACAACCTTCTCATTCAATGAGAAAATAGGAATATTCTCAAAGCAATTAAACGCTTAAGTTTATGTTTTAATTCTTGTTCTTTTAATTTTGTCAGTAGAGATGATAATCAAGTTGCAGACAATATTTCAAAATAGGTGATAGAAACAACTACGTCTGTTATTCACACTAATTACTTTGATGAACATCTATGTAGCCTTATGGAAAGGGATTTAAACAACCCTCCTTCTTAATTCAAAACATTCTCTTTATAAAAAAAATATGAATTGATTGACACTTGAACATTGGTATTTGGTACCGTTCAAGTTGTTTCTCATAATAATCAGGCTCACGGATTCTATCTGTTTGATTTGCTGATGACATTGAGAAACAGAGATACAACTATTGGATATATTTCCATTGATTGAGTCTGACTGTCTAGTTGATTTTCTTGGAATTATATTGGAGTTTGTCCATACAGATTGCTAAGAAAAATATTGGGTGTGGTTGTTAGACCCCCGCTTTTTCAGATACACCCCACTAGACTCTAAACGCAGCAAGTAAATTTTCTGTGAAGTCTCTCTATAATCAGATAAACACAAATGGATATGCAAATAAAAAATGGAACCTTATTTGGAGTATGAATACTTATCATGCATTGAAAATCTTCATCTGGATTGTACGTTTCTAGGTATAATTTGTGTAATGAAGAGCCAAAAACTTTTACCCATATGTTTATAGATTGTACGTTTGCTAAACAAGTGTGGATGAATTTTAGCTTTGATATGCAATACATAAAAAATGGAACTAACAACTTTAATGAGTGGTTATATAACTGTTTCCAAAACACCAACATAGGAGGATTTACCATAGACTGTCAAGTTTTGTGTAGTGTAATCACTTGGAAATTCTGGAAAGTCAGATGCAACATAACATTTAAGAAAGAAACTCAAATAGTGAATCAACAACAAAAAATATCATTAAATTCATAAATAGTTATGGGACAGTTCATAAGTCGGATTATAAATATTATCCTACTTCTGTACTATTAAATTACTGCTCAGCAGTGTGGTGGACGACCGAATTTTCGGTCATCAAACGAAGAAGAACATCCATTAACAGTAGTTTGCATTTTGCAAGGAAATTTTTTAGAAACACATGCATCTTGTTACTAATACGCAACAATGATCAATTTTGGTTTAATTCGAAGCAATTGAGGGTGAAATCGATTGAGTTGATCCGATTTGATGGGGGTATAAGTATAATTTGAGACCCCAAATCTTTGATTATCAAATCAATTTTATGAAATAATGATCAATATTGATCCAATTTGACATGGTTAAAACCGTTGCAAATTCGAATGGGCCACGGTTTTTTGAAGGTTTTTAGGTAGAAAAAATTGACAACCAATTCGTGTTTTGATCGAGTCGATGGTGTTTATTGGTAGTGGGATGTTGTACCTCTCCAATTATGAAGTCAATTTTGAAAATAAACGATCAATTCTTATTCAATTGGATCGATTAAAAATAAAAAAAAGCATAGCGTACTAGCGTGCAACTACATTTTAGCCCTCATAGTGACAGTAAAAAGACTCCCTCCCTTCAGTCGTCCAATAATCCACATAATGATACTACGCTCAAGGTTACTACTGATCAACCACAGGGACATACATGGCTAATGGAAATGAAAATCAATATAGTCCTAGCAATGATGAATTCATGAGCAAAAACTGCAAAACTGCTAAGCGGACATTCTATCACTTTTAGGAGCGACTCAGAACCTACTCTCTTGCTGCTAATAGGAAAGTATGCAGCTGTCAAGGAACAAAGATACAAGAACAAAACTGCAAAAGGATACATAACTTCGATAAACATAAATTTTAAAGTTCTAGCTTTTACTCTTGTTTTAAAAATAATGTAATTTGGACAGCCAAAATCTCCGTTTTTTTGTAACCAATATGCCATAATGCATAATTGGAAAGGAGATTCCTTACGACAAATTCTATATTACCTTAACATTCAAACTTGGAATGATGTAACAGTCTACCGAAACTCCCCCTACGGAGCTTATGATTCTCTATTTTCAATATATTGAGGGAAACCTCTTTTTCCATAGAAAAAAAAAAAGAAGAAAAAAAAAGTCAGAAAGAAGCAACATTACACATAAACAACAACTAAATGACCAAATATGTGTATCATTTGAAATCTCATGAAAGAGTTAAAACTTAAAACCATCTTTCTGTCTGTTAGAAAACACATAACATAGCATATCTCAGTTGCCTTCATATTTTGGGTCAGCCACCACATAATGGTAAGCAATTACCAAGCCGAAAATGAATATGCCAAGAAAATTGGCAATGAACCCGAGATCCTGGTCATCAATCATCTGCAAGAGGATCAAAATAAAAGTACAATATGTTAATCCAGGAAAGGGGAAATACATTAACATGAAAAATCGAAAAACAATATTACGTGAAACTCACTACTTACGAACTATAAACAATAAGCAAGGAAGAGAAGAAGATATAAGCTTCATGCTCACTGGGTTACATAAAATCAACCTCCCCATTGTGTTTATCTCTTGTTTACGGAGAGTTGGTGGTTTAAAGCCGTTTCACCAGAAAACTATCTTTTCCAGGAAAATTCAAGGGTGTTGTAGACGAAAAGCTAACTGAGAAACTGTTGGGGTAAGGGCACCAAGCAACCAATCAATGTATACTTCAGTTGCAGCCTTTATGTTTGGAACTATCGGGAAAGGAATGCAAAAACAGATATTTCAACGTGACAGACCCATCAAATTATGTCCTACATGCATTTCATAAATCCAGGCATATTCAATTCGAATTCGAATATCTATCTAGACTAGTAAACAATGTAAGAACAACAAAATCATCCAGTTGTAGATTCGCGACACACCCATCAATGCTACATACATATCATAAATCCAGGCATATTCAAATATCTATCTAGACTAGTAAACAATGTAAGAACAACAAAATTATCCAGTAAGTAGATTTAACCAGTGACATCATATTCAACAAGGTTCGAAACATTTTTCTAAACCTCTGTCACAGCAAAACACCAATGTATCTTACTAACGACTTCTAGAATTGAGGCATTGTAAGTTGTAACCCACGGATCCACATGAGAATTAGTAAGATATGCATACAATTGTATTCTTCCACATCGAAAGCAAAATAACCTCAAGCCTAGTCATCATCTATACAGATTAAGAAGATCCTAAAACTAGTTCAGTCCCCTCTTAACATTTCTCAGAGCAAAACGAAAGATACATCCTACAGGATTCAAATATATTGAAATTAAACCCTTTAAGCATTTCAATTTCCATAAAAACAACAAAAATTCATAACACAGAGACCAATTTCGACTACACAGTTCCTTAATACTAACAGAAAATTCAACAGTTCCAGATCTCATCTAAAACGCAATGGACAAAGAAATCAGAACAGACCTAAATAGAACATTACTCATGATAATTGATTCTAGAACTATAAAAATCAAGAACTAAGGGATTAGTAACTATTACCTCTTTGGATTAGTGGGACGTCGTAGAGAATCGAAATTGAAGTTTTTAGGTTTCTTTGAAGAGAGAAGAGAATAATAGTACGAGAAAAATCCTTTTGCGGCTCACTGCCAACTTTGATATAAGCAGAACTACTGAAGTGCTAGTGGGCTTTTTGCAAGCCCAACTCCAAACACCCTCGAGCGATTTTTCTTGCGGTGTATTGCAAATATGCAGTATTTTCTCCATGAAGTTAGCTTTGAAATACTGGATGTCAATAAATATTTCATATTTGTGCAGAAGCAATTAAAAAAAACCTGATTTGGGTTTTAAGGTCCGGCGAAACGCCGAGACCTCTACTCTTGTTGTTTTATAGTAATGGTGATCGATGGCTTACTACGGCTTAAATTGACAGGTATAAACTAGTCTTTTTGCATATTTATATTCTGTAATCATCACGTAGTTTGATCTTAAAAACCCTAGTAGTTAATCTCTTTGAAACAATGCATTCTTACCAGACAACTTGCCCATGGATAAAAGCAGTTCACCACAATCTAATATGGAAGATAGAATCAGCGATTTACCTGATAATTTAATTCATATGATTCTGTCTTTCATTGACGTGAAATACGCTGTTCAGACCAGCGTCTTGTCGAAAAGATGGCAACACATTTGGAGATCTCTGACAATTCTTAACTTCCACGTGTCTCAGTTTAGTTCGAGCCGAACGGGAACATTCACTAAATTTACGAATTTTATGTATATGGTACTCTTGTTTCGTGACGATCACAGTATACAAAGGTTTCAGCTTAATTTCCGTCAAGATAGAATTGATTCATCTCATATCCATAAATGGATTGCTAAAGCTGTAAAACATAATGTTGAAGAGCTATGTATCAAGAGCGAAACATCGAATGAATTCTCTATATTTCCACACAGCTTGTGTACTTGTAAATCATTGACAAAGTTGGAGTTGGAATTGCCAGAGGGTTTCAACTTCGGTTACGAGATTGTTTCTACATCCGTGATTTTACCTAAGCTTAAATCAATGAATCTGCAGTTTCGTTATCTATCAGATGATAACGAGGATCTAGCTAGTGAGTTATTTACTAAATGTCCCGCTCTGGAGTCGTTGATCTTGGATCTCAGTAGAGCTCGACCTATAAATCTCAGAATTTCTGTGCCCACCCTAAAGCATATCAGCCTTACAGGTGATACTCATACTTTGAGTTACAGGGGCGTCAGCAAGGTCACACTATGTGCTCCAAATCTTTCATCCTTCATCTGCTTTACTAGCCTGGTAGAAGATTACCGTCTGGAGAATCTTTCTTCTCTTGTTACTGCTGATGTCAGGATCAACATAGGACAAGACGATAAGTTGAACAACCTCGAGCTTCGTGAATCGACAAAAGTGTCTTATGCTGAAAGTATGGTGGAATTACTGAGAGGGATGCACAACGTGAAAGTTCTATCGTTAACAAATGATTTTAAGGTATGGCCATTTTTACAATTTTCAAGATGTCATTGCCTAAAACTAATGTTGCTCCTTTCTGATTATTAATCAAATGATTTACTCTGTCAAGGTTTTAGCAGGATCTCCTGAAATTTGGGACTGCGGGATTCTTAACTTTCCAAATCTCCAAAGGTTGATCCTTAAAACCTGGCTTTCAAGAGGTTGCATAGACGCAATAATATTTACTCAGGAAGTCTCCTAATCTAGAATTTCTGGAGCTAAACATAGAACCGGTAATGAGTCTAATCACCAAACACTTTGTCATTCTTTTCATTTGGTTAATTATCTCCATTTCTACTTACTGGATAAAATTACCTCCAGTTTATGTTCAATGCTGTTCAAGTAACCATTGATCGTTTTTGTGTTTCTTTTTCTTTTTATTATTGTTCTTTAATGTCACCAGTTTGAGAGTCTATCTAGTTGCTTAACTTTTTATTTTGCATTTGACTTAGACGGTTTTAGATGGAAAATATATTTGGGACTCAGCAATATCATTGCCATTCATGTTACATCACCTCAAGCATATTGTGATTCGAGGTGTCCGAGGATATAGCAGTAATGAAGTACAATTTATAAAAATCATGTTGAAAAGTGCCGTGGCCTTGGAGAAAGTTGTTCTTTTCGGTAAATTTTCTGAACAAGACCTTAGAGAAAGTTGGCCTTGGAGAAAGTTGTCTTGCAGAAAGAAACGAGCGAAGAAATTCAAAGAGGCACTTCTTGCATATCCAGGAGCTTCTAGTATCATCTCGTTCAGGGTTGATTCCAAGTAGGTGGCAGTGTGGCATTCTAATATCAATTTATTTCAATTTTTATATTTGCGTTCCACATTGCGTAAGCATGTTATAAGGGGCTTTTTCTAATATACACCCATATGATAATGTGTTCACAAAACTACACCCGTTTTTTATTAAATTTCTAAACTACACCCGTTTTAATAATTCCGTCTGTTTTTCGAAAAAAAACGGGTAACGGCCGTTAAAAAGTCAGGTGTCGTAAAATCAGGTCAACTTGACTGAGTTGACTATGCTATTAACGGTCTGAAATGCCCTTAGCTGTATCATCTTCCAGTTTCCACTTCTTTCGCGGCTACACCTCACAAACAGGGAAATATGCTGGTTTCTCATTCAAACTTTAATCAGAAGCTCCTTTCTTGTCTTGAGATTCAACATCACTTCCAATCCTTGTTTGGTATACAACCATGAATTCACGGTTACTAGCAATAGAAAATCCGGGCAGACCTTAGTCGTTGAGGACTTCTGTCAAATATTTGGTGTGGGTAATCAAGAGATAACCCCCTTTTGTTGTAGTATTATCTGGGGATTAGCTCCTCCAACCTGCAATTGCAAACTCATTCACAGCCCATCATTCCTATTCCATTAAACATTCATAATTTCCACGATTTAAACACAAACATCAATGGCAACAGCTTGATTTAACGGCAACAACTCTTAATCCCGTAATTAAGAAAATTAATAGCAACCCAAGTTTTAAAATGGATCTACAATCTAGGGTTTGATCAAAAATACATAATCACAAACTTGTTCACAAAATCAAAATCATTTCAATAAAAAACCATACAGAGATGGAGATGATTAAGGGACAAACCTCCAATCAATATATTTACAGTTGAAAGAATAGATCAAACAAATTCATATCGTTAATCTTGATGTTGTTGCAATTGTTATTGTTATTCCCAAATGATTTCCAGATTGTTATTGTTATTGTTATTTCCAGAGAAACAAATAGAAATGAAGAGAACGATAGGAGAAATGAAACACAAGATTTCTTCACAAACCCTTTTATTGTGCTAAGGGTACATCGGGTATTTTGGATATATGAATGATCCTTGACCGTTGATTGAAGATGGTTGATATACGGTTAGATATCGAGATGATGGGCCTTAACGGTTTTGTGGATGGTGGGTGTATTTTAGAAATATCCCAAAAAACGGGTGTAGTTTTGTAAACACATTATCAAATGGGTGTATGCTAGAAAAATATCCATGTTATAATGGTGACATGCAATTCCATGTTCTTTTCAGGCGCTGTTCTAAGGCCTAAGCCAAGGAATATGCTTATGCACATCTCTATCTTTAGGTGGCATAACACTGATTTTCCAACCATGTTTCCGAAGACTCCCGATTAGCAATTCGTCCCATGGGAAAAGACAACTATAAGTTTTGGTACTTTTGAAGATAAAACATTGAATATTTAGTTTCTTTTCTTTTTCATCCATCAATATTAAGTTATCTTCGGCGCTCGCTGGATTAGTGTATACCCAAACTAATTCACTGGATTAGTGCTATCCCACACGACTTTGCGGGATGGTTTCCCGCAAAGGCAGCTTCTTTACCGTTAGATCATGCTAAAACCCAGATCTAACAGCCTTGAACCCTTTAGGGGAAATGGTGGGTCATATCCTGAAAATGGTGGGTCATTTCCTGAAAGTGATGGGTCATTTCCTGAATGTGAATCTAACCGTGGATTTGATCATCCAATGGTAAAGAAGCCGCTTTTGTGGGAAGCCATCCTGCAAAGTCGTGTGAGATAGCATTTGTCTTGAAAATAATCCGAAGATCCTTATCCATATATCTTTAGTAATGCCTAATCTGCGTCTCCAGTGATTAGCATTAATCTACTAAATTATTTAAGTTAACAATATCATATTAAATTTGTTAAGTAAATATAACTTTTGAATCTTGTCAGGAAAAGAAGTTGGAAATTTTCTTTTTTAAAATTTTTTGTTACGAAAATGAATTACTCTAGTCAAGCACTTTTTTTTTTTACTCTAGTCAAGCACTTTTTTAAATTAAATTGAATAGTATTTTGTTGGTTTAATTCTTCAAACTATAGAAGGAATTCAGAGATTCAAAACTCAGGTCATGAAAAGTCGTTGAGTAGTCATGAAAAATCGTCATGCTCGACGAAAACAGGAATCAGGGAAATCACCGGTGGTGACTAAAGCATAATTATTAAAGGAACTACTTTTTAGGGATCATGGTTTTTTTTTCTTCTTTTCTGTGACCATGGTTTGCTTTTTTAGTATCACATCTAGAAGAAAACTAAAACACCCCTTGTCCAAATAATTTTATTAATACAAAACTACCCTCCTATTATTTTAACTATTTATTATTATTTTTTAAAACTTTTTTTTTCTTTTTTTTAGCTTTGAGTAGTAATCATCAAAATGAAGTAGTAAATGTCCCAAAAACCCATTGCTTTTAATTCGATTTTGATTGAAAAAAATTGAGTAATAATCATAAAAATAGGGTGAAGATGGAAGTTACACTAGCAAGTTCGGTTAGTAGAAACCTAGTTTGGTAACTGAACATTCTGAAACCAAGAACACGAAGAACACTTCATCTAGTACGAATAATTTTTTGTTGTAACCGAACTTTTGTATAGAACACCAAATGCAGAGTTCGATTAGTTCACAATTTTTTTTCCTTAGCCGAACTCTTCTAATGGCAGGGTATGTACAATTTCTACAAATATTAGTTCGCACCTTAGTCGTCAATATGTTGCACTATCTAATGTGGTGGTGCAACATATTGACGACTATCTATTAGTCGCCATGTTATTTTTACAAAACCATATTTTTTTGGCTCGACTTTTACAAAACCATATCTATTAGTTGTAAGTCAAATTTGACTAAGGAATAATTAATTATTACCTCTTTGGATGGATTACCGTGTGCATCATAAAGAATCGAAGTTAAAATTTTAGGTTTCTTTGAAGAGAGAATATACAAAGTCATAGAGAATCAAAGTTAGAATTTTAGATTTATTTGAAGAGAGAATAATACGAAACAGGAATCAGGGAAATCACTAGTGATGACTAGTCATACTTAAGCAGAACTATTGAAGGAACGACTTTTTGGGGACCATGGTTTGCTTTTTTAGTAGCACATATAGAAGTAAACTGAAACACCCCTTGTCCAAATAATTTTATTAATACAAAAACTACCCTCCTATTATTATTATTATTATTATTATTTTATTAGCTTTGAGTAGTAATCATCAACATTGAGTAATAAATGTCCCACAAACACATTGCTTTTTAATTCGATTTTGATTGAAAAAATTGAGCAGTAATCATCAAAATAGGGTGAAGATGGAAGTTACACTAGCAGGTTCGGTTAGTAAAAACCTAGTTTGGTAACTGAACTTTTTGAAACCAAGAACACGAAGAACACTTCAGCTAGTGCGAAATTTTTTGGTTGTAACCAAACTTTTGTATAGAACACCAAATGCAAAGTTCAATTACTTAGCAAAAAAAAAAAGAATTCCTTAGCTAAACTATTCTATGTAAACCCATATATTTAGTTCGGTTAGCTCACATTTTTTTTCCCTAGCCGAACTTCTGTTCATGTAGTTTGGTTACGTTTTATTTTTTTTCTCCTAGTCGAACCTTAAGGCCGATTAGATTTATTTTTTTCCTCTTAGTCGAACCAAATACACACACAAAAAAAAAATCGAAAATTAAAAATTATATTAAAGAAAAAAAAAATAGCAGAAAAATAAATAAAAATATTTATTTAATTAACCTGGCGAGATTGGGGTATACCCAGATTAATTGGGGTATACCCAATAAGACAAAATAGAGTGATTTTACTTCAATACCCTTGAACTAATTAACTTAAAATTAAACCCTAAAATTAAAAATTAAAAAACTCTTAATCTTCCCTAATCTCTCTTCTCTAATCTCTCTGCTCTTCTCCTTCATCTTCTTCCATTTCTTACATCAAACGAAAATCTTGAACTTTGATTTTCCAAAAGAATCGTTGACTCTACCGGCGAAAAGAAGACTATAAATGATGTTTAAACTCAAACCCATCATTGTGTTGTGTGATTTGATTGTTATATTAGGTTAGAAATTGAAAATTATGATTTCTGTATTTTTGGCCGGCAAGGTCGTAACATGCATATCTTGCCGACTTTTCATAAAATCCATGGCCACTGTAAAAACATTTCAACAGCCGGCAGGGTATTTTTTGAAGACCCTGCCGGCCAACACAGCCGGCAAGGTCATAACATGCATATCTTGCCGACTTTTCATAATAGCCATGGCGACTGTAAATTTTTAAACAGCCGGAAGGGTATTTTATGAAGACCTTGCTTTACCAATACACCGCCGTAAGGGTATTTTTTGAAAACCTTGCCGGCTAGGAAACAGCCGGAAGGGTATTTTTTAAAAACCTTGCCGGCGGATTCATTTTTCTGAACAACCGACATAGTATTTTCAACAGCTGGCAGGGTATTTTTAACAGCTGGCGGGGTATTCTTTTAAGACCTTGCCGGCTAATAATTTTTTTATATCGTCTCCTGTGTGTCAAAAAATAAAGTCGGCAAGGTCAACACATGAAGATCATGCCGGTCAAACTTTGGCCGGCATGATCTTCGTTCGTCGACCTTGCCGACTTTTTATACTTTCAGAACTGAAAGTGTTGATTTTTGATCTAATTTTGAGTATGATTTTATACAACACTTTTGCAATCCCCTTTTTAGAAGTGTTTGGGTTGTGTGCTTTCATTTCCGTTGTAAAAGATTTTCTCAAAACAATTTTTTTTTCCTCAAAATTTTTCCCAAATAAGTTCAATCAAAAACAAAATTTCATTTCATAAGTTTTAATCTACTCAATTAATCAATCTAAACTCAATTAATTAAGCTAATCATATTTTTTAGTGTTAATTAAACAAGGATATATTAGCCATTTAGAAAAATATATTGCTAAGGGATGGCTTCTTTTACTTCAAAATAACCCTATTTTGTCTTAGGGGTATACCCCAATTAATCTGGGTATACCCCAATCTCGCCAGGTTAATTAAAGGGTAACTTAGTCATATTGTAAGTTTTGGATACCTCTTATGGAGGTAGGGTAGATAGCCTACGTAAACCATGGTCCCAAGAAAACCATTGGTCCCAAAAAATGGTTCTACTGACGTGCTAGTGGGCTTTATGCAAGCCTAAATAGTGCATCCGAAGACTCCAAACACCCTCAAGCGATTTTTCTTACGCCGCTATGAATATATTTGTGCGGAAGCAGCAAAAAAGAAAAAGAAAACTGATTAGGGTTTTGAAGTCGGAGAGACACCAAGACCTGTACTCATATGTTTTATAAGTAATGGTGATCGGTGGCGTAGTAGGGCCTAAATTGACAGGTATGTTCTGTATAAACTAGTCTTTTGCATGCATATTTATATTCACGTGGTTTGATCTTAAAAACCCTTGTAATTAATCTCCTTGGTATAATACATTCTTACCAGACAACTTGAACATGGATGAAAGCAGTTTACCACAATCTCATCGGGAAGACAGAATCAGCGATTTACCGGATAGTTTAATTCATATGATTCTCTCCTTCATTGACATGAAATATGCTGTTCAAACCAGCGTCTTGTCGAAAAGATGGCAATACATCTGGAGATCTCTATCAACTCTAAACTTCGGCGTGGATGGGTTTGGTTGGGGCAGAACGGTAACATTCACTAAATTTGCGAATTTTGTGTATAAGGTACTCTTGTTCCGTGACTATTGCCGTATACAGAGGTTTCAGCTTAATGTCCGTCAAGATAGCATTGATTCATCTCATATCGATACATGGATTACTAAAGCTGTAAAACATAATGTTGAAGAGCTATGTATCAAGGGCGACATATCGGATAAATTATGTATATTCTCACACAGCTTGTGTACTTGTAAATCATTGACAAACTTGGAGTTGGAATTGCCACACCGTTTCAACTTCGGTTGGGAGATTATTTCTACTTCGGTGATTTTACCTAAGCTTAAATCAATGAATCTGCAGCTTCCTAATCTATCGCCTGATGACGAGATGTTAGCTAGTGTGTTATTTACTAAATGTCCAGCTCTGGAGTCGTTGGTCTTGGATTTCAGAGGATATCCACCTACAAATCTCAATATTTCTGTGCCCAAACTAAAGCGTTTTAGCCTTACAACTGGTGCTTACGCAGGCCCTGGTAGCAAGGTCACACTATGTGCTCCAAATCTCTCATCCTTCATCTGTTTTAGTAACCTGTTACATGATTATTGTCTGGAGGGTTTTTCTTCTCATGTTACTGCTGATGTCAGGATCAACATAGAAGGATACAATGAAAGCAAAATCGAGCTTTGTGAAGCAGAAAAATTGTCTTATGCTCGAAGGTTAGTGAAATTAATGAGAGGGATACACAACGTGAAAGTTCTATCGTTAACAAACGATTTTAAGGTATGTCCATCTCTGCTTCCAATTTAGTTGTCGTTATTGCCATTTTTTACAATTATTTCGAGATGTCATAGCCTAAAAGTTGACTGCCATTTTTTTTCGTCTATTTCTCCGTCAAGGTTTTAGCAGGAGCTCCTGAAATTGTGGACAGCCGGATTCTTAACTTTCCAAATCTCCAAAGGTTGATTCTTAAAACCTGGCTTTCAAGAGGTTGCATAGACGCAATAATATATTTACTCAAGAAGTCTCCTAATATTGAATTTCTGGAGCTAAACATAGAACCGGTAATGAGTCTAATCACCAAATACTTCGTCATTCTTTTCATTTGGTTAATTATCTTCATATTCTACTTACCGGATAAAATTACCTCCCGTACATGTTGAATTCCGTTCAAGTCCAAGTAAGCATTCGTCGTTTTTGTGTTTCTTTTTGTTTTTATTATTGTTCGCTATTAAGAACA
Organism: Papaver bracteatum; assembly: GCA_023529315.1. Taxonomy (NCBI): domain Eukaryota; kingdom Viridiplantae; phylum Streptophyta; class Magnoliopsida; order Ranunculales; family Papaveraceae; genus Papaver; species Papaver bracteatum. Next base: position 1,012,190 of record JAJJWX010004825.1, read on the forward strand.
CATTTGTGATCCACATGTTTGAATTTTACTTATCCAATTATAAATTTGAAAGCCATGAAACAAAAATTTATTATTTTTGTTTATACTCGTCATGTAGATAATTGGAAGAGCTTTTCAAATATATAAATTTTATAAAAATCTGGTGTATATTTTAAAAGATATTAAGCTTTTAATTTTTTTGATGTATTTTTAAAACAATGACATTTCTATAAATATGTAAAAGATGAGGACAACTAAATAATTTAGGGGTTTTCCTGCCAAAAATACTTTTTTTCTTTTTATATTATAGTAAGATTAATGTGACCCAGTTTGAGAGTCTATCTAGTCGCCTAACTTCATGTCTTGTATTTGTCTAGGGGATGGTTTTAGATGGAAAAGAGTTTTGGGACTCTGCAATATCATTGCCATTCATGTTGCATCACCTCAAGTATATTGTCCTCCGAGGCGTCCGAGGATATCGTATTGAAGCACAATTTATAGAAATCATGTTGAAAAATGCCATGGCCTTGGAGAAAGTTGTTCTTTTCGGTAAATTTTCTGAACAAGATTCACGGAGAAGGAGACGAAACAAAAAATTCAAAGGGACACTTTTTGCACTTCCAGGAGCTTCTAGTATCATCTCGTTCAGGGTTGTTTCCAAGTAGGCGGGAATGTGGCAAGGTGGCAATGTGGCATTTAATAATTTTCGAATTTGCGCATGAATTTTAAAAATGATTACCTGGAAATGCATGGCTCTTTTCAGGTGCTATTCTAAGGCCTAAGTCGAGGAATATGCTTATATCTTTATCTTTAAGTGGAGTAATTCTGATCTTCCAACCATGTTTCAGAAGACTCTCGATTAGCAAATCTCCCCGCTTGCTTTTGTAGATAAAACACTGAATATTAAGTTTTCTTCTGTGTCTGATAATACAGTAGAACTTATGTATGAAAATATCTTAGGGACTACAAGAAATTATTCTTATATGGAGGTTATTTCTATCTGGAGATCTACCTTGAATCGATCAATACAAATTTGTTACTATGTATCTAGGAGAAAATATAATTACGTACAACAAACATCACAACATACCTAGACAATAAAATATTAGTTAGATTTTGTTATATATGTATCTCGGAGAAAATATAATCACGCACAAAAAACATCACAACATCTCTCTCGCCCCTTCTCTCTCATTTGTCCGTCTTAATCTCTCTCGCCCCTTCTCTCAAATTCTCGGAAACCACCCTCAGGGTGGTTTCTCTAACTCCTTTGCTTTGTTCTAGCTCGTGAAACCGCTGATAGAGCCGTTATCCGACCGTTGTCAACCGGAAATCTGGGTTTAATGATCTGAATCTAATCGGAAACTCTAAATCCAGCTGCAAATATTTTCTTTTCTATATTCTTTGTGATCTCATGCCTTAATTATTCTTCTACCTAATCTGTTTATGTTTGTCGTTTGTTCTTTTTTGTTGAGAATTTAATTTTGATTATGCTAATGAAATTGATTTGTCTATGTTACTTTGGATTGTGAGGAACTCAAAACCCTTAACTCAATTGGCTCCAAGACTGAATTAGTGGTGATATCAAGATACTGAGACACTTCGTTTTAACAAATTTGATTCGTTTTTGACCTAAGACACTTTGTTTTCCCTAAGACACTAAGACACTAGTTAGACTCTATTATAGATTCCTAGACTCCTTTGTTCCCCAAATCTCAATCTTTTTACATTTTCAAACTTCCTTTAAGATCTATTTCAAGTTATTGATTAGGACTTTAATTGAATTTGATTTTCCTGATTCCCATCATTTAATAGCTATTGCATCATTTGATTAAAATTTTTTGCAGGATTATTCTTTTGTTTGCTGTTTCTCTTAATTATTGTCATTTTAGGATCTTTTATCTGGTGTTGATTTGTAATAGAGGTTTTTTTTTTTGTGGAACAGTGTTTATACCTCTCCCTTTGGATCTAGCTGGTGCGAAATTGTACCTTCAAATTGGTTTGCTCAGAAGGAAGATTTCTATTTGTTTGCTTTCTGCGGGCAAGCTTCCACCTTTTAATCTGTCCTGCTTTCTGCTTTACCCTTCCTGAAAATCTTTGGAAGTAATCTCCCTGCTGGAACTCCATGCTGAGGAGGAAAACTCTGAACTCCTAGTACTTCCCAGCATCTACCACAGTTGGAAGAAAAGGAAACAACTTGGTAATGACAATCAGAAACCTAAATATTTTTTGCATTCTGTAGACACTAAACTAATCTTATTTTACTTCAATAACATTGGTCTAGCTTGTCGCATTACCTTACTATATGATTTGACTATAAGTGATATGATGTCCTATATATTGATTAAAAAAGTATACTCAAATACTACTCATGTTGTGATTGATCTAGATAGTAGTAACTTGATTACTCGTGCTTGCATAACTAGATATCACTCTCATATTAAAAATTTATATAAGATTGACATGATATCCAACTTCTTAGATTATCTTTACAAATTGAACATGCTAAGCTTGAATCAATGTACAATTTTAGATAATAATAAGACCTTCTTTGATACTCATGTGTTGTTGGATTTAGAATACCCCAGAGTTTCTTATTTTTGGCAATTTATTAGTGTGATAGCCTGGAACTGTCAAGGCCTAGGAAAAATTGAAACTATAAACAGTCTGAATGATACTTTGAACAAGGCTAATCCTGACATAATGTTTCTTTCAGAAACTAAACTGAAAAATAAGAAAATGCAAAAAATCCTTAGAAAGGTCAATGTTAGCAACTATTGGCTTGTCCCTCCTAGAGGAACATCGGGTGGCCTTTTCCTAATTTGGAAGGATAATATGTCGTTGGAAATCTTAGACAACAACTATAATCACATAAATGTTTTAGTTCATGCCTGTAATAATAGACCAAGTTGGATTCTAACCTGATTTTACGGTAGCCCCTATAGAAATGAGAAAGAGGAATCTTGGAACATTATCAAATATATGGCACCTGATATGGAGAAACCTTGGCTTGTTTTAGGAGACTGCAATGTAGTCTTGCATCCTGAAGAAAAAAGAAGTAGATTTAAGTTTAATAGAAGGGAAGCTAGGATTTTTAATAAGATAATAGGCGACTGTGGTTTAATGGATATTGGATTTATAGGATATACCTACAATTGGATTAATAGGAGAACTGATGCATATTTTATTGAACAAAGACTTGATAGGGCTTTAGTTAACTCTAGATGGAATGTCACTTTCTCTAATTCTAATCTTAGACACCTAAACCCTCTTGCGTCTGACCATATCCCTATTTGTCTAAATACTCATAATATTTGGAATGATGGAGCTACTCCATTTAAATATTTTGGGAATGGATTAAGCATGATCAGTGCAAAACCATTATTCAAGAATGCTGGAATAGTACAACTCAAGGTTCTCCAGGTCACTTGGTAATTAAAAAACTTCACACAGTTAAGACTACTTTGAGAGACTGGAACAAAAACACTTTTGGCAACATAAACACAAATATAGAAAACATAAAAAAGATTTTAGAACAAACCCATAAGAAGAATTATTATCCTTCGAAAGCTGCTGATATGGCTAAGATAACAGCTGAGTTAACTAAATGGTACAATATAAAGGAAATTTTTTGGAAAGATAAAAGTAGAGATCAAGACCTAGCACTAGGAGATATAAATACCAAATACTTTCATAATAAAACCAAAAAACGCTTTAGAAGAAATAGAATAGAGACTATCCAAAAAGAGAACGGAGAATGGGTTAATAGTAGAAATGAAATTTCTGAATGTATTACACAACATTTCCATAAGATTGCTACTTCTGTGTCGCCAAATATAGACAAAAGTATGATTGATTTGATTCCTAAATGCATTACTGAGGAAGACAATAACATGCTCTGCAATATTCCTTGTATGAATGAAATAAAAACTATAGTTTTTTCTATGAAACCTAATACAATCCCAGGCCCGGATGGTTTCCGCCAAAAAATTTTCAACAAAATTGGGAAATCATTGGACCTGATTTAGTTTCTATGGTTCAGAGATTCTTTGAATCTGTATTTATTTCTAAAAAAATGAATGCTTCATTCATATCTCTAATTCCTAAGACATTAAACCCAATTACCCCGGCTGAATTCAGACCTATAACATTAGAAAATACTACTTATAAGGTGATCTCTAAGTTAATAGCAAACAGAATGAAAGGACTTCTAGGAAAAATAATCTCCCCATACCAGTCTGCCTTCATCCCTGGAAGGAAGATATCGGATAATATTACTATAGCGCATGAGGTGATTCATAAAATCAGAAATAGTAAAAGTAAAAAGGGACTGATGGGTATTAAAATATATATGTCAAAAGATTTTGACAGAGTTGAGTGGATATTTCTTATTCAGATAATGACTAAGAGCTTCTCCAATGGCATGTGTATGGAGATAAATGTCAAAATCCACCTAGGATGTACATCCAATTTCTTTAAAATCATTCTCCAACCCGGATGTCATAAATCAATGTATGCATGACTTTAGGTATAAAATGTCAAGGGGAATGTCTAGTTTCTCACATTCCCCTTGACATTGTTTACCATCCTAGTCATCTTTTTTTAATCAAAAATATATTTTATTTACTAAAATACAATACATAATCATATTTAGATCTAATAAAATCTTAAAATTACTAAATATAAAATTTACATTTAATAAGAAAATGATCACAAACAACATCATTGGAGATGAATAACTTTTTTCACCTAAACTTAAGGAAAATTTGGAATAAGAATGTCTTGTTTGTGTTGCCACATAGGAAATACATACAACAACCATTGGAGAAGCTCTAACATGGGTTTTAACGAAAAGTGGTGTCAACTAATAAATGAATGTATATGTACTGCAACTCTGGCTGTTCTGATTAACGGGTCTCCCACTGATTTTTTCAAACCAACTAGGGGTTTGAGGCAGGGAGACCCTCTATCTCCTTATTTGTTTTTGTTTTGTATGGAGGCCTTGTCTAGGACTTTACTTAATGCTGAAGAAACATGTTTGTTAAAAGGAATTAAAATTGTTCCTCAAGCGCCATCTGTGAATCACCTTTTGTTCGCAGATGACTTCCTTGTTTTTTGTAAGGCCATTCCTCAGACTAGTCATAACCTAGTCAATTTATTCAGAGAATTTGGCATAGCCTCGGGGCAGTTAATCAACCTTAACAAGTCGGGAGTATTCTTTAGTTCCAAAATTGAACCAAGTATTAGGGATGAAATCAAACAAATTCTAGGTGTTAATCACATATCCTTGGAAGATAGATACTTAGGATCGCCTTTATTCACAAATAGATCTAAGATAAAATGTTTCGAACCTTTGATAAGTACTTTGAGCAAAAGGATTCTAAGTTGGAATGAAAAAAATATAAATAGTGCTGGTAGAAATGTGATGATCAAAAATGTTACCTCCTCTATAGCAGTGTATCAAATGCAGTGCTTCAAAATCCATGTAAAAATTTGTAATACACTTACAAATATGCAATGGGACTTTTGGTGGGGCAAAGATAAAGATGGTAAGAATGAGAATGGTAAAAAGGGAATCTACCTTAAGGGGTGGACTCCCATCTGTAAATCTGTGGAGGAAGGAGGACTAGGAATACAAAACATACAAAACTTCAATAAAGCAATGATTTCGAAAATAGGCTGGAGACTAAAAGAGAATCATGATTCTCTATGTGGTAAAATTATAAAAGCTAAATACCATCCTAAAAATGACATACTTCACATGAATGACAAACCTAACCATCGAGATAGATGGATCTGGAAAGGCATACACTCAGGGGTGCAACAAATAAGGAAGAATGTGTTTTGGACAATTGGGAATGGAGAAAAAACGGATATTTGGAATGACTATTGGATACCGAACACAAAACCACCTCTTATGAAACCTGAAATGGGAACTGAAAATTTGAACAAGGTAAGCCAATTGATAACCGATATGTATATTTGGGACGAGGAAAAATTATCTATTTGCTTTGACAGGGAAACAAAAGAAAAGGTATTGAAAATACAAATTCCAGACATAGATACGGAGGATGAAGCTAAATGGAACCTAAGCATCACATGTAAATTTTATGTTAAAACTTTGTACCAATCAATTAACTCTACCGGCAGAAAATCTAAGGATTGGAACAACATATGGAGCATGCAGGTATCACCCTCTGCCAAACTTTTCATTTGGAAAACAGCTCACTCTATACTTCCTATTAGTATGAGAGTAGCAACAGTCTATCCTGATACAAATACTATTTTCACTCTTTGTAGCAACGATGGCGAAACTTTAACTTATTTGTTCATGAAATGTAATTTTTTCAACCAGGTTTGGATGCATCTAAATATAGACTTACAATGTATAACAAATGGAATAGATACTTTTCATGACTGGTTGAACACTTGGTTTAATAACCAAAATATATACTTAAGTGAGATAGGATGGCCTGAATTATGTAGTATAGTTACTTGGCATGTGTGGAAAGCTAGATGCAATTTAGTTTTTAGCACAGTGCTAACACAGCTAGAGACATAGCCAGATTTATCAATAGTTATATGTATGTGACAGAACCAAATCATAACATGATGCATAGCCTTTACTACAACCCCTTGAATGATGAAAAGTTGGAAATAAGTACAACCAAACCATCTAGAGAAACAATGTATATGGAAATTAGGATAAATATAGCAATCTCTATGTAGAATCCTATATCAACATCTGGAATCGGCTTAACTCTTGCAAATTTTGCAGGGGAAAATGAAGGAAGGGGAACCTATGCTGATTGCACCACTAGAGAAGAGCTAGAAGAAAAAGGGGCTCAAGAAGCATTCAAATGGGCAACTCAATGGAGCGGATTTAACGTAATCTTTCAAAGTGACTCTGAACCCATCCTGAATCTGTTGATGGGAATGTATTCCACGGCTCGAGAAAAAAGATATTCAATTAGTGAAGATTTTGGAATCCAAGCCAATACTTGTATTAACTTCATAGTTAACGGTTTTGTCTTAAGAAGTAGATATGATATTATAGAGGCGGCACATTTGTCTTCTTATTGTAATAGAAATGCAGTTCATAGACATTGAAATCATGAGACTCTAAGAACTGTTTTAAACAATTTAAATTATCAGTTTTGGATGAACACTGTAACTAATACAAACTTTTACCTGACCAGAGGTCTGAATGTTGAATCAATATATGAATGAGGATTTTCTCAAAAAAAAAAAAAACATACTTGGGAAATAAAATATTAATTAAATTTTGTTTAGTTTTACATGTATGAAACATAAGTTAAATATAAGAAGGTCGCTATGCTATACAATATACCCAGACAATACGTAGGAAAACATAAATTTTATTTAGTTTCACTTGTGAAATTTTATTTAGTTTCACATGTATTAGTCAAATATATGAAGTTTGCTATGTAACACAATCCACACAAAATTCAACAATGATATGGAAAATTGACAAATGAAATCATATGATCAAAGATATTTGAATGAGTCGTACAAAAAAAAAAAAAATCACACCCGCTAAAAAGTAAAAGAATTTTTCAAATTGGTTAAAAGAATCTCTTCGTCTTAAACTTTTATGTACGGTATGACCTATATTATCTATATACTATTGTGAATTATTCTTATTTCTTATATGGAGGTAAGTTCCTTAAGACGGGACCGGAAAAAATTATGACTTTCTCCAATATGGAGTTTATTCTTAAATATAAATGGCTCAAATCGGGACCATAATTTTTTATTCTTATATGGAGGTTATTCCTATATGGAGTATTCTTATATGGAGGTTTTACTGTATTAAGTTGTTTTCAGCTTTCAGTGCATTTTTGCGGTTTTGTATATTCCTTAATTTATGAACAAAAAATTCCACTTAAATTAAGAGCCCACAAGCAAAACATATTTTACACAGATACAAATCTATACACGTTGACTTCCATGACCGTTACAGTACACACAATAGGGATGTCAACGGATACCCGATTACCCGGAACCGAACCGGACCCGGATATGTCGGGTCCGGTTCCGGGCCCCAAAATTGGATCCATTAGCAAAATCACTACCCGGTAGGTAGACCCGTTAGGAACCTATAAGTTTTCGGGTCCTAACGGGTATTACCCTTCGGGTATCGGGTACCCGAATATTTACCTTTTACTTGGTAAATATTACTTAAAATTGGAGGATTTTGTATAGTTTTGTTTCAATTTTTTTTCATTCTTTCTTTATTTTCTTACGTTTAATATTAAGTAGAACATTGACATAGATATAATAATAATTTTATTTAAAAAATTACTAGATTCAAGCTAGCATAACAATCATATGAATAGATTATAAAAAAAATAGTTGATTTTAGAGGACCCGATAAATACCCGGACCCGATGGGTATTTAGTATTTTTATTCGGTCCGGTTCCGGGTCCATTAATTTAGGAACCCGAACCGTTAGGACTCGGACCTGATTAAAATTACCGGTTCCGATTCCGGGTAGTATACTACCCGGACTTGATGGGACCCGTTGGCACCCCTACACACAATAGAGAGATTGCAGGAGTGTTTTAAACATAAAATCATCTTAAACTATCAGTGTAGTCTTCCAAACCGCCTCCCATCAGAATTTCTTTACCAAATAACATCCTTCCCTCACAATTTATTTACCACTCATTCTTAAATCTATAATAGCAACCCAAGAACCTACTGCAAAAAGCACAAAAACATCCAACAAAAACCAAGTAAACACATCCAACAAAAACCAAGTAAACAGAAACCCTCAAATATGAGTTTCATAACCCACTGTCCGGGGAGAAGTAACATAAAACAACATCAATTTCAACCTAATAAATAGTTTAAAAAACAAGTGTTGGTCTTCAATTTCACTAAATAACCACAAGGCATAATCCAAGAAGTTGCATCATTGCATCTCTAACAACACATCTCATGAGTATAAGCTCGGTAGAAACCCTTCTCACCCCCAATTTTGATCCTCCCCGGATATTTTTCATAAATGAAACATGCTTCCCTAAATGATTATTCACCGAAACAAAGAACACTATACCAAGAATACATGAATGCGTTACCAAATACCCTAGAATCACTCATCCGTCAGCAACAAATAAGAAACTCGCAAGAAAGAACAATGCCGCAACATCACGCCTACCCAATGTATTTATTGCATATCTTTGAGAATTTTCAGAATTTGGTATTTACTTGGTATCCAAACTACCTTGTCTATAAATAAAAAAGTTTGTTCAACTTACAAACTCATCCTGACCCAGACAAACTTCATCTTTGTTGTTTGTGGTGGAGCCTACTAAATAGAATTACAAGTAATTCTATTATGGAGAGGAGAGTAACCTAATTATGCGAAGGCTCTTACGTCCGCTCATTTAAATATCCTTTTTTAGGATCAAAAAGCGTCTACGAGTACCGTTGGCGGGAATCGTATTGTTGTTTTAGTTTTCTTTTATTAGATTGTGAACTAACGAGTCAGTTATCTTCTATACAAGTTCTTGTTTATTCGATGGTCTTTCTCTTCTGATATAAGGCCACTCAAGACTTTGAAGATTTGAATACTAAAGATCTAAATGATTCTAGATCAGTAACATAAATCTATTGATTTTCCATTGTTAACAGACTCCGTTCTGTGGGACAAATCAATTAAGGAATTAAGTTGTTTTGAAAGTTGTTACTTTGAAGATTAAATCGAAGACTGAAGACTTTGAAGATTTTGCTTTTTTTTTTTCGATCTTGGTGTGTGATACAAGTGTATCCATACTCCTCTTAGGAACTTAGTAAAACTCAAGCTAAATTGAGGGAAGAATCCTATATTAGGAAGGAAACCTTATTTGGGTAGAAATCCTAGTTAGGGAAGAGTTTGTTCTAGGTAATACTCTTAGTTTAGGAAATGGATTCCTAATAGAAGACCTAGTCGGCTGAGTACGATGAAGTCTATAAATAGAGAGGTTTAGTTGTTAACTAAACACACCGAAAACCTAGAGAAGTTTATGAGATAATTAATTATTATAAAAGCAAGCTTAACAAACAGTTTAGCTAGGGTTAAATACTTTTGAGAGAGATTGTGAGCATACCAAAGAGAGAATTGTAAATCATTTTCTTGTTCATAATATAGAGAAGATATATTTCTTCGAATCACTACTTGTGTTCTGTTTTCTAAGTTTCTGTTTATTATTTTCCTGAATTCTGCCTATATAATAATAGTTACCAAGGTATAGAGATCAACACGTACCACGTTGGCATCACGAGCAAGGTTAGTTTCTAGGATAAATCCCCGTGGTTTATGATTTTCACTAGATCTCTCTACATAAAACTTGGTAAGGTACTCAATAAGCTAGAAGACGTAAGGAGAACAGGGGGATCAAGGATGACGAAGTCAGATGATGATTATCCTAAGCAAAGCGAACCACAAACTATGGAATAAAAGGTGTCTACGCCACGAACATACATGTAGTCGATTCAAACCACCCTTGAAGAATTGACTGAATGTATTCGTTCTCATACACCCAAGCCGAAGACGAAGAAAAATATTACACCTTCACCTGAATTTTGGAAGAAGAGGATAAGGAAGAAGAAGAACAAGAGGAAGAAGAAAAGAAGAAAAATGAGTTTCTTAAAAGTCCTACATCAACTAAACTTCACGGTAAGAATCTGAAAATTGATTTCGTGTTGATATTTCAGTTTACGATGGGAGTGTCGATGTTGGAAAATTGGATGATTGGATTGAACATCTAGAGATGTATTTTTCTTTCTTTGAATATGGTTCAAAGGAAAAGATTGCTTTCGCGATATTAAAGCTATAAAAGCATGCTCTAACCTGGTAGAAATCTTATCAAAGATAAAACCTAGGTAAGGGAGTATTGTCGTGGAAAAGATTCAAGGAAGTTATAAGGAAAAAGTTTTATCCGGTTGGCTACCTTGAGGAGAGATGGTTCAAGTGGTACAACTTGAAGCAGTCATACAACCAAATTGTTCAAGAATATGCTTCAGAAATTCCAAATAAAGCGATGGTTTTGGATTTAGACTTGGAAGATCATGCTATCTATATGAAGTATATTTCCGGGTTCCATGAGTATATATAGAAGGAGTTGAAGATGTATTCAGTTGATAATATTGCTGAAGCAAGTATAAAAGCTAATGCCATTGAAAGCTGGCTTAAGAAATCGAATTCAAAGGAAACAACTAAGGTAAAATATGGAGGTACCACTGTGAAAGGAGGTGAAAGGGGCAAAGAAGAAGGGAAATCTAGTGACAAGGAAGGTTTGACTTGCACCCATTGCAAACAAACATGTCACGTTATTGACAATTGTTGGGTAAATAACCCTCATCTAAAACCCAATGGGTTTCATAGGAAAGAAGCAAAGAAGGCAGCACTAGTCGCTCAAACTCCAAAAAAAGTCCACGAACTAACAGAACCCAATTCAAAGCTATCTCTTATGACAGGGGAAAAAGAAAGACCTTCAAAATGTGATCTGAGGGAGAGACTCTTTACATTGAAGATGTAAGTCAAAACATCACTGGTTGATGTTGTTATTGACCTGGGAAGTCAAAAGAATTTACTTTCACATTCTTTGGTACAGAAGTTGGGTTTGAAGACCTTCAAATATCGGAAACCATATCCTTTAAGGTGGCTTCAAAAGGAAGGAGAACTACAAGTTGGAGAGAAATGTACGTTCAAGTTTTCTTTTGATGAGTCATACATTGATAAATTTACATGCGACGTAGTACCTTTGGATATTTTTAAGGTGGTACTAGGTAGTCCTTATCTATGGGATAAAGATGCAACTATATACAGGAAGGATCAAAAGTATACCTTTGTCAAGAATGAAGAGAGTTTTTTTATTCGAGATACGGATTCTCTTCTTGAGGGAGTAAGCTTGATCATAGATACTCAAGATAAGCGGTTGGTGAATGCTAGTACAAAGTTCATTTTCCTTGTGATCCGTTCTCTTGAGGAGAAGCCGATTAGAGTTTGTTTGACAGCCTTTACTGCACAACAAGAGGAAGACCTAGAAAGGTTAAAGTTAAGGTACAAGGATTTATTTTTTGATGTCACATGGTTACTTCCAAAGAGGAGTGTGGAGCATGAAATTGTGTTGACCGGAGATAGTTCTCTTCCTAATATATGTCTTTATCGCACATATGTAGAGGAATATGATGAAATCAAGAAATAAGTCCAGGAACTTCTAGAATTAGGAATAATAGTGCCAAATGCTTCACCTTGTGGATCAGTGGTATTGTTGGTACCAAAGAAAGATGGAGGCTGGCGTATGTGTATTGATTATATAGCATTGAATAAGATCACTATCAAGAATCATTACCATCTACCTAGTATAGACGACATGATGGATCAGTCGGAAAAATCTCGAGTCTTTAAAAAGTTAGATTTAAAATACGGTTACCATCAAGTGTGAGTTCGAGAAGATGATACATGGAAGAAGGCTTTCAAAATCAAACAAGGCTTGTTCGAATGGTTGGTAATTCCTTTTGGTTTGTGTGACGCTCCAGCCACATTTATGTGTTTGATGAATGATTTGTTACTTCCTTTTATAGAAGATTTTGTGATTTTTTACTTGGATGATATCCTAATATACAAAAAAACTTAGGAAGAGCATCTCGTTCACGTTGAGAAAGTATTTAAAGTGTTACATGAAGGCCAACTGAAGTTAAAAGAAGTGTGAGTTTGGAAAGGAGGAATTGGTGTATCTTGGATTCATTGTTGGTGGTGGACAACGGAAGATTGATCCAAGGAAGGTTGAAGTGATCGCTAAATGATATAGACCTAGTATTGTAACTGAAATCAGGATTTTCTTAGGGGATTGCACATACTTGCGTAAGTTTATTCGGCATTTTTCGATTATTGCAGGACCATTACATGGTTTAACGGGAGCTAAGGTAAAGTTTGAATGGCAGCAAACCCATGAAGACGCTTTTCGGTTACTAAAAAATAAGATTTCAAAAGCACCAGTGTTGGCATATCCTAACTTACAACATACTATTGAAGTTGAAACTGACACTTCTAACTATGCAATGGGAGGATTATTGTTGCAATATGATAAACCAGTAGAGTACCATTCAGAATTGTTTTTAGGTTCTATTAAGAACTACGCACCTTATGACAAATATTTTATGTTTTATATCAATGTATCAAGCATTGGCGAGTGTATCCCTTAGGTAAAGAAATAGCGGTATATTCAGATCACAGACCATTAGAGTATCTACACGCACAAACGAAACTACAACAAGCCTGACACATGGAGTGGATGTATTACTTGATAAGTTTCAACATTCTCATTAAGTACAAGAAGGGAGTAACAAACAAGTTGGTAGATATTTTGTCTCGTCCACCAGTCTGAGCATTAATGGTGTCCATGAGAATCCTCAAGAGTATGCAAAGTCATATGCATCTAGCAAAGAATTCAAAAAGGTGTTAGAAGGTGTAAAAAGTGGTTTGAAAGGTGAGTTTGAACTCCGTGATGTATTTTTATACAAGGGCCAATTAATTTACATTTCAGAAGATGGAGATCATTTACAATGGTTGAGAGAGGCACACACATCCCGAGTTGTTGGACGCTTTGGGATGGACAAGACTCTTCTTAACCTTCGTCGTTATGTATTTTGTCTAAAGATGCAAGATGATGAGGCTAAGTTGGTTAGAGGGTGTAAGTTGTGCAGCACATCTAAACCTTCAAACAAGAAATGCGGGTTATATCTACCATTACAGTACCATCAAGGCCTTGGGAGAGTATTTATATGGATTTTATTGGTGTGTTACCGAAGACCAAGTCTGGTTACGATTACTTGTTCGTTGTGGTCAACCGATTCAGCAAGATGATTGCATTAATTCCATGGACAAAGATAGTAACGGGAGCCGGTGCAGCAAAGCTCTTCTTTGAGCATGTGTGGAAGCATTTTGGTTTACCTACTTCGATTATTTCGGATAGGGATAGTCGATTCTTTATTCATTGTTGGTATTCTTTATGGAAGATGATGGACACTAGGTTGAAGAAGAGTACATCTTTTCATCCACAAATAGACGGGAAAACTGAAGTAGCCAACATGATTATGGTTCACATGTTAAGGGGATATAATTCTAAGCATCCTAAAACTTGGAATGAGAGTTTATCATATCCACAGTTTTCTTTTAATAGAGAAGTTCACAGTTTTTTGGGAAAATGTCCTTTCGAGACATGCTATGGTTACTTACCACCTAGCCCTTTCGATCTAGTACTTTCTAGTAACACCTTAATAAGGGGAAAGGAAGGAAGTGAACGACAAAAGGCACATAAATTCTTAAAGAAGATATTTTAGATTCACCCGACTGTTGAAGCACAATCAAAGAATTCACAAGACAAATACAAAGCAAAACATGACAAGCATCTTGTGCCTTGTAATTTCGGTGTTGGTGATTTCGTATGGTTAAAATTAAGTAAGGAGCGACTGAAGGGGGAAGGTAAGAAGTTGAAGCCATTGAGATATGGACCGTTTCGTATACTCGTTTAGATTGGTAATAATTCCTTTCGTCTGGATTTACCACCTTATCTAGGAATGTACTCAATAAATGTCGAATACTTGAAGTTGTTTGAACCACCATTACTAGATGATGATGGCGACGACACTATGATCTTACCATGAGTAGAAGACTTATGGTTTGATAGAGAGGAACCACTCAAGGAAGACTGCATATTGGAACGAAGAGTGACTAAAACACGACAAGGAGAGAAAGAAGCTTTTCTAATTGGATGTAAAGGTTAAGTTCCCAGCAAGGCCAAGTGGTTTAACAAGGAAAAAGGGACTCTTGAGTTCCCTAACCTTCATTTTTAACTTTCACAGGAGTTCAAGTTCTTAAAAGGGGGATCCATGATACAAGTATACCCATACTCCTCTTAGAAACTTAGTAAACCTCAAGCTAAGTTGAGGGAAGAATCCCATATTAGGAAGGAAACCTTATTTGGGAAGAATTCCTAGTTAGGGAAGAGTTTGTTTTAGGAAATACTCTTAGTTTAGGAAATAGATTCCTAATAGAAGACCTAATCGGCTGAGTACGATGAAGTCTATAAATAGAGAGGTTTGGTTGTTAACTAAACACACAGAAAACCTATATAAGTTTGTGAGACAATTAATTATTGTAAAAGCAAGCTTAACAAACAGTTTAGGGTTAACTACTGTTTAGAGAGATTGTGAGCATAACAAAGAGAGAATTGTAAATCATTTTCTTGTTCATAATCTAGAGAAGATATATTTCTTCGAATCACTACTTGTGTTCTGTTTTCTAAGTTTTTGTCTATTATTATCCCGAATTCCGCTTCTATAATAATAGTTACGAAGGTATAGATATCAACACGTACCAGTGTGACTTTCCGCGACTTGATTAGAAATCCGTTTATTTCGATAAACATAAGCCTTTTGAGATCTACAAGATTTTTGTGATTCTATCATAAACCTTGTAATCAAAATTAATTATTTCGGTAGTCACTGTCTTGATTGATCTCTTATCCAAGGAGTTTCGGATCTGGTAAAAAATCTTAAATGGAAGATCATAAATTAGGCTTTTATCATGTATTTAGGTATTGTGATTGGAAAGTGAGTTTGGTTACCAAACAGTCTTGATCCTTTAACTTTATGGAATACGGTCCAAAGGAATCTTATCTTATCAGTTGAAAGATTGGTAGCAGAAGTTATTGTGAACCATTAAGAAGATATACTAGATCTATTCCTAAAGAGAACATATGTTCTCCTAGGTATTTTAACGTCTATTGAGAACTTAGGTTCTGCTAGAGGTTATCAAAACAGGAATACCGTTGAAGCTGAGTTACTAGGATTTTAGATTGCTTGTTCTCGTCTACAAGAAGTTGCATGTTTACTTTTTGTAGTGTCTTAATTCATTGAGTATTGAAAATTGGAATAGGTCCCGGGGCTTTTCTACAAGATTGTAGTTTTTCTCGTTAACAAAATTCTGATGTGTGCTTTACTTTATTTCCGCATAATAATTTTCTTTATATTATAACTAAGTAAAAGCCTATTATAGGAATTATTAATTGGGGGATATGGAAAGTAATTGGGATATATTCTATTGTTCATTCCGGTATGTTTTTTCAATGCCGAAAATCAAAACCGGCATGGTTTTTCCATGCCGGTAAGAACAGTAAAATATCCCTCAATTACTTTTTATATCCCCCAATTAATCCTTCTATTATATGGGCTCCAACCAATGGTTTTGAGGGCTCCTATGGATTTAAATGTTTTAAAAGAGGATAAGGGGTGACCTAATCTATAATAAAAGTTCAAAAATACCCTTTGACAATTAATATAATTACCTAACCTAAACCTAATTAAAATCAAAATCAAAAACTAAATCTAATTAAAACCAAAAACTAAACCTAAAAAAGAACACGTCTTCCTCTTGTTTTTTTCTCCTCCATCGCTTCCTCTTCCATTTTTTGTTCTTCAACTGCTATTATCTTAGCCAATAATAGTTTTAATTGAGTAAAATTGCAAAACTCACCTCTTTTTTTTTTATTCATGATTATGTTAGATTTGATGAAACTATAGATTTAGAAATTAGTTTTAGAACTTAATATAATTGGATTTCCCAACCGTAAACTAATTATACAGTTTGGAACATATGAAATTCCATACCATAGAAAATTTGTACGGTTGGGAAAACATGAACTCCCAACCGTATTTATGGATTATGGTTAGGAAACCCAATAGTATTTTCAATCTTTAATTTTTTTTTCTTCAACATTTCCTCTGTTGGGAAAACATGAACTCCCAACCGTATTTGGTTAGGAAACATAACCGTATTGATTTATTGTTTAAGTTCATGAACTTAAACAATAAATCAATAAGGAATGCAATCTAGGAAAACCGTGGCTATATTGTTCATGATTTGATTCAAGTGAATCAAACCGATTTTGCTTCAATTGTGTCTTGTGTAGTTACGTAAGATTTTCTTGCAATTGAAAAACTCTTGAACTATTTCTTTTGAGTCATTTGAACTAGTTATGAGAAAGATGAATATGGTTGATATGAAAGTGCTCATATGGCTAACCATTGGTTAACTATTTGTGAACTAACTAAATGTACACGTTTAGGTACAATTAATCAAACCTAAATGAAATTAATACATTTCATGTGTGTGTGACAAGCTAACATTCAATCTAACGGTTGAAAGATATTAGCTTGGATAAATCAGGTTATTCATCCAACGGTGAATATTGAATGCTTTGTTACCAAGGTAACTTAGATTGCAAACCCTGATTTGAAAACTATATAAATGAGACATCTATCAACTGGAAAAACTAATCCCCACACCTCATGTGTGATACTAGTTGGTTTTGCTAGAGTCGATTCTCCTTTAATCGTAGGTTTCTTCTCGAGACCCCGTCGATTAACGACTTGAAGACTTCATTGGGATTATGAAGCCAGACGAAACTACTTTTCTTATAGTTGAGCGTTCTGATCTCGCCATTTTCTATCATACGAGTTCAATTGAATAATTGGCTTGAGATTATATCTCCGATAGGATAAGATAAAAAGAAATCACAAACATCTTCGTCTCATCGTTTGTGATTCCACAATATCTAGTTTCGCTACCATACGATTTAGATTATTGTGAGGTGATCAATAATTCTAGGCTGTTCATCGGGAATATAAGTCCGGGTTATTGATTGGTTCCTGTTCACCTTGATTTTATCAAAAGACAGAACAAAACTTGTAGGTTTATCTGTGGAAGATAGATTTATCTATTATCGTAGACTTTTCTGTGTGATATAGATTTGTTTATTCAAGTCTTCGACTTTGGGTCATAGAAAATCTTGGTTGTGGGTGAGATCAGCTAAGGGAATCATGGGCGTAGTATCCTGCTGGGATCAAAGACGTAAGGAGCACAACTGTACCTTGAATCAGTGTGATATTGATTAGGGTTCAACTACAGTCCAGACCGAAGTTAGTTTCTAGCAGGATAGTGTCTGTAGCGGATTAATACAGTGTGGTGTTCAATCTGGACTAGGTCCCGGGTTTTTCTGCATTTGCAGTTTTCTCGTTAACAAAATTTATGGTGTTTGTGTTATTTCTATTCCGCATTATATTTTGTTATATAATTGAAATATCACAGCGTGTGCGTTGTATCGATCAATTGTGAAATCCAACATTTGGTTGTTGATTGGAAATTGATTGATACTTGGATATTGGTCTTTGGTACCATCCAAGTTTATATCTCTTGTATTTGATAAAGACTCGCATACTTCTATTTGTTTGAGTATAGATCAAATCGAGAGATAGAGTTATTAACTCCTTGATGTACTTTTTATTAAGATTGAGTCTGACTGTCTAGTTGATTTTCTTAAAAGTATATTCGAGTTAGTCCATACAGATTGCTAATCGAAATACTGGGTGAGGTTGTTAGACCCCCGCTTTTTCACGACTAATCACTTTGTTTAAGATAGTCCTTAATCTTTATTATATCGAAAAGATTATACAAGGAGTGTCTGAATAGGTTGAGACAAAAAGATTGTGGTGTATTTGGTACCCTCATCTTTTCAAAATGGAGGGTTAGATTGGGAAATGAAAAAAAGAACGAAAACAAT
The DNA here is from genome assembly GCA_023529315.1 of Papaver bracteatum. Lineage (NCBI taxonomy): Eukaryota > Viridiplantae > Streptophyta > Magnoliopsida > Ranunculales > Papaveraceae > Papaver > Papaver bracteatum. Next base: position 1,030,802 of record JAJJWX010004825.1, read on the forward strand.
TATTTTTTTAAATATGGGTTTGTGAGAAATTTTTACACCCAGAATGGGTGCGAGGGTGAACTTTTAATCTTTTATGCCGATAGGTTTCCGACAGATAAAAACAAAAAAGGAAAGCGGACCGAGTGTAGTTTTCACAACAAGAATTGGGAAGACTGGTTACATTTTGATATAAAATGATTTTTTGGGGACCATGATTATTTTGGGGGGCCATTAAGTTATAGGCCAGTCATTATCTAGGGATAAGGGGTATCCTAGTAAAATCAAGTGACTAAACTGTCCATATACTTTTTTTTTTGATTTATTATTATTGGATAAAGAGAATTATTACAAGAAACTAGTTGGAAACCTAACAAGCTAAGCCTACCGGCGAGCCTCATGAGTAACCATGCAAGGGAGCCGAAACAGATAGGGGTTGATTATGTCACAAGGGGGGCAAGCTAACTCTACCTTCCATGTCAAATTATGCAATATTGCGCCATTGAAGACTCAGACCTGGGACCTCCTAGAACGCATGAAACCTTTTTTTTTTAAATAATTTTTCTTATAATTTTTTTTTCTTCCTTTTATCTCTCTTCCGGCGATGAGCTCCGGCGACGAGCCATGGTGACTGAAAGCCATGGATCTTTATGGTTTGGTCTCATCCGTTTCTTCAGTTGGTTTTGATCGCTTTTCCTTATTGTTTTCTTTTCTTCTTCGTTTTGATTCCACGAGTTTTTCTTTGCAGTTTTTCCCTTTCCTGTTCTTCGTTTAGGGTTTTCTTGTCTTTTAGGGTTTTTTTTTTTTAAAGCTCAACCTTCAGCCATGTCGGCATCAGCAAGTTCTGCTCCTCGATCTTCCCTTAAACCACCTCCATCACCCCGAACAACGCTATCTCCATCAGCAAGTTCTGCTCATCGATCTTCCCTTAAACTACCTCCATCACCCCGTACAACACTATCTCTATCAGTTGACTTGACTTATCAGAATGGCTATGTGAATTGTCCTTTCAGAAAATTTGACAGTTGCAGCAATGGAGTTAATGGAAGGGGCTATGATAGAGGTTCTATCGTGTGTCATCTGAAAGTTAGACATTCTTTTTTGAAGGAAAATGGTGCTCACTGCAGAGCTATCATCTCCGGTGATGTTGATGTTTTCAGTGCCTGGGAAGCTTTGTTGGAGCAGTTACACATGTGGATTTGCAGCCGTTGCATGGCTCTTCATGCATGTAAGTTTCCATGCAAAGGGAAGGATGTTCATTGCGACACCATTGCAGGCCCTTTTAATGGAAGTTCCGCAGAATTTCTTCTTCACGGTATCGACAGGCCTGCAGTCTCACCTGTGGTGATTGAACCGGGTGCTACTTCCATCGTTGATTTCCCTGCCAGTTGCGACGATAAGGCATTTTCTGATGATGTTTTTTCCCTAACCCCTGCCTTGCTTTGTGCTGTTTTTCAGCGCAACTTTGCCACGGTTTCTAGTATCCCTCACAAGTGCAAGTTGAGTTTCTCCCGCACTATAAAAGTTTGCTTGGGAAATATACTAAGTAAACCTACGGATATTACTGCTTGGATTCGTTTACTCCTCCTACCCATTTTCTCGTTGGCACGTTACAGACCCAAAGCCGATGAAAAGTGGAGCAATCGTAAGCGTCTGCAGGTAGCGGCCATTGAACATGCCTTGTTGGTTTGGAAAGAACCAGGGGGTTGTCATAAGCTGATTACAAAGTTGCTTCACTTGTTGAGTCATCACCACATCACCAAACAAGATAGTGAGAAGAAGTCGGATATGGCCATCCTAAGTGCTTCCCATAGGAAGATTAAATTTGGACATTATGCGGCGACGATTCGTGTATTTTCTTCGAACGGTGTTGCACCTCGTAGTTAGGATACATTTTTTTAATTACAATCTAAGCATACTACAGCTCCACCTCCTTCCATTCCGGAGGAAGATTTTAGTTGTGATCCGATCACGGTCGATTCACGGGTTGTTGATAGGTGTAGAATACACCGTATTTACTTTCTAGAGTTTATGCTTTCTTTGCTATTTTTCTTGTAAATTATGTATTTTACGCGTGTTTTTGAGTTATTAGGTACTCTCAAGTCGCATGGAGAAAAAGAAGAAGAAATCACCCAATTTGAGCAAAAAGATCAAGATTGTCATTTCATGGGCGAGCACTATCTGGAGCCCTGTAGTGGTTAAGGGGAAACTCTCTTGGAGGAGTATTAAAGACAGTCCAACCAAAATTAAGGGATATCCAGTTTGTTAAAAGCACCAAAGAAGATACTCAGGGCACCATTTGGGGTGGCTCTCAATCTCACCCACCTCATAACCCTACATCGAGAGACAACCTTCCTCTCAATTGTTACATTTTGTGTTTTCACCTGAAATTGAGATAGAAGAACAAAAGGGCAGTTGCTATGGAACCGAGAAATAGAGATGAAGAATAGGCAAAGAGAGGTGAATCTGTTTGAGACAGAGATGATTGATGATGGTCTGCAGCTGAAATTGAATCATGGAACATGAGCGCGATGCTGTTGATGTGATTCAGTGAAAATGGGTAATAGATCTGTCAAAGAAGGGGAGATGGATTTAGGGTTGAAATTAAAGAGTAGAATCGCAAGACTAGTTGATACAGCAAAAATAGTCGATGGGTTTTGACTGAATTTGTTGTTGTTGGGTTGTAAAGGGTTTGGAGAAATTAGAAGATGATGAAGCTGCTATTACTGTTGAATCTGTCTGAAGAATAAGAAATTGGAGATGGGTTTAGTGAGACTGTCACTGCTATCGATTAAAAGACGAATTCAAGATCAGATGGAGCCGGGAGAAGAAATTCAGAAGAAGAACAAGAAAGGGTTCCCGCTGTTTGAATCTGGAGAGAAATTGATATGAAGATGAGAGAATGAAGAAGCTTACTATAATAATGATCGATTTGAGAGGTGGTTAAGCTTGGTTCGAGGTTGAATTAGCTGCTGGTGTTGTTGATTGAGAAGAAACATAAACTAGGGTTTCTGTGATGTTTGAATTTGAAGCACTGAGTTGAAGACTTGAGGTTATGGAAAGAATGAAACAGTTGTTGCTATAGGTTTTGCAGGTGGATGCTTGGATGAATGGAGCTGTTGAAGGATACAGGCTGCAGAAAGGAAGTAGAAAGCTACAGATGTGGGACAAGGAAGAACTAATGCTTCTGCTGGTGGCAATGCAGCGGTGGAATGGCTTACAAAGCTGATTACAAGGGAGAAGTGATGGAATAATGTGATGTTGGCAGTGGCAATGAAACTGATTTGGGAGATGGTGGTGCACAAGGAGGAAAAAAGATGGAGTTGCAGGTGATGATGCTACTATGAAGAGCCTGAGATGAGTTATGCATCTGAATAAGAAGTTACAAAAGGTGCTTTTGATACTGAATGACACAAAATGCAACGTTTGAATTATAAATGAGCTAGATGTATGTTAGGAAACTCTACAGGTTGTGCAAGGAAAAGACTGTAAAGAAAGGCCTGAATTTGGCCGGGAAAACACCCAGAAACAGACGGAGCTCTGTCAGTTTTTTATGCCGACGAGTTAACACAGAGAGCCGATCCAAGCAGCCAACTCAGAACAGTAAGCTCAGTGAGACTGACTGAGAAGCTGACTCAAGATGGTTGATTCCCCTTCTTTGACCCGGTTGACTAACGAAGACCGTTAAGTTAACGGTTAACTCTAATGGCGCCGTGATGGAATATTCCGTCGATGGAGAAGAATTTTCAGGTGGCCGACAATGACTTTCTTGCCGAATTCCGGCCAACTTCCGGAGATCGTTTTTGGACAGTATTTTCACATGGGTATTTTCCACACATGGGCTTGGTGGACCACTTGGAGATGGGTTTTGAGAAGACCTAATATTGGAAGGAGTATCCTTTATGGAAATTGAGAAACATATAAAAGAGAATAACCTAATCTTAGAATTAATATCTCTTCCTCTACTTTTGTTCTAGGGTTTACAATATGATAAAATTTCTTTTTCTTCTTGTTATGAACTCCTTGAATATGAATACCTAATTTTCTTTTGGTAATAGATTAGTTGGATTTCACATAATATGATTCTTTGATTCAATAAATTAGTTTTGTCTCCATACTTTATCGATTATGATTCACTTTTTATATTATTACATGATTTGAATGCTTGTTTGGTCGAGTCTAGAATCGATTGAGTTTGTTTTCATCTCTATTGCTAGATTAGGGGTTGTTATACGTAAAAGTGATAGATTCTTGATTAAAAGTAGCATAAATATGGTTATAGCTTGTAGTGATGCATCCTTATATCATATGTGAACCATAACCTTTGTTAAATCGGATTAGTGCGTTTTCCACGTTCGATTGCTTTGATTGGCTTGATTTCATAGAACTTAATGCATCTAGGGAATTAAACTTGATTAGTGCTTTTACACGTTAGGTTGTTCTCTTAGATAGAACTCATACTCGCATCTTTTGATGTGTTTGTTGATGACAAAAGGAGATTTGCGGGATATTCTTGCAATCAATGTATCCTAGGGCTTTTGATAAAAGTTGAGATTAAATATCAATTCTACTTATTGTTTTGAAAGCATGTTTGTGAATGAAGATGAATTCTTAACCAATATCTCTTCTATTTGAATTTATTTATTTGATTTTACTTTTATTATTTGCATAATAATCAGAAAACCCCCGGTGTTTTATAGAGGAAACCGAAACAACTTGACAACCTAGACCTCTCTGTGGGAACGATCCTTTCTTTCCCTTGCTATATTATATATTTTGAGTAGTAAGAAAGTGTAATTTATTTTTGACGCCTACGACAGCGATCAATTGTTCGTGGTGCTATCAAGAGTTTCCCTAGAGGAACTTCTTGTGGTCGTGATGGTTTGCGTGCGTAGCATCTGGTTGACGCTTTGAGTGGTGTAGTAGTGGCAGCGGCAGATGATTTGTTGGCTTCGATCACGGGAGCGGTCAACCTTTGGTTGGCTGGCAAGTGTCCTAAGATTTTGGGGGAGCTCATCGCCAGTGCACCTATCACGCCTTTACTCAAACCTGGTAGTGGGTTAAGGCCTATTGCAGTAGGCACTATTTGGCGATGTTAGATCTCTAAGGTTGCCGCTTTCTCCGTTGGCAAGGTCATGTCTTCTTACTTAGGAGATCATCAGTTTGGGGTTGGTGTGCCAGTTGGTGGAGAAAGTATACTTCATGTTGTAAATGGTTTTCTGGAGTTCAGAGGGAACTCAGATAAGATTTCGATGTTGCTTATTGACTTCTCGAATGCTTTCAATATGGTGTGCAGGTCTCATCTCATTAGATAGGTTCGGCTTCATTGTCCAGTTATTTCTCGCTGGATTGAATTCTGTTATGCTAGGCCTTCTAAACTCTATTGTGACCAGTACATCTTATCATCTGCTTTGGGGGTTCAGCAAGGTGATCCTCTCGGTCCCCTTCTGTTTGCTCTAACACTCCACCCTCTAGTGAAGTCCATTGATTCTCGTTCTAAGCTCGATTTACACGCTTGGTATCTTGACGATGGAACTATTGTCGGCGACACGTTGGAGGTTTCCAAATCTTTGAAAATTATAGAATTTGAAGGACCGGGTAGAGGCTTGCATCTCAATATCAAGAAAACTGAGGTCTTTTAGCCTACTCTCGATCCAAGCAGCCTTGAAGAAGGTGTTTTCCCAAAGACATTGGGAGGCCTAGCAAAGGTGTTAAACTTTTTGGGGGACCTGTGAATTTGGACTTGGATTTTTATGCCGACGAGTTAACATTGAGAGCCGATCCAAGCAGCCAACTCAGACCAGTAAGCTCAGTGAGACTGACTGAGAAGCTGACTCAAGATGGCTGATTCCCCTTCTTTGACCTGGTTGACTAACGAAGACCGTTAGGTCAACATTTAACTTTAACGACGCCGTGACAGAATATTCAGTCGACGGAGAAGAATTTTCAGGTGGCTGGCGGTGACTTTCTTGCCGGATTCCGGCCAACTTCCGGCGAAAACCCATCTTTCCGGCGAGCGTTTTTTTTGCATAATTTTCACATAGGTATTTTCCACACATGGGCTTGGTGGACCACTTGGAGATGGGTTTTGAGAATACCTAATACTAGAAGGAGTATAATTTATGGAAATTGGGAAACATATAAAAGAGAATAACCATACTTAGAATTAATATCTCTTACTTTTGTTCTAGGGTTTGCAATATGATAGAATTTGTTTTTCTTCTTGTTATGAACTCCTTGAATATGAATACCTAATTTTCTTTTGGTTATGGATTAGTTGGATTTCACATAATATGATTCTTTGATTCAATAAATTAGTTTTGTCTTCATACTTTATCGATTATGATTCACTTTTTATATTGTTACATGATTTGAATGCTTGTTTGGTCGAGTCTAGAATTGATTGAGTTTGTTTTCATCTCTATTGCTAGATTAGGGTTTGTTATACGTAAAAGTGATAGATTCCTGATTACAAGTTATAGGACCAGGATATCGCTACATCTATTTTCTGCGAAATTAACAACACTTCATAATGAGCATCACCGCAAGATTTTTATCAACATTTCACGAGTGTCACAAAAGCCTTCAAAAGAGAGACGTAATACCTGACGACTGAAGAAAACTTGAGAGAAGCATGATAGATCTGCGACGGTTATAAAACTTGCAAGATTTAACATTGTAACTATCGTGGTACAATCGCAGAATCAACCCGAAATAAGAGGAAAACTTAGCTGTCATCCACTATGTAACTACCCTATAAATATAGACCCAATGTGTCCAGAAAAGGATGATGTATTTTTGAGAGTTAAGAAAATCTTGAGGAGAGAGAAACTTCAAGAGAATAGTTGTAATCTTGAATTCTCTCATTTCTGTAAACATTTCTGAAACCAAAATAATAAAGTGTCAATTTTCATCTTCAATTATGAGTTGATTATAGCAAGATCTTAACAAGGGTGTAGTGTGGGAAATCCTGCAACTACATTTTGGCGCCCGAAACAGGGAGAATCAAGTTAAGAAATCTCTAATTACAATTTGAAAATTTGAAGAAATCATTAGAGTTGAAGAAATGGCTAGAAGAAGAAGAAATACATCAGAACCACCAACAACTGTGAGGAGGAGTAAAAGACTTGCAGGAGAAGAAACAAATGAATTAGGAGATTCTTCAAGGATAAGAACAAGAAGAAATAGAACAAGGATTGAAGGAGAAGATCAAATCCCACAACCTAATCAACAAACACCGATCCAAAATAGAAATGTGGATTATGATAGAGTGAGTGTGCATACTTGGAGATCAGACTCGATGGAAGATGTAGAAGATCAACAATTAAGAGACGGAAGAAGAGAAGAAAGAAATCAAGGAATGGTTGAAGGATTAATTCACGGAGGAGATGAAAATAAAACAACAAATGATCCAAGACAAAGAATACAAGAGGAAAGAAGATTAGAGGCAGAAGAGCGTGCAAATTTAACAAGACAAAATCACGAGTTGAGAATGGAGAATTTGAGACTACAAAATAGAAGATCAAGAAGTACTGTTAGATCGAATTCAAGATCAGTAAGGGAAGAATTAAGGCCAAATTCCCCAGTAAGAAATGCTAGAGGAAATATCCAAGAAGAAGTGAAAAATCTAAATGAAGAGCAACGTCATAGAGAAGAAGAGGTATTAGAAGATCGCCATGATCCGTGTAGCGAAAATTTGGATAATAGACTTAACAACAGAAATCAAGAGGGAAGAAACAACCAAAATGATGAAGATAATCCAGAATAAGGTAGGAGGATATTACATGGACGAGAGATCCAGAGAAATCGAAGAATAATTGAAGAAGAAATTGAGAGACATTATGTTGAACAAGCACGACTAGCTCGCGAGAGGGAAATATTGAGGGCAGAAGTAGAAGAACAAGAATTTCAAGAGGCAATAAGACAAACTAACCATGAAAATCGAGAAAGGAGACGGACGCAAAATCGCCATAATGATAATATTCAGGGAGAATATGATAGAATACAAAGGAGAATAGAAAGACAGCGAAGAGAAATGATGAGAAATGAAGAAATTCGTAGAGAAGAAAATAGACAGTATAATCAGTTGCGATGGCAAGAAGAAGCTGAAGCAGAAGATCGCAGAAGAAGAAATATGGATGTAAATGAAGATATACAAAATCTCGCAAGACAAGAAGTACATGAACGCAGAAGAAGGGAAGCAGCGCTGAAAAGACCAATGGAACCAAATTTTAAGAGAGTTAGCAGAGATGAGGGGAATAATAAATAACAGAAAAGAAGGAGGTATAAGGAAACTTGATGAAGCTATTGAAAAAGCTGCGAGAACTCCATTTCCTCAAGAAGTACAGTTAAGAGGAATACCTCCTAAGTGCAACTTACCAGCATTAACCAACATTTTTGATGGAACTACTTGTGATGTACAACATGTTAAGGCTTATGTTAGGTGTATTCTGCAATGAGAGAATCATGATGATGTATTGTGTAAATATTTTGCGTCTAAATCTATAATTCTTCATCATATTCGCTAGACTCCTTAGCTTCGCTATCAGAGATAATTAAATTTGGGGAATCAGCTGGAACTTCCTTTGCAAGATCGAGGTATATAGAATGAGGGATACCATGATCATTACAGACTAATTTAACAGCGTCATTACGAACACGGAGAAGGGCATTGCTAAAATTTAAGATGAGATTTTCAATTTATCCTTCAATCTAGAATACTTTTCATTGCGAGAAGATAGACTTCTGGCGAGTTGGCTTTTCTCTTCTCCTAACTCATCAAATCTTTTACGATTATTCTTTTCGAATGCTGCGATCAAATGACAACAAAGTTAGTACATATAAGGATGATTCAATTAGGAAATAATTCAGGGAAATCATAAGAGTGATAACCTTCTCTTTTAGAGTCTTTAATTAAAGCCGCTTGATCAGCATGAAGACTAACATCTACACCTAAATTAGTTCTTGCGTTATCAAGAATCTTCGCAGCCCAAGCAAACTCATCATCACTATTAATAAGGAGACGAGATCGAACTTGGGTTTCCCTCGCAAGAAGATCTTCATTCTCACGAAAAAGCTTATCTCTTTCCATTTGAACGTTAAGAAGAGTTTTATGGAAGTTTTCTAGGGTCTTGGAGCCATTTTTAACGGTAAAATCTTTCTCGTCAATAAGATCACTATTTATTTTTATTAATCTATCTATTTCTTTCTTCAAATCAAGATAAAAATGCTTTTACTTGTTGGTCAAACCTAAATTGAATCTGTGTTCAATTTTTAAAAGATTAAACTTGTATTTAAGTTCATCTATGGAGAGGGATTCAATCTTATCATCTGAGAAATTACTTAAAGAATTATTAAGGTTAGCAAGAATGGTATCATCATCTACAGGGTCAGGAAAAGATTGGAAGAGTGTAGCCTCGTCAGTAAGACCATAAATATCTGCAAAAATGGTTGCTTGAATAAGCTGCGATAGGGTGAGAAGAATTAAAAGAGAAAAGAAATAAATCATACCATAAAGTTGTTGATTGGATTTATCAAGATCAGATATTTTTTGCTTATCAACTGAAGCTTCAGTCTCCAGCTGCTTATTTTTTCTGCGAAGTTCAATAACTTCAGCTTCTAGTTTTTCTTTATCTTGACGAAGATTAGCAGCTTTATTTTCATAAATAATATGCCTATTGTCTAAATCAGAAGCAAGAGCAAAAGAGGCTCTTCCAACCTGCGATAGAACTATATAAATCAATATTTTACAAAGATATCAGTAGATACACAAAAAGGATGAGCAAGTAAAAACTTACCAGGATGCCAAGTGAATTCAAAAGACTTGGAGTTAGCGATCTTGAAACCCCGCGAAGGGTATCGTTGCCATCTAGTATGGGAGCATGGAAGACATTGGCGAGGGACTAGGATATTTCATTGACAACTTCATCTCCATACTCATTTGGTATACCAAACATATTCTTGCCAAAAAATTTGGATAAATGAGTCATTGAAGAATCAGAATCAGAATAATTCTTTATAGAAGGGAAGATGTTATCATTGAAATCCTAATCATTATTGTCCTTATCAAGATCAACACTTAGATTTTCAGGAGTGGGTTAAGGAGTTGAAGAAGAAGAAGGTCTGGTTTTCCTTTTCTTCAAAGGAGGATCACCAAATTCTTCACCACGAGGGACAGAAGGCCTCCCTTTGGGTGGAGCAGTAGATTTATCCTGATCTCCAGAATCTTCACCGCGAGGGGCAGACGATTTTCCTTTGGGAGGAACAGTAGATTTATCCTTTGAAGGTTTCTCCTTAACCCTCTCAGGTTTTATTGGATCTAGTTCTTCAATTTCCTGCGAGCACAGATGAAGATAAGAAATATGGGCAACAATATATTGTTAAAATTTATGAAGAGATATTTCTTACTTCATCTGTGAAAGATTTAAGAGCTAAGAAAGTGTTGGGTTTCCTCAAAGACTGGTAGCTGAGCTTCATTCTGTTAATCTGGAAAAGAGTGAAGTAATTAGCGAAAATATGAAAATATGGGGAAAATAGTGAATAATGATTATACCAAAAATCAAAGAAAATATACCTGTTTAGTTCTTTCAGGCCAATTGAAGACCCAAGGTTGATATTCTGAAAGATTCGCGGGTAATTCGCGAGAACCAGAAATATAAGGACCCTCAAGACATAATGGAAAAATAAACCACTTGTCATCGCTAGAATGGAGAGGGCCTTGGTTGGTAGATTATGCTAATCAATATCCAACATAAGAGCTTTATCGTCAGCGACCTTTTCTTTTTTCAAACGAACACCCCAGCAAGTGCTATCCCTCTTCATAGGGACTATTTTATAATTTACAAAGAAGTTGTCCACAGTATAATCTGCCGAGACGATGGGGATATCTTTAAATTGAGGATTCTTTGCATCGTCAAGGTAGCGAGATCCTTTGCCATCTCCGCGAGAGGCATATTCAAGCAGCATATGATACAATCTCCACCTAATTGATATATTGCTCGCGAGAACCTCTCGTCAGATATTATTTGATAGAATAATGGGAAGACCAGCCTCAAGTTGACCTAGTGATACTATGATTTTCTGGCGAGAGCATTGATGATCAGAAAATAGTTTGATAGAAAGTTCATATCTAGGGCTTTGACCTGGAATTGTAGACAAGGTAAAACCTTTACTGATAGACGCATTTATGTGTCTAATATGTCTCATTTGTATGTATTGTTAGTGCTCGATTTTGTATTTATTGGGTTATTTTATGTCTTTGTAGGAAATTTTAGAGAAATAAGTCCTTGCGGCGAAATGGGCTCGGAAAGTAGTGTTTTACACCCCAGAAAAATTACTAAAGGCACCCCATGGGAATGTGTTATTCGGACTCCAGAAACGGATAAGGGGCAACCACTGGATAAGGGGTGTCCTTCTTCTAAAATTCAAATTTCATTTTTGGCGGGAAAATTTCCTTCTTCACTGGAAGATTTTCGATCGAAGTTTTGAACGTGTTCTAGGGAGATTCAATGGCTGATTTTTGGTAGGAAGTTGTGATATGGCCTAGAAAACACGTTGTGGGATTTTTGTTCGATCAGAATTAGCTAGAATTGGCTAAGAAATCCACGAGTTGCAAATAGGGAAAACACGTACAGGGAGAAGATATCCACGGGTTCTGGAAGAATTTGTACGTGTTCTGATGATGTGTAATGACTTGAACGACTTGTTGGAGAGTGACAAAGATAAACAGGGATATTTTTCACGTAATTGACAGCTGCAGATACGTGATCGAGATAAGAAAAGGAAAGAAAAATATATCGTTTACTGCCGAGTAATGGGAGAATATTTGGAGTGATTGAGCAAGATTTTCTGAGGCTGTTGGGTATAAAAAGGTTTCTCGGGAGTCATAGAAGGATATGGAGAGTTTGGGTGAAGAACAGAGCATCACAGAATCAAGAAATCGAGTTGCATGAATTCATTTTCTGCTGCTGCATTTCTGAAAACGTGAAGAACAGACTATCCAAGACAGTCGTTCTTTGCAACAGAAACAACGACAGTTAGTCGGGCGTCGCAGAGATACAGCAACAACAGCAGTTTATTGTCATCGTTTCCTGTAACGGTGTTTGCAACAATTATAAACGTTGCAAACATCCGATTTTCATCATTTTCTTCCTTTTCATCATTTGTAAACCATTTTTGAGCATGAATCAATATCTTGAGAAATTTTACACAATGATGAGCTAAACCCCACCACTGGGACGACGGAGGAAGCTGTTTTTCACCCATGTGGTAATTCTATTTAATTTCTATATGACTTTTGCACTTATTTTGAATTGATTTATGATTCGATAAAATTAGTTGTGATTCAATTAGATAGGTTATGCTTTGAATTAAGATAACCTATGCTTAGGGGATACAATTAATGTTTTGAGGATATACTTTGGCAAAGATTTAGAGTCGATGTTTGCTATTTTATGAGCTTTAATTGTTTGAAATTAATAGTTCAACCGCATGAATGTGAGAATTGGTGGAATCCCGAGTCCCGGTCATCTCTTCATCTGGGACAATTTTTGTATATATTTTTATCTTATTTTAGTTTTATTAAATCTAGAACTCTATTTCTTTCACAAGTCTCAAAAGAACCTTTTTACTACAACATCATTGATAAATACCATCATTTACTTTTGAGCTTTTCTCGCATCTCATTAAAAGTAGTCAAGTTTTTAGCACCAGCATCAACCATTTTTGAGTATGGGAATGAAAGAAAAGGTTAGAAAATAAGAAAGAAATCACAGCGATGACAGACGCGCAATTTATGGAAGAACAGTAAACTTGAAGAGAAGTTACGCAGAGAAAGAAAAAAAAAGTAAAAAGAGAAAAAGAAAAGAATGAAAGGAGTATTTATAGAAGAAGGGGTTTCTCGAGAAGATGAACGCAAAGAAAAGACATGAACGGTCAGATCGCAGTGGTTAGAGAGGACGTGTCATAAATTCATTAGAAGAAAGAATATGTGAAAACAGCTGGCGAAGGGTACAAAAACGTGTCAGAACAGGGAAATCTGAAAAGACAAACAGTTACAGCATTTTAAAATTCTCATGATCTTCTCTTCTTCACAAAAAAGACATGAGAAGAGGCAATATGTAGAACCAGAATATCGCTACATCTATTTTCTGCGAAATTAACAACACTTCATAACGAGCATCACCGCAAGATTTTTATCAACATTTCACGAGTGTCACAAAAGCCTTCAAAAGAGAGACATAATACCTGACGACTGAAGAAAACTTGAGAGAAGCATGATAGTTTTGCGACGGTTATAAAACTTGCGAGATTTAACATTGTAACTATCGCGGTACAATCGCAGAATCAACCCGAAATAAGAGGAAAACTTAGCTGTCATCCACTATGTAACTACCCTATAAATATAGACCCAATGTGTCCAGAAAAGGATGATGTATTTTTGAGAGTTAAGAAAATCTTGAGGAGAGAGAAACTTCAAGAGAATAGTTGTAATCTTGGATTCTCTCATTTCTGTAAACATTTCTGAAACCAAAATAATAAAGTGTCGATTTTCATCTTCAATTATGAGTTGATTATAGCAAGATCTTAACAAGAGTGTAGTGTGGGAAATCCTGCAACTACACAAGTAGCATAAATATGGTTATAGCTTGTAGTGATGCATCCTTATATCATATGTGAACCATAACCTTTGTTAAATCGGATTAGTGCGTTTTCCACGTTCGATTGCTTTGATTGGCCTGATTTCATAGAACTTAATGTATCTAGGGAATTAAACTTGATTAGTGCTTTTACACGTTAGGTTGTTCTCTTAGATAGAACTCATACTCGCATCTTTTAATGTGTTTGTTGATGACAAAAGGAGATTTGCGGGATATTCTTGCAATCAAGGTATCCTAGGGCTTTTGATAAAAGTTGAGATTAAATATCAATTCTACTTATTGTTTTGAAAGCATGTTTGTGAATGAAGATGAATCCTTAACCAATATCTCTTTTATTTGAATTTCTTTGTTTGCTTGTACTTTTATTATTTGCATAAAAATTAGAAAACCCCCGGTGTTTTATATAGGAAACCGAAACAACTTGACAACCTAGACCTCTCTGTGGGAACGATCCTTTCTTGCCCTTGCTATATTATATATTTTGAGTAGTAAGAAAGTGTAATTTATTTTTGTGTCGGCTGACAACCGACCAAATTTTGGCGCCATTGCCGGGGAGGCAGCGGTTATCACTTGTTTTTGGTTTCTTATTTTTGTTTATTTTTGTTTTGTTTTTAGTTTTTCTTATTTTCTGGTTTTTAACCATAGTTTTGAGAACTCTTGTTTCAGGTACCAATTTCTTTGGATGAAGCATATTGGAACAATGGGTACGGTTATCAACCTCAACAACAATATGACAACTATCACCCTTATGGGGAGTACAATCAAAACCAATCCTTTGGTTATGATCAATACTCCACGTACCCTTTTAGTTACTCTCATACATTCCAACCTTCTTACGGTGGGTATGTAAGTGATCAACCACAAAGAGGGGAGAATAGTTGTGCTTCTCTTAATATTTCCTCTAGTTTGGTAGATAAAATGCAATAATTTATGGTCAGCATGGAGTCCGTTTGTAGACAACCAAGCATGGAACCAGTTTCATCGACTGAATCTGCTCATAGTATGTTTGGTCCAATTTCTGATCGTAGTTATAATCATTCACCCATTTAAAGGGAAGATAATTGGCCAAGCAATACTGAAGTAAGTAATTCTACTTTTTCTTTTTCGAATGAGCTTTACCAACAAATGGAATGCTATTTTTAAAATTTTAATGGATCACTCCAAGAGCTTCAAAAAGGTGTTTCCAATTTAAGACAAGGGATTGAAGAATGCAAAGAGGACATGCAAAATTCTGCGAAAGACCAATCTTTGGGAAGTGGTAGCCAATCTTATGATAATTATGATAGTGACGATGATTATGAAAATACATCGCTTGAACCAATTTATGGTGACATCCCCGAGGAGTGTACAATGGAGTCTTTTTGCGATCAAGGTGAAGTTGAAAAGAAATATGATGACACTAGTGTAGCTTACTCAAGCATTGATCTTTATAACGATCAAGAACCGATTCAAAAGGTAGAGCTTGAGGATGATGCAATGAGTGTTCTAAAAAAGTTCCTTATGGTGAGACTTGAATTCGCAGTGGAGTATGTGCCTTATAATCAAGAGGAGTATGCTGAGAATGAAACCGATATGACCAATATTGTGGAAGACCCAATTGAGCTTGCATATGATTGTAATGATGATGTTTATGCCGATATTTTGGTTAAGGAAGAAACAGACGAAGAATGGTTGCAAGGTTTGATAGAGGACCATGATATACAAGAGGTGAATAATTCACTTGAGTTTTTCAAGGATGAAGAGGATTCCGTGCTAAAAGAGATTGTGCAAGGTTTGTCTAACCCTTTGCATATTGTTTCTTCTCATTTACCTATTATTGGTTTGAATATATGTGCTTCGAGAATATTGTTGAATGATTTTATATCTCGATTTCCGCCATTAGAGATGATTGATTCTCATACTATGCAGGTTTGTGAACAAGATATCGTGGAAGTACCTGACTCCTATATTCTTTACCCACTTACAAGTGTGGACAAGAATAAGTGTGGGGGAAAATTTTATCGGTTAATAGCTTTGTTTCTATTTTATATTACTAATATTTGTATGGAGCTATTGTTTGCAAAACAGGTGCTATGGGTGGATCCCCAAATTTTCCGATTGTTAGTATATGGGGAATGAATCTTACAAGAAGCTAAGTCGGACCGTCGACTTTAAAACAAGCGCTAAGTGGGAGGCAACCCACCGGTTTTGTATCTCTTATCCTTTTGCTTTTTATTTTTTATTTTTTTGTTTTTGTTTTGTTTATTTATTTTTCTTGTTCCATATCATATTAGGATTTACTACCTTGACTTTACTAGGAGGATTCAATTACATTGAGGACAATGTAAAGTTTAAGTGTGGGGGAGTGTTTGGATGTTTTGCATATAGAGTTTTTAGCCTTTTTGAGTCGATTTTTCAAAAAAATTGCATAAAACCTTCAACTTGTACATATTTTAGAGTCACTAGCATCCTTCTAGGTGTGTTTACATAGAGAATTCTAACCGACATAACTGAACATAGAAGTGTTAGGGAACTACATTCGAATTTCTTACGAATTGGAGTGTTAAATAATGGATTTAATCATGCCTGTGATGCAAATTAGTAGCAGAGAGAAATACATTATTAGAGTTGCTGATCAATCATTAGCGGAGACTACCCATTTTCATATCAACCAAGGCACCGACCAGAAATTCTTCCATTACTAAAGAGCTTATTTTGAGTGTGTGTCACCATACGTTAATTCTGGGTAGAATGGTGAGCTACCCAAATTCACACCAATTTCAGCACTATTTTTGATCTCTTGAGTGCTAATTTTTGTCAATCATGAGGGTGACGTCTATAGATGAAAGCCTCCTTCTTGTAGTTCTATTTGCAGTTAGCACCATTCTCTCTCTCGACAACAACGGGTCCATAGAAACACCACAATTATCAACAAGGAGCGACATCAAAATCTACAAGGAAAGTTGAAGACATTCAAGGTTTGCAAACAACAATGGGACAAGAAAAGAGAAAATTTCATATTCAAGTAAAGCAACATACAATGAGCAGATTCTATATACATGTTGAAGACTTACAATATAATGAGCGGCGTTTTATATAAAGTTGAAGACTTATTTACAAGAGCAAAGAAAAGCAAAAGGTGAGAATTATTGAAGTTTATGATTTCAAGGCAATACAAGTTGTGAAGAATCAAGCGGTAAAGTACTTTTCCATGGCCATGGTTTTTGTATTTTGTTTCTCTTGTCTAAAAAAAAATGAAAAAACAAATTGAAAAAAAAAAAGAAAAAAAAATGAGACAAGAGAAATATCTATTATTGTGTTTGTTTGTTTTTATTTAATAAGCCATGGGGAAGGAAAATCTATAAGGAAGTTTCAAGCGACAAGGATTTTAAGGAAAAAGGATACAAATCATCAAGGATTTACAAAGTTCAAGAGTTGATCATCAATAGTTGAAGACGAGGAGCGGAAGACGGTTCTATTGGACTCCGTGAGAGTGGTGCTATCATAATTGGCAATCGGATGTGAAGGTGAGTAAGTAATCTCATCCTCGATATAAGTGGTTGATTTCCTTTCTTAGAGATCGTCAGAAAAATGGTTTTTCAAAATATTAAAAGATGTGGGTTTTTCAAAATATTTCGGAAGTTGTCCTTCCTACCATTCAACGTGTTGCAGGAATTCTCTCTTCATTCCTACCTGTGCACATGTGAGACCCATAAAAAAGCCATATTTTTTAGTGCAATTTCATAAAACACATTTGGTGAGGCAGAAGTTGAGGTGAAATGCTTATTGATAGTTTCTCAAACACGCGTTCTCTCATTATGGTGTGGTTATTTCTCACTCAAGATTTAAGAATGAATATGTTCTTTGATATTTCTAACTTATTATTACTAGCATGCAGAAATTCTATGTCCCCATAGCTCTTTGGATGCTTGGGACGCTGGAACGCTTTGAAGTTAGAGTAGGTTTTGTGGGTATATCTCTAGTAAGCCCTCACGAGACTATAACTCGTCCACTAGGGATACCTAGGGGTTTAAAGGCTTGTTATTTATGCTAAGAGTAGCCGTAGCCTCGACGACACAGAGTTGTATGTATGTTTTAGAATTGTTTTGTTTAATTTGCTCGAGGACCAGCAAAGTCTAAGTGTGGGGGAATCTGATAGGTGTAGAATACACCGTATTTACTTTCTAGAGTTTATGCTTTCTTTGCTATTTTTCTTGTAAATTATGTATTTTACGCGTGTTTTTGAGTTATTAGGTACTCTCGAGTTGCATGGAGAAAAAGAAGAAGAAATCACCCAATTTGAGAAAAAAGATCAAGATTGTCATTTCATGGGCGAGCATTATCTGGAGCCCGGTAATGGTTAATGGGCAACTCTCTTGGAGGAGTATTAAAGACAGTCCAACCAAAATTAAGGGATATCCAGTTTGTTAAAAGAACCAAAGAAGATATTCAGGGCACCATTTGGGGTGGCTCTTATGTTGGGTGTCTCAATCTCACCCACCTCATAACCCTACATCGAGAGACAACCTTCCTCTCAATTCATTACATTTTGTGTTTTCACCTGAAATTGAGATAGAAGAACAAAAGGGCAGCTGCTGTGGAACCGAGAAACAGAGATGAAGAATAGGAAGAGAGAGGTGAATCTGTTTGAGACAGAGATGATCGATGATGGTCTGCAGCTGAAATTGAATCATGGAACATGAGCGTGATGTTGTTGATGTGATTCAGTGAAAATGGGTAATAGATCTGTCAAAGAAGGGGAGATGGATTTAGGGTTGAAATTGAAGAGTAGAATCGCAAGACTAGTTGATACAGTAAAAATAGTCGATGGGTTTTGACTGAATTTGTTATTGTTGGGTTGTAAAGGGTTTGGCGAAATTAGAAGATGATGAAGCTGCTATTACTGTTGAATCTTTCAGTGGACCACCTCTCAGATGTTTAACTCGTGAAGAAGGAGAAAAAATATTGAAGATGTTACATGGAGGAGAAGATGGTAATCATAGTGGGGGAAGATCTCTAGCTTATAGATCAAAAATACAAGGATATTATTGGCCTTATATGCACACAGACGCAAAATTGTTGGTGAGACGATGCAAAGAATTTCAGCGACATGGGAAAAGAACTCATGCACCAGGGGCACCACTAACCTCTTCAACAAGCTGCTGGCCTTTCGGGAAATGGGGATTGGACATTGTTGGCCCATTTTTACCTGGATATGGGCAGAGAAGATACTTAATAGTCGCAATAGATTATTTTACGAAGCTCGCAGAAGTAAAAGCAGTACAACATATTCGCGATAAGGATGTTTTTACATTCATATTTGAGAATATCATTTGTAGGTATGGAGTTCCAGCACAATTAGTATCCGACACTGGGAAACAATTTGAAGGGCAGAATATAGAGATGTTACTCAGTACTTTTAGGATAAAATGTGGGAAATCAACTCCATTATATCCACAAGCTAATGGACAGGCAGAGGCAACAAATAAAACAATCGAAGATACAATCAAAAAGAAATTAGAAGGACATCTCAGAGGGTGGTGCGAGCAAGTGCCTAGTGCAGTCTGAGCATACAATACAACTATAAGGGAGGCAACTGGAATGTCTCCTTACTGTTTAACGTATGGAGTAGAAGCAGTATTGCCAACAGAGGTTGTAATTCCGACAACAAAGAAAGAAGCTTGGGAAAGAAATTTAAGTGCAGGGGTGATATTAAGTGAACTGGATGATTGTATTTAAAAAGGTATTATCCATAAAACTCATGATAATTTTGCGAATATCATTTACTCCCACAGAAACTACCAAAATTACAAATTTTAAAATTCTTATTGCAATCATCTTTCATTAAAGAAAGTCGCAAAAGTTTATTTGCAATCAGCTTTCATAGAAGAAAGCCGCAAACTGTGATCATCTTTCAAAAAAGAAAGAAAGCCGCAGAAATTTTACACAAGCAAACCTTTGTGACGTACACCCTAGTTCGCGAAGCAACATTTTGCAAGAGGCAAAGTCCTAAAGTACGTCATTTAAGGGGGTACCTATAAGCATGTCTCAGGGGAAACGGAACACCACCACGGAACCTGAGTACATGGACATTACGGGGTACATAACCCAAAAACGGGGTACCTATCCGGGTAAGACACCTTGGATACTCAACCTAATCTTGCGATGTAACATGATTTAGGTTGGGCGACTAAGGCATACTATCTTTCCCAAGAAGTGCAGAAAACGATCAAGGCACCGAGGTACACGGTTGAGTCAAGAGTGCCGGATGGGTTTGAAGCACATCTTCCATTCTTGACAAGTCTTGGCAAATGATGCACTTGGCCCAAAGATACCCCATAGGGTGCAACCTCGTAACTATAAGCCCTATAGGCAAAAAGGATAAGAGGTTGCGAACAAAAGCTGGTTGTTGGCAAAACCGGATGGGAAGAGCTAACCTTGTATGGTCGATGTACGCTTCCTTGAAGGTGCAACCAAGGGGAAAATAAAGGGCAGCACCCTCCATTAGGGAGCTGATACGTGCTATAAGACGCAAATGTCACGAGGATTTTTGTTCGCAAGAATATAAAGGCTTGTCATATTTGTGCAACAATTGTATTTCTGCGAGTAAAAAAAAAAATATATATATATATATATACTCGCAGAATTAAATACAAATAAGTTAAGATGAAATCAATGGGTTATTACATGAAAGTGTGATAACGTCCTGCGATTTCATCGCAAGACGATAATGTCATAAGGCTGTATATTCGCAAGTATATTCATACTTGTCATATTATTGCAAACACAAATATATTGTTAATATAAAGTCAAGGGGTTGAGGCATGCGAGTGCACCAACGTCCTGCGACTTTATCACAAAAGAGGTGGCAAAGTAAGACCTTTACTTAGGAAGGCATGATAAGACCACAGAAACTAATGAAGTCAATTCCGTTAATATCATTGGAGATTCTTTATATTCTCAACAAGAATATGTATCAAGAATTCCTACCAAAAGAGGCAATTGTATTCGCAATCAAGGGCGGATATTTCATACTCATTTAATTCTTCAAGGATTGAATACTTTTTATACTTCTTCAAGGATGTCTCATAATTTTCATACTTCTTCAAGGGTGTTTCATAATTCTTATACTTCTTCAAGGATGTTTCATAATTCTTATACTTCTTCAAGGATGTTTCATAATTCTTATACTTCTTCAACGATGTTTCATAATTTTCATACTTCTTCAAGGATGTTTCATAATTCTTTAAGGAGGTTTCATACTTCTTATACTTCAAGGGGGAGATTTTTTATTTACTTCGCAACAACCTGAAACTTCGCAACTTAAATGAAGGCAGATATTCTAATATTTACAACAATAATTGATCACCTGAAAAGCAATAATAAGGGGAAAGGGAATACTAATCTAAGTCTTTAAGATATGTTATTTCTCTTCATATGATCAATTTATTCAATTTATTAAAATCAAGAAAGTATTCAACTAGAGAAAGGTCAATTCATTATCGCAAAATATAAAATATACTTCTTAAGGAACATAAACAATAAGCAAAATTGTTCGTAAAAAGAGAACCAACAGTAACCAAGAGAAAGAGTTCAAAATAAAGAAAAACAAGAGGATTAACGATAACTTGGGAAAAGAAGTTTATCATGCTTGGTGCTCTCCATCAACACTTTGTGCTGGATCTTTAAGATGAGTAGGATCATCAGCAGTGTTCAATTCTTGTGAAACATTACCCTTTGAAGAGCCCTCAACAAGAACTTCTCCTTGAGGGATAGATTATTTTCCACCATCAAGTTCTTCATCATCACTCTCGTAATCAAAGTCACTATCAGGATCACGAGCAACTTCATCATCAGATATTTCCAGAGGTTTAATTTTCACTAGAGGCAAGTATCTTGATAAGAGAATGTTGTTTACGAAGACTTGAGCTTTCAGATGACTTTCACGAAGTAGAGCTTTTTGGTGGTTAATATCTTCAATATCTTTGGCATAAGAAAGTTGGTTGAATCTCCGATTGGCACTATCACGAGAGTTGATCAAACGAGTAGAAAGCAAAGCGTTCTTCTTGCAAAGCTCAGAACAGGTGGTCTGCAATCCAGCTTTAGCATTGCGAAGATTGTTCTTAGATTCTTCGAGTGAAGTAAAATTTAAAGAATCAATTCTGCGAATATAACAAAATTTAAAGGTATATCAAAGGCAGTCAAATTTTGATGACTACCTTATCTTTGTGAAGTAATAAATTGAGCTAAAGATAGACAACAATTCTTCATCTGATCCATAGCTTTATCAAAACCATCACCAACTAATCCTTCAAGTCTAGATTGAAGCCTTTGATCTTTAGAAAGAAGAAATTTGTTATTCTTCGCAAGTTTTGCATTAAGGTTTTCTAGTTGGGAATAATCTTCTTTAAGTTTATTCCTCTTAGTGCTCAAGATTATATTCTTATTAAGAAGGAATTTCTTCTCGGCAGCAAAAGAACTTCTCTCTGTATCTGAAGACTTCTTTAATTCCTCAAGTTCACCTTTTAACAAATAAAGGAGATTTTCTTGATCGCAACATTTACTCTGAAGAATATTCAATTGTTGCGAAGAAACGGCCATTATATTCAAATACGAACATCTTTCTTCTGATAAGGTTTCATTCTCTTCTAATAGGGTTTTTATTCTTAAATCGGCTTTAGTTAAAGAAGAAGTGAGCTTATATATTTCATTGTTCAAAAATTTTTGATCGTAAATTATCAAGAGCACATGAATGAAGACTAGATAAATGGGAAAATTGGTTCAAAAGACTTTCATGCTTGGCTTGAGATTCTTCTGCATCTGATTCATGATGAAGTACCAACATTCTACATTCCTGGATTGATTCTATGAAGGGGAATGGGTTTTAAGGGGTGTTTTAAACATACGAGAAATAGAAACAAACAAAAGGAGAAAATATAAAGATAATAGCAATACCTTTTAATGCATCATTCCTCTTACGAAGGATTGCACAATCTAGAGAATCATTTTGAAGTTGATGATTCTCTTTACGAAGATTCTCACACTCCGCTTTCAAAGACTCCTGAGTTTGGCGAAGCAATTCAACTTCTTTTTCCAGGGCTTGACGTGAAATAGAAATATCAGGATTGATGAAGTTGTTGAGCATTTCACAAAATTCAGACTGCGAGCGAACATTTGAAGACCTCGCAGTATTACTTAAAATATCAGATAACATTTGGAAAGCTGAATAAATTCCATCTCGAACTTCTTGAGGAAGGGGAGAAGAATTCGAAGGAATAAGAGCAAGTTGTAAATTGCTTGGAGCAACGACACTCAAAGGATTAGGAGCTAAAATAGGTTTTTCACGAGAAGGGGTTGAGAAGGTAACTTGCGAAGGTTGATCTTGAAGAAGTGTTGATAAATTGACAGGGGTGGGAGACTGAAAACTGGGTAATGGAGTAGAGTCAGGAGTTTGCGAAGAAGTGCTTTCACGAGGAGGAGAGGGAAATTCTTTATCCATCACAGGAAGGAAATCACTGATTGAAATTGATGGCTTGGATTTGATATTACGAGATCTCTTGGTAAGGTTGGATTCTTCACCGACCTAAGAATCAAAATGTAGATTAAAAACTGAGGCAACAATATATTATTTCAGAAGGAAGACATAGTATTTTAACTACCTTTTGATTCTCGGATCTTCTTCTTCGAGGGTTAGGGTTTGAGATTTTAGTTGGAGATTTCATTTGAGAAACAATTTTGCTGAAAGAAATCAAAGTCAAATAATGGATTAAACATAAATAAAAGAGATAAACAAGTGAAACATGCAAGAGATAAAAGAAAATTACCTCGGAGAACTCATGATGGGATTAACAGGAAGAGAAGGCAATAATCGAAGATGTAATGTGAGAAGAAGATGAAGTTGCAGAAGTAAAAAGAGAAGGTAAAAAAGATAAGGAAGGGAATAAAAGGAGTATTTATAAGGGAATAGTTAGGAAAAGACGGTTACAAGAGACGTGTTCGAATTTCAAAAAGAATAAGTAACGGTTATATTCTCACGATCATTACTTCTTCGCAGAAATGACATGAGAAGAGGCAAGATGTAGGGACAGAATATCGCATGATATAAGGTTACGAACATAGTAACAAATACAAGAGAGAAGTGTCGCAAGATAATGCGATAATAGAAGAAACATGGGAGAAGTGTGAAGGGTTTGCGAATATAGAACAAACTTACGATCAGAGGTTGCGATGCTTTGCAGGTTATATACAGTTGTACATATTTTACTATAAATAGTAGTTCAAATGTTAAATTTGGGAAGGTTCTTTAAGTGAGTATTAGAAAAAGTCTTAGGAGAGAGAACATAGAAAGTTGTAACTGTTCTAATTTCCATTAACATATTTCTTTGTAATCAGTTGAGAATATTAATCAAAATTGTCATTCTTCATCAAGAACTTCTTAAAGTTTTACAAATTCTACTGAGGGTGTAGTTGTAGGATTTCCTGCAACTACACACCTTTAGGGGGAGTATGAGCTTTGTTATTATAGTGCAGCTGCTGCATTTTAAGGATTGAATGAATGCAGGTTTTGTACTGTTGGATTCGGGAATCAAGCGTATGTGTAATGAATTCTTGTAATTTTTTTATCCATATGATTGTAAGAGTTTTGTCACTAAAATTCACAAAGGGGTTGATTGTTAGAGCATTGCTCGGTTGAACCCACCAAGCATTGGTATGTCAAGTTTGGTTGTCATATTTTAGTGAACCAAAACTCATTTAAGAGTCACTTGATTTAAATGTACTAGAGTCAACTTCGTATAGGTTAGCTTGAAAGTATTAGGGTGGGACATTACAAGTATTGCGAAGACTTAAAGAAGTGAAGAAGAAAGGAGATACAACCACAACATCATCCTTCCACTTGAGGTTAATGATATTTGACCTGAACTGTTTCATTCCCTAACGTATCTTTCAAGTCGTGTATATTGAAAACATAAAACTGCGAAGCATGAACACTCTAGATAGACATAGTATTAAGGAATACAATATGAAGTTTCTTGCTTAACCATTAAACTTTGTATATAAGACATCAACATAATCGTATGAATGTTATTGTGATTATTGTAGGATCAGAATATCGCAAGAAGGACGCATTTGCGAAATATGGTTAACAACACCTTGCGAGTGTCGCAAGATGATTTGAAGAATGACGTAATAGATGACGATAGCAGAAACATGAGAAAAGTGTGATGATTCTGCGATGATTGGAATATTTGCGAAGATTAGCAATGTAACTCTTGCGAGAATATCGCAAGTCAGATCCGAAAATAAAGGACAGAGTAGCTGTCATCCACTATGTAATTCCCTATATAAAGAGTTGAACAAGCGTAAGGAGGAGAGATCTTTTTCGAGTGTTGAGCAAGTCATTTAGGAGAGAGAAAGTTTAAAGAGCGACTATATTCTTGTTTTCTTCCATTTCTTGTAGCATTTCTGTGAATCAATTAATTAAAGTGTTGTTCTTAATCTTTAAAGGATGTGTTGATTATTATGAATTCTTATGAGGGGTGTAGTGTAGGATTTCCTGCTACTACATAATGACGCTAGAAATAGGAACTTACATTCCTTGTCGTTAGTGTGAAGATTAGAATTGTGATTTGAAAGAATTTGGAGTAGTTGGTGAAAAAATTCATATAATTTTCAACAACTCACTGAGATTGAAGAGATGGATATAAGAAGAAATGTTTCAAGACAACCAACAACTGTTAGAAGGAGTAAGAGACTTGCTGGAGAAAGAAGAAACGAAAACAGAGAATCGTCAAGAATGAATACAAGAAGTGATGGAGAAAATCAAATTCAACAACCAACTCAACGTAAACCAGCACAGAACAGAACTTTGGACTATGATAGAGTGAGCGTACATACTTGGCGATCAGATTTAGCGGAAGAAATAGAAGATGAGCAACAGTTAAGAAATGAAAGACAGGAAGAAAGATATGAAGAAGCAATTGGAGGAATAATTCATGGAGATGAAAGAATTGGAGTATAAGAGGAAACAGAGGTGTTAAGACAAAAAATACACGAATAGGGGAGGTTAGAAGCGGAACAACGCGCAAATTTGACAAGAAAAAACCATGAATTGAGAATGGAAAACA
This sequence comes from Papaver bracteatum, assembly GCA_023529315.1. NCBI lineage: Eukaryota > Viridiplantae > Streptophyta > Magnoliopsida > Ranunculales > Papaveraceae > Papaver > Papaver bracteatum. The sequence goes on from JAJJWX010004825.1 coordinate 1,056,540, forward strand.
TGAGGTTACAAAATAGGAAATCAAGAAGTATAACAAGATAAAATTCACGATCAATCATAAGTGAGGCAAGAAGAAGTTCACCTATGACAAACATTGAAGAATAAAATCAAGATCCAAATGAAGGACGTCGCGAAAGGAGAGAAGTAATAGAAAATCGTTACATACCACAAGGCGAAATTCACCAAAATGAGAAAAATAATAGAGGTAAGGAGAATGAGCAGCATCAGGAACGAAATAACCGAGATGGTGAAGAAAATCATGAAGAAGGGAGACATTATGCTGAACAAGCACGTTTAGCTTGCGAAATGGAAAGATTGAGAGCAGAGGTGGAAGAACAAGAATTCCAGGAGGCAATTCGCCAGAACAATCATGATAATTGAGAAAGAAGACGTGAACAAAATCGCAACAATGGTAATATCAATAAAGAATATGATAGGGTGCAAAGAAGAGCTGAAAGGCAGCAAGGAGAATTGATAAGGAATGAACAAAATCGCAGAAGAGAAAATGAGAGATATAATGGTGTGCGAATTTATGAAAGAAATGAAAGAGAATATCGCAGAGAAGGACAAGAAGAAAATGATAGAGAAGAAAATAAAAATATCGCAACACAGAACAGACAAGAACGCAGGAGAAGAGAAGCAGAATTAAAGAGACCAATGGGATCAACGTTCGGGGTAAATGAGCAAATCTAAAGAGAGTTGGCAGAAATGAGAGGAATGCTAAATAACAGAAGAGAAGGAGGTAGGAGACAATTGGATGAAGCCATAGAAGAAGCTGAGAAAACTCCGTTCTCGCAAGAAGTACAATTAAGAGGAATTTCACCTAAGTGCAGCTTGCCTGCGTTAACCAGCATCTTTGATGGAACAACCTGCACAATTCGACACATTAAAACTTATGTAAGATGTATGCTACAGTGGGAGAATCATGATGCTGTGTTGTGCAAGTATTTCACATCAAGTTTAACAGGAGAGGCACTAAAGTGGTTCGAAGGTTTACCCATGAATACTATAACATCTTTCAACCATTTGCAGACTACATTCTTAGGGGCGTACATAACTAATAATTCCTCGCGGCCAGGAATAGAAGATGTATTTGGATTAAAACAGAGAATTGGTGAAAGTTTGAAACATTTAACCATAAGATGGAAGACAATGTGTAGTGAAATGGCTGGACAGGTGGATGAAAGATATCTCATCTTATCATTCATTAACGCAATGTTCGCAACAATCTATTGTATATTCAAATTTTCAGAATCAAGAACACAATCACAATAGCAGAGCTGCGAGAATTGCAGGAGGAGTACATTGCTCTTGAAGAAAAGTAGAATGCAGCGGTGGAATGTCTTACAGAGATGATTACAAGGGAGCAGTGATGGAAGAATGTGATGTTGGCAGTGGAAATGAAACTGATATGGGAGCTGGTGGTGCACAAGGAGGAAAAAATATGGAGTTGCAAGTGATGATGCTACTATGAAGAGCCTGAGATGAGTTATGCATCTGAATAAGAAGTGACAGAAGGTGCTTTTGATACTGAATGACACAAAATGCAACGTTTGAATTATGAATAAGCTAGATGTATGTTAGGAAACTCTACAGGTTGTGCAAGGAAAAGAATGTAAAGAAAGGCCTGACTTCGGCCGGGAAAACACCCAGAAACAGACGGAGCTCTGTCAGATTTTTATGCCGACGAGTTAACACAGAGAGCCGATCCAAGCAGCCAACTCATACAAGTAACCTCAGTGAGACTGACTGAGAAGCTGACTCAAGATGGCTGATTCCCCTTCTTTTACCCGGTTGACTAACGAAGACCATTAGGTTAACGGTTAACTTCAACGGCGCAGTGACAGAATATTCCGTCGACGGAGAAGAATTTTCAGGTGGCCAGCGGTGACTTTCTTGCCGAATTCCGGCCAACTTCCGGCGATAAAACCAGCTTTCCGGCTAGAGTTTTTTGACAGAATTTTCACATGCGTATTTTCCACACATGGGCTTGGTGGACTACTTGGAGATGGGTTTTGAGAAGACCTAATATTGGAAGGAGTATCCTTTATGGAAATTGAGAAACATATAAAAGAGAATAACCTAATCTTAGAATTAATATCTCTTCCTCTACTTTTGTTCTAGGGTTTGCAATATGATAGAATTTCTTTTTCTTCTTGTTATGAACTCCTTGAATATGAATACCTAATTTTCTTTTGGTTATGGATTAGTTGGATTTCACATAATATGATTCTTTGATTCAATAAATTAGTTTTGTCTCCATACTTTATCGATTATGATTCACTTTTTATATTATTACATGATTTGAATGCTTGTTTGGTCGAGTCTAGAATCGATTGAGTTTGTTTTCATCTCTATTGCTAGATTAGGGGTTGTTATACGTAAAAGTGATAGATTCTTGATTACAAGTAGCATAAATATGGTTATAGCTTGTAGTGATGCATCCTTATATCATATGTGAACCATAACCTTTGTTAAATCGGATTAGTGCATTTTCCACGTTCGATTGCTTTGATTGGCCTGATTTCATAGAACTTAATACATCTAGGGAATTAAACTTGATTAGTACTTTTACACGTTAGGTTGTTCTCTTAGATAGAACTCATACTCGCATCTTTTAATGTGTTTGTTGATGACAAAAGGAGATTTGCGGGATATTCTTGCAATCAATGTATCCTAGGGCTTTTGATAAAAGTTGAGATTAAATATCAATTCTACTTATTGTTTTGAAAGCATGTTTGTGAATGAAAATGAATCCTTAACCAATATCTCTTCCATTTGAATTTATTTGTTTATTTCTTTGTTTGCTTTTACTTTTATTATTTGCATAAAAATGAGAAAACCCCCGGTGTTTTATATAGGAAACCGAAACAACTTGACAACCTAGACCTCTCTGTGGGAACGATCCTTTCTTTCCCTTGAAATATTATATATTTTGAGTAGTAAGAAAGTGAAATTTATTTTTGACGCCTACGACAGCGATCAATTGTTCGTGGTGCTATCAAGAGTTTCCCTAGAGGAACTTATTGTGGTCGTGATGGTTTGCGTGCACAGCATCTGGTTGACGCTTTGAGTGGTGTAGTAGCGGTAGCGGCAGATGATTTGTTGGCTTCGATCACGGGAGCGGTCAACCTTTGGTTGGCTGGCAAGTGTCCTAAGGTTTTGGGGGAGCTCATCGCCAGTGCACCTCTCACGCCTTTACTCAAACCTGGTGGTGGGTTAAGGCCTATTGCAGTAGGCACTATTTGGCGATGTTTGATCTCTAAGGTTGCCGCTTTGTCCGTTGGCAAGGTCATGTCTTCTTACTTAGGAGATCATCAGTTTGGGGTTGGTGTGCCAGTTGGTGGAGAAAGTATACTTCATGTTGTAAATGGTTTACTGGAGTTGAGAGGGCACTCAGATAAGATGTCGATGTTGCTTATTGACTTCTCGAATGCTTTCAATATAGTGTGTAGGTCTCATCTCATTAGAGAGGTTCGGATTCATTGTCCAGTTATTTCTCGTTGGGTTGAATTCTGTTATGCTAGGCCTGCTAAACTCTATTATGACCAGTACATCTTGTCTTCTGCTTTGGGGGTTCATCAAGGTGATCCTCTCGGTACCTTTCTGTTTTCTCTGACACTCCACCCTCTAGTGAAGTCCATTGATTCTCGTTCTAAGCTCGATTTACACGCTTGGTATCTTGACGATGGAACTATTGTCGGCGACACGTTGGAGGTTGCCAAAGCTTTGAAAATAGAATTTGAAGGACCGGGTAGAGGCTTGCATCTCAATATCAAGAAAACTGAGGTCTTTTGGCCTACTCTCGATCCACCCAGCCTTGAAGAAGGTGTTTTCCCAAAGACATTGGGAGGCCTAGCAAAGGTGTTAAACTTTTTGGGGGACCTGTGAGTTTGGACTTGGATTTCATGAGCGATATGGTTTTGGGTAGGGTGAAAAAGACTATTCAGTTAATGTTGGCTATCAAAAACTCAAGGATCCTCAGAGTGAGATGCTACTGCTTCGTAACTGTGTCAGTATCTCCAGACTATATTTTTCTATGCGTACAACCAATCTTGTTGCTGTACAAAAAGCCACCGACCTCTTCGACGACCACTTAATCAAGTATTTGAGGCTTCTGATAACGGTAGATGGAGATGGTTTCGGTCTTTTCAACAGAGATTAGCTACACTACCTATCAAATATGGGGGCCTCGGTATTTACACCATGAAAGACACTCTCACCTACTGTTATCTAGCTTCTCAGGGTCAAACGACCTCTGTACGGAAGGTGATACTTGGTAATTTATTCCCAACTGACAATGGTGTTGCTTACAAGTTAGATCTTCATAAATTTACTCAGGTATGTGATTTGCTTTCTACTTATTGCGTCGATGACACTGCCCCACCTTCTATGCACTCCCTGGCAGTTGTTTATTTTGATGCAGTCAAGAAGAGAATCCCTGTCCAGTTTACTTTATCTGCAAGAGATTCAATGCTATGGCAATGTAACCAGATCAAGCATGCTCAGGATTATCTTTTGGATGTCCCTATTAGTGGACTTGGTCAGTTCCTTGGTCCCCGACAGTTCAGGGATGTAGTTTGTTATCGTCTTGGTATCCCTTTGTTTGTCGAAGGCGGGTTATGCTCTTGTTGCAATAAACCTATGGATATTTTTGGTGATCATGCGCTTCACTGTGCTAATGACGTTGGGATTAAGTTTCGTCATGACTTAGTTCGTGATTTAGATACCGACATTTGTTACAAAGATTGTGTACCTTCACACAAGGAAGCAAACCTGGGTATTTTATCAGACGGAAACAACGACTTACGCCCAGCTGATATCCTTGTGCTTAATTGGGAAAATGGCCAAGATGTGTGTATGGATGTCACAAGTGTCTCACCATTCACTGGTGATGGTGTTCGTGCCTTTATTCCGGGCCATGCTATTTCGAGAGCAATTTCACGCAAGCGTACTAAATATTTGTCTGATTGTGTTGCTCACGGTTACGGGTTGGGTGTCTTAGCTTTTACTACGTTAGGAGAGCTTAGTGAGGATTTTATTTGTTTTTTCAAGCGTCTGAAAAATTGTTTAGTTAGCAATGACGCTGGTAGTGGTTTAGGAAGTTTTATTTTCCATAGACTGGGTGTTGTTATTCAGAAAGGGTTGGTGCTCAGCTTGTTGTTCGGCTACCAACCAAAAGTTCCGCAGTGTAATAAGATTAATATAAATAATTTAGGATTTTGTATTTATTTTCATTTTTTATTTAATTTTTTTTATTAGGTATGGTTTGGCTAGGTTTTTTTTTTTCTAGTCAAACCTCAATTGTTTTCATATGTGAACTTTTGTATAGAACACCAATTGTTGTGTTCGTTTAAGCTGATTTTTTTTTCTCTCAACCGAACTTTAGTCTGGAAGAAAAAAATGTTGAGTTCGTTCAAATCAAAAAAAAAAAAAAATCTTCTAACCGAGTTTTTCTCTAAATACCTATGTGGTGAGTTCGATCACGTAACCGAACTTTGTTCTGAAAACCTATATATTGAGTTTGGTTACGTCACTATTTTTTTCCTAACATAATTTTTTCTTTGATAACCTATATATTGAGTTCGGTTACGTCGTAATTTTTTTCTCCTAACCAAACTTTTATCTGAAAACTTATATATTGAGCTTGGTTATTTCACAACTTTTTAACCATTTTTTTTCCTGAAAACCTATGTATTGAGTTCAGTTACGTCGCAATTTTTTCTTCTAACTGGAGTCGGGTACGTCGCAATTTATTCTTCTCATCCTGTATTTAGTTAATATATTCGGTTACATCGCAATTTTTTCTCCTAACTAAACTTTATTCAAATTACTTCCACTAAATTTGGTTAGGGAAAATAAAACTATCCAGGCTAAGAAAAAAAAAATCAAGCATAACCATACCGAAATGAAAGAATGGTCCATTTCAAAATTTCAATGGTCCCCAAAAATTTTTTTTTTTGAATCTTGATATAAGCTGCAGAACTACCGAGTGTTAGTGAGCTTTATGCAAGCCCAATAGTGCATCCAAAAAATCCAAACACCTTCTCAAGCGATTTTTTTTAGAACCATGTTTCAGGGCATACAACAAAATTTCAAGGCATACAAAATGATTGAACTAGCTAGGATGGAGTGATAAGGGATATCTAAAGATAGGTAAATTACCTAGTTATCCTCGATTATTATTATTATTATTATTATTATTTGGTTTAAAGAATAACTATTTTATTTACTCATTACACGGAGGTTGTTGGTATCCTAGCAACGAGCTGGGCACCAACACCTTTTTGGATTTCCATTCCTAATCTATGAAATAAAAATCTGCCAGAGTCACTGTTTGCATCGTTGTTAGCTAGACAGTTTTAAAGTCTCTTCAAGAAAGCCATGGTATCTTCGCCTAATTCGCCCAGGATGGTGAATGCCAAAACTTCAAAACTATATCCATGACGTTCGCAGGTTTGTAAATATTTGTTACGCTTGCGAAGAACTGTTTTGGCAATGGCCTGGCCCGGTGCAAAATATCGAATATCACCTGTAAAAGGTGAGACAAGTGTGACATCGAGGCAAGTGTCCTTACCGTTCTCCCAGTTGTAGACTAGCAGGTCTGCCAGAAATAGAGTTATATTCCATCAGAAACTAAACCAAGTGAAGCCTCCTTTCTAGCCAGGACCCTAGCACGGAAACAGATATCAACAAAGACGTCACGAGCCAAATCATGTCTGAACTTGAGCCCTACGTCACTAGCTCAGTGAAGAGCATGATCGCCATATATGTCCATCTCCTTGTTGCAACTAGTGCATCGAGTACCTTCGTCAAAAATGGGGATGCCGAGACGGTAAGAGAGCACGCATCTGAATTGTCTGGCACCAATGATTTGGTGTAGGCTGCTGATAGGTATGGCTAGTAAGTAGTCCTGAGCGTGTTTTATGCAATTGCTTTGCCAGAGAACCTGATCACTTGCGGACAACTGGAAAGTGGTTGGTAGTAGCTTCTTCACAGCTTCAAAGTAGGTTAATGCCAGGGAATGCATTGAGTGCATGGGAGGGGTGACAGCGACTTCAAAACTGAGTGAGGAAGGTATGATACCACAGACCTGAGTGTATGTCCGTACAGCTTCTTGGCATGGTAGATTTGGGCCGTCGGGTGTAACATTCTGCAAGATAATGCGTTGTACTACCTGAGTTTGGAGCTGGGAAGCAAGATAGCAGTAGTTGGTTGTATATGTCATGGTATAAATCCCTAGACCACCATCTTTAAGGGAAGAGTAACTAATCGATATTGTAGGGGACCAAAGCCTGGTCCATCTGCAGTTATCAACTGCCTCAAGTAACGATACATGTGATCATCAAAGTGCTGTTTGGCTTCCTCCAACGCTGGTGGACAGCTAACGATATAGTTATTAATCGATATTTATCAATATAATTATTTTTTAAAAAATAATTATTTCTAATTACTTTTTAAAAATTAATTTTTTATCAATTTTTTTAAAAGATATATCTTCTTTTTTAGAAAGATATTTTATTTTATTTTAAATGGAATAAATATTTTCAGTTTTGAAAATAAGAAATTAATCGTACAATTTATTTTTTATTTTGAAATGTCTATAGATTTACACATCAGAGAAATAAGTTGGCAGTCGAGCGACAACTCCCTTCTGAATAGCAACACCTAATCTATGAAAAACAAATCTTCCTACACCGCTACCAGCATCATTACTAGCTAAGCAATTTTTCAAACGTTTAAAAAAACATACAATGTGTTCACCAAGCTCCCCTAAGGTAGTAAAGGCCAAAACTCCCAAACCGTAACCATGCGCAACACATTCATCCAAGTATGTAGTACGCTTTCGTGCAACAACTCTAGAAATGGCCTGACCTGGGACGAAAGCACGAACACCATCACCAGTAAAGGGAGAGACACATGTGACATCCAAACACACATCTTTTTAAAAAAATAAATTTTTTTTTTTTAAAAAAATTTTAATGAATACTAAGTGACACTATGACATATATAGCTTTTTTTTTTTTAAATAATTTTCTTTATTTTAAAAAAAAATAAATTTCCTTAAATAAAAAAAAAATTAAGCAAAACCTAAAAAAAAAGTTAAGACATTTTTGAAAAGTTTAATGTTTTTTAAAATATAATAAAAAAATTAAATAAAAATAAGAATAAGGGCAGTTTTGCCATTAAGCAAAATATATGGATAAGGGCTTTAAGCATTACTATCTAATGACCCATTCTTGTTTGATATGCCTAGAAATTTTTGGGTATGCCCTAAAACAGGGTTCTTTTTTACGGTGTCTTGCAATATTTTCTCTACGAAACTAGCTTCCTCTGGAAATATTGAATTCGCATAAAAATATTTCATATTTGTGCGGAAGCCATAAAAGAAAAAATTGATTAGGGTTTTAAGGGTCGGGAGAGACGCCAAGACCTTCTTACTCTTATTGTTTTTATCAAACGTACGATTTACTATGACTTAAATTGACAGGTATATTTTGTATGAGCTAGTCTTTTTATATCTTTATGTGATTATCACGTAGTTCAATCTTAAAACCCTTGTAGTTTAATCTCTTTGGAACAATACATTCTTACCAGAAAAATCAACCATGGATGAAAGAAATTCACCAGAATCTCATAGGGAAGACAGAATCAGCGATTTACCGGATAATTTAATTCACTATGATACTGTCTTTTATTGACATGAAAGATGCTTTTCAGACCAACGTCTTTTCGAGAAGATGGAAATACATTTGGAGATCTCTATCAACTCTAAACTTCGACGTGTCTTGGCACAGAACATTCACTGAATTTATGGATTTTGTGTATAAGTGTTGAGATTATTAGTCCCACATTGTCTGGGCATCTAAGATCCTGCGGTTTATAATCCCTTAAGGCCTCTCCACTCATTGCCAATTGGTTTTAAGTTGGATGCCCGTATTCTAACATGGTATCAGAGCAGGTTATTTGCGACGAGTCGTTTGACCGCGCCTTTACTCCGCGTCACCCGATTTAATTGTCCACGTGTTAGACCCAACGAGGCTACACGTGAGGGGGTGTGTTGATATTATTAGTCCCACATTGTCTGGGCATCTAAGATCCTGCAGTTTATAATCCCTTAAGGCCTCTCCACTCATTGCCAATTGGTTGTGAGTTGGATGCCCATATTATAATATGTTATCACATCCAGGCCCTGTATGAGACATGAGACCCAGTAAGAACCAAGAAGGCAGGACAACCATACAGCGGTCCGTATAAGGTGTGGAGCTACTCCACTTATTGCCAATTGGTTTTGAGTTGGATTCCCATATGCTAACATGGTATCAGAGCAGGTTATTTGCGACGAGTCGTTTGACCGCACCTTTACTCAGCGTCACCCGATTTGATTGTCCACGTGTTAGACCCAACGAGGCTACACGTGAGGAAGCGTGTTGAGATTATTAGTCCCACATTGTCTGGGCATCTAAGATCCTGCGGTTTATAATCCCTTAAGGCCTCTCCACTCATTGCCAATTGGTTGTCAGTTGGATGCCCGTATTCTAATATATTATCACAGTCAGGCCCTGTATGAGACATGAGACCCAGTAAGACCTAAGAAGGCAGGGCAACCATACAGCGGTCCGTATAAGGTGTGGAGCTACTCCACTTATTGCCAATTGGTTTTGAGTTGGATGCTCGTATTCTAACATGGTATCAGAGCAGGTTATTTGCGACGAGTCGTTTGACTGCGCCTTTACTCCGCGTCACCCGATTTTATTGTCCGCGTGTTAGACCCAACGAGGCTACACGTGAGGGGGCGTGTTGAGATTATTAGTCCCACATTGTCTGGGCATCTAAGATCGTGCGGTTTATAATCCCTTAAGGCCTCTCCACTCATTGCCAATTGGTTGTGAGTTGGATGCCCGTATTCTAATATATTATCACATCCAGGCCCTGTATGAGACATGAGACCCAGTAAGACCCAAGAAGGCAGGGAAACCATACAGTGGTCCGTATAAGGTGTGGAGCTACTCCACTTATTTCCAATTGGTTTTGAGTTGGATGCCCGTATTCTAACATGGTATCAAAGCAGGTTATTTGCGACGAGTCGTTTGACCGCGCCTTTACTCCGCATCACCCGATTTAATTGTCCACGTGTTAGACCCAACGAGGCTACACGTGAGGGGGCGTGTTGAGATTATTAGTCCCACATTGTCTGGGAAACTAAGATCCTGCGGTTTATAATCCCTTAAGGCCTCTCCACTCATTGCCAATTGGTTGTGAGTTGGATGCACGTATTCTAATATGTTATCATAGCCAGGACCTGTATGAGACATGAGACCCAGTAAGACCCAAGAAGGCAGGGCAACCATACAGCGGTCCGTATATGGTGTGGAGCTACTCCACTTATTGCCAATTGATTTTGAGTTGGATGCCCGTATTCTAACAATAAGGTACTCTTGTTTTGTGACGATTGCCATATAAAAAGGTTTCAGCTTGATTTCCATAATGATAGAATTGATTCATCTCATATCAATACATGGATTGCTAAAGTTGTAAAACATAATGTTGAGGAGCTATGTATCAAGAGCGAAACATCAGATGAATTCTATATATTCTCGCACGTATGTACTTGCAAATCATTTACAATGTTGGAGTTGGATTTGCCACAGGGTTTCAACTTCGGTTAGGAGATTGTTTCTACTTCGGTGATTTTACCTAGGCTTAAATCAATGAAGTTGCGGCTTTCTCATCTATCGTTTGATGACACGAATTTAGATAATGAGTTTTTTACTAAATGTCCAGCTCTGGAGTCGTTGGTCTTGGATATCTGTAGTTGTCTACCTATAAATCTCACGATTTCTATGCCCACACTAAAAAATATCAGTCTTACAAGTGATTCTTACATAGGCGTCAGCAAGGTCACACTATGTGCTCCAAATCTCTCATCCTTCATCTGCTTTAGTAACCTTTTACATGATTACTGTCTGGAGGCTTTTTCTTCTCATGTTACTGCTGATGTCAGAATCAACATAAAACAGTATTATAAGGTAAGCAAAATCGAGCTTCACGAAAAAGAAAAAAAAGTGTCTTATGCTCAACGTATGGACTATGGTGAAATTATTGAGAGGGAAACACAACGTGAAAGTTCTGTCGTTAACAAAAGAATTTAACGTATGGCCACTTCTGCTTCTAATTAGTTGTTGTGACTGCCATTTCTACAAGAACCCTATTATTGGGACGTCACATTCCAATAGAGGGGTTTCACTTGGATTTTTAGTGACCAAAAAATTGGTTATGGGGTATTCTTGATTCAATACCAAATGTCTAAAATAACCTTCAACTAAAATCAAAGCCTAAAAACTAAAACTAAAATCAAAACCTAATTCACATTCAAAGATCTTCTTCTTCTTAAAATTCCCATCCTTCATCAATCATAAATCCTCCCCTCTCTTTTTTCAATTGAAATCATATCATCACCTTCAAGCACATGCTTTTTATCTTCTTCTTCTCTCAACCTAATTATTTTAAATTCGAAAACCTATATGTTTTTCTCCCTTTTGTGCTTGAAATTGTTTAAATTGATTGAAATCAAGGGAAAAATTAGGGTTGTAGACTCACTTACTGTTATGTTTCTTAATTTCCCAACCGTAAATTTGTTTTCTGGAATTGTTACGGTTTGAAAAATAAGAACTCTTAACCTTAATCAAAGAAATATAAAATTACATGTGTTTTTACGGCTGGATTTGTATAAATTTCTGGAATTGTATACTTACTGTTAGGTTTGACCTAACCGTAAAATATCATGAATGAATAAAAAATTATTCAGGATTTTAAACAGATTTACGGATAGGTTTTGTTTTTAAATAATCCAACCATAAGGTATTTACGGTTAGTTTCGAGTTCACTGACCCAACCATAAGGATTTTACGTTTTTACGGTCATAGCCGTAACTTCCTTTCTCCACTCCGAGCAAGAAATTGTGAGAAAATAATGGGAACAAAGGCAACTACCCCACGTTTCACTCTTTTCATCTTACTTAATATTAGGATACTGTTTAGAACTTGTTGACTTTCAACCGGTTATGGCAAACTGCTGGATATTGGTGGGTCTTTATAACCAATAGATATTTGATCTTGGCGTAATAACGGATCTTGTAGAGTTTGAGCAAATAGGAGAACTTGAAAATATAAAACAAATTATGTCTCCTAAATTAAATCTACCGATAAACTGCTACATATTTATGTGTTGGGTTGAGTTTTGAGAAACCTTACCGCAAATTTTCTAGAAACTCTTTAAAATTTACATATAATTGGTTACAGTTGGTTTCGAAAACTAAAAACCCAACCGTAACTGGTTTATAATTGGATTTTTCCCATTTTACCCGGTTACAGTCAGAAATTCTTCATCACCTAACCGTAAATTGGCGTTACGGTTGGCTAAAGGGAAAAACTCAACCGTAAACCAATCTAGAAACCTAAAAAATTGAATCTTTAGTGGGTGAATCACGATCTCCATCATGTGGCATGTAAAATTTGGTTTCTCTATCATTAAGGATTCACACCTCAAATTTTCACACTGCAATCACTCTATTTAGTTGGGTGAATCAAAATCTAGGGTTTTCAAAAAAAAAAAAAAAACTCTTTACTCTAAAAACCAAGACATTAACTCTAATTTTCTATCTCTTACTGTAAATCAAAATCATTAATCTAATCTAAATTAGCTAACTTAGTTAAATGTTGAAAACTAATTAAATAGGGACAATTATCCCACATAAGGGTTGTTTTGTCACTATAAAGTTATTTTAGATAATGGGTTTTTGTCATATTAGGTGAAGCCCCTCTATTAGAATGTGACGCTCCAATAATAGGCTTCTTCTACAATTATTTCGAGATGCAATGGCCTAAAAGTGTAAGATAAGTGATTATCGTTAACCAAATGTTTTTTTTTGATTTTGTCAAAGGTTTTAGCAGGAGCTCCTGAAGTTTTGGACTGTCAGCTTCCCGAATTTTCAAATCTCCGAAGGTTGATCCTTAAAACCTGGCTTTCAAGAGGTTGCATAGAAGCAATAATACATTTACTCAATGAGTCTCCTAATAAATCAGGAACATCATTGCCATTCAAGTTGCATCACCTCAAGCATATTGTGATTCGAGGTCTCCGAGGATATGGTAATAATGAAGTAAAATTTATAACCATCTTGCTGAAAAATGCCATGGCATAGAGAAAGTTGTTCTTTTCCGTAAATTTTCTGAACAAGACTTACGGAGAAATAAACGAACGAAGAAATTCAGAGCGACACTTCTTGCATATCCAGGAGCTTCTAGTATCATCTCGTTCAGGGTCGACTCCAAGTAGGTGGCAGTGTGGCATTCTAATACCAATCTATTTTAATTTTCAAATTTGCACTTTAATTTTCAAATTTGCAGGGAACGATTTTGCTCTAGCAGCATTTGCTCTAGCAGCGATTCTAACCATTAGATCCTGTGAATGTGACGTCATTGCATGTTTTTTGTCTTCTGCTGACATCACATTTCTTCCATCCAACGGCCGTAAACGCTGCTAGTTCAAAAAAATGCTATAGCACTGCTAGAGCAAAATAATTTCCAAATTTACACTAGTCCACTTTGCATGTCAATGTTAAAACGTAATGTTGAAGCTATCTATCAATAGAAACTCGCAGGATGAATCACACAGCTTATATGTACTTTTAAATCATTGATTGAAAAAGTTGGAGTTGCCGTAGGGTTTTACTTTTTTTTTTTTATGCAAAACAGAAAGATTTATCATTAAATAGGCTCTCCCCCAACAATGTTTGCATCATCCAGTATTGCAAAAGCAATAAAATTAGGAGGATGGTTAAGCCAACATTTCGAAACTTTGTAAACTCTTGCGTGCCTTGCTAGTTTATCCGCAGGCTTGTTACATTCCCTCTTAATGAACTTACATATCCAACGAGGTTTGTTTTTCAATCTAGGTATAATATCTAAGATTAAATCTTGGTTTTCCCATGCTGCAATCTTGTAATCCTCATTGACCGCCTCTATCACTAGTTTTGCGTCAAGTTCAAAACAGCATGCCTGCATCCCTAGTTCCTCGGCCCAAATTAAAGCTTGTAGTAACCCCTGGCACTCGGCTTCTTCTGCATTCAGGTGTCCATCCGCATACCTGCATCTTCCCTGTACGAAGCTTCCTTCAAAATTACGCATTATTAGCCCATGTCCCGTTTGGGTATAGGTATCATATATTTTAAAAGACGCATCACAACATATTGAAATGAAGGGACTTGATGGCGGTATCCAAATTCTTTGAGTCACCGGTGGCATGAGGTTTCTTGAGATTGCCTGTCTAGAAACAAGCATAGACCTTCCAGTGGAATGGTTTAAATCTTGGACCAGTTTAATAACCACCATTGGATTTGGTTTCATGTTCTCAAATGTGCAGTTGCATCTCGCGATCCAAATTTCCCAGGCAGTGTTAGCCATCTTCACTATCCAGTCTTCATCAATTTGACACATGTCATTATTAAACCAACTTTTAATCCAGTCCTGCACTGATATGTTGGGATCTTGCATACTCCTCCTAGCTCCTGGAACTGAGCACCAAACTGCCGTAGGGTTTTACTTTCGTTCCAATATTGTTTCTACTTCTGTGATTTTAATTACCCAAGGCTTAAATCAACTATCCTGTGGTTTTGTGATGACATGAATTGAGGTAACGAGTGGATGTTCCGGTTTTGAAATTCACTAGATATCAGACCTATGAATCTCAAATTTTCTGTGCCTAAACTATGAATCTCTCAAATTTCGTTCCAAATTTCAGCCTTACAAAATAAGCGGTACTTACATGGGCCTTGAGAAGGTACCGCTGTGTGCCCCGAATCTGTCATCCATCGTCTGCTTTGATAATATGTTAGATGATTACTGTCCAGAGTCTTTGCTTCTCTCCTTACTGCTGATGTTAGGAGTAAACAACATCCAGCTTCATGCAGCAAAGAAAGTGTTTTATGCTCAAAGCATGGTGAAAGCTCTATTGTTAGCAAGCGATTTTAAAGTACACAGCCTGCTACTTTTAAAGATACACGGCATGACACATACAAACAGGTAATCTGATTGAAAAATGCACCGAAAATTATAATTTACACTTTGTAACAATTATAGTTTTACATGGAAACCTCTCCCTGCTAAGCAGTTGCAGGAGTTGAAACTGAAAATCATCTTAAAGCATTAATATAGTCTTCTAGATCTCTTCGCCCAAACCGCCTCCCATCAGAACTGGTGTCCCTAGACCTAGCTGCAAAGTAGTATATCAACCAAGCAACCATAAAGTAAACCTCCACAATCGACTGAAAAGCCGATGCAAATATATTCCCAAATGAATGAACCAAGATCCATCTAACAAAAGACCCGCAAAGAATTGCTTCATAACACTTCAATTGAATTGCCTGGTTCATCATTGTTGATATCAAATAACATCCTTCCCTCACAATTTCTTTACCACTCATTCTTATATCCATAATAGCAACCCAAGAATCTACTGCAAAAACTAAAGCCACAACAACATCCAACAAAAACCAAGTAAACAGAAACCCCGAAATCTGAGTTTCATAACCCACTATCCAGGGAGAAGTAACAGAAAATGGCATCAATTTCAACCTAATAAATAGTTTGAAAAACGAGTGTTGATCTTCAATTTCACTAAAGAACCATAAACCAAGAAGTTGCGTCATTGCATCTCTAACAGCCCATCTCATAAGTATAAACCCAGAAACCCTCCTCACCCCCAATTTCGATCCTCCCCAAATATTTTTCATAAACGAAACATGCTTCCCTAAATGATTATTCACCACAACAAAGAACACAATACCAAGAATACACGAATGCGTTACCAAATACCCAAGAATCACCCATCCGTAAGCAACAGATAAGAAACTCACAAGAAAGAACAATGCCGCAGCATCACGCCTCCCCAATTCCAACCCCTTCATAAAAAACTGAAAATCCCCTTCTTCCTCTTCATTCCCAACAACTCCACCATCATTATTCATAACCGAACCCTCATCTTTAAATTGAAACCCACCAGAAGCAACTATTTCATTCAACATAACCCCATCATTCCTCCCACCATCATCTCCTCTAAACAAATAACTCAAATTCACAGTAGTAACATTAATCATCCCTTTCTTACCAAAACCAAACAAACCCCTATCATTATCGATATCATCATCAGTTGAAAAGAAATCATCATCTAAAGTACCAACTCGACTTAAATGAAGAAAAGGTCTTCTTCTCCTTCTCCCACGATTGTTATTAAAATTAGATCTACTCGTTCCTCCTCCACCACTACTAGTACTACCACTACTGCTGAAACTATTATCTTCTGTATTTGATGATTTGAGATTTCTACCAGATAAATCAATACGAGATAATAAAGCTTTTAAAGATGGATCTCGATCGATGAATGAAGTTATTATTAAAGTTCCATTTTCAACGCTAGTTCTAAAAAAGAATAATAATAAAGATAGAAATAAAAATGTATACAAACTTGTGGAGAATGATAGTGAGGTTTGTTTGATTAGTTGTGCTGTTGTTCGTAACTCTAATCTTGGTGCTGCTGCTGCTGGTGCTGCTCTGTTCATTGCGATTTCTAGGGTTTCTTTTTTCTGATTTTTCTCCCCCCTTTTTCCTTTCTCTGTTTTCTCTCTCTATCTCTATCTTGCGAGTTTATTGGGGGACGACTAGGTGTCCGATACTTAAATTGTCTGGGGGTAAAATTGTAATTGGACTAATTATCGATTTTTTTTTTCTTTTTTTTTGCAGTTCTTGAGTTTTGTCGCCGGTCATAACCGCGCGTTTCTTCTACGCGCAGGGATTTGACTCCACACCAATAGTGGAAGGGGTAATGTGTAAAGTTGTTTTGTTGACTTACTTTTTTAGTCTGGGTAATGAAAACTCATCTTGTGATTGGATGGGACTCCGTGTTAGCTCTCCTAAAGAAAGGAGTAGAGATAAAAAGGTAAAATTTGAATTTATTTTTATTGTGAAATCTTGGATGGGACTTAGTTATAGATCAAACTTGAAAAAACCAATAAATTTGAGGGTTTGTTGAGTGATGTCGTAGATTAGGCGCGCTTGATCAACAACTGCGAGGCGGCACCAAACATGCTGACGTATTAACCAAAACCGCTAGTTTTTCCTACAAACGCCAGCGTCTGAAGTGTATCCTCCAGCGTATGATCTCAAACCGCCGCCGGCTAAATCTGGACAACAGGAAATTCTTGTCATCTAATGGTTAGAATTTTGAGTTTTATAAATACTCCTCATTTCAACTCCAAATTCACACATTCTGCACAATCTAAATCTTTTCACTCACAAATCATTTACAAAAATGCCTTCCAAAGTTCGTGGCAATAGATTCACTCAACAAGAGGATTTAGCTATTTGTAGAGCCTTAGTTTTTCTCACACAAGATGATGTCGATAGGTATGTAGCCGAATCGACAATGTATTTCCGGGAGAAAGTTTATAGAATGTTTACCGCTGAAACGGGGAACATTTATGAGCGTGATTCTAGCGGATTGTCGCATCGTTTTAGTGTAATTAGTTGTCATGTACCGGAATTCGTAGTTGTACTAGTGCACAATCACAAAAATAAACTCGACGGTGAAGCTGTAAATGAAGTGAAACCCAGAACACTAGCGATGTGGGAAGTATCTCACGGCGGACCTTTCTCCTTCCAAGCTTGTTTCAACATTCTTAGGGTGCTCAACAGATACGATCCCTACATCGGCCTAGGAATTCCACCACACGGCCATTAAATGAGGACGAGAATTGACGCCTATGTAGTAGTTCTTTTAATCTAATGTATTTCCTTTTATCTCAAGTATGATGTAGTTGTTTAATCCAACGTAGTATGTTTTTATTTATAATAAAGGTTTAAATTAGTTATGATATTGATGGTGCAAATGTGAAGACATCCATATGTTTGGTTTAGATAATCATAACTCAAAATAAACACCAAACTAAATAACTGATAAGTATGAAAGTGCTACATTTTATACCCATATTTATATTAGCTAGGACTCGATATTTTGACTAATTACTCTATTTTAGTGCTTTTGTAGGAAATACAAACGAGTCCAATCGTTGAAGATTAAGAGGCTAAAATGAGAGTTAATTGATAAAAATGACAATTTGAGGTTGGCCTGGTATTCTTTATATATCAGCAGCGCTCATATTACTCACGGCACCAAAAAGGATGTCCACTGGAAGTTAAGCAGTGCCCGGACTCTGGCAGTTCTGAATAGATACGGGTGCAGTGGCCTGAGCTTGAGAACAAAGAACAACATACATACATAAACTGTTGATGGCATTGGTGGGTTCTCTACATCAACAGATACTTAGGGGTGGTTGAGTTCAAGGCTTTAAGAAGATATTCAAACGGAGGAAGACGGGCCTGCTGAGATAGCTGCAGTCAGTGCTGGTGAAGATAGGATTGTTGTGGGGGTTCTTATCTGAAGCTAAAATGGGTTCGCAGTCGATTTGAGTCTCAACAGCAACAACAGTTGAGGCGTATGGCTGGATGTAGGTCATCTGCGGATCTGGACGTAAATGAAGTTGGTTTTGTATGGGATTTCATTGACATTCTTGAGCTAGTGTAGTGTGTTCAAAGCAGCTACAGTACAACTATTTTTCAATGGTGCGAGATCGAGAGCCACAGATGGGTGTTTGAGAGAACGAAGACGTTCTTAACAACAACAACAACAACTATGGAATTGGGGTTGGTTGTATACGGATTTAACTGCAGTTGGTGGCATTGATTGGTTTTAGCTGACATGGCCAGGGAGTAGGAAAATGGTACCGGTTGCGATTGTTGGAGAATGAATTGGGTTAATTAATGGCAGGAAACCAGTGCAGGCAGTCGCAGGTGTTCTCTTAAACTGGTGGTATTTTGCTGGTACTCGAATGTGTTTGCCTGAGATGCTCTTGGTGGTGCTATGGTGATGTTGTTGTGCAAAGATGGAGCTGCGATGGTGCGTAGCTGATATGGCAATAAAGATGAGAATGGAGAGGGAAGTAAAACTGAGAGGTGTTGCGATGTATTATCGTGATGGTGCAGCTCGTGAAGGAGTCTGTAGTGTTGATGATAAAATGAAATGGAAAGAGAAGATTTGAGTAAAATAATGGGGGAAACGAAAGAGTTATATTACCGGTGGAGATGACCAGAGAAAATGGAAGCTGGAGTTGGATTGAGAAGAAGATGGCAGCAAACAAAGCTGAAATGAATGGCAATAGCTGGTTTGTACTTCGAACTATTTGTTTCGATTGAAAAGTAAGTTGGCAGCAGCGAGACAAGGCAGTGATTGATTGTGGTCAGTTGGAAGGAGCTCAGAAATGGAAGATAGCAGCAAACAGATTACTTGAGACGCTGGCTAATGGTTCAAGTAGATTGGTGGCATGTAAGCAGATCTGCAGAAGTAAACGAAGATGACACTATGGATTCAAGACAAACTAGGAGTTGGTGATGCATGATAGTCGCTGCTAACGAGAAAGCAAATAGAAGTGAAGAGTTTACTGCCGCTGTCATTGTTGGCAGTTAACTGGTTCTTTTCATGGAAGATTAAGGCAAGTGGTGTTAGCTGAGATTAAGCTATTGTGATCGATGGGTTCTGTTGGCAGTGGAGATGGAGACTTCAAAAGTTATGTAGGAGAAAAGTTTGAACCGGTGTGTTGATTTGAATCGAGTGCAATAAGGTACTTTGGCTGAACTGGTTTGATTTGTATGGAGCTGTGCTATTGCTGGGAGAAGATCAGGGACGCAATTTGGCTGGTTATAGATTGGAAAGTGGTGATGGCTAGATGGCAGAGCAGTTTTGGAAGAGAGTCCGAGTTTGGAAATGGGTGATAGTGGACTGGGCCTCGGCATATATGAGATATTGGATGGGTCGTGTTTTGGATTCATTGGCAGCAATACCTAGATATAAATCAATATGAATAAGAGAATCGTAGAGGGAGGCCGACGGCCAGAGACGAAGAAAAAAAAAAGAAACTTGAAAAAGAGAAGGAAGCCGCCGCCATGTTTGAGAGCACAAGACCAAGAGAAGAGGAAGCGATATTGGTTTAATCTTTCTTCTTTTGTTATTATTTTTGATGGGTTTTGAGAAATTTATAATCATGTCTTGCTAATCTTTTTGGAACTAGGGTTTATGTTGAAACCATTTCCGGCATTAGGCTATTTTTGATTGTTCGAATTATGAAGCAATAGACTGTTATGATTTGAATGGATTAATTTCTTTATATTTGTTTATCGATTTATCAAAATATGAGTTGTTGCTTCACCGGTTTTATATAACCTTTGTGCATTATTGTTAGGATCGGAAATATATTTGTCTACTTATTTGATATTCCATGCTTGGGTTAAATCTTTTGATGGGGTATGCTTAGAATAGCCAGGTATTATTTGAGGACCTAAATTTAGTTCGTATAATTTTCTCGCTAACGCAATTTAATGGTGCATGCTTTGGTTTAGTCTTTTGATGTGCCATGCTTAGGGTGTCCCAGTGATATTTGCGGCTCTAATACATATAATAGGTGATGTCGATAGAACGAACGATAAATAAATCTTGAATTATGTTTCATTTCAGTAATTGAATAGAAATAGTGGTGGATACAATAAACCCTGGTTACCAACTTTCTCATTGATTTTATTTTATAAGTTTAATTTTATTATTTCGTTTTACATATCTCTTTCTAAAAATTCCAAAAATATTATTCATCGCTAGTGTTATTAATTAGAGATATTGATTACGGTATTTCCACTGATCCCTGTGGGTTCGACCCGTACTTGCCTCTGTCTACTAGTTAGACACCGTGCAATTGCGGTTTATTATATAGGGTCTTCCACTACAACAACCTGTGAAAATCGTGACACTATATTTTCAACACCTAAAAATGTGTTGTTAATATTATGCATATGTGACACTTTCTACGTCGCATATATATATTGTTAGCGAAGTACAAGAACAATAATTTGTGTTATCATGTTAATAATTTGTGATATCATGTTGGCGTTGTAAATAAAATTCATAATTAAGAAAATATAAAAATAAATTCCCTTTTCAACGTTTCTAAGTGTGAAAGAATATGGTTTTCCCTATTTACCACCCATGCTTTTCCTATTTCCCACCCATATGTAAAAATCAAAATTAATATATCTATTTTTAATGTGGGCAAACAACACTCAATATCATCATAAGCCATACTCATCAAAACCGTCACTTCTATTAGCCACCGTCAAATCCAGATCTTAACCCTAACCAAAATTGCCGCCACCCCACCATCGTTTTGTTTACTGCCACCACCATCATATTCATACAGTTACTTGGTATTGGTACAACTGTTGAAGAAGATAATGGTCATCAAACACCAAAAAAGAATTTCATGATGATGATGAAGGACTAAATCTTGATCTTTTGATAAGTCTTCCATTTCATCATCAAAAGCTATCACCATCAACAAATACAGCAGAATCAAAACCATTTTTGGAGATATTTTCTTACCACCAACAACTAGAGGTTTCTTCTAATCCTCATCAACGACAAGGAGCAGTCTGTTTGTGTTATAAGTTAGGGTATCAGATAAATGAAACTTGTAATTGTAGCAGTAATCATCACCAAAGTTGAATAATCCTATGATGATATACATACCATTAAATCCTTAAGACTAGATAGTTCAATATCAGATAGTAATCAATTAATTGCTATGTCGTGCATAATACCTGTAGGAACCCTTCTTGATCTTTTGTGATTGATTGTTGGTTTTATGCTTTAACGATTCAAAAGTAGGTCGGGAGAATTAAGGTTAAAAGTCATTCGCCCATAATTTGATTACATTTCGATCCCGCTTCCATTAACACATACATAGGATAATACAGTGATGGTGTTTTGGTTCTTGCAGGGTAGTGGGTTTTGTTTACCCGTACTAGGTGTAGTCACATTATTTTGGATTTTCACATTATGGGTGGTAAATAGGAAAAACATGGGTGGTAAATATGGAAAACCAAAAATATTTTTCAAATAAGCTAAAATAATTATATTTTTACTATAACCGTCTTAACTTGCCACAAGGCAGCGTGTAGCCTATAAATTCACCAAGTAAAATATTTTTTCAAAGAACTCATTACCACTAACCACGCATCAACGTGTAACCATCAACCCATTTTTTTTTGGTTTCAGACATCATTATAAGTAATGATAGGAACACCATGATAAAATCAGGTTCCAGTGAAACATAAAAATCAAGTTCTTAGAATACCTATCAAATAAATAATTAATTTAAAAAAAAAATGGAAAGCCAAGTCAGTCCGACTGCTTGCTCCGTCAAACTGATCAATCAGTGCCTTCAAGGCTAGTCTCTATCACTTTCTTCTTACTTTCGGACCTCTCTCCTAGAGCCTTCACAAAACTGTTCATGTGGGGGACTGCAGTAAGCCGCATTAATCCCGACTTGCCATTACCCCAAAGTTTTATCACCGTAGTTGTTTTTGGGTCATAACAGTAAAGCGTTTCACCTTGGTGAACAAAGAGGATTTCATTCTTCTTTGTAATTAGTAACAGCCTAACCGGAAATTCTATATCCGTTTCCCAAGCCGAGTCGTATGTTATGCTAAAGTCCCTACTCCAACTCGCCTCCGTCGCGTTTTTCTTCAGAGACCATATATCTAGAAGACGTTCATCGTTTCTTTGATGGCAGAGGCACAAATTCCCTCTCAATGCTTGCAGCCTATAAAAACAGTCGTCAAAAGAACCATTGCAGCAAGGTGGTGATTAGATTAATACAAATTTTTCATCCGCCAAGTTGAAAGCCACGATCTTCTCGTCAACGATCCAGTGAAGAGATCCATTTACAAAGATCCCCCGAGGAGTCGGCGTAAACAACTGGTAGGTTGTTCTACCTACGTTTCTCCACCCACTGCCACTGCCGATTGTGTATACCTCGACCACCCCGTGATGGTGTTCAACCGAACCGAGGTAGTAGATCCTCACAACTTTGTATTGATCATTAGTATGGACATATCCAAATCCGAAGGCGGCTCTGTAATCATCTTCACATATGGTGTATTCAGGAAGATTGATGTATTCCCCAGTGTTAGGATTGCATATGTGGATTGGATCAGGAATTCCATGGTGATATTTGATGAGATAAATCAGACCATTATATGAGCCAACTATGACATCCCAGTCGTTCATACGAGGAAAGCTGATGCTGGTTTTTTGAAGCGTCTTGTAAGAGAAATTCTCATGGATGTTCAACTCATCATTATACTTGTATCCATAATAAAGGCGTGCGCCTATTGTTTTATCTTTCTATGATTCTTGAAAAGAGAAAAGAAGACCCGTCGAAGAAGAACAAGCATCACCATAAGTATCTAGTTGTAGTAATTGACGTCGATGGTGCATCTTCGTAAATTGATTCCATCGACGACGGAGAAGATCTAGCAATTTCCTGTGTACTAACTTGCAATCTAAAACAGACTCAACGGGCAGTCGAGAAAATATGTCTAGCACGACATCTGACGGAAGACACTCCATGGTTGCTCTTTCTTGTGACGCAAATAAAAAAATAAAAAAAAAAAGAATACTGTGAGGCAATTGAACTCTCTGTGAATAATATATATATATATTTATATATATATACAGAAGGAATTCCTTAAAAATACTAAAACTGATGCAACAGTAAGCAAACCAAAGCTGTTATAACACACACACACACAAACGATGCAACACAGGGTGCTGAAAATATAACTCTGGGTATCCTCAAAAGGCTTTAAGGGGTATTTAAATTTATATAATACTCCCAACTTCTAAAATATGAACTAGCTTGTGTTTTTCCTTTTCCTGATCAAACTTCTATCAGCTAGCTTATTCCTAATCAGATAAGCCTCTAGGACTATGGATGCGCATAGAAAAGTACGATTTAGTCAGAAACCTTCAAAGAGTATAATAACTTTCAAAATGTCACTAAATTATTACACAAAATTGAATGAAACTCTGCAATTCCTGAAGACTGTTCAATGTTTCGTTTTTCTTCTAATTTAAGACTAGGAATTGGATTTAGTTTCAAAGGTGAGTACATATTTAGGACCATATAGATAAGTCAGAAAGTGTAAAAACTAACAAGGTATCAAATTTGTAATATCTGAGCTTCTAGAAAATATACAATTTTGAACCTAACTAAGTTATAATGTAGAATTATAAATTTTGCTACAGAACTAAACAAAATTTAAAATTTCATTCTTAATTTAAAATTTCATTCTTAATGCAAATATGAATCCAATTTTATTTTTCTTTGAAAATTCTTTTCATCATTCTTATATTAGAGCCTCTAAAAAACGGCACCAAGATCCAGAGAAAAACAATACAGTTGTTTCAAAAAAAAAATATATATATATTTTGTGATCCCTGAGATTCTTTTACAATAAAAACTTTTATGTGGCATAAATTATTTGTGACGAAAAAACTATAATTGTGATAGAAATATATGCTAAAAAAGCTCCTCCGTATAAGTGACGCTTTTAGGGTCGCACAAATTATTTGCAACACCTGTTTTTGTAACGTCTTGACCGACAGACAATAAACGTCATAAGAGTATATTTGTGACGTAAAATTAAATATTTGTGATGTTATTTTTCATCGGAAAAACCATGTTTTATTGTAGTGTTCCCGGATCTTATCAATTTTTTGCGTCGTTGCCGGGGAGCGGCTGTGGAATATTGTAATTGGTATTTTTGTTTTTATATATGAAGTTATTTATTTATTTTTTATTATTTTGTACATAGTTATTATTATTTTCTTTTGAACATAGCTTATTTTTGCTTTTGCTTTTGCTTTTATTTTTATATTTTATTTTAGTTCTTTTTACGTAGCTTATTTAATTTTTCATAGGTACCTTAGTCTGAAGAGTGATGATTGGAATCAACAACTGGCCTAAAATAAGTACTTGATATTCTCACAAAGCTTTTGGAAGGTGAGTTATTGAGAAATTTTACTTTGTATAATGGTTTCCAGTGAGTTGATTTCTTTTATAGCTTTTTGGAATCTTACCAAAAGATCTGAGACAGAGGAGTCATTTGATATTTCACCTGAGGAGTATGCATATGCACCTTCTCATTATCAAGAACCTGCCGAGTGTGTAAATAATGATTTGAATTATTCTCATAGGTATGATCATTCCGGACCTTGTAAGGTTATGATCATTACCAACCTTACCCTGGTTATGAGCCACAATTTGTTGATCCCAATTATTATTTACACACTTCTCCGTCACAGTATGAGAGAGATGATCAATCTTACTGTGACCAATCTGCATCACAACTATCTTTGATAGAAAGCCTCAATATTGATATTGTTGAACAGACCAAAGCTAATGAGTTATGTTTTGCCGAGCTTATTAAATCCATGATTATATTGCTCAACTTGCTGAACAAAATGCTTTATCGATTGTTCAACTAACGCAGTCGGTAAAAGATTGTGGTCTTACCGAGGAGACAAGTTTTAATTTTTCTAATACTCTTGATATTTATGATGAAACCATTTTAGCTAATGAATCAATGTGTATGGAGAATGATGATGAACTTGATAGTTGTGATCATAGGAATAAAGACATTGTCATACCAAGTGAAGGTGGTAAATTTATTCCAACTCCTGATCGTGTTAATGATCACTCGACTATTCAAAAGGATGAGTTTAGGATTGAGGACACCATTCTTTTAGATGGTGTGACATATTAGTGCTATAACAATGATGCTTATGAATAATTTGTTAATTCAGAGGAAACTGTAGTTAAGTCTAACAACTTAGAGACATTACACTCTATCTATAAAGTTTTATTTAATCATTTTTATTATGATATTGCTATTGATTCCTTGGTTGATGATGATTATGATGATAATTTAGTACAGGGTCACAAACCCAGTGGAGAAGTTAATATACCTAGAATTGTTAGAACAACTTTTCAGAAGATTCCTAGTTTTGGATTAGATATGCGTGCTTCTCCAGTATTACTAGATTATTTTGCATCTCGTGATTTCTCTTTGCATGTGCATGACTCCCAGATCATTTCAGTTCCCATCCCCAGTGAACCACTTGAGTTGGTAATTCTTTTAACTGACGATATATGTTAGAGCATTGCTCGGTCGAACTCGCATGCGTTGCTATCTCAAGCATGTTTGTCAATGTTAGTGATCAAAACTATAAAGTCTTGATTTTTAGTCTACTATAGCTAAGGTCTCATACTAGGATAGAAAGTGTAGTTAAGCTCAAGAACTCCATGGCAATCATCATACAAGACGAATGACTACTCAAGGAACTAGTGGATCTTCATCGACTAAAAGGTATGTGGAGACTTGAACTTATCTATCACTCAAAAGTCTATCTACTATATCTCCTATCTTGAGACAAATGTCGTATTACTATATAGACTAAGAATATACACATGTGACATTTCGAGCTGAGTATATCTCATTGTTTATAGGTGAAAATGGTTTCTGATGATTTTGGTAATTGCGGGTGTAAAGGTGAGAAACTGTTTAAACCCTAAACAATGTACTGCAAGGGAGTACTTTAGGTTAGAGAGATCAATCTGTACAAGTCCGAACTAAACCAATAAATGGCCGTTCCGGACTTGCTTCGGTCATAAAGAGGAGGATAATGGGTTGGTTTTGGGGAGGGAAGCAAGGAGAGTGGTGAGACCAGAATAGTTGATTCTAGAAGAGCAGTTGGGTTTTTACGACTTGTTATCATAAAGTAAGAGATATCATGAGGAGGGCTAGCAAGTAAGTATTTCTGAGTGTTGTCTTGTCCGAATGAACTTGTTGTCCAAATGGAAATAGGTAAGACCTATTTATACAAGTCGAGGTAGAAACGTACCCTGGTCTCATTAAGGAGTGGGGAAGTAAATGTGAGGAGGTGGTAACCGTATGCATGGACTTGATGTCCCATAAAGTGGTTAACACATGAAATTGGTTTACATGAAACTGTTAACGTTATGGAATTGATGTTCCATAAAGTTTGTTAACTCACGGCTTTATGTCCCATGAACGTTTCCCACATAACTCCCGTATTTACTAGGCGCCTCAACCTTATGACACTTCCTTATGAGGGGCGTAGTGTACGCCGCACGCTGTAGACCACCAAACCAATACCCAAAGAGAATCCCCCTGTTTGTGTTGATGTCTCGAATATTTTGGAAAACATGTAAAACGTTGTTGTGTCTTGGCAAGTCGAGCTTGGGGAACTTGCTAGCCAGGTGACCTTCGACGGTCGATATGTTGCATCTTGAGAGGAGGGGAAACTGTTGATCATTGCACGCCTTCGTTTTGGTAGCCGCGTAGTAAGGTCCAACAGGGTGGAACGGCTAGGGTGTGTTTAGACTTGGCATGAGGAGCCAAGGGTTTTCCATGGGCGTATGGCATGGCTAGGGCCAAGGAGAGGGCGCTTATCTTGGCATGTCGTGACTAGCATGTCTAGGGCCAAGGCAAAGTGCGTTTGGCATGGCGCGTCTAGCTTGGATAGGTTAGGTTTGGCTTGGCATGTGGGGCCAAGGGGTAGCAATGGGTGCATGGATTGATTAGGGCCTAAGGCAAGGGCGCTTGGCTAGTCGTGGCGTGACTAGCACGGCTAGGTCCAAGGCATAGTGCGGCTAGCTTGGCTAGGTTTGGTTTGGCTTGGCATGTGGGGCCAAGGGGTAACCACGGGCGCATGGCATGACTAGCCTGGACTAGGCGCGCGACCAAGCTAGGATTTCGGGTCTAAGGTCGTGAGGGGACTTTAGACGGCCATGATTTGCTCTTGAGAATGAAGGGAAACCGTTGATTGTTGCTTGCCTTCACTTTGGTAGTCGCATGAGGAAGGCCAGCATGGTGGCGCGGCATGAGGGGCCATGGAAAGACATGTTTGGCATGGCGCGACTAGCTTGGTTAGGTACATGAACAAGCTAGGGTTTTGGGCCTAAAGTCGTGAGGGGACTTTAGACAGCCAGGATTTGCTCCTGGGGATTAAAGGGAAACCGTTGATTGTCACCTGGCTTCACTTTGGTAGCCGCATGAGGAAGGCAAGCATGGTGGCGCGACATGAGACTCCTCTCTGTCGATAAAACAAGAAATTGAGAAGATGTTACGCAGATGTTTATGTTTCTAATCATATTAACGAATCGATCCTCTGGGATTATGAGGAAAACCTGCGTATAAAGTCACTTGAATGTGATAATCTTTATCAAAAGTATTTTTTGTTGGATGAAAAACTTGAAAAATATGAAGCAAGGTTTAACTCTCAACAAATTAGTTTTGATGACAGGGAAAGTGCTTGTTTCGCTATAGAAAAATGCCTTGAGGCTGATTTAGCTGCTGCTCTTGATAAAATCAAGATGTTGGAAGATGACTTGAAAAAGTTCAATACTAGTTCAAGAAAATTAACCACTATTCTAGGAGCAAGTAAAAATCATCGTGATACACGAGGATTGGTCTATAAGGGAATATATGCTCCAAGTATTAGCAAAGAGGTAAAGTTTTTCAAGGCTAGTGATTCTTCTCAACAAAATATTTCCACTGATGGAAAAAGTGAAATACCTTCACCGGCAGTTAAGGTTCAAAAGACCAAAGTATATCAACCTCCAAAGACAGCACACACAGATCGAGGTAAGAGCATTCCTTATGTTTGCCACTATTACGGAAATAAAGGTCACCTGGAAAGGAGATGTTGTTTCCGTATAAGGAATGAGAAACTTCATGATGTTCTTGTTTTGGCATCACAAGAAGTTGTGAAACCAAGATCATATGTTAAGACTGATCCCCTTAACGTTATAGGTTGTAACTGTCCAACCTTTAGGCAAAGGAATCAGTGTTGTGATAAACCTATATTTGCCTATAAATGTCATACGAATCCTGTTCACAATCGTAATGGTTATCAAAAGGATAACTTTGTAATGACGAAGACAAGATCTGATGCTCCCAATTGGAGAAAGACTAACTTGCAAAAGAATAGTCAATCCAATTCTCTTCCGAGAAATCTTGAAGAGAGTAATGGGAAGAAGGTTTCGGTCATTCCTAAATGAACTCAGAAGTGGGTACCAAATAAATCCAATGATTCTTTGAGTGTGAAGATGAATGATCTTCCAAAAAATGACTATGGAGAAGGCAGTATCCATGATGTTGGAACTTAACAAGTTTTTTGGAAAGATGGAATTGGATGTGGAAGGTTCTAAAAGTGATCTATTTCATGATAATCCAAAGGTCACTTGTGGTGAGCAAGACATTGTTCACCCCAACACAACTTAGTTGTGTTGTAAGTGCATCATCACCAAGGAATGCCCTTCTATGTATACGGTGAGGGAAGCACGAGAATTTGGGCATACAGATTATGTTCGGTAAGATGATTTCTTAAAAGGTATGTCTATAAGCTTGAGCAATATTTGTGTTTTTATTTTCTTAGAGTACTTATAATGATTCATGTACCTTGCTTATCGTTCATTTCTACCTAACTTGATCATTTGTGTTTAAGGTTCTTAAATGTTTAGGTTTGAAAATAATGGTTTGGGATGTTTGGACTTCATGGTACACATAAAAAGTATGCATAACATCTTTTAAAACCAAAATCCATGAGTTTAAGTTAGCGGACTTGAAAATTCGTGTGCAAACCCGTAAGTTCGCGGACTTGCATGTAGACGTCGATATTCAGACGACTTGTTTTGTCCATAACTTCTTCGTACGAACTCGGAATGAACTCATTATTTTTGCATTCTCTTTATCTTTGAATTCTCTTGAAAATGGAGATGATAAACCTTGAATTTGGATGAGTTAAGATTGGTGTTTGTCATGTCTCTTGTTTTTGAGTATTTTGCTCCGTTTCGTTGCACTTGTTCCACTTCTCTTGAACTTAGGCACTTGGATTCTTGGAGTACTACTCTTCTAACCTAATTTGTAGCTTTTACAAGAATGTTGTTGGAAAATATTTTTATACGCCTTTGGTAGATATTATTGGTATAAATCCGGGCGAAAAAGATTGATTCTACCCTCTAAGGACAAATCATCTTATATGTGCATTACGAGTTTGTCTTGATGCCTAGGAAACTTATTATGAGAATTTATTCTTGTTTTTGAGAAGGATTACTAGAGTTGGAATAGCAATTATTGCGATTTCACATAGCTATGTCCAACGTATTCATCTTCAATGCTTTTAGATTTATTCATTTAAACTCTAGAAATAGTTTGGAAGATGATGATTGCAGTATTAATCTTTTGATTTTGTATATTACAATATTTTGATGGGATATGTGTGTTTATGTTCGTGAACTTAATTGTCCCATATTTTGTCAAAAGTAAAGTCGTTCGTGAATTGATATGCAAATATTGATAAAATGATGAATAAACTTCTGACAAACACAAAAGTTAAGCCTATATTGTCGATTATTGATGTAAGATAGGTTAAAATCTTTTGTGATTCAAATATTATGTCTATTGTGTGTCATTGTGTAAATGGTGATGGAAATATAGAATGAATTATTGCTTATTCCACGGTATAAGGTCGATCCTCCGATCCACAATTTTTGTGTAAATAATGTGTTATTCCATGAAGTGTCTTATATTGAGCATTAATTGCTTTGTGATTAGCTTAGTTTTTGTTCCGTAAGGTACTTTGTATTGAACATGATGAACTAAATTAATCATCTTGTGTGGTTATTTAGTTTGCATTCCATAAGCTTTTCTTATGTTTGAGCATTCCTTTGACTGAGTTGGTTACTCGTGATTAACTTAGTCATTACTCCATAGAATTTCTTATGTTGAGTGTGTCCAATTAAATTGATTACTTTTGTGATTAGTTTGATTGTGTATTCTGGTTAGATTAATTATGAGTTCTCTTGTGAATAATCTAATCGTGTATTTAAGTCTCCATAAGTTTACTTGTGTCGAGCATATTTAGTCAAATTAATCTTGGTTCGCTTTGGTTAGTATGATTGAATTTTTTTTTTATATTCCAAATTCATACTTATATATAATTTGTTGAGTCTAAAGAAAAATCCTTATTTTCTCTTGAAATTAAGGTTGCTCTTGTTGTTCCCTTGGGAATGACATATTATGGGGGAGAGTTCTTTTGAACTTGTCTTTAATTTCCAAATCTTTGTGGGGAGTGCGGCTGTGGAATATTAGAGGGGTTATCTTGCGTATTCATAAACTCCTTGATAAATGCATTTAGCTTCGGATTTATGATTGCATCTAAACAAGATGATACATATTTACCTTTGGTCATGAAATGTCTCTTACGGAAATTTCATTAGGATCCGTTCTTGTACCTTTGCAAATTTTATTGACAAAAAGGGGGAGAATTAATATGTAGTTCACACTACAAATACATATGGTTTTCGGATCATTATGTAAGGGGGAGTGGTTTCCATGTTAGATGGAGTATTGACTAAGGGGGAGTGAAGTATCACCATAGTATTGTTGTTGAAGTTGTGATGCAATTAGACTTTGACGTTGTGTAATAATACTATGACACTGTATAACAATGATTGAGAACCGATGCTTTTCTCATTGTTATAGCTACGAATTTTCAACAACGATGATGCTAAACTTACAACCTTTGGGATCATTGGACTACTTGTAAGTGACGAAGATTTCGAGTATTGTTGAAGATTAGACATGCGGAATAGGAGATACAAAGTTTATTTATATATTTTTTGTATTCCATATGTATTAATAGTTTTTACACTAAAATTGACAAAGGGGGAGATTGTTAGAGCATTGCTCGGTCGAACTCGCATGCGTTTCTATCTCAAGCATGTTTGTCAATGTTTGCGAACTTTGTTGATCAAGTGAAAACCGGAACTTGAGCAGTCAACCCAGTCCGCGAACGTGCGTAGTTCTCGAACCCGAGAATTTCTGCTGGAGGTGTAGCTCAGTTTCAGTTCGCGAACTGACGGAAGTTCTCGAACCCGAGAATTTTTGTTGGAGTTTGTGAACTCCAACCGGTTAACTTGAGTCCGCGAACTTGAGTGGTTATGTCTAAAAACGATGTTCGTGAACTTATCTAAATTATCTAAGGAATGCGATTGCAAATCGTGGCTTTATAGTTCATGAATCGATTCGAGTGAATCACATCGTTTTTGCTTCAATTGTGTCTTGTGTAGTACATAAGATCTCATAGAAATTGAACAACTCTCTAACTAGTTCATTTGAGTTATTTGGACTAATTATGGTGAAGAAGAATATGGTTGATATGAAAGTTATCATTTGGCTAACCATTTGGTTGACTAATATGGAACCAACTATTGTACACGTTTGGGTACGGTTATAAAAACCCAAAATCGTCAAGTACATGTGTGTATGGCAAGCTAAGTTTTCGATCTAACGGTTGAGAGATATTAGCTTGTATCTAATCATGTTTTCATCTAACAATGAATATTGAATGCTTTGTTACTAAGCTAACATTGATTGCAAACCCTGATTTGAAAGACTATATAATGGAGAACTCTAGCAACTAGGAAACCTAATCCCCACATATTCTGTGTGATACTAGTTTTCTAAGCTAGAGTCGATTCTCCTTTAACCTTTGGTTTCCTACTTCTAAAACCAGGTTAACGACTTAAAGACTTCATTGGGATTGTGAATCAAGACCGATACTACTTTTCTTGTAGTTGTCTGATCTGATCTTGTTGTTTCTATCATATGAGTACAATTGTAATAATTGGCTTGAGATTTCTATCTCCGATAGGCAAGATATAAAAGTAATCACAAACATCTTCGCCTCATCGTTTGTGATTCCACAATATCTGTTTTCGCTGCGTCGATTAAGACTATTGTGAGGTGATTGATAAAACTGAGCTGTTCTTCGAGAATATAAGTATGGTTTTATTGATTGGTTCATGTTCACCTTGATTTATCAAAAGATGGAACAAAACTCATAGGTTTATTCGTGGGAGACGGATTTCTCTATCTTGTAGACTTTTCTGTATGAGACAGATTTGTTTGCTAAAGTCTTCGACTTTGGATCGTAGCAACTCTTGGTTGTAGGTGAGATCAGCTAAGGGAATCAAATGCGCAGTATTCTGCTGGGATTAGAGGCGTAGGAGCATAACTGTACCTTGGATCAGTGTGAGATTGATTGGGGTTCAACTACAGTCCATACCGAAGTTAATTTGGAGTAGGCTAGTATCTGTAGCGGCTTAATACAGTGTATATTTAATCTGAACTAGGTCCTGGGGTTTTTCACCATTTGCGTTTTCCTCGGTAACAAAATTCTGGTGTCTGTGTTATTTCTTTTCCGTATTATATTTTGTTATATAATTGAAATAATACAGGTTGTGCGTTGTTCAATCAATTAGAATATCCGACCTTATTGGTTGTTGATTTAAATTGATTGACACTTGGATATTGGTCTTTGGTACCATCCAAGTTATCTCTCTTTGATTAGACTCGCGAATCACATTTGCTTGAGTAAATCAAATTGAGAGATTGAGATAATAAATCCTTGAGTATTTTCTATTGATTGAGTCTAGTTGATTCTCTAGAAAAGAACTCGGAGTTTTCCATACAGATTGTTAATCGAAATATTAGGTGAGGTTGTTAGACCCCCGGTTTTTCTATATATCCTTTGCAAAAACTAGGTTTGGGGGTAATCCTCTATTTCTGACAGTTTCAGTGTCTCCATATTTTCATAACTAAATTGTGAAGTTGTCGTTTGTAAATATTGTATTTTGGGTTGATCCCCAAATTTTCAGGCTGTTAATTTTTTGGGGATCTGTTTATGTACATTCCAGTAGGTATATTTATTTATTATTTTTATTTTTATCTTTTCGTTTATTTTTTCTATATTATGAATTTCTCATCTTAATTTTTACGTTGGATGACTCAATTACATTGAGGACAATGTAATATTTAAGTATGGGGGAGTGGTTAACTTTTTACTTTTCTTTTGCAGGAATTTTCTTGCAATTTATGACCAGATGTGTAGCGGGTCTAAAAAATAAAATAAAAAATGATATGACCAGTTGTGTAGCGGATATAAAAAATATATATGTATATATTATTACTATGATTGTTAGGGTTATGACCAGCTGTGTAGCGGGTCTTTTATTTTTTCTTGCATGTTATGATCAGCTGTGTAGAGGGTCTAAAAAAAATTGTCGCGGGTCTTGTTTATGGCATTTGTCATGACAAGCTGTGTAGCGGGTCTAACTATCTCTTATTATATGACCAGCTGTGTAGCGGGTCAATTTTTTGTTTTGCTCGAGGACTAGCAAAATATAAGTGTGGGGGTGTTGATAAGCACGAAAGTGCTACATTTTATACCCATATTTATATTAGCTAGGACTCGAAATTTTGACTAATTACTCTATTGTAGTGCTTTTGTTGGAAATACAAACGAGTCCGATCGTTGAAGATTAAGCGTCTAAAATGAGAGTTAATTGATAAAAATGACAATTTGAGGTTGGCCTGGTATTCTTTATATATCAGTAGCGCTCATATTACTCACGGCACCAAAAAGGATGTCCACTGGAGGTTAAGCAGTGTCCGGACTCTGGCATGTCTGAATAGATACGGGTGCAATGGCCTGAGCTTGAGAACAAAGGGCAACATAGTCATACAGACAGAAACTGTTGATGGAAGTGGTGGGTTCTCTACATCAACAGATACTTAGGGGTGGTTGAATTCAAGGCTTTAAGAAGATATTCAAATGGAAGAAGACGGGCCTCACGAGATAGTCATGCGATCATTCTTTGGTGAAGATAGGATTATTGTGGGGGTTCTTATCTGAAGCTAAAATGGGTTCGCTATCAATTTGAGTCTCAACAGCAACAACAGTTTAGGCGTATGACTGGTTGTAGGTCATCTGCGGATCTGGACATAAATGAAGTTGGTTTTGTATGGGATTTCATTGACATTCTTGAGCTAGTGTAGTGTGTTCAAAGCAGCTGCAGTAGAACCATTTTTCAATGGTGCGAGATCGAGAGCCACGAATGGGTGTTTGAGAGAACGAAGACGTTCTTAACAACAACAACTATGGAATTGGGTTTGGATGTATACGGATTTAACTGCAGTTGGTGGAATTGATGGGTTTTAGATCCCATGGCCAGGGATTAGGAAAATGGTACCGGTTGCGATTTTTGGAGAATGAATTGGGTTAATTAATGGCAGGAAACCAGTACAGGCAGTCGCATGCGTTCTCTTAAACTGGTGGTATTTTGCTGGTACTCAAATGTGTTTGACCGAGATGCTCTTGGTGGTGCTATGGTGATGTTGTTGTGCAAAGATGGAGCTGCGATGGTGCGTAGCTGATATGGCAGTGAAGATGAGAATGGAGAGGGAAGTAAAACTGAGAGGTGATGCGATGTATTATCGTTATGGTGCATCTCGTGAAGGAGTCTGTAGTGTTGATGATAAAATGAAATGGAAAGGGAAGATTTGAGTGAAATAATGGGGGAAACGAAAGACCTATATTACCGATGGAGATGACCAGAGAAAAAGGAAGCTGGAATTGGATTGAGAAGAAGATGGCAGCAAACAAAGCTGAGAAGAATGGCAATAGCTGGTTTGTACTTCGAACTCTTTGTTTCGATTGGAAAGTAAGTTGGCAGCAGCGAGACAAGGTAGTGAGTTGTTGCTTCACTGGTTTATATAACATTTGTGCATTATTTTTAGGATCGAAAATATATTTGTCTACTTATTTGATATTCCATGCTTGGGTTAAATCTTTTGATGGGGTATGCTTAGAATAGCCAGGTATTATTTGAGGACCTAAATTTAGTTCGTATAATTTTCTTGCTAATGCAATTTGATGGTGCATGCTTTGGTTTAGTCTTTTGATGTGCCATGCTTAGGGTGTCCCAGTGATATTTGCGGCTCTAATACATATAATAGGTGATGTCGATAGAACGAACGAAAAATAAATC
Source organism: Papaver bracteatum (assembly GCA_023529315.1). Taxonomy (NCBI): domain Eukaryota; kingdom Viridiplantae; phylum Streptophyta; class Magnoliopsida; order Ranunculales; family Papaveraceae; genus Papaver; species Papaver bracteatum. The sequence continues at coordinate 1,092,459 of JAJJWX010004825.1, forward strand.
TTGAATTATGTTTCATTTCAGTAATTGAATAGAAATAATGGTGGATACAATAAACCCTGGTTACCAACTTTCTCATTGATTTTATTTTATAAGTTTAATTTTATTATTTCGTTTTACATATGTCTTTCTAAAAATTCCAAAAATATTATTCCTCGCTAGTGTTATTAGAGATATTGATTACGGTATTTCCACCGCTCCCTGTGGGTTCGACCCGTACTTGCCTCTATCTACTAGCTAGATACCGTGTGATTACGGTTTATTATATAGGGTCTTCCCGGATCCTATCAATAACATAATGCCATAGTGAATCGATTTGTCCTTCAACTTTAATCAGCCCGCTCCACCAAAAAACACCTAGGACATTTCCAGAAATTCCTTTTGTATGTGTGTTCTTCAGTAGAAGTGCACAAATGCATAAAATTCCTGCAACCGTGTTTTGAGCATCCACTGTTTCTCTGTAGACAATGTTTGTATTCGTGATCTCCATCTCCACAATGATCGCAGTGTATTTCTTCTTCAATTTGGCTTTAAGTTTGAAGTTTTTTAAGAGTGTTGCAAACTTTTCTTCTTATTCTTCTTCTTTAACCTTCATAGAATCATCTAGCATATGTGGTTCCTCTGGATAGTTGGGATCTTGACATTGCAGATACCTTGGCTTTTCTGATTGTGATTCGATCACCATTCTGATGCGTGAAAAACCTTCCCGCGGACACTTTGAATACATCCAAGGTCATTGCATAAGACTGTGGTTATCCATGAAACATAATGGACAAACCTATTTTGCTTCGACACATAATATTTGCTTCCCCTTTCCTTTAGAAAACATGGGGGATGTTGTTGGATAAGAAAGAAATCTGTTGGTTGGTTGAGAATCAAATCTAGTGCTATATTTATAACAAAAAAAAATCGTTGGTAATTCAAATGGGCGGTCAAAGTAAAGCCGCACGGTTTTGCTTTGACCGCCAACGGCTCTATTTTCTTTCTCACCCTATAAATTCTATTATTCACGTCTCTAAATTCACATCTTCTTCTTCTTTCTTTCTAAAACTTTTAATCTCTCTTACTCAGCAGAAATGTCTGCCAGAATTCGTGGTCTTAAGTTTACTCAAGAAGAGTATTTAAGTATATGCAAAGCCTACTTTTTTCTTAGGGTAATCATTGGTATGTGCTATCAAGACAGTTCTTTTTGGGTTGACATTTATACAATGTTTGTCTCACTGACGGGGAACCCGGGAAACCAAGATGCTCGTCGATTGTATGCTCGTTTTCAATCAATTAGGTTTGAAGTCAAGCCATTTCTTGCTCTGGTAAGGGAAATCGATCGAGAAAAGTTCATCGGTATAACTGAAGCTGAAGTGATCCAAACAGCTCTTGATAATTGGGAGGAATCTCACGGTAAACCTTTTCTTTACGAAGCTTGTTTCAACATTCTTAAAGATGGTCCATCTCAAGCACATATGTACTGCACTCGAATGTCTCTCCCGGTCTTTACAATAGAAGAAGATGTTACTCTTGTTCGATGTTGGTTACATGGTATGATGAGATCAATGAACAGTGACTATTTATGGGAAAGAGTATTGGAACATTTTTTAGCGTTGCGGAACGAAACCATAAGAAACAGTAAGAGCCTAGAACTAAGATTTTCATTAATCACTAATGATGTCAAACATTATACAGAAGTTTTGTGGATGGTTCACCATAGCAATTCTGGATTATCCAATGAAGAACTGGTGAGTATCTTAATACATTTGTCCTCACTGATCAACTGTATCATAATATCTTAACTAACTTGTTGTTTATCTGTTTTATATAAAATCATTGCTCAGACCAAGTTTACTGAAGAAAACAGAAGAAAATTTAAACATTTTAAATGTTATGAACTCTATGGATATAATGTTGTTGGATTTGATGTAGTTTGATATTATTGTTGCCATTTATTAAAATGTAGTTTGATGTTATATGCAAGTTTAAAATGTAATAAATATCGTTTAATCTGAAGTGGAAATCTTTTTAAAATCTAAATATTTTCATTCATTGATATTACTGCCAATTCTTTTACAAGATATAAACTTAGACAATAATAAACAGTACTAAACAACTTCAATAAAAATCAAGTACAAGCTTTGGCCTTCTGTTTATCTTCATTTAACATATCTTCCATTCAACACATACATTAACAGTTTCACCTTTTTTCAGTTAAGCAACGTAACTTCCAGAATCAACAACAGGGTCTTAAAACATTCAAGTCACCAAAGTAATGTGTGATAAACTCCTTTTGACTGCATTAGACTAATGAAAATTGTTTGACATCAGGGGGAGCATATAATGGTGTGTTGAACTCTTTTCCTCACCGAAGTTACTTTTTCCCACAGGGTTTTGTTGCTCGGCAAGGTTTTTAATGAGACAACAACAAACACCGGGAATTAACTTCCAAACTAAGGTTATTGTCTTTCCCACAAGGATTTTATGCCTTAGAATTTGTGATGCAACTAATCAACTTCATCGAAGCAAAGTGATCACCTGCAACTGATCACCTTTACTTGCATCTGTCACGTTGTACTCTTTCCCCTTCGTCAAGGTTTTAATGAGGCAACATATTCGAGTCCAACTATGTTATAAGTTTGCTTAATATTGTACTCTTTTTCTTTAGTTTAGGTTTTGTCCCTCTGGGTTTTCCTGACGAAGTTTTAACGAGGCAATTAACTTAGACTCGTCGATCTTTGAAGATCGTATTGCATGTGATGAACTACATGTAAAGTACGAGACAACATGTGAAGTACTATATGTGAAGAGTTGTACCAAGGTTTTATCTCACTGGGTTTTTCCTTATCAAAGTTTTAGTAAGGCAATTGATTTGGGCACAAGTCATCAAGGAGAGAACAACATTTGAAGAACTACATTCAAAGCACTATATGTGGCACTACATCTGGAGTTTCATTATTGAACCGCACAAGGGGGAGTATTGAAGGGCCCATGCCGATGGATGTGCGGTCCAAAACGAAAGTCTTTTGGTTTTCCCTTTCACATGTATATAAAGATAATATTCCATGTAACCATATTATTCCGATCAATGAAAACTCCTCTCTGCCTCTTTACTTGCCCCTAATTATCACTCCAAAATAACCCAAATTTAATCTCTAATTCTATTGAAAACCAATTCTATGAATAAGGTTTAGAGTTTGAAACTAGTCATAAAAACCCAAGGTGACCAAACTTGTGGTTCAAAAACCCCACTCAAATGTTGGGATCCATTAAAACTCCATCTTAAACAAAATTGATACAAAAACCCCAAATTTTTAAAAATTGATAATAAAAAAACCACAAATTTCAAAATTGGTTTTATCAAATTCTTTGGGGTTTCATCAAATTGTATGATGAAACCAACCGCGAGTTACTTTTGTTTTGTTGGGGTTTTTGTGTTACTTTTGTTTTGATGGGGTTTTTGTGGATGGATGGTGACAACTTTGGGGTTATAACTTGATTAATTTAACTTAATTAATATGTTATCGTAAAATACCAATTCCAAAACATGTTGTCATTTCATTTTTTCTGAACTCGTCGTGAATACTGCGGTGATTTTGAAACAATAAGATCCATTACACACTTTCGAATTGGTGAAGCAGTAAGAGTTGATATCTACTGCCTTAAGTAATATATGATCCCCTAGTCTCTCGGTTCACCATTATTACATACTAAACTTTCCTTTTCTATATCTATTGAAAGTGGTGATTAGTTATGGAGATGGAGTAGAGGAGATAATGGTGGTCCGTGATGGAGATGGGGGACGGTAACATGATTTGTACCTAGTTAATATTTTTTTTATTTTTAGTTGTATGGTGATTTCATCATAGAGTGTAAATATAAAATTATCTGGCCACATTCAAAATTTGGAAAATACACTACTTCATCAGGATACAAATGTCTAACCCAAAATCATCCAACCCACATTCCATTACCTCCTACCAAATTTATATGGACCTTACCATGTCCACAAAAAATTCGGCTTTTCTTGTGGAAAGCCATCAACGAAGGATTACCAACCTTCTCTCTCCTACACCACATCAATTTGACAAACTCAGACATTTGCCCCAGATGTAACTTAAATCCAGAGCTAGCAAATCACATTCTAATTCAATGTCCAACAGCAACTACTGTTTGGAACACTTTACTTAATCATTCTACAACTTCAACAAACTCCAATCCCCTCCAACCTTTTGCCTTAACACAATACACAACCATTTCCCAAATCCTTCAACAACCCGCATCAACATCGGTAATTTCCTCTTATTGTTTTCTTTTCTGGACCTTATGGCTAGCTAGGAATCAACTAATATACCAACAAAAGCAAACAACTCCGGAAGAAATACTAGCCTGGCCTCTAAAACTCCAACAAGAATACTACCGAATCATCCACTCCACACCACCAGTGTTTCTGGGAGATACACCAAAATTTAATCACCCGATTAAAGATACAAGACTATCCATTATATCAGTAGGATGGACAATGCCAAACATAAACTGGATCAAGATTAATACAGATGGAGCGACCCCGAGGTCATCCAGGATTTGCAGGAGCTGGATTCGTATGCAGGGATTCTAACGCCCGAACCCTCTTAGCTCTGGCTCAACAACTGAGAATTACGACTGCTTTAATTTCGGAAACCTGGGCGATGCTCATAGCTACAAGGTCAGCAGAAGAAAGGCTATGGCCGAAAGTTATATTTGAAACAGACTCCGAAAACCTATTACGGTACATCACATCTTCTACCCCTCCACCATGGCAAATAGCAGAAATGATTGCAGAAATTAAAATGAGATTCCAACGGATCCCACTTGCGACCATCCAACACAACTACAGAGAAGGAAACCAGGCAGCAGACGGTTTAGCCAATCACGCGGCAGATGGAAGTCAAACAGGACACTTTTCAACAAAAATATGGGACCAGGCAATCCCTTCTTTTATTTCTCAAATCTTATTTTCTGACTCAGTGGATACCACATACCCACGACAAATTATAATCTAGTTCCTCTTTTCAATTTTCATGCTTCAAAAAAAAAATCATAGAGTGTAAATAAAAAATCAAAAGGATGGTATTTATAGGAGAGAAAATTACATACTTTTGGTTGGCAACCTAGCGACAAGCTGGGACCCAACACCTTTTTGAATAGCGATACCTAATCTATGGAAAATAAAGCTACCAACACCACTACTAGCGTCATTATTAACTAAGCAGTTCCATATCTCCTATACCTAATCTATGGAAAATAGGAGATATAAAATCTTATATGGGTGAGGATAATTGGGAATAAGAAATAGGAAAAATGGGATGGGAAATAGTCAAAACCACATTGGTAAAATTTGAATTTATTTTTACGGTGAAATCACATTGGTTTTTAATTTTTATTACTATTAGTCGGTTAAGACAAAATGAACATACAAACATATGCAAACTCTAATTTTCTCCTTGTAACCTTTTTTTTTAGCTGCCAGATTTGCTGAAGAATTCTCGGAAATTCTCTCTGTAGGTAAAAATCGTATCTTTAAGATTGTTTTGAGATTTAGAGTATGCAAAAGCGTTGATGTAGTTACAATAAAATCCAGAAGAGAGCTCATTGATTGAAGAATAAAGGCACGTCAAATTAATAAGGTCTCACTTGAATTGATTAAAATTTAAAACTTCTACTACCAGAGGAATATCTGGGCTTACAATCAAGCTATCAATAATAATTCTTAAAACAAAACACCAATAGATATAGGAGGTGGGGTAAACCGAAAAAAAAAATTACTCAAAGGCAGGCTTCTCAGGGTATGTGCAGCCAGACCTTTGGATGATAACATTTGCTGCGTAACACCCAGCTCTAACACACTCCTCAATTGGCTTCTCTAGGACCAACTGAGACAAAAATCCACCAACAAATGCATCCCCTGCAACAAAAATATAACAACATTTCAAACATTAGCACTCAAGGACAAACAAAACAAAGAAAATACAGACAAATATGGTTGGTACATAATGTTGCACTGATTCTACTATCATCTCAAAATGGCTCATTTTATTTATCTGTTGTTATAGAGATTTTTCACATGGGAAGCCTAAGAGAAAAGCGAAATAGAGAACTTATTGAGATCAGAAACCCAATACGTAGGAAGGTAACTTGAATCCCCATATCCGAATCCTAATGTTTGCATTTAGGTAAATAGCGATGATTTTCATAACATGCATTAGGAATAGAGTGTGAAGAGCGCATTACCTGCTCCATTAGTGTCAACAAGTTTCTCCTTTGGTAGAGGGATAACAGGGTAAGTTGTCACCTTCCCGTCGGTTGCAACAACAACAGGGTCTGCACCTTGACTGATGACAGCAATTCTCTTGCGGCCTGATACCTTGGGCAATTCAGAAATCTTCAAAGCAATCTTCTCAACATCCTCGGTCTGGCAAGCAACAAAAAAGTGACTCAAACCAGCAGCTTGTTTAAACACTGAAGATGTCCAAATCTGAAAATAATTATTATTACCTCCCAGCCGTGAACCTTTGAGAAAGTTCTTGCTTCTGACTCATTTCCGAAAAGATAATCCACGTATCTGAAATCATACATTTACCATAAATGTGCTACACTTTGCAGCTTGTAATAGCATAGCGATACTAAATACATCAATACTTACGGAAGAACATTCTCCTGGACACCCTTGAAAAACTCACAGATGAAAGGAGCAGAAAGGTTGTGACAGAAGACCTACACAAGGGTGAAAGACATATGTTGAGATTGAGATTGAGAGAGAGAGAGAGAGAGAAATACAAAAAAGACTTATAGTAATGTGCATGTAACTATGTAAGGTTACCTTGTTGTTTTTAGCAGCATGCTCGGCTACAAGCTGAATGGAGTCGGGGGAAACAGTGAGGAAAAATCCAGCAATGTAATAGTATTTAGCCTTCTCAACTGTCCATACAGGGTTTGAAAAATGTTAACAAATCTTCATATAAGGGAAACAAACAAGAATAAAAGATCACGAAAGAAATGGTTACCCAAAGCCCAGTTTTCTGGTTTCTGTAAATGTTCGGATTTGTAGCAATTTGCTGCGGCCAGGTTGGCAATGAGAGACCTGTTTATGCCTTCGTCAGTATTAAGAAACAACAAAGTAACCAATCTCCGACAGTAATCAAACAGTATTGAGTTTTGGGACATAATTGAGTTCAGTTAGAAAAATGAGGAGATAGAAGTAGAACTGAATTCTATCTCTATTAGATTGGGTGTCTCGGAGTGTAAAATGTTTTCATGCTGCCATTTTCATGTTATACATCATGCAATTTGTAGGGTTTAAGTCTGATTCAGCATGGAATGAAATCTGAAATCTAAACTAACTATCATGTCATCATGCTATTTGTAGTGTTTAAGTCTGATTCAGCATGGAATGAAATCTGAAATCTAAACTATCTTAAGCATCAGATGCATTTTCCAATTCTCAAGTTGATCTCTCAATAAAGCAAGTCCATATTGAAGTTTATTATCATGAAACTCTTTTATGTCTCTTAGGCAAGTCATCACACAGTTAATGAATCATAGTATAACACTGACATGTATTTGAAATAGAAATTTTCAGTCAAAGTGGGGACCTTTTAGAGGAATCAAAGCAAGCGCATCAAAGAATTACTAATACAATTGAGATTTTAGAAAGAATATCAAAGACTAATACAAGAGTTCAAAAAAATGCATCGAAGAATATGATGCAGGACAAACCTCTCGCCACCAACAACACAAACAGCGCATGTACCGGTAGCTGCCGTCTCATCCTCGTAGTAGTGAACCTGATTAATGGACGTTATAGAAATTCATCAAGGCTTCTCTTCTTCTCTTCTTGACAATAATACTAGTGATATGAAAATCACAAAACAAAACAATCAAAAGATATTAAAAGGTAATTACGTTAAGACCAGCAAGCTTTGAGTTTTTCTTCATCTCTTCACCATATTTATCCTTTCCGATGCAACCAATGAAACTAGTGGCACCAGGAGTTTGTAGCATCCACTGCAAAAAAAAGAGGAGAAAAGCTCAGCCTACTACAATAACAATATCATATAACCCAACCAATAACCGAAAGGGTCAATTAATATACCTGAGCAACTCTGATAGAATTTTGAGTTGCACCTGTTCATTCATGTCCAAATAACACAAAAAAATCATAATCAGCATAAAAACCCAGATAAAAACACGGTAAAGAAATCACACATAACAACAATGAAACCCTTGCATTACCTCCAGCAATGTACTCGACATTGTCTTTAGCAGCCAATTCATCGTACCTATTAATAACCATGAAAGGAACATCAGTACAACATACATACATCAATAAAATGAGGAGAAAAACCTAGGCGACAGTCATTTCAATCAATACTACTATATTATTGTTGACATCAATGTTTTAGAGTTAAAAGTTAAAACTTAACAATAAACAAAAAATTAAGAAAAAATTATTAAATACAAACTTACATAGGCACATGCTTTTCCTCCGCAAGGATAGCATTGTTCAACTTGATGTCGTATCTGTCAGTAAGAGCAGACAAAGTTAAAATCTAAGATTTCCCATAAACCTCTAACTTGAGTTCCCATAAATCTCATACAAGAAAATCCATTGCAAGCAAATCTACAAACTCAGATCCATGAAAAGAAAAAAAGACAGAAACGTTTTCTATTCTGAAATTTTCATCTGATCCATTCTCATAACAAAACAGGATTAATCAGCTGAAACGATCTGCAACATTAACAAATATCGACAAAAACAATTAGATCTATACTTATCAAACTAAGATCTATCCATTAAAACAAGATTTGCATAATCATCAATCAATCTTTGTGCAAACTACAAATCTAGCCATAGTTTACAAAATTAAACACAACCATAAAGCAATTTCCGATCTAAAAAAAATATCATGATTACCGAATAGAAAGCAATGCAAACAAAATCAATTGTTCTTCACAAGCATTTTGATAGAGAAAGGAGAGATAGGGAGGAGGGAATTACTTCTCAAGGAAAGGCTCATCAACGACAGCAGAGATATCAAGAAGGGGATTACCCATACCCAAAAGAATACCTTCGGACGCCATTGATTTAGAGATTTGAGAGAAAAACGAACAGAGATTTTTCGACGTGAGAGAAAAGAAAAGATGTGTGTACGATGATTGGTAAATGGTTTAAGAGATGGTTTTAGGTATGTAACTAATGGAGTATTTATAGGATCGAGATGTTACATAGATTGTTATTAATTCTTGTGTTTCTTCACTCACTCGCACTTCACCTACTTTTTTTTCCTACAATGTCGTTACGGTGACATCAGCGGTTCAGAATTTACCGTTACGTACTCCGCCGACAAAACGGAAATGGCGTAGAAAAACGAGAAAGAGGGTCTTGTTGTTAAGCCCTGTTCGGGATTGATTTTTTTTCATCAAAAACACTTTGTAACAAATTTTTACCAATAATTATGTTTGGTATAAAAAATTCAAAGCGCTTTTTACCAAAATCACTTCCATTTTAGGTATGCTTTAGCTACTGGTGAGTATTAAAAGCTGAAAAGCAGAAGCTATGGACCCAGAAAAAACTGAAATAACAAATTTTCTTTTTTAACCTTATTATTTTGTTAATATGACAAGATTTGTCCCTAGATTTCTATTATATGGTACACATGAGAAAATACAAGTGATACATGTTAGGATATACAAGTGATAGATATTCCAGACATGCGTAAATAGAAAACATAGTAAGCAACACGAACATAATGATTTTATTTTTATTTATTTATTTGCTAGCAACGAAACTAGGGAAGATTACGTGAATTATTTTTTATTATTATTTTTTTAAAGCAATATTACTTGGATTAATGTTATACAAAATGTTTATTGATGATTTTTGTACAAGAAGTTCATAGTGGCCATAATATAATAATATTAATACTAAAAATACTATGATAGTAATAATAATAATAATAATAATATTAGTTTGCCCCCCTTCCCGCTTCGGCTCCCCTTGGCAAGGTTACCCATGAGGCTCGCTGGTAGGCTAGCACAACAACCTGTTCAATTGATGTAGTAGTATGTCGTTGGAGCCTAGCTTGTTAGGCTTCCAACTAGTTTCATGTAATAATATTAAATAATAATAATAACATATTTTTAAACATGTCTATTTTCGTCATTAGTTATATCAACATCACTTCACATGATAATTTACCAAACAGAATTTCATTGGTTTTTAAACTCACAACACTTTTAAGATTAGAGTTTACCAAACGTCTAACTGTTTTTTTCCGCACCACAACACAGCACAACAGAAGAAAAAAAAAAACTTTTACAAAAGCTATAGCAGTACCAAACTCGCCTTAATGCATCCACAATACGTACAATAAGTGCCAAATTTAGCCACCATATAACTTATTTATGGTGTGAATTTGTTAATAGCGTGTTTGGATATCAGAAACAGAAGTTACAAAGTTGATTTTTTTTGTTTCTAGAAATCATTTTTAAATTCGATATCCAAAATGACTTCTCGTTTTATGACTTATAGAAATCCAAAAGTAATTTCTCATTGCACATCCAAACATGCTATAATCATATCCCAAAATGCTTCCTAAATTTTAGTAATTAGTTTAGTAATTAGGCTATAATCATAACCGTAAATCCTTTTTACACTTTAAGCAAGCAGTTGCAAGTTTGAAGTTTTGAAGTGCAAGAAATTGGTCATGAGAACTTCTCTTGAAAGAAAAATATTATATTAGGAAAATTATATTAGGCCACTGTTGTAATGCACGATTTACAAGCGGATCTCATAGACGCATCACGGATTCCTCGTGAGGAATTCCCAATTGGAGTCAAGATTAGCCAAGTAATCAAAATAACTTTATCTAACATATGTGCCTCGGTGAGGAAGTGAGGACTTTCCTATTGGAGTTAAGTACTCAAAATCACAATTTCCCCTGAGAAAATAGTGATCCATGGTCGATGGAATAGAATGTGACATGAGCTTTTAAGTTGGTGGTGTGTGCCTTTATGTATTATTTGACCCACCAATAAACTGGCTTGTCAAAGTTAACTGCTTTTAAGCGTTAGGCCTACTTACTTTGGACAATGAAATGAGATCCAATTTAAAAAATGAATAGAAAACAAAAGAGAAGTTTGATTCTTAAAAAAAAAAGATCTAAAAATGCTGGAAAGGAATTTGCTAACCATCTTTTCTAGCTTGACCAATTACAGACAATAACAATAACAACAACAATGTATAGCGGAGAATGAAAAACGGCTTGAAGGGTCCAGAATTTGGTTTTAGTCGGAACATGTGTGGAAAGACGAACAGAAGTATAAAAGCATCTAAAACAAGGGACTTCTCCATCCATGATTCCAGAGTAGATTCTTTTTTCTTTTTAATAACAAGGGAATGCAGTGATATAATGAAATTATAGTTTGTCTTGATCTAACTGCACATCCTTGAGGATTGAGCTTGGCATTATATCAAGGTTCCATTCAAACAAATAATTTTTATTTGTTTTTTCTTTTACTTAAAAAGTTAAAATTTTATTGAAAAAATAAGAAAGAAAACAAGAACGGCAAGCGTCTAGGCGATACAAGATGATAACCAAACAATCTACTCTAAAACACAGACACGCTGACTAGAAGCACCACAAGGCTAAAAGTAAACGCCGAAGAATCGGGAATTGGTAATTCATGCGTAAGATTTTTCTGAAAAATGTGATATCATTTCAGGGTCACTCTAACGGAGTTGTCTACATATGGGAAGTTTTCTTGACTGTTCAACGGCAAACTTGTTTATATCGCAAGCTCAATTGGTGGATTTAGGATATGTAATAGCCTTATATGCAGCTTCTTTTCTTTAACTAAAGGTCAAGATTTCCGATTTTTGTCTCTGAATTGGTCTCCAATCTTCGTTTTGGGCTTGCAAATTGTTATCGTGCAGTCTAAGCTTTTTGAATTGTAGACGTTGTCGACTTTGAGAAGAGTGTTTACAAATCTGTTTTTTCGTCTCTGCAATGAACTACAGCGTACTTGTAGCTACTGTAATGTAATGTTGCAGTTTTATTTCCTTGTTGTTTTGCAGTCTCTGACCTTTCTACTAGACTATGGCGTTGTATCTTTTGTATTCTTGTATTGCCTTGGCCTTTTTCATCTTAATATACTTTTTTCTTTCAAAAAAAAAGTTTAACTATAGGGCAAGCTAGATGGTTGGTGTCTCTCTTTCGACATAACCACAAGACCAAAAATCAAATGATTTTAAAAGGTAGTATCTTCTATAAAACATTTGATATTTATTCTTGGATAACATTTTACGCATTGCTTTCTAACTCCAGTTTTGTGATTCCTTTGTCGATAGCCCACTCCACATCCTCCAAGAGGGCCATTGTCTTACCTTTGTTTTTTTCTTCTGCGTCAAGAGTTTTAGTCCATTTGCATCTAACTCCTTTGTGATTCTATGCAAAGTTTCTAATGATTAGTCGCAAAACAATACTTTTCGTTAAACCTAGCATTCTGCATATGAGGAGCTTTCCAGTTTTGTATCTCCGTGCTCCCAGCAATCTGACCGTTTATATTAATATTCACCAAAGTGTTAGAGTATTGCTAGATTGAACCCACAAGTTTTGTTATCTCAAGTTTGTTGCCAATGTTAGGTGATCAAAACAATATCTTGATTTCTAGTCTACTAAATCAAGTCTCAGACTAGGTTAGAATTTGTAATTGAGTATTAGAGATCACTCTTGAAGACTAGAGATCCACAAAAACATTTGGAGAACTTTTGTATCAGGTATGTGAAGACTGAACCATTATATTTTACTCATTATCTGACGATTCCATCTGTTGAGACTATAGCGTATGACTTCTAGGAGATTTACAAGGAAGAAGTTTCTAGTCGAGCTTGTCTTGTGAAAAATCTCGAAATATGATTTAGAAAAGATGTTCAATTGTCCTTAACAATATTAGTTATGTGAATTAATTTGTGGATCAATTGAAAATTGCCTATGCAAATAATTTTATCACTTAGGAATGTTTCAAACATCATAAAGAGATAAATATGAACTTATGATATTTCCGCTCATTGTAGGCTAGCAAACCAGTTTATAAACCAAAGATACATGAGTTTCACAAATACAGGAAGGTTGGCGAAACAGTTCGCAAAAAAAAAGCTCAATTGGGTACAACTCACGGACCCGGTTGGTGAACCGTGGTGAACTGGATTTCAAAGTTGGTATAATATGCTAGCATTTGGTGAACTTGGTTCACGAACCGTTGCACACTGACTCGTGAAAAAGCCTTACGGTTTAAATACCACTCCCAGTTTATATTTTAGTAAATGCTTAAAGACTTATTTTTAATATGTTTAGCATTGTTGTACCTCTCTTAAATATTTTTAAGACTTCATTGATCACTTAAACACTTATGTGTGTGCATCAGGATTAAACTCTTAGGTGTTTAAATGAACATCAAATTGTTTTTAGTTCTTTGGCTAACTTGCCGAACTGAACGGTCATTATACATGATTCCTTAATCGGACCAAATTGTATATTATTATGTTGTATTTTTCATGAATAGAGTTTGCTTGATTCTCAAGTTATCTTAGCTTGAGTTCTAAAGCAACCCATGATCTTGGAAAAACTATAAATAGATATGCACTTTCAACTGGGAAAAGCAATCCCTGACACTTTGTGTCCTAGTTCAATATCGAGTCATCCTCTATTGACCTAGGTTTCTTCTGAGAAATGTAATTTGGTCTATGACTAAAATACTTTGCTCTGGGAATTCGTGAAGCCATATCCGACTATCTTTTCATTGATAGTTCGTGTGTCGTTATATTACTTTTCTGTTATCGAGGTTCTTGTAATCTCTTACAGAAAATATAGTAATCACAAAGTTCTCTTCGGGAGTCGTAAGTTCTGGATTTATGAGGTTTTATAACTTTGTCTATTGAAAATATATTTCCCCACCTTTATATTTGATCTAAACGAAAATCAAATAGGCTTATCGATAATAGGAAGATTAGTATCAAATGTCTTCACATCAGCTGAAGCGACTCTTAGGATGTAAATGACGTCAACTAAGGGAATCAAGTGCGTAGAACCTTGAGAGGTTCAAGATACGTAAGGAGCGTGACTATAACCGAATCGCTTGGAGGGTGGGTTCGGTTTAAACTACATTATAGTCTGAAGTCTGATAGTAGGCTAGCGTTTGTAGCAACTTAATACAGTGGTGTTCAAATTTGGATGAGGTCCCATGGTTTTTCTGCTATTGGGGTTTCCTCGTGAACAAAATTTCTGGTATCTTGTGTTTTTCCTTTTCCGCATTATATTGTTTATCTTTATAATTGAATTTACATAGGTTTGTACGTTTTCAATCTAAGTAGATATATCCACTTAATTGTAATCGATTACGAGACTTGTTTTGTAGAATTCGTATGTTGAAATATTCATAACGAGTTTAATCCCTTAGCAGAATTCCAATTGGATTATTTGGATATGACTAGTATTGATTTTTGAGATTGTCCAAGTAATTTTCTTAACAATCAGGTTCACGAACTCTGTGTCTATATACATACTAAATGAGTAGAGGTTGAGATATAAAATATATATACATATTGTCAAGTATCATTCAGTTGGTCTACTTTCTATCGTATTAGGTTTTGTCTACGTAGGTAGTGGGATGTAATTGCTATCCCATGTGTTTTCACAAATAATTATTCCAATCTGTAACAAAATGTTGGATATGTCTCACCACATTCTTAATATTGACCTGTAAACTTTCAAAAATAACTGAATATCACAACTTCCAAATGTACCATCATGAGTTATTGGTAGAAATAATATCAATATTATTAACCCCGTCATACATTATCCACCGGGACTTAATTCAGCTAACTAGATTCACATACACAGATATTTGATCCGTTGTTGTACTTAATGCCAACCAAATAGACCTATATACATTGCATTCAATAAAACATGTTGCATAGGCTCACTATCAGTTTGACATACAAAATGGAGAACATCAAAGTATGGATTAAACATGTACAGTTTGTTATTGATAGAAAAGCAATCGAAAACACATTTTCATATAAAATATAAAAAAATTGAAGAAAAATTTAATTTCCAAAAGGCATTGGAATTGATGTCATCAACAAGTTAGAAATTGTTTGCAGTATACTCTTCCTTGAGAAGGACTTTATTGTCCATCTTCACAGTGAAGTTTTCATTATTGATAGGATTAGGGGTGTCAATGGATAAAAATCCGTCGGATTTTGAACAAACCGATAAGGTTAAGTATTTTCGGAAAGACGATATTCGATAACATCCGATGGAATCTAAAAATCCCAATCTGATACCTTTAGGCTAAGTTATTGGATATCGTGTTTTTTTCCGATAAAATCTGAATAGAAAGGGTCGCCTGGGAATCCCAATCTTGGAAAAGCTTTGTAGCAGTAGCATCAGAGCCATCTGCTTATCACACTTATGTTGATGCACTGGTGTATCTTCAAAATCCATTTTTTCTCAATTCCTTGTCCAAATCAATCAAATCCAAAAAACCATTCACAAATTCTCAAGTACAAAATCCAAATAAAATTATTCAAGAACACACATAAATAACATTCATCAATATATTCATCAAACAAACAAAGAAGAATTCATGCCTTAGAAATAAGAAGTCCAATTACTTGATGAATACAGAATCAACTCAAGTTATAATTAATACCCATTCTTCATAATCCCATGAATTTCGTCACGTTCCTCTTTGAGAGTCGAATACACAAACCCTTATTTCAAAATTTCAGATCCCTTTTCAATTCCATCTCCAATTCAAAACAAGATCGAATTCATCTCAAACCCTTAAAACCAAGGAAATTAAACACAATCAACACTAACATCAATTCCCAATTAATGCTCTTCATTTGACTTTCCCTTCTTAGATTTGAGATCTCTTATATCTTCTATAATCTTTATTACCCACTGAGCATAAAAACCCCTAAATTTATCTCAATTTTTCCATTATTTCTGAAAAAGCGGGGGTCTAACAACCACATCCAATATTTCGATTAGCAATCTGTATGGAAAAACTCCAATATACTTTGTAGAGAATCAACTAGACAGTTAGACTCAATCTACATAAAAGTATATCAAAGAGTTTTTATATCTCTATCTCTCGATTTAAATCTTACTTAAGCAAATTGTGAGTCTCAATTTAAATACAAGAGAGATAAACTTGGATGGTACCAAAGACCAATATCCAAGTGTCAGACAATTTAAATCAACAACCAAAAGGTCGGATATTTTAATTGATTGAACAACGCACAACTTGTATTATTTCAATTATATAACAAATATAATGCGGAAAGAAATAACACAGACACCATAATTTTGTTAACGAGGATACCGCAAATGCAGAAAAACACTAGGACATAGTCCATATTAAACATACATTGTATTAAGCCTCTACAGAAACTAGCCTACTCCAAACTAACTTCGGTCTGGACTGTAGTTGAATCCCGATCAATCTCACATTGATCCAAGGTACAATTATGCTCCTACGTCTATGATCCTAGGAGGATACTATGTATTTGATTCCCTTAGTTGATCTCACCCATAACTAAGAGTTGCAACGACCCAAAGTCAAAGACTTTAATAAACAAGTATCACACAGAAAAGTCTATGGTAATAGATAAATCCGTCTCCCACGACCTACGAGTTTTGTTCCATCTTTTGATAAATCAAGGTGAACAGGAACCAATTAATAAACCAGACTTACATTCCCGAAGAACAACTCAGTATTATCAATCATCTCACAATAGTCTTAATAGACGCAGCGAAAAAAGATATTGTGGAATCACAAACGATGAGACGAAGATGTTTGTGACTACTTTTATATCTTGCCTATCGGAGACAAAAATCTCAATCCAATTATTACAATTGTACTCGTACAATAGAAACAACAAGATCATATCACAGAACTACAAGAAAAGTAGTATCGTCTGGCTTCACAATTCCAATGAAGTCTTTAAGTCGTTTACTAGGTTTAGAAGAATAAACCAAAGGTTAAATAAGAATCGACTCTAGCTTAGCACAACTAGTATCACACATAATGTGTGGGGATTAGGATTCCCAGTTGCTAGAGTTCTCCCTTATATAGTCTTTCAAATCAGGGTTTGAAATCAATGTTAGCTTGATAACAAAGCATTCAATATTCACCGTTAGATGAAAACCTGATTAGATTCAAGCTAATATTTATCAACCGTTAGATCGAAGACATAGCTTTTTATAAACACATGAAATGCACGTTTCTAGGTTTGTGTAACCGTACACAAACTTGTACATTAGTTGGTTCAACAATAGTTAACCGAATGGTTATCCATATGATAAATTTCATATCAACCATATTTTTCTTCGCCATAACTAGTTCAAATGACTCAAATGAACTAGTTAGAGAGTTGTTCAATTTCAAGGAAATCTCATGTACTATACAAGACACAATTGAAGCAAAAACGATTTGATTCACTCGAATCGGTTCATGAACTACATATCTACGGTTTGCAATAGCATTCCTTAGTTTATAAAGATAAGTTCGCAAACATCGTTTTTAGATATAACCTACTCAAGTTCGCGGACTGGGTTCGCGTACTTAAGTTCCCGGATGGAGTTCACAAACTCCAGCATAAATTCTCGGGTCGAGAACTTCCTCTAGTTCTCGGACTTAGCTCACGCACTTCTCCGGTTCTCTTGATTAACAAAGTTCGCAAACTTCGGTTCAAGGAATAAGGACTTATACATATATGTGTTTCCACAACAATGCTTATATCCTCCAATGGTTATATAGTCTAAACTCTCATTTCAATCATTGAAATATTCTCAGAGGACATTACATAGTTGTTATTCACAAACCATTTTTCGTCAGATCAATTTTCAAAGTGATTGAAACTTAACATGACTTTCGTCACTAGGTAAAGATGAACTTGGCTAAAGCGAAAGCTTTACCAACACATATTTCGAGAAATATATAGGCGAGGTAAACTCAGCTCGAAATACCAAATGTGTATCATCTAAGTCTATATAGCAAAATGACTTTTGTCTCAAGATAGTAGATAAATAGACTTTTGAGTGATAGATAAGTTCAAGTCTCCACATACCTTTTAGTCGATGAAGATCCACTAGTTCCTTGAGTAGTCATTCGTCTTGTATGATGATTTCCATGGAGTTCTTGTGCTCAACTATACTTTCTATCCTAGTCCAAGACCTTAGCTATAGTACACTAGAAATCAAGACTTATAGTTTTGATCACTAACATTGACAAACATGCATGAGATAGCAACACATGCGAGTTCGACCAAGCAATGCTCTAACAATCTCCCCCTTTGTCAATTTTAGTGAAAAAACTATCAATATATATGGAATACAAAAAATATATAAATAAACTTTGTAGCTCTTATTCCACATGTCTAATCTTCAACATTACTCGAAATCTCGTCACTTCCAAGTACTCCAATGATCCCAAAGGTTGTAAGTTTAGCATCATTGTTGTTGAAAATCCATAGATATAACAATAAGAAAACAAGAGTTCTCAATCATTGTTATACAGTGTCATAGTATCATTACACAGCGTCAAAGTCCAGTTGCATCACAACTTTAACAACAATAATATGGTGATATCTCACTCCCCCTTAGTCAATACTCCATCTCACATGGAAACCACTCCCCCTTACATAATAATCCTAAAACCATATGTATTTGTAGTGTGAACTGCATATTAATGCTTCCCCTTTTTGTCAATAAAATTGGCAAAGGTACAAGAACGGGATCCTAATGAAATTTCCAAACGAGATATTTCATGACCAAGAGTAAGTGTATATCATCTTATTTAGATGCAATCATAAAGCCGAAGATGAATGCATTCATCAAGGAGTCTATAAAGATATAAGATAACCCCTATAATATTCCACAACCGCACTCCCCACAAAGATTTGGCAATTACGCACAAGTTCAATTAAGAACTCTCCCCCATAATATGTCATTCCCGGAAGAACAACAAGAGCGACCTTAATTTCAAAAGAAAAGAAGGATTTATTTGGACATAACAAATCACATATAAGTGTGAATTTGAATCGAAAAAATATTCAATTAAATTAACCGTAAGAGAACCCATGATTAATTTAACCAAATATGCTCAACACAAGTAAATTTATGGAGACTTAAAAATCTCAATTAGATTAATCACAAGAGAACCCATAATTAATCTAATCGGAATACACAACTAAACTAATCACAAAAGTAATCAATTTAATCGTTCATACTCGACATAAGAAAATCTATGGAGCAATGACTAAGTTAATCATGAAAATAATCAACCCAGTAAAAAGCGCTCAAACATAAGAGAACTTACGGATTCATAACTAAATAACCAAACAAGATGATTAATTTAGTTCAATATATGCTCAACATAAAGTACCTTACGGAACAACAACAAAGCTAATCATAAAAATAATCAACTTTGGTTGTTTAGTGCTCAACATAAGACATATTATGGAGCCTCACAGTAATACAAAATATGTATCATGGAAGATCAATTACAACGGAATACACACGGATTCATTCTATTTTCCATCACCATTTGCACAATGACATATAATAGACATAATCCATGAAAACAAAAGATTTTAATCAAAAATTGACATTGTTGACACCCTAATTTCGCATCTTCTACAGTAAAATATCAGTCTTACACATTCGAAGCCGAATACAAGAGAAATTCTTTGTGGAACAGTTAAGGGTTTCCATATCCTTTAAATCAAGCCCACAAATACTACTCAACCACCCATTTCATTACCCAATCAAGCCCACAAGTATT
The DNA here is from genome assembly GCA_023529315.1 of Papaver bracteatum. Lineage (NCBI taxonomy): Eukaryota > Viridiplantae > Streptophyta > Magnoliopsida > Ranunculales > Papaveraceae > Papaver > Papaver bracteatum. The sequence goes on from JAJJWX010004825.1 coordinate 1,112,334, forward strand.
ACCCAATTACCGATTTCCATGACCCATGTGAAATAATCCTTCTCCTACCATCATTTCTTTCTCACAAATGAAAAGAATTCTCCTCTACATCATTATCACCATCCCCATTATCCAATAAAATAATTTTTTCCTTATTTCCATGTCCCCCACTACCTAAAAAAGCAAAAAAATATTCTTCTCAAATCCCACTAAAAAAACCTTCCTAAATTGGGGCATATACAACTTAATTGGGGCCTATAGGTACATGACAAAATAGGGTCATTAAGAAGTAAAATGAAAAGCCCCTTATCCAATTATTTTTTTAATGGCTAATTTACCCCTAATTAATTAGTGTTGATCCGGATAATTAATAGATGTTTAGTCAAATTAATCCTAAAATCAACTAAGGTTAGTGTATCATCAAAAACTGAAAAATTTTGATTTTGAAAATCTGAATTTTTTTTTTAAGAACACCAACCAAGAATCGGTTTATGTTCACATCAGTATTAACCAATTGTAATCTCAAAAACATACATATATTTTTTGAAACTAGCTTCTACCCAGAATCGGTTTATATAGACATTAAAATCAACCGATTATCCATAATCGGTTTATATTGGCATGAACTTAAACCGATTGTGGGTAAATTTTCTCTTTTTTATCTGTGAATTATGTGTTTTTATACATCAAATAAAATCAAAATTCATTCTATACTCGAGTTAATAAAATGAAATCGAGTATGATTTCATACTCATTTTATGATCGAGTATTCACTGGAAAAAAAATGGGTTAACCAGAATCGGTTTACACGATACATATGTAAAAACCGACTCCTGACATTGCACAACAGGAATCGGTTTATAAGAATGCTCATGTAATCCGATTATAACAAAAAAAAAGATACAGAAAAATTGAGAACAACAATCGGTTTACTCGACACACATATAAAATCCGATTATAACATTATACATCAACAATCGGTTTTTATTAGTGCTAATGTAATCCGATCTGGTTCAAATTTCTCGAGCCAGAATACATATCAAGGACAATCGGTCTTTGTGGGCATGAACATAAACCGTTTCTATTTGCAATCGGATCACATATACATTAACGTTAACCGATTATGATAAACCAGGAAAATTTGATTTCAAAATTTTCAATTTTTGAGCAATTTTATGTTACTAAAACCTAGTTTATAGGATTGGGTTGAGAAGAAAAGAAGAAGAATCAGTTTAAGTGGAGATGGAAATGAATTTGATTTTGATTTTAGTTTTTATGATTTTAGTTTTATGATTTTGATTTTGATTTTGATTTTGATTTTGATTTTGATTTTGATTTTGATTTTGATTTTGATTTTGATTTTAGTTTTTTTAATTTTATGATTTTAATTTTATGATTAAGATTTGATGAGGAAAAATTAGTAGTATTAATATTTGATAGAGGGTAAAATGGTATTTGGGTTAATTTTCGTTACCTCCCCTAACCAAGATCATAATTAGCGTTACCTCCCCTACATAAATTAAATTGGTGAAACCTCCCCTCGTTACATTTTCCGTCCAAAACTGGTTATCTCAGTCAGCAGCTTTGTACACGTGGACTAGTTTTTACACGTTTAAAAAGAAGAATTAATTGGGGGATATGGGAATTAATTGGGGGATATGAATTACTTCCCCCAACCCATGGTGTGTGCTAAGGGGTGACTTTTGGTTATGAATATACTAAAATACCCTTCCCTCAAAATAAAAAAAAAAACTTAAAATCAAAAAACAAAATCATATCCTCCATTTCCATCTCCACTTCTTCCCTCAAAATAAAAATTAAAAACTTAAAATCAAAAATCTAAATCATATCCCTCATTTCCATCTCCACTTCTTATTAATCTTATTTAGGGGTAGTGTTTTGAAACCCAAATATTCTCCATTCCCTTTCAAATTCTAAACTCTCCCCACTCTATATCAAATTCTCTTCACCTCACTTTGGAAACAAATTTTTTTTTATTCGGAAGTGATGAAGATCATGCTGAAAGTGATGATGACCATGCCGGAATTGATGAAGACCATGCCGGTACCGGGTTCCGGCATATGGTCTTTATCAATTCCGGCATGGTCTTTATCAATTCCGGCATGGTCTTCGTCACTTCCATTTTGAATTTTTCCTGGATTTAAAAAGCTTGGTACCGGCATGGTCAGTTGATATGAAGACCATGCCAGTATTTTTTTCCTGATAGTTTTCATATTTATTTCCTGCGGAAAAACAACACCGGCATGGTCTTCATATCAACCGACTATGCCAAGACCAAGCTTTTTAAAGCCAGGAAAATTCAAAATGGAAGTTAGGAATACCATGCCGGAATTGATGAAGACCATATGCTCGAACACGGTACTCGGATGCCCGATAATTTCCTATCAATGCCGGTAGTCAAAAAAAAAAATCAACATTCGGATACTTTTCATTCTCCTGTTCGGCATAGGTATTTAAGCAAAATACTATGTTGGGAATGTACACCTGCACGCTCGAAAAAACTATTACCATAAAATTAATGTTCAAAACCAGAAAAAAATCAACATTCGGAAGATCAAAACCAGGAAAAAAATCGTAACGAGATTATACCATGCCGGCATAGTGGCAAACAATTTATGAACATTTCCAACAATTGCCGGCATGAGTTTTTGGTTGAATACCATGCCGGCACCAAGATTTTTCAGGTGCAACAATGGTGGATTCAAAGAAAAAAAATCAATTTTTCAACCTCTTATTATCAGTAATTCTCTCATCACAATCATCTTCCCATTTTCAAAAAAAGAAATTCCTCTCAAATATTTTTTTCCCTCCTTCTACTCTCACCCAAACACAAATAAAAATACACACTAATTTATCCCCCAAATACTTAACATTTTACTAATTATACTTAATCATTAATCCTAATTAGTGGGGGCTAGATTAGGAATTAAAAGAAAATTACATAGGGGGTCACCCAGAATTGCTATTGGGACACCTATTTTGTCCCGTAGCTATATCCCCCAATTAATTCCCATATCCCCCAATTAATTCTTCTTTAAAAACTGGTAGGGGAGGTAACGCTAATTATAATCTTGGCCAGGGGAGGTAACGCTAATTATGATCTTGACCAGGGGAGGTATTCTGGGAAAGTCAAAGTCCACGTGTAAAAACTGGTAACTAGGATAACCAGTTTTGGATGGAAAATGTAACGAGGGGAGGTTTCACTAATTTAATTTTTGTAGGGGAGGTAATGCTAATTATGATCTTGGCCAGAGGAGGTAATGCAAATTAACCCATGGTATTTTTATCAAACTGAGACACCCCTTATCATTTTCTAAGGGGTGGATGAAAAAATCCATAGGCCCCAATTAAGTCCTATAGGCCCCAATTTAGGAAGGTAAAAAAAATCACTTTTTTTCTAAAATAATAAACCTCTCTCATCCCACTATCCAATGACCCAATTTTAAAACACATCACATGCACCATCTCTCCTCATTTACCCATTTCCATCTGTTACATTTCCATTCAAGAAAAAAGAAGAAAAAAAGAAAAAGGGAAAAGAAAAAGAAAAAAGAGGAAAAGTAAATCAATCTCAATATCCTTTGTCCCCTACTATTCTTTTCACCATTTCCTCCATACCTCTTTTACACCTACTCCCTACCTTTCTTCAACTACATAAGGCATGCATTACAACCAAGGAATGACAACAAGAAAAACCAAGGGAATTACACCAAAGAAAAAAAATAATCAATCACAACCAACTATCCCATAAAAATCTGATTCTACAACAAAGAATCACAACCAATTACACCAAAGAAATTATTCTTATTCTCCTCATGCAAACACAATCAAAAAACCTTAATTTCCACCCATAATACCCAAACCAAGAAGAACTATTGTCTCTCAAATAGAAAAATATTTCTTCTCGCATGTTCCAACTCTCCATATGTTTAGTCATTTAATCAAAGAGAAATCAAATTTCCTTCCTACATAATAGTTATTATTGTCTTATGCATTTATAGTTTGTTTCGAGAAAACCCAAAAAAATAGAAATATTAAATCAAGTATTGTCTTTAAGTTTTTAAAACATTAGCATTAAATTGCTGGTACTTTAACTACTTTCAACATACTTAACCAAAAACAAAAGAGGAAGAGTATAAGAATCTTTGAAGCAAATACCCTTTCTAAGGTATATGGATCAAAATTTATTTTCGTGGATAAATCAAAATCGTGAGTATAGAGTGGATTTCCCCTCTCACATTCTGATTGTCCATGTCAATTTCTACATAATTTATGGGTGATGATATATTTTGTAGTATAATCTAATTAATTCATATCGTGGAGCGGTTTCTCCTCGCATATCATGACCTCACACATGAATAATATGCAAATAACTTATCTAATTACCAGTTAAGTTGCAGGTTATCGGTTATTACTCCAAAATTTCAATAAGCCTTCAATCGGTAATCCGTGACAACTTCCAAATTACTGTCATCATCCATGGATGTCTAGTTAAAATTTAAACTATTCACATCAATAAGTTACAACTTTAGATTTGGCCTATTAATATTCTCAACATGCTAGGAATTGATCTAAGTTCCCGATACAGTCGAAAATCATGAGTTATTTTACCAGCTATATATATATCAGTCCAGAGTCACAAGTGTGTATAGAACATTTAAAAAAAGTTATAAATATTATTCCCATTTAATCATGAAGTATAGGCCAATCATATGATTGGGCGACTGATGGGTTCTTAACACCTTCCCATCTCGTACTAGAATCTCCTTACCCTGAACTCTTTGATAATAGACCATAAACATGAAAGTCATAACTAGGTTTTGTTTTCCCCAAAATAATTCAAACTAGTTAAAGGGTCTTGACTCCTCTTAGTCAGGTGGCGACTTCAAAACATCTCATTTTCCTTGAAGAGTTAGCCTTCTTACTAACGAACTAATAAGAAATTATCTATGTCCGACCTTGTGCGGTAAGTATCCACGAACGGATGAGCTCATAGACTCCCCCCTCATAATAATTAGGGATCGGAAAAGTCATGTTCTCGACCCGTGCTAGGCCTCGATTTCTACAGACATAATAGGCTTAACTTTTGTATTTGTCAAAAGTCAATTCATTCTTTTATCAATATATGCATATCAACTCATGAATGACTTTACTTTTGACAAGGTATGGGACAATCAAGTTCACAGACGCAAAACACATATCCCATAACAATATTGCAATATATGAAATCATAAAGACTAATACTGCAAAAAATCATCTTCCAAACAATTTTAGAATTTAAACAAATAAACCTAAAAACATGAAGATGAAAACGTTGGACATAACTATGTGTAATCATAATAATGTCTATTCTAGACTCTAGTTATTCTTCTAAACAAAATAAGAAAAATCGAAGATTTACTAGGCAATAAGACCTTTGAAGAATTCTTTATCGTCCCCAAACTCCTTGTCATCAACATTCATTGGAATATAAGGTTCATTAAGGTAGGAGTTTATATCGATAAACCTTCTTGGCTGATGATGTCGAACCAGGACCTTCTGAATCTCATGAGTCTTATACACAAAAGCCTTTATTTGTTGAATCTCCTTTTGCATCTCTTTCAACACTTCAAGAATATCAGAAAACTTCTGAGAATTTGAAAGAACGGCTCTTGGCTTCCTGACATTCCTTCTTTTTCTTTTCAATATCGGAGATAGCAAAGATTTTTCTTTTTTCTTCATGATTAAATTAACATCCTTTCCATCAGAAGACATCATGCTTGGAGCATCCATAAACGTATGGGTTTGTGAGAGGAATCACAATTTGCTCAACAAGTAGTCTTGAGATAAAAGGGATTATAGAGAAGGAAAAAGGAATGTAGGGTTTTGAAACCTTTAAACAGGTTCATACACGACCAACTCTCAACCCTATGAAGAGTAGAATTATCCATAGTACTCTTTCTTTTGTTTGATAGACAAAAAGAAGGAAAATCTAAGGGGAAAAAAAGAACAAAAAAACTTTTTCTAAAGCCTGAAGGATACAAAATCATTGTCTCTTTTGATCAGGGACATGAGACAAGATTTCAAAAAACAACACAATCAAGTTGCGTTGCGGTGAACAATAATTTGTCCATCATTTTCCTTTTGAGAGGAATCCACAGACTTTTGTCTATCAAAACGACTTGACCATACTTTATTCTCAAATGGTCTAGCCATATCTGTAGGACCAGAATAATCGCCATGATATTACTCTTGCGAGATTAGCAACACGTCTACGAGCGTTACCACGAGTTCTTCAACAACACTTTACAAGTGTCACAGACTAATTAAAAGAATGACGTAATAGCTGACGAATGAAGAAACATGAGAAGAACGTGATTGTCCTGCGATGGACACAACACCTGCGAGAGTCAGCATTACAAATTCCGCGAGAGCATCGTGAACCAAATATGAAATTTAAGGAAAACTTAGTTGTCATCCACTATGTAATTACCCTATATAAAGTGACCCAGTAGATTCAGAAAAGGATGATGTATTTTTGGAATGTTGAGAAAGTCTTGAGGAGAGAGAAAATTCAAGAGAGCGGTTGTGTTCTTGATCTTCTTCCGTTACTTGTAAACATTTCTGAGAATCAAATAATAAAGTGTTGTTTTAATCATCAAATATGTGTTAATCACTATAAGATCTTATCAAGGGTGTAGTGTAGGATTTCCTGCAACTACATTTTGGCGCCCAAAACAGGGATGAATTGATAATTGTTTGAAGAAAAAGATAAAAATTGACATTGTGATTAGAAGGAATTTGGAATAATTAGTGAAAGATCTTACACAACATTTAACAGATTACTAAGATTAATGGCTAGAAAAAGAAGAAACACATCAGAACCACCAACAACCGTAAGGAGGAGTAAAAGACTTGCAGGTGGAGAAACAAATGAAATGGGAGAATCTTCAAGGATAATAACAAGAAGAAATAGAACAAGGAATGAAGAAGAAAATCAAGTTCAACAACCAAATCAGCAAACACCAACACAAGATAGAGTTGTGGATTATGATAGAGTTAGCATGCATACTTGGCGATCAGATTCTATGGAAGAAGCAGAAGATCGACAATTAATAAATGAGAGAAGAGAAGAAAGAGATCAAGGAGTGGTAGAAAGATTAATTCATGGAGAAGGCGAAAATGAAACAGCATATGATTTAAGACAAGGAATACAAGAGGAAAGGAGATTAGAAGCAGAAGAACGTGCAAATTTAACAAGACAGAATCACGAGTTAAGAATGGAGAATTTGAGATTGCAAAATAGGAGATCAAGAAGTACTGCTAGATCAAGTTCAAGATCATTTAGAGAAGAACCAAGGCAAAATTCCCCTATGAGAAATGCTGGAGCAAATATCCGAGAGGAAATGCAAAATCCAAATGAAGAACAACATCATAGAGAAGAAGAGATGATTCATGATCGCTACATTCCACGCGGAGAAACTTTGAATGGTAGATGTGATAATAGAAATCAAGAGGGAGGAAATAACCAAGATGGTGAAGAAAATCGAGAAGAAGGAAGAAGAATATAACATGGGCGAGAAGTCCAAAGAAATCAAAGAATCATTGAGGAGGAAATTGAGAGACATTATGTTGAACAAGCAAGTCTGGCTTGTGAAAGAGAAAGATAAAGAGAAGAAATTGAAGAACAAGAGTTTCAAGAAGCAATACGGCAGAATAATCATGACAATCGAGAAAGAAGACGCATACAAAATCGCCATAACCATAGTATCAATGAAGAATTTGATAGAATACAAAGAAGAATAGAAAGACAGCGAAGAGAAGCGATGAGAAATGAAGAAACTCGCAGAGAAGAAATTGGGAGGCATAATCAGTTGCGAAATCTAGAAGGAGTTAAGGTGGAAAATTGTAGGAGAAGGCAGAATGAATATGCAGATGAAGATACAAAAAATCTCGCAAGACAAGAAAGACATGAACATGGAAGAAGAGAAGCTGCACTTAAAAGACCGATGGAGCAAAATTCAGTTGGAAATGAACAAATTTTAAGAGAATTAGCAGAAATGAGGGGAATGTTGAATAACAGAAGAAAATGAGGCAGGAGACAACTTGATGAATCCATTGAAGAAGATGCGAGAACTCCATTCACTCAAGAAGTACAATTAAGAGGAATCCCTCCAAAATGCAATTTACCAGCATTAACCAGTATCTTTGATGGGACTACCTGTGCTATTCAACATGTAAGGCTTATGTTAGGTGTATGCTACAATGGGAAAACCATGATGTTGTGTTATGCAAGTACTTTGCATCTAGTTTAACTGGCGAGGCGTTAGAATGCTTCGAAAGCTTACCTAAAAATACAATAACTTCTTTCGACCATTTGCAAGCTACATTTCTTGGAGCATATATAAGCAACAATTCTTCATGACCCGGTATTAAAGATGTATTTGGATTAAAACAGAGGATTGGTGAGAGTCTGAAACACCTAACCATAAGATGGAAGACAATGTGCAGTGAAATGGCAGGAAGAGTGGATGAGAGATACCTCATTTTATCTTTCATTAATGCAATGTTTGCAACCAATCTGCTGTACATACAAATTTTCAGAATCAAAAATACCATCACAATGTCTGAGTTACGAGAACTACAAGAAAAATACATTGCTTTGGAGGAAAAACAAAATGAGATGGAATCATATCCAGTCGCAAACACCAGCTCAATAGCGGCGAATGGGAGTTTACTTCCTAAAATGATCAACAATGTGGCGAGCACCTCGCAGCCACGGCAAGAGAAAGTGGCAATTGAAAATCAGCAAAAGTTAGTAGCTATGGGAAGTCGAGATCAAGAGGAGTATGAAATAGAAAGGAATTATTACAATCGCGGTGGAAATAATAAAATCCAAAGACTTGATCAGCCGCAAGAGACTTATGGTGGTCAGAGACAAAATAATTTCAGAGGACAAGGGAATCAAAGAATAATATGGGAAGAAATTAATATGCCACCCCTGAATGCTAGCATAGAAAAAATTTAGGAAGCTATCATTTTGATGGAAAATATACCATCACCCTGGAGCATGGGAAAAGAGCCACATCAAAATAATCGAAATCAAGAATTTTTTCCTTACCATCATTTTCATGGTCACTCAATAAACGATTGCAGTAATGTCAAAATAATAATATTAAGGATGATTGATCAGGGAAAGTTAAATTATTTTCTAATAGGACACCAGCAGTCTCAGCAGTTACCACCACCACCGGATATTCGCAGAGTGAATACCGTGAAAGGAGCAGAAACATTTGTGATAGAGGTTGGATCCAAGGCGAAGAATTTGTTCTGTAACTCCATCGTACATTCATACAAGACCATTGAGGATTTCCACGACAACATTCTAAGCAGAGTCTTCGCGAGAGACGCGGATGGAAAAGAGATAATGAATATTGCGAGAGTCTCGCCACTAGAGGAATGGCAAAAGCAAACTATCTCTTTCACTGCACAAGAAGTACCAGATCCTGGCGAGATGCATGACAACCCATTAGTGGTAAGGCTAGAGATAAATCCAAAACAAATAGAAGAAGATGGTGAAGAAAATGATAATGGTGAAACTGAAGATTCCTGGGCAATTAATAGAGTTCTAATAGATACTGGAAGTTCAGTTGATATACTATTTTATCATACTTACAGAACCATGGGTGGAAGAGACGAAGATATGATACCATCAACCTATAAAATCTATGGTTTCAACGGTACCGCCAACAAGCCCAAAGGGGAAATTACAATGTGAATTTCACTAAAGGGGTTATCCTCTAGGATCTTATTTTGCGTTGTGGATATTGAATCACCTTATAATGCCCTGATTAGTCGACCTTGGCTACATGGGATATTAGGTGTGGCATCAACTTTCCACCAATGTATTAAATTTCCTCATCCAAATGGTGTTGGAATTATAAAGGGAGACTGGGTTGATGGAAAGAAATGTTATGAAATTGACATGGAATCTTGTGAAGAAAGAGTAGCGAGGAATAGAAATTGGAAACAAAACATCAAGCAAAAACAAAGAGGTGATAAGCTGATGGTTGATACAATAGAACGATGAGAGGAGGGAATACTGCGAAATCAACATGAGTATATGATTGGCGAGCGGCTCGCAAATGCAAAACGTAACAAAAGAGCATAACCAGAAAGTAGTAAGTAGAAAGGTAAAATGAAGAAATTTAAGAAGTTTATGAATGATTTGTTGAAGAAAATATTTCAAAAGAATATTTCATTTGAATGAAAAAGATGGAATTGAAAAGTTGAAATGCAAATGAAAAGAAGATCAAAGAAAAGAAATTTCATCAAAATTGCATTACTTGCAAGAAACGCGAATAAAATTTCGCAGAAACATAAGAATAGGACGAACCTATATGGCGTACACCCTAGTTCGCGGATACAATTTCGCAAGAGGCAAATGTAAGACCTAAAGTGAGTCATATAAAGGGGGTATCTCTTTGCGTGACTCAGGGGTAAGGTTATACCGCTGCTGGAACCTGAGTCATGGAGATGTTGGGGTTAAAGAAAACCTATCCAGGGGAGGAACCTTGGATTTCCAACTATATAAGGTTATACCCTGGTTAGACGACTGAGGATCTCTTCTAAGGAGTGCAAAGTATGACCAAGGCGCCGAGGTACACGGTTGAGTCAAGGATTCCCGGGGCGTATGAAACTACCCAGGCCATCCTTGGAAAGTCTTGGATATGATGCACTTGGCCCAAAGAAAACCCCACTTAGGGTGCAGTCTTGTAACTATAAGACATATAGGCATAAAGGATAAGAGGATGCGAAAACAACTGGCTGTTGGTAAATTCGGATGGGAGGAGCTAGTCTTGTATGGCTGATGTGCCCTCCTTGAAGGGGCAACCAGGGGGAAAATAAGGGCGGCACCCTCCATTAGGGAGATGATAAGTGTCTAAAGATGGCAATATCATGGGGCTTTATGCTCGTAAGAGCATTTAGGCCTGTCATATTGTCGCGTGACGAATATTATACAGAGGCAACAAGCCATAAGAAAAAGTTAAGATGAGATCAATGGGTTTTTATATAAAAGTATAAAGACGTCCTGCGATTTCATCGCAAGACAACAATGTTATGAAGCTTTGTTCTCGCAAGGGAACTTAGACTTGTCATATTGTCGCAGAGAAATTGAAAAAATACAGATAAGGCAAGATCAATGGGTTTTTACATACAAGTGTAAGGACGTCCTGCGATTTTGTCGCAAATACAAAAAGTGGCAAAGTAAGACCTTTAACTAGGAAGGCATAATAAGACCACAAAAAGTTGAATGACTGCGATATTCCTGCAGAAATTATGAAATTTGCGATATTTACGCATAGATCATAAAAGGATACATATGTTACTTGCGATGATGCTCGCAACTCAACTTTATTTACAACTGATATCTAAGCTCTACTCAATTTTTTCATATTGCGGATGAATAACAGAGGCAAGTATGGGAATGCATAGAATGATAAAATTATTATTCATCATCATATGATAAATTTACGTAGACATTATTATATGACACATTTACACAGATAGTTAAAGATTAATAATTATGTTGATTGATTATATCGCAGAAAAGAATTGCTTTTCAATTTATAGGTAGAAGCGAAAGAAATTTATACATTAAGGAATGCTAGAAGTTGGAGATACTCGCAGCCGTACAATACAAGGAGAAAGAGATAAATGAACAAATATTACAAAGGGGTTCAAGACTAATTAGATCCATCATCATCTTCTCCAGATCTTTCTTCTTCTTCACCTTTACCATCAGCTTTATCCTCGTCAGATTCCTTAGCTTCGCTATCAAAGATAACAAGGTTTGGAGTATTCGCTGGAATTTCTTCTGCGAGATTAGGATATGTATAATGAGGAATGTTATGATCATCGCAGACCATTTTAATGGAATTGTTACGAACACCAATAAGGGCATTACTAAAATTCGCAGCAATAATCTTCAATTGATCTTTCAACCTTGAATATTTTTCATTACGAGCAGCAAGAGTATTTGCGAGTTGATTCTTATCAGATTCAAATTCTTCAATTCTTTCAGTATATCTCTTCTCAACTCCTGCGAATATATAACAACAAATTGAAAATTCTGCAAAGATAAGAAGATTAATGACAAGAAATTAATGAGGAAGAACAATTAGCAACCTTCTCTTTCAAAAATCATGTTCTTAATTAAGGCCGCTTGTTCAACATAAAGACTAACATCTACACCTAAGTTAGCTCTGGCGTTGTCAAGAATCTTTGCAACCCAAGCAACTTCATCATCATCGTTAATAAGAAGACGGGAACGTATTTGGTTTTCTCTTTTAACAAGATCATCTCTCACGGATAAGTTTATCTCTGTTAATTTGGACTTCAAGAAGGGTTTTATGAAAATACGCTAAGGTTTGTGCTCCCTGTCTAGACATGCAATCCCTTTCATCTATAAGATCACTTTTTTGAGCTCTTAGAATCTTGATTTCTTCTTTAGAATTAAGATATTGACGCTTGGATGCATTGGCCGCTTTCAAGCTAGATCTATGATCAATTGCTAAAACATGAAATTTGGATCTAAGATCATCTACAGAAAGGGAGTTAATCTGTTCATTTGAATAACTACCTAAGGATTCATTAAGGCGATTGAGAAGTGTATCATCATCTATTGGGTTTGGAAAAGAACGAAGGAATACATCTTCGTCAGAAAGACCATAAACATCTGCGAAAAAGAATAATAAGAACAAAATGTAAAGGAATACAAGGATAAAAAGAAAGGGAAAGATTCCTTACCATAAAGATGATCATTCGCAGCTTGGAGGCTTGCGACCTTTTCTTGCGAGAAAGTTAGATCAGTTTCCAACTGCTTGATTTTTTCTTGAAGGTCAGTTGACCCAGATTCCAATTTCCCGTGAAGACTAGCGGACTCATATTCCAAATCCACATTATTTTTGCGAAGAACGACATTCTTCTTGCGAAAAGATGCACACCTCCTCTCCAAGTCTGAAGCAACAACAAAGGAAGCTCTTCCAGTCTGCGAGAGAACAATGTAAATTAAAGCTGGCGAGGATATGAATACATAAGTATAATAAAGAAATGAAAACGTACCAGAATACCGAGAGAATTTAAGAGACTGGGAGATATTGATCTTGAGATTCCTTGGAGGGAATCATTATCAACCAGTATCGGAGCATTACAAACTTTAGCGAGAGCCTGGGATACCCCATTAAGAGCTTCATCTCCATAATCATTTGTGATACCACATGTAATATCGCCAAAGATCTTGGACAGTTGAGTCATGGAGGAATCATATTGGGAAGACTCCATGGTAGAAGGGACATCAACATTAAAATCATCAGAATTACCACTCGAGTTTTCCTGTATTAGCTTGAGGAGTTGAAGAAGAAGAGAATTGGGTTTTTCTTTTCTTCAAAGGAGGAGCACCAGATTTTTCTCTACAAGGAGCATCAGACTTCTCTTTGAGAGGAATAGTAGATTTTTCCTTGCGAGAAGCATCTTTGTCTTTCCTTTTAGTCTTCACAATCTTCACAGGTTCTCTTTCTTTGATTTCCTGCGAACACAGGTAAAGATAAGAAATAGAGGCAACAATATATTGTAAAAAGTTATAAAGAAATATTTCTTACTTCATCTGTGAGAGATTTGAGAGCTAAGAAAGTAGCAGGTTTCCCAAACTTATCATAGCTGGCTTTCAACCTTTCAATCTGATAAAAAAGAGATAGTCAGCGAGAATCTATAGACATGAAGAAATTAATAATGGTAATTTATTATGCAAAGGATTAAGAGAACATACTTCTTTATTTCTCTCAGGCCAGCTGAATACCCACGGTTGGAACTCTGCGAGATTCGCAGGTAGAGCATGGGTACCAGAAATATATGAACCCTCTAAAAGTAAAGGGAAGATATACCATTTTTCATCGTTGGAATGACGCGGACCTTGATTAGTGCTAGTATGCCAATCAATATCCAGCATAAGCATTTTATCTTTCGCGACATCATCCTTCTTTTGTAAGCGAACACCCCAACAGGTGGTATCCCTCTTCATGGGGATTATGTCATAATTTATGAAGAAATTATCTACGGTATACATTGCGGGAATAATTGGAACATCCTTGAATTTAGGATTCTTCGCAGTTTCAGGGTAGCGAGATTTTTTATCAGCACCGCGAGTAGCATACTCCACCAGCAGATGGATGCAATCCCCACCTAGTTGGTATATGGCTCGCGAGAATTTTGGATGAGAAAGTATCTCATAGAACAAAGGAAGTTCAGGATCGTAGAGAGGAATGGGAAGACCAGCTTCAAGTTGACCTAGCGAGATTATAACTTTCTCGCGAGAACATTGATGATCAGAAAATAATTTGACAGAAAGTTCGGATTTAGGGTTCTGAAACCATTTTTTGAGTATGGGAATGTAGGAAAAGATTGAAGAACGAGAAAGAAATCACATCTGTAACAGATGCGCAATTAGCGGAAAAACAGTAAAATTGCAGAGAAGTTGCAGAGAGGAAGAAGAAAGTAAAAAGAAGAAAATAAAAGAATGAAAGAAGTATTTATAGAAGAAAGTTCTCGAAAAGATGAATGCAATTAATGCAAGGAAAGGACGTGAACGGTCAGATCATAGCGGTTGAAAAGGACGTGTCAAAAACCAAATGGAAGAAGGAGTATGTGAAAACAGCTGGCGAAGGATACAAAAACGTGTCAAATTAGAAGGGTACAAAAAGATAAACAGTTGCGGCATTATGAAAGATTCAATTCTCATGATCTTTCCTCCTTCGCAGAAAAAACATGAGAAGAGGCAAGATGTAGGACCAGAATAATCGCCATGATATTACTCTTGCGAGATTAGAAACACGTCTGCGAGCGTTACCACGAGTTCTTCAACAACACTTCACAAGTGTCACAGAATAATTAAAAGAATGATGTAATAGCTGACGAATGAAGAAACATGGGAAGAACGTGATTGTCCTGCGATGGACACAACACCTGCGAGAGTCAGCATTACAACTACCACAAGAGCATCGTGAACCAAATCCAAAATTAAAAGAAAACTTAGCTGTCATCCACTATGTAATTACCCTATATAAAGAGACCCAGTAGATTCAGAAAAGGATGATGTATTTTTGGAATGTTGAGAAAGTCTTGAGGAGAGAGAAAATTCAAGAGAGCGGTTGTGTTCTTGATCTTATTTCGTTACTTGTAAACATTTCTGAGAATCAAATAATAAAGTGTTGTTTTAATCATCAAATATGTGTTAATCACTATAAGATCTTATCAAGGGTGTAGTGTAGGATTTCCTGCAACTACAATATCCTTGGAAACTAACTTCTTAGACGAAGATAAAATCCTACATACCTTAACGGTCTTCTGAGCAAGTTTAAGCTTCCTTGCTAAATGATTTTCTCTTCGCTGAAGTTTGTTGACGTGCCTTTGTTAGTGTTTGAACTTGTAACACCTTGAAAGTTCATGACCCTTTAAAGAACAATATGAACACGTCAAACTAGGATAAAAATCAGGCTTTTGAGATGTGCAAGCAGCTAGGCACATGGTGGAACCTGGAACATTACAAACAAAGTTTCCAAAGGATGGGTCAACTTTATCTTCCAGAATAGTTGGATTATCTTCTAAAAGAATATCAAGATTGATGTATGTATTGCTACAATTATCAAAATCAATATTTTCACCAAGAAGTGCAACACTTGATTTCTCGTCTTCATTAGAATCATAGTTGTCAAAAATTTCATCAAGAGTTTTCGCAAGACCTTTGTTCCCAGTGTATTTTCTACGATTTGGACACTCGTTTGCAAAATGACCAAATCCCTTACACTTAAATCACTGAGGCATATCCTCATCATCAGTTTCATCAATATCCCTATTTTTAGGAGGAACACGATTATGAGGTTTGAATGATGCCTTAGGCTTATCTCTGGAGAACCGTTTACTTATCTTTTAGTAGAAGATCCCTAAACTGTCTTGTGATCATTGAGACTGATTTGTCAAGATCTTCATCTGATGAATCTGTCTCAAAGTGATCATCCCCAGAGATATACACTTTCTTACTTTTATCAAGTAATTTAGTGTCCTTTAGTGCTTTGAACACAACATCCTTAGATTTGGATGAATGTTCATGATCAAAGATCTTAAGCTTTCCAACCAACGTATTTTTGGAGAGATTTATCAAGGTTATTTCCCTCAACGATGGCATGCTTCTTAGAATCGTATCTAGATGGCAGCGATCTGAGAATTTTCATCACAATGTCCTTTTCAGAAATAGTCTTACCCAATGCAAAAGATGCACTAATAATTTCAGACACTTTGTGATTAAACTCATCAAATGTTTCTTCATCTGCCATACAAAGGTTTTTCAAATTGGAATTAAGGTTTTGAATCCTATCTTCCTTCTCACTGGTATTACCTTCGAATACGGTTTCTAAGATATCCCAAGCTTCTTTAGACTTAGTGGCATGTATGATGGCATTCAAACTGTCGGAATTTTGCTTTGCAGCAAGTATCTCAGCAGGGCTGTATTCACCAATATTCCTGGGAATGTTTACATCTCCAACTACCACAACGGTAGGATCATAGCCATTAACAACATATACCCATGATTGAAAATCACGCGCTTGAAGAAAAGCTCGCATAGCAATTTTCCACCATAAGTAATTAGAGCCATCGAAGACTGGTGTTACGTTAATAGAGATAGCACCTCTGTCCATAGAGTCAGATCACTACAAACACAGACTTGTAAGGTCTTGAACGTGTTTGCCTTCTATAATACCAATTGAAAAAGCGGGGGTCTAACAACCACACCCAATATTTTAATTAGCAATCTGTATGGACAAACTCCAATATACTTTCTAGAGAATCAACTAGACAGTTAGACATAATCTAGATAAAAGTATATCAAAGAGTTTTATATCTCTATCTCTCGATTTAAATCTAACTCAAGCAAACTGCGAGTCTCAATTTAAATACAAGAGAGATAAACATGGATGGTACCAAAGACCAATATCCAAGTATGAATCAATTTAAAACAACAACCAAAAAGTAGGATATTCTAATTGATTGAACAACGCACAACCTGTATTATTTTAATTATATAACAAATATAATGCGGAAAAGAAATAACACAGACACCAGAATTTTGTTAATGAGGAAACCTCAAATGCAGAAAATCCCCTGGACCTAGTCCAGATTAAACATACATTGTATTAAGCCGCTACAGACACTAGCCTACTCCAAACTAACTTTGATCTGGACTGTAGTTGAACCCCAATCAATCTCATACTGATCCAAGGTATAGTTATGCTCCTACATCTCTGATCCCAGTAGGATACTACGTACTTGATTCCCTTAGCTGATCTCACCCACAACTAAGAGTTGCTACGACCCAAAGTCGAAACTTTAATAAAAAAATCTGTATCACAAAGAAAAGTCTACGGTAATAGATAAATCCGTCTCCCATGAATATACCTACAAGTTTTGTTCCGTCTTTTGATAAATCAAGGTGAACAGGAACCAATTGATAAACCAGACTTATATTCCCAAAGAACAACTCAGTATTATCAATCACCTTATAGTAGTCTTAATCGACGCAGTGCAAAAAGATATTGTGGAATCACAAACGATGAGACGAAGATGTTTGTGACTACTTTTATATATTGCCTATCGGAGATAGAAATTTCAAGCCAATTATTACAATTGTACTCGGACAATAGAAACAACAATATCAGATCACACAACTACAATAAAAGTAGTATCGGTCTGGCTTCACAATCCCAATGAAGTCTTTAAGTCGTTAACCTGGTTTAGAAGAAGAAACCAAAGGTTAAAGGAGAATCGACTCTAGCTTAGCACAACTAGTATCACACAGAATGTGTGGGGATTAGGTTTCCCAGTTGCTAAATTTCTCCCTTATATAGTCTTTCAAATCAAGGTTTGCAATCAATGTTAGCTTGGTAACAAAGCATTCAATATTCACCGTTAGATCAAAACCTTATTAGATTCAAGCTAATATTTATCAACCATTAGATCGAAAACATAGCTTGTTATACAAACATGAAATGCACGTTTCTAGGTTTGTGTAACCGTACCCAAACTTGTACATTAGTTGGTTCAACTAGTTCAAATGACTCAAACGAACAAGTTAGAGAGTTGTTCAATAGCAAGGAAATCTCATGTACTACACCAGACACAATTGAAGCAAAAACGATTTGATTTACTCGATTCGGTTCATGAACTATATATCCACGGTTTGCAATAGCATTCCTTAATTAGTTTATAAAGATAAGTTCACAAATATAGTTTTTAGACATAACCTACTCAAGTTCGCGGAATGGGTTCACGTACTTAAGTTCCCGGATGGAGTTCACAAACTCCAGCATAAATTCTCGGGTCGAGAACTTCCGGAAGTTCGCGGACTTAACTCACGCACTTCTCCGGTTCTCTTGATTAACAAAGTTCGCAAACTTCGATTCAAGGAATAAGGACTTATACATATATGTATTTCCACAATAATGATTATATACTCCAATGGTTATATAGTCTAAACTCTCATTTCAATCATTGAAACATTCTCAGAGGACGTTATATAGGTGTTATTCAAAAACCATTTTCCGTCAGAGAAATTTTCAAAGTGATTGAAACTTAACATGACTTTCGTCACTAGGTAAAGATGAACTTGGCTAAAGCGAAAGATTTACCAACACATATTTCGATAAATAGATAGGCGAGGCAAACTGTAACACCCTGTGTTTTTAGCATGACACATGCTAAAAGATGCGACATTTGCTTGTGTTGAAGCTTCATCCAAAGCTTCCATTGCGTGGTAAGAATCATATTGTCTTAAGGTCAATACCGTGTCAAAATGGCGCATTGTGTTTGGCATTTGTCCAAGAGACAAATCTTGCATCATCATGATGCATTAGGCCAGTTGGGTAGGTGGCCTCGAGATTGAAACGTAATCATTGCACGTTATGGAGGCTATTGGCCGAGAGCCAATATCGCACAATCATTGTGCATCAAGACAGAGAGGGCTGGCTGAATGAGTATTACACAGTCAGTGTGCTAATATGCAATCATTGCAAAATAACACAATCATTGCGACAGAACGCAATCATTGCGAAATAACATAATCCTTGCGATGGAACGCAATCATTGCGAAATAACGCAATCATTGCACATGAACAGTAAAAGTGGGAGTTGATGAATGATTTTTGCTCCCCTAATCAAAGTTGTAAAAATGTCAAATAAACATATATGGGGAGGGGTAGTTGGTTGAAGGTGCATATGCGGACTATGTGCCAAGTCAGCATCATAGCTTAGCCGGAAGAGTATAAATGATGCATTAGGCTCATTTATAGTTTCATAGACTTTCCACTGGGTCATGTAATGCGAAGGCATTACTATGCCATGCTGCGGATCTGATGATGCATAATCATTGTGTATCTTTGCGAAATGGCCTATAAGGACCAGGCCATTACCATTATTTCTTAGCCACGACTTTGAAAATGAGTTTGCTTAAGCTTTTGACCCTTCGGGATGAACTACGGTCTAGGCTTGATCCCTTTATAGTGCGGAAGGGTACGTAAGCAGCTGCAATTAGTTGCAGCATTTCCGGTCCAGCACTTTGTCGCTCATATCATCTAATTGGGAAATGATTGCGATATTCTGGACTCTCATATCATCTGGCTTGGTAGCTCGACGTAAGAGATGATTGTGGCCAAACTTGATGAGGCAAATAGCATTTCACTCACTGGATGCTCATACTTCCTATCAAGACGTGCGACATAGGCTAAAAACCCGAGTGTCGTAATTTAACTCAAGAGGAGTCCACTTTGATGGGAAATGGCCCAAAGATCAAGACATTTCGATCTATAGATCCACATGGTCACCAAAATTTAGCCAAATTTCATCGTTTAGGTCCTCAAAAGGCCGTTTTTGCGGTATTAAGGAATTTTAGCTTTCTTAAGAAACCCTTTGCGGAACAAGGGTAAGTTGGAATGGTGTGGAAGCTTAAATAGATACATCATGCTCCACGAGCATGCTTGCAAGGGAAAATGAATGTGCATTTATCGTAGCTTCATCATGGCATATTGGGGAAGTTATGTCCCCCGGGGCAATGCCCCAAAGAAGTAATTTTCCGGTCCGTCACAGTTGGTATCAAATCAAGTTCCGAGATAACTTTAGGGATTGTGCGGAAATGGCCTTTCAACGAGTATTTTCCTTAATGGAAAAACTTTAAGTTGGAGAGTATGCCAACTTTTGCACGGAAAGAGTTGGTAATGCTATGCCAGTTACCTTGCGAATCGAGTTGATCTTGTTCATGTGTTGTGAGTTTGCCTGGCCTAAGTGGCACCCCATTTATGAGTGGATATCCGGAAGACCGTTTGGGACGGTGGGTAGACAATGGGACTGATCATCCCCACACGTTGAAAACTGGCCAACGGTGTGCATTACCAGGCCCGACTAGTATCCCACTTACGAGTGGTAACCAGGATGACCGTCAAGGAAGGTGGGCAACTGGATGCTATTCCACATAGTAATGTGTTAAGATCTTGTCATTTCTATGACACCTTTTAACTTGTGAACCTTAAGGATTCCTGGGTGGTAGCATGGGATGCCATCTGGGAGACCTGGTCGAGATATCGTCTTGGCACCGGCCAATTGCGATTCTTGTTATTATCGTGGGCACTTTTGGATTCCTAGGCAGGCGGTATGGGACGGTTGCTCAGAAGGTCTAAATTGTTGTTCACGATAACTTGAATAAACCCGTGATTTCTGAGCATCTGGTATGATACTTTTTATCAGGAAATCCAAGCCGAAGAGATTGTCCACAATAGCCTTGATTTAGAATTTTGAGGACGAAATTATTTGAAGGGTGTGATAATGTAACACCCCGTGTATTTAGCATGGCACATGCAAAAATATGCACCATTTTCTTGTGATGAATCTTCATCCAAAGCTTATGTTGCGTGGTAAGAAGCATATTGGCTTAACGCCAATAACGCATCAAAATGGCGCATTGTGTTTTTCATTTGGCCAAGAGCTAAATCTTGCATCATCATGATGCATTAGGCCAGTTGGGTAGGTGGCCTCGAGATTGCAACGTAGTCATTGCACGTTATGTAGGATATTGGCCTAGAGCCAATATCGCACAATCATTGTGCATCAGGCCAAAGAGGGCTAGTCGAACAAGTGTTACGCAGTCATTGCGACAGAACACAATCATTGCACATGAACGGTAAAATTGGGAGTTAATGAATGATTATTTATCCCCAAATCAAAGTTGTAAAAATGTCAAATAAACATATATAGGGAGGGGTAGTTGGTTGAAGGTGCTTATGAGGACTATGCGCCAAGTAAGATTTATAGCTTCGCCGAAAGAGTATAAATGATGCCCAAGGCTCATTTATAGTTGCATAGACTTTCCAATGGGGCATGTGATGCGAAGGAATTACTATGTAATTCCGTGGATCTGATGATGCATAATCATTGTGCATCTTTGTGAAATGGCCTATATGGACTAGGACATTACCATTATTTCTTAGCCATGGCTTTGCAAATGAGTTTGCTTAAGATTTTATCCCTTCGGGATGAACTATGGTATGTTCTTGATCCCTTTAGAGTAGGGAAGGGTACGTAGGTATCCGCAATGAGTTGTAACATTGTCGGTCCAGCACTTTGTCGCTCATATCATCTAATTGGGAGATGATTGCGACATTCTGTACTCTCATATCATATGGCTCGGTAGCTCGACGCAAGAGATGATTGTGGCCAAACTTGATGAGGCAAGTTGCATTCCACTCACGGGATGCTCATACTTCCTATCAAGACGTGCGACATAGGCTAAAAACCCAAGTGTAGTAATTTAGCTCAAGAGGAGTCCATTTTGATGGGAAACGACCCAAAGATCAAGACATGTCGATCTTTAGATCTACATGGTCACCAGAATTTAGCAAAATTCCATCATTTAGGGCCTCAAAAGGCCGTTTTTGCCGTATTAAGAAAGTTTTACCTTTCTTAAGAAACCTTTTGCGGAACAAGGGTAAGTTGGAATGGCGTGGAAGTTTAAATAAATGCATCATGCTTGTAAGGGAAAATGAACGTGCATTTTCCTAGATTTAAGGCTAGGATCGTAGCTTCATCATGGCGCATCGGGGAAGTTACGGCCCGCGGGGCTACACGCCAAAGGCGTAATTTTCCGGTCCGTCACAGTTGGTATCAGAGCAAGTTCCGAGATAACTCTAGGGACTATGAGGGAATGGCTTGTCAGCGAGCATTTTCCTTAATGGGAAAACTTTAAGTTGAAGAGTAGGCCAACTTTTGCACTGAAAGAGTTGGTAACTGCTATGCCAGTTACCTTGCCAATAGAGTTGATATTTTTCATGTATTGTGAGTTTGCCTCGCCTAAGTGGCACCCTACTTACGAGTTTATATCCGGAAGACCGTCTGGGACGGTGGGTAGACAATGGGACTGATCATCCCCACATGTTGGAAACTTGGCCAATGGTTTGGTTTGTCAGGACCGGCTAGCATCCTTATTATGAGTGGTAACCTGGATGACCGCCAGGGACGGTGGGCAACTGGATACTGTTCCACATAGTACTGTGCTAAGATCTTATCATTTCGATGACACCTTTAAACTTGTGAACCTTAGGGATTCCTGGGTGGTAGTATGGGATGCCATCTGGGATACCTGGTCCAGATATCCTCTTAGCACTGACCAATTTTGATTCTTGGTATTATCGTGGGCACTTTTGGATTCCAAGGCAGGCGGTATGGGACGGTTGCTCTGAATTTCTAAATTGTTATTCACGATAACTTGAAGTAACCCGTGATTTTTGAGCATCTGGTATGGGACCTTTGCTCAGGAAATTCAAACCGAAGAGATTGTCCACAATAGCTTTGATTTTGAATTTTGAGGACCAAATTATTTGAAGGGTGTGATAATGTAACACCCCGTGTTTTTAGCATGGCGCATGCTAAAAGATGCGCCATTTTCTTGTGATGAAGCTTTATCCAAAGCTTCCGTTGCATGGTAAGAAGCATATTGGATTAAGGCCAATACCGCGTCAAAATAGCGCATTGTGTTTGGCATTTGGCCAAGAGCCAAATCTCGAATCATCATGATAACATTAGGCCAGTTTGGTAGGTGGTATCGAGATTGCAACGTAATCATTGCAAGTTATGGAGGCTATTGGCCTAGAGCCAATATCACATAATCATTGTGCATCAGGCCAGAGAGGGCTGGACGAACGAGTGTTATGCAGTCATTATGCTAATACGCAATCATGGAGAAAGAGCGCAATCATTGCGACAGAACGCAATCATTTCCAAGTAACGCAATCATTGCACATGAACAGTAAAAGTAGGAGTTGATGAATGATTATTTATCCCCTAATCAAAGTTGTAAAAATGTCAAATAAACATATATAGGGAGGGGTAGTTGGTTTAAGGTGCATATGCGGACTATGCGCCAAGTAAGCTTTATAGCTTCGCCGAAAGAGTATAAATGATGCCCAAGGCTCATTTATAGTTGCATAGCCTTTCCAATGGGGCATGTGATGCGAAGGAATTAATATGCCATGTTGCGGATCCGATAATGCATAATCATTGTGCATCTTTGTGAAATGACCTATATGGACTAGGACATTACCATTATTTCTTAGCCATGGCTTTGCAAATGAGTTTGCTTAAGATTTTGTCCATTCGGGATGAACTACGGTATGTTCTTGATCCCTTTAGAGTAGGGAAGGGTACGTAGGCATACACAATGAGTTGTAACATTTCTGGTCCATCACTTTGTCGCTCATATCATCTAATTGGGAGATGATTGCGACATTATGGCCTCTCATATCATCTGGATCGGTAGCTTCACGCAAGAGATGATTGTGGCCAAACTTGATGAGGCAAGTTGCATTCCACTCACTGGATGCTCATACTTCCTATCAAGACGTTCGACATAGGCTAAAACCCAAGTGTGGTAATTTAGCTCAAGAAGAGTCCATTTTGATGGGAAATGACCCAAAGATCAAGACATGTTGATCTATAGATCCACATGGTCACCAGAATTTAGCCAAATTCCATCGTTTAGGGCCTCAAAAGGCCGTTTTTGCCGCATTAAGGAAGTTTTAGCTTTCTTAAGAAACCCTTTGCGGAACAAGGGTAAGTTGGAATGGTGTGGAAGCTTAAATAGATGCATCATGCTCCACGAGCATGCTTGCAAGGGAAAATGAATGTGCATTTATCATAGCTTCATCATGGCGTATCGGGGAAGTTACGGCCCCGGGGGCAACGCGCCTAAGAAGTAATTTTTCGGTCCGTCATAGTTGGTATCAAAGAAAGTTCCGAGATAACTCTAGGGACTGTATGGGAATGGCCTGTCAGTGAGTATTTTCCTTAATGGAAAAACTTTAAGTTGGAGAGTAGGCCAACTTTTGCACGGAAAGAGTTGGTAACTACTATGCCAGTTACCTTGCGAATCGAGTTGAGCTTGTTCATGTGATGTGAGTTTTCCTGGATTAAGTGGCACCCCTTTATGAGTGGATATTCGGAAGACCGTATGGGACGGTGGGTAGACAATGGGACTGATCATCCCCACACGTTTGAAACTGGCCAACGGTGTGCGTTGTCAGGCCCGGATAGTATCCCACTTACGAGTGGTAACCTGGATGACCGTCAAGGATGGTGGGCAACTGGATACTGTTCAACATAGTACTGTGCTAAGATCTTGTCATTTCGATGACACTTTTTAACTTGTGAACCTTAGGGATTCCTGGGTGGTAGCATGGGATGCCATCGGGGAGACCTGGTCGAGATATCCTCTTGGCGCTGGCCAATTGCGATTCTTAGTATTATCGTGGACACTTTTGGATAACTAGGTAGGCGGTATGGGACGGTTGCTTAGAAGGTCTAAATTGTTGTTCATGATAACTTGAATAAACCCGTGATTTCTGAGCATCTGGTATGTGACTTTTTCTCAAGAAATCCAAACCGAAGAGATTGTCCACAATAGCTTTGATTTAGAATTTCGAGGACGAAATTCTTTGAAGGGTGTGATAATGTAACACCCCATGTATTTAGCATGGCGCATGCAAAAAGATGCGCCATTTGCTTGTGATGAATCTTCATCCAAACCTTCTGTTGCGTGGTAAGAAGCATATTGGCTTAACGCCAATACCGCATCAAAATGGCGCATTGTGTTTCTCATTTGGCCAAGAGCTAAATCTTGCATCATCATGATGCATTAGGCCAGTTGGGTAGGTGGCCTCGAGATTCCAACGTAGTCATTGCACGTTATGTAGGCTATTGGCCTAGAGCCAATATCGCATAATCATTGTGCATAAGGCCAGAGAGGGCTAGTCGAACGAGTGTTATGCAGTTATTGCGACAGAACGCAATCATTGCACATGAATAGTAAAAGTGGGAGTTGATGAATGATTATTTCTCCCCTAATCAAAGTTGTAAAAATGTCTAATAAACATATATAGGGAGGGTTAGTTGGTTGAAGGTGCATATGCGGACTATGTGCCAAGTAAGATTCATTGCTTAGCCGAAAGAGTATAAATGATGCCTAAGGCTCATTTATAGTTCCATAGCCTTTCCAATGGGACATGTGATGCGAAGGAATTACTATGCCATTCCGCGGATCTGATGATGCATAATCATTGTACATCTTTGTGAAATGGCCTATATGGACTAGGACATTACCATTATTTCTTAGCCACGGCTTTGCAAATGAGTTTGCTTAAGCTTTTGTCCATTCGAGATGAACTACGGTCTGTTCTTGATCCCTTTAGAGTAGGGAAGGGTACGTAGGTAGCCACAATGAGTTGCAACATTGCCGGTCCAGCACTTTGTCGCTCATATCATCTAATTGGGAGATGATTGCGACATTCTGGCCTCTCATATCATATGGCTCGTAGCTCGACGCAAGAGATGATTGTGGCCAAACTTGATGAGGCAAGTTTCAATCTACTCACTGGATGCACATACTTGCTATCAAGATGTGCGACATAGGCTAAAAACCCAAGTGTGGTAATTTAGCTCAAGAGGAGTCCATTTTGATGGAAAACGGCCCAAAGATCAAGACATGTCGATCTATAGATCCACATGGTCACCAGAATTTAGCCAAATTCCATCATTTAGGGCCTCAAAAGGCCGTTTTTGCCGTATTAAGGAAGTTTTACCTTTCTTAAGAAACCTTTTGCGGAACAAGGGAAAGTTGGAATGGCGTGGAAGTTTAAATAAATGCATCATGCTTGCAAGGGAAAATGAACGTGCATTTGCCTAGAATTAAGGCTAGGATCGTAGCTTCATCATGGCGCATCGGGGAAGTTACGGTCAGTTGGGAAACGAGCCAAAGGCGTAATTTTCCGGTCCGTCACAGTTGGTATTAGAGAAAGTTCCGAGATAACTCTAGGGACTATGCGGGAATGGCTTGTCAGCGAGCATTTTCCTTAATGGGAAAACTTTAAGTTGAAGAGTAGGCCAACTTTTGCACTGAAAGAGTTGGTAACTGCTATGCCAGTTACCTTGCGAATCGAGTTGATGATTTTCATGTGTTGTGAGTTTGCCACACCTAAGTGGCACCCTACTTACGAGTTTATATCTGGAAGACCGTCTGGGATGGTGGGTAGACAATGGGACTGATCATCCCCACATGTTGGAAACTTGGCCAACGGTGTGCGTTGTCAGGCCCGGCTAGCATCCTTCTTACGAATGGTAACCTGGATGACCGCCAGGGACGGTGGGCAACTGGATACTATTCCACATAGTATTGTGCTAAGATCTTGTCATTTCGATGATACCTTTCAACTTGTGAACCTTAGGGATTCCTGGTTGGTAGTATGGGATACCATCTGGGATACCTGGACCAGATATCCTCTTGGCACTGGCCAATTGTGATTCTTGGTATTATCGTGGGCACTTTTGGATACCAAGGCAGGCGGTATGGGACGGTTGCTCTGAAGGTCTAAATTGTTGTTCACGATAACTTGAAGTAACCCGTGATTTTTGAGCATCTGGTATGGGACTTTTGCTCAGGAAATCCAAACCGAAGAGATTATCCACAATAGATTTGATTTTGAATTTCAAGGACGAAATTCTTTGATGGATGTGATAATGTAACACCCCGTGTTTTTAGCATGGCGCATGCTAAAAGATGCGCCATTTGCTTGTGATAAAGCTTTATCCAAAGCTTCTGTTGCATGGTAAGAAGCATATTGACTTAAGGCCAATACCGCGTCAAAATTGCGCATTGTGTTTGACATTTGGCGAAGAGCCAAATCTCGCATCATCATGATACATTAGGCCAGTTTGGTAGGTGGTCTCGAGATTGCAACGTAATCATTGCACGTTATGGAGGCTATTAGCCTAGATCCAATATCGCACAATCATTGTGTATCAGGCCAGAGAGGGCTCGACGAACGAGTGTTATGAACAGTAAAAGTAGGAGTTGATGAATGATTTTTTCTCCAAGTCATTGTGTTATGAAGTCATTGTGCTAATACGCAATCATTGCGACAGAACGCAATCATTTCACATGAATAGTAAAAGTAGGAGTTGATGAATGATTTTTGCTCCCCTAATCAAAGTTGTAAAAATTTCAAATAAACATATATAGGGAGGGGTAGTTGGTTAAAGGTGCATATGAGGACTATGCGCCAAGTAAGCTTCATAGCTTAGCCGAAAGAGTATAAATGATGCCTAAGGATCTTTTATAGTTGCACATCCTTTCCAATGGGGCATGTGATGCGAAGGCATTACTATGCCATGGAGCGGATCCGATGATGCATAATCATTGTGCATCTTTGTGAAATGACCTATACGGACCAGGCCATTACCATTATTTCTTAGCCACGGATTTTCAAATGAGTTTTCTTAAGATTTTTTCCATTCGGGATGAACTTTGGTATGTGCTTGATCCCTTTAGAGTGCGGAAGGGTACGTAGGAAGACGCAATGAGTTGAAGCATTTCGGGTCCAGCACTTTGTCGCTCATATCATCTAATTGGGAGATGATTGCGACTTTCTGGCCTATCATATCATCTGGCTCGGTAGCTTCACGCAAGAGATTATTGTGGCCAAACTTGATGAGGCAAGTTGCATTCCACTCATTGGATGCTCATACTTCCTATCAAGACGTTCGACATAGGCTAAAACCCAAGTGTCGTAATTTAGCTCAAGAGGAGTCCATTTTGACGGGAAATGGCCCAAAGATCAAGACATGTGGATGGTCACCAAAATTTAGCCAAATTCCATCGTTTAGGGCCTCAAAAGGCCGTTTTTGACGCATTAAGGAAGTTTTAGCTTTCTTAAGAAACCCTTTGCGGAACAAGGGTAAGTTGGAATGGTGTGGAAGCTTAAATTGATTCATCATGCTCCACAAGTATGCTTGCAAGGGCAAATGAACATGCATTTTCCTAGCTTTAAGGCTCGGATCGTAGCTTCATCATGGCGCATCGGGGAAGTTACGACCCGCGAGGCAACGCGCCAAAGGCATAATTTTCCGGTCCATCACATAAACTCAGCTTAAAATACCAAATATGTATAATCTAAGTTTATATAGAAAAACAACTTTGTCTCAAGATAAGAGATAAATAGACTTTTGAGTGATAAATAAGTTCAATTCTCCACATACCTTTTAGCCGATGAAGATCCACCAGTTCCTTGAGTAGTCCATCATCTTGTATGATGATTTCCATGGAGTTCTTGAGATCAACTAAACTTTCTATCCTAGTTTGAGACCTTAGCTATAGTAGACTAGAAATCAAGACTTATAGTTTTGATCACTAATATTGACAAACATTCTTGAGATAGCAACGCATGCGAGTTCGAACGAGCAATGCTCTAACAATTTCCATGTTGAGTTCAAGGATATTAGAGATTAGCGAAGTAAAAATAAGATTGTAGTGCAGAGAATAGACGAAGTGAGAAGAAAATGAAGATAGGTGAAAAAAATTTAAAGAGAAGACTCAACCCTACGCTACTCTCCACATCTAACCCTAGGGGTTTTAATTACTAGTACACCCCTGATTTATCGGATGTCGGATATTAGCTCCCGGATACTTCTTAATCCTGTCATGTTAGGCTGAGAAAGTTAAGTCCTATAAGTGTTATGGTTCCGAAATACGATTCATCAGATTAAATCCTATAGATGTCGAGTTTTTGGAAACGGATCTCGAACTTTGATGTATATTGATAGCCTTAGATAGGATACCATCATTATCTATCAACACCACTATAGGTCATTCGAACACCCATAATATTATTGACAATATTTGGTTCATAAGCAAGCATTTAAAATATTAATTCTCCATGACTTGGTATCCCTATCTATCAATTGATAAACAGAAACCACACCTCAGGTAGAAAATCTAACATCTAACAAATCAGTAATGTTTTTGGAACCCACATGTCCCGCCAAATATTTATATCTTTCCCATCACCAACCTCCCAAAAAAGTATCTTATACTTCTATCATGGTGACGCAAAAGATCGATTAAAATTAAGAAAATATTTAGATAAAAAGATCATTGTTCAGGATAACAGTTTGTTTAATGTTTGTACCACCAAAGCATTTAGGTTGAGTTGTAACATTTCATTTCCTAGTTCTTACTATCAGATTTATTTCACCAGAATGTCATCTCTATCGAATCTAATTTGTCGTGATTTTCTTAGGGATGGGGAAATATACATGTGATAATTACTAAGAGCACATAGAACATATTGGTTTAGGACAGTTCTACCATGTGGATTTAGAAAACTTTGTTTCCAAGTAGCCAGATTATTTTTGAATTTCTCAACAAGAGCAGTAAAAGATTAAACTTTACTTATTTGGAGAACTAAGGGAACTCCAAGATACTTACCATTGAGATCCATTATCTTAATTCCTATAATATTGGTAATATTATTTTTCAAACTAGTAGGTACTTTGTAGCTAAAAGACATGCCCGAATTTTCAAAGCAATGGATTGTCTGGAGTGGAGACTAAAATGATGAATAATAGTGTCTAAATGTATAGCTTTTCTAACATTTACTTTCGAGAAAGTTAAGCAAACATCAGCAAAAACTGAATGACAAACAACATGATTGAATTTATTCCACTTCGTACCATAAATATGATTGGATAACTCAGCTCTAGATAAAGCATCCATGAGAATTACATAAGGATAAGGAGATAGTGGACCTTCTTGGCTCAGTCTTTTATGAGGAGTAAACATGCTACCTAAACATCCATTTAGGAGAATATAAATAGAAACAATGCTAATTGCTCAGACATTTATCTATCATTTGACACCAATCATTTTATAAAACCAAGCTTCATAAGATAATAGGCAGAAAATTCTAATATATCATATCAAAAGCCTTGGACATATCAAGTTTGGTATCTATTCATCATTTTTAGCTTTAAATTTCATCATTGAGTTTATCTGTTCATGCGCAGTTACAATATTTCCAGTTATAGGTCTACCAGAGAGAAATGTATTATGATTATGAGGTATAATTCTATTCAATAGAGGTATAAGTCAAGAGCAAATTATTTTAAATATGATTTATAAGACACATTATTAAGACTTATGGGTCTGAAATCACCAGGAGAACTAGGAAAATTATTTTTAAAAATAAATGAAGTGAAACTAAGATTCATCTGCTCTAACAATGTTTAGACTGAAAAAAAAAAGGTTGCACCATATTCACAACATCCTTCCATATCTTTAGGTAAAAAACAAGAGTAAATCCATCAGGTCCAGGTGTAGTCCAAGTCTGCATACCAAAAACAATGTTCTTGACATCATTTTATGTAACACCCCGTGTTTTTAGCATGGCACATGCTAAAAGATGCGTCATTTGCTTGTGATGAAGCTTCATCCAAAGCTTCCGTTGCGTGGTAATAAGCATATTGTCTAAGGGCCAATACCGCGTCAAAATGGAGCATTGTGTTTGGCATTTGGCCAAGATCTAAATCTTGCATCATCATGATGCATTAGGCCAGTTGAGTAGGTGGCCTCGAGATTGCAGTGTAATTATTGCACATTATGGAGGCTATTGGCCTAGAGCCAATATCGCACAATCATTGCGCATCATGCTATAGAGGGCTGGCTGAACGAGTGTTACACAGTCATTTTGCTAATACGCAATCACTGCGAAATAGCACAATCATTGCGAAATAATGCAATCATTACGACGGAACGCAATCATTGCGAAATGACACAATCATTGCGAAGTAACGCAATCATTTCATATGAACAGTAAAAGTGGGAGTTGATGAATGATTTTTGCTCCCCTAATCAAAGTTGTAAAAATGTCAAATAAACATATATAGGGAGGGGTAGTTGGTTGAAGGTGCATATGAGGACTATGCGCCAAGTAAGCTTCATATCTTAGCCAGAAGAGTATAAATGATGCCTAAGGCTCATTTATAGTTGCATAGCCTTTCCAATGGGGCATGTGATGCGAAGGCATTACTATGCCATTATGTGGAACCGATGATGCATAATCATTGTGCATCTTTGCGGAATGACCTATACGGACCAGTCCATTACCATTATTGCTTAGCCACAACTTTACAAATGAGTTTGATTAAGCTTTTGTCCCTTCGTGATGAACTATGGTTTATGCTTGACCCCTTTAGAGTAGGGAAGGGTACGTAAGCAGTCGCAATGAGTTGCAGCATTGCCGGTCCAGCACGTTGTCGCTCATATCATCTAATTTAGAGATGATTGCGGCACTTTGGCCTCTCATATCATCTGGATCGATATCTCGACGCAAGAGATGATTGTGTCCATACTTGATGAGGCTAGTTGCATTCCATTCCTTGGATGCTCATACTTCCTATCAAGACGTTCGACATAGGCTAAGAACCCGAGTGTCGTGATTTATCTCAAGAGGAGTCCATTTTGATGGGAAAAAGCCCAAAGATCATGACATGTTGATCTATAGATCCACATGGTCACCAGAA
Organism: Papaver bracteatum; assembly: GCA_023529315.1. Classification (NCBI taxonomy): domain Eukaryota; kingdom Viridiplantae; phylum Streptophyta; class Magnoliopsida; order Ranunculales; family Papaveraceae; genus Papaver; species Papaver bracteatum. The sequence continues at coordinate 1,144,311 of JAJJWX010004825.1, forward strand.
TTTAGCCAAATTCCATCGTTTAGGGTCTCAAAAGGCCATTTTTTTGTCGTATTAAGGAAGTTTTAACTTTCTTAAGAACCCCTTTGCGGAACAAGGGTAAGTTGGAATAGTGTGGAAGCTTAAATAGATGTATCATGCTCCACGATCATGCTTGCATGGGAAAATGAACATGCATTTGCCTATATTTAAGGCTCGGATCTTAGCTTCATCATGGCGCATCGGGGAAGTTGCGGCCTGCGGGGCAACGCGCCAAAGGCGTAATTTTCTAGTCCGTCACAGTTGGTATCAGAGCAAGTTCCGAGATAACTCTAGGGAATGTGCGAGAATGGATTTTCAGTGAGTATTTTCCTTAATGGGAAAATTTTAAGTTGGAGAGTAGGCTAACTTTTGCACGAAAAGAGTTGGTAACTGCTATGTCAGTTACCTTGCGAATCGAGTTGAGCTTGTTCATGTGCTATGAGTTTGCATGGCCTAAGTGGCACACTATACTAAAACAACCATTTAGGGCCATTTATAAACGTTGTGCATAATTTTTGCAACAAAAATAAACATTGGCAAAATGGCGTTGCGCATTAGTGTGTGACACATATTATCTGTTGCACAAATTAATTTGTACAACGCTTATAAACGTTGCACACCCATTGCACCTTTTCTTATTTGTGCAATGTATAAATAATTTGTGCAACGGATATTATTTATAGAATAACACTTTTGTGGATCCCATTTTGATTTTGTCAACGTTTTATTTATTTGGTTACAGTTACATTCGTTGCTCATTTCCGGTAATTTGTGCAACGTACAATTGTACAACGTTTATATCCGTTGCAAATTAATTTTCAGGTTAAAAAAAAAGTCACCGCCAGCACATTTTCCGGCATATTTCTGCTCCTGAATTGCAATCGATTAAGAACAATTATTGAACATCACAATCCATCAAGAATGATTCATACATCAACAGAGTGGATAGATGAACCATAAACCCATACAACATTATAAACAACTTATGCAAAATCCCAAATGTTTTAAACATAAGTTTCTGAATTTGAAACTATGAAAACCCTAACCTTGATTTGACTCTGGATGGGAGTGTAGCAATAAAAACCCGTCTCCTAGGCATTTGAGGTGTTGAGTAGACATTAGTGGTGTTAGGAGGCTGTCCAGTGGTGGAGTGAAACTATGAATATGGACGAATCGTAGCAATAGAAAGCCATCTCCTGGGCTGATTAAACTGCACTATTGCTGATGCTGGCCTGACTGCAATTGACACCCACCTTGGTCTCGTCAAAGTTTTGGTGTTGCATGATGAAATTGACCTAGAAAATTTATTTTTTTCATCTACTGATGGCAAGGTTGGATGACCAGTAGCAAAAACTTTGCAGGGTTGAAGAGTTGAACTTTGAAGGTTGGATGACCAGGGGGATGAAGTTTTAATTCCTCTCAATGGTGGTCTCAACTTTGAAGGCCCTAGTGGTGGCTTCTTCTCTGCTGGGGCTCTGGGGGGTAATGCTTTTACAGATAGCGATCCCAATGTTTTAGTCAAATATGCGGCAACATCTCGAGCTTCATGTTGGAGTCTGGTTTTTTTCTCTTCTGCAAGTTGATTCTCAGAGTCTCGTAGCTGTTAAGGATTTCAAAGAATTGTCTACTTGTAAGAATTTTGAGTTATATCAATTGAAAATTTTGGAAGAGAGCAAATTAAAAATAAATAATTGTTTATCTATCTTTCTTATCATGTTGTTAATACCTTCTCCTGGAGACTTCTACATAGTTTTTCACGCACATCAAACCTTAATTGCAAGGACTGCAAGCTATCTTGCAACTTCTTTGTTTCTTTTTCGTCCTGCTTTAACTTTTCAGCCTGTTATAAGTGGGGAAAGAAAAGTTAATGTTATGTAGTGCATAAAGAGGTGATTAAATTATCGTAAGATAAAGAAGTAATTAAATGTTGCCATTAGTACCATTTGTTTGTACTTGAAAATCTCGGTAAGATATGATTGTTTACGTGCATGACCATGCTCAATTCCCCTAACTAGACTTGCAAAGTTCAGAGAGTAAAGGGACTCCCCTGAATCTGCAGAACTTGGGATAATCTGGACAAATATCAGGGTCTTGCAGTCTCCTGTATTTTTTTGTTCCACTCAGTTACGGAATTTACACGAGTACAGAGAACCGACTCAAGGAATACATAGTTGCACGTTCAATTTGTTCCTAGTGAGAATTAAGAACACTTACCAAGGGAGATATGCAGTAAATGGGTGAGTTTAGAATTCATGTAAGGAATGTGAGATGTCTTCGATGCTAGAGAAGATATGACATCACCAAGGGCAGAGAGGGACTTATTATTAATGAATTGTGACTCATTTAGATTTTCATCCTCAACTTCAGTTCTTCCGGCTCACTACCAGCCAAATCTACGAGCCAGAGGTGAATCCTAGTCCTATACCCATTCACCAAATTCTCACCCTTCACAATATCACGGAACAAGCTGCACATATGATATATTTGGATTATCAAAAGATAGTAATTTTTATTTCATCTCCATACAACATAACTCAAAACATAAATTTTAAAACATTAATAAATCCTTGATTCACTGACCTAACTAGCTTATACATACTATTATGGATACCCACAATGTTCTTAGGATAAACTAAGAGGGGATAGAATCACCAATTTCTACTTGAATATAAGATGAGTTATTGCTTACCAATGAGAGAGGCTACTAAGTTCATTACAATTTGTCGATCCAACAACTATGTTTCGACTTCCAGTCTGTAGATGCTCCCACACCTCAACTGTATTGCGAACACTAGCTTCAACTAGCCCTGACACTTCTTGTGTTCCCTTTGCTTATTGATTTATCTCCAACCTTGAATACATTAACCAACATAAATACTTTGTTGTTCTTTATTAAAATCAGATTCCACAAATTAATAAAATTGAAAAGGTTGAAAGAAACTATAGTTAAGCCAACTATAACCTCTCTCAGCGATAAACAGATTTGGTCGCAAAATACGTCAAAACCTAAATAAGAATTCAACAAGAATAAAAGTAAGAGTCGAACATTCGGTACAAGAGAAACAAAAAATATACAACACCCAGAGAACAATTACCCAACCTTTCAAGTCACTGAGGACACAACTATATTCTGCAACTCTGCATCAAAACACACATGCCATACTTTAGAATTTTTTACCAAACGCCAACATAGACAACAATGCTAACTATAAAGGGTTACCCACAGTATTTTCACCCAATACAATAAAGCAACAAAACCTCAAACCTTCAAAGACATGATTCCTCACAAATAATTAAATCTAAAAAAACCTCAACAAAACAAAACAAACTAAACCTAAGAATCCATAGAAATGAAATTAAGATTTACCCATGCTTTGGACTTAAAAACACAAAAAACAAACGCACAATCAAAATATTTACCAAAAAAATTGCTACCAAGATATTATGCTTTGGTCAAATTAAAATCAAAATTATTAAAAATCGAAAACAAATTAGGGTTTATACCTGATGATAAAATAATTCAGAATCAGTCAATTGTTGGTTAGTAGAAGCACAATAACCTATTAGATGGATGGCTTGTTTTCGATATCAGGAACAAAATAAAATTTCTAGGGTTTCAAAAAAAAATATCAAGTCACTACACGATAGATCTAGATTTTGGGTATGTGGGATTTCATTAGGGTATTAAGGTTTTGAAGAAAAGATTTTGATTTTTTGTTTTCAACTTAAATCAGTTATGATTTCATAGTTATTATCAACTCAGAAAGAGGGGTTTTGAAAGAGAGCTAATGAGAGTGAGAGAAATCTTAGAAGATCTCGATTAGGATAAAATGATGAAGAGATGGTTTTGAATGGGTTGTGAAGGCTCTGAAAGAGAGAGAAAGAAAAAGGATAAGTTTTTGTAAAAAAAATAACACGCATATTAAAAGTAAAATTAAAAAATAAATAAAATATATCTACAAAAAAATCTACCACGATACCCTATTACCGAAATGACATTGTGTGTACAATGTTTTTAAACGTTCAAAAACGTTTCTCCATTATTTTCTCTTAATAAAACCAAAATTATCTATTTTGCGCAATGTATTTATCGGTGCGCAACGGATATAGACGTTTCAAAATGTGCAACGCCTATATCCGTTGCACACCACCCAAATTGAAGCGTTGCTAAAACTAGGATATGGTGTAGTGGCACCCCACTTACGAGTGGATATCCAGAAGACCATCTGGGACGGTGGGTAGACAATAGGACTAATCATCCCCACACATTGGAAACTGGCCAACGGTGTGCGTTGTCAGGCACGGCTAGCATCCCACTTATGAGTGGCAACCTGGATGACCATTAGGGACGATGGGCCACTGGATATTGTTCCACATAGTAATGTGCTAAGATCTTGTCATTTCGATGACACCTAGGATATCTGGTCGAGATATCCTCTTGGCGCTGGCCAATTGCGATTATTTGTATTATCGTGGGCACTTTTGGATTCCTAGGAAGGTGGTATGGGACGGTTGCTCAGAAGGTCTAAATTGTAGTTCACGATAACTTGAAGAAACCCGTGATTTCTGAGCATATGGTATGGAACTTTTTCTCAGGAAATCCAAACCGAAGAGATTGTCCACAATAGCTTTGATTTTGAATTTCGAGGACGAAATTATTTGAAGGGTGTGATAATGTAACACCCCATGTTTTCAGCATGGCACATGCTAAAAGATGCACCATTTGCTTGTGATGAAGCTTCATCTAAAGCTTCCATTGCGTGGTAAGAAGCATATTGGCCTAAGGCCAATACCGCGTCAAAATGATTGTGTTTGGCATTTGTCCAAGAGCCAAATCTTGCATCATCATGATGCATTAGGACAGTTGGGTAGGTGACCTCGAGATTTCAGCGTAATCATTGCACATTATGGAGGCTATTGGCCTAGAGCCAATATCGCAAAATCATTGTGCAGCAGGCCAGAGAGGGCTGGACGAACGAGTGTTACGCAGTCATTGTGCTAATACGCAATCATTGCGAAATAACACAATCATTGCACATGAACAGTAAAAGTGGAAGTTGATGAATGATTTTTGCTCCCTTAATCAAAGTTGTAAAAATGTAAAATAAACATATATAGGGAGGGGTTGTTGGTTGAAGGTGCATATGCGGACTATGCGCCAAATAAGCTTCATAGCTTAGCCGGAAGATTATAAATGATACCTAAGGCTCATTTATAGTTGCATAGCCTTTCCAATGGGGCGTGTGATGCGAAGGCATTACTATGCCATTATGCGGACCCTATGATGCATAATCATTGTGCATCTTTGTGGAATGGCCGACCAGGCCATTACCATTATTGATGTAGTACCAGAACATCGCCACACCGATATTCTCGCGATGGAAACGACACTTCTGCGAGAAGCCCAAACATTCATACAAGTATTAACAACACTTTGACGAGAACGTCGCAAGATTCTTCAACGACATTTGGCGAGTGTCACAAAAGAGTGATATAATGGTCAACGACTGAAGATATATGAGAAGAATAAGTCTGCTTCACGACGGTTACAAAGTTGGCGATGGTAAAGACTAAAGTTATGGCGATGAGATCGCAGAGTAGATCCGAATTAAGGGGAAATCTTAGCTGTCTTCCACTATGTATTTTCCTATATAAAGAGTTCAACTAAATCCAGGGAAGGATGATGTACTTTTGAAAGCTGAGAGAATTTTGAGGAGAGAGAAACTCCAGAAAGAAAGTTGTACTTATGAGTTTTGATATTTCTTGTAAATTTTCCTGAAAATGAATTCATAAAAGTGTTGTTGTTCATCCACAATTATGACTTAGTTTTTATAGATTCTTGACAAGGGTGTAGTGTGGGAAATCCTGCAACTACATTTTGGCGCTAGAAACATGGATTGAATTAACGAAAATAGAAGAAAAAGCGAAGAAGAAGATAAAAATTGTTTAATATTGAGGAAATCATTAAATAAATCGGTGAGAAAATTGAAGGAAGAATGATCAGAATCAAAAAGGTTTGTAGAAAATTGAAAGATGATGTAATAACAAAAGAAATGATTGATAGATTTCATGAAAATATCAAGGGAAGGATACATAAACGGGATTTTGAAGGAAGGAATATTATGACAATGGAGAATATATCATCATTGAAAGATTGGGAAAAACGAGAAATCACGTTTACAGCAGCAGGAATACCAGAAGAAAATTTAAGCCATACATCTCCATTGGTGGTCACAGTAACTACTATACCAATGATAAAGGAGAAATCGACAAAATTTGAAGAAGAATGGGCTATGAATAGAACTTTAGTAGACACATGAAGTTCTGTAGACATGATATTTTATCATACCTTCAAGAAGATGGGATATAAGGATGAAGAAATGTCTCATTCAACATATTATGTTCATGGATTTGGAAAGTCTAAAACAAAACCTAAAGGCGAGATAATGGTACGAATTCCACTAGGAGAAATTGAAACACAAATATCATTATGTGTGGTAGATGTGGAATCGCCGTACAATATGATACTGGGAAGACCGTGGATACACACAATCAAGGCTGTGGCGTCAACATTACATCAATGTGTTAAATTTCCTATGCCTAGTGGAATTGGAGAAATTAGAGGAGATGTGAATTTCGCGAGATTGTGCTACCAAATTGAAGTAAGAAATTGTGAAGAACGTCCAAAGCTGCGAAAAGCTCGCAGAAAATTGAACAGAGAAGCAAAGAAAGAAGAGGAATTTAAAATTTACATGATAAGGGAAAAAGAAGGAAAAGGGATTCCAAGTGAAGTTTCGCGAGAAGGAGATGAGTTCGCGAGAGAAATGAAAACTCCAACACCAATGGAAGAACCTGAATCTAGTTACACCGCAGCAGAGCCAACAAAGAAAATAAATATCGGGAGCGAGGAAGAGCCTAAAATACTGAAAATTGGGACTAAAATGGAGGAAGACGAAGAAGAGAGAACAATAAATCTCTTGCGAGAATACAAAGACATCTTCGCATGGAGGATAGATGAGATGCCAGGGATAGACCCTTCAGTAGCATGTCATAAATTAGAGATCAACAAATATGTGAGACCATTTAAACAAAGAATCGGAAAAATTGCAACAACATACGATTCTCAAATAGAAGAAGAACTACATAAAATGCTTGATGCAGGAATTATAAGGCAAGCAAAATATCCAGATTGGATTGCAAATATGGTGGTGGTCCCAAAGAAAAATAAAGGGATAAGAATTTGCATAGACTTTACTGATTTAAACAAAGCTTGTCCTAAAGATAGTTTTCCATTACCAGATATTCCACAAATGGTTGAATCAGCAGCGGGAAATGATAGAATATCTTCATTAGACGGATATAAAGGATATAATCAGATTCCCCTTGCAGAAGAAGATCAAGAGCATACAACATTTTTTGTTCCAAGAGGATTATATTGTTATACAAAGATGCCTTTTGGTTTACGAAATGCTGGTGCAACATACCAAAGAATGGTGGAGAAAGTGTTCGCAAAGTGGATACATAAAACATTAGAAGTGTACGTGGATGATATGTTGATTAAAAGCAAAGAATCTAAAAATCATGTACAGGATTTGAAAGAGATTTTCGATCAAATGCGACAATTTAACATCAAAGTGAATCCAGAAAAGTGTACTTTCGGAGTAGCATCAGGGAAATTTTTGGGTTATATTGTATCAAAAGAAGGAATACAAGTTGATCCATAAAAAATACAAGCAGTTCGCGATATGCCAACACCAGCGACAGTTAAAGATGTGCAAAAACTGAATGGACTCTTAGCCTCGTTAGGAAGATTTATTTCGCGATCTTCAGATAAGTGCAAGCATTTTTTCGATATACTCAAAAAGGGAACAAAATTTAAATGGACAGATGAATGTGAAAAATCTTTTCAAGGAATTAAAGAGCAATTGATGAACATATCTATTTTACAAAAGGCTGAACCAGGAGAAGAACTATTAATCTATCTTGCGACAACCACACACGCGCTAAGTGCCGTATTACTGCGAGTAGATGCGGGGGCGGAGAAGCCAATTTATTATATCAGCAAGACATTTAATTCAGCAGAGAGAAATTATTCAAAGATTGAGAAACTAATTCTAGCGTTGGTACACGCAACTTTTAAGCTTCGAATTTACTTCCAAGCGCATAAGGTCAAAGTGTTAACGAGAGTGCCAATCGAATCGGTGATGAAGAATTCAAAAAGATTAGGAAGAGTTGAGAGATGGAATGCGCAAGTAGGGCATTTTGATATTCAATATGAAATTCTATCTTCGCCAAAATCACAAGTTATCGCAGATTTCTTAGCTGAATTTCCTTTAGAAGATGACGAAGGTGTAGAAGAGATGATGGATATAGAGGAAGAACATGGAGACCCAAAAGAACTATTAACAGAACCTGACAGATGGGAAATATTAGTGGATGGATCGTCAAATGGAGAAGGAAATGGGATTGGAATTGTTTTCATTTCACCAGAAGGAGAAAAAATAGCTTTTTCATTTATATTGGAATTTGCATCCACTAATAATGAGACAGAATATGAAGTTGTAATCCATGCATTGAAGTTTGCGATAGAAATGAAGTTGGAAAATGCTAGAATCACCAGCGATTCACAATTGGTTATTCGCCAGATAAAGGGAGAGTATACCACAAATGAACCATCTTTGAAGAAGTACAAAAAACTTGTTGAAGAATTGTCTGCGAGAATTCCAAATATAAAATGGAGACACATATCAAGGAAAGATAATAGGCTTGCAGATGCTTTTGCTTTCATATCAAGTATGATGACGAACCCACTTGTGAGATGCATAAAAATTCAAACACTTTTGCAACCGGCGATAAACAAAGAAGAAGAAGAGGTAGATGTAATGATGGTAGAATATGGCGAGGAATAAATAGGGAATAATGCTACAGATTGGCGAGCAGATCTTCATGCTTATTTGGCGAAAGGAGAAATCCCCAGAAATCGATTAGAAGCACATAAATTAAAAAGTAGAGCAACCAATTATGAACTAAGAGATGGGGTATTATATCGCAGATCATTTAGTGGACCATCGCTAAGATGTTTGACGAGAGAAGAAGGACAAAAGGTGTTAAAAATGTTGCATAGTGGTGATGCTGGTAATCACAGCGGGGGTAGATCTTTGGCATATAAAACAAAGATGCAGGGTTATTATTGGCCATATATGCATGAGGATGCAAAACAACTTTCAAGGCGTTGTGAAGATTGTCAGCGATTTGGGAAGAAGATACATGCACCAGGAGCCCCATTATCATCTTCGTCAAGCGTATGGCCTTTTGGAAAATGGGGATTGGATATTATGGGACCATTTGTGCCTGGTTCTGGACAAAGAAGATATTTAATCGTTGCTACAGATTATTTCACAAAATGGGGAGAAGTTAAGGCGTTAAAACACATCCGCGATAAGGACATTTTTACGTTCATATTTGAAAATATAATTTGCAGATTTGGGATCCCAGCACAGTTGATGTCTGATAATGGAAAGCAATTTGAAGGGTAGAATATCGAATTGCTTCTTAATGCATTTAAGATAAAATGTGGAAAGTCAACTCCTTTATATCCACTAGCAAATGGTCAGGATGAGGCAACTAATAAGACAATCGCAGACATCTTGAAAAAGAATTTAGAAGGTTATCACAAATCATGGTGTGAGCAAGTGCATAATGCAATATGGGCATATAATACAACTAGACGAGAGGCAACTGGGATGTCACCTTTTTTTTTAACATATGGAGTTGAAGCTGTCCTACCAACAGAGGTTGCTATCCCAACAACAAAAAGAGAGGCATGGGAGAAAAATCTAAGCGCTGGCATGATTTTACATGAGTTAGATGAACTAGAAGAAAAGAGAAAAAAAACTCTACAACATATGGAAAACTACCAGCGAAGATTAGCTCGCGAGTACAACAAACGAGTCAAGAAACGTCAATTCCATCCTGGCGATCTAGTTTTGCGAGAAACACCAAAATATCAGCAAGAAAGTGGTGGAAAATTAGTGAGAAAATGGGATGGACCATACATCATTAAAGAGATAATTGGAAATGGAGCATACAAATTAATGGATCTAGAGGGAAGAGATGTTGGGCAAAGACTTGATAGACCATGGAATAGATTGTTTCTGAAAAGGTATTATCAATAGCAGTTTTTGCGAGGTAAGAAATATAAATGTAAGATGAAATAATTAAAAAATTCTTCTTTCTCTATCACAATTTATGCGAGCATCATCGCAAGAATAGCGAATAAAATTTCGCAGAGATTAAAAGAATGGGACGAACCTTTATGACGTGCACCCTAGTTCGCGAATAAAATTTCGTAAGAGGCAAATATAAGACCTAATAGCGCGTCATATGAGGGGGTATCTCTTTACATGACTCAGTGATAAGGTTATACCGCTGCTGGAACCTGAGTCATGCAGATGATGGGGTTAAAGAAAACCTATCCGGGAGGGAGATCTTGGATTTCCAACTATATATGGTTATACCCTGGTTGGACGACTGAGAGTCTCTTCCAAGAAGTTCAAAGTATGACCAAGGCGCCGAGGTACACGGTTGAGCCAAGGGTGCCCGGAGCGTACGAAACTCTCTTGCCATCCTTGGTAAGTCTTGGCTACAATGCACTTGGCCTGAAGAAAACCCCACTTAGGGTGCAGTCTTGTAACTATAAGCCATATAGGCATAAAGGATAAGAGGTTGCGAACACAACTGGTTGTTGGAAAATTCGTATGGGGGGGAGCTAGTCTTGTATGGCCGATGTGCCCTCCTTGAAGGGGCAACCAGGGGGAAAATAAGGGCGGCACCCTCCATTAGGGAGCTGATAAGTGTCTTAAGACGGCAATGTCATGGGGCTTTATGATCGCAAGAACATTTAGGCCTGTCATATTGTCGCGTGACGTAAATAATGCAGAGGAAACAAGCCACGAGAGCAATGTTAAGATGAGATCAATGGGTTTTTACATGAAAGTGTAAAAACGTCATGCGATTTCATCGCAAGACGGCAATGTCATAAGGGTAAATTCTTGCGAGAGAATGTATGCTTATCATATTGTCGCAAAGATTTTGAAAGAAACATGGATAAGACAACATCAAAGGGTCTTTACATGCAAATGTTAAGAAATTCTGCGATTTTGTCGCAGATAGAAAAAGTTTGGAAAAATAAGACCTTTAACTAGGAAGGCAAAATAAGACCAAAAGAATAATCTTACCAATTAACTATTATATTTTAAGATTACAGGAAGTATTCATTCATCGCAGAACTATATATAAGAAGGAAAATCCTTCACATTGCAGATTCCTTCAGAATTTTTCACAACATCGCAGAAGTATTCATTGTATCGCAGATATTAAAGAAGATAATGAATATTCACCATTTCAAGCAAGATAATGAAGGGAAAGAAGGGGAATAGAGAAGTAAGATTACATTATCTTACTTGAAAATATTCAAAGTAAGCTAAATCGGAAGTTAAAATTCTAAAAGTCTCGAAGATTACATCGCTCGCAAGAAGGAAGAAGTAAAAGAAAGCAAAGATAAAATTCAAGTTTCAACGATGGTTTCGCCAGATTTATTCTTCTTGCTCGTCAGATTTATTATTTCTGCCAGAGTTATTATCTTCATCAACATTTACTTCACCACCCGCATCTGTTTCTTTGGGAGGACTTCTTTTATATTCTTCTTCTTCACCATCTTCTTGAGTAATATTCTCTTCCTCGTTAGTAAACTCTAAATCTTCATCCATGGGAAGAGGAATTTCATCATCATCAACCTTTAGAGGAGGAACAGATACATGAGGGAGAGAATTAGAGAGCAGAATATCATTCACAAGAACTTCAGCACTGAGATGGACCTTCCGAAGGAAACTTCTATCACGATTCATAATCTCTATGTTTTTAAAGTACTCAAGATAATTAAGTCTTCTTTCTGCTTTATCGCGGGAATCGAAATAATTGGAAACAAGGGACTTGTTTTCTTTACGAACTTTATCCAACTTAGCGGTCAGATCAGTGATAGTAGAATGAAGATTTCTTTCGGATTCTGCGAGCAACAAAATAATAAAAAATCAATTAGACAAAAAACTCACAAAGAATATAACACAAAATTTTATAAGAAGACCAACAAGAGAGGCAGTCAAATGACTACCTTATTTTTGTGAGGTTAAGTTTTGGATTAATGCAAATAAACAGTTCTCCCATTGATTCATGGCATCATCGAATTTATCGCCAACCATACCCTTCAGACGAGATTTCATGCCTTCTTCTTTGTTGCGAAGATATGAGTTTTCCTTTGCTAATAAAGAATGAGATTCCTTTAATTGAGAGTATTGATCTTGAAGTTCGCTGGCTCTTAAACTAAGAGTTAATCTACCCTTGATAAGCTTATCCTTCTCGGCGGAAGATGATTCAGTTAACTCCTTGAGCTCCTTCTTAAGAGAATGAAGAGATTGCTCTTGACTATTACATGTACTTTGAAGATTACTTATTTGCTGCGAGGAAATCGTCATCAAGCTTAAAAATCTATGTTTTTCTTGGGACAAGGTTTTATTCTCATCTGATAAAGATTCCATCGCCAAATTAGCCTTAAAAAACAAATATGAGAGGCGATCAAGCTCGCCACTCAAAAAATTCTGCCTTTGCAATAATTGATTGTTCTCATTAGTAAGATTATTTATGCGATCAATTGAATAAGTGTACAGATTGTCTAGTCTAGTATGTTGATCTATCCAAGAATCTCTTTCAACGCGAACTTCTTCAGCAATAGTTTCAGATTTGAGTTTTTCTATGAAACGAGCCCGATTTGAAACTAATATATGAATCAAGAATTTAAGAAGGAAGTCTGAGTACAGAAAGTATTAATATGAAACAAAAAAGCAAAAAGAGCAGAGGCAAGAAAAATATACCTTTCAACTCGTCATTTTTTCTGCGATGATTCTCGCAATCTAGAGAAGAGTTATGGAGCATGTGATTCAAGGTATCACACTCAGCAGTTTTAGCTTGAAGAGTTTTACTCAGAACTTCAATCTCATTCTCTAAAGATGCTCGTGAATCATTACAGCCAGAGCCAAAATACTTAAACAAAGTCTCTCAAGCTTCCTGTTGAAGAGGGTCAGTGGAAGACTTTCTAGCATTGTCTAAAATATTAGACAAGACTTTAAAAGCAACGTAAACACCTGCGAAAGTTTCGCTTGATGAAGGAAAGGATTTAGAAGGTGAAATAGTAGTGAGAGTAAGTTGGCGATCATTTGTGATGGTTGAGTTATCAGGAGGAGTATGTGGAAAAACAACAGTCGAAGGCCGTAAAGGACTATAAGGAACCTCGATCGCAGGCTGACTTTAGAAGCTTGGTTTGTCAAAATGTCAGAAGGGGTAGAGGTATGAACAACGATATTCTCGTGGATAAGAGAAGAAAGATTTGGTTGCGATGGTGTGGGAGTAATCTTCACAGATGTCAACGAGGGAATAATGAGATCTTCCCCGAGTGTCTTAAAATGGCGAGACCTTTTAGGAGGTTTATCAGTATTCACGTCATTCTGCGAATAATAACCCAGATAAGAAACAGAGGCAACAATATTGTTATTTAAAAAATAAAGGGTGTTTCTTACTACCTTATCATTCGTAGAATTTCTCTTCTTCTTTTCTACTAGTTTCTTGCGAGGATTAGGGTTGTGAGTAGCAGATTGTGTGTTAGAAATCTTTCCGCTAAAAAGAAGACATAACAAGGAAATAAGAAAGATTGGAGAATGAAAATAAAAATTGGCTTAAAATAAACAACATAAATCAAGAAACAAACCTGGAGGACTCCATTAGAACAGTAGCAGAAGAATATGAAGAAGAGGCAAAGTTGCAGACGGAAGATGAAGAAGATGAAGAAACAGAAAAGTAAAATTAATTTTGAGATTAGTTCAACCTTTTATAGGCAAAGGGGAGTGGACCTATGGAGTAGGAACGTGTCAATAAATGAAGGGATTCACAACACGTGTAAGAAAGGTTGGATTAACGGGATCTTGTCGATGAGAAAGTATAAAAGGGGAAGAAGTTGTGAAGAATAATAAATATTAGTTCTCATGATCTTCTCTTCTTCACAGAAAAGACATGAGAAGAGGCAAGATGTAGTGCCAGAATATTGCCACAACGATATTCTCGCGATGGAAACGACACTTCTGCGAGAAGCCCAAACATTCCTACAAGTATTAACAACACTTTGACGAGAACGTCGCAAGATTCTTCAACGACATTTGGCGAGTGTCACAAAAGAGTGATATAATGGTTAACGACTGAAGATATATGAGAAGAATAAGTCTCCTTCACGACGGTTACAAAGTTGGCGATGGTGAAGACTAAAGTTATGGAGATGAGATCGCAGAGTAGATCCGAATTAAGGGGAAATCTTAGTTGTCTTCCACTATGTATTTTCCTATATAAAGAGTTCAAATAAATCCAGGGAAGGATGATGTACTTTTGAGAGCTGAGAAAATTTTGAGGAGAGAGAAACTCCAGAAAGAAAGTTGTACTTCTGAGTTTTGATATTTCTTATAAATTTTCCTAAAAATGTATTCATAAAAGTGTTGTTGTTCATCCACAATTATGACTTAGTTTTCATAGATTCTTGACAAGGGTGTAGTGTGGGAAATCCTACAACTACAATTGCTTATCCACAACTTTACAAATGAGTTTGCTTAAGCTTTTGTCCCTTCGTGATGAACTACGATATGTGCGTGATCCCTTTAGAGTAGGGAAGGGTACGTAGGCAGCCGCAATGAGTTGCAGCATTTCCGGTCCAGCACGTTGTCGCTCATATCATCTAATTTAGAGATGATTGCGGCACTTTGGCCTCTCATATCATCTGTATCAATAGCTCGACGCAAGATATGATTGTGGCCATATTTGATGAGGCTAGTTGCATTCTATTCCTTGGATGCTCATACTTCCTATCAAGACGTGCGACATAGGCTTAAAACCCAAGTGTCGTAATTTAGCTCAAGAGGAGTCTATTTTGATGGGAAATGTCCTAAATATAGAGACTTGTCGATATATAGATCTACATGGTCACTAGAATTCAGCCAAATTCCATCGTTTAGGGTCTCAAAAGGCCATTTTTTGACGTATTAAGGAAGTTTTAGCTTTCTTAAGAACCCCTTTGCAGAACAAGGGTAAGATGGAATGATGTGGAAGATTAAATAGTTACATCATGCTCCACGAGCATGCTTGCAAGGGAAAATAAACGTGCATTTGCCTAGCTTTAAGGCTCGGATCTTAGCTTCATCATGGCGCATCGGGGAAGTTACGTCTTCCGGGGCAATGCGCCAAAGGCGTAATTTTCCGGTCCATCACAGTTGGTATTAGAGCAAGTTCTGAGATAAATCTAGGGACTGTGCAAGAATGGCTTGTCAGCGAGTATTTTCCTTAAAAAACTTTAAGTTGTAGAGTAGGCCAACTTTTGCACGGAAAGAGTTGGTAACTGCTATGCCAGTTACCTTGTGAATCGAGTTGATCTTGTTCATGTGCTATGAGTTTTCCTGGCCTAAGTGGCACCCCACTTTCGAGTGGATATCCGGAAGACCGTCAAGGACGGTGGGTAGACAATGGGACTGATCATCCCCACACATTGGAAACTGGCCAACGGTGTGCGTTTTCAGGCCTGTCTAGCATCCCACTTACGAGTGGCAACCTGGATGACCGTCAAGGACGATGGGCAATTGGAAACTGTTCCACATAGTACTGTGCTAAGATATTATCACTTCGATGACACCTTTCAACTTGTGAACCTTAGGGATTCCTAGGTGGTAGTATGGGATGCCATCTAGGATACCTGGTCGAGATACCCTCTTGGCACTGGACAATTGCGATTCTTGGTATTATCGTGGGCACTTTTGGATTCCTAGGAAGGCGGTATGGGACGGTTGATCAGAAGGTCTAAATTGTAGTTTACGATAACTTGAAGAAACCCGTGATTTCTGAGCATATGTTATGGAACTTTTTCTCAGGAAATCCAAACCGAAGAGATTGTCCACAATAGCTTTAATTTTGAATTTCGAGGACGAAATTATTTGAAGGGTGTGATAATGTAACACCCCGTGTTTTCAACATGGCACATACTAAAAGATGCACCATTTGCTTGTGATGAAGCTTCATCCAAAGCTTCCATTGCGTGGTAAGAATCATATTGGCCTAAGGCCAATACCGCGTCAAAATGATTGTGTTTGGCATTTGTCCAAGAGCCAAATCTTGCATCATCATGATGCATTAGGCCAGTTGGGTAGGTGACCTCGAGATTTCAGCGTAATCATTGCACATTATGGAGGCTATTGGCCTAGAGCCAATATCGCAAAATCATTGTGCAGCTGGCCAGAGAGGGCTGGCCGAACAAGTGTTACGCAATCATTGTGCTAATACGCAATCATTGCAAAATAACGCAATCGTTGCGAAATAACAAAATCATTGCACATGAACAGTAAAAGTGGAAGTTGATGAATTATTTTTGCTCCCTTAATCAAAGTTGTAAAAATGTAAAATAAACATATATAGGGAGGGGTTGTTGGTTGAAGGTGCATATGCGGATTATGCGCCAAATAAGCTTCATAGCTTAGCCGGAAGATTATAAATGATACCTAAGGCTGATTTATAGTTGCATAGCCTTTCCAATGGGGCGTGTGATGCGAAGGCATTACTATGCCATTCCACGGACCCTGTGATGCATAATCATTGTGCATCTTTGCGGAATGTCCGACCAAGCCATTACTATTATTGCTTAGCCACAGCTTTACAAATGAGTTTGCTTAAACTTTTGTCCCTTCGTGATGAACTACGGTATGTGCGTGATCACTTTAGAGTAGGGAAGGGTACGTAGGCAGCCGCAATGAGTTGCAGCATTGCCGATCCAGCACGTTGTCGCTCATATCATCTAATTTAGAGATGATTGCGGCACTTTGGCCTCTCATATCATCTGTATCAATAGCTCGACGCAATATATGATTGTGGCCATACTTGACGAGGCTAGTTGCATTATATTCCTTGGATGCTCATACTTCCTATCAAGACGTGCGACATAGGCTTAAAACCCGAGTGTCGTAATTTAGCTCAAGAGGAGTCTATTTTGATGGGAAACATCCTAAATATCAAGACTTGTCGATCTATAGATCTACATGGTCACTAGAATTCAGCCAAATTCCATCGTTTAGGGTCTCAAAACGCCGTTTTTGCCGTATTAAGGAAGTTTTAGCTTTCTTAAGAACCCCTTAGCAGAACAAGGGTAAGTTGGAATGGTGTGGAAGCTTAAACAGTTACATCATGCTCCACGAGCATGCTTGCAAGGGAAAATAAACGTGCATTTGCCTAGATTTAAGGCTCGGATCTTAGCTTCATCATGGCGCATCGAGGAAGTTACGGCCTGCGGGGCAATGCGCCAAAGGCGTAATTTTCCGGTCCTTCACAGTTGGTATTAGAGCAAGTTCTGAGATAAATCTAGGGACTGTGCAAGAATGGCTTGTCAGCGAGTATTTTCCTTAGAAAACTTTAAGTTGGAGAGTAGGCCAACTTTTGCACGGAAAGAGTTGGTAACTGCTATGCCAGTTACCTTGCGAATCGAGTTGAGCTTGTTCATGTGCATTGAGTTTTCCTGCCCTAAGTGGCACCCCACTTACGAGTGGATATCCGGAAGACCATCAAGGAAGGTGGGTATACAATGGGACTGATCATCCCCACATATTGGAAACTGGACAACGGTGTGCGTTGTCAGGCCCGTCTAGCATCCTACTTACGAGTGGCAACCTGGATGACCGTCAGGGACGATGGGAAATTGGAAACTGTTCCACATAGTACTATGCTAAGATATTATCACTTCGATGACACCTTTCAACTTGTGAACCTTAGGGATTCCTGGGTGGTAGTATGGGATTCCATCTAGGATACCTGGTCGAGATACCCTCTTGGCATTGGACAATTGAGATTCTTTGTATTATCGTGGGCACTTTTGGATTCCTAGGAAGGCGGTATGGGACATTTTCTTAGAAGGTCTAAATTTTTGTTCATGATAACTTGAAGAATCCCGTGATTTCTAAGCATCTGGTATGGGACTTTTGCTCAGGAAATCCAAACCGAAGAAATTGTCCACAATAGCTTTGATTTTGAATTTCGATGACGAAATTATTTCAAGGTTGTGATAATGTAACACCCCGTGTTTTTAGCATGGCACATGCTAAAAGATGCACCATTTTCTTGTGATGAAGCTTCATCCAAAGCTTCCATTGCGTGGTAAGAAGCATATTGGCTTAAGGCCAATACCGCGTCAAAATGGCGCATTGTGTTTGGATTTTGGCCAAGAGCCAAATCTTGCATCATCATGATGCATTAGGCCAATCGGGTAGGTGGCCTCAAGATTGCAGCGTAATCATTGCACATTATGGAGGCTATTGGCCTAGAGCCAATATCGCACAATCATTGTACATCAGGCCAGAAAGGGCTGCTCGAACGAGTGTTATGCATTCATTGTGCTAATACACAATCATTTTGCTAATATGCAATCATTTTGAAAGAACGCAATCATTGCGATGGAACGCAATCATTGCGAAATAACACAATCATTGCGGAGGAACGCAATTATTGCACATGGACAGTAAAAGTGAGAGTTGATGAATGATTTTTGCTCCCCTAATCAAAGTTGTAAAAATGTCAAATAAACATATATTGGGAGTGGTAGTTGGTTGAAGGTGCATATGCGGACTATGCGCCAAGTAAGCTTCATATCTTAGCCGGAAGAGAATAAATGATGCCTAAGGCTTATTTATAGTTGCATAGCCATTCCAATGGGCCATGTGATGCGAAGGCATTACTATGCCATTCCGCGGACCCGATGATTCATAATCATTGTGCATCTTTGCGGAATGGCCTATACGGACCAGACCATTACTATTATTGCTTAGCCAAGTCTTTACAAATGAGTTTCCTTATGCTTTTACCCCTTCGTGATGAACTACGGTATGTGCTTGATCCCTCTATAGTAGGGAAGGGTACGTAGGATGACGCAATGAGTTGCAGCATGCATTTCCGGTCCAGCACGTTGTCGCTCATATCATCTAATTTAGATATGATTACGGCACTTTGACTCTCATATCATATGTATCGATAGCTCAATGCAAGAGATGATTGTGGCCATACTTGATGAGGCTAGTTGGATTCCATTCCTTGGATGCTCATACTTCCTATCAAGATGTGCAACATAGGCTAAAAACCCGAGTGTCGTAATTTAGCTCAAGAAGAGTCCATTTTGATGGGAAACGACCCAAAGATCAAGACATGTCGATCTAAAGATCTACATGGTCACCAGAATTTAGCCAAATTCCATCGTTTAGGGTCTCAAAAGGACGTTTTTTGCCGTATTAAGAAAGTTTTAGCTTTCTTAAGAACCCCTTTGCGGAACAAGAGTAAGTTGGAATGGTGTGGAAGCTTAAATAGATGCATCATGCTCCGCGAGCATGCTTGGAAGGGAAAATGAACGTGCATTTTCCTAGCTTTAAGGCTCGGATCTTAGCTTCATCATGGCACATCGGGGAAGTTACGGCCTGCGGGGCAACGCGCCAAAGGCGTAATTTTACGGTATGTCATAGTTGGTATCAGAGCAGGTTTCGAGAAAACTCTAGGGACTGTGCGGGAATGGCTTCTCAGCGAGTATTTTCCTTAATATGAAAACTTTAAGTTGGAGAGTGGGCCAACTTTTGAACGAAAAGAGTTGGTAACTGCTATGCCAGTTACCTTGCGGATCGAGTTGAGCTTGTTCATGTGCTGTGAGTTTTCCTAACCTAAGTGGCACCCTACTTACGAGTGGATATCCGGAAGGCCGTATGGGATGGTGGGTAGACAATGGGATTGATCATCCCCACATGTTGGAAACTGGCCAACGGTGTGCGTTGTCAGGCCCGGCTAGCATCCCACTTACGAGTGGCAACCTGGATGACAGTCAGGGACGATGGGAAATTGGATACTATTCCACATAGTACTGTGCTAAGATCTTGTCATAGTACGATAACACCTTTCAACTTGTGAACGTTAGGGATTCCTAGGTGGTAGTATGGGATGCCATATATGATACCTGGTCGAGATACCCTCTAGGCAATAGACAATTACGATTCTTGGTATTATCGTGGGCACTTTTGGATTCCTAGGCAGGCGGTATGGGACGGTTGCTCAGAAGGTCTAAATTGTTGTTCACGATAACTTGAATAAACCCATGATTTCTGAGCATCTTGTATGGGACTTTTGCTCAGGAAATCCAAACCGAAGAGATTGTCCACAATTGCTTTGATTTTGAATTTCGAGGACGAAATTATTTGAAGGGTGTGATAATATAAGACCCCATGTTTTTAGCATTGGACATGCTAAAAGATGTACCATATACTTGTAGGGACAGAATATCGCAAGATATTGGGTTACGAACATAGTAACAAATACAAGAGAAAAGTGTCGCAAGATAATGCGATAATAGAAGAAATACGGGAAAAGTGTGAAAAGATTACGAATATAGAATAAATTTACGAATGGAAGTTGCGATACTTCGCAAACTATATACAGTTGTATAGATTTCACTATATATAGTAGTTCAAATGTTAAATTGGAGAGCTTCTTGAAGTGAGTATTGGAAAAAGTCTTAGGAGAGAGAACAGAGAAAGTTGTAACTGTTCTAAGTTCCATTAACATTCTTCTTTGTAATCAGTTGAGAATATTAATCAGTAAATTGTCATTTTTCATCAAGAACTTCTTAAAGTTTTATGAATTCTACTGAGGGTGTAGTTGTAGGATTTCCTGCAACTACATAATAATTGGCGGAGAAGATTGATACTGAAGATTGAAAGAGTTTTGGAAATTTGAAAATCAAAATGGAGTTAGTAGATGAAGATTGCAAAAAAGAAGAATGTAATATGATCACAAAGACAATGATTGATGAATTTCATAACAACATGAAGGAAAGGATACACAAACGAGATTGTAGAGGAAGAAATATCATGGAAGTGGAGAAAATAACAACTTTGAAAGAATGGGAAAAAGCAATGGAAGGTTAGCAATAAAAATCACATTTTCAAGTTAAAAGTTAGAAGAAATCCCAAATGAAGACTTGAACCATACTTCACCATTAGTAGTCACAATTCCGATCATGCGAGAAGAAAAGAAAACTACAAAATCTATAGAAAAATGGAAATTAAACCGAGTTTTGATTGATACAGGGAGTTCTGTTGATATTATATTCTATCATGCACTTAAGGGGATGGGGATTAAAGATGAAGAGATCACAAATTCAGAATGTCTTATCCATGGATTGGGAAAATCTACAACAAAATCCAAAGGGGAAATAATGTTACGAGTACCACTGGGAGAAATCGAAACACATATAGTTTTATGTGTGGTAAATATGGAATATCCATATAATATGCTTATGGGAAGACCATGGATTCATGCGATTAAAGCTGTTGCTTCAACATTACATCAATCAATTAAGTTTCCTACACCAAGCGGAATACAAGAAATAAAAGGGGATCTTGATAGTGCAAAATTTTGTTATCAGATTGAAGTAAAACAGTGTGGAGGGAGAGCAAGAAAGAAACAATTTCGTAGAAAACTTGCGAAAGAAGCGAAAAAGGAAGAGGAGTTCAGAGTGTATACAATAAGAGCAAGAGAGGGAAAATGAATACCAAATGATATCCCAGAAAAAGAAGGAGAACCAATGAAAGTAATCAAAGAACCAACACCTATGGGAGAGCAAAATCCTAGTTACGTTGCAGCAGAACCAACCAAAGAAATAAATATTGGAATTGAAGAGGAACCTTTAATCTTGCGAATTGGAACTAAGATGGACGAAGAAGAAGAGAAAAGAACTATTGATATCTTACGAGAATACAAAGATATATTTGCAGGAAGTGTAGATGAAATACCAGGAATTGATTCATCAGTGGCGTGTCATATATTGAACATAGATAAAAGTGTAAGACCATTCAAATAAAGAATAAGAAAGATCTCGCAAAATTATCATGCACAAATAGAAGAAGAATTACAAAAGATGTTGGATGCAGGAATTATAAGAGAAGCAAAATATCCAGAATGGATTGAGAATATGGTCATTGTTCCGAAGAAGAATAAAGGGATAAGAATTTGTATAGATTACAATGATCTAAACAAAGCATGTCCCAAAGACAGTTTTCCATTGCCAGACATACCACAAATGGTGGAATCAGCTGCAGGTCATGATAGAGTCACTTCACTCGATGGATATAAAGGGTACAATCAAATATCACTTGCATAAGAAGACCAAGAACATACTGCCTTTTTCGCTCCAAGAGGTTTATATTGTTATGTGAAGATGCCATTTGGTCTGCGAAATGCGGGTGATACATATCAACGAATGGTCTTAGAGGTGTATGTAGATGATATGCTGATAAAAAGTAAAGAGGCCAAAGATCATGTGCAAGATTTGAAGGAAATATTTGAGCAAATGAGAAAATTCAATATCAAATTGAATCCTGAAAAATGTGTAATTGGAGTTGCGTCATGAATATTTTTGGGATACATAGTATCAAAGGAGGGGATACAAGTCGATCCAGATAAAGTACAAGCAATTCGTGACATGCCAACACCTGCAATGGTAAAAGAAGTGCAAAAGCTAAATGGACTCTTGGCTTCACTTGGAAGATTTATTTCGCGAATGTCAGATAAGTGCAAACATTTCTTCAACATACTTAAGAAGGGAGCAAAATTCAAATGGACTGATGAATGTGAAAAAGATTTTCAAGGAATCAAAGAATATCTTGCGAATACATCCATATTACAGAAACCAAAGAAATATGAAGAATTATTGGTATACCTCGCAACAACTCAATATGCTTTAAGTGCAGTTCTATTGCGAACAGATGCCGGAATAGAAAGGCCCATTTACTACATCAGTAAAACTTTTAACACATCAGAGAGAAATTATTCTAAAATGGAGAAATTAATCTTAGTCTTGGTTTATGCATCATTTAAGTTGCTAATATACTTTCAAGCGCATGTGATAAAAGTGGTAACCAAAGTCCCGATTGAGTCAGTCATGAAGAACACAAAAAGATCAGGAAGAATAGAAAGGTGTAATGCACAAGTAAACCATTATAAGATAAAGTACGAAGTGTTATCATCACAAAAGTCACAAGTTGTCGCAGATTTCTTGGCAGAATTTCCTTTGGAAGAAGATGAGGCAGTAGAAGAAATGATGGATATTGAAGAAGAATTTGGGAATCCAAAAGACCTATTAACAGAACCAAATAAATGGGAAATTTTAGTAGACGGATCATCCAACAGTGAGGGGAATGGAGTAGGAGTTGTGTTGATTTCACCAGAAGGAGAAAGAATAGCATTCTCATTTAGATTAGAATTTGCATCCACGAACAATGAAATAGAGTACGAAGCTGTAGTGCATGCATTGAAGATCGCAATAAAAAAGAAGCTCGAAAATATAAGAATAACAAGTGATTCTCAGCTGGTAATTTGTCAAATTAAAGGGGAATATATCACAAATGAGTCTTCTTTGAAGAAATACAAGAAACTCGTTGATGAATT
Organism: Papaver bracteatum; assembly: GCA_023529315.1. NCBI lineage: Eukaryota > Viridiplantae > Streptophyta > Magnoliopsida > Ranunculales > Papaveraceae > Papaver > Papaver bracteatum. The sequence continues at coordinate 1,167,927 of JAJJWX010004825.1, forward strand.
ATCTGCGAATATACCAAAATTAAAATGGAGGCATATAACAAGAAAATACAATCGACTCACAGATGCTTTTGCATTCATTCCAAGTATGATGACAAACCCTAATACAAGAAATATCAAAATAAAGACAATTCAACATCCATCAGTGAATAAAGAAGAAGAAATTGAGGAAGCAGTTGCGATGGAAGTAGAAAGGGAACTACCAGACGACATCGCAGAAAATCTCGCAGATTGGAGAAAGGACATTCATGCATATCTCGCAAAAGGGAAAATACCCAGGAACAGACTAGAAGCACATAAATTAAAGAGTCGTGCAACAAATTATAAGTTACGAGAAGGAATTTTATACAGAAAATCTTTTAGTGGACCACCTCTCAAATGTTTAACTCATGAAGAAGGAGAAAAAATATTGAAGATGTTACATGGAGGAGAAGCTAGTAATCATAGTGGGGGAAGATCTCTAGCTTATAGAGCAAAAATACAAGGATATTATTGGCCTTATATGCACACAGACACAAAATTGTTGGTGAGACGATGCAAAGAATGTCAACGACATGGGAAAAGAACTCATGCACCAGGGGCACCACTAACTTCTTCAACAAGATGCTGGCCTTTCGGGAAATGGGGATTGGACATTGTTGGTTCATTTTTACCTGGATCTGGGCAGAGAAGATACTTAATAGTCGCAACAGATTATTTTACGAAGCTCGCAAAAGTAAAAGCAGTACAACATATTCGCTATAAGGATGTTTTTACATTCATATTTGAGAATTTCATTTGTAGGCATGGAGTTCCAGCACAATTAGTATCCGACAATGGGAAACAATTTGAAGGGAAAAATATAGAGATGTTACTTAGTGCTTTTAGGATAAAATGTGGGAAATCAACTCCATTATATCCACAAGCTAATGGACAAGCAGAGGCAACAAATAAAACAATCGCAGATACAATCAAAAATAAATTAGAAGGACATCTCAGAGGGTGGTGCGAGCAAGTGCCTAGTGCATTCTGGGCATACAATACAACTAGAAGGGAGGCAAATGGAATGTCTCCTTACTATTTAACATATGGAGTAGAAGCAGTATTGCCAACAGAGGTTGTAATTCTGACAACAAAGAAAGAAGCTTGGGAAAGAAATTTAAGTACATGGGTGATATTAAGTGAACTGGATGATTTGGAAGAAAAAAGGGAAAAGGTGTTGCGACATATGAAAATTTATCAGGAAAGATTAGCTCGAGAGTATAATAAGAGAGTTATTGAACGTGAGTATCAACCAGGTGATTTGGTCATGAGAGAAACACCTCCCTACCAGAAAGAAAATGGAGGAAAACTAGCACCAAAATGGGATGGACCATATGTCATTAAAGAGGTTGTGGAAAGTGGAGCTTATCGGATGATGGATCCAGAAGGGAAAGACATGGGTTTAAGACTTGGTCGACCCTGGAATAGATTGTATTTAAAAAGGTATTATCCATAAAACTCATGATAATTTTGCGAATATCATTTACTCCCACAGGAACTACCAAAATTACAAATTTTAAAATTCTTATTGCGATCATCTTTCATAGAAGAAAGCCGCAAACTGTGATCAGCTTTAAAAAAAGAAAGAAAGCCGCAGAAATTTTACACATGCAAACCTTTGTGACGTACACCCTAGTTCGCGAAGCAACATTTCGCAAGAGGCAAAGTCCTAAAGTACGTCATTTAAGGGGGTACCTATAAGCATGGCTCAGGGGAAACGGAACACCACCACGGAACCTGAGTACATGGACATTACGGGGTACATAACCCAAAAACGGGGTACCTATCCGGGTAAGACACCTTGGATTCTCAACCTAATCTTGCGATGTAACATGATTTAGGTTGGGCGACTAAGGCATACTGTCTTTCCCAAGAAATGCAGAAAATGATCAAGGCGCCGAGGTACACGGTTGAGTCAAGAGTGCCGGATGGGTTTGAAGCACATCTGCCATTCTTGACAAGTCTTGGCAAATGATGCACTTGGCCCAAAGATACCCCTTAGGGTGCAACCTCGTAACTATAAGCCCTATAAGCAAAAAGGATAAGAGGTTGCGAACAAAAGCTGGTTGTTGGCAAAACCGGATGGGAAGAGCTAACCTTGTATGGTCGATGTACGCTTCCTTGAAGGGGAAAACAAGGGGAAGATAAAGGGAAACACCCTCCATTAGGGAGCTGATACGTGCTATAAGACGCAAATGTCACGAGGATTTTTGTTCGCAAGAACATAAAGGCTTGTCATATTTATGCAACAATCGTATTTCTGCGAGTAAAAAAAAAACAAAAAAAAAACAAAATATATATACTCGCAGAATTAAATACAAAGAAGTTAAGATGAGATCAATGGGTTATTACATGAAAGTGTGATATCGTCCTGCGATTTCATCGCAAGACGATAATGTCACAAGGCTGTATATTCACAAGTATATTCAGACTTGTCATATTATCGCAAACACAAAAATATTGTTAAGATAAAGTCAAGGGGTTGAGGCATGCGAGTGCATCAACGTCCTGCGACTTTATCGCAAAAGAGGTGGAAAAATAAGACCTTTACTTAGGAAGGCATGATAAGACCACAGAAACTAATGAAGTCAATTCCGTCAACATCATTGGAGATTCTTTATATTCTCAACAAGAATATGTATCAATAATTCCTACCAAAAGAGGCAATTTTATTTGCAATCAAGGACGGATATTTCATACTCATTAAATTCTTCAAGGATTTAATACTTCTTATACTTCTTCAAGGATGTCTCATAATTTTCATACTTCTTCAAGGGTGTTTCATAATTCTTATACTTCTTCAAGGATGTGTCATAATTCTTATACTTCTTCAAGGATGTTTCATAATTTTCATACTTCTTCAAGGATGTTTCATAATTCTTTAAGGAGGTTTCATACTTCTTATACTTCAAGGGGGAGATTTTTTATTTTACTTCGCAACAACCTGAAACTTCACAACTTAAACGGAGGCAGATATTCTAATACTTACAACAACAATTGATCACCTGAAGAGAAATAATAAGGGGAAAGGGAATACTAAGCTAAGTCTTTAAAATATGTTATTTCTCTTCATATGATCAATTTATTCAATTTATGCAAATCAAGAAAGTATTCAATTAGAGAAAGGTCAATTCATTATCGCAAAATATAAAATATACTTCTTAAGGAACATAAACAGTAAGCAAAATTGTTTGTAAAAAGAGAACCAACAGTAACCAAGAGAAAGAATTCAAAAGAAAGAAAAGAGGATTAACGATAACTTGGAAAAAGAAGTTTATCATGCTTGATGCTCTTCATCAACACTTTGTGCTGGATCTTTAAGATGAGTAGGATCATCAGCAGTGTTCAATTCTCGTGAAACATTACCCTCTGTAGAGCCTTGAACGGGAACTTATCCTTGAGAGATAAATTCTTTTTCACCATCAAGTCCTTCATCATCACTCTCGTAATCAAAGTCACTATCAGGATCACGAGCAACTTCATCATCAGATATTTCTAGAGGTTCAACTTTCACTAGAGACAAGGATTTTGATAAGAGAATGTTGTTTACGAAGACTTGAGCTTTCAGATGACTTTCACGAAGTAGAGCTTTCTGATGGTTAATATCTTCAATATCTTTGGCATAAGCAAGATGGTTGAATCTCCGATTGGCACGATCACGAGAATTGATCAAACGAGTAGAAAGTAAAGCGTTCTTCTTGCGAAGCTCAGAACAGGTGGTTTCCAATCCAGCTTTAGCATTGAGAAGATTGTTCTCAGATTCTGCGAGTGAAATAAAATTCAAAGAATCAATTATGCGAATATAACAAAATTTAAAGGTATATCAAAGGCAGTCAAATTTTGATGACTACCTTCTCTTTGTGAAGTAAGAAATTGAGCTAAAGATAGACAACAATTCTTCATCTGATCCATATCTTTATCAAAACCATCACCAACTAATCCTTCAAGTCTAGATTGAAGCTTTTGATCTTTGGAAAGAAGAAATTTGTTATTCTTCGCAAGTTTTGCATTAAGGTTTTCTAGTTGGGAATAAATCTTCTTTAAGTTTATTCCTCTTAGTGCTCAAGATTATATTCTTATTAAGAAGGGATTTCTTCTCGGCAGCAAAATAACTTCTCTCTGCATCTGAAGACTTCTTTAATTCCTCAAGTTCACCTTTTAACAAATAAAGGAGATTTTCTTGATCACAACATTTACTCTAAAGAATATTCAATTGTTGCGAAGAAACGTCCATTATATTCAAATACGAACATCTTTCTTCTAATAAGGTTTCATTCTCTTCTAATAGGGTTTCTATTCTTAAATCGGCTTTAGTTAAAGAAGAAGTGAGCTTAGATATTTCATCGTTCAAAATTTTTTGATCGTAAATTAGTTGGGTATTCTCTTGGAAAAGGGAATCTAAATATTATCAAGAGCACATGAATGAAGACTAGATAAATGGGAAAATTGGTTCAAAAGACTTTCATGCTTGGCTTGAGATTCTTCTGCGTCTGATTCATGATGAAGTACCAACATTCTACATTCCTGGATTGATTCTATGAAGGGGAATGGGTTTTAATGGGTGTTTCAAACATACGAGAAATAGAAACAAACAAAAGGAGAAAATATAAATATAATAGCAGTACCTTTTAATGCATCATTCCTCTTACGAAGGATTGCACAATCTAGAGAATCATTTTGAAGCTGATGATTCTCTTTACGAAGATTCTCACACTCCTCTTTCAAAGACTCCTGAGTTTGGCGAAGCAATTCAACTTCTTTTTCCAGGGCTTGACGTGAAATAAAAATATCAGGATTGATGAAGTTGTTGAGCATTTCGCAAAATTCAGACTGCGAGCGAACATTTGAAGACCTCGCAGTATTACTTAAAACATCAGATAACATCTGGAAAGCTCAATAAATTCCATCTCGAACTTCTTGAGGAAGGGGAGAAGAATTCGAAGGAATAAGAGCAAGTTGTAAATTGCTTGGAGCAACGGCACTTAAAGGATTAGGAGCTAAAATGTGTTTTTCACGAGAAGGGGTTGAGAAGGTAACTTGTGAAGGTTGATCTTGAAGAAGTGTTGATAAATTGATAGGGGTGGGAGACTGAAAACTGGGTAATGGAGTAGAGGCATGAGTTTGCGAAGAAGTGCTTTCACGAGAAGGAGAGGAAAATTCTTTATCCATCACAGGAAGGAAATCACTGATTGAAATTGATGGCTTGGATTTGATATTACGAGATCTCTTGGTAAGGTTGGATTCTTCACCGACCTACGAATCAAAATGTAGATTAAAAACTGAGGCAACAATATATTGTTTCAGAAGGAAGATAGAGTATTTTAACTACCTTTTGATTCTCGGGTTTTCTTATTCGAGGGTTAGGGTTTGAGCTTTTAGTTGGAGATTTCATCTGAGAAGCAATTTTGCTGAAAGAAATCAAAGTCAAATAATGTATTAAACAGAAACAAAAGAGATAAACAAGTGAAAGATGCGAGAGATAAAAGAAAATTACCTCGGAGAACTCATGATGGGATTAACAGGAAGAGAAGGCGATAACCGAAGATGTAATGTGAGAAGAAGATGAAGTTGCAGAAGTAAAAAGAGAAGGTAAAAAATATAAGGAAGGGAATAAAAGGAGTATTTATAAGGGAATAGTTAGGAAAAGACGGTTATAAAAGATGTGTTCGAATTCCGAAAAGAATAAGTAACGGTTATATTCTCACGATCATTACTTCTTCGCAGAAATGACATGAGAAGAGGCAAGATGTAGGGACAGAATATAGCAAGATATTGGGTTACGAACATAGTAACAAATACAAGAGAAAAGTGTCGCAAGATAATGCGATAATAGAAGAAATACGGGAAAAGTGTGAAAAGATTATTGTAGTTGCAGGAAATCCCACAACTACACCCTCATGATATTCTATTAATTTGATTTGATGATCTAATCTATTTGATATGAAAATGAAGATTAAAGTACTAAAATTGTAAAAGAGACACAAAGATTTTTACATGGTTCGATCAATGTGATCTACATCCATGGTTCTTCACTAATGATTTTATGTAATTACATGATTTTACAATTGAGACTCCATTAATGAATATTTGGAGCTCTAGTTTTTTGGGGAAGAAGATGATAAAGAAAAATAAATCTCTCTCTAAAAATTTCTCTCTCCTCCTAAAATTATCCTCTCTCTCAAAATGTGTCTCTCCCAAAAGAACCCCCTCCATTTTCTCTCATGCATAAATGGCTATTTATATGATTTTACATAAAATATCACAGTTGTGTTCCCCCGCCATTTCGGATTTAAATTATGTTATGCGAATCTTCGCAGCCATGCTCGCAAAATGTCTTTTCTCTCCATAAATTCGCAAGCTATCATTTGTTGCGTCGTTTCTAACATTTCTTCTACGACATTATTAAGTTGCGTCGTTAATAATTCGCAAGTGAAGGTTGCTGCAATATTCTGCTCCTATATCTTGCCTCTTTTTTCTTGAATATTGCTTGAAGAGCAATCTTTAAGAAAAAACCCGTTGTAGTAGTCTTTGATCTTTGTTGATGAAGGAACGAGCGAAAGAATACTAGACTTGAAAAGTACGTACTTGACTCTATTCTTTTTCGAAGTTCTAGAATGTTGCGAAGTAAATAAGAAGTATCAACCATTGAAGTATAAGAAGTATGAAGTATCCTTGAAGAAACATAAGAAGTATAAAATATCCTTGAAGAAGTATAAGAAGTACTCAATCCTCAAAATATATAATAAGTATGAAATATCCTTAAGAAGTATAAGAAGTACTTAATCCTCTAAATGTAAGAAGTATCCGTCCTTGAATAAGAATGATAAGTATTGCCTCTATTCATGTGAAATTATTACTCCATTTTTGGTGAGGATTCTTATCGAGAAGATAAAGAACATAAAATATTTTCTTGGGTATCCATAGTTGCCTCTGTTCTTTATCTATGAAGGAGAATCCTTGAGAAAATTTTGAATGATTAAAATGCTGATTTCTGAGTTTTTCTGCGAATTTTTGAACATTTGCGAATAGTGCTGCGAATAGTGTTGTGAATACTGTTGCGAATACTGTTGCGAATTATGATATTTATGTAATGATTATGTTATGAAATGCGTATGCAATTCTTATGCAATGATTATGCCATGAAATGCTTATGAAATGCTTTTATGATGCGAGTATGATGCTTATATGATGAGAATGCTTATCTATTGCAATGTATATCTAAAGTTTGTGTTACTTAGCTCATTTTGCCGCGGTAAAATTGTTGTAACTTTAAATTGCTTCCATTCCTGCACTATTAGTCTCACATGATAAAATATAATTAAAATATAAAAGATGCATAATCTCAATTTCATTTCTCAAGAAATATGTTCGCAAGCTTGTTTGCTTACATACAATCATCTTCGCAAGTTTATTTGCGTATTCTCTTGTGGTCTTATTTTGCCTTCCTAGTTAAAGGTCTTATTTTGTCATCTTTTTTGTATAGTATTTTAGCCTCTTTAGGAAGTGTTGCGACAATATGACATGCCTAAATAATCTTGCGAAAATAAAGCCCCATGACATTGCCGTCTTGCGATGAAATCGCAGGACGTCTTTACACTTTCATGCAAAAACCCATTGATCTCATCTTAACTTCTTTATTATGTTCTGCGAGTTTTTTTTTTTTTTTTTTAGAAGGCTCGCAGAAGTTCAGTTGTTGCACAAATATGACAAGCCTTTATGTTCTTGCGAACAAAAAGCCTCATGACATTTGCGTCTTATAGAACATATCAGATCCTTAATGGAGGGTGCTTCCCTTTATCTTCCCCTTGGTTGACCCTTCAAGGAAGCATACATCGACCATACAAGGTTAGCTCTTCCCATCCGGTTCTGCAAACAACCAGTTTTGTTCGCAACCTCTTATCCTTTTTGCCTATAGGGATTATAGTTACAAGGTTGCACCCTATGGGGTATCTTTGGGCCAAGTGCATCATTTGCCAAGACTTGTCAAAAATGGCAGGTGTGCTTCAAGCCCACCCGGCACTCTTGACTCAACCATGTACCTCGGCGCCTTGATCGTTTTCTGCACTTCTTGAGAAAAACAGTATGCCTTAGTCGCCCAACCTAAATCATGTTACATCGCAAGATTAGGTTGAGAATCCAAGGTGTCTAACCCGGATAGGTACCCCGCTTTTGGGTTATGTACCCCGTAAAATCCATGTACTCAGGTTCCTTGGTGGTGTTCCGGTTTACCGGAGCCATGCTTATAGGTGCCCCCTTAAATGACGTACTTTAGGACTTTGCCTCTTGCGAAATGTTGCTTCGCGAACTAGGGTGTACGCCACAAAGGTTTGCCTGTGTAAAATTTTCTGCGGCTCTCTTTCTTTTTTGGAGGCTAATCATAGTTTGCGTCTTTCTTTAATGAAATCTAATCGCAATTGATTTTTGGCGGTATTTTTTCACCTTTTATAAATCGAATCAAAATTCTTTTTATTCGTAAAAACACATCGCAAATTTTTCATGTTGCGAACAAATATACTGATTACCTTTTTGTTTCAATCCTTGGAGAAATATGAGAAGTACTCATATCACGTCTTTAAATCAAAAAATGTTCTATAGAAATATATAAATTTAATTTTCTCTATTTTTTGTAACTTTGAAGTCTTTGAAATTTTTTGAGATCTTTAAATTTTTGCGATGAATTTATTTTTGAATCTTGCGATTGTATCGCTTTTCACCAATCTAAAAAATCTTTGAAATGTTTTGAAATCTTAGAAATTTTATAAATCTTGCGAGTATATCGCTTTTGGTAAATAAAATCAAAAATATTTTGTCTTCTGTAAATAAAATATTCAAGGAAATGGTACTTACCTTTTGCGGATTGTTGTTGTCTCTTGCGAAGTATATGATTTGCTTGAAAATTGAGAAGAAATTAGAAATGAAGTCTTGCGAAACTAACTCTTGATATGCCTCTTGTATAATGTTGCGTTATACCAACTGTTCTAACCATTTCTTGCGAAATATGACCGTGAAATAATCTCCCATTTTCTTCTTGCGAAATAACCAAAGATCTTGCGAAATAAACCTTTGCATGAAGTAAACGAACATCTGCGAAGTGTTGGTGCTGCGAACGTTCGCAAGGTAAACATTTGTGAAGTGCAAAGAGTATAAGTGTTGGAGCTGCGAACGTTCGGAAGGTAAACATTTGAGAAGTGCAAAAACTTTTTATGAATGGGAAGATTCGAACCCTATACACCAATCTCCTTCCCTTTACTGCTGACCATCTGAGCTAGCTTTATCTTGTGAAAGAAACACATATTGCCACTCTATTATTCTTCATTTCTTTTCAATAGTTCCAAAAGGTGTGAAAAATATTAAGCTTTGCGAGTATTGATCACACGAACTCTAACCCATACTCCTAATCCCTGACCATCTGTGCCAGTTTCTGTTTGTGTAAAAAGATAAAATTCTCTTTACTTATGCTCTTGTAATCACTGATGTTTTTGAATTCCATTTTACTTCGTTCATAAGTAAGGTTGCTTCCGTATGTGTAGGTGAGAACTTTGCCCAACATGTTTCTTCGTTGACCTTCCTTCTCTTGTTTTATTCTTTCACGAAGGGTCCCCTTTCTTAACTTTCACGAAGTATCTATTCCCATGACTATTAACAGTCTTAGCCTGCTTCTCGAACTGCTTCTCAATCTTTATTCGCAATTGTACAATTGCTTCTCTTCCTCACGCTGGTATTTGGGAAGAACATCTTTCTGAAGTAAAAGAACATTCATTAACTTCATTTGTGACCATCCGTCCAAGCTTTGATTTGTGAAGGAGCAGTTAAATATAAAAAGGATAAACTGGTTTGTCTTTTCCAGAATAGTTTGCATGGTGGATGAAATCGACGATTCATCTTTATTAACCTTTCTTCTCTCATTATCCGTTAAAACCTGCAAGTGATTTCGCTGAATAAGTCTTGCTCTAATCTCTTTCTACGTAATATTTCTATCAAAGATGACTTTCTTCAAGGTGTAGACTCTTCTTCGCAGATGTAGAATTTCTGCGAATGTTTATACTTTTCTGCGAAGATGTAGAATTTTCTTCGCATAAATCTTTCTTCACCCTCCAAAAATTGCTTTTGCTTTGCTAATTTTCTGATGAAGTAAGCTTCGCCTGTTTCATGTTGTAAGTTACATTCGACCCTGCCTTTTGTGGTACTTTGTACAAAATATGCCAGGTATCATCTCCATTCAATTACTATAACCTCGCAAAATTATTTGCATTGGACATGTGTTTAATCATCCATTGCTTCTTCCTTCCGTTGCTTGATAATTTCCATGTATTCTTCTTCCATCGTCTTCTTAGTAACAGATCGACCTTCTTTCTATTCTCAATAATCTCCGACTCATTCTGGTTATAAGTATGTTTTGATCTACAGCAATGTCCCTGTATTGTATTTCCAAATTCCTTTCTCTCTGGATATGAGATGTCTGTATTATATTATTTCTTATTTGATGATTGCATGAGTTAAACCCTTCTTTATGCTACTAGTATTCTTCGCATTGTTAGTATTTTTCGATGTTATACATGCTCATTTCACTTGCCTTCGCTGATGATGATGACTACCAATTAACTAATTTTGTTTGTATTGTCTCGTCTGCAGGACTTCTTGAAAAATGGAGATTGAATCCTTTGTCTTTAATTCGCAGAAGTAAACAGATTTATTTATTCGCTATTAACATCGTTTATCTTACGAAGAACGAGGATTATCCACGAAAATTCGTAAGCAAAAATCTCATGTCGTGATATCAAACATCGCTGCAAACAGAGGATCAATTTAGTGAGTACTATAGAAAAGTTTTTGCTAAACCTTTTCTTACGAAGAACGAGGATTATCCACGAAAGTTCATTATGTTCTGTTCATGAGAAAAATATCCAAATCAACATCCAATTTTCGATCCAAACTATTGTTGAAATTCAGCTAATAAGTTCGCAAAACATGATTCATTGAAGACAAATTTATAATCAAAATTCTTTTTGAATCAAAATCTTGGACAAAAAATCAGATTCTTGCGGAAGAATAATTAAAGTTTTTACAAAGTGTTTTCAAAATTTTGTTTATAAACGACCAGATCTAAAAATTTAAGAAAGTAATGGATGATTTTTAGGGGAAGAATTTTTCTTCTCAATCTGATGATGGTAAAGGTTTCTTTGATCTCCTTTTCTATTCTTTTTTGAACGAGCATTATGTATCTTCCTCTTCTTTGCCTTCTCCAGATGGCGATATTTGTTGTAATTTCATCACCAACAATTGCTAATTTCTTTTAATATTCCTCTCTCCAACCAGTAATGATAATATTGATGAGATTTGTCATCCCTGTTTCTAGCGCCAATTATGTAGTTGCAAGAAATCCCACAACTACACCCTCATGATATTCTATTAATTTGATTTGATGATCTAATCTATTTGATATGAAAATGAAGATTAAAGTACTAAAATTGTAAAAGAGACATAAAGATTTTTACATGGTTCGATCAATGTGATCTACATCCATGGTTCTTCACTAATGATTGTATGTAATTACATGATTTTACAATTGAGACTCCATTAATGAATATTTGGAGCTCTAGTTTTTTGGGGAAGAAGATGATAAATAAAAATAAATCTCTCTCTAAAAATTTCTCTCTCCTCCTAAAATTATCCTCTCTCTCAAAATGTGTCTCTCCCAAAAGAACCCCCTCCCTTTTCTCTCATGCCTAAATGGCTATTTATATGATTTTACATAAAAGATCACAGTTGTGTTCCCCCTCCATTTCGGATTTAAAATATGTTATGCGAATCTTCGCAGCCATGCTCGCAAAATGTATTTTCTATCCATAAATTCGCAAGCTATCATTTTTTGCGTCATTTCTAACATTTCTTCTACGACATTATTAAGTTGCGTCGTTAATAATTCGCAAGTTAAGGTTGCTGCAATATTCTGCTCCTACAATTACGAATATAGAATAAATTTACTAATGGAAGTTGCGATACTTCGCAAACTATATACAGTTGTACATATTCACTATATATAGTAGTTCAAATGTTAAATTGGAGAGCTTCTTGAAGTGAGTATTGGAAAAAGTCTAAGGAGAGAGAACAGAGAAAGTTGTAACTGTTCTAAGTTCCATTAACATTCTTCTTTGTAATCAGTTGAGAATATTAATCAGTAAATTGTCATTTTTAATCAAGAACTTCTTAAAGTTTTATGAATTCTACTGAGGGTGTAGTTGTAGGATTTCCAACAACTATAATACTTGTGATGAAGCTTCATCCAAAGCTCACATTGCGTCGTAAGAAGCATATTGGCCTAAGGCCAATACCGCGTCAAAATGGTGCATTGTGTTTAGCATTTGGTCAAGAGCCAAATCTTGTATCATCATGATGCATTAGGCATGTTGGGTAGGTGTCCTCGAGATTGCATCGTAATTATTTCACATTATGGAGGCTATTTGCTTAGAGCCAATATCGCACAATCATTGTGCATCAGGCCAGAGAGACCTGGCCGAACGAGTGTTACGCTGTCATTGTGCTAATACGCCATCATTGCGAAAGAGCGCAATCATTGCGACGGAACGCAATCATTGCTAAGTAACGTTATCATTGCACATGAACAGTAAAAGTGGGAGTTGGTGAATGATTTTTTCTCCCCTAATCAAAGTTGTAAAAATATCAAATAAACATATATAGGGAGGGGTAGTTGGTTGAAGGTGCATATGCGGACTATGCGCCAACTAAGCTTCATAGCTTAGCCAGAAGAGTATAAATGATGCCTAAGGCTCATTTATAGTTACATAGCCTTTACAATGGGCCATGTGATGCGAAGGCATTACTATACCATCCCGCGGACTCGATGATGCATAATCATTGTGCATCTTTACAGAATGGTCTATACGGACCAAGCCATTACCATTATTGCTTATCCACGGCTTTACAAATGAGTTTGCTTAAGCTTTTGTCCCTTCGTGATGAACTACGGTCTGTGCTCGATACCTTTAGAGTAGGGAAGGGTACATAGGCAGCCGTAATGAGTTGTAGCATTGCCGGTCCAACACGTTGTCACTCATATCATCTAATTTAGAGATGATTGCGACACTTTGGCCTCTCATACCATCTGTATCGATAGCTCGACACAAGAGATGATTGTGGCCATACTTGATGAGGCTAGTTGCATTCTATTCCTTGGATGCTCATACTTCCTATCAAGATGTGCGATATAAGCTAAAAACCCGAGTGTCGTAATTTATCCCAAGAGGATTCCATTTTGATAGGAAATGACCCAAATATCAAGACATGTCGATCTATAGATCCACATGGTCACCAGAATTTAGCCAAATTCCATCGTTTAGCGTCTCAAAAGGCCATTTTTGCCGTATTAAGGAGGTTTTAGCTTTCTTAAGAACCCCTTTGCGGAACAAGGGTAAGTTGGAATGGTGTGGAAGCTTAAATAAATGCATCATTCTCCACGAGCATGCTTGCAAGGGAAAATGAACATGCATTTGACTAGCTTTAAGGATCGGATATTAGCTTCATCATGACGCATCGGGGAAGTTACAGCCAGCGGGAAAACGCGCCAAAGGCGTAATTTTCCGGTCCGTCACACTTGGCATCAGAGCAAGTTCCGATATAACTATAGGGACTGTGCGGGAATGGCTTGTCAGCGAGTATTTTCCTTAATGGGAAAACTTTAAGTTGGAGAGTAGGCCAACTTTTGCACGGAAAGAGTTGGTAACTTCTATGCTAGTTACCTTCCGAATCGAGTTGAGCTTGTTTATGTGATGTGAGTTTTCCTAGCCTAAGTGGTATCCTACTTACGAGTAGATATCCGGAAGACCGCCAGGGACAGTGGGTATACAATGGGACTTATCATCCCCACACGTTGAAAACTGGCCAACGGTGTGCGTTGTCAGGCCCGGCTAGCATCCCACTTACGAGTGGAAACCTGGATGACCGTCAAGGATGATGGGAAACTGGATACTATTCCATATAGTACTGTGCTAAGATCTTGTCATTTCGATGACACCTTTCAACTTGTGAACCTTAGGGATTCTTGGGTGGTAGTATGGGATGCCATATAGGATACCTGGTCGAGATATCTTCTTGGCACTGGTCAATTCCAATTCTTGGTATTATCGTGGGCACTTTTGGATTCCTAGGCATGAGGTATGGGAAAATTTCCCATAAGGTCTAAATTGTTGTTCATGATAACTTGAAGAATCCTTTGATTTCTGAGCATCTGGTATGGGACTTTTGCTCAGGAAATCCAAACCGAAGTGATTGTCCACAATAACTTTGATTTTGAATTTCTAGGAAGAAATTATTTGAAGGGTGTGATAATGGAACACCCCGTGTTTTTAGCATGGCACATGCTAAAATATGCACCATTTTCTTGTGATGAAGCTTCATCCAAATCTTCTATTACGTGGTAAGAAGCATATTGGCCAAAGGCCAATACCGCGTCAAAATGGCGCATTGTATTTGGCATTTGGCCAAGAGCCAAATCTTGCATCATCATGATGCATTAGTCCAGTTGGGTAGATGGCCTCGATATTTCAGTGTAATCATTGCACATTATGGAGGCTATTGGCTTAGAGCCAATATCGCACAATCATTGTGCATCAGGCTAGGGAAGGTTGGCCGAACGAGTGTTACGCAATCATTGTGCTAATACACAATCATTGCGACGGAACAATAAAAGTGGGAGTTGATGAATGATTTTTTCTCCCCTAATCAAAGTTATAAAAATGTCAAATAAAAATATATAGGGAGGGGTAGTTGGTTGTAGGTGCATATGCGGATTATGCACCAAGTAAGCTTCATAGCTTAGCCGAAAGAGTATAAATGATGCCTAAGGCTCATTTATAGTTGCATAGCCTTTCCAATGGGGCATGTGATGCGAAGGAATTACTATGCCATTTCGCGAACCCGATGATGCATAATCATTGTGCATATTTGCGGAATGGCCTATACGAACCAGGCCATTACCATTATTCCTTAGCCACGGCTTTACAAATGAGTTTGCTTAAGATTTTGTCCCTTCGTGATGAACTACGGTATGTGCTTGATCCCTTTAGAGTAGGAAAGGGTACGTAGGCAGCCGCAATGAGTTGAAACATTGCCGGTCCAGCACGTTGTCGCTCATATCATCTAATTTAGAGATGATTGCATCACTTTGGACTCTCATATATGTATCAATATCTCAATGCAAGAGATGATTGTATCCATACTTGATGAGGCTAGTTGAATTCCATTCCTTGGATGCTCATACTTCCTATCAAGACGTACGACATAGGCTAAAAACCCGAGTGTCGTAATTTAGCTTTAAGAGGAGTCCATTTTGATGGGAAACGGCCCAAAGATCAAAACATGTTGATCTATAGATCCACATAGTTACCAGAATTTACCCAAATTCCATTGTTTAGGGTCTCAAAAGGCCGTTTTTTGCCGTGTTAATGAAGTTTTAGCTTTCTTAAGAACCCCTTTGCGGAAAAGGGTAAGTTGGAATGGTGTGGAAGATTAAATAGATGAATGTGCATGCTTTAAGGGTAAGTTGGAAGGGTAAGTTGCCACACGATCATGCTTGCAATGGCAAATGAACGTGCATTTGACTAGCTTTAAGGCCCAGATCTTATCTTCATCATGGCGCATCGGGGAAGAAGGCGTAATTTTCCGGTCCATCACATTTTCAATATGAATTATCATAAGAAACTTGTTATCGTAGTTAGTAATACACGGTGGAGTAGTAGTTATGCTCATGTTACTAAAGGATATTTTAGAGAAATATCCTATCTATCAGTCACTAAAACGTCCACATTGTTTTTTAAAATGTCACCTTGAGTCCTTTCCAAAATTTGTTTTATTGTGGAAATACCCTGTATTTCTATCTCCTAATTTAAGATAATATATTCTCCTCACCCCTTTGATTCCAGAAATCTTCTTATATATCATATTGAAAAGTTGGTTGCTTATTAAAATCATTGATTAAGTACCGGTCATCGAGATTCCTGGCAGAACCTTTTGATTTTCTGTATTCGAATGGGGATGTTACCAAAATGCATATGAATCCAATTCCTCAAATTATGCTTAGTATGATAAAAGGTTTTGGTTAATCTGAAGTTAGCAGAACCTTTAACCTTATCATTTCAATAATTTGAAATTATCTCTCTATAACTATTCATTCTTAGACAAGTCCCATTAAACCTGAAAGGTCTATGAATGGAACTATTATTTTTAGCAGTAGTAATGAAGATTAGGAAGTGGTCACTGGAAATAGGTAAAGATGATAAATTTCCATAATAGGATAATTGTGAATCCAACAATATCATCCAAGACTCTGTCAAGTCTTTCTAGAATGACTATTTCCCTTTGTATTTTACTGAGATAGTAGTATCGGGATTACCTATATAACCTAAACTATGCAGATTAATATTATTCAAAAGATATAACCATCGTTGAATTTGAGTAGTAGCAGAAGACCATCATCATTTTCATCTTGATTGGGAATAAAATTGAATCCACCTATAAAATTTCAAGGATAGTTAATGTTTCTAGTAGTATTAACCAAATAAGATCAAGTCGAGTGGGTAGGCCAAACCACCGAATTTTCCCATTTTTACCCCACAATGGGACTGGCAAACATATAAAATAAATGGTAAAACCCTCAAATAAAATGGTTTGTCCATTGTGTCTCGGGTTCAGCCTCTCGGCTCAACCTGAGATGGCCGAATCAATATGGGTCGATCGGCCTTAACTGGGACGATCAACAAATCACATGGAGACGAGCCTCATCTCACGTTGATACACTCTTCCTTGATTGAGCCGATAACGACTAGTCTCATCCAACGAATCTAATTACACTCCCTATCAATTTAACCGATTTCAACTCCAAAACCACACCTTTGACACCCACAATTACACCTTCTACACCCATAAAATTTCCGAGTTATGGCTCAACTGAATATCAATCTTGCAGAGTTTACCGTAGATAGAGATATATCTCTATGTATAACCTTTATACTGTTTTGTCCAGTTATGGGTGCAGAATGACCTAAAAATGGCTTAATGAGTATGCGTTATTACCATAGAATTTATGAAAACTTCTGCAATGACATCGATAACCCCGATAGTCGCAATGCAGCTGGGTTGCTTTGTCGATTTTCAAATTATAAGAAAAAAGTGGAAGAATTTATAGTTTTAGTTCGGGTTGTCAATTGATATCAACTTAAGGGTGAAACCAATGTTAAATTTGTATTGGGAGCTCGAGAGGAATGGTGAAAATGGAGAAGATTTTTTTTTTATGAAGCTCACTAAGAAATCTTAAAGGATTTTTTGGTAACACGTATGAAATGTTAAAAAGTAGACATACTACTCGAGAAAGACCTTGTTATAAATTTAATTGAGTGTGAAAAAAAATTTAATACTAGTTTTCTTTCATTTCATTAGTTAGTTCTAATTATATAAATATGTCTTAATATCAGTTTCATTTACAAATATTAAATAAAACGTAATTATAACTACTTCATCACACTCCATCTCATATCATAAGTTCCCCCTGCATCAACCTCCATCTCCTGTCATAAGTGCACATAATGGACTGAAACTCATGGTCTCCCCCATTATGCACATTAGTTGTAGGTACACATTAGTTGTAGGTACACATGTCTAGTTTTAATTTCTCTTAACTCCCTTTGATTCAATTGTTTTTATCAATTGTTCTTGACTTTCCGATATGAAATTATGAGAACTAGGACGGTCGAGACCTTATGATACAATGGGAAGCATCTGACATTTTTCGGCAAGAATATAATTATACATCCGAACCGTCTTGTCTCCTCGTTAGAGGTTGAAAATATTTATTTCTAGGTGGTTTTGTATTCCTTGTTCGACTAATATATTGAGATTATGACATTGTAGTTAAAATGAGCGTTGAATTTGTGGAGAAAATATGTATAAAAGATTGATTTGTTGTGACTAGAGAAGATTGAATTGTGTTATAATTGTAGTGAATAAAGAAGATTGAATTTGTGTTGAATTTATAAAGTTGATAAAAGATTGCCTTTTTTTGGGATGTTACAAATTTACCTTTAACGGATCAACTTGCTACACTTGTCTTAAATTGCGACAAGGATAGGTTCCTTTGGAGACGACACACGTCTCTACTTGGTACAACTGTACAAGGTTCTAATGGTCGGCTCAGTCTATCTCGAAAAATAATTTTCCCACTACACAAAAGTTAGTTTTTCCATCTACCTGGCACCGCAAACCAACATATTTGAGTATGCATTGGAGTTGTTCTAAGACCATTGATCATCTCTATGCTGACCTTCCAGACCACCATATAAAAGTTATAAGAAATTTACATGTACTAGCATCCATTTTAATGATACAATGCACAATTGAATTTATTTTCAAAAATCTGTAAATCAATCTCATCTTTCCATAGGAGACACAAACCACTAGACAAGCCAATAGGGTCATAGTATAATAAAAGGATTGAACATATCTTCTCATTTTCCTAACATGATTTTTAGTTTATGACAAAATGATAATGTCAGGATTATAATTTCTAATGAGATTTCTAAGCTGAGCTTTTATTTCCTAAACCACAAATTAACATTGTAATAAAGGATTTTGATTCTACGAATAGGATATAGTATATGAAGGTAGAAACAATTTATGTAGTAACGGAGTAACAAATCATAAGAAACATGACGGAAAGGATGATGCTTATGGTTGTATATATCTTCTTTGTGTTTCAAAGAAAACTTATCACGTGCTTACATGTACTATTTATATGGATACATTTAAATTAGTTGGTTACAAAGCAATTCGTAAACATGATAACTAGTTCATAAACTTGATTTGCTTAGTCTTGACCATTAATATAAATATAGGACTCCTTGCGCAATAAAATCTCAATCCCGCCATTTATATCTCCTAGTTGCCGCTATAATCGTCCTATGAAACCTAAGTTTCCTTTGGGTGAAACTGTATTAGGTTACGAATTTGAAAAACTTCACTAAGGGATTTGTGAACCCGGTCATCCCATATTTTACCTGATAGTTCTTGTTATCCGGATCTTGTTCTTATTGATCGTATATAATTTTCGAACTATAGATCAGGAACAAGATAAATAGTATTATAGCATTACTTGGTTGAACCCACCAAGCGTTGGCATGTCAAGGTTGGTTGTCATATTTTAGTATCAAAACTCATAAGTCGCTAGATAAGATTACTATAGTGAACTTCTTTAGGTTAGACTAGGAAGTATAGAAATGTTGAGACATACAAGTATTGCTCTAAAGACATGAACATTCCGAAGATGTATTTACATCAATGATGACATCATCTTTCCTAGCCTCTTGAGGTTAGTAATACATGACTTGACTTGTTTCCATTTCCATATCGTAAGCTTTCAAGTCGTTTATGATTGAAAAAATAACATGCAAAGTTATATACATGAAACTCTAGTATATTAGACTTGATCATCATATTGTGATCAAAGTGTCAAGGAACAATATATCAATAGTCATAAGTGCTTTATATTGGTATATTGATTTACAAAGTATAATGCTTATCTTTTGAACTTCGTAATTGCGATATCAACATAATATTTGTAACTCGTTACTAGATTATGCAGTGAACGAAGGTTTGATTTCATACCTAGAAAATTATGTTTAACCACATGAGTTTTAGGAAGTAGATGTACGAACTTGTTTCGTATTCGAAAGGAAATCAAAAGGATTGAAGGCCAGGTTTTCATTAAAGATATTAAGGTTGGATTGATCCAAACCTATTTAGGGAATCAACATAGAAACGATACTACCTTATGTTGGGAGTCAAGGTAGAACCGATCCTTACTTATATTGGGAGTCAAGGTTAAACCGATCCTAACTTGTTTTAGGAGTCATGGTAGAATCGGTCCCAATATAAAAACCGATTTCTTCATGTCACGTACACTTTAGGGTATGTGTGATTTGGAATTGGGTTTGCAAAATAGGAATACTCAAGATATCGACATAATGAGTAATATGAACATGTGTTGAAATCTTATTTCTTAATTGTTCAAAGATATTCCTTGATACTTAAGGTGAGATCCCAAACCGAAATAGTAAAAATATTTTTAATATTTTCGAAATTAATTTCGTTTTGCCAGAAATTAAAACATATTTCGGGAAAGATATATTAGTTAATTAAGTGCAAGCTAATATTGAGTTTTCCATGAACATTTTGGTTATACAGTTGGACATTGGTTGGAATTAGAAAAAATCGAATTTAGGTACTTTGTTGCATATCTTAAGAATATTTTCAGTTATGGCCTAGGTGTCCAAACTACCTTGGTCTATAAATGTGAAGTTTCATCTTCTTATAAACTTATCATGAGCCAGGAAAACTTCATTTTTGTTGTTTCTGGTATAGCCGACTAATAGTATTCTCGTAATACTATCTTGGAGAGGAGAGTAATCTAATTAGGAGAAATCTCTTAATTTTAGTTTTTAATTATTGATTTGATTAACTAACAAATGAACTTTTGATTGTGTTAGAGCATTGCTCGGTTGAACCCACCAAACGTTGGTATGTCAAGTTTGGTTGTCATATTTTAGTGAGCCAAAACTCATTTAAGAGTCGCTTGATTTAAATGTACTAGAGTCAACTTCGTATAGGTTATCTTGAAAGTATTAGGGTGAGACATTAAAAGTATTGCGAAGACTTGAAGATATGAATAAGTTCAGAGCTACAACGACAACATCATCCTTCCACTCGAGGTTATGATATTTGACTTGAACTGTTTCATTCCCTAACGTATCTTTCAAGTCGTGCATATTGAAAACATAAAACTGCGAAGCATGAACACTTTAGATAGACATAGTATTAAGGAATACAATATGAAGTTTCTTGTGTAGGAATAGAATATCGCAAGATATTGAGTTACGAATGTAGTAACAAAGATAGGAGGAAAGTATCGCAAGAAAATGCGATGATATAAGAAACATGGGAAAAATGTGAAGAGATTGCGAACATAGAATAAACTTACGAATAGAGGTCACGATATTTCGCAAGCTATATACAGTTGTACATATTTCACTATAAATAGTAGTTCAAATGTTAAATTGAAGAGGTTCTTTTAGGGAGTGTGAGAAAAAGTTTTAGGAGAGAGAACAGAGGAAGTTGTAACTGTTCTAATCTCCATTAACATATTTCTTTGTAATCAGTTGAGAATATTAATCAAAATTGTCATTCTTTATCAAGAACTTCTTAAAGTTTTACAAATTCTACTGAGGGTGTAGTTGTAGGATTTCCTGTAACTACATAATTGGCGCTAGAAACAGGGATTGATTCTTAAAGAAAAGCAAACGTAACAGAGATAATTAAAGAATTTTGCATCAGAAAAATGGCTAGAAGAAGAAATATATCAGAACCATTGACTGTAGTAAGAAGAAGTGTAAGACTTGCAGGTGGAGAAGCAAACGTAACATGAGAACCTAGTAGGAGAAGGAGCAATCGAAGGAATCAAACTCAACAAACAGTAACTCAAGGAAGAGCAATAGATCATGATCGAGTGAGTATACACACTTGGAGAAATGATACACCATATGAAACATATAGAGAACCGCAAATCAGAGAAAATGGGAGATTGATGGGAAGAATAATTCATGAAAGAGAGATGGAGGCATTAGAAACATTGAGACAGGGAATTCAAGAAGAATGAAGGTTTGAAGCTGAAGAACGTGCAAATCTAACAAGACAAAATCAAGAATTGAGGAGGGAAAATGAGATGTTACAAAGAAGGAGATCTCAAAGTGCTGCAAGATCAAGTGTTAGACCAGAGAGAGAAGAACGAAATTCACCAACAATTAAAAGTGAAAGTGTTATGCAAGGACAAAAACAAAATATGGTTGAAAGAAATCGAGAGAATCGCTTCATTTTAATACTGGACAATGAACAAAACGTAGAAAATTTATGAACATAACCATTTCCAAGGGAAAATAACCAGAATGGCGAAGAAAATCGAGAGGAAGAGAAGCAACTTGCGGAAGAAATTGAGAGACAACAAGAAATGCATCAAAACAATTACGAGGATGGAGTAAGAAGACATGAACAGCCTCGCAACAATCAAGATCTTGAGTATGGTAGAATTCAGAGGAGATTTGGAAATCAACGAATAGAAATAGCAAGGAATGAGCCAAATCTTCAAAACAGAATTCAGGCAAATCAGAGAGAGGTAAATCGCAGAAGGAGGAGAAATGAAGAAGAAGAAATTCCTGATATTCACATGAGAAGGATGAGAAGAATTGAAATGGAAGAACAAGAATTTAAAGATGCTCTACAACAAAAAAATTGTGACAATCTGGGAAGAAGATATTTGCAAAATTGTGCAAATGGAAAAATTAATGAAGAGTATGATAGAATGCGAAGGATCGCAAGAGAAGAAATGCAAGAACGTATAAGAAGAGAGGCTACGTTGAAGAGACCAATGGATGAGAATTCTGAGGCAAATGAACGGATCTTTCAAGAATTAGCGGAAATGAGAGGAATGATAAACAGTAGAGGAGGAGGAGATAGAAGGCAATTAGATGAAGCAATAGAAGAAGCTGCGAGGACTCCTTTCTCTAGAGAAGTACAATTGGGAAGAATTCCACCAAAATGCAATCTGCCTACATTAACCAGCATCTTTGACGGGACTTCATGTGCTATACAACACATTAAAGCGTATATAAGATGCATGTTACAATGGGAGAATCACGATGCTGTATTATGCAAGTATTTCACATCAAGCTTAACATGAGAAGCTCTAAAATGGTTTGAAGGACTTCCAAAAAATATTATTACATCATTTAATCATCTACAAGTAACTTTCTTAGGAGCATATATCACGAATCATTCCTCGCGACTTGGTATTGAAGATGTGTTTGGTTTAAAACAAAGAATTGGTGAAAGTTTGAAGCATTTGGTAAGAAGATGGAAAACTATGTGCAGTGATATGGCAGGGCATGTGGACGAGAGGTACCTGATTTTGTCTTTCGTAAATGCAATGTTCACAACTGAGCAATTATATGTTCAAATCTTCAGAAGAAAGAATTCCATTATGATGACAAAGTTGCGAGAATTGCAAGAAGAGTACATTACATTAGAGGAAAAGCAAAACAATATGGAGTCATATCCAGTAACAAACACCAACACCCAAGATACATGAGCAAACTTACTTCCTAAAATAGTCAATATCGTAGCAGGTACCTCGCAGACATCCTCGCAAACGTCTTCGCAGATATCAGAAGAGAAGAAAGTTGGCAATGGTCAACCAAAAATGGTAGCAATGAGTAGCAAGGATCAAGAAGAATATGATAGAGAAAGGAATTTCTATATCCGAGGAGGAAATAACCAGATCCCAAGATTAGATCAGCAACAGGAAAATTATGGAGGGCAAAGGCATAACTATTTTGGACAAGGGAATCATAGACAAAGCTATAACAATGGACAGGGAGGTCAAAGAATGATAAGAGAAGAAATAAAGATGCCACCTTTGAATACAAGTCTAGAAAAGATATGGCAAGCAATCATCTTGATGGAAAATATACCAACACCATGGAATATGGGAAAAGAACCACCAATGGGTCCAAGAAGTCATGAATTTTGCTTGTACCATCACTTTCATGGACATTCTACAAATAATTGCAATAATATCAAAAGGATTATTTTGGGAATGATCGAACAAGGTAAACTAGACCACTTTTTACTCAAGCAAGCACAGTCGCAGCAGTTACCACAAGCTCCAGTGATAACTCGCATGGTGAACACAATACAAGAAAAGGGAAAGGAAACCTTACACATAGAAGTGGGACAAAAAGCAAAGAATGTTTTATGCAATTCTATTATTCACTCATATAAAACCATAGAAGATTTTCATGATAATGTGTTAAGAAGGGTATATGCGAGAGATGGTGAAGGAAGGGAAATAATGAACATCGCAAAAATTTCACGACTTGAAGATTGGCAGAAGCGTGAAATTTCTTTTGAAGCCACAGAAATTCCAGAAGGTTGCGAAATACATGATGATCCATTGGTAGTGAGATTAGAAATTTGTCTGAATAAGGAAGAAAGCGAAGATGATACAGATGAAGAATCATTTGGTCTTAATAGAATTTTAATTGATACGGGAAGTTCTGTCAATATTCTCTTCTATCCTGCTTACAAAACCATGGGGGGAAAGATGCGGATCTAATACCTTCTACCTACAGGATTTATGGCTTTAATGGAACTGCTAATAAACCTAAAGGAGAAGTGAGCATGCGAATTCCCTTAAGTGGAATGCGAACTGAAATTTTATTTTGCGTTGTTGATGTCGAATCACCATACTATGCTTTGATAGGGAGACCTTGGCTTCATGGGATTCTAGGCATAGATTCAACTCTTCATCAATGCATAAAATTTCCTCATCCAAAGGGTATTGGAGTTATCAAGGGTGATTGGGAAGAAGGGAATAAATGTTACGATACAGAAGTAGAAGTTTGCGAAGGAAAAGTTGTTGAAAAGGAAAGTTGGAGAAAAAGAGCAAAGGCTGTGAAAAGAAGCGAAAATTTAATGGCTGAGGACTAAGACATGAAGAAATAAAGTTACAATGTTTAAAATACAAGAAATTTACGATGATAGAAAAGGGATATGGTTTGCGAAGAAAAGAGAATGAAGAAAAAAGGTAATGAAACAAAAAGGTAATCAGTATATTTGTTCGCAACGTATAACAAAATGTATTTTGAAAAACAAGAAAATGAAATGAGTTATTTCACAACATGAAATATTTACGATGAGTTTTTACGAACGATTTATTGCGATCAGCTTTCATTAAAGAAAGACGCAAAAATTTATTTGCGATCAGCTTTCATAAAAGAAAGACGCAAACTGTGATCAGCTTTCAAAAAAGAAAGAAAGCCGCAGAAATTTTACACTGGCAAACCTTTGTGGCGTACACCCTAGTTCGCGAAACAACATTTCGCAAGAGGCAAAGTCCTAAAGTACGTCATTTAAGGGGGTACCTATAAGCATGGCTCAGGGGAAACGGAACACCACCACGGAACCTGAGTACATGAACATTACGGGGTACATAACCCAAAAGTGGGGTACCTATCCGGGTAAGACACCTTGGATTCTCAATCTAATCTTGCGATGTAACATGATTTAGGTTGGGCGACTAAGGCATACTGTCTTTCCCAAGAAGTTCAGAAAACAATCAAGGCGCCGAGGTATACGGTTGAGTCAAGAGTGCCGGATGGGTTTGAAGCACATCTGCCATTCTTGACAAGTCTTGGCAAATGATGCACTTGGCCCAAAGATGCCCCATAGGGTGAAACCTCGTAACTATAATCCCTATAGGCAAAAAGGATAAGAGGTTGCGAACAAAAGCTGGTTGTTGGCAAAACCGGATGGGAAGAGCTAACCTTGTATGGTCGATGTACGCTTCCTTGAAGGGGCAACCAAGGGGAAGATAAAGGGCAGCACCCTCCATTAGGGAGCTAATACGTGCTATAAGACATAAATGTCACGAGGCTTTTTGTTTGCAAGAACATAAAGGCTTGTCATATTTTTTCAACAATCATATTTTTGCGAGTAAAAAATAAAACAAATATATATATATATATACTCGCGGAATTAAATACAAAGAAGTTATGATGAGATCAATGGGTTATTACATGAAAGTGTGATAACGTCCTGCGATTTCATCGCAAGACGATAATGTCACAAGGCTGTATATTCACAAATACATTCAGACTTGTCATATTATCGCAAACACAAAAATATTGTTAAGATAAAGTCAAGGGGTTGAGGCATGCGAATGCACCAACGTCCTGCGACTTTATCGCAAAAGAGGTGGCAAAGTAAGACCTTTACTTAGGAAGGCATGATAAGACCACAGAAACTAATGAAGTCAATATCATTGGAGATTCTGTAGTCGCAGGATTTCCCACACTACACCCCTATTAAGATTCTATAGAAATTTAGGAGAAAACTAATTGAAGATTAAAGAATTAACGACACTTTATTATTTAGATCTCAGGAATGTTTACAGAAAATATTCAAACTCAGAAGTACAACTTTATTTCTGGAGTTTCTCTTTCCTCAAAATATTCTCAACTCTAAAAAATACATCATCCTTTTCTAGACTTACTTGAACCCTTTATATAGGAAATTACATAGTGGGTGACAGCTAAGTTTTCCCCTTCTTTCGGATCTATTTAGCGATCTCATCGTGGTATTTGCAATGTTAATGTTCGCCAACTTTTGTATTCCTCATGAAACAACACTCTCATACCATGTCTCTTCAGTCGTCAGCTATTATGATGCTTCCCTGTGACGCTCGCCAAATGTCGCTGAAGAATCCTCACGACACTCACGTGAACAATGTCATTTATACTTATAGGAATATTTGACCTTCTCGTAAAAGCGTTGTTCTTATCACGAGAATATCGTTGTGGTGATATTTTGGTACTACATCTTGCCTCTTCTCATGTTTTCTCTGCGAAGATGAGAAGATCATGAGAACTTTAAATTCTTCTTAACTATCGCAGCAATATCTGAACTTCTTTTCCTCGACAAGGTTCCGTTAATTAAGCTTCCCTGGTTTACACGTGTTGCAAACCTATCTTTTTGTATTGACACGTCTCGCTCAGCTGGCTTCCCTCTTTGCCTATAAAAGGGAGAGTCAAGTTTCATAATTGGTTTTCTTCTCTTATCTTTCTTTCTTCTCTGCTTAGCTTCTTCATTTTCTGTCTGCAACTTTTCTTCTTCGTGCTCTCCTGCTAGTGTTTTAATGGAATCACCAAGGTATATTCTTGATCATGATAAAAAAAATTTTTTTTTTAGATCAATTTTTATTTATGTTTTTCGATATTCCCTTATTTGATTCTTTATAATCCTCATATTATATCTTCTCTTCAGGAGAATCAAATCTAATCCTAAGAAACCAACTGGAAAAAGGAAAGAAAGTTCTGCGAGCAATAAGGTAGTAAGAAACACATTCTATTTCTTAATAACAATATTGTTGCCTCTGTTTCTTATCTAGATTATTGTTTGCAGAATGGCGAGGGTAATGCTAACCCTCCTAAAAGATCTCGCCAATTAAATAAGACCTTTGGAAGCAATTTCGTCATTCCTCCCTTAATATCTGCGAAAGCTTCACCTACACCTGTGCAATCTGATCTTCCTCCTTCTTCTGGCGAGAAGCTCGTTTTCACTACCTCTGCCTCTACTGGTCCTTCACCAATTAAAATTGCAGAACCCATCATAACTGAAACTCCCTCTAGCCCTTTACTTCCTCCAAATGTTACTTTCCCGAAAACTCCTCCTTCTGATGATACAACCATTGCTAATGACTCAAATCATCAACTTGTTCTCACTTCTTCTATTTCACCTTCTACATCCCTTCCTTCATCAAATGAGACCATCGCAGGAATTGATGTTGCTTTCAAAATTTTATCTAACATTCTAAATAATGCTAGAGATTCTTCTACTGATTCTCTCCAAAGCGGAGTTTGCGAAACTCTGCTCAAATATTTTGGCTCAGACAATTCTGTTTCACGAGCTTCTTTAGAGAATGAAAATGTTGCTTTGAGAAAAAGTCTTCAAGATAAGAATTCTGAATGTGAAACTCTAAACCACAAGCTCAATAACTCTGTACTGGATCGCGAGAATCTCGCTAGAAAGATTGATGAGCTAAAAAGTAAGCTTATTTTTGCCTTTATCCTTTTATCTTTTTATTCTATTTCCATATTCTTCGTACTTAATCCTCCCTTTAAATTCTTGGTTTATATATTAGTCTCCAAACGAAATCGTTTCATCGAAAAACTTAAATCTGAAACCATAGCTGATGAAGCTCGCACTGGAAGAGATTCTTGGATGGACCAACATAGTAGATTAGATAATCTTTATACGTATTTAGTTGATCAAATAAGAAATATCACAAATGAGAATAATCAATTATTGCAAAATCACAGTTTTTTAAACAACGAGGTTACTCGCCTCTCATATTCGTTATCCAAGATTAATTTGTCGATAGAATCTTTATCAGACAAGAATAGAACTTTATCTCAAGAGAAATACAAATTATCAAGCTTGTTGGCGATCTCCTCGCAGAAAGTAAACAATCTTCAAGGGATATGTGATGATCAAAAGCAGTCTCTCCGCTCTCTTAAAAATAAACTTGATGAAGTAACTAAATCATTTGCCGCTGAAATAGACAAACTTATCAAGGGTAGACTAACTCTTAGTTTGAATGCCAGCAAGCTTCGAGATGAATATTCCCAATTCAAGGAGTCACATTCCTCATTGTCAAAAGAAAATTCATACTTACGCACCAAAGAAGAGAACATGAAATCTCGTCTGAAAGGCATAGTCGACGACAAATTTGATGATGCTATGAACCAATGGGAGAATTGCCTCTTTTCATTAATCCAAAACTTAACTTCACAAAAAAAAGGTAGTCAATTATGACTGCCTCACTTGTTAATTTCCCTCGTCACAATTTATGTTATATTTTTCACGATATCTTTATTTCTATAACCTTTTATTATTTTGTTGTTCGCAGAATCTGAAAGAAGTCTTCATTCTACTATCACCGATCTTACTAAGGAGCTAGACAGTGTTCGCAAAGAAAACAAGACTCTTCTTCTCAACCTTTTAGAAATTCGTGATAAAGCAGAAAGAAGACTTGATTATCTTGAGTATTTCAAGAATATAGAGATCAGAAATCGTGACAAAGGTTTTCTTCGCCAAGTTCATCTTAGTGCAGAAGTTCTCGTGAATGAAATTTTGATCTCCAACTCTCTTCCTCATGTATCCGTTCTACCTTTGAAAGTTGACGATGATGAAATTTCTCTTCCTATGGATAAAGATTTAGAATATCCGCCTTCTGAAGGAGATGTTGAAGAAGGCGCTGAAGAAGAAGATGATCAAGGAAAAGAAGAAAACCCTCCAAAAGAAGGAGAAGATCGTAACAAAAATAACTCTGGCGATGATGTTCGCGATGAAAGAAATGTTGGCGATGATGTCCGCGATGAAAGAAATGTTGGTGATGATAACAATCCTGACAACAATTCTAAGTCTGGTGAGACTACCGCTTGAAGCTTGAGTTCTATTTTTAGTTTCTTTTTTCTTCTTCTTTCTCGCTAAAGGATATAACCTTTTTTGAACTATAATATTCTCAAGAAACTTAATGAAATCCTACACATTTATTCCCTTGCTTGCCTCCTCATTAATTTTCTTGAGACTTGTTGAATTCAACTTGTTTCTTGCGATAAAGAAATCTTTCCTGCATGCTTAACAAAGAAGAATTAATTTTTGAGATTATTCTATTGGTCTTATTTTGCCTTCCTAATTAAAGGTCTTATTTCGCCAATTTTCTCTTTTTGCGACAAAATCGCAGGACGTCTCTACACTTTCATGTATTGACCCATTGATCTTGCCTTATCTATATTTCTTTATTGTATTGCAACAATATGACAAGCCTAAGCTTTCTCGCAAAAACAAAGCCTCGTGACATTGCCGTCTTGCGATGAAATCGCAGGACGTCTTCACATTTTCATGTTAAAACCCCTTGATCTCATCTTAACTATTTTTTCTCTTATGGATTTTTTGCCTCTATATAATTTACGCGACAATATGACAGGCCTAAATGATCTGGAGATCTTAAAGCCCCATGACATTGCCGTCTTAAGACACTTATCAGATCCCTAATGGAGGGTTCCACCCTTATCTTCCCCCTTGTTGCCCCTTCAAGGAGGGCACATCAGCCATACAAGACTAGCTCCCCCCATCCAGATTTACCAACAACCAGTTGTTTTCGCAGCCTCTTGTCCTTTATGCCTATATAGCTTATAGTTACAAGACTGCACCCTAAGTGGGGTTTTCTTCAGGCCAAGTGCATTATAGCCAAGACTTACCAAAGATGGCCAGGGTAGGTTCGTCCGTCCCGGGCATCCTTGGCTAAACCGTGTACCTCGGCGCCTTGGTCATACTCTGCACTTCTTGGAAGAGACTCTCAGTCGTCCAACCAGGGTATAACCTTATAAAGCTGGAAATCCAAGATCTCTCTCCAGGATAGGTTTTCTTTAACCCCTACATCTGTATGACTCAGGTTCCAGTAGCGGTATAACCTTATCCCTGAATCATATAAAGAGATACCCCATTTATGACGTGCTTGTAGGTCTTACATTTGCCTCTTACGAAATTGTATTCGCGAACTAAGGTGCACACCATAAAGGTTTGTCCCATTCTCTTAATCTCTGCGAAATTATATTCGCGTTTCTTAAAATTTCTTGCGAGCTTCAAATCTCAATAATTTCTTTTCTTTTTCTTTTTTCAACTTTTCAATTTCATTTTCTTCCCTCAAACAGAAAAAACAACTTTACCTTTCTACTTCTAGCGATCTGCTCGTCATATTTCATCTTACTGTCACTTCATTTTTCTCATCTTCCTTATCATCTGTTCTTTTACTTAGTGTTTTCCCGCAAATTGATTGTCCTTTCCTCCTTTTATGCTCTTTATACCTGTACCTTTGCTGCGTTTTATTATTTGCTTGATATCCGCGAGGGACTCATTAGTTACTTCTTCATGCTTTTCTATTGAATCAACCATTAATTTGTCACTTCTCATTCTTTGCTTAATTCTGTACTTCCAATTGTTGTTCTTCCCTGCTCTTTCCTCACAAGACTTGATATCTATCTCATAACATTTCTTACTTTCTCCCCAATCTCCTTTAATTACTCCAACACCATTTGGATGAGGGAATTTAATGCACTGGTGAAAGGTAGATGCAACACCCAATATCCTGTGTAACCAAGGTCGACCAATCAAGGCGTTATATGGTGATTCAATATCGACAACACATAATAAAATCTTGGAAGTCATTCCTCTTAACTGAATTCTCATTGTGATCTCCCCTTTAGGCTTGTTGGCAGTTCCATTAAAACCATAGATTTTGTATGTCGATGGTATCAAATCTTCATCTTTCCCACCCATGGTTCTGTAGGTGTGGTAGAACAGGATATCTACGGAACTGCCAGTATCAATTAGGATTCTATCAATGGCCCAAGACTCTTCCATTTCGTTATTGTTTTCTTTACCTTCTTCTTATTCTTCTACTTGTTATGGTTTTATTTCCAACCTTACCACTAATGGGTTATCATGCAGCTCTCCAGGCTCTGGTACTTCTTGTGCTGTAAAAGAAAGGACTTTTTTCTGCCACTCTTCTAATGGAGAGATTCTCGCTATATTCATTATTTCTTTTCCATCCATATCTCTGGCGAAGACTCTACTTAAGACATTATCGTGGAAATCTTCGATGGTTCTGAAAGAATGCACAATAGAATTACAAAATAAATTCTTTGCTTTAGTTCCAACCTCTATAACAAAATTTTCTGCTCCTTTTACATTAGTCACTCTGCGATCGTCTGGTGGTGGTGGCAATTGTTGCGATTGTTGATGCCCTTTTAGAAAATGATTTAGCTTCCCATGATCAATCATTCTTAAGATTATTCTTTTTTACATTTCTGCAATTATTTATCGAATGCCCATGAAAATGATGATAAGGACAGAATTCTTGATTACGAGTGTTAGGATGTGGTTCCTTCCCCATGTTCCATGGCGAGGGTATATTTTCCATTAAAATGATAGCTTCCCAGATTTTTTCTATACTAACATTCAAGGGTGGCATCTTAATATCCTCCCATATGGTTCTCATGCTCCCCTGATTTCTGAAATTATTTTGCTTTTGTCCACCATAAGTTTCTTGGGGTTGGTCAAGCATTTGGATTTGACTATTTCCTCCACGATTGTAATAATTCTTCTCTCTTTCAAATTCTTCTTGATCACGACTTCCCATAGCCACTAGCCTTTGTTTGTCATTATTCGCCACTTTCTCTGCTTGATCTTGCGAGGTTCTCTCCACGTTATTAATCATTTTTGGAAGCAAACTTCCATTAGCCACTCTGCAAACAACCAAAAACCGCTTTATGGTGTTTGAAATTGGGTATGACTCCATTTCGTTTTGTTTTTCTTCCAAAGCAATGTACTCTTCTTGTAGTTCTCTTAGTTCAGTCATTGTGATGGTGTTTTTGATTCTGAAAATTTGTATGTAGAGCAAATTAGTCGCAAACATTGCATTAATGAAGGATAAAATAAGATATCTCTCATCTACTCTTCCTGCCATCTCACTGCACATTGTCTTCCATCTTATGGTAAGATGTTTTAGACTCTCACCACTTCTCTGTTTTAATCCAAACACATCTTCGATACCTGGTCGTGAAGATTTGTTGCTTATGTATGCACCTAAAAATGTAGCTTGTAAGTGATCAAAAGAAGTAATAGTATTTTTCGGAAATCCCTCAAACCATTTTAGCGCCTCGCCAGTCAAACTGGATGCAAAGTATTTGCATAAAACAGCATCATGATTCTCCCACTGCAGCATACACCTAACATAAGCTTTAACATGTTGAATATCACAAGTAGTCCCATCGAAAATACTGTTTAGTGCTGGTAAATTGCATTTTGGAGGAATTCCTCTTAGTTGTACTTCCTGTGTGAAGGGAGTTCTAGCTGCTTCTTCGATTGCTTCATCAAGTTTCCTTCTTCCACCTTCTCTTCTATTATTATCATTCCTCTCATTTTTGCTAATTCCCTCAAAATTTGCTCATTTGCAGTTGGGCTTTGTTCTATTGGTCTTTTTAACGCACTTTCTCTTCTCTGCGATTTTCCTCTTCATTTCTATCCGAAATTCGCAATTGATTTTGTCTCCTAATTTCTTCTCCACCAACTTCTTCATTTCTCGCCAATTCTCTTTGTTGTCTTTCTATCCTTCTCTGTATTCTGTCATACTCTTTCCGAACATTGCCATTTTCGCGATTTTGTGTACGTCTTCTTTCTCGATTATCATGATTGTTTTGCCTTATTGCTTCTTGAAACTCCTGTTCTTCCATTTCTTCCCTCAGCCTTTCTCTCTCGCAATCTAGGCGTGCCTGTTCAGCATAATGTCTCTCAATTTCATTCTCAATAATTCTTTGATTTCTGATGTGCTCTCGTCCATGTAATACTCTTCTACCTTCTTCGTGATTTTCTTCACCATCTTGATTACCT
The DNA here is from genome assembly GCA_023529315.1 of Papaver bracteatum. Classification (NCBI taxonomy): domain Eukaryota; kingdom Viridiplantae; phylum Streptophyta; class Magnoliopsida; order Ranunculales; family Papaveraceae; genus Papaver; species Papaver bracteatum. Next base: position 1,201,071 of record JAJJWX010004825.1, read on the forward strand.
TCATTTCTTTGATTTTCAATATTTCATCTTCCATTTAAAGTTTCTCCTTGTGGATCGTTACAATCATTATTTACTCTCTCTTCTCCCTGACGTTGTCCTATATTTGGATTTTCAGTTTCTTCTTGTACATTTTCTCCATCATTTCTTATGGGAGAATTTCGCCTTGGTATTTCTCTAAATGATCTTGAACTTGATCTAGTAGTACTTCTTGATCTTCTTCTTTGTAACCTTAAATTCTCCATTCTCAACTCATGATTTTGTCTTGTTAAATTTGCACGTTCCACCGCCTCTAACCTTCTTTCATCCTGTATTCTTTGCCCTAATTCCTCTGCTGTTTCATCTTCATCTTGATGAATCGACCCTTCTTCTACCTCCTGATTTCTTCCTACTCCACTTTCTTCTCTTAATTGTCGATTTGTTTCTTCTCCCATTGAATCCGATCTCCATGTATGCACGCTTACTCTATCATAATCCACTCTTCCATTTTGTACCGATGTTGATTGGTTTGGTTGTTGAATTGGATTTTCCCTTTCATTCCTTGTTCTATTCCTCCTAGTTCTCATCCTTGAAGTTTCTCCTAATACACTTGTTTCTTCACCTGCAAGTCTTTTACTTCTTCTCACTGTTGTTGGTGGTTCTGATGTATTTCTTCTCCTTCTTCCAGCCATTTCTTCAATTTCTCCAAATCTTCAAATTGTAATTAAAGATTTTGAATCTTGATGTCCCCTTAGTCGGCGCCAAAATGTAGTAGCAGGATTTCCCACACTACACCCCTATTAAGATTCTATAGAAATTTAGGAGAAAACTAATTGAAGATTAAAGAATTAACGACACTTTATTATTTAGATCTCAGGAATGTTTACAGAAAATATTCAAACTCAGAAGTACAACTTTATTTCTGGAGTTTCTCTCTCCTCAAAATATTCTCAACTCTAAAAAATACATCATCCTTTTCTAGACTTACTTGAACCCTTTATATAGGAAATTACATAGTGGGTGACAACTAAGTTTTCCCCTTCTTTCGGATCTATTTAGCGATCTCATCGTGGTATTTGCAATGTTAGTGTTCGCCAACTTTTGTATTCCTCGTGAAACAACACTCTCATACCATGTCTCTTCAGTCGTCAGCTATTATGATGCTTCCCTGTGACGCTCTCCAAATGTCGCTGAAGAATCCTCACGACACTCTCGTGAACAATGTCATTTATACTTATAGGAATATTTGACCTTCTCGTAAAAGCGTTGTTCTTATCACGAGAATATCGTTGTGGCGATATTCTGGTACTACAGATTCCTTATATTTTCACCAAGAATACTTCTTATACTCATACCAAAAAAGGCAATTTTATTTGCATTTAAAGACGGATATTTCATACTCATTAAATTTTACGAGGATTGAATACTTCTTATACTTCTTCAAGGATTGAATACTTCTTATATTTCTTAAAGGATTGATTACTTCTTATACTTCTTCAAGGATGTTTCATAATTCTTATACTTCTTCAAGGATGTTTCATAATTCTTCAAGGAGGTTTCATACTTCTTATACTTCAAGGGGGAGATTTCTTATTTATTCCGCAACAACCAGATACTTTGCAACTTAAATTGAGGCAGATATTTTAATACTTATAACAATAATTAATCACCTGAAGAGCAATAATAAGGGGAAGGGGAATACTAAGGTAGGTCTTCAAAATTTATTATTTCTCTTCATATGATCAAGTTATACAGGTAAGGAAAGAATTTAGTTAAAGAAAGATAAACTCATCATCGCAAAATTAAGACAGTGGTGCTAATTAAGTTGCGAAAAGAAAATTGCTGGTTGATTAAAAGTGAAGGAAAGAAAAAAATATTGTACTCAAACAGACAAGATGAAAAGAACTAAAGCAAATATACAGGAAGGAATAAAGCTACTCTGTAGGAGATTTATCTTCATCAAAATAATCTTCTCTTTCTTCTTCAGAGATATCATCTTCAGCTTCACTATCAGAGATATCCAAATCTGGGGTGTCATCAGGGATTTCTTCAGAAAGGAGTGTTTGATACTTAGTGAGAGGAATTTGATTGTCTTCACAAATCCTGCGAGTCATCATAGCTCGGAAGCGTTTGATGTTTAAACCATGGTTGTTTTGAGAAATTTGATGTTGAGACTTTAAATCCGAAATCTTCTGATTACGTGCAACAAGAATAGCTTCTAGTTCTTCAATCCTTTTGGTATAGTTTTCTTAAGAATTTACAAAGAAACAGGATAAGTAAGAAATAAGGGATAAAAAATAAGGGAATAAATTAAGGAATAAATCAAGATTTGCGAATTTACCTTCTAATTGTTTCTAATCACTACGAAGAGAAGTGACTTCAAGCTCTAGTTGATTATTCTTCTCAAGGAGAGAAGAACTTCCAGTTACGATATTCGCAGATTGTGCATTATCTTCGCAACGTGATTTTAATTCTGCATTATCAATATTCAAATCCTCTATCCTCTGAAGAAGTTTTGCATTTTCAACCTCCAGCTTGTTACAACGACTTAAAGTTTTCTTCTCATCAATTTCATGACGTCTATCCCAATCCGAAGTAGCTGCACAACTAACCCTCCCAACCTGAGCAAATAAAAGGGATTAGAAATCAATGAAGCAGGAGAAATTAACAAGGAATAGAAGTGAAACTTACCATACTTCCCAAAGAATATAATACAACATGAGAAATAAATCTTGAAATTCCATTAAGGGAATTATTGTTGATTACAGTTGGAACTTTTCAAGCCTTCGCAATATGCCTATGAGCATTCGCAGCAGAAGAGTTTCCTAATCCACGAGAAGAGTTGAGAAAAGCTTCAGACAATCGAGTCATTGCAGACTCAAAAGTTTCCGCATTGCTGTAGTCTTCATCTCCTTCATCATCATCATCATCATCGTCATTCCTCCTATCAGATTCAGTATCAGAATTAGAACTAAGATCCTTCTCAAAAATTCTATCATCTTTATCACTTTGTTCTTCGTTAACATCCTTGCCAGAGGAGATCACATTGGAATAAGCACTGGGTGGGAGTCTCTTCCTCTTCTTCGCAGAAACAATATCCTCAAGTTTCCCTTTTTCTTTGCGAAGAACATCTCCTTTATTACCAGAAATCTGGGTGTTCTTCGCAGAGCGAAGTGTTCTTTGTCTTGAAGTTAGCGCTCCAGAAGAAGTTGAATTTTTATTCTCACTCACAATAGCTCCAGGGAAGTCAGGAAGAACCTACAAATTCATATAAGGATAAGAAACAGAGGAAACAATATATTGTTTAAAACATATATAAGAATGTTTCTTACCTCATTTGAAAAAAATTGGAAAGCCTCGCGAGTACTGGATTTCCTAGTTTTAAGGTAACTCTCCTTAAGTTCATTCACCTGACAAATATTGCAAAAGGATTAATAAAAGAAGAAAAATAACAAGAAGATAAGAAGATGGAGTTACATACATCTTTATCTCTATTAGGCCAAGAAAAGACCCAAGGTTGATAGTTACGATCACGAAGATTCGCAGGAAGATCTACTATCCCAGAGATATAAGAACCCGATAATGCTAGAGGATAATTGTACCAATCTTCATCATGAGAATGAGAGGAGTTCGATTATTTCCAGAAGCATAATCAATATCATGCATAAGAAGATCCGCTTCTGCGATATCAGTTTTACGATGAAGACGAACACCCCAACGCTTATCTTCTCTCTTCGCAGGAATCAATGTGTAATTTTTAAAGAAATTCTCAACTGTATAATTTGCAGCGATAATCTCTACATATCTAAATACATATTTCTTAAGTTCAATTGGATATAAAGATTTTCCAGTAGCAGCACGGGTTGCGAACTCAACCAGAATGCGAATGCAATCCCCAGTCAATTGATAGATGGCTCGTGAGAAATTTGGGTGAGAAATAATTTCATAGAATAAAGGAAGATTGACATCATAAAGAGGAAGAGGAAGACCTGTGAGGATTTGGCCTCGTGAGACTAAAACTATCTGATCATCCCAATGGAGATCAGTAAAGAGTTCCATACAGAGATGGGATTTATTGGTATAACCATTAATCTCAGAAAGAATGAGATCTCTATCAGCAAGCTCTGCATTAATTTGTTCCACGGTTTTCTTCTTCGGAGCCATTAGATGAAGGATAGAAAACAGAGAAGAAAAGAAATAAAAAAGGCAAGAAATAGCAGTAGAAGAAAGAAGGAAGAAATTACAGAAGAAGACGTAGTGAGGAAGATGAAAAAGATAAAAGAATAAAAATAGGAATTAAAGATAGTATTTATAAAGAAAAGAGTTTGATAGAGATAGAAATTCATCAATGCGATTAGACGTGGGTGGTTAAGAAGGACGGTTACGAAAAAACATGTCAAAGATTTAATGGAAGATAAAACACGTGTTGCGAACATAACAGGTGATGATAACTATATTAAATTTGCGAGAATAATGACTCTCATGACATTTCTTCTTCGCAGAACTGACATGAGAAGAGGCAAGATGTAGGAACAGAATATCACAAGATATTGAGTTACAAATGTAGTAACAAAGACAGGAGGAAAGTGTCGCAAGAAAATGCGATGATATAAGAAACACGGGAAAAATGTGAAGAGATTGCGAACATAAAATAAACTTATGAATAGAGGTCACGATATTTCGCAATCTATACACAGTTGTACAGATTTTACTATAAATAGTAGTTCAAATGTTAAATTGAAGAGGTTCTTTTAGGGAGTGTGAGAAAAAGTCTTAGGAGAGAGAACAGAGAAAGTTGTAATTGTTCTAATCTCCATTAACATATTTCTTTGTAATCAGTTGAGAATATTAATCAAAATTGTCATTCTTTATCAAGAACTTCTTAAAGTTTTACAAATTCTACTGAGGGTGTAGTTGTAGGATTTCCTGCAACTACATCTTGCTTAACCATTAAACTTTATATATAAGACATCGACATAATCATATGAATGCTATTATGATTATGTATGGGTATGAGGTGATGATTTCATCCTAGGGAACAATATTTACATGTGTTCTAAGGAAGTAAGTTCATGATATATGTTGTGAACCGAAAAGGAAATCGCCAGGCGTTATTGGGGATGTTCTTCATTGCATATCTTATGAATGACCAATATGTGTGATTAGTATAACCGCTCATGACTTGTTTATGTTCTTGGTAAAACTATTCACATAAGGCCTGACTTATGTATTGGTATGACTTTTATTAGTGAAACAGATCTTAAGTAATAACTTGGGGTATGATTGGGTTGTGTATGTATGAACTCATTACTGGGAGAATGGGAACCGATCCTAGTAAGAGTTGCAGTGCATCACAAGGGAATCGATCCTTGTATGAGGTAAAACAAGGTTTACGGAAGAAAGGGGAACTGGTCCTATGAACATGTGCAACACGTTTTTGGGAAGGGGGAACCGATCCTATGGACATGTGCAGTGCATACAAGTTAGATACAAAATATATGTGGGGAACCTATCTTAGTATCTAGTCAGCCGTATCTTTGGTAAGCTAGTGTAACTATGCACAATACTCACATGGAGGTAGAACCAAAACTTGTTTTGGTAGAACCATAAACCCATGAGTTGTGATTGAGTGATACTTGATCAATCACATAATTCTTGAAAGTCAGATGAACCAATTCTAAACTTGTTTAAAAGTGTGGTAAAACGGTTTCAAGTGAGAAAGCATGGAAAAGACTTGCAAGAGTAAGATGTCGTCACTCTTTGAACACGGTGCATTAATGCTTATTCTTTATTATTCAAAGATATTCCTTAAAGGCTAAGAAGGAAGTAAATCCCAAGATCGAATTTAAATAAGTTAAGAATCTTTTTAATTAAGGGTTTTTAATTATATATGGAAAATAAGAATTAGTAATGTGCATTTGCTAATTAAAGATTTTCCAAGGAGATTTCGATCGTTATATTTGGACAGTGCATTCACATGAATTATGAAAATCGAATTTGGTGGAGTAATGAAAAATATCTTGAGAATATTTTTGGCTTTGGAAATTCCTTGGTGTCCAAACTTCCTTGTTTATAAATACTTTGAGTTTGCATTTCTAGCAAACTAATCCTGCATGACATAGACTTCCTCTTTTGTCTTTGTTACTAGTGACGCCGCCTATCAGAGAGGAGAGTAACCTAATTAGGTGAAATCTCTTACGACCGCTCAATTTAAAGTCTTCTTTGGGATTGAGAAGCTCTAGCGCGACCCATTGGTAGGAAACTAGATATTGCGGTTTATCTTTAGTTTTCATATTGATTTGATTGACTAATGGTGGTTGAACTTTGATTGCACCTAGTTTGTTTATGCTTGAGAATCTTCTCTTATTATATAAGATTCACTCAAACTAGTTCAAGGTTTCGACAGGGATTTTTAGATTGTTGTTAGATCTAAATACGATCTTGTGATAATCCATTATTAACAGACTCCGTTCTGTGTGTGATTGATCACAAGAGATTCAAGTAGTTGTGTGCAGGTGTTTATTAAAGATTTAAGAAGATTTGAAGACAAAGAAGATATTGAAGATTTCTGACTTGGTTTTTACAATCTTTGGTGTGCACAATACTTGTTTGGTAAAAAGAGGATCCGACTATAATTGATTTATCCTTTTGGGTATTTTGATAGAATAATTGAGGAAGATCGACATCAACACATATCACTTGGTTGAAGAGTGTTGTTGGATTAATCTTAACGATTACCTTTGGGTGATTGAACATAAGATAGATCTTGGAACATGGCAAAGGAGTTTATGTTAAGATAAACAAGGGAACCTTTGCGCAACTCATATCAATTGGTTGAAGAGAGTTGATACCAAACAGATTTGTTGTTCCTTTAATGTTTGGAATACGATCCAAAGGAATTGGTCCAAGTACGTGACTTGTTTACAGGTTGGAGGCGTGGGAATACAGAAGGAACTAGGTGAACTATAGGTTTAGTTACTTGGTCTCAACTATAAAAAGTTGGTATTATTTTGTATAATAGATTAATCCTGAGGGTATTCAATTCTGGACTAGGTCCCGGGGTTTTTCTGCATTTGCGGTTTCCTCGTTAACAAAATCTTGCTGTGTCATTTACTTTATATTTCTGCATTATAATTATTTTATTATAATTAAAGTAAATTGCAGAAACGTTAATTCCTATTTACTTGATACGTGAATCCTATTGAGTTTGGTTAAGTCCGAACCTTTGTATCAAGTAAACACACTTTGTTGTTGTATTATCTCGATCTCGTATCCATAAATGATCACACAAAGTGTGAACCGATTTGTTGTATTGTCTCGACTAAGTCCATAGACAATCACTTACGGGGAAATAACTTATAGGAAGGAAAAGTTATAGCTTGAGGTATATTTTGGGTACCCTCACCTTTTCAATTGGTATCAGAGCAGGCAAACATGAAAAGATCTAACAATTTGTGTTTGGTGCGATCCATCCTATAAGAATTGAATCCATGTCTGATTCAGTTAATGTTAAGCAAGAGTATGACTACTCAAAGGTTGAAGATGTTACTACCTCGTTGACTCATGATCAAGGAGTTGCGAAAACATCTATGTATTTTTCTGATGAAAAAGAAGATGCTGATAAAAGAGTTGGTAAAACTTCTAAAGCCTATAAAAACTTTGTCTTCTAAATTGATGATTTTAAAGACATAGTCAAATCTTCTTAAACAGGAGATCAGAAATAAAGACAGTCAACTGAATAGTCCGACTGAAGAGAATATGAATCTCACTGTTAAATTAGAAACTCTTGTTAATTCTCTTGATAAAGAGACAATTCCAATGACTCTGAAAAATGATATTGTTATATTTGTCACATCTAAAATAGATCAAGATGATGGTAGTTTACCGAACTATATCAAGTCATAAGAGGATGAGAAACAAGCTTCTATATCTACTGATGATCAAATGAAATCTTGTCCAAAGGAAACTTTGAACCGATTCCATGATAATGATCTTAAAGAATACATTTTTCAGTCACTTGACAGGAAACTTATACTTCTTCAACATACAATGGTAAAATATTTGAAGGAAGTTTCTTGTCTTAAAAAACTGAAAGATCATTCCTCAGTAGAAAGATAGATCATGCCATAACCCTATAAGATCAACTCAAGATCAGAGGAAAAAGTTGAAAATAGCTTCTGGATGAAGATTCCTCCTCATCCATATCAAAAAAAATTCTTGTTTTGATGAAGAACAATTCTAGAAGAAAGGGAAATAGAGAATCTCTGCCAAAAGAAACAATGAGGATCTCCAGTAATTGTTTCGGATAATCACACTGATGTGAATCATAAGAAAGTCCTTAAAATGAGAAAATATTATGAAAATCTCATTGAAAGAATTAAGAGAGATCTATCAGTCTTTGAGAATTCTCACATCAGTACAGTTTCTCCACATGATCATATCTCTAGAGTTAGAAACGATCATCGTCTTGGGAGAAAATATATTGGGCAGAAATTCCCTAAGAGAAACATGAACTATGGTTCTGATAGTCAATATAAGCTTGAAAAAGCTTATTCCAATACAACTTAGTTGTATCAAAATTGTGCATTCTCATCCCAATCTGTGCTCGTATTCATGGATAGGAATAGCACAATAAATCTGGCGCACATGCAACTTGTGTAATTGATCATTAGAAAGGTTGTAACTTGTTGGATAGTTGTAAATCCAATAAACTTTTCATGTCTATCATGATTTTTTTTTTGATAAGTTTTATTTGGAAAGTTTGAATAAAACTAAGAAGTTCGGACAAAAGGAAATGAAATATATTTCTTAATATTTTCGGATTCTACTAATAGTTTTCGGTCCGAAAGTTGTATCCTTTTAAAGAGAAACTATTACCTTCAATATATTGATACCCTGGTCAATCATCTTATATATATAACCAAGCATGCCTCCAATAACTCTCAGTTTCTCAAAGATTAATAAGGAGGAAGCTCAAAAGGTTAAAGATTGTCAAGGAATCAATACTGAGAGGAAGAAAAGAAGCAGATCAACAATCATGTCTGATTATGATTCTGAAGGTTCAGTTGGATCACAAGATGAGTCATGTCTGTTGTCCTACAATCTACAAGATCCAACCAAAACCAAGTGGGTTCATTCTGATAGCACGATTGACTATATCCATGGTTTTGAAGAACTAAGAACCAATATCATAGCAACGATTCGAAACCAAGATTGGATCAAGGATAAGATTGAGGAAACTAAAGATGGAATAAATGACATGAAAATTCAAGTTGAGAAACTTGAGAAACAAGAAGTGGTTGCAGACAAGTCTCTTGAGACATGCTTTAATAGTTTGAACACTGAAGAAACATCGGTGAACAACAAGAGCATCACTAGAGATTAAGTTATATGCTGTAATACTTAATTTGGAAAAATAGACATCAATTTTTGATTGCTTTCATTGATTGTATAAGTCTATTGAATAAAACTATTATGAATAAAGTTACTTGATTTATAATTTTATTGTGATAGTTTTTGATTTACATAGCCGGTACTTTAATGATTTATTTTATATGCTATGTATGTGTATGAGATGTTTGATTTCGGTTTTATTACCTTGATATTCGATCTCATAATATGTTGTGAATCCTTATGGTTTGGGTGACTTTTTGATTTAGCAAGATTAAGTTCTAGCCCAAGTTGGTAGAATTTATCAAAGTATCATGAGGGTTTCCTGTAGAAACAATATGTGAAAAAGTCGCAATATGTTGAATCGGTTTTGGTTTAGCATAAAAAAAAGTATAAAGTGTAAGACCTTTTAGCTCTGCGAATCGGTGACGACTCGGCGACGGAATCATTTTGAACTCGTTCATTAAATTCGTGGATTTCTCATACATTGATATGTACTTCTTAAATCAGGTGAGTTTCATTACATCTGATGATTGGTGTTCAAAAATTGTTCATTTCTTTACAGTTTTATGTCTGAAAATCCAATATCAAGTGGATCTGGTATTCGATCCAATACATAAAATTTGGGTTCTAAATTTAGTTTTTATTCAATGGATTCTGAGGAGTTACCTTCTTTGTTCATCCCGGATGAGATTATTGAGGAAAGTTTGAATGAATGGAAATATAGTTTGATTGGTAGGCTTGATTTTGTCAAACTTAAGATGAATATAGCAGTAACTTCATTAAAGCAACAATGGGCTATGAAGGGATCATTACAATTTATTCCACTTGGTAAAGGTTTTTTCATCATTAAGATGGATAATGAAGAAGATATGAATCTAATTTGGAAGGGTTTATGGATTGTTGAATCACAAACTTTGAAACTCAGAGCCTAGGAGCCTAATTTCAACCCTGAAACTCAAAAATATTCTTCTGCTTTTGTATGGGTTTCTTTCTCAGGGCTAAGTATAGAATATTGGAAGGAGAGCATTCTACTTCAGTTGCGTAGTAAATTGGGGAGAGCTATCAAAGTGGATGAAGTTACTTTAAAGAGAGAAATTGGATACTATGCTAGTGTCCTGGTTGAAGTTGATTTTGCTAAATTTATTCCCAACAAGGTGGTTGTTGAACACAAGTATGGGAAATTTGAACAAGCAGTAAATTTTTTAAAGAAGCCAAAATTCTGTAACTATTGTTCAATTATAGGACATTTAACTGTTGAATGTAGAGTCATAAGAGGTGCTAATGAAAAATCTGTTAACCAACAAGAAACTGTGATTGAAAATCCAAAGAAGCAATGGAATCAAAAACCCGTGCAAGCTAATAAAAGTTCTGATATATGCTTTACACCAGCTGAAAAAGATGCAGAACACATCATTGAACATGTTGAAGATCATATTCTAAGTAATAATGAAAGAATTGATGAAATTATTCCCCCTATACAAGGTGAATCTTCTTCTGGGATATTTCATATTTTTCAAGATCAACTTGAGGAATTTAGAGGTACTTTAGATTCACATGAAGATTTTCCAGTACTTCATGTGAACAAGATTATTACAATGGTTTCTAATGCTCCTTCTATAAATAATGTGATACATACCCAGCCTCCTATTGGTCCCCCAGTAGTAAATCCTGCTTCAACATCATCTCAGGTTATTTCAACTGAGAAGAATGATATTCCAAGTCAGAACAAATTTTCTGTTTCAAATGAAAGTGAAGTTATATTCCATGAGAAACATATTGATGCTGAATCAATTATTGGTTCTCTTAACTCTAATTTATGTATAGATCAAGGCAGAGCAAAATTTGGTAAAAAACCAAATGTAACAACAAGAAATCAGGATGCAAGTTTGAATGCTAATGAAAGCAAAAATGCACAAGGTAAGAGAATTACCTCTTCTTCTCACCCATCTTCTAAATGAAAGTTCTATATTGGAATTTGAGAGGCCTGAGAAGAATTAAGGCCAAGAATAAGTTAAGAAGCATTGTAAAAACTCTTTGTCTTTCTTTAGTTATTTTAGTTGAACCAAAAGTATGGGTTACTTCAGATTTCATTAAAAAATTAAGGCTTCAAGGTATGCACTATCAAATTATTCATAATTCATATGAAGAGAATAAAGGTAATATTTGGATTTTATGGAATTCCTCAATAAATACTCCAAAAATCTTATCTAGTACTAAACAAGCAATAACAGTGGAAGTAGGAGATGTAGTTATTACTGGTGTCCATGTTGCTACTCTCACAGTAAATAGAAGGGTTCTTTGGCAAGAGATGGAGAAAATAAATGTTCTAAACAAACCTTGGCTTGTAATTGGGGATTTTAATACTATAACAAGTGTTGAAGAAAAAATTGGTGGACTCCCTCCTCTGAGGATAGCCATGAAGTAATTTACAGATTGCTTGAATAAATGTGGTCTCATTCAAGCTCCAAAAACTGGAGTATAGTTCTCTTGGTGTAATAACAGAGAAGGAAAAATGAGAATAATTTGCAATTTAGACAGAGCAGTTTTTAATGAAAAATGGCTGGAACTATATCCAAATTGGGGTTACAAAGTTGGTACAATAGGCATATCAGATCATGGTGTGTTATATGGGACTAATGCAGAAATTCCAAAGCCAAAAAATGTTCCTTTCAGAGCTTTGAAGGTATGGAAAAATTATCCTGATTTCTTGTATCAAATTCAGCTATCATGGAGCTCTATGATAAGAGGTAATCCAATCTTTGTTTTTATGAGCAAGCTAAAAGTTCTAAAAAAAGATATACAACAATGGAATTGGAATGTCTTTGGAGATGTTACAAAAAAGATGAAGCAAGCTGAAGATCAGATATTACAAGCAACTCTTCTGTTAGATAAAAATCCTAATGATAAGATTTTGTTAAATAACTTAATCACATCTAGAGGTGAACAAGAAGTCATTTTAGAGCAACAAAAAGAAATCAATCAGCAAAAATCAAGAATTAAGTGGCTAAAAGAAGGTGCATCAAATTCAAGGTTCTTTCATGTTAACATGAAGTTAAGACATGCTAACAATGCTATAGTTGAATTAGAAGACCCCAATAGAAATATAGTTGCTGATCAACAAAAAATTGCTGATGTTTTAGTGACTCATTTTGAAGAAAAAATTAAATTTCAAGAAGTCTGCTCTATCCCAGATATTTTCCAAGATATTCCTCATTTAGTAACTGAAGAGGAAAATTTGGTCCTAGATGCAGTTCCATCTGAAGAATAAGTGAAACAAGTAGTTTTTGAACTTGATCCTGATAGTTCCCCTGGACCTGATGGGTTTGCAGGTTGGTTTTATAGACATGCTTGGGAAATCATTGGAAAAGATTTAACAAAATCCATTCAATACTGCTGGAGATGAGGCTTTATTCCACAAGGTTTTAATGCAAATTTCTTACTCCTCTTACCAAAAGTCAAGAGTGCCAAAAAAGCTTCACGATATAAACCAATTGGATTAATGAACTTCAGCTTTAAAGTGATTACAAAGATAATTTCCACAAGATATGGTAGTATCATCTAGAAGATAGTATCCCCCTAACAAGGAGTATTTATCAAAGGAAGGAATGTCCAAGAGCAAATTGTTCTTGCATCAGAATTGGTGAATGAGCTAAACATTAAAAGAAGAGGAGGTAATTTAGGTCTTAAAATTGTCATCTCTCAAGCCTATGACTCTCTCAGCTGGTCATTCTTATTTCAAGTTATGAGGAAATTTGGTTTCTCTGAGAAAGGAATTTCATGGCTACACACACTTCTGAAGTCTACAAGAATATCTATGCTTTTAAATGGTGGTCATGTAGGATACTTTTAGGTGGGGAGAGGCCTTAGACAAGGTGACCCCTTATCTCCTCTCCTCTTTGTGATAGATGAAGACGTGTTGAGTAAATTAATAACAAAAATGATTCAATCAAGACAACTTCAGCCTATGGTATCAAGGAATGGGGTGTAACCTTCACATATTTTTTTTGCAGATGACATATTTATTTTCTCAAATGGGGACAAGAGGAATGGAAGAAAACTAATATCAACTCTTAAAGACTATCAAGCTACATCAGAACAAGTAGTTAGCCTTGCTAAAAGTAAGTGTTTTATTGGTGGCACCACTGAATTGAGGAAACAACAAATAGCTATTGAATGCAATATTCCTCTCTCTTTTTTTCCAGATAAATACCTTGGTGTTATGCTAACTCCAGGTTGTATCAAATCTCAGCATATTTGGAACTGTGTGGAGCAAATACAAGGGAGCTTAGCAGGATGGATGTGTAAGCTATTGTCCTTCCAAGAAAGACTAATTATATTAAAGCATGTTCTATGCAGTATCCCCATTTACTGTATGTCAGTATACAAATGGCCTCAAAGAGTCCTAAAAGAATGTGAGCAAATTATAATAAATTTTCTTTGGACTGGTGACCCTGCAAAGAAAAACACTATTACTCTGAAATGGGACAGAGTATGCTCTCCATTGGAGGAAGGTGGTATGGGTTTGAGAAGACTAGAAATAATAAATAAAGCTCTGCTTATGAAATTATGGTGAAAAATTTAGAAAGGCACAGAAGAATGGGTTAAATTCTTTCAAGCAAAGTTCTTAACCAAAGATGGAGAGTGGATTGAATACTATAAAAAATAATCAATTCTACCAGGTTTGAAATGGATTTCTGAAGAGGTCAAATGCCATACAAGATGGTTAGTGGGGGATGGTGAAAATATTTATTTATGGAAAGATACATGGTTAACAGAAATACCTTTATGTGAATTGCATCCTAAAATAGTTATATGACTCAATTCCCTGATTTGAAAGTTAGAAATCTTTTATTGGAAGGTGAATGGGTAATACCAAATGAACTTTTAGAAGTGATATCAGTAAATGAACTGCCTGTGGTGACCTTGGAAAGTGACATAAGGATATGGAGTGGTAATCTTACTGAAATATTCATTGTTGCCTCTACTGTTGAATGCATAAGGACAAAGTACTCCAAGCTTAAATGTCCAACCCAGGTATGGAATCATTCTGTACATCCTAGTATTTCAAGTAATGTATGGAAAATAACTAGTGGTATTTTCTCCACAGATGAAAAGATGAATACTAGAAAATTTCAATTAGCCTCAAGATGTTCTTTTTGCAAAAAAGTTGAGGAATCTCTGGATCATATTTTGTGGGACTGCAATTTCAGTGAAATCATCTAGAAATGGTTAGGAGGTATGTTCTGCTTTAAAAATCCCAGTTCTTTTGAAGATATTTTTAATTCTGCAAAGAATAGAAGCCCTGCTGTTAAAGTAATATGGAGAATAACTGCATTCACATTACTCAGGGAATTGTGGTTCCAAAGAAATAGATGTGTGTATGATGAAGAAGTTATTAATTTACACACCATCAAAGCCAGAATTCTGAAGTTTACTACTGACAGTGAAATAAAAATGAAACAATATATGTGGAATACTGCATATGACCTGCAAATCCTGAAACTTGTTGGAATGAAATGCAGAAAGACAAAAAACTTGGTAATCCAGGAAATATTCTTTTCTTTACCCCAGAATAATCAACTGCTACTTTGTTGTGATGGGGCTTCAAGGGGGAACCCAGGTTTATCAGGATATGGCTTTATTGCAAGGAATAGTGTGGGAGACTATGTGATAGCCACTGCAGGGGGTTTGGGTGTAGCAACAAATTTCTTTGCAGAGATCATAACAATATTGTGTGCAGGGGAATGGGCAATACAAAATGGTTATAGAAGACTCATATTCAGATCAGATTCAAAAGAAGTAATAGCAGCATATAAAAACTCTAAAGTCCCATGGTTTGCAATCTAGATGGAAGAAAATATGCCAAAGTGTGAGGGAATTAGAATTTATACACAGCTATAGGGAGATCAATTTTTCAGCAGATGACTTAGAAAAAAAGGGTGCAAACATGCATAGTGGCCATCATCAAATATACAACAGCAAACCACCATTCCTAGGAGCATTGGAATCTGAGGACAAAACATATTATAAGTTTTGTTAGTTTTGTTATACCTATTTTGGTATTTTTGTTTTATTTTTGAACTGGGAATTGTAAGTTTTTGTTATCTCTTTGGTTATCAATAAAATTCATTATTAAGCAAAAAAAAAAAAAAAAGGTTTTGGTTTAGCATAAAAGCATGTGTTTCGACGGTTTTCAACTTTTCCTTGCAATTGTTAAAATCGATTTTCAACCTTTCTATGGTAAAGGTTGGTTGTTGTTATTATTTTGTTTTTAGCATGATAATGACAACATAATGGTATTTCGATATAAATTCTCCGGAAGAAGAAAACGATGCAATCATAATTGGAGAAGTTGGATGCGAAATTGAGGTAACAATCTTGTTAGTTGATTGTTTTCCTACTTTAAGAAAAGCCTATTTTTATTTGATATATATATATATATATATTGCTTTTGCTTAAACGAAATAGTTAGTACAATTGATTTGTTTATTCCATTATGTATGTGTGGATGTTTGTGTGATTCAATTGTTTTCGGTTAAGTAAAACTTTTGTTATCTTACTTTATTGTGTAGTATCAATTGTTTAAGCTTACAAAATTTCGGTGCAATAGTGAAACTTTGATTTATGTGTGTTGTTTCAATTGTATCCGGTTGAGGTGAATAATTATGCAAGTTGATTTATTTGTTTGTATGAATTATTTATGGCTTAATGAATGAATATGTTGACGGGATGAGTTGTTTAGTCCAATTCGATTCCGGATAAGCTAAACTAAGTTAATTCTGATCTTAGTTAGACTTATCAAAGTGGAGGTTTCGGTTATTCAAGTCTAACTGAAAACCTAAACAAGGAAATGCTAGTTAACTAACCTAGTATTTGTCTTGTTTGAAATCTAAAGGTCTAAGTTATATGGATAATTAAAACCTGATGAGAAAAATGGAGTTTATCTTTGTTTTGGTCTTATCGAATGAAGCGGTTGTATTTATATAACTGGTTTAGCAAAGGAACTAAGTTGCTTAGTTAATTTTTGGTTTGCTAAACTATTTGGAATAATTGCTTCGGGCAATTATTTCCATGATAACATATCAAAATGTAATTACTTTGTTGTTTTGGTTTTGATATTGGTTATCAAAAATGGTGTGTAAAACCCTCGTGCTTGACTCAATAGGTTGCAAGTCTATTTTGAGATTTTTAAGATCCTTTTCGTGTTGTCCTTTATTTGTTCGTTTCTTTATCATTTTTGTGACAAAAATGGGGAGAAATATATGGAGTAAACAAGTGATGCTGGTATCAATCTTATGGTTGGTTGGTGTCACTAGGAAAGAGGACAATGGTGCTTGAATGTTTATCTAACGAATGAGGAAAATCACATACTAAGGGGGAGTAGCATATCATATGATTGGGATAACAAAGACGTGCAGATTGAAAATCTACATATCTCACCTTTAAGGGGAGTATGATCTTTGTTATTATAATGCAGCTACTGCATTTTATGGATTGAATGAATGCAGATTATGGGCTGTTGGATTCGGGAATCAAGTGTATGTGTAATGAATTATTGTAATTTTTTTATCCATATGATTGTAAGAGTTTTGTCACTAAAATTGACAAAGGGGGATATTGTTAGAGCATTGATCGGTTGAACCCACCAAGCGTTGGTTGTCATATTTTAGTGAGCCAAAACTTATTTAGGAGTCGCTTGATTTAAATGTACTAGAGTCAACTTCATATATGTTAGATTGAAAGCATTAGGGTAAGACATTACAAGTATTGCGAAGACTTATTGAAGTGTGAAGAAGTTCGGAGCTACAATGACAACATCATCCTTCCACTTGAGGTTAGTGATATTTGACTTGAACTGTTTCATTCCCTAACGTATCCTTCAAGTCGTGCATATTGAAAACATAAAACTGTGAAGCATGAACACTCTAGATAGACATAGTATTAATGAATACAATACGAAGTTTCTTGCTTAACCATTAAACTTTATATATAAGACATCGACATAATCGTATGAATGCTATTGTGATTATGTATGGGTATGAGGTGAGGATTTCATCCTAGGGAAAAATGTTTACATGTGTTCTAAGGAAGTAAGTTCATGATATATGTTGTGAACCGAAAAGGAAATCGCCAGGCGTTATTGGGGCTTATGAGTCTGATCTTCTCTCAAATGATACATATATAATAGTCAATTTGTTTTTAAATAAAATATACAACATAATAAATATAACAGAAGTTAATTAACTATCGAAGTCAACCCGTGAATCTTTCGCTGCGCAACCATGATCTGTCACAGAAACTGACGTGGGAATAATTAACATTTAAACTTCTAAGTAATCATAAGAAAGAGTTGGAAAACAATACATGTTTTTACGAAACATTAAACAGTGACTAAGTCACTGAAATAATCATACATGTATATGGAACAAACTCCTTCGTCAAACAATGTACTAATATGGTTGTAAATTCCTAACCGGAAATTCACACCTATTTATCTATGGATGCCACCAAGACCATGGTGACCAACTCTAAACAATAAAAGATGAATTAAAGTAGATATAAATGTGAAGGAGTGTATCCTATATACCACAAGTGAAAATTCTCATTTCCCATAACAATTCATATTGACAATAAAACAATACAAATCCTTTCCAAATCGTGGAAAGATTCACATAATCAACAGGATTATCATAATGCATTTTAAACAAAGCATGAAATACAATGACAGACAATGCATGAGTTTGTTAAGCATAAACGTTTATAAAACAACAATAATGATTACAAAAGTGTCAAATGTATTCCCACTCCTTTTGATGACAGGACAGCCTACCTCGAGATCCACGATCCACTGGTTTATCCTTTGAATCGATCGTTGTTAATAGATTAACTGTTAATCACACAAGAACTCTAAGATTTTAGCCAAAATGGCTCACACATGAATTATACAAATCGAACTAATAGTCCTAAGCCCATTTACGTTTCTATACCCTTTATATTATCTATCTTTAGGCCATCTAAGGTTTAGAAATTCAGTTAGGTTGTTTCTTTGGTCCACTAAATAAGTTTAGCAACAATTACAACTTTGTAGAAGAAGTCAATGACTAAATCAGACCATAAGGGTCCAATACATCAAAGAATGAAAACTAAACCTAAGCCCAAGCCCACTAAAAAAGCCCACTACACAAGGCCTGGCCTAACAAGTCCACTAACGGTCATTGACGGTCAAATGGGTCAACTAACAGTCCACGTCCAGTCAAGGTCAAGTCCAGGGTAAATGGTCAACTCAGTCAACAGATTCAACTCAGTCAAGATTCACCGAGTCAGTACTGGTTAATGAGTTAACTCAGTCAGATAGACTAAGTCATCTAAACAAATTGAGTCAGCTAAACTGACTGGGATAACTAATAGGCCAAAAGCCTAATCTAAACTTCTATTACATATTTCATTTCAAACATAATAATACACTAGAACTTCTCAACACTACAACAACACATTCATTCTAAATAAGCTTCATAATTTATTTTCAAACACAAGCTTAGATTACATGCAATTGCATTCGCTGCAAGCTTTCTCTAGAGAGGTTCAAATCAACACCTTCATCTAACCTTCATCCCTATATCACAGTCACATAACATCTCATTCAACTTCTTTAGACTTTTATAAATTCACAACTTAACTCTTCCCTGTGACTGATATAAACCAATCAACATTACCAGAATCTATGTTCTTGCAATGTTTCTCAACTGCAACATAATCTGGCCCAACTCAGTTCAACTCTTTTTATTCCTTTCAGTTATAACTTCCCAGATCAACAATATCAATACATTTATTTCTAAACAATCTTAACAAACTTCATAATTCAATACATAGGTTAAGCTTACCTGAAACAACGGTTCCAAGCCTATACTGAAGCTTCCAACTACAACCATGTAACACAATTACATCACTAACATTCCATAGCACCACTATAATCAGCATTCCAACTCATTCCTCTTATCATACCAACTACACTTCCACCATTACAACAGCACCACCAAGACTCACAGTACATCATAACTTCTTTACCATATTAATACCACCACCACTTCATTTTATCACTACCAATTTTGGTTCAATTCCAAGCTACACCCACCAACTGGATCACTCCCAACAACTTCAGCCATCATATACAACAACAATAGCACCAGTCTCCATATGAGAGTCATATTCAAACTTCTGAATCACCATTACTACTAATTCTCATTCTCATAATCAGTATCAAGCCACCCCTGCACCAGTAAACACTAACACTGATAATTCCATTTTATACAATAACACCATCAATACCAACATGTTCTCTTCTTCACAAGCCAATACAAGTACAATGCATGTTAAACTAGTATTAAGATAATCACTACCACCAACAATATGCCCACCTGTAACAGTTCATATGTCCTCTAAATATCACCAATGACTATTGAACCCCCAAACAGATCTCAATTGTATCAATTAATATCATTAGCACCTACAACTGAAATTCAAACTCTAATTCTTCAACACAACCCCATTTCTGTATCAAACAAACTTAACTTGCATTCCCAAATAAATTCACAAAACCCATAATTCACTTCATGCAACTCAATTCAATAAGAAATCCCAATTAAGAAAACAATTACACAAACCCATTCTTCTGTTGCTATAATCCATTCATACAATCTATGAACCTTAAAGAAAAGTTAAACATAAGAAACTCTGAATTACCTTTCCCCTCAATCTTGTTATGTTTGTATCAGCACCTGGATAACTCCATCATCATCAACTGTTATCAAATCGCAACTCAAATGAACTTCAAGACAATTTCCATAAAACCATGATTCTAATTTGAGGAATGTAGTTGCAGGAAATCCTACACTACACCCTTAGTAAGAATTCACAAAGATTAAGACATAATTTGAAGATAAAGAACTATGTTTTTATTAATTTGATCCAGAAAGAATTACAGGAAATATAAGAAATCAAGAATACAACCGCCTTCTCTAAGTTTTTCTCTCTCCTCAAAATTTTCTCGTCACTCAAAAATTATCTCCCTCTTCTCAAATCTATTGGTCCTCTATATATAGGGTAGTTACATAGTGGATGACATCTAAGCTGTCCTTTAATTTCGGATCTGGCCCACGAGATATTCGCAACAGCTATAATATCCACTCTCGTAGGTAATTTAATCCTCGCTGAATCATCACGTTCTTCTCGTGTTTTGGCTGTCATCGTTCATTATGTCACTTATTAGATCATCTTTTAACACTTTTAGTAGGTTGTCAGAGAATCTCGCAGGATAACTCGCAGGAATGTCGTTAATTCTCGGAAGAATAATATAGTGGCGATATTCTGGTCCTACATATTGCCTCTTCTCATGTCTTTTCTGCGAAGAAGGAAAGATCTTGAGAACTAAAATGCCGCAGCTACTCGTTTTTTCATCTTGTTTTCACGACAAGGTTCCACAAATTAAGTGTAACCGTCTACACGTGTCGAATATTCCATTCTTTACCGGTTACCCTTTTTTTATCCGGTCAACATTCTTTCATCTATAAAATGGGTATCCTAATGAAGAGATCCCTTCTTTTTCTTCTATTTCTTCGTCTTCTTTATTTCCCTTTCTGCGACTTTTCTTTCTTCTATAACTCCTCCTGCTACTGTCTTAATGGAAGCCCCAAGGTATGTGTTCTTATCTGAACCCTGCTTATATTGTTTGATCTCATCCTTCATTTGATTCTTTTGTAATTCCCATATTGTATTTTCTTTTCAGTGAGAAAACATCGAATACTCGGTTTGTGGTTCAAAACCCTAACCCTAAAAATCCTCGAAAAAGGCTTGCTGAAAATAAAAAGAGACCTGCGGATGATAAGGTAATAAAAAACATTTGTTTTCTGAATAACAATATTGTTGCCTCTATTTCTTATCTAAGTTATTATTCGCAGGGCGATGACAATATTGTTAAACCTCCCAAGCAACCTCGCCATGTTAAAGCTATTAATGTTGACATTCATTTTCCCGATTTTACAACTGCGAGTCCTGCTTCTACACCTTCGCAAATTGAACCTTCATCCATTCCTTATGAGAATATCAATACCGATATCCCCATTATCACTAATCCTCCAATAAATAAGGTTTCTGAAACTGCGGTAAATGAAGCTTCTTTTACTCCTATTGTAACTTCTTCTCCAATAAAATCTGTTTCTTTCCCGCCTGCTGCGAGTGATTCGAATTTGCAACTCGCCACTATTGAAACTTCTTCTTCTGCATCTCATCCTTCTCCTAGAGAAATATCAATTGGAGTAGATGCTGCTTTCCAAGGGTTGTCTGAGATTTTAGATGACGCTAGGAAGTCTTCTATTGATCTTGATAAACATGATGTTTGTATGACTTTAAGTAAATATTTTGGTTTTTGCCAATCTGCTTCGCAAGCATCCTTAGAAGGTGAAATTGATGCTCTAAAGAGAAGTCTCCAGATTAAAACTTCAGAATGTGAAATTCTTGATCAAAGACTTCGCAACTCTTTATTGGACTGCGAGAATCTACGCGATAAAAATGACGAGCTGAAAGGTAAGATTTTCCTGCCTCTGTTTTCTTTGTTTTTAGAAAACCTTTATGTTTGATATGCTCAATTTCCTTATATAAATTTGGTTTGCATATTTAGCTTCAAATCGGAATCGATTAATGAAGATATTTCAATGTGAATCTGCTGCTGAAGAATCCCGCGTTGAGAAAGAGTCTTGGATGGACCAATTTAATAGATTAGATATTCTTCCCACATACTCAATTTATCAAATAGACAATCTTACTAATGAGAATAACCAATTAGTTCAAAGGCAAGATTTTCTAAGTAGCGAAATCATTCGCCTTTCATATTCGTTAATTCAAGCTAACTTGGCGATGGAATCTTTATCAGATGAAAATGAGTCTTTGTCTCGGGAAAAACATAGTTTTTCTAATATGATGGCGATCTCCTCGCAGCAATTGAGTATTCTTTAGAAAGTATGTGATAATCAAGAACAATCCCTTCGCTTACTAAAAGAGGAACTTAAGAAAATAACCGAATCATCTTCCGCAGAAAAAGATAAACTTATCAAAGGTAGAATAGCTCTAAGTATAAAATCCAGCAAACTCAAAGAGCACTGTTCTCAACTGAAAGAATCTTGTTCCTCATTAACAAAAGAAAATACTTATCTCCTTTCTAAAGAAGAAAATATAAAATCTCGCTTGAAAGGTATAGTTGGAGATAAATTTGATGACGCCATGAATCAATGGGAGAATTGTTATTTTAGACTAATTCAAAACATAACCTCGCAGAAGGAAGGTAGTTATTTTGACTGCCGTAATTGTTAATTCTTCCGCTACATTTCTCTTCTAAATTTCTCGCAAAACCTTTGTCTAATATATTTCTTGTTTATTTGTTTCTCTCGCAGAATCTGAAAAAAGTCTTCAGTCTACCATTTCTGATCTAACTGGGAAATTGGCTAAAACTCGCAAAGAAAATAAAGCGCTCACTAATCACCTTGTTGATGTTCACGATCGAGCAGAAAGAAAATATGACTATCTTGAATACTTCAAGAATATGGAAATTAGGAATCGCGATAAAGCTTTTCTTCGCAAGGCCCATCTTAGCGCTGAAGTTCTTGTGAATAATATTCTGATATCACATTCTCTGCCTCCTACAAAATTCAATCCTCTGGAAGTAGACGATGATGAAATTCCCATTCCTATTGATGAGGATTTAACCTATACCAGTGGTGAAGAAGATATTTATCATGAAGACTCATCATAAGAAGAAAATTCTCCTAAAGAAACAGCTACTGGTGATGAAGCAATTACTGGTGAAAAATTGAATGAAGGAGAAGCTCAGGTTGAGAAGAATAATATTGTTGAAGAAGATAATACCGGAAAAGATAATGAAGTTGGCGAGACTAATCCTTGAATTTAAGTCTTGTCTGTGTTATCTTTTATTTCTTTATTTCGCGAGCAATATGCTTCTATGTAACCTTGACATCTACTTTAAAACTCAGTTAAACTCTTATTACTTTGAATATTCTCAAGGAAGATAATGAAATTTTGTTTAAGAATTCCCATATTTTCCCCTCATAATCTTCCTTGTACTGTTCAAAATTTTCCTGCAAAATAAATTAGTTAATTGGTACAATTATTCTATTGGTCTTATTATGCCTTCCTAATTAAAGGTCTTATTTCGCCAATGTTTTTGTTTTTGCGACAAAATCGCAGGACGTTCTTACATTTGCATGTAAAAACCCATTGATCTTGCCTTAACTTTATTCTTTCATTATTCTGCGACAATATGACAAGTCTAAGTTCCCTTGCGAGAACAAAGTCTCATGACATTTCCGTCTTGCGATGAAATCGCAGGACGTCTTTACACTTTCATGTAAAAACCCATTGATCTCATCTTAACTTTGTCTCATGGCTTGTTGCCTCTTTAGAATATTTATCACGCGATAATATGACAGGCCTAAATGTTCTTGCGAATATAAAGCCCCATGACATTGCCGTCTTAAGACACTTATCAGCTCCCTAATGGAGGGTGCCGCCCTTATCTTCCCCCTGGTTTCCCCTTCAAGGAGACGTACTTCTTCCATACAAGACTAGATCCTCCCATCCAGTCCTAGCAACAACCAGTTATTTTCGCAGCCTCTTATCCTTTATGCCTATATGGATTATAGTTACGAGACTGCACCCTAAGTGGGGTTTTCTTCAGGCCGAGTGCATCATAGCCAAGACTTTCCAAGAATGGTCAGGGTAGTTTCATATGCCCCGGGCACCCTTGGCTCAACCGTGTACCTCGGCGCCTTGGTCATACTCTGCACTCCTTAGGAGAGACTCTTGGTCGTCCAACCAGGGTATAACCTTATATAATTGGAAATTCAAGTTACCTCTCCTGGATAGGTTTTCTATAACCCCAATCTCCATGACTCAGGTTCCAGCAGCGATATAACCTTATCCCTGAGTCATGTAAAGAGATACCCCCTCATATAACGTACTTTAGGTCTTACATTTTCCTATTGCGAAATTGTATTCGCGAACTAGGGTGTATGCCATAAAGTTTTGTCCCGTTCTTGTGTTTCTTAAGAGAATTTCGCCTTCTTTATAATTCTTAATAATCTCGCAGTTATAACAAAAATTTCTTTCATTTATTCCTGCTTTGTTTTATTAAATCATCTAGCCTCTCATAAATGGCTATTGGTAATATCTTTTCAGATATAGTATGTTCCATGGTCTACCAAGTCTTTGACCAACATCTCTACCTTATGGATCCATTAGTTTGTATGCCCCTATACCAACTATCTCTTTGATGACATATGGTCCATCCCATTTTCTCGCCAATTTTCTACCTTTTTATCGCTGATATTCAGGTGTTTCTCGTAGCACCAGATCACCCGGCTGGAATTCTCGCTGTTTAACATGTTTGTTATACTCGCGAGATAGTCTGCGCTGATAATTTTCCATATGTTGTAATGCTTTCTCTCTCTTCTCTTCTAATTCATCAAGTTCTCTTAAAATCATACTAGTATTAAGATTCTTCTCCCAAACTTCCCTTTTTGTTGTAGGAATAACAACTTCTATTGGTAGTACTGCTTCAACACCATATGTTAAACAAAAAGGTGACATTCTGGTTGCCTCTCTCCTGGTTGTGTTGTAAGCCCAAACTGCATTATGTACTTGTTCACACCATGCTCTATGGTACCCTTCTAATTTATTTTTTAAGATGTCTGCGATTGTCTTATTAGTCGCTTCAGCCTGGCCATTAGCTTGTGGGTACAAAGGAGTAGATTTTCCACATCTTATATTAAATGTATTGAGTAGCGATTCTATATTTTGTCCTTCAAATTGCTTTCCATTATCAGAAACCAACTGTGATGGAATTCCAAATCTGCAGATGATATTTTCAAAGATGAATGTAAATATATCCTTATCGCGAATGTGTTGTACTGCTTTTACCTCTTCCCATTTTGTGAAGTAATCTGTCGCGACAATTAAGTATCTCTTCTGCCCTGAACCTGGTACAAAGGGTCCCATAATATCTAAGCCCCATTTTCCAAAAGACCACACACTTTTTGAAGATGATTATGGTGCCCCTGGTGCATGTATCCTCTTTCCATATCGCTGGCAATCTTCACAACGTTTTGATAATTGTTTTGCATCCTCATGCATATATGGCCAATAATATCCTTGCATTTTTGTTCTATAAGCCAAAGATCTTCCTCCGCTATGATTACCAGCATCACCACTATGCAACATTTTTAATATTTTTTCTCCTTCTTCCCGTGTCAAACATCTAAGTAATGGCCCATTAAAAGATTTTCGATACAATATCCCATCCCTTAATTCATAATTTGTTGCACGACTTTTTAATTTGTATGCTTCTAATCTATTTCTTGGTGTTTCTCCTCTCGCCAAATATGCATGAAGTCCTACTCGCCAATCTATAATATCTCTTCTTGGTTCTTCCTCGCCATTTTCTATCATCATTACATCTATTTCTTCTTCTTTATTGACTGAAGGCGATATAAGTGTTTGAATTTTTATGCATCTCGCAGCTGGGTTTGTCATCATACTTGATATGAAAACAAAAGCATCTGTGAGTCTATTATCTTTTCTTGATATATGTCTCCATTTTATTTTTGGAATTCTCGCAGACAATTCTTCAACAAGTTTCTTGTGTTTCTTCAGAGATGGTTCATTCGTTGTGTACTCTCCTTTTATCTGGCTAATAACCAATTTCGAGTCACTGGTAATCCTTGCGTTCTCCAATTTCATCTCTATGGCGAACTTTAGAGCATGTACCACAGCTTCATATTCTGTCTCATTATTAGTGGATGTGAAATCCAAGCGAAATGAGAAAGCCATTTTTTCTCCTTCTGGCGAGATAAAGATTACTCCAATTCCATTTCCTTCCCCATTTGATGATCCATCCACCAATATTTCCCACATGTTTGGTTCCTTTAACAGATCTTTTGGATCTCCATGTTCTTCTTCTATCTCCATCATCTACTCCACAAATTCATCATCTTCTAGAGGAAATTTCGCTAAAAGATATGCTACAACCTGTGATTTTGGCAAGGATAGAGCTTCATATTTGATTTCAAAGTTCCCTACTTGTGCATTCCATCTCTCAACCTTGCCATACCTTTTTGAATTCTTCATTACTGATTCAATTGGTACCTTTGTTAACACCTTTATCTTGTGTGCTTGAAAGTAAATACGAAGCTTAAATGTTGCATAAACCAATGCCAAGATTAGCTTTTCAATCTTTGAATAATTTTTATTTGCAGAATTAAATGTTTTGTTGATGTAGTAAATTGGTTTTTCTACCCCTGCATCTATTCGCAATAACACTGCGCTTAAGGTGTGCGATGTTGTCGCAAGATAAATCAATAATTCTTCTCCCGGCTCCGCTTTCTGTAAAATAGATATGTTCATTATATATTCTTTAACTCCTTGAAAAGCCTTCTCACATTTATCTGTCCACTTGAATTTTGTACCCTTCCTGAGTATATTGAAAAAATGCTTGCATTTATCTAAAGATCGCGAAATAAATATTCCTAGCGAGGCTAAGAGCCCATTCAACTTCTGTACATATTTCACTGTCGCCAGCGTTGGCATATCGCGAATTGCCTGTACTTTCTCTGGATCAACTTGAATTCCTTCTTTTGATATGATATAACCTAAAAATTTCCCTGATGCTACTCCAAAAATGCATTTCTCAGGATTCATCTTGATGTTAAAGAGTTGCATTTGATCAAAAATCTCCTTCAAATCTTGCACATAATTCTTAGCTTCTTTACTCTTTATTAACATGTCATCTACATACA
This sequence comes from Papaver bracteatum, assembly GCA_023529315.1. Lineage (NCBI taxonomy): Eukaryota > Viridiplantae > Streptophyta > Magnoliopsida > Ranunculales > Papaveraceae > Papaver > Papaver bracteatum. The sequence goes on from JAJJWX010004825.1 coordinate 1,228,298, forward strand.
CCTCTAATGTTTTGTGTATCCACTTTGCGAATACCTTCTCCACCATTCTTTGATACGTTGTACCAGCATTTATTAACCCAAATGGCATTTTTGTGTAACAATATAATCCTCTTGGAGCAAAAAATGCAGTGTGCTCTTGATCTTCTTCATAAAGAGGGATCTGATTATACCCTTTATACCCGTCCAATGAAGATATTCTATCATTTCCTGCTGCTGATTCGACCATTTGTGGAATATCCGATAATGAGAAGCTATCTTTAGGACAAGCTTTGTTTAAGTCAGTAAAATCTATGCAAATTCTTATCCCTTTATTCTTCTTTGGAACCACTACCATATTTGCGATCCACTCCGGGTATTTGTCTTGTCTTATTATCCCTGCGTCAAGCATCTTCTGCAACTCATCTTCTATTTTGGAATGATAAGTGGTCGCAATCTTTCTTATTCTTTGTTTGAATGGCCTGATATCTTTGTTAATCTCTAACCTATGGCATGTAAAAGATGGATCTATCCCAGGCATCTCATCCATACTCCATGCAAAGATATCTTTGTATTCTCGCAAGAGGTTTATAGTTTGCTCTTCTTCATCTGCATCCATTTTAGTTCCAATTTTCAGCATTTTTGGTTCTTCCTCACTTCCAATATTTACTTCTTTTGTTGGCTCTGCTGCAGTGTAGCTGGCTTCAGGATCTCCCATTGGTGTTGGGGTTTTCATAACTCTCGCAGGCTCATCTCTGTCTTGCGAAATTTCTCCAGGTATTCCCTTCCCTTCTTGTGCCCTTACCATGTAGACCTTGAATTCTTCTTCTTTCTTTGCTTATTTTTCCAATTTTCTGCGAGCTTTTCACAATTCTACTCGTCCTTCATAATTCTTCACTTCAATTTGAAAGCATAACTTTGCATGATATGTATCTCCTCTAATCTCGCCAATTCCACTGGGCATAGGAAATTTGATACACTGATGTAACTTTGATGCTACGGCCTTAATTGCGTGTATCCATGGTCGTCCCAATAACATGTTATATGGTGATTTTATATCTACCACACACAACGTTACTCGCGTTTCTATTTCGCCTAATGGAATTTGCACCACTATCTCGCCTTTAGGTTTTGTTAAAGATTTTCCAAGGCCATGAATATGATAAGTTGAACAAGACATCTCTTCATCCTTATATCCCATTTTCTTAAAGGTATGATAGAATATTATGTCCATGGAGCTTCCTGCATCCACCAAAGTTCTATTTACAACCCATTCTTCCACAAATCCTATTGATTTTATCTTTTTCATTGATAAAACAGGTACTGTGATCACCAAAGGAGATGTATGATTTAAATTTTCTTTTGGTATTTCTGCTGCTGTAAATGTAATTTTTTGCTTTTCCCAATCCTTTAGAGGTAATACCTTCTCCACCATCATAATTTTCTTCCCTTAAAAATATCTTTTGTGTATCCTTCCCCTCATATTTTCATGAAACTTGTTGATCATTGCTCTTATAATCATATTACACTCCAATTCCCTATAATTTCCCCCGACTCTGCTCATTTTTTCTTCATCCATTTCATCATATTGTTCAATCATCTTTTTAATCTTTGAATTATCCTTATTTCCAATCTTACCTTTTCTATGATTTTATTCCACTCAATCCATGTTTCGGGCGCCAAAATGTAGTTGCAGGAAATCCTACACTACACCCTTAGTAAGAATTCACAAAGATTAAGACATAGTTTGAAGATAAAGAACAATATTTTTATTAATTTGATCCAGAAAGAATTACATGAAATATAAGAAATCAAGAATACAACCGCCTTCTCTAAGTTTATCTCTCTCCTCAAGATTTTCTCGTCACTCAAAAATTATCTCCCTCTTCTCAAATCTATTGGTCCTCTATATATAGGGTAGTTACATAGTGGATGACAGCTAAGATGTCCTTTAATTTCAGATGTGGCCCGCGAGATATTCGCAACAGCTATAATATCCACTCTCTCAGGTACTTTAATCCTCGCAGAATCATCACGCTCTTCTCATGTTTTGGCTGTCATCGTTCATTATGTCACTTATTAGATCATCTTTCAACACTTTCAGTAGGTTGTTAGAGAATCTCGCAGGATAACTCGCAAGAATGTCGTTAATTCTCGGAAGAATAATATAGTGGCGATATTCTGGTCCTACAAGGAAGAACATGAAACCCTAATTCCAATTCATCAATCTCGTCTACATAAGAAACAACATCAACTCTTAACTCGTGACAAACCCATCTTCAATCAGACTTCTAAACCTTCAATTTCATATTTAATTTCACGCAATCCCTTAACCAACTCAAGAACCCTAATTTGTTCAACCGATAACCAAGAATAATTACTACTCTCATCTCTTAATCCATCATCAACAACGTCTTCTAATTTATCTGATTTAACTCATCGATTGTCTCATTCTCTAAAACAATCTCTCAAACTAGCGGAGGAAGAAGAACAAGGGAAGAAGATGACGAGAGAAGAAGAAAGAAGAAAAGAAAAGAAGAAGAAAGAGAATGGTTCTCTCTTCGACACGTCCTAGTGTTAATGCCAGCTACCTATCAAAATGGCACCCGAAAAAAGATAAGGGCAGACCTTTGGTGCTCATAGAAGGTAACTCGGATGCCTTGACAAGTCTGAGTGTGAAATGACCATTTTACCCTCCACACAACTCAGATGATTTCTTCTTCATCTAGTATATGAATGGCACGCTCGAGTAGTCCATCTTGCATAACTTTTTGAGATCTAACCGATGGTAATAGTTTCGTATCTAGATCTTTGTTAGATTAATTCATAATAATTAACGTTTGTGTTAAACTAATCGAGATATTATTAGCTAATTCAACACTTGACCGGTCTAATAGCGTTGACGAGCTTGAGGGTCCTTACATTCTCCCCACCTTATTCATTTTCGTCCTCGAAAATAAAATCATCCTTTTGGTCTTCAAAAACTCCCCACCTTATAGAATAATTCCATCTCTTATCTAAGCACAAACAACAACAAAAACAAAGCATCACCTATATGGATTTCTACAACTAAAATGTGTGGCTTTAAGTTCAACTACGTTGATTTAATTTCTATCAAATAGGGAAGTCTTAAGTTTCTTAAACTAATTTCTATTTTATAAAATATTTGTCTCTAATTACAAGGGAGATTCCTACGAATCTTTCTAGGTGAATTTATAGTTATTGGTTTCCTAAAGAACTATAATAAACTTCTATGATCGGTCATCTTTGAATGTAGTTACCCTGTCAAGGTTGGTCAATCCCAACAATGCCTTCCTACGAACAGAGAAAACACAACCTTCACTATTCTCAAGTGCTAGATTTATTTATTAAGATTAATTAATTTCTAACTTATTATGACTAATCTCTAAATTTAATTGTAACTGATTTAACTTAAAAATTTCACTTCATAAATTATATAGTATTTTAAACAATTTGATCATCATACTTTATTTTATCAATAAATAGTTGTATTATCAATTTTTTCCTATTTGATTACTAGCGCAACTAAAATAACTACTTAGTAAGAATTTTTAGTTTAATTTTATTAAGCCTGAATCTGTAATTATAATTTTACTTCCACGTAAAGATTGATATAATAGATTTTATTTATTGATGTTGAATCCACATACCTATGTTGTTATACATTGGCGTTGGTGATTTAATATGATTTAAATTTTGAGTCCGCACAAAATTTTAATATGTCTTCATAATCTTAAAATTTCTGTATTAATAATAAGTATCTTATTCATAGACAAATTTATTTTCCTTTATGTCAAATTTGTACTAAGCATTCAAGTATTATAAATATCACGTCATGTGTATAATTTAATGATTTAATGAATCATTTATTGGACAAAAGATAATTTGTTATAAGATTGTTAACAAATTTAGTATTTATTTTATGCATTATATGACCTCGCGTTTTTAATCTTACCTAATATATCTTATATTAACTATTGGGTTTAAACATAAAACATATAATTCTAATTTATTATTAGTTAACTTTGCAAAACCTAACCGTAGATAAACACTAATAATTTTCCCTAGCTATTTAATCCTATTCATTATTTTATCGCTATATATTTATAATAAAATATTAATTTAAGTTATGCTCAATATAATACTAATTTAAATTCTAGCAGTTTAACTTCATCATCCTAATTTTCATTTTCCATTGCAAAAGATGATTGAATCTATTTAGGAAGAAGGATCCTAACAATATACAAATTTTTATTTTCTTTTAATTCTAATATTACACTAAGCATCTGAATATTATTATTATTACTTCATGTTTATTTGTTTCATTTTAAAAATTTACTAGATCATTTGTTAAACTAAAGATAATTTCCGTACAAAATTTCTAACAAATTGAGTCCTTTCATTTTATACATTATTATATCCTCGTTTTTTCAAGTCTAACGCCTAATAAGCATTACATTAGTTATCTAGTTTAGAAGTAAAACTTATATCTCTAATTTGTAATTAGTTTAATTTACAAGACTTAACCGTAAACAAGTGTTATTAAATTTTCCATAACTATTTAATTAATCATAATTATTATTTTTATCGTTATATATATCTTTAATAAGATCTTAGTTAATTTAAATTCAATATGATACTAATTGATGAATGCTAACATTTCCTTATTTAAAATTATTATTATTACTTTTATTATCATCCATAATTACTTCCATAATATTTTTATTATTAACACTGGTCGAAGTATTATTCTAACTACTCTTACAAATATAATTTAGCCCTGATAATATTATTAACATTTATGTAATTATAATTTGTTTACTCTTCATATAAGTCAATATGTTTAGTAAGTTTCAGTGTGATTTATAAAATCTATCAATAATACTAATCTCACTATTATTATAGTATTAGATTGTTTACGTGTTCATACTTTTTAGATTAATTATTCTCAAATCCTTATTATCTAAAGTTATTGGTGTACCCTACTATTTTTACTTCATTACATATATAAACAACCAAACAAACAATTCAATCAATCAAATAAATATTTTAATTATTGATAGCTTTTAGTGATTAAGTTTTATCTCACAACCCAACCCAGTTCTAAACTATTCTAGTTCTCTAACTGGCACTGGTTGTTCCTATTGTTTCCCATATAAGATCTCATAGTGAGCTCTGATACCAACTTTGTAGCACCCCCTAAGCTAGCAGCTGACTAATCCAATAAATTAACTAAATAAAGAGGCACTAAAATCTAAAACATGCACTTAAGCATTCGATTAAGAAATGCGATACAGAACTTAACCCAAAGCTAACCCCGCTCAGAAACATATATACAAGATCTTCTCTCAAATGATACATATATAATAGTCAGTTGGTTTTTAAATAAAATATACAACATAATAAATATAACAAAAGTTAATCAACTAGCAAAGTCAACCCGTGAAGATTTCGCTGCGCAACCCTGATCTGTCACAGAAACTGAAGTGAGAATAATTAACATTTAAACTTCTAAGTAATCATAGGCAAGAGTTGGAAAACAATACATGTTTTTCCGAAACATTAAAAAGTGACTAAGTCACTGAAATAATCATACATGTATATGGAACAAACTCCTTCGTCAAACAATGTACTAATATGGTTGTAAATTCCTAACCGGCAATTCACACCTATTTAGATATGGATGCCACCAAGACCATGGTGACCAACTCTAAACAATAAAAGATGAATTAAAGTAGAAATAAATGTGAAGGAGAGTATCCTATATACCACAAGTGGAAATTTTCATCTCCCATAACAATTCATATTGACAACAAAACAATACAAATCCTTTCCAAATCGCGGAAAGATTCACATAATCAACAAGATTATCATAATGCATTTTAAACAAAGCATGAAATGCACGGACAAACAATGCATGAGTTTGTTAAGCATAAACTTTTATAAAACAACAATAATGATTACAAAAGTGTCAAATATATTCCCACACCTTTTGATGACAGGACACGCCTACCTCGAGATCCACGATCCACTGGTTCATCATTTGAATCGATCGTTGTTAATAGATTAACTGTTAATCACACAAGAACTCTAAGACTCTAGCCAAAATGACTCACACATGAATTATACAAATCTAACTAATAGTCATAAGCCCATTTACGTTTCTATACCCTTTTTATTATCTATCTTTAGGCCATCTAAGGTTTAGTAATTCAGTCAGGTTGTTTCTCTGGTCCACTAAATAAGTTTAGCAACAACTACAACTTTGTAGAAGAAGTCAATGACTAAATCAGACCATAAGGGTCCAATACATCAAAGTATGAAAACTAAACCTAAGCCCAATCCCACTAAACAAGCCCACTACACAAATCCTGACCTAACAAGTTCACTGACGGTCAAATGGGTCAACTAATAGTCCACGTCCAGTCAAGGTCAAGTCCAGGGTAAATGGTCAACTTAGTCAACAGATTCAACTCAGTCAAGATTCGTTGAGTCAGTACTGGTTAACGAGTTAACTCAGTCAGATAGACTAAGTCATCTAAACAAATTGAGTCAGCTAAACTAACTGGGATAACTAATAGGCCAAAAGCCTAATCTAAACTTCTATTACAGATTTCATTTCAAACATAATAATACACTAGAACTTCTCAACACTACAACAACACATTCATTCTAAATAAGCTTCATAATCTATTTACAAACACAAGCTCAGATTACCTGCAATTACAGTCGTTGCAAGCTTTCTCTAGAGAGGTTCAAATCAACACCTTCATCTAACCTTCATCCCTATATCACAGTCACATAACATCTCATTCAACTTCTTTAGTCATAACTTTTATAAATTCACAACTTAACTCTTCCCTGTAACTGATATAAACCAATCAACATTACTAGAATCTATGTTCTTGCAATGTATCTCAACTGCAACATAATCTGGCCCAACTCAGTTCAACTCTTCTTATTCCTTTCAGTTATAACTTCCCAGATCAACAACATCAATACATTTATTTCTAAACAATCTTAACAAACTTCATAATTCAATACATAGGTTAAGCTTACCTGAAACATCAGTTCCAAGCCTATACTGAAGCTGCCAACTACAACCATAGAACAAAATTACATCACTAACATTCCATAGCACCACTATACTCAACATTCCAACTCATTCCTCTTATCATACCAACTGCACTTCCACAATTACAACAGCACCACCAAGACTCACAGTACATCATAACTTCTTTACCAGATTAATACCACCACCACTTCAGTTTATTACTACCAATTGTGGTTCAATTCTAAGCTACACCCACCAACTGGCTCACTCCCAATAACTTCAACCATCACATACAACAACAATAGCACCAGTCTCCATATGTGAGTCATATTCAAACTTCAGAATCAGTATCAAGACACCCCTGCACCAGTGAACACCAACACTGACAACTCCATTTTATACAATAACACCATCAAAACCAACATGTTCTCTTCTTCACAAGCCAATACAACTACAATGCATGTTAAACTAGTATTAAGATAATCACTACCACCAACAATATGCCCACCTGTAACAGTTCATATGTCCTCTAAACATCACCAATGACTATTGAACCCCAAAACAGATCTCAATTGTATCAATTAATATCATTAGCACCTACAACTAAAATTCAAACTCTAATTCTTCAACACAACCCCATTTCTGTATCAAACAAACTTAACTTGCATTCCCAAATAAATTCACAAAACCCATAATTCTCTTCATGCAACTCAATTCAATAAGAAATCCCAACTAAGAAAACAATTACACAAACCCATTCTTCTATTTGCTGTAATCCATTCATACAATCTATGAACCTTAAAGAAAAGTTAAACATAAGAAACTCTGAATTACCTTTCCCCTCAATCTTGTTGTGTTTGTATTAGCACCTGGATAACTCCATCATCATCTACTGTTATCAAATCGCAACTCAAATGAACTTCAAGACAATTTCCATAAAACCACGATTCTAATTTGAGGAAGAACATAAAACCCTGATTCCAGTTCATCAATCTCGTCTACATAAGAAACAACCTCAAATCTTAACTCGTGACAAACCCATCTTCAATCAAACTTCTAAACCTTCAATTTCATCTTTAATTTCAAACAATCCCTTAACCAACTCAAGAACCCTAATTTGTTCAACCGATAACCAAGAATAATTACTACTCTCATCTCTTAATCCATCATCAACAACGTCTTCTAATTTATCTGATTTAACTCATCGATTGTCTTATTCTATAAAACAATCTCTCAAACTAGAGGAGGAAGAAGAACAAAGGAAGAAGATGACGAGAGAAGAAGAAATAAGAAAAGAAAAGAAGAAGAAAGTGAATGGTTCTCTCTTCGACACTTCCTGGTGTTAATTCCAACTACCTATCAAAACGGCGCTCGAAAAAATATAAGGGAAGACCTTCGGTGCTCATAGAAGATAACTCGGCTGCCTTGACAAGTATGAGTGTGAAATGACCATTTTACCCTCCACAAAACTCATATGATTTCTTCTTCATCTAGTATATGAATGGCACGCTCGAGTAGTCCATCTTGCATAACTTTTTGAGATCTAACCGATGGTAATAGTTTCGTATCTAGATCTTTGTTAGATTAAATCATAATAATTAACGTTTGTGTTAAACTAATCGAGATATTATCAGCTAATTCAACACTTAACCGGTCTAATAGCGTTGACGAGATTGAGGGTCCTTACAGAACCTTTGCGGAACTCATATCACTTGGTTGAAGAGAGTTGATACCAAACAGATTTGTTGTTCCTTTAATGTTTGGAATACGATCCAAAGGAATTGGTCCAAGTACGTGACTTGTTTACAGGTTGGAGGCGTAGGAATATAGAAGGAACTAGGTGAACTATAGGTTTAGTTGCTTGGTCTCAACTATACGAAGTTGGTATTATTTTGAATAGCGGCTTAATCCTGAGAGTATTCAATTCTGGACTAGGTCCCGGGGTTTTTCTGCATTTGCGTTTCCTCGTTAACAAAATCTTGCTGTGTCATTTACTTTATATTTCCGCATTATAATTATTTTATTATAATTAAAGTAAATTGCACAAACGTTAATTCCTATTTACTTGATACATGAATCCTATTGAGTTTGGTTAAGTCCGAACCTTTGTATCAAGTAAACACACTTTGTTGTTGTATTATCTCGATCTCGTATCCATAGACGATCACACAAAGTGTGAACCGATTTGTTGTATTGTCTCGACTCAGTCCATAGACAATCACTTTCGAGGAAAGGACTTATAGGATGAAAAAGTTATATCTTGAGGTATATTTTGGGTACCCTCTCCTTTTCAGATTGCACCTAGTTTAATTATTTTTGAGAGCCTTCTCTTCCGACATAAGGTCACTCGAACTAGATCAAGAGATTAACATTGACTTGTGATTATCCACTGTTAATAGACTCTGTTCTATGCATGATTGATCATAAGTCAGAATCAAGTTTGTTATTGTGCACCTACAGAAGACTATTGAAGATTTGAATACAAGAAGATTTTTCTTATTGGTTTTGTATGTTTGTGAATTGCTTCGTGCACAAACTTGATCAGCTGACTATGTCTAGTTTATCTTTTGATATACTTGTTATTTTTTTTTTGATCGGTTGATAGACTTGTTATTATTAGTCGTATTTAGATCAACAAGATATCAGGTAGTACTCTTCAGTATCTGGATCTGGTAGTTCTTTTTAATTCGATCTGGTTAACTTGTTTAATCCATATCTTATAAGATCTAAACCCGGCAAAGGAGTTTAATTAATTTTAAGCATAAAAGCCTTTGTCACACTTAACAATTAACACATATATCTCTGATTGATTTCCGAGATATTAGAGTGGTTACCAAATAGATTAGTCCTTTACAGTTTGGAAGACGACCGAAATGGTTGAGTGCTTAAAGTCTTCAGAGAGGATGAAGCAACTTAGATAGTGGAATTTATCTTAGGATTCAAGTACATTATAAAGATTGGATATATGCTCATGGATACTGAGGAAACTAGGGGTAGTCTACTTGTTCTCAACTATACGAAGTTGGTAGTGTCTTTGTATAACGGATAAATATCGAGAGTATTCAAAACTGGTCTAGCTCCTAGGGCTTTTCTGCATTTTTGCAGTTTCCTCTTGACAAAATCTTGTTGTGCGCTTTTACTTTACTTTCTACATTATAATTTGTTTAAGTTATAATTAAAGTAATTATACTTGTACGTTAATCCCAAATATTTGGGTTGATCCCTATAGTTTAAGGTTTGGTTTCGAACTAGAAACTATATACCAAGTGTATACCTTGTGGTTGCTATCTTCTTGACAGTTTCTGTGTATATTAGATCACGCAAGGTATAAGACTTATAGGTTGTCGAATACATTATGGTGTACTTGGTACCCTGGTCATTTCAGATAGAAATTACATTCGTCTCAGATTTTTTGATTCCACAAGATAGATATCTATATCACTCCTAGTTTGATTTTTTTAGTTTGTTCTTGTGAGGTAGAATTGATTAGACATCTAAATAAGTGTTGAGGATAATAAGTTCACCAGAATATTTAGTTTTGCTTGTTATCTTATATTCTTGAAGATACCTTATAAGAACATATATTTCCATATCTAGATTGAACATTTTTCTGAAGGAAATTAAAAAGGTTTTTTGTTAGAGGCAGAATAATCATAAATGTCTTCACTTCGGTTGAAGCAAATCATAATCCTGTAAAATATGTCAGCTAGGGGAATCATGTTTCGTAGTATCTTGCGATATTCAAGAGACGTAAAGGAGCACAACTGGAGCCTAATTACTCGTAGGACATATATGGTACCAACTACAATCAAGTACAAGGTCTGATGGTAGGTTAGTATCTATAGAGGATTAATACAATATGGTATTCAAGTTCTAGACTAGGTCCCTAGGTTTTTCCGCATATTATAGTTTTCCTCGTTAACAAAATTTTCGATGTCTTGTGCTAATTTTTTTCCACATCATATTGTTTATCTTTATAATAGAAATATCACAAGTAGTGCGTGAAATAACCTAGACATCTTTAAACCTAAAAGACCGTGTCGAACCTACTAAAAATTTATTATTTATAATTTGTATCTTGAGAGAAACACCGCATGACTTGTTCTTATTGGAATTACATTCTCATAACAGTTAGAGTACATACTAGGTTATTACTTAGATATTGACTTCTGAGATTTTCCAATTAAAATTTGTATACGTATTAGGTATTTTACCTTTAACGTTGATATGTGCTACTGACTGTGACAAGTTGTCCATATAATTTTTTGATTATTATTTTTGGTTGTGTACTTATTACCCTCTCCTTTTCAATTTCCATCTATAATCATAGTTCCATTCAAGTATATCTCTCATTTGGATACCTCATAGCTCTTCCTCTGAAGCATTTGAATGAATCACAACATCTTGAGATGTTTCTCCATCTTCTATGATGGCACTTCTGAGGACACCAAAATTTTTGTTAACTAATTTGAACTTATTTTTTACTAATTTACTGATTTGAACTTATTGTTTACCATATGTTCCCATTTGGTGATATCTATCACTTCATTATTTTCAAACTTATTGTTTACTGATTCGGAAATCATGGTTAGAGTTTGAGGTTTAGGTTTCAAAGTTTTCCAATAGTATAAAAACTTGAGTATAAGGTTTTTATTTGATTTATGGTTTCTGACATTTAAAAGGATATCATGATGAAATCTAGGCATATCCAATCTATAAGTGGCAAGAAATTCTGCTGATAACATTTGGGAATTTTTTCTTGAAACAGTCAAATTGAATACAAAAAGAAAAGTGGGTTTAAAATTGTGAAGGTTTCTTGAATTATTGGTCGTGCACCTCAGAAAATTTTAGTTAGTTGGGTATTAAATTTTATGATTGTCTAATGAGTTGTTCCTGAGTTAAATCGGTTAACAATGGCTTCAATTTCTTCCTTCATGGCTTCAACAAGATAAACATCAACAAAAGCAAACACGGTAACCAATAGTTGGAACAAGCCAATCATGAAAGAGCAAAGTAGAGTTAGTAAGACATGAAAAGATATAAAGAGTAAGTCGCAAACGAATTAATATCTGAATAAGCTAACAAAGGAGATTTGCGGTCTCAATTTACTATTAAGCATCAAGTTAAAAATAAGAAAGGTAAAGCATATAAGCTCGAAAGAGAAGTTTAAAGATTGAGAAATTCCAAATCCAGAAAAATCTAATAGGAAGAGAATCAATTATAATAAAGGATCATCCTATCGAATTAACCCAAAGTAGACTAAAATGGTTCAAAGAAATGGAATGATTTAGCAGTAGAAAAATTTGATTTTATTTGATTTCAGATTTACCAGAGTAATACTAAACCCCTAAAATTATAGTGAATGTAGTCTAGTTTATACTCATCTAAATTCGAAGCTAAATTCTAGTTTGAGAGATTAAATTGGTTTCCAAGGCCGATTTTAGGTAATTCTTTAGCCAACTTTAGGTGACTTTTCAGCCGATTCTAAGACGATTTTTCTTTTAGTTACTTTAACGTTGAATATATGGTATCTTGAACTTATATATACTTCTAATTTTATTGGTGTTGCTAAATAAAATACATGATAATGTTCAAATTTTGAATTTAATTATGTATAAGTCATGTTCGTAGCAATATATATGATCAGCGGGACTCTAAACCTCTAATAAGTTTATATTACTCAAGTTTTAGAGATATACAGGTCCGAACTCATTGCTCCAAGCTCCCCAACCGAAAAATACCTTGGAGTGAGTTAAATCACGAGGCATGATTTTAATTGAATTCTTCTCCAGTTGATCATAAAATTCTATCTCATATACTCGGTAGGTATAAAGAAAAGATGAAACTGTTCGCTAAGTGACGTCTTTTTAAACCCCCACGACCTCCACGAGGTAATCGCTCTTAATTTGAATGACAACTTATTTTTGTTGGGTTGGGCCTGTTTACGATTTTAATTTTTTTATTATGCTAAGTCTTATGGTTCATTTGTACGTAACACAAATAATTCCGACATGTCAGCTTTTGGGGGAATGCTTAAGATTATGGCAGGGAAAATTGATTTAAGCGAGGGATGAGGTCGCGAGACAAATGTTTCTCCCAACAAAAAAAGTGGAAAGCGAGACTCGATGACTCGCTTGACTAGTCAACTTAAATGACGACAAGGCAAAATGTCTCGCTTTGCAAATTGAAGTACAAGGAAAATCAATTCTTCCTCGTTCACATTTTTCTCCTGTTTCCCCACCCCCTTATGAACATCAAAAGTCTAGCTTAGATAAGTGGTTTGGAGTTTATTTTTACCAATATGTTGAAAGGGTTTGATCTACATGCGGTTTAAACTTCTTTTTGTTAAAGAAGTTGATGTTTTAAATCATCTACATCTTTGTTTCATTTGTTGTACAGTTCTTTTTCCTCTTTTTTATCTGTATATTCCGCCTAGAGTGGTACTCTCTTATACCCATTTTTTTTTCGATCTTATAATCAATCAAAAGAAAACAAAAGAATTTCTCGGTCACACATTTAACGGTAACTTCATGTTATCGAATCTTCTTCGTATCTTCATTATTGATTGTCATCTTGCCGAATGGGAGATGAAATATGTACTTTTAGGATAATATTTTTTTTAAAGAGAAAGTTGTCAGTAAGTCACATTAAATATATGCATAATTGATTACAGGCCACAAACCATATGCTTGTTTTAAAGCCAATGCCTTATCAAACTGTACCGACAAATTTCAGTGACCAGCCCTCTAGTGTCTCCAGTTTTGGATCGCATCCTTATGACGCAAAAATGACTAAAGACAAGAATTACCTCGATCTCATGATGAAAAACTTGTAGTGTTTATTTTTATCCTTCTTTGTACCTCTTTTGGTTGGTCACGAACCATAACTCCATGTAAAGAGCCACCTGTTATTCCCATGTTACATGTCTCCAATTTTTTAGTGTTTTCGAATAGAGGGTTGAGGGTTTTATAGTTTATCGCTATAAACATGGAACTGGCCCTGTCAAATCTAGATTAGATAGAGCCATCATAAATCCTGATTGGTTATTACAATTTCCGGATTCTTGTTTGAAACATTTACCTTTCATAGGCTCAGATCATAGTCCTATTTTTTTAGATTTCTACCCAAATGAAACTAAAAACTCTAGGAATTGGAAATTCTTTGATTGTTGGTTAAGAGACTCAACTTGTAATGCACAAATCGAAAAATCATGGTCTACAAAGTTTATTGGCTCTGCAGGTTTTAGTTTAGATAAAAAACTTGAAACCACTAGGAGAGACTTGTCCAAATGGAATAAAGCCAACTTTGGAAATATACATGATAACCTTAAGTCTCTACAGCAGAAACTAACAATTTTGAAGCAAGCAAACAGTGATACCAATGAAGATATAACAGCTGAAGTTGTCAAAGTAGAACAAGAACTAAATGAATGGCATTCAAGAGAGGAAGTTTTCTACAGACAAAAATCAAGAGATATCATGTTCAATGAAGTTGATCAAAATACAAAGCATTTCCATGTCCAAGCCAATAAAAGAAGATCAAGAAACAAAATAGAATCTCTTTTAAAACCAAATGGAAGTTGGTGTACGGGCAAAGAAAATTTGGAGAAATTGCTTACTTCTCACTTTCAGAATATCATGAGTACTGCTCAGCCACAAATGCATGATGAGTTATTAAACCTGATACCAGTTTGCGTCACAGAAGCTGATAATATGGCACTTACAGGGATACCGTCCGAGACTGAAATTTTTACGGCATTACAGAGTATGCAACCATGGAAAGCGCCAGGCCCAGATGGTTTTCCGCCGGGTTTCTTTCAGACACAATGGGGGACAGTTAAGGAAGATGTCATCAAGATGGTTCAGAGTTTCTTCATCTCAGAAAGGATGTTAAGGAAAATGAATAAAACAAATATTTGTTTAATTCCAAAAATTCAGTTACCACAAGCTCCAGGAGACTACAAGCCCATTGCTTTATGCAATTCTACATACAAGTTGATAACCAAAATCATCTCTTTGAGACTCAAGCCATTGATGGAGAAGCTGATATCACCAATGCAAGCGGCGTATGTCCCAGGAAGACAGATTACAAACAATATAACTCTTGCACATGAGTTAATTCACTGTATGAAAAGGAAGAAAACAAAGAAAGGATATATGGCTTTAAAGTTAGACATGTCAAAGGCGTTCGATCGTGTTGAATGGACTTTTCTAGATGCAATTATGAAGAAATTTGGTTTCTGTGGAAAATTATGCTCTTTAGTACAAGAATGTATAAGTACATGCAAGTCTTTCAAACCAACAAGGGGGATAAGGCAAGGCGACCCAATCTTTCCTTACCTTTTTCTACTTACTATGGAAGTTTTCACAAGAGCCTTAGCTCAAGCTGAGCATGATGGGAAAATACAAGGTATAAAGATTGCAAAACAAGCTCCTCAGATAACTCATCTATTATTCGCTGATGACTGCCTTCTCTTTGCTAAGGCAGACTTACATAATGTTAACAACTTACTACAAGTTATTAACAGCTTCAGTGAAGCCTCAGGCCAACATATCAACTTCCAGAAATCGGCATTCTTCTTCTCTAAACATCTACATTCACGACATTGCAGGATTTTGTTGAAGAGATTAAAGATGAAACGCATGGCACTGGATGAAACATACCTGGGAATTCCACTTTTTCTTAACATGCGCAAATCAACATCTTTTTCTAGTCTGGTTGACAACATGACAAGAAGACTCATTAAATGGGACGGAAAATTCATGAACCAATCTGGTAGAACAGTTATGATTAAGCATGTCTTGAATGCTATGCCTTCTCATCAGATGTCAGTGTTCAAAATACCGAAAACAACAATAAAGGAGATGGAGAAGGTGGAAAGAAGATTTTGGTGGAAGAAAAAGCAAGGAAAAGGACTTTACTTAATATCTTGGCCAAGAGTGGAATGTCACAAAGCTCTAGGAGGTTTGGGTTTCCGAGATTTAGAATGTTTCAACATGGCTCTACTGGCAAAGGAAGCTTGGAGGTTATGCAATAATTCGCACCAGATGTGTGCATAGGCTCTGAAGGGAAGATATTTCCCAGACACACCAGCTTTACATGCAGCGAAAAAGAAATACTCAACATGGGCTTAGCAGAGTATTCACATTGCTATTATTTTCATCCGAACTCACAGCTTCCGGGTTCTAGGAAATGGTAAAAACATCCTCACCTGAAAGGATAATTGGATACAAGGAAGAGATTCTCCCCCAACTACAACATCATCTTTTGAAGTGGCTGTTAATTACTGTACAGTCTCTGATCTTATTGATGCAGACACTAAATCATGGAAGCATAATATTATTCAACAACTTTTCTCAGAAGAAGATGCATGCAGAATTTTATCCATGAGAATACCTTATTCTGGCACAGACAGATTAATATGGAAAATGACAAGGAATAGGAATTTTAGTGTCAAATATGCTTACTATAAGCTAGTTGAGACTAAAAGCAACAATCAATCTCATAACTTTGTAATGGAAAATTTCTGGAAGAATTTATGGAATCTGAATACTCTACTTAGAGTGAAATTATTTATGTGTAAATGTGTGAATGATGCAGTGCCTTCGAATGAAAGAATGGCGAGAACTCAGCAATATGGAGGAGATATCTGCAAGGTCTGTAATCAGGTGCCAGAAACAACAAAACATTTAATTTGGGAGTGTTCTTTTGCAAGAGAAGTTTGGATATCAGTTCCGGGTGCAAGACAAAGAGTGGATCATTAGCTGGTTCTCGTTGGATCTATCTATTCTGGGAGATGATTGGATTGAAAGAATGGCAAATACGTGTTGGGAAATATGGAAGGCAAGATGTGAATGTGTTTTTGATGATCTGAAACCAAACCCAATAAAAGTAATTAGAAGTCTGCAACACCTCAACAGCATGACAGGAAAAAATATGTTAAGACCCCATAGTGCTGATGTGAATACAAACACAATCGATGTTCAGTTCACAAATTGGAGGCCACCTACCTCAAACTCTTTCTCTATATGCTGTGATGCTTCTTTTAAAAAAATTCTAAATGTGAAACATACAAGTATTGGACTAATATTACGTAATTCTGGAGGATTTTTCTTGAGAGGAAGGAACACCTACTCAGATGAAAACTCAACTGCGGAACATGCAGAGATAATGGGACTGCTACAAGCTACTCAATGGGCATAAGAACTTGGACTGATACACGTATGTTTCGAGTTGGATGCACAGAATGTAGTCAACGCAGCAAACAGAGATTTCCAGAAAGTTAGTTGGGAGAACCAATCTACAATCCTAGATATAATCAGTTTATTTAGCAAACATCCACTATGGAGTTGCAAATTTCTTAAGAGATGTTTCAATAAACCAGCAGATCAACTAGCAAAACATGTTAGATCATGTAAAGTTTCAGGAAACTGGATTGATATTCCACCAGTATTTATTGTTCAAGCTCTTGAGGCTGACAACAATGCTACAACAACCATTCACTAATCAATATATTATTCCTCTTTTGCAACAAAAAAAAAAGAGTTAAATCCATAGTCCGTTGAGCTTTTTTTGTTCATAATAAAAAGACAAGTAGGAAGTTAAAACTTCAAACGGTTAGAGAAAACAAAAAGTTTTGCTGGATAACTCCACAAATGAAATGATAGAAGAAGATAAATTCGGCTAACATGAATTTTCTTAATATAACTAAATTATATAATTTTCAAAAACTAGATAAGTTCGGCTAGTAACTTAAAAACTTTTCTACCAGGCGAACATTTAGAGAGTAAAATTAAAATATAATAAACTCGGCCAGTAATAAACATAATTAATATCTTCCACAGTTCTTCATCACATGCCCTGAACAACATAAGGTTCGGTTAATATGAAGAAAAAAGAAGTCGAGCTAGTATTGTTTTTCATAAAATAAAGTTCGGTAGTTTTTTTATTTTAACCGAATTTTTCTGCAGCTACAAAATGAAGAACAATCCAAAGTTCTAAGGTTTGTATTAGCAGAATTTTATTTTGCAACTAAAAAATGAAGAACGGTCCTAGGTTGGGCTAGAGTTTTTCAGTTTTTAAGATGTCGAATTTGACTCTTTGTCATTAGAAAAATTGCATAGTTTTAATTTTGTCAATTTAAATTTAATTTATTAATTAAAACAAGAAAATAGAGACGGTTTTGTAGGGAATACTTCAACTATACATTATGGTTCCCGCTCTTCTTCTTCAATTAACTCGATTATTGGTTCAATTGGTTGTTCTTTAGTTTATCGCGTTTTATTTTGAGTTTCAACTGCTCCCAATCCAGGGTTAGGAAACTTTATATTTGTGTCAATTGGAGATCAAGATTTTATAAATTGACAATTACGTTGACTTTTTTTTTTCTTCTTCCTTTTAAAACGATAAAAAAGAAAAATATTCGGGAAAGGCATAAGTTTCCTATTCCTAGGACATTCCATATCCCACCAACCTAGTTGGTACAAATCTAATAGTAGAACACAATTTTTTTGAATAGATCCCAAAACACGGTTCTATTAAGTGGACCACTATGACCGGTCCAAACAGTATCACACAATCATTGCGTAATAGTGAAGTTATAGCCTGGCTGATGGAGTTGCACAGTCCGACAATATAGCACCAACATGGCTGACACAAGAAAGACTACCTAGCAAATGCAGTATGACATGCGCGATAGTGTTGCATATTCTTATTTAGAGTTAGCCCAGCTCAAGGAAAGAGTGAAGTATGAAATGCAAAGTCATGAGATGACTTTGGCATCGTCCCAAGCATTGGCCAAGGCTTGGAATATGCATATGCAACAATGGCATTTCCAAATGCGTCATTGAAGATTATTTCTCGCCAAAAGAGATGCAAGTGATGCATATGAAGCATGAAGTTGAATTAACCAAGTCAAGACTCAGGTGGCATGATATTTGGGTTTTCGCATCCAAATGAGATAAGTACATGATAGGAATGAATGAAGCGCAACCATTGCCAGATACTTGGCATAAGTGCAAGTGAATGAAGTGAAACTATTGCCGAAGACTTGGCAGAGGCAAAAGTTGAGTAAAGCACAATTATTGTCGAACATTGGCACGGGCCAAAGTTCAGTGATGCATAATATTTGTTGGACTTGAGTTCAAGCTGTCAGTTGTGAGTGTGTGTGCATCACACGCATGCCAAAGTGAAAGAGCAAGTTAGAGACGGTTATAAAGTGGCTTTATAACCGAGTTTGGCATAAACTAACCGTCTGGAACAAGTGTTACAACACCCCGTGTTTTTAGCATGGGGCATGCTAAAAGATGCGCCATCGGCTGAGATAAAGCTTCATCCAAAGATTTTGTTGGTTGGTAAGAGGTAGTTTGGCTTAAGTCTAATACTGCGCCAAAATGGCGCATTATGTTTGGCATTTGTCCAAGAGCCAAATCTCGCATCAAGGGTGCTTTAGGCCAATTGGGTAGATGGCCTTAAGAATGTTCAGCCATCCTGGCCGGACATCGGAACTGGCATGTGATCCATAACTGAATGTACATCCGTATTGGCCGGTTATTTAGGAAATATATGGCAACGGCCATGAATAGTAAAGTGGGGAGTTGATGAATGATTTTTGGTCCCCCAATTTAAGTTGTAAAAATGTCATTTTTACATATATAGGGAGGGGTAGTTGGTTGATTGGTGCATATGCGAACTATGCACCAAGTAAGCTTCATAACTTATCCGGAAGAGTATAAATGATGCTTAAGTCTTATTTATAGTTGTTTAGCCTCAAGGAGAGGGAATTTGATGCTTAGGCATCGTTATGCCATATTGCATACCAAACATGCATCACTTGGATGCATTTTGATGTAACGACTATATGGACTAGGCCATTACTACTATTGCTTGGGTATGGCCTATCAAACGAGTTGGATTAAGTTGTTTGTCCCTTCGATGATGAAATACGGTCTATGCTTGGTCCCTTTAGAGTAGGGATGGGTACGTATGCAGCCGCAATGAGTTACAACACTGTCGGTCCAGCAAGACGTCGCTCATATCATATAATTCAGAGATGATTGCGGTTATTTGGCCTTTCATATCATCTGGATCGGTAGCTCGACGCGAGAGATGATTGTGGACATACTTGATGAGGCTAGTTGCATTCCATTCTTTCGATGCTCATACTTCCTATCAAGGCGTTCGACATAGGCTAAAAACCAGAGTGTCGTAATTTAGCTCAAGATGAGTCTATTTTGATGGGAAACCTCCCAAGGATCAAGACATGTTGATTTATAGATCCAAATGGTCACCAGAATTTAGCCAAGTTTCATCGATTAGGGCCTCAAAAGGCAATTTTTGCCGTATAAAGAAAGTTTCTGCTTTTTTAATAAACCCTTTGGAGACATGGGAAGGTTGGAACGGTGTGGACACTAAATTAGATGCATCATGCTTCACTAGCATGCTTGCAAGGGAAAAGGGACATGCATTTTCCTACCTTAAAGGCCCGGATCGTAGCTTCATCATGGAGCATCGGGGAAGTTACGGTCTACGGGGAAACCTGCCAAAGGCGTAATTTTCTGGTCCGTCACAGTTGGTATCAGAGAAAGTTCTTAGAAAACACTATGGACTGTGCGGAGTGTACTCGTCGAACGAGTATGTTTCCTTCAAAGGGAAATAAAGTTGGAGAGAAGGCCAACTTTTGAGCGGAAAGAGTTTGTAACTGCTACGCCAATTACTTTTGCGAATCGAGTTGAGCTTGTTCATGTGCTGTGAGTTTCCCTGGCTTAAATGGCACCCCACTTACGAGTGGATATCCAGAAGACCATCTAGGACGGTGGGTAGATAATGGGACTGATCATCCCCACACGTTGGAAACTGTCCAACGGTGTGCGTTGTCAGGCTTGGCTAGCATCCCACTTACGAGTGGAAACCTGGATGACCGTCAGGGACGTTGGGCAACTGGATACTGATCCACACATTACTGCGCTAAGATCTTCCCATTTCAATGACATCAACCTTATGAACTTTAGGGACACCTGAGTGTGTAGTATGGGATACATACTTAGGATACTTGGTCGAGATATCCACTTGGCACTGGCCAATTGTGATTCTTGGTATTGTTGTGGGAACTTTTGGATTCCTAGGTAGGTGGTATGGGATATTTGCTCAGAAGTTCTAAATTGTTGTTCATGATAACTTGAAGAAACCCGTGATTTCTGAGCATCTGGTATGAGACTTTTTCTCAGGAATCTAAACCGAAGAGATTGTCCATAATAGTTTTTATTTTGAATTTCGGGGAAGAAATTCTTTAAAGGTGTGAATAGTATAACACCCCGTGTTTTTAGCATGGGGCATGCTAAAAGATTCGCCATGGGTTGAGATGAAGCTTCATCCAAAGCTTCCGTTGGTTGGAAAGAGGTAGATTGGCTTAAGGATAATATCGTGCCAAAATGGAATATTATGTTTGGCATTTGGCCAAGAGCCAAATCTCGCACCAAGGGTGCTTCAGGCCAATTGGGTAGATGGCCTTAAGAATTTTCAGCCATCCTGACCGGACATCAGAACTGGCATGTGAGGTAGAATTGAATGTACAACCGTCTTGGCCGGTTGTTTAGGAAATATATGGCAACGGCCATGAATAGTAAAGTTGGGAGTTGATGAATGATTTTTGGTCCCCTAATTTAAGTTGTAAAAATGTCATTTATACATATATAGGGAGGGGTAGTTGGTTGATTGGTGCATATGCGGACTATGCACCAAGTAAGCTTCATAACTTAGCCGGAAGAGTATAAATGATGCTTAAGTGTCATTTATAGTTGCGTAGCCTCAAAGAGAGGGAATTTGATTCTTAGGCATTGTTATGCCATATTGCGGACCAAACATGCATCACTTGGATGCATTTTTATGGAACGACCTATACGGACTAGGTCATTACCACTATTGCTTGGCCACGGCCTAGCAAACGAGTTAGATTTTGTTGTTTGTCCCTTCGAGGATGAACTACGGTCTGTGATTGGTCCCTTTAGAGTAGGGATTGGTATGTAGGCAGCCACAATGAGTTGCAGCACTGTCGGTCCAGCACGTTGTCGCTCATATCATCTAATTTAGAGATGATTGCGGTTATTTGGCCTCTCATATCATCTGGATTGGTAGCTCGATGCAAGAGATGATTGTGGACATACTTGATGAGGCTAGTTGCATTCCATTCCTTGGATGCTCATACTTCCTATAAAGGCGTTCGACATTGGCTAAAAACCCGAGTGTCGTAATTTAGCTCAAGATGAGTCTATTTTGATGGGAAACCTTCCAAGGATCAAGACATGTTGATTTATAGATCCAAATGGTCACCAGAATTTAGCCAAATTTCATCGATTAGGGCCTCAAAAGGATGTTTTTTCCGTATTAAGAAAGTTTCTGCTTTCTTAATAAACCCTTTGTAGAACAGGGGTAAGATGGAACGGTGTGGATGCTAAATTAGCTGCATCATGCTCCACGAGCATGCTCACAAGGGAAAATGGACGTGCATTTTCCTACCGTGAAGTCTCGGATCGTAGCTTCATCATGGCGCATCGGGGAAGTTACGGTCTGCTGGGCAACGCGCCAAAGCCGTAATTATCTGGTCCATCACAGTTGGTATCAAAGCAAGTTCCGAGAAAACACTAGGGACTGTGTGGAGTAGACTTGTTAAACGAGTATGTTTCCTTCATACGGAAATAAAGTTGGAGAGTAGGCCAACTTTTGCGCGGAAAGTGTTTGTAACGACAATGCCAGTTATTTTTGCGAATTGAGTTGAGCTTGTTCATGTGCTGTGAGTTTGCCTGGCCTAAGTGGCACCCCACTTACGAGTGGATATCCAGAAGACCGTCTAGGATGGTGGGTAGACAATGGTACTGATCATCCCCACACGTTGGAAACTGGCCAACGGTGTGCGTTGTCAGGCTCGTCTAGCATCCCACTTACGAGTGGAAACCTGGATGACCATCAGGGACGTTGGGCAACTGGATACTGATCCACACAGTACTGCGCTAAGATATTGTCATTTCAATGACATCAACCTTGTGAATTTTAGGGACTCTTGAGTGTGTAGCATGAGATACATTCTTAGGATACCTAGTCGAGATATCCTCTTGGCACTGGCTAATTGAGATTCTTGGTATTGTTGTGGGAAATTTTGTATTCCTGGGTAGGTGGTATGGGACATTTTCTCAGAAGGTCTAAATTGTTGTTCACGATAACTTGAAGAAACCCGTGATTTCTGAGCATCTGGTATGGGACTTTTTCTCAGGAATCTAAACCGAAGAGATTGTCCATAATAGTTTCTGTTTTGAATTTCGGGGAAGAAATTCTTTAAAGGGATGAATAGTATAACACCCTGTGTTTTTAGCATGGGGCATGCTAAAAGATTCGCCATGGGCTGAGATGAAGCTTCATCCAAAGCTTCCGTTGGTTGGAAAGAGGTAGATTGGCTTAAGGCTAATGCCGCGCCAAAATGGCGCATTATGTTTGGCATTTGTCCAAGAGCCAAATCTCGCACCAAGGGTGCTTCATGCCAATTGGGTAGATGGCCTTAAGAATGTTCAGCCATCCTGACCGGACATCGGAACTGGCATGTGAGGCCGAATTGAATGTACGACCGTCTTGGCCAGTTGTTTAGGAAATATATGGCAACATCCATGAATAGTAAAGTGGGGAGTTGATGAATGATTTTTGGTCCCCCAATTTAAGTTGTAAAAATGTCATTTATACATTTATAGGGAGGGGTATTTGGTTGATTGCTGCATATGCGGACTATGCACCAAGTAAGCTTCATAACTTAGCCGGAAGAGTATAAATGATGCTTAAGTCTCATTTATAGTTGCGTAGCCTCAATGAGAGGGAATTTGATGCTTAGGCATCGTTATGCCATATTGCGGACCAAACATGCATCATTTGGATGCATTTTGATGGAACGACCTATACGGACTAGGTCATTACCACTATTGCTTGGCCACGACCTAGAAAACAAGTTAGATTAAGTTGTTTGTCCCTTCGAGGATGAACTACGGCATGTGCTTGGTCCCTTTAGAGTAGGGATGGGTACGTAGGCAGCCACAATGAGTTTCAGCACTGTCGGTCCAGCACGACGTCGCTCATATCATCTAATTTAGAGATGATTGCGGTTATTTTGCCTCTCATGTCATCTGGATCGGTAGATCGACGCAAGAGATGATTGTGGACATACTTGATGAGGCTAGTTGCATTCCATTCCTTGGATGCTCATACTTCCTATCAAGGCGTTCGACATAGGATAAAAATCCGAGTGTCGTAATTTAGCTCAAGAGGAGTCCATTTCGATGGGAAACGTCGCAAGGATCAAGACATGTTGATCTAAAGATCCACATGGTCACCAGAATTTAGCCAAATTTCATCGATTAGGGCCTCAAAAGTCTGTTTTTGCCGTATTAAGAAAGTTTCTTCTTTCTTGATAAACCCTTTGCAGAACAGGGGTAAGTTGGAACAGTGTGGACGCTAAATTAGCTGCATCATGCTCCATGAGCATGCTTGCAATTGACGTGCATTTGCCTACCTTAAAGTCCCGGATCGTAGCTTCATCATGGCGCATCGGGGAAGTTACGGTCTGCGGGGAAACGCGCCAAAGGCGTAATTTTCTGGTCCGTCACATTTGTGGTGCCATTCTACTTACCAACACCAAAGTTAGCAGTTAAAAAGTGAACTGTGGCGGTTAGGGAACTGCCCATGGACAGATGGATGTTCATGGGTCGTGCAAGAGAGTTTCATACGGATTGGCCCTGGTTTCTTGGCATTATAAATAGCCAGAGATCCCTTGCAGATGAGAGGTGTTCAATAGTTCAAGTGTTGAGGAACCACATTGCAGTAGAGAGTGAATTATGCATTAGGCTTAGAGAATAAGCTTATAATTCCATTGGTTGGACGAGTTTTGTATATCCCCTTAAGCTAATAAAAGAGAGTTTGTTGGCTTATGCGTTTGGCTTTAGTATTTTGTTGATTCGATAATACTCCCTAATTATGTGGAGCATAATCATGGCAATAACCCCTTTGTAGTATGGGCTACATTGCTGGTGAAGAAAAAATCTAAGTCATTCTTCCGTTGTATACTCAAGGTAGAGTTGGCTGTTTGCATAGGTACAAACTTATAAGGCTGAAATACGAGTGGGGTGATAAGAGATCACTGAACCACTATATTGCCGGTTTATACCTTCGCAAAAAATTACTTGGAGTATTTGGAGGTGTGACAACCACTATGGTATGTGACTCAGATCTTGAGCAAGGATCTATCTAAACAATGGTTGACGAATGTTAACTTGTATACCACTATAAAGCTTAAAAAGATTAAAATTATATTATTCTTTTGATGGATATTTAAATTTTTGTATGGGAACGTGAAATTTTTGGGAATGAAATTTTACTGCTTCTAGGTGGATTATTTCCACTAATACCCTTTTAAATCCAATCTCTTTTTATTTTGTAATTAAACCATTAAGTTTTCTCCTTCTGATAAGAACTTATTGTAATCTGACCTTCTCTTCCAGACTACCCACCAACTTATTGTAATCTGACCTTCTAAGGCTTTTTATATATAAGAACTGATATAAAAATCAAAACCAGTACAGAAATTCTAAAGTTTTGAGTCAAAACTCTTTCTCCCTGATCTGTTGATAAAGAAAAATAACAAGGATCAGTAAAATTTATCTTCAAAAATTCGATCCATAAATTTTCATGGGTCGAATTTGTATTCATCAAATAATCAATGGATTCATAAGAGTAAGCTCTTCTTTTCTTCTTCTGTCTGATCCCACATGCATTACAGAGCGACTGAAAACGGATTAATCAAAATCAGAACCATTAAAAATAAATAATCAAAAGTGGGTTTTGAAAACTGACATAGAAATCAGAGCGGAACCCATTACAGAAGTGGGTTTTGAGAATCTATCAAAACCAAAATGAGAATCAGAGGTTGGGGTTTAGGAATTTTTGATTCAATACCTTGGGACCAGTAGGACCGCCTATCCATAAAGGTTTTTTTTTTTTTGATGTTTTACAATTAACACAACTCTGGATAGTAGTATCAGAACCAGAACCATGAAAATTCGAATATGTCTTCTACCTCTTGGTTTTGTTTCTCAACAATCATATGTTTCGGAACTTCAATCGTTTACTCTTGATTATTATTTTGTGTAGGAACCGTAGCTTGGGAGATCTGGCGAATTAATAAACATCTTGTTCTAATTTTAAATTGAAGAACACCTAGTTCTTTTTCTGCCTTGATTCCATCATCCTTTTACATTTTGCATGTCATCCATCAATTTGAAAACTTATTTTTCTGATGTGTTACTAGATATGGATCTTGTTTGTCTTTTCTGCTCAAAGATTTTACCATTTTTTTTTTTTTTTGTATATAGAACAAGTAAAAAAGCAAGTGAGGTAGATGAAGGATGTCGTGACTCATAAAAATGGAGAAGGAGAAGATAACAAAGAAATAAGAGAGATAAAAAAGTTTTCATTAATGGAACACAAATTTCAAAATTAGCTAAAGCTATATCGTTAACACAAAATTGGTTAAAAAGACCAAATTCAAAATTTCCAGGGTGAAATGGATAGTTAGATTTAGATACTGTTTAAATGGACAAAAATTTAAAAATAGGCAGTATGTAACCAGTTTCATCCTACCCATTCATCCTACCCATTTTCAAATATTTTTTCTTATTTTTATTTTACACAGGATGCATCCAGTTTCATCCTTGCTATTTTTTAAGTTTAAGCCAGGATGAAACCTTGTTATTTTTTTTTTTCCACTTCACCCATAAATTTTTTTACTCGTCCATTTGAACCGTGTTTTAATTTTTTTTTTGGACAAATGACCCATTTTCCGTATCATTAATTACTTCTATGATCTGTTTCAATTTCCTAAGCAATTTAAAAATAATTATACCCCTGTTAACGTGTATACGGGTATACACGTTAACATGACCCTTAAATAATAATGGACCGAAAATCATCATTTGAGTTGAGTGATGGCACCGGGGTACACCCACATCTCTGAAAAGTTGACCAAAACCACAGTAAGGAACCCATCCCAGTTCTATCCTTGAGCCTTGAGGCAACAAACAAAATAATAAGCAATAGATATGGGACCATATGGGTTATTTTAGTTTTTGATTAAGATTGAAAAACAATCATGCCGAATAGTGACGACTAGATGAAATGCATTTTGTACCTCCAGTAACTTATTTTGGATACACTGCTGTTCATGACAAGTACAAATGGTATGTTTTTATAGGAGGTAAGTTCACAGTTTTAATTTTCATGATATGATAAATTACAGATGAGATAAACGCAACTAATACTTAATTCATTTCTTATTGTACAGTCATATGAAAACATAGCTCCGGAATTAGCAATATGATGAATTTGGGTGCACGAGGAGTCGGAGGATATTGAATTTAAGGAACCGCCAAGCAGACAATAAATAACCTTAATCTCATCTTGGTAAAAGTATTGCAAATGGTTGCAGGCATGCAGCCGTGTAACTTTTTCTTGACACGTTGGGTACTTGTTCAAATATGTTTGGAGTTTTTACATTTTATTATTGTTGTTGGTAGTGGCAGAAACCTTTGTAGTTGATCTGCGGCTTCAATCCTCTAAAGGCCTAAAGTTGATTGGATTGACAAAGTTCAACAAATAATGCTGAAGACGACACACGAGTTTCAAAATTTCAATAGCTTCAACTGTTTGCCTTTGAAAATTGGAATTTGCATAGTAGCTAAGCTTCTGATAGTGGAATTTCACATTAGTCGTAGAAAAAGCATTCCACATTAGTCATTGAAAAATCAAGATTCAATAGAAAATGGAACGTTTTCATAAAGAATTTTACTTTATTCATGTTATAAATGGGGATCAAAAATTCAGTGTACTGTTCCGATGTTTAAGTAGGTTCTGACGTTGTTCTGTTACATGTCTTAAATCTGCAATCTTGGATACCGGCCACACACCATATATGCTTAGAAAAAAAAAATGCAGCAACAGGAGTCTTAATGATCTTTATTTCTATGTTGATGGTTTTTTATAGAGTCTCAGCTCTTCGAGCAAAGAAGTGAAATCGGTGTTAGACGACCCATCTTCTTCTACAGCTTTCCTAGCCAATTCACTTAGTTCCCTGGCTTTACTTCTCATTTCCTTTGCTTCTTTTCCGTCACCCATCAGCTGATTGATTGCGTTCTTTATCTCATCCTTCTTTGTGGATACATAATCTGTTTCGAACCATAGGTTCCATTTTTGCGTGCCAGCTCGAATCCCTGTCTTCAGCACCTGAGTAACAAGAATCTCATTATATAATTGGTCTGCAAACATAGGCCATGTGATCATGGGAACCCCAGCACTTACACCTTCAAGTATAGAGTTCCAGCCACAATGAGTCATGAACCCACCGATGGATGGATGATCAAGGATAAGTACTTGTGGTGCCCATTCTCTAATTATCAAACCCTTTCCTTTGGTTTTCTCTTCGAAACATTCAGGTAAAAAACTCTTTTCTTCGCTGTTCTGAGTTTTTCTTAAAACCCAAACAAATGAAAATTCCTGATCTTCAAGAGCCATTGCTATTTCTAACAATTGTGCATTATTCATTCTAGAAGTGCTCCCGAAACAAATGTAAAGAACTGAATTGGGTTCCTTGGAGTCCAGCCAGTTCAAAACAAAATGTTGGTCGATGGCGGATTGCTTCCCTCGTTGAGCTTTATCTATATTGTTATTATTTCGGAGGGAAACCGGGCCTATTTGCCATGCTCTTCTTCCCATAGTGTTCCTGTAGTAATCGGCGTAACCCGATTCCAACTCATAGAAACTGTTTACCAAAACTCCATAGCTCTTTATTTCTGAATCTTTTATTTGTTGAACCATTTCAGTAAACGAGGTTTCAACCTTGAAAGGATCAGGCACTTGCGATATTGTCATCTCAATCTTGTCAGGAAGATCTGGCACCACAAAAGTTTCTGTATCAGACGCGATACCTTCGAATGGCTTGTTGCAATTTAAGCTATGCTCAACACACTGCCAAAATATATTTGTTCCATGAAAAACAAAGCGAGGGATGCCAAATTTGGCTGCGGTCTCAGTTGCCCAGTGTAATGTAAAATCAGCGACAATGAAATCTGGTTGGTAATCTTCCAAGAGCCGCTCCAATGGTTGTTGAAGCATGTTGACAGCCTTGAGGAAAGTGTGAATCGCATCAAGTGCATCCAAGTCATCAAGATTTTCACAACCTTCCGGCAAACCAACTTCTTTTGTAGGAAATTGAAATATTTGTATATTGATATCGAGATTTAACAATCTATTTCTTTCTGTAGCCTTTGAAAAGGTGGAAGCATTCGCCGGAGTAGTAATTATGGTGGCCTTAACACCTCGGGACG
The DNA here is from genome assembly GCA_023529315.1 of Papaver bracteatum. Lineage (NCBI taxonomy): Eukaryota > Viridiplantae > Streptophyta > Magnoliopsida > Ranunculales > Papaveraceae > Papaver > Papaver bracteatum. The sequence goes on from JAJJWX010004825.1 coordinate 1,257,755, forward strand.
CAAACATTCTTGCAATGTCCAACATCGGAATCATATGCCCATAAGCCATGAGTGGAAAGAAGAAGCCATGGAGTTTCCGATGCTGCGGATCTTCCGAACTCATTTCAGGACCTCAGAATTCGTTTCCAGGTATGAAGTGATTGAAGGGTGAGTATGTGGGAGTGCAAAATATCCAAATTGCGAGATATGAAGACTGTTTTTTCTTTATTCTACTATCTTATCACTTCAGGCGCACAAACTTATAGTGTTTTTAAACCACTGAGACAGAGTGAGCATGTGGGGTACTGTCTTCAAATCTTTTTGCTCGGATTCATGTATCTTTAGAATACAGACAAACATGGTGAAGCAATCACTTACGTCATATTCCGAATTTCGTTGTGCGGCCCAAGTAAAAACAATTATTCAATTAAAAGTTGGTAGTTGTTTAACCTGACGCTGTTGATTTTTTGTTTAAAAGCTATAGGCAGATTAAATTGTTTACTAAGTTGGTCACGCTAAAATGTTTTTTTCCATCTTATAAATCTTACAAATCTCAAGAGGATCAATTTACCAGATTGTGAAACTAGTTGACTGTCACACCACAAATTTCACTCATAAACTCAATGGGCTTGGCACCTTTAGAGAGGAACCGTTGACTAAGTTGGTCGACAGCCGACTGCTTATCTCAAGAGGACCAGATTGTGAAACTAGTTGACTGTCACACCACAAATTTCACTCATAAACTCAATGGGCTTGGCACCTTTAGAGAGGAAGCCTTATCAATAATTTTTTCTTAATAGACTGACTCTTATCAATAATTTTTCTTAATACATAAACTGCCCTTTTGATTATGTTTTGGTTATGATTAGTGAAATGATTATTGAAATGATTAAGTAAAAACTAATTAGTGAGATTAAATTAAAAGATGGGTTATTAAAAAAAGAAATAGAATTTTTTAGAGAGTAATGTTAGAGAAGAAGAAGGAGAAAACCAAGGAAAATAAACATTTTTTCACATTCACTACGTTTGGGAATTCAAGTGATGAAAGCTCATCTGATTCTTCATCTCCATCATCTCCTAGAGTATTTGTTAATCTTCACAATGATCCGGATATGAGTGATTTCTTAGATGGTGAATGTATTCTTCCCCAAACTCAATCTCAAGATGATAATGATGGATTTTATCAACCACAACCGGAGGAAGAGTATTTGGGTTTCCAGGTATGGTCCAAACTTAGCTAATGTTAGTTGAATTGCTCCAAATTTTCGAACCAATGTTAATTTTTGAAGTAGTAAGGTTACCTTATGTGAAGAACATGTAACCGAACTAATATGAAAGTGTAGTTCGGTTACTTTATCCAAACACGCAGGTAACCGAACTTTATATTAATGGAAGTTTCATGGATTTCCAGAGTAATGTTCGGTTGTTTCGCAACCAATATTAAGCAACCGAACTTTAGGCAGAATAAGATTCTTCTTTGGGTACAAAGTTCGGTTTGGTCGCAATCAATAACAAACCGAACTTTACGTAAAAATAATATTGAAGTGATTGTACTAAGTTCGGTTGGTTTGCAACTAACAACAAAGCGAACTTCACGTAAAAAATAGATTTAACTTAGTGTACAAAGTTCGATTGATTCGCACACTGCATAAAAACCACCTATCTAACCGAACTATGCATAATATAAGAGTAGATTAAGTATAATAAGTTCGGTTGATTCGCAAACGTGATCCCAACAGCCTAACTAACCGAACGTATCAAACAAAATTAAATCAATAGTTCCAAAGTTATATTCGGTTACCTAGATAAAATAACATGTAACCGAACTGTGTACTTTTTATTTGTTTGGTTACATGTAATGTTGCTTTTAAACCGAACCAATAGTTCGTTACCGCGATAAAATTATCTTGTTACCGAACTTTATTGTGATTGTAATTTATGTTGTTCCATTTCTTGTAGATTGAATGCCAACCTATACCAATGGATGAACATACTTCTCCGGTTGGTATGTTTTTCGAAGATACATCCCATCACTATGTCAATGATTTGGTATTTGACTTACCTATTGATGCGAAGAATTGGGCTAGAGAGCATGCCAAGAGAGCCATGTGTGTATTAGTTTTGAATGGAGAAGAAAGCAAAACTCGTTTTGAAATGGTTTGTGAGAGAACTGGGGATCCGGATGCTAGTCACAAGGATTATTTGTATTAAGGAAAGATGACGAGGAAGAACACAACATGCTCAAAGAAAAATAAATGTCCGTTCAAGCTAGTATTTAGTAAGTGCAAAGAAAGGAAAGGATGGGTTCTATCTATGGATAAGGTGGTAGGTCATCACAACCAGCCTCGTCTGGAGGATCTTGAAGGACACGCAATGGCCGCAAGGCTCACTCCTCAAGAAATGGAGAAAATAGCTAAATATAGGAGAATAAGAATTTCACCACCTGCAATTCTTCGCTTATTAAAGGATGATTTCAAGGATAACGTATCATCTATATATACCATTTACAATGCAATTGAGACAATTAAAATGAATGAATGGAAGGATAGAAAAGTCATGCAACAATTGTTTTTTTTTGGCTCAAGAGAAAGGCTACGTGGTTCAAAAGAAGGTTAGGCTGGAAGAAGAAATAACTCATCTCTTCATTGCTCATCCGAAGAGTGTTCAACTGGATCAATGCTTCCATGAAGTTCTTATAATGGATTACACTTACAAGACAAACAAATACGAGATGCCATTGTTGAACATTGTTGGTCGAACGTCGACCAAGTCACCGTTTACGGTTGCTTTTTGTTTTCTAAAGGACGAGCTATAACCAAGTTACACTTGGGCGCTACATCAAGTGAAGGTGATCTACCGAGATGATGATATCCCCGGGGTTATAGTGACGGACAATGAAGTAGCATTGATGAACGCAATAGAGAAAGTCTTCCCATTGGCACATAATATGCTTTGTACATTTCATATATGGTGCAATGTGATGAATAGGTGCAATCATCAACTTTTTCCACCTAAGAGGAAAGCATTGGAAGAGATTAGTAAGCTACCGGAAGATGAACAAGCGGATGCAAAAGAGAATTTCGATAAACAACACACCATAAATCACGCTAAATGGGTTGCTTTTTCCGGGGAATGGGAGGCATTGACTTGGTCTCTCACCGAATAAGAATATAATTTAAATCTTGATGAATTTATTGAACATTAGTCTAGCCCTGAATATCCGGAGGATATTGTAACGTATGTGGTTAAGCAATGGTTGGAATCGCACAAAGACAATGTTTTCCGATGATAATGATAGTGTGAATATGTAGTTTGTTAGGTATCAAATCCGTCTCCACATGGGCAATCCAATCATAAGGGATCGTTGGATGGGCATGTCGATATGTGGCCACTTAATCGCCGAGGCTTTCAATTGCGTGGTTCATTGTTTCTCAAAATGTGGTAGTTTCACATACACTCCGAAAACAACCAACTGTGTCGAGCAACTTAGACGTAAGAGAGTGATGATTGCGTTGATTAACAACAACCATTTAATAGGCCTCCGATTACAAAACAATTGTCCATTGCCTCCGATATGCACATAATCTTATTGGAATGAGTATAACCCCGACACAATGTTGGGTTGGTGCGTTATGTATGACCATAACATGGAGATGTGGAAAGCTTTGAAGGAATCGGAAAAAATTATACACGAAGGTTTTATTTCCCTTGCGGATGATTGAATGTACCTTTATTTAGACTAAGTATGCTTTGTGAATCAACATAAGAATGAAAGATTGTGTTTTTGGTATTTGGTCTTTATTTAGGGTCATTTGGTATCTCTTTTTGTGTTGTTTGCAATGCAATAAATCTAAGTTCGGTTAAGAAAGAACATTAAATGACATTACCGAACTCTTACATGACATAAGTTCGGTTTGGAAATGAAATTATAAGACATTGCCGACATAAAATTATATGACATTGCCAAAATGAAATTAAAAAAGACTTAATACCCAAAACGCATTATGAAAAAGTCTCTAAGGATGCGGAAATGATATTCATATTTGAAATCCTTGACTTTCCATCGTTGCCATTCATTCTTTGACATTAAAATGATTTCCTCGTATGTTTCACCCCTAAGTCGATTCCTCGCAACGATCTGATACAAAATCAAAAAATCCACAACTCTTTCTCGGATCTTTTCAAATCGAATGAACAAAGGTAGTTGGTCTAGGTTATGAGGGTTACCTGTGTCATCGCAGAATTTCTCATGAATATTCCCCCAAAAATTATTACTCATAATACCATACACTCTTCCTTCTTCACCCCTCTTTGGATAGCATAGTACGAAGTTTCTATAAATAGAAAGATCTTCTTCTAGAGTAAATTTATGACTAGGAACTGCCATTTTTATGAAATGGTATAACAAAATATGAACAATGAGACACATATTTATACCATTGGGGTGTATAATGGAAATAAATATGGCCGTTACTTGAGTCAGATCAAGTACGATGTTTGGTCAAACATACAGTTCAGTTAGTAAAATTTTGAAACATAACCGAACTTAACTGTGTAATAATAATTATGACCTTCCAGTGTTTTGTTCGGTGACCTGGTAAATTTTTATAGGTAACCGAACAGAAAATTATTTTTGGAACCCTAAGGTTCGGTTTGTTAATTTGTTTTTGCAGGTAACCGAACAACTTAGTTCGGTAACCTGTAGTTTTAAACTGTGTAACCGAATTTGACTCTAGGGCTTCTAATATTTTAGATAGTGTTGAGTTCGGTTGTATCTCAAAATTGTGATCAAACTAAACTGAAACACAATCAAGTTCGGTTCCTTACGAGCTTCAGTCTACTAACCGAACTACCTTAAGGTTTTTGTAACATTGTTTTGTAATGAAACATATATGATTCTAATTGGCGAACTAATCTATTAAAAAACAAATTAATTAGTAAATTAAAAAATTCATTTACTAATCCACATAACTAATTGTTGGAACCACACGAACATAAGAAAACAAACTACCAAATACAAAATAAAGAGGTATTCGAAGCATAAGAAAACAAACTACCAAATCCGCAATAAAAATGTCTTCCAAACACAAGAAACCAAAGTACTAATTGTTTCAATCACTCATTGACGACGACCACTGCGTGAGACTTTTCTACTCTTGCGTTTACGAGGTTTAGCTGGTCCTTCGTCACTACGAGTGTCATCTCCACTGCTTTGTTGTTCAACCATCCGACTTGAACCTTTCCCTTCTCGTCGACCCCTCTTCAGCGGCATTGGCTGGCTTTGATCAACGGTGTTGGGTGAAAAAATATTAGTCCATTGGTTGTAGAGGTTGATTTGTTCAGTAGTGTTCATCAGGTCTCCACTCCGGATTTTTGACATCATTTTCTTCAACAATTTAGCACTTGACTTCACCTTTTTTCAATGAAAATCATAAACAAGTATTAATTTTCTAAATTTTAAAATGCATATATGAGGTATGCTTCATAATTTTATAACATTAAGAAAAGCAAAAATAAGAGTTAATATGTTACCGCCATATTCCATAAGATCAAGGCCTCATCACCACAGGTAGGGGTATGCTTCATAATTTTCTGAGCCTCCTTCGCCTTTGATTTCTCAGCACGGGCTTGTTGTTGTGTGTTTATTACACGAGGATGAGAAAAAATTTCATACCATTCCAAATAACCCTCTTCAGCAGCATTTGGCTCATCATAACAATCTTCTAACTCTACAACTGGAATAAGATAATCCTCATGGTTGTTCCATTGGTCCACTAATGGAGCAGGATCGTATTTTGGAACAAAATTATTTTCGTTATTCTTAGTTCCCCTCTTCTTCAACTTGAATTTGAATTTTTCCTCTTCTGGGACACACACATGATAATTATCTCAATACTCTTCTAGGATTATACATTGTACATCCACCAGGATAAAACAAAGGTACATTATAAGACGAAATAGGTGAGAAATCAACAGCCTCAACATCTTCCTCTTCTTCATTTGATTGAAGCTTGTATGGATGGAAAACCACATCTTCAACCGTTGCATTATCCAATGTCTCTCACAACCTCAACAACCTGTTTTTCTTACCCTTCTCCCGGGATTCCAAAAATTCATATTTACCAGCTGTAGACTTCCCATAAGGCCAATGAGTGTGAGCATAAGCCAATTTCAGTTTAGGGAAGTGGTCGTATACCCAAACCTATGAGAAGAAACCACAAATATTATTAGTAAATATATCTTCATTAGTTTCAAACTACATTCATTCACTTAGAAAATATATCTTGAAACACACAAAGGATAATTTAACGGGGTACCTGAACAAGGGTGTATAAGCCTCCAAAATATAAACTCTTAAGCCTCGAAGATTTTCTGAGCTCCGCTTGGATGAACGATAGAACCGCAATTCCCCAACCGTAGTTGTTAACCTCATGAAGGGGGTCCAATAGCTGGAGGTAATGGGCATTTACCACGTGACCTGAAGTGTCGGGGAAGAAAATGGTTCCTAATTGATATAACAAATAAGCAGTCACATGGTGTTTAATCTTCTCCTCTGTCATGACCAACTTTCCTTGAGCAACCAAATCTTTCGCCCCTCCAAACTCATCAAACAAGACTTTCAACTTGATCTTTTTCAACTTCTTATTGTAAGACCGATCTTGGTTGAACTCATTATACTCATCACCTTCATCAGGCTCTTTTACAGCTCGTCTAAACTCACTGTACCTTGTCAGCGCTCCATCCTAGACACCTTTCCATGAACTTTTCGAAAAGTTCATAAATCATGGAGGGATCGTACCCAGCTCGAACACTTGTTCCGGTAATTGGTAGGCCTGTGATTCTCTTGCAATCATCCGAAGTTATTTCCATCTCACCAAACGGTATATGAAAGGTATCCGTCTCTGGAACCCTCTCGGCAAATGCAGAAATAGTGACATCATCAAATTTTTGGTGCGCATGTTGTATCGCATTCCATAGCACACAATAAAATACCGCCAACCTAACCTCATCACACTCATTCCCTATATTCCATTTCTTGTTCTTTTGACGTTTCAAAATACGAACAACATTATTATGATCCTACAAATACAACATCATATCTTATATACTAATATATACCCAAAAATATATGTCAAAATATAATAAAATGACTAAGAAATATTGATGTATAAGATTAAATACCTTTGTAGGAAAGATCTTGGCAGCCCATGAGTTTTTGTAGCCAAGCAATACCTCCCCTCCATCTCTTGGAGTACCATAAGTTGGGTTCTTTAGCGTCAAACACAAATCATCATCAGGAATGTATGCATATCTAGCACAAGGCTTTTAGGCGTCTTTCTAGGTTTTTTTTACTATTTTTAATTGTTGATCTCCCTCTTCCTCTTCATCCTATTCCTCCTCTGATTTGTCATCTTCATTATCTTCACTGTCATCATTGTCATCTCCTTGTTCCTCTCCATCTTCCTTATCTCCACCTTGATTATGTTCTTGAGTACCCATCTCTTCCACGATCTATTGATGAACTTGTTGGATTACATTGTCAACATTATCTCTATTGACATCATCTTGGATGATAACACCTGGTGATGGCCCACATTCATACTTAGCATTTTTGGTTCCACGCTTATTGAAACCTAAGTGTAGTTTTCCTTGAGGAGTGGGAGTTCTTAGTTCTTCCAGTGTAGGTTGGTTTGATTTTGTTCCTCATCCCCTAATCAAGAAAACAAAAGATATTAGCTTAACCGATAAATGATTGACTAAATCATAATTCTGTTCCAGGGAAGAGTTCGGTTGGTATAGATTTTTTGCGAAACAACCGAACTCCAAATTATATGAAATTAGGGAAGAGTTCGGTTTGTCATTTTTCTTGCGAACAAACCGAACTCAACATGTATGCGATTAGCAATGAGTTCGGTTATTAGAGAACAAACCAAACTCAACATGTATCCAAATTATAGGAAATTAGGGATGAGTTCGTGTAGCAGCCCCTAAGATAGCAGCTGACTAATCCAAGAGATTAACTACATAAAAGGCACTAAAAATCCAAATTAAATACTTAAACTTTCAATTAAGAAATCTGCTACAAAACTTAACCCAAAACTAATCCCTCTCAGAAATATGTATACAAGATCTTCTCTCAAATGATACATATATAATAGTCATTTGGTTTTCAAATAAAATATACAACTTAATAAACATAACAGAAATTAATCAACTAGCGAACGCAACCCTTGAAGCTTTCGCTGCGCAACTCTGATCTGTCACAGAAACTGAAGTGGGAATAATTAACATTTAACCTTCTAAGTAATTATAGGCAAGATTTGGAAAACAATACATGTTTTTCCGAAAACATTAAACAGTGACTAAGTCACTGAAAGTAATCATACATGTATATGGAACAAACTCCTTCGTCAAACAATGTACTAATATGGTTGTGAACCCCTAAATACCGGCAATTCACACCTATGTAGCTATGGATGCCACCAAGACCATGGTGACCAACTCTATTCAATAAAAGCTCTAGGTATAAAAGTGAAGGAGCGTATCCTATATACCACAAGTGGAAATTCTCATTTCCCATAACAATTCATGTTGACGACGAAACAATACAAGTCCTTTCCACATCGTGGAAAGATTCACAGAAATAACAGGATTATCATAATGCATTTTAAATAAAATATGGAATGCAGAAACAGACAATGCATGAGTTTGTTAAGCATAAACTTTTGTAAAAGCAACAATAATGAATACAAAGAGTCAAATGCATTCCCACACCTTTTGATGACAAGCCACGCCTACCTCGATATCCACGATCCACTGGTTCATTCTTTGAGCCAATCGTTGTTAATAACTAACTGTTAATCACACAAGAAGTCTAAGAATCTAGCCAAAATGGCTCATACAAGAATCATATAGTTCCATCTCACAATTGTAAGCCCATTTATGATTCTACACCTTTTCATTATCTATTATTAGCAAATCTAAGGTTTACTAATCCAATTAGGTTGGTTCTCTAATCTATTAGCTAAGTCTTATGAATGTCTACAACTTTGTAGAAGAAGTCAAAGGTCAATTCGGACCATAAGTGGTCCAAAACATCAATATAAGATAACTAGTCTAAAGCCCAAGCCAACTTAAACAAACTCATTAATAAGGGCCTGTCCCAACTGGGTCAATCTAACGGTCACTAACGATTGAACTAACAGTCAAGAGTCAACTAACAGTCAACGTCCAAGTCAAGTCAATGTCCAGGGTCAATGGTCAACGAGTCAAGACTCATGACTCAGTGGGTCAAACCCGATTCGACTCAGTCATATGGACTGAGTCAGCTAGAGTCAGATACCTGACTAGGCTGAATGGCACAAGGCCAAACTCTTGCACATGACAAGGGTTCTTCACACAGCTGCAACTCTAATCTCAGTTCAATTCTCTAACTCTACAACACTTTACAATTCTAACTCAAATACAACTTCATTCTACTCAAAGCATCACTTCATATCATTTAAATTATAACTAAAAATTGATTTACAAAATAACAAAGTATACATACAAAAGCAGAGGTTGCAAGCTTTCACATCAATTGCTTAACTATAATTCCACCACTAAGATCACCTCCCTGTAACTTTCTTCAACAATCATTACTATCAAACTCATTTACCATGTACTTCATCAGACCATATCCCCTCCAACATATTAATTCAGTCCCACTACAATCCCTGTAACTCATTCATAAACAACTGCACGTACAATTCAAATTAGCTGAACTTCATAAGTTAACTAGAAATACAATTCTAGCTTACCTACAAATGTAATAGCTGCAATATCCACAAAGATCCAACTCAGACAACACCCAAACCTCAACTACATCTCCCATTTGATTACACTTTACTTTTTAACTGAACTTCCATCTCAGTATAAACAAACTCATTACCACAAACAACATCAGTTGCATTCAACCTTTACTGTAACAAGAATTCATCCAAACCCTTTTCATTTGCCACTGCTATAACTTCAAGCATAAACCAAAACAACCCATCTTAGTTCATCACCAATATCCACAATTCAAATTCCAACACATATTACTCTCAACATCTTCTATGCCTGCGACTCATTCATTTACTTCCACATTCAACTATAACAACACTGAACAACCATTCATATAACCCTACAATCACCACCAGAGACTCATGGCTCATCTTTATTAAACTCAATATCTGAACCACCACCATATTACTCCTCTAGCTTCCCTGTTCACACTAACAACACCACAACTATCTCTTCTTCAAGTTTAGCATCATCAAAACACACAACAATAACACAAGCATCTTACTAACTCAACACAACCCCATTCCTCTATCAAACAACCCTAATTTGCATTCCCAAATTAATCCACCAAAACCCTAATTATGACTCTTGATTTCACAACTAAACCAAATATGGAACTCCATATACCCCACCTAACTTCAATTTAACAAAACCATGAAGCACATAATCAATTCGAATTCACTAAACGAAATCAAAAGAAAATAAATCTAAGAACTCTAATTGACCTCTTTCTCCAATTTTCTGGACTAAACCAACACATGAATCAGCATTGAGACCAACACCATCATCTTTTCTTAATTCTAATCCTCTTAATCATCCAAACCCATATTTTATCTCATCTGATTTCTCTACTGTTTCAAAAAAAGCCTAATTCTTAATTTGTCATATAACTGCTCTTCTTATTTAATTCAATTGGTTCATCTTCAACATGAAGAATCCCTAACTCTTGATTCAATTCTCAAACAACTCTACTACTTCAATCGATCAACACACTCTAATTCTTAAATTGGGGAAGAACAGAACACAACCCCAATCCTCAGATAATATCCAAAACAACTTTAAAACTTTAATTAAACTTCAACCATTCTCTCAATCGACTAAACCCACTACTTATTTCTTCTATTCATCACTAATCGTAATTCCAATTCATAACAAAACCCTAACTTAATCTTCTCTAAATCATCTTTTTTTTTTAGTATGAATCATCATAAGATAACCTCTCCACCACCATCCATTATCCCACGACACTTTCCATATTCTACTGAACTCAAATCCTCTCTTTTGATCTCTCAAACATGCCGGAGAAGAAGAATAAGAAAAGAAAGAAAAGAGAAGAAGAACGGGAGAGAAAGAGAAAGAAGAAGGCGGAATGAGATTAACTTCTCAGCTGGATATGATAAGTCCGAGACAAATGATAAAGGTACTATACAAAACGATATGGGGAGTCCATGTCTTCTAAGATGCAAAATGAGTATTCTGCCCTTATCATAATTTCGATGATATCTTCTTCGTACGGTATCCGATTGAGACGTTCGAGCAGTCAATTCCGCATAACTTTCCGATATCTATCTAATGGTACTAGTTTCGTACCTAGATCGTTATTAGATTAATTTCTATTAATTATCGTTCGTGTTAAACTAATCGAGTTATTATCGTCTAATTCGTTTCTTGACTGGTCTAATATCGTTGACGATCTTGAGGGTCCTTACATTCTCCCCACCTTATAACATTTTCGTCCTCGAAAATCGAACCATCCTTCTGGTCTTCATATACTCCCCATTATAGAATAATGCCTTCTCTTGTCTAAGCGCAAACAACATAAGACAAAGCACAACCCTATATGGTTTTCTACTACTAAAATTTGTGGCTCAAAGTTCAACTATGATGATTTAATTTCTATCAAATAGGGAAGTCTAAGTTTCATCTGCAAATTTCTATTTTGTAACATATCTGTCTCTAACTTCAAGGAAGAATCTTACAAATCTTTCTAAGGTTGAAACTATCGGTTCTCTAAAAAGAACTAATTCATCCTTCTATGATCGGTCATATTTGAATGCAGTTGCCCTGTCAAGGTTGGCCAATCCCAACAATGCCTTCATACGAATAGAGAAAACACAACCTTTACTATTCTCCAGTGCTAGATTAACTAATTATTAATTTATTAAGATTAATTAGTCTCTAAACTTTTATCGTAATTTGTATAACTCAAAATTTTACTTTGTAAAATATATAAATAGGTCACATTATATTAAGGAATTTAATCATCACAATTTATTTTATTTTATTTTATTCATTTTATCGATATAAGTAATCCAAACTCAATTGAATATCTGATATTTTTAACTTTGTTGTATTACCATAATTATAATTTTAGATTCATGTTCTATTACAGAATAACTTCATGTTATAACCATTATCCCAATGTTACTGTTATTATACATATTATTTTCGATGTATCTATTTGTTTATTTCATTATGTGACTTCATATTAATAATTAACCGCTAACAGTTTTATTATTATAACATTTATTTCTTATTTCTTAAACAGTTAAAAGTTAATGTAATTAATCATAATCCCAAGTTTAAGTTTATTATCAATATTAGATTTGATTTGATCTAACTTTATTTTCTTGAGTTTATATTATTGCTAAATAATTCTTAAATTGTATTATTAACAAAATTACATTTTGTTGATATTACTTTAAATATTATCCAAATGATATTTACAATAACTCTAAATTTTATAGCAATGAGTAAAATATAATGTTATTAATTACTTATCTTATCAAAAATTATTGTCTTAATTATATTATCATTTTCATTATTGTTTTATCAAATTTTCTTATTTGATTACTAGTGTAACTAACATACAATTAAAATAATTATTTAGTAATGATACTTAGTTTAATTTTATTAAACCCTAATCTTGTAAATATAATTTTACTTTCACGAAAAGATTGATATAATAGATTTTATTTATTCAGATTGAATGCGTATACTACGTCTTGTTAAATATTGGCGTTGGTAATTTAATATGATTTAAACTTTGAGTTCGCAAAAAGTTTTAATGTCTTAATAGTCTTTAGATTTTGGGTATTAATAATAAGTATCTTATTCATAGACAAATTTACTCTCCTTTAAGTCTAATTTTGTACTAAGCATTCAAGTATTATAATTCTCATTTCATGTGAATAATTTAGTGATTTAATGAATCATTTATTGATCAAAAGATAATTTGTTATAAGATTGTTAACAAGTTTAGTCTTTATTATGTGCCTTATATGACCTCACGTTCTTAATCCTACAAAAGAAGTCTTATTTATCTATCTGATTTAAATGCAAAACACAAAATTCAAATTTGTTATTAGTTAACTTTGCAGGACTTAATTATAAATGAGCACTACTAATTTTCCATGAATATTTAATCAGAATCATTATTTTATCACTATATATATATATCTGCAAATGAGATTTTAATTTAAGTTATGCTCAATATAATACTAATCTAAATTCTAACAATTTAAGTTCGTCATACTAATTTTCCACTTTAAAAGATTATTGAATTTATTTATGAAAAAGGATCCTATCAACATATGAATTTATTTTCTTTTTATTCTAGTATTACACTAAGCATCTGAATACTATTATTACTACTTCTTGTTTATTTGTTTTATTTTAAAGATTCACTTGATCATTTGTTAAACTAAATTAAGATAATTTCGGTACAAGATTTCTAACAAATTGAGTCTTTTATTTTATATTTTGTATCCTCGTGTTCTAAAATCTAACAAATGATAAGTATTATTTTAACTATCTACTAATTTTAAACGAAAAATATATATCCCTAATTTGTAATTAATTTGATTTACAAAGCTTAATTGTAAATAAACGTTATCAATTTTCCATAATTATTTAATCATAATTATTATTTTAATCCTTATATATCCTTATTGAGAATTTAATTAAGTTTGATATGGTATTAATTAATACACGCTAATATTATTTTATTAAAATTATATTACTTTTATGAAGGAATGCCACCACGGCTTTTATTGAAAAAAAAACAAGTGAATTATTATTCTAACGACTATAGTGAATTATTATTCTAACAACAAGTTACTTTTATTATCATCTATCTATAGTTACTATTATAACATTTTATTGAATTACCATTCTAACAACTCTTACAAATGTTATTGAGTCCCAAAAATATTATTAACTTTTATTTGATTATAAATTATCGACCCTACGTATAAGGCAAAGTACTTAATAAATTTCTACGTGGCTATCAAGATTTATCAATAAAACTGATCTCAATATTTATTTTTATTTTTTTTGTATTGGTTTGTTTACTTGTTCATACTTTTTAGATCAATTATTCACAAATTATTTATTAGCTAAAGTTATAGGTGTACCCTACAATTTTTACTTCAATACCTAAACAAGCAACCAACCAAACAAATCAATCAATCAAAAATTATTTTAATTATTAATAGCTTTTAGTGATTACGATTTATCTCACAAACCCAACCCAGTTCTAAACCAATTTAGTTCACTAACTGGCACTGGCTATTCCTATTGTCTACCATATAAGATCTAATAGTGAGCTCTGATACCAACTTTTGTAGCGCCCCCTAAGCTAGCAGCTGACTAATCCAAGAGATTAACTAAATAAGAGGCACTAAAAATCCAAATTAAATACTTAAACTTTCAATTAAGAAATCTGCTACAAAACTTAACCCAAAACTAATCCCTCTCAGAAATATGTATACAAGATCTTCTCTCAAATGATACATATATAATAGTAATTTGGTTTTCAAATAAAATATACAACTTAATAAACATAACAGAAATTAATCAACTAGCGAACTCAACCCTTGAAGCTTTCATTTTGCGCAACTCGATCATCACGAAAATCGAAGTGGAAATAATTAACATTTAACCTTCTAAGTAATTATAGGCAAGATTTGGAAAACAATACATGTTTTTCCGAAAACATTAAACAGTGATGACTAAGTCACTGAAAGTAATCATACATGTATATGGAACAAACTCCTTCGTCAAACAATGTACTAATATGGTTGTGAACCCCTAAATACCGGCAATTCATACCTATATAGCTATGGATGCCACCAAGACCATGGTGACCAACTCTATTCAATAAAAGCTCTAGGTATAAAAGTGAAGGAGCGTATCCTATATACCACAAGTGGAAATTCTCATTTCCCATAACAATTCATGTTGACGACGAAACAATACAAGTCCTTTCCACATCGTGGAAAGATTCACAGAAATAACAGGATTATCATAATGCATTTTAAATAAAATATGGAATGCAGAAACAGACAATGCATGAGTTTGTTAAGCATAAACTTTTGTAAAATCAACAATAATGAATACAAAGAGTCAAATGCATTCCCACACCTTTTGATGACAAGCCACGCCTACCTCGAGATCCACGATCCACTGGTTCATTCTTTGAGCCAATCGTTGTTAAAACTAACTGTTAATCACACAAGAAGTCTAAGAATCTAGCCAAAATGGCTCATACAAGAATCATATAGTTCCATCTCACAATTGTAAGCCCATTTATGATTCTACACCTTTTCATTATCTATTATTAGAAAATCTAAGGTTTACTAATCCAATTAGGTTGGTTCTCTAATCTATTAGCTAAGTCTTATGAATGTCTACAACTTTGTAGAAGAAGTCAAAGGTCAATTCGGACCATAAGTGGTCCAAAACATCAATATAAGATAACTAGTCTAAAGCCCAAGCCAACTTAAACAAACTCATTAATAAGGGCCTGTCCCAACTGGGTCAATCTAACGGTCACTAACGATTGAACTAACAGTCAACGTCCAAGTCAAGTCAATGTCCAGGGTCAATGGTCAACGAGTCAAGACTCATGACTCAGTGGGTCAAACCCGATTCGACTCAGTCATATGGACTGAGTCAGCTAGAGTCAGATACTGACTAGGCTGAATGGCACAAGGCCAAACTCTTGCACATGACAAGGGTTCTTCACACAGCTGCAACTCTAATCTCAGTTCAATTCTCTAACTCTACAACACTTTACAATTCTAACTCAAATACAACTTCATTCTACTCAAAGCATCACTTCATATCATTTAAATTATAACTAAAAATTGATTTACAAAATAACAAAGTATACCTACAAAAGCATAGGTTGCAAGCTTTCACATCAATTGCTTAACTATAATTCCACCACTAAGATCACCTCCATGTAACTTTCTTCAACAATCATTACTATCAAACTCAGTTACCATGTACTTCATCAGACCATATCCCCTCCAACATATTAATTCAGTCCCACTACAATCCCTGTAACTTATTCATAAACAACTGCACGTACAATTCAAATTAGCTGAACTTCATAAGTTAACTAGAAATACAATTCTAGCTTTAGCTACAAATGTAATAGCTGCAATATCCACAAAGATCCAACTCAGACAACACCCAAACCTCAACTACATCTCCCATTTGATTACACTTTACTTTTTAACTGAACTTCCATCTCAGTATAAACAAACTCATTACCACAAACAACATCAGTTGCATTCAACCTTACTGTAACAAGAATTCATCCAAACCCTTTTCATTTGCCACTTCTATAACTTCAAGCATAAACCAAAACAACCCATCTTAGTTCATCACCAATATCCACAATTCAAATTCCAACACATATTACTCTCAACATCTTCTATGCCTGCGACTCATTCATTTACTTCCACATTCAACTATAACAACACTGAACAACCATTCATATAACCCTACAATCACCACCAGAGACTCATGGCTCATCTTTATTAAACTCAATATCTGAACCACCACCATATTACTCCTCTAGATGCCCTGTTCACACTAACAACACTACAACTCTTTGTTCTTCAAGTTTAGCATCATCAAAACACACAACAATAGCACAAGCATCTTACTAACTCAACACAACCCCATTCCTCTATCAAACAACCCTAATTTGCATTCCCAAATTAATCCACCAAAACCCTAATTATGACTCTTGATTTCACAACTAAACCAAAACTGGAACTCCATATACCCCACCTAACTTCAATTTAACAAAACCATGAAGCACTTAATCAATTCGAATTCACTAAACGAAATCAAAAGAAAATAAATCTAAGAACTCTAATTTACCTCTTTCTCCAATTTTTTGGACTAAACCAACACCTGAATCAGCACTGAGACCAACACCATCATCTGTTCTTAATTCTAATCCTCTTAATCATCCAAACCCATATTTTATCTCATCTGATTTCTCTACTGCTTCAACAAAAGCCTAATTCTTAATTTGTCATATAACTGCTCTTCTTATTTAATTCAATTGGTTCATCTTCAACATGCAGAATCCCTAACTATTGATTCAATTCTCAAACAACTCTACTACTTTAATCGATCAACAAACTCTAATTATTAAATTGGGGAAGAACAGAACACAACCCCAATCCTCAGATAATCTCCAAAACAACTTCAAAATTTTAATTAAACTTCAACCATTCTCTCAATCGACTAAACCCACTACTTATTTCTTCTTATTCATCACTAATCGTAATTCCAGTTCATAACAGAACCCTAACTTAATCTTCTCTAAATCATCTTTTTTTTTTAGTATGAATCATCATAAGATAACCTCTCCACCACCATCCATTATCCCATGACACTTTCCATATTATACTGACCACAAATCCTCTCTTTTGATCTCTCAAACATGCCAGAGAAGAAGAATAAGAAAAGAAAGAAAAGAGAAGAAGAACGGGAAAGAAAGAGAAAGAAGAAGGCGGAATGAGATTAACTTCTCAGCTGGATATGATAAGGCCGAGACAAATGATAAAGGTACTATACAAAACGATATGGGGAGTCCATGTCTGCTAAGCTGCAAAATGACTATTCTGCACTTATCATAATTTCGATGATATCTTCTTCGTATGTTATCCGATTGACACGTTCGAGCAATCAATTCCGCATAACTTTTCGATATCTATCCAATGGTACTAGTTTCGTACCTAGATCGTTGTTAGATTAATTTCTATTAATTATTGTTCGTGTTAAACTAATCGAGTTATTATCGTCTAATTCGTTTCTTGACTGGTCTAATATCGTTGACGAGCTTGAGGGTCCTTACAGTTCGGTTAGTAGATTGTTTTCCAAAAAATTGCGAAAAAACCGAACAGAATTCACAGAGTTCGGTTAAATGAGCATTCAACATATTGGTAAAATTAGAACAGTTCGGTTGCATTTTGTTTTTGTTTTTTTAATGCTTTGAGTTCGGTTACGAAATAGTTTTAAAACTTTTTGCGAACTAACCGAAAAGATTGGACAAAGTTCGGTTAACTGAGAAATCAAAATAGTGACTAAATTAGGAGAGTTCGGTTGCAAGGGAAATTCTTTTCGTTTTGTAAAATGGGCAGAGTTCGGTTAGGAGATGGTTTTCGAAAAATATGCGAAACAACCGAACTCTAAGTTCGGTTGCATAGTGTTAATTCCTATTCAACCGAACTGTTCTTCGTGTTCTTCCTTTCAGGAAGTTCGGTTAACAAACTAGGGTTTATGTGAAACGCCTCCCAACCAAACTCATCACTGTAACTTACATTCAGACCCTATTTTGATGATTTCTATTCAATTAAACGAATCAAAATCAAATTAAAAATAATCGGTTTGGTCCAAAATACCTGCGGATCTTTCCCATTACAGTTTCAGGGCCGATTTGGTCTTCACCTTCCGGTTCCACTTCCTTGTCAATCTCTAATCCACTTGGCTGATTTGCTAGATGTCCTAATGGGGGACCTGTTCCTGGGTTTCTTTTGGTTTGCTTTCGAAGAACCATTCTTATACTCGATTGATTAATCGACGATGAAAATTTTATGAATCGACGATTAATCGATGAAAACGATGTTGAAATGGGGAAGAAGAGAAGAACAAGAGGGGGTAGAACAGTTTACTCAAAACTGTGTTTTTTTTTTGTGCAGCTAGGTTAGATGTTTTTGTTTTTGTATTATATTAAGTTAATTGCGGTTATTAGGTTAGGGTTAATTTCAATTAGGGTAAGGGACAAATTAGTAATCTCAAGATTTTTAGGACAGCCCTTAACATTGTAGGATTGAGTGCCAAGAAATTTTTATACCCACACCCAAAATTTTAGGGGGCTTCCAAAATGTAGTTGAAAGTACTATTTTGCCTTTTTCCCAAAATTAACCCTAAAATCCTATTAACCTTAAACCAACCTCCCCATTTACTAACCGATCCTTCTTCTTCTTCTCCTCTCCCCCTCCTTCTCAGTTCCTCCATTAACTACATTGAGAATTTTTTTTTCATCTGATTCCTCGTTGAAATCGTCGATGCGAAAACTTTAATCGACGATTAACTTCTTCTACAAACATGGCACGTACTAAGCAGACTGCGAGAAAATCAATTAAAATTCTCAATCTCGTTGATACCGTCAATGCAGCGAAGGAGTGTTCGAGTTCAAGTAAGAAATCAAAACCGTCGGACAATCAAATGGCTCCAATTAGAAGGTATGTCCTTTAGAACACCGTACTCTTACTTGGGTTTTAGTTGAATTTGATGTTCTGCTCAAAATTAGGGTTTTAATCGAAGAAATATAATTCTCAGAATTTAAATCGTTAACCAAGAATTATGAATGTCTAACGATTTTTCATAAGTGCTTAACGATTTTTCATGTTCTAACAACGATATATGATCTGCATGTTGTACTTTGTAGAAATCGTCCACCATTAGGGTTGAAGATTTAACGATTCGTGATGTATAATTTTTTTTTTTTTTTTGAATCGGTAGCCCATAGATGTTATTTTAACGATTCTTGACATGCAAGATTAAATCGTTAGCAAAATATTATCTTATAAACGACTCTTGTGGAATTTTTTGGACGACTCTTTTTATTTATCAACGACTCATTAGGTTTCGAAACCACCAGTCTGGTCCAATATTTGTAATAGTCGTCCACATAATTTGGAATGGCTAACGACTTTGTTGGACGACCAATTATAATAGTGGCCGACTCCTATTTTTGTTCTTCTGTATTAAAAATAGTAAGAGTCGTTCGGCATATTAGGTTGAATCGTTAAGTAAACACCAGAAATCGTTCGGCATCTAGGGAAGAGTCGTTTGGTTTTTGTTTGAGTCATTTTTTTTTTGAGTCGTTTGTTTATATAATCTTAAGTTTGCAGGACTCTTACATATTTTTGATGTTGGCCTTTCAGTAACAAGAATAACAAGGATAAGAATGTTTTGTTTACTCCCCCATCCAGACCTCCCCGCCACCAAAAATACCTTAATACGGGTCGTTTACGAGGAAAAACACCGATTGAGGTAGCCTTAATTATCCGCGAACCTAGAGAACCACCTGCTGTTATATCTACAACCCCAAGCGACGAAGAAGAAGAAGTCGCGTAACATGAAGAACTTCATTTAGAAGGTCAATATGCTGCTTTTGATGATGGTGATGATGGTGATCAAGGTAATGCTGGTGATGGATGGAAGGGTGGTGATGGATTGAATGGTGTTAATGAGGTGCCACAGATTGAGGAAGAGGGGGATCAAGGTAATGATGAGGATGAGGATGAGGATGGAAATGGTGGTGGTAGCAGTGATGAAGAGGATGATGGAAATGGTAAGGGAGTAAATGATGGTGATGATGATGAGGAGGAGGAGGTGGAGGAGATTCAGGAGGATGCTGCGCAACCACAGCCGAAGCCGAAGAAGAGAGGCCCAATTAAAGCAAGCGCGCAACACATTCCACCCATGCGTTTGCAGCTTACTCGTCTTCCCAGTGGGAAAGCCAGAGGTGAACCTAAAGATGGCGGGAAAGTTCTATTCAGATATGATACCTCGTGGGCCCGTACCATCAATGAGACAATTGTACTAATCTCAACTTTGTTTTTCATATGATTTGTTGATATTTTATTTTTTATTTGCTATTTTTTTTGTCTTTCATAGGATCATAAGAATGCCACACGTCTTTTTAGACACCAGTATTCTTATGCAAAAATGAGAAAATGGCCCCTAGAAGGTGAATGTCCAAGAGTGAGAGCCATCGTTGAAAACTCAGGTTTGTATGCTGCCGTTGAGAACTCCGTGATTGCATACGACAAGGCTGCAGTTTCATGTTTTACTGAGAGGTATTACGGCGAAGTCGATACATTCCAATTCCCATTTGGCGAGATGGCGTTGATTCCCGAAGACGCAGAACAGATTCTAGGATTGCATGTTGAGGGAAAATCCACGGAAGACGGGTTCAAGAAAAACCTAGAGTGGGGAAGAATTTATGCACTAACGAAGAAGTTGTTTGGATGGGATAAAAATAAGACGGCCAGACTTTTTGAGATGGGAAAGAAGTACCCAAAGAAGGAGTTTAAACTTGTTAAGATTAGAGAGATGTATGCGGGGTCACTTGAGAAAGACGGAGACAACGAACTACTCTCTGATTTTGAAATTCGTGCAACGGCAGCCGCATACTTGTTGTATGTCCTTGCTTCAGTTATATTTCCCGATAGCAAAGGAAACAGAGTGAGCGCCAAGCTTCTTCAACTTTTGGATCCCTTGGATGATGTGAGTAAGTATTCGTGGGGGTTTGCCATAGTATCACATTTGAACGCTCAGCTAGCAAAGGCATCCCGGGAAAGAACTTCTCAAATCAACAGGAATTTGGATTTACTTCAAGTAATCTGAATTATCAAATTTGGGAAATGTTCGTAATGTTTGTTGTTCTATATTTTCATACATAACATTATTTTTATTGTGCCAAATGTTGTTTCAGGTGTGGATTTACGAACACTTCCCCTCTTTGATCATAGCTGATGAGGACATCCAATTTGTGCCAACATCGAACAATACTCAACCAAAAGGAACCCGATACAAGTACACTAGAGCTCAGGATAAGGAGGAAGCGCAGAAGTTGAAGTTGCTAGTTATCCGCGAAAAATTGGACAACATGACATCCAAAGAGGTAACCTTTGATCCCTACAAGAAAGATAGAGTAGGAGGATTGGAAGATCTTGCATATTACCATGGCCCTCTATTTTACCCTTATGGATACTCGATGTACAATCCGCATAGAGTAATGCGTCAGCTTGGGTATGTTCAAGATTCACCCGATGACGATTACGTACCACCGTTCAAATATAAATTAAAGAAATGTAAGGAGGAAAAAAAGGCGTTGGTTGTTGCTTATGAACCTAAGCATGTGACTGAGCATTGGAATAATAGGCATTTGGGTACTAGTAGGGTAAATATCTCTTGGTGGGAGAATGTTAATGAAGGTCATGAGGTAACTGAGGATTACATGCCATGGTATGAAGGCTTCTCCCACGGTCGAGTGATATGAATTTATCAGACTACGGGTAGGAGGAGAAACAAATCATCTACAGCAGACACTAGAGATGACTCTTCCATTCTTAAGCTTGTGGTAAGTACATATTTTCCGAATTTTGATAATCATTTACATAAAGTTGTTTTAATTATGTTAATCAAACTCGGTATTTGAATTCAAATAGAGGGAACGGATGAAGAATTTTATGAAGTCATTTTATTGCAAAGTGGACAAGGGATAAGTGATAGAACCTGATCAAAGTCGTGAGTACGCAGAGTTATGCCAACACATTTAAAATCCCCAAGAAAAGAAAATGTTCGCTGATATGGAAAAGCAATGTAAGAGGACAAGGAGAACAGCTAGCCAACTAGCAGAGGAACGTGCACAAAAGGGAGATGGTGATCATGCAGGTAGTGGTGAAGAAGGTGGTTCTAAGATGACGTAAGGAAGTTGGTCGGTATACTCTTTATATAAAGTGTAAGCAACACGATGTGGTCTTCCTTGCGAATCCCTAGGTGTCGTATGATTACCCTTTATTCCTCTTATCGTCAACATACCATTAGTTTGTCTTTGCTGGGTATCGACCGCATTCTCAACAATATCCATATCTTCATTTTCTTGCTCTTTCGACTGACCCCGTGTCGTAGGAATGAAAGAATTTTCGTACTCATCATATTCCGCATGTACTTGCTCATGACATGATCGGTCTCTATCGGTACCCTTGTCATTGTTAATAGTTTCTCTAAATGACATTTTCGTTGTTGGTCTTCCGGGCGGTTTTTGTTTGATTGGCTCTTCTTAAAACCCCCAGCTCTTACGGGCGGCCGGCCACAAGTTATCAACCAAAATGTTTCTTCCTGCACAATTCATTTGTCGGTATTTTTGGTTGATGTACTTGCCAATCTCCAAGTCTCCAAATTCTTCATCGGACAAACCCGTGGGCTTAGGGATGAATGATAGTTGCTTCCAGAATGGATCAATATCTTCAAGAGGAATGTAATCTTTGTACTCACCAAGTTTATGTTTACAAGGGAGGCCGAGCCAAACATCGGTTGTACAATTACACTCCGTCTTAATCACCTTTCCGGCCGCCTCTTTAGCTCTAAAATATGTAAGCTGATCCATCATATAGTTAATTGCCCACCATGATACTTGGTTTGCTACCAACCGTAACAAATCTTTGTCCCTTATGTGTTGCATCAAAAAACGGTCTTTGCTCAACTCCATCTGTGCCACTATTTTTCGTAAGTCATCCTCTGCGTGCTCGTGAATAGCTTCTTGTACTGTAACTACCCCACCCCTATTTTGATCCAAAATTTTCTTCAAACGGCCGTGAGACGACTCTGCAACACTTGTAGACTCATTTTTGTAGTGCTTGTATTTATTGGTCCATGCATAAACAAACTTCTCCTTCCAAGGAATCAACCATGTATTCAGGCAATAATCAACCACCTTCTTATGATCAGTACTCCATACATCAATAAACTTCTGCAAGTTAGCATAATACTTTACCTCTATTTCGAATGAGCCAAATTGTCCCAATCCTCGCAAAACACTTTCCATAGATCCCCCTCTTCATTATATTTTTCCTTTTCCTTATTTTTCTCTTCCTCACGCTCTTCTTTGGAAAGTTTACTTAAACGCTCATCTTCCTCCTTAGATCATTGATTACCCTTCTTAGTATGGATCTTTTGGATTTGATTCTTGCAATTAGAAAAAATATTTGTTTGGATGTGCCACGTACAAAGAAATTGTTGAGCAAGTGGAAATTATAGATTCAATGAAAGGTTGCTATGAAAACAATGAGTCGTCAATATTATAGAAGAACCAAACAACGACTCTCATTAAACATGAAAGAGTCGTCCGTTTATTGTACTTTTAAACTAGCGACCCTAAGAGTGATACCCACAGAGAGTACAACATAATTGAGTCGTTGGGTTATTAATACATTCACCTCACGACTATAGAAAACCTAAAAACGAGAGTCGTCAATTTTTAATAAATATATTGACGATTTTTCATTACAACATATAAGAGTCGTCAAGAATTTGGAACATGAATGCCGATTTTTCATAAATCGACATTAGAGTCGTTTTTGAATTTCAGACAAACCTAACGACTATTAAGGGTCGGCAAGTTATTATACTCCCGACCAAACGACCCTCACTCTGTGTAGTTGCATGATGTCGATGAATCGACCACTTGAAGTGCCATTCTAGGAATTTGAAGAGTATAGGAAGTTTACTTGATTGTTTTCAGCTCCGGGTTCTTCATTTGGAGGATTGGTTCCTTCATTTTGAGCAATATGATCTTCATTTGCATCATTTATCAAACCTTCCTCTATTAACATCTCTTCATCAAACATCCAATCCATAGGATTAGATGAGACAATCTCACCATCAACACAATCATTTATGTTGGTTGAATCTTCACTTAACTCATTTCCTCCACTACAATCACTCATTTCAAATAACCTAAAATTTCCCAAAAACTCACTCTTTTTCTCTCTATTCAACCAATTTTTTTTTTCTATAAACCCAAATTTTACCCAAAATCTGATTTTAACTAACTTAAAAGATTATCAGCTAATCAAACTTAATCTACTCAATTAATATTAATTATTTTAGGGGTAGTATAGGCATTTTGAAAAATTAAGATAAGGGGTAGCACCAAAGTGTTATTGGGAGACCAACTATTCAAGCCCCCAATTAATACTCCTGGCCCCCAATTAATCCTTGTTAAAAAACCATGGCCCCTCCAAAAATTGACGGGTCCCCAAAATACGGTTCTTAGAGAGTATGCGGGTGGACCATGCCCTGGTACTGGATCACGTTGGATCGGACAGCCAAGTTAGTCTGCATTTAATCTAGTTCGCCCAAAATCGGACAAATGCCGCACCATTTGTTGCCGGACGAGTCAGACCCATCTTAAAGAAATATCTACCAAACTGCCAAAAGAAAGGGGACTAGATTATCTTAAACCCTTTCTTGCCGCGGAATCAACCTCCCTTTCTTGTACAGCAATAAACCTTCTTCCTTTTATCCCCCTCTCAACTCTCGTAAAAATACAGAATCAGAAGCTGGAAAAGTTGAGTTTCTTGAGAAGAAGATGACTAAGGTTGGTGATTGGATCGCGAAAGGGAAGACTACTATTGGCAACAAGTTTGATAGTTTTAGAGGAAAAGCTACCGCGTCAAAAGGACAAGATGTTGGTTTAACTGCTGCGTTAGAAGGAAAAGCTGCTGGTGATGCAACTACCGCGTTAGAAGGCAAAGCTGAAGGTGTGACTACTGGGTTACAAGTGAAAGCTGCTAATACAACAGTATTTGATTGGAAAATAGTTCTAGTTGTTACAGTAGCCGCTGTCTGTGTCGGAGGGTTTTGTGCTCTCAAGCCAGAGCAAAAGGATAAGTTGCTCAAAAAACTAAGGTTGAGAAAATAATTTGAACGATGATGATATCGCTAATAGTATTGGGTGTAAGTTTTGCTATCCAAAAAGGGCTTGCGGCGCAGCTTGTTGCTCGCTTGCCTTCTATGTAAAAGACTATTTTCTCTTTAGTTTTTGGTGTAGGTTATTTTTATTTTTTTATTTTTTAATGTGGAGTTTTTTTTTATTTGTGAATCGATTCACTTTCTTTTGAATCTTTTAATTCATAATCTTGTTACATGAGAATGTGATATAGGTTACTAGCTAACTAGATGACTGATGCCACGATGGAGCGGCCGATCTGAAAAATTGACGCAAAACTAAATTTTGTACTTACAATTTAGTTCCGCCAAAGTGGCACGGAAATTATGCCTAAAGTGAAAGTATCACTTTTCTTGAAATAGAGGGAATACATTCACTTTTCGAAAATTGTGCGTAAAGTGAAAGTAACACTTTTCCTGAAACAGAGGGAGTACATATTTTTATTAGTTGCAATGGAAAATTAGTTGATATTTAAACAAAAATATGAATGCATAATTGTTATGCATCATTTGTGGTCGTTTGCGTTTTTTCGTAAAAACTCTAAATTTGATATCGTTGTTTGTACTCATTGCGTAGGTTTTTGTAAAACTTTCCAAAGAGATAAAATTTGTAAAATTCTAAGACACGGATTTTTAGATATGTTATATTCTAGTTTGCTTGCCAATTATACCCCTAAAAAATAGGATACATGAGGAAATATTATAATACAAATTTGACTCTTATATCTATTTGTCATTTCTTTTTGATTTATTTACGAAAATGTCTAATACCTTACTGCTCTTCCTCTTTGGTTTATTTACGAAAATATCTAAAAGAAGAAAAAAAATTGATTCAAAGGGGCAGTGTCGCTCTTTCATCGTTGAACAAAATCCAATATTTTTTGTGAAATTTAAAAAAATAAATCATGTCACATATTGACACAAAATCACCATATATAAAATCTTCCTTCGCTTCGCTCGGTCGACCTAATTAATTCTAGACGCTTGAAATTAGGGAAAGAGGTTTCTTATCGGTTACAATATTCGATGCAATCAGTGCTCATTGTCGCTTCATTATAAGGCCCTCGTAAGTGTCAGATTAGAGCCACTCTCCGTATTGATGCCATACCAAATGTTAAATTTACTAGATTTTTGCCCCACCTGGCATTTTTTTCTTCTTTTAACCAATTTTTCAAGTTGCTGTGCGCGGGACTTTACCTTTCGCCTCCCGAAAAAAGATAGGAAAAATGTGTGGATTTTTTATTTTTTATTTTATTTTCGTAGAAAATGTGTGAAATATGTGAGTTACATGGAAGAAAACGGCTAATAAGCATAAATAAACAACCAATGCTTCAAAAAAAAAAAAACAACCAACTGCTAATACATAAATATCAAGAAGAATTAATTGGGGGATATGAGAATTAATTGGGGGATATAGCTACGGGACAAAATAGGTGTCCCAATAGCAATTCTGGGTGACCCCTTATGTATTTTTTTTTAATTCCTAATCTAGCCCCCACTAATTAGGATTAGTGATTAAGTATAATTAGTAAAATGTTAAGTATTTGGGGGATAAATTAGTGTGTATTTTTATTTGTGTTTGGGTGAGAGTAGAAGGAGGGAAAAAAATATTTGAGAGGAATTTCTTTTTTTTGAAAATGGGAAGATGATTGTGATGAGAGAATTCTTGATAATAAGAGGTTGAAAAATTGATTTTTTTCTTTGAATCCACCATTGTTGCAGCTGAAAAAGCTTGGTGCCAGCATGGTATTCAACCAAAAACTCATGCGGGCAATTGTTGGAAATGTTCATAAATTGTTTGCCACTATCCGGGGGGGTTCGGGGGGGCATGGTACCGGCTGTGGATTTTTTTCTGGTTTTGAACAGGTACCGGCATGGTAATAGTTTTTTCGAGCGTACCGGTACCTGTTCCGGCATAGTATTTTGCTTAAATACCTATGCCGGAACAAAATGAAAAGTATCCAGAATGTTGATTTTTTTTTCACTTGACTACCGGCATTGATAGGAAATTATCGGGCATGCCGTCTCGTGTTCGGAATATGGTCTTCATCAATTCCGGCATGGTATTCCTCACTTCCATTTTGAATTTTCCTGGCTTTAAAAAGCTTGGTGCCGGCATGGTCGGTTGATATGAAGACCATGCCGGTATTGTTTTTCTGCATAGGAAATAAATATGAAAACTATGCCGGAAAAAAATACCGGCATGGTCTTCATATCAACTGACCATGCCGGTACTAAGTTTTTTAAAGCCAGGAAAAATTCAAAATGGAAGTGACGAAGACCATGCCGGTTTTGCTTAAATACCTATGCCGGAACCCGGTACCGGCATGGTCTTCATCAATTCCGGCATGGTCATCATCACTTTCAGCATGATCTTCATCACTTCCGAATAAAAAAAAAATTCGTTTCCAAAGTGAGGTGAAGAGAATTTGATATAGAGTGGGGAGAGTTTAGAATTTGAAAGGGAATTGAGAATATTTGGGTTTCAAAACACTACCCATAAATAAGATTAATAAGAAGTGGAGATGGAAATGAGGGATATGATTTAGATTTTTGATTTTAAGTTTTTAATTTTTATTTTGAGGGAAGAAGTGGAGATGGAAATGGGGGATATGATTTTGTTTTTTGATTTTAAGTTTTTTTTTATTTATTTTGAGGGAAGGGTATTTTAGTATATTCATAACCAAAAATCACCCCTTAACACACACCATGGGTTGGGGGAAGTAATTCATATCCCCAAATTAATTCCCATATCCCCCAATTAATTCTTCAATATCAATTATGAACACGTGGAAAAGGACACCGCTTCATCCCGAATTCTGTGAAGGACCTGAAGGTGGTTCGGCTGTAAGCCTGTAAAGCAATTTTTAAGCAGTTTTTCATCTCGGGTCTCCGTATTGTTGAAAAGTTGTTTCCTAAAAAAGCCATTACATTTTAATTATACATAAATAAACCATACCAAAGATCAAAACTATCCCAAATGTATTATCCATGAAAGTCAGGATTCTCCCAATCATATGTATTTGACAGAAAGAATTACATGAGTAAATGAAGTACTTCTTTCTCCTAATATTTAGAGAATATTGGGGATATGCCCCAAAATCGACTGTCATCTTGGGGATATGCCCAAGATTCTAATTTTTGGGAATATGCCCCAGCCGTCCAAAATTCCATCCAAAACCGTTAAGTAGTCAATATTGGCACACACTTAGGATCACATATGCGAATTAAAAGACAGATATACGATATATTAACACCTTGACAAGGTTCAGGAACATATTCAGACGAAAAAATCTCGAAAAAATTAGAGAGAAAGTTGAAACACATTTACGATAAATAGTCTATTTAACGGTTCCTTGACGAAACCGTTACTTTGGGGCATATTCCCAAAAACCGGAATCCTGGGGCATATCCCCAAGATGACAGTCGATTTTGGGGCATATTCCCCATTTTCCCTAATATTTACTGATATACTTTCCTACATGAAGGACGTTTTCCTCGCCCATTACACCAACCTTCTGAATTACACTTGAATACAGAGAGTGAATGCTTATATAAAATTTCTACAAAATATATGTTCACTTTTCAAAATCAATCAATCAACTGCATGAGAAAATGATTTCAAAACTAATATGGTATGCATGTTACTGTACTTACAGCTTCCTTGGTCCATGTCATGCATATATTGCCTACGAACATTGAGTCATAGTCCCTTTTCAGAGCCATAACAAATTTGCTTCCCATTAAATTACTTAAGAAAATTCCCATTTGAGAGATGGATTAATCTAAAATAACTCTAGGATATCGATTACCATTGGTTGTCAAGTTCACCGGAAGCTTGCTTTTCCTGCTCAACTGTAGCAAAATGTATAAATTCCAAACCCTTATTTTCAATTGATGTGCTCATATCATAAATGTGTTCATATCATCAAACCATGTGTTATTGGGATGACTACCGTATTTACAACATCAATACCATGTATAATAATCATATTTAGATAGATCAGGCCCTTTAGCTCACATAAAGACAGACATATATACCACCTCATTGATCAGGCCCTTCTGCTAACATCAATACAAACATAATTATCTTGTAGATTAACTAGAATTGTTGGTGTTCCGTATTTATCTTCAGGTACATTATGTTGGAATATTTTCAACACATGTCTTATGGAATCAATATGTGTGGAGACTCCGGCTTTGTCATAAGGGATTCTTGGTTCAAGACTAGTTTCACCATAGAATATCGATAAAGCTTTGACTTTCTTACACTAAGTGAAGGTTCAAACCAGGAAAGGTACCTATCATTTATGTATTGATTTCAGCGATGATGCTTAGTCTCAATTGTGCTAGAACTACGTTGGCTTGATCCCACTGGTACGTAGGCGATCACTTTGGTGATGCAGCCGCTCCGGTTTTAAAAGTTTTTAACTTTGTTTTATGGTTTTGAAAATAAGGGGAGAATGTTGGAATATTTTCAACCGCGCTACGAAGGGGGGTCCTGGGGGGCGTAGAAGAGAAATTTCTAAACTCAACAGACAGTGTCTGTTGATGAAGAGACGCATCTCTTTAGAAGAGAAACCTGTTGGTGAAAAGACATGTCTTTTCCCAACAGATGCAAAAACCCCTATAAGTAGCATCTCCCAAACCCATTTCGATATCATATCTTGAAAACCCTTTCTCTGTTTCTCTCTTCTTCTAAAGCATCATCAGAACTTTCTTTTCATGTGTTCTTGATTGGGTCAAGGGGTGCAAACCTTGAATCCAATTTTCGGTTGTAGGGCTTTTTTGTATCCTGAAGGCAGGTATTTCACATACCTGTTGCAATTGCCAACTCGTTGGAAGGGTAGAAATATTTGTCTAAAAGAAATCACCAGAGCCTTGAAAGCTTTTGAGTACAACCACAGTCTGTTTTTTGTGTTTCATCTCCATTGCAGCCCGGTAAGTTTTTCCAACACATTAAGCTAACTATCAATATTACATATTCAGTAGATCTATTCGTGTGTGGTTTAGGCTTATGAATTATCAGTCAAATAAATCTCATCGGTATAGAGAAGACATATCTTGTCTCCTTCATCACCCATATATGTTTGACCTACAAAAAAAAAAGAAATCGATTCCAGCTGAGGAAAATACACAATTGAAATATAAACGGAACCAATCAACAAAACAAATCGCAAGTGAACAATCAACTAATAAAGACTAAACACATGAAACCGTAAAAAAGTTGGTGATAATTTTATCGTGACTGTAGTTTCAAATAATGTTAGGAATTCAAGAATTAAAGAACATAATCATTGTTTGATTAGGAATAGGCACAACAGAAATCAGTATCATCAAAACACAAATCTATTAGAAAAACATGGATCTTAAGCAGTCGGGGTTGCGTTCTCAAAACTGGTGATATATTGAGGGATCTAAAAAGTAACGAAATCTCTTCTTCAAAGATGGAGGGACTATCTCTGAATAAGAATATAATATTGGGATGTTAGTTAGTTATTTTTCTTAGCGGAAGTATTGTCCACTCCCGACGGTGTTACTTACGTACAGTTAAGTTTTTGGTGTAAACAAAGTGTAACGAAATATTAGGTTTAAACTCTGACGGAAGTATTGTCTACTTACCTTTTTGTTGACGGAGTTACTAACAACCAGTTAAATACTTGATGTAAACGAAGTGTAATCCAAGTTTTAATATACCGACCAATAGAGTTTCGCCAAGTGTCCTCACCATAGCTTTTGTATTAGAAAAGACTTATTTCGGCCAATAGAAAGCGAGGGTATCATCACCGTTAAACGTGGAAGCTTATTTTGTCAAGGCTTTTAAGGGAGAAGATTTATCTGTTGAATTTATTTTTACAACTGAGATAGCAAGAGCCACAACAATGTAAAAGATACTAGGCACTGGAAGTAAAACCGTAAAATCCATACCAATATATAATTCCATAAAAACAGTCTAAAGCAAACTAAGATATCATCTTAACAACCAAGGTCTCATCATAAATTCTAGTAAGCAACATCAGCTACTACTGTAAGAATAATGTAACCCAATTTGCCAATCACACCCTTAGAAATAGAAATAATCACAACACTGCTTGGTGAAGGAGCTGGAGAACTGACTGATGGTGAAGGTACATGAGCGGAAGAAGAAGGTGCTGGTGTTGAAGTTGAAGTTAGAGGGGTGGTATCACGAGCAACTTCAATATTAACTCTAATATCATGATCCACAACTCTAATATCAACTTTTTGTCCCATTTCACAGTGGTCAGAAACTCCACAAATGTAGAATAAGTGTCCCTCATCCTTAATTGGAATTGTATCTTTGCCGGAAAATGAAAGTTTTAATTGGTAATGAAACGTTGCATTTCTTGTAGTCCTCGTGACTCACTTGGACCACATTGTGCCAATATGGCTCGTACTCGAAAACTATCCAAAAACAACAAAAAAGAAACAAAAACTAAAAAGATTGGAACTTCATATTAACAATTAAAGACATACCCGAAAAAAAATCATCAAAAATCATGTGTAGGTCAAATGATCTTTAATGACTTAATGAAGAAGCTTTAAAACCATTAGGAAAAGAATCAAAGAAATAGAACGAAATATACGTACTAATGGAATCGCCAATTTTGAAGGCTTTTGAAGCAGATCACGTTGGAGATTTTTTTAAAATAAAAAACCATAAATTTGTATGAAACTTTGAATGGGCATAAGCATAACCTTATGCCCAGGTCTTGGATTGGGGCAAAACAAAATTCTATTTGGGGTGAAATTCAATGACCCTTGCTGCCAATAGATATGTCGATTGAATATAGATTGATTTCCCTTGCCAATAAACAGAATTCAGTAGTCCAAGAGACATGCTATCAACAGACATGTTCATTGGGTTTGAATTCAAGTGTTGTGCCTATTGGAGAGAAACATCGACCATGAAGATACATTACCTCTCTGATTAGATATCTGTTGGTGATCAACATACACCATGAAAGGATGTGATGTTTCATGAAGGAATATCAGATTACTATAAATACCTTTGTCTTGTGGCCATTATAACATATCAAGTTTTTCATTCTTTTCTCTTCATTAGTTCTAAGCATCATCAGTAATATAAGAGTGATTCTAGTTTGTACAAGAAATCACATCTTGTAACAAACAACTACATTGTATCCTGAGAGTGTGTCTTCAATTCAACCCTTGTGATCAGTTGGGGGAAAACATACTTAAAAGAAAGCGATTTTTTCATGCCTTGGAGTGATAATCTAAAACCTAATTCTCCTAACAGTTTTAAGTATGTCTACCATTCAAGATTTATCACTCACCAGGACTGTTCAATCCAAGCAAGTCATGAATCAAGACCTCAATCGTCTTGAACGCTTCGATGGATGAAACATTACTCGATGTAAAGAAACTGTCTTATTCTTTCTCACTACAATCAACCTGAGCCATATCATCGGTGATGATCTTGAACCAATTCCAGAAGACAAGGAAGGTGATAACTTGTCTTGCAAGAAGGAATTGAGGAAAAACCGCAAAACTTAAGATTTTCTCTGTCGAGGACATATTCTAAATGCACTTTCAGATGTTTTTTATAGTGCTCATCGTACCATTGAAGGTGCAAAAGCTTTGTGAGACGCTTTGGACAAAAGGTATCGCCAAGAAGAGGCAAGTAACCAAAAATTCTTAATTAGTAATTATATTGACTTTAAAATAAATGATTCATCTTCTATTGTTACCCAAGCACATGAGATTGACCTACAAGTCAGTAAAATCAAAGATGCTACAATTGTACTTCCTGAAGCATTTCAAGTTGGTGTTATAATTGCGAAATCACCACCAAGTTGGAATGGATACAAGAAGAAATTGAAACATGAAGAAAAAACCTACACTATGGAATCTCTTATTTGTCACTTACGGATTGAGGAAGAATCTCGTAAGAGGGATAAGAAAGATGATCGGGAAATTTAAAAGGCTAACATGGTTCAAGGAGAGTCATCCAAGAACAAAAGGAAAAGGAAGTATAATTTCAAAGAAAATAAGACTGAAATTTCTAAGAAGCCTAAGGATGAGTGCTTTTACTGTAAAAAGCCTGGTCATTATACTCGTGATTGTAGGATTCATATTAAAGACGAGAAAGACGAGAAAGACAAGAAGAGTCGAGTTAATATTATTACAATTGATTCAGAGAATCCATCAAAGATAATCTGTTATATTGAGGAACTTAATTCTATACGAATTGATGACTACGACTATGGATGGTGGTATGATACAGGAGCCATGATCCATATTTGCAAAGATAAGTCCCAATTTCAGAATTATAAAAAGTGCAACAACAGAGAAGTCAGGATGGTCAATAATAATCATTCTAAATCATTGGGTATTGGAACTGTTGTTTGAAATTTACTTCTGGGAAAATTTTAACTTTGACTAATGTCTTACATGTTCCATACATGTCCAAAAATTTAATTTCTGGAGATCGTCTTAATAAGGGGGGAGTTGAGATTAGTATTAAGTCGGACAATGTAATAATGTCCAAGAATAATGTTTTTATTGGCAAGGGATACTCATGTAATGGTATGTTTAAGATGAATTTAATAAAATCAGTTTCTGCTTATATTGTTGAGTCATTGCCTTTATGGAATGGTAGACTATGACATGTGAACTATAAGTCTAAAACTATGCTTAAATTAGGTCTTATTCCTAAGTGCAACATTTAATATTCTGACAAATATGAAATATGTGTTCAAGGAAAGGTCACTTGTAAGTCACATAAGTCAGTAACCAAATCATCAGGATAACTTCTTGGTCTTGTACATTCATACGTACATGACTTACACAGAAAAGTTTCGCGTGGAGGATCACTACACCAAATCAACGGTTTTGAGACATTTATATCCGTTGTTATGAATTTAAGAGACACATATAAGTGTCTCAATTCGTGCGTCTGGAATCGTTTGAGACGCTTAAGGCGACTCTTATAAGTGTCTCTTAATTATTATAAACGACACATATAAGCGTCTTTTAAATTATATAGCGACACTTTTATCTGCTAATTAAAGCGACATATAAATTAATTCAGAGACATTTATATGCGTCTCAAATTATTTTGCTTTTAGTAAAAAAAACTTTTTTCCTCAAATGGGAATTTCCAAAATCAAAATTTCCTGCACCTGCATTCAGGTTTCTAGTCGTTCTGTTTTCAATCAAATATGAACCCAATCATTCAACTATTTGCACTCGCCATCACATATGAATCAACATTAATAATCACAATCAAACATAGTCAATCAATTAGTCACAAAATTAAGATACTTGAATGAAAAATTACAACACAAAATACCATACTTCCTACAATAGACTTAACAATAACCACAACTTTTGCATCGACATTATAGTTTTAAGATTCAATAAAAACTAAAACTTGCTAAGAACAACTTGTCAGGTTTGACACTTCATAAGCTTCACATAAGCATCAAATTCAGCAAGGTCCCTGAACATATCAAGGAAAATTATGTCAAAATAGGAAGCAGGGATGGAGAAATCGGACTGCAATTAACTTCCAAAAAGTCTAAAACTCACAGTAAGAACAAATATCGTATATTTTAGTGCAAGTATTTCAGCATTCCTATCATCAGATCTTGCAGACAGCATATTTAGGTCATTTTCCTATGCATGTAAAACAAGTATTAGCACCTTCAATGGGCATCAACAAAAAAGAACTCATGCAATTAACTTACAACAGTTGGGTGTTGTTATAATCATGACATCATCTGTCCAGTAAAACGAGAGTTGTAAATCAAGCATGTTATGCGTAATCACAATAGGAAGAAAAATGGCAGATAAGAGTTTTATTGTTCTCTTACCTCATGATGAGAAATGTGAGATTGTGGTCGTAACCTTGGGGGTACCTGAAATAGGAAAATGGAAATGGTCGATCTTATGAGAATGCAGACTTCATTTTCATGCCAATAAATCAATTTGAGTTTGGAAACTTTATGTAATTGTGGCTTTTTATTAAACATCAAGAAATAGTCTTGCTAGTTAACAAATGTATACACCTAGGTAATAGAAGATAGATACGTACAAACTGGTATTAACATCAGTTAAACCATACTTCAATAAAGTGGGTAACTTTCCGCATATCTTGTCAAAAAATTTGCTTCTTTGTATCGGCTTTTAAACATGAAACCAGGAATATAAAACCTGGAGCTGAAACATGAAACCAGGAATCGAACTAGATAATTCAGGGCTTCATGAGACAGTTGTGACTACTCTGTTTTAGTAATATGCAAAAGAAATGTGCATCATAAGCATTAGGAAGGTAATTACAGAAAGGTATTCATTTAAAAACATGAATCTAACTGACAATAATTATGGAATAAAATGTAGGTAGTACCTTGATTTTTCTTTCACTAATGCATGCAGATCTATAGCTTTCTTTCAAAATACGACCTGCATCAGTTCTAGTTCCACATGGAGGGCCAGTAGTTCTCCTAGATGCTATGTTATACCTATGATAAAAGGCAGTGTAATCAAATTACAAAACAAGAAAGAAGATGAAACAACTTTGGAATTCATTAAAAATCTGATTATACCAAAAGATAGATAACTTAAAGGCTTGCATTTTGTTTAAACATTACAATATCTCCAGGGAACCATCAACTTTGCAGTTATACACAGTTGGATACTGGCACTTTTGTTCTCCACTACAATTTATGATCCTGAAATAACTTACAGTCGACAACCAAAACAGATCGAAACAATAACAACAAAAAGTAAAATGAGGATTTGCTGACCAAAATGAGCAAAAACATATCTGAAAGACAATCGAGTTTCACTTTCATTAAAATTAAAGATGATTAAACATGAATACACTTACCGAAAGGAATTCCAAAGAAGAAATCATAAATCTTTGCTGCCTTTATGGGCTCCTTGATATCTCACTCTTGTAATTTCACCTCATTTAATAACTTTCCAACTACAGACACTTCATTACTAGGATGTGATCTAAATGACCCCTCTGCGTGCAACTTTGAATCACCAGCTGGAGAAGTCATTGGGGTTCTCATATCCAAACTACATGGTTATATACCTCCTAATTGAAAACAGAAAAAGAAAAAAAAACGTATAAGTCATTGTCAAAATGTGTGAAAGAACCTAACACCTTTCGTATGATTAATTATATTTTCCAACCAATGAATTTACATGGTTGAATCCATCTTACCCTCCAACAAAAACTATTTCCTCCTTGGTAGATGTGTGTCCGCAGATGAAACTCCTGCCATGTTAAATTGAAACATCTCACACGAAGTTTGAACCACCGAAAAAGCACATTGGGGATTTTTCACTACCCCTCATCTGCAACCATTTACTATGTTCAAAGTGAACACAATATATATAATATCATGCAAAGAGTTGCAACTTATTTTGATAATATAAAGAATACCATGTCCCCAATCCGTCGCCACCACCATCTCCAATACCCATCCTATACAGTAATAGGTGACATAGTTTTACTATGAAATTTTAAGAACCAGCATTTGATACTCAGAGAGTGAAGGTTACTAACAACTACAAAAAATTGCGAGAATTGTAAACAATGTTTGTGAATCAGGCGACAAAGTGAGGAGACTATGTTAATAGAATGAAAATAAAAAAAATAACACTAGTACCATGCTGCTGAAAGTCACTACCACCACCATCTCTACAACCTGATTCATACTATTACAAATCACCACCACCACCATCTCCAGTACCCGCTTTATTCTACTACACGTCACCATCACCACCTGGTCCAATATTTGTTCCTTACTACTTCAAATTACCACCTCTATCATCTCCAGTCATTTGACTAACACACTAAACACAGAACACAGACCAAAGTAATTAAAAATCAAATCCAATAAACAAAGATACCAACAAGGATTGCATCAAATACACTTTGAGAATCTTAAGTTATTTAAAACCCATATCAGATTTTTCAGATTAAAACATTAAGATCCAATGAAAACCCAAAAAAAAATCTTAAAAGACGGAAAAAAACTCATCTTGGATGGGAGAATCAAGAGCAAAATCAGAGATCCGACTATAACTTCTCAGCTTCATCAGTATCTTCATCGTCACTCTCATCTATCACCCCACTTATCTGTACACACATTTCTAGGGTTTTAGTATTAGAAAAATTCACAAAAATCGCATTTTTAGAGGTTGAGAACAGTTACAATACCGATTCATGGTGCTTTTCTCCGGATTTATAAGCTGAAGAAGGTAGAGAAGGATCTCAATTTTTCCAAATAATCCCTGAACAAAGAAAGAGATGAATTAAATTTGCATATATTCATACAGTGTAAAGTTTCAATAGATCTGGATTAGTTGATTCCTTGATAAGTTAATCTTCCTCAGAGAAAACCTGGGAGAGCAAAAGAAAGAAGCTGAGGCGGTAGCATTTAGGGTTTTTCTAGAGAGGAGAAAGATAGCAGAACCGAAGAAAGAGAAACAGAGAGAGGAAAGTGAAGGGAAGGAAAGCGAAAAAAAATTTATGGTGTAAATGCATTTTTGGACGGTGAATAATAAATCTCATATACAGATTATAGAGATTTTTTGGATGGTAGAGATTTTGTTTAGACTTTCATAAATATTGGGCAAAGAAAAAGAAAATAAAACTGAATTATTTTAAAATCTTATAAGGAATTATAAAAGATAACATTAGATGAAAAAAATAATAATATGTCATAGTATAAGACACTTATAAGTGTATTTTAATAATTTCAGAAAAATAATAATTAAAGAAACTCATATTTCCGATTTGAGACACTTATATGTGGAAGCAGTAGAGACATTTATATGTGTCTCAAACCCAAAAAACAATATGTCTCAAATAAGCCCATATGGTGTAGTGGATACAAATACTTTATAACATTCATCGATGATTATTCGAAATATGCTTATGTATACTTAATGAAAAGTAAAGATGAAGTAGTAAGCAAGTTTCGAATATTCAAGGCAGAAGTTGAAAATCAATTAAACAGTAAAATTAAAGTTCTACGTTCCGATAGAGAGGGTGAATATAAAGATACAAAATTAGAGAAATTATGTGAATCAAATGGAATAATCCATGAATATACACCACCCTATTCTCCAGAATCAAATGGTGTTGCAGAAAGGAAAAATAGAACTTTAGTAAAATGGTTAATTATATGTTGATAAGTTCTGGATTGCCCGATTGTTGGTGGGGTGAGGCACTTCTTAGTGCATGTTATATCCTTAATAGGGCTCCTATTAAAAGGATTTACAAAATTCCATATGAAATGTGGTTCAATCGAGCACCTAATCTTAAACGGTTGAAGGTGTGGGGATGTCTTACTTATGTAAGAAAACCAAATCCAACAATGAAAAAATTAGGAAATAAGACTTATAAATGTGTATTTATTGGTTATGCTAAGAATAATACTGCTTATAAATTACTAAAATTAGATTCATATGATATCATTGAATCAATAGATGCTGAATTCTTTGAACATATGAACAAATCTTCTCATGAAGAGAATTTTTATGCTCCTGATACTTCTAAAGGAACACATGAAAAATAAGGTAAACGATATTTGATTATAGAACCTCGTAAAAGTAAAAGACAAAGAGTTAAGAAAACTTTTGGTTCTTATTTTATAACATATTTGGTTGAGGGTAATATGAATGATATTACACACAAATAAAGTATAAATCTTTGTGATGATGGTGATCCTTTAACTTACAAGGACGCTACAACTTCATGTGATGCTATCTTTTAGAAAGAAGCCATCAACGAAAATGAAATCAATTATGTCTAACCAAACTTGGATATTGGTTGATTTACCCCCGGGTTCTAAACCAATAGGCAACAAGTGGATTTTCAAAGGAAAATTAAATGGTGATGGTTCTATAAACAAATACAAAACAAGGTTGGTTGCAAAAGGATATACATAACTTCATGGTATCAATTATTTTGATACATACGCCCATGTTGCAAGAATGCCTTCAATACGCGTGTTATTGTCTCTTGCTTCAATTCACAATTTAGTTGTTCATCAAATGGATGTAAAAACGACATTTCTAAATGGCGACTTAGAAGAGGAGGTGTATATGCAACAACCTGAAGGTTTTGTTTTACCTGGACAAGAGAAGAAATTTTGTAAACTTGTCAAATATCTTTACGGATTAAAACAAGCACCTATGCAATGGCATGAAAAATATAACAAAGTTATGTTATCTAATGGGTTCAAAGCGCATGAAGTAGATAAATGCATATAATCTACATACAAGAATGGGATGTGTATTCTCATTTGCTTATATGTAAATGATATGTTAATTTTTGGACCCAATATAGAATGTGTGACAGAAACAAAGAAGTTTCTTGAATCCAATTTTGATATGAAGGATTTGGGTGAAGCAAATATGATGTTAGGAATAAAGATAGTAATAAAAGTGGGGTCAATTTCATTGAAAAAATCTCACTACATTGAAAGTATCTTAAGAAAATACAATTATCTAAAGAAAGTATCTACAGGTGTGTCAATTCCAACACATATGTAGATCCTAGTGTTAAATTGATGAAAAATACTGGTAGAGGATATGACCAGTTAAAATATGCTAGTATAATTAGGAGTCTTATGTATGCCATGCATTGCACAAGACCTGACATAGCATATGCAATATTATTATTATGTCGCTTCACTAGTAATACATGTAAAGAACATTAGAATGCAGTTTCAAGGGTTCTTAGATACTTGAAGGGGACAATGAATTATGGTTTGTGTTACCAAGGGGAATTTTCTGTTCTTGAAGGTTATAGTGATGCAAGTTGGAACAATACTGAATCTAACTCAAAATCCAACACAGGTTGGATATTCATATTGGGTGGTGCAGCCATAACATGGAGTTTTAAGAAACAAACATGCATTTCTGATTCAACCCTAGTGGCAGAATTTATAGCACTTGTAGATGCATCTAAAGAGGCGGAATGGTTACGTGATCTATTAATAGATATTCCAACATGAAAGAAACCTACCCCCACTATTTTGATTTATTGCGTCAGTAAATCAACTTTGTTTAAGGTAGCACAAAAGACTTACAATGGTAATCAAAGGCATCTTAGCCTTAGACATCAATTTCTTAGAGGACTACTCAAGAGAGGAGTAATCACAGTTAATTATGTAGAATCAAAGAGAAACTTAGCAGATCCTTTGACAAAAGGATTGCCAAGAGAGATGATTGCGAAAACATCTCAAGGAATGGGATTAAGGTTTATGTAGATTCATACTATAACGGGAACCCTATTAAATTTTTGAAAATATAAACTAAGTTCAAAGGGTACTAAAAAGTTGGTGTGTGACATTGGAGATAAACTAAAGTATTTCATAGATCCCATTTCAAAATATTTAGTATATAATTTTCTGCATGTTTGAGGTTGGATTAAATTATTAATCCTCAATGAGTTTGTGTATGAAGAAGTGACTCACAGAATCACTTATTGTAGAACTCACCTATATGAGTAAGAAAGTGAGGCCGCTTTCTATGAGATTAGACTGTCTCTAAAGTATTCATAAAATTGAGATATTACGCAAGGCCATAAATGCGTAGGAACAAAGAATTACATCCGTTCACCACAGCGCCTTGATTGAACTTTGATTGGTTTACACTAAGTGAAAGTTCAAATCCAGAAGCTAATTTCATTTAAGTATTAGTTTCTATGATGATGCTTAGTCTAATCGATTATGTATTTAATCATTTGCATGAACTACGGTGGCTTTATCCCGAAAGGGTACGTAGGCAGTCACTCTAGTAATGCAGCCTGTTTTGTTTTCTATGTTCTTTATGTTTTCATGTTTTTTAGAAAATGGTGGGGAATGTTGGAGATTTTCTTAAAACAAAAAAACCATAAATCTGTATCAAACTTTGAATGGGCATAACAATATGCTTAGGTGTTGGATTGTGGAAAAACAAAATTCTGTTTTGGGTGAAATTCAATGACCCTTGCTGTCAACAGATGTGTCCATTGAACAGAGATTAATTTCCCTTGCCAATAAGCATAATGCAGTAGTCCAAGAGACATGTTCTCAATAGACATGTTCATTGGGTTTGAATTCAAGTTTTATGCATGTTGGAAAGCAACAACCACCATGAAGATACATTACCTTTCTGATTGGATATTTGTTGGATATCAACATACACCATGAAAGGATGTGATGTTTTATGAAGGGATGTCAGATTACTATAAATACCTTTGTCTTGTGGTCATTCTAACATATCAAGTTTTTCTATCTTTTCTCTTCATTAATTCTAAGCATCATCAGTAATATAAGAGTGATTCTGGTTTGTACAAGAAATCACATCTTGTAACAAACAACTCCATTGTATCCTGAGAGTGTGTCTTCAATTCAACTTTTGTGATCAGTTAGGGGAAAACATACTTAAAAGAAAACAAATTTTTCGTGCCTTGGAGTGATAATCTAGAACCCAATTTTCTCAACAGACCATTCTTTGAAACGAGGCATGTGTTCCTCAGTAGTCCATCCACAATTATCACCAACCTTGTAAACTTCAGCCATTGAAGAAGCAACACATCAAACAGCCAAAACCATGAAAAACACAACTCTTTTAACGAGACCCATGATTGAAATTTTGTAAGAGAACAAGAACAGAAGACTAGTACTGTTTGTAAAGAGAGAATGGTATAGAAGAAGAGCCAAAAGGAATTGAGATATTTTTCTGACAAATAAGTTGTAATGCAAATGCGAAGAGCTAATGGGTGTGATAAGTTAGTACTAATTAGCACCTTCCTTATATAGACTTTGAGGAAAGTGTGTATATAGAAAGACAAGGAACTTGGAAATATTAGAGAGATAAAATTAATGTAATTAAATCGTTCACCAATAAGTTACTACTCTATTTTCCAAGGTCGAGTGATTTTCCTGAGTGATTTTTTATTGACGATTTAGTGTTTTTTTTTTGGTAGATATAGAATTTGATTTGGAAAGCCACTACACTGTGGGATGTTAAAAACTTTGAAATAAATGTTTTTGCACGATTATTCAAAGTACAAATTAATACTTGAACGTGGGAGTAGGTCAGTTTATTCATGGTTATTACCATTTT
Source organism: Papaver bracteatum (assembly GCA_023529315.1). Classification (NCBI taxonomy): domain Eukaryota; kingdom Viridiplantae; phylum Streptophyta; class Magnoliopsida; order Ranunculales; family Papaveraceae; genus Papaver; species Papaver bracteatum. The sequence continues at coordinate 1,300,517 of JAJJWX010004825.1, forward strand.
GGGTTTTTTTTTTCTTGTTTCTTTGAAAAGTGTAGCTTTTCACACCAGTCAAGAGTCTATGCTAGTGCCTTCAATTGTTATAATTTTAGCCTAATAATGAACTACCGCACATGATAGCATTTGTTGTTGTTGATTACATCTCATGCCCACCGTAATTCACACTTAGTGTTTATGTTTTGCTGATTGAGAAAGTTACATAAAATAAAGGGTCTGACTCGGCCGGAATCAAATGGTGCACTTTGTCCAATTTTATGAGCACCACGCAGAAAACGGGATTGTAATATTGCAATTTTCTCATAGAAAATGGGTTTGTATATTGCACCACATAGAAAAAGGGTTTGCATAGAGTGATGGGGATGTCATTAGGGGTGAGCATTTTACCCGTAATCCGCGGATTTAACCGGGACCAACCGTTCTTTTGCGGATGGATGCCCGGACCGTTCGTTAATGGATTGGATGCGGATGGAATTTTTGAAATCCTACGGATTACGGATCGGGCACGGATGCAACCTTGAAAATCCGTTGGACATCCATATCCGTTAGATTAAAGGCATAGTTATAGAAAATACTTATATTTAGGAATTTTTAAGGTGTTTGATTGGGAATCTGGGATGTTGTACATGTCATTTTTATATTTGTATACATATATAGGATATGTAGATTTTATAACCTGGTTTAATTGGTGGCCCCAAAAAACAATTAGGGCCCCTGCACTACAGGACAAAAAGGGACATAAAATAACACTTTTGGGTTATCCCTTATCCTAATCTTTTTGAAATGGCAAAAATACCCCTAAGTCATTAGTGTTAATTAAATTTAATTAGTTAATTAAGATGTTAAGTAGTAAGGTTAGATTAAAATCAGATTTTGGGTAAATTTTTGGATTAAAGAAAAAAATGTGTTTTTGTTTTGTGGGGAAGGAGAAGTAGTGTTTTTTGGGGAAAAATTTGGGTTATTTGAAATAAATGATTCTAGTGTAGGAAATTATGTTGGTGAAGATTCAAATAACAAACATGATTGTGATAATGGTAAGATTAAATTTGTCTGTTCGTTGCTCCAAGTGGTCGAATCATCCACACCATGGAACAACTTAAGTGTAAGGGTCGTCATACTCGGGGGGTGTATACCCAAACGACTCTCCTATGTCGTCACTTTACTGACACTACCAATAACGATTTTTCATACGGAATACATGCAGAATTAGGGTCGTTAGGGTATAACATCATACAGAGTAAAGACCCTAAAGGGTCGTTATGGTATAACATCATAAATAGTAACGACCCTAATTCTGCCACTACAATTTTTTGACCTAGATTATGAAAAATCGTTAGGGTAGTGTGATACAGATTGACGGCCTTATCAATATTTTGGATAGTGAGTATTTTTGTTTGCAACTAGGGTCGTCATCTGTTACTATATATGGGTAACGACTCTATTCTAAACCAAAAGAGTTCAATGACGACTCACTTATATATATTGGCGACACTACCAATTTTTAAGACAGAGAGACTGTTCTTAGCATAATTAGGGTCGTCAATAGATTCAGTTACAGAGGTAACGACCCAAATGTAGGGGAAAAAATTGTAGTAGAAGAATTAGGATCGTTCACTAGAACATCATACAGATTAACGATTTTTCATAGAGTATACATGCAGAATTAGGGTCGTTAGGGTATAACATCATATAGAGTAACGACCTTAAAGGGTCGTTAAGGTATAACATCATAAATAGTAACGACCCTAATTATGCTACTACGAAAAATCGGTTCGAGAACTAAATTTCACAATCAAAACTCAAGAAAAAAATCAAAACATAAGTGGGTTTTAGTCACCTACTTTCTAATAGAGAAGTAGAAGAAAGTTTTACACTGAGCTTTTGGTTGGCAACCTAGCAACAAGCTGGGCCCCAACTCCCCTTTGAATCGTAACGCCTAAACGATAAAAAATGAAACTACCAAAACCACTACTAGCATCATTACTAAGCAAACAATTCCTAAGACGCTTAAAAAAGATCATAGTGTCTTCCCCAAGATCCCCTAAGGTAGAAAAGGCTAACACACCCAAACCATAGCCATGTGCAGCACACTTGTTCAAATATTTGGCGTGTTTACGAGAAACCGCGCTAGAGATAGCCTTACCAGGAGCGAAAGAGCGGATACCATCTCCTGTGAAAGGAGAGACACCAGTAACATCCATACAAACATCTTGACCATTCTCCCAGTTGAGGACAAGGATATCGGCAGGTTTTAAATCCTTTCCATCATCCGACTGAAGACTTAGAGAAACCTCCTTGCGTGCAGGCACATTGGCTTTGTAACAAATGTCCACGACAGCATCCCGAACAACATCATGTCGGAATTTGTACCCAATATATTTGGCACAATGAAGATCATGATCCCCAAAAATATCCATAGACTTGTTGCAGCTTGGGCACAAACTATTCTCAACAAACAAAGGAATACCCAATCGATAACAAAGCATAGCTCTAAATTTTCTAGGTCCAAGACATTGATTGAGCCCACTAATGGGTAACGCCAAAAGATAGTCTTGAGCATGCTTGATACGATTACATTGCCATAGAATGGAATCCCTTTCATCCATGTGAAATTGGTCTGGGATTTTCTTCTTAACTGCGTCAAAATAAATAACTGCCAAGGAATGCATGGAAGGAGGGGCAGTATCATCAACACAGTAAGAAGACGGTAATCCACATACCTGGGTGAAGGTCTAAAGAGCCTGCTGATAATCTAAACCTTTGTCCGTTGAGAATAAATTACCAAGGATCGTTTTCTGTACTGAAATAGTCTGACTTCGAGAAGCAAGATAACAGTAAGCACGAGTATCATCCATGGTGTAAATACCAAGTCCGCCATCCTTAATTGGTAGGGTAGCTAATCTTTTCTGCAAAGGACCAAAACCCGCACCGTCCGCAGTAATCAGAAGCCTCAAATACTGAAAAATCTGGTCTTCAAATAGATCAGTAGCAGGTTGAAGGGCAGCGGGATTGGTAGTTCGCATAGCAAAATAAAGTCTAGATACACCCGTACAACTGCGAAGTAAAAGCATCTCACTTTGAGGATCCTTGATTTTTTTTATCGCGTTCATTAGTTGAACAGTTTTATGCACCCTATTCAACAACATGTCGCTGATGAAGTCCATGTCTAAACTCACCGGACCACCCAAAAGTTTAACGCCATTGGAAGGCCTACCAATATCCGTAGGGAAGACACCATCCATTGTACTCCTAGGATCAAGAGAAGGCCAAAAGACATTCGTCTTCTTTATATTGAGATGTAACCCCCTACCTGGTCCTTCAGTTTCAATTATGCGCAAAGCTTTGGAAACCTCCAAAGTATCTCCAACTATGGTGCCATCATCCAGATACCAATCATGCAAGTCAAGTTTGCAACGAGAAGCAATGGTAAATGATATCACGGTTGACCCCATATTTGTGGATGTCAAAGCAGTTTTGGGGGATATTAAAAGTTTCCCTAAGGGTACGTCTTGTGGTCGTGATGGTTTACGGGCGCAACACCTAGTTGATGTTCTTAGTGGAGCAGCTGCAGCGGTAGCGGACGATTTGCTTTCATCTATTTCTGGGGTTGTCAACCTTTGGTTGGCTGGTAGATGCCCTGGTGTTTTGGGTGAATTCGTTGCTAGTGCTCCTCTTACTCCTTTTCTTAAACCGGGTGGAGGTATTAGGCCTATTGCAGTTGGTACAGTCTGGCGTAGATTGGTTTCCAAAGTGGCTTCTTTCACTTTCGGGAAGGACATGACCTCTTATTTAGGAGATTACCAATTCGGGGTTGGTGTTCCGGTAGGAGGTGAAGGTATTTTACATGCTTTAAACCGCCTTTTGGAGATAAAGGGTCATTCGAATAATATGTCAATGTTGCTAATTGACTTTTCTAATGCTTTCAACATGGTGAGAAGATCTCAGCTCATCAAAGAAGTTCGCCTTCACTGCCCAGGTATTTCTCGCTGGGTAGAATTTTGTTACCTACGTTCGTCCAAACTTTATTACGCTCATTATATTTTGTCCTCCTTTCTTGGTGTACATCAAGGTGATCCTCTTGGGCCCTTATTATTTGCTTTGGTTCTTCACCCCTTAGTGAAAACCATTGCCTTTCTAATCGACAAAGATTTTTTTTTTCTTTTTTTTTTGTAGTTAATGGAGGAGAGGGGGAGAACTCGGGTGGGAGAGGAAGGGAGGGGTGGAGAGTTTTCTGATTTTGGTTTTAGAAAATGAATTGGGGGCCTTATGTTTAGGGTTAATAGGTTTTTAAGTAGTAATAGTAAAATAGTATTTTCACCACCTTTTGGAAGCCCCCTAAATTTTTTGGTGTGGGTATAAAATGGTCAGGGCACCTAATTGTTTTTTGCGCCCCCAATTAAACCAGGTTTTATAAGGAGTCACTTATGTTGACTTTATTTTTTTTACTATAAATTTTAACTAAAACAAATTCATTGAATTAGCCGCATCCAATCCGTCCATCTGTGCATCCATTGGATGCAAATCCGTTGGATCTGGATTGGATGTGGATGCCAAGTTTAAAATCCGTAGTGCATTGGATTGGATGCGGATAAGGTGAAAACCGGTACATGGTCACCCCTAGATGTCATTGTGAGTTGCAAAAAAAAAAAAGTGGAGAAGTGGGGCATCGATCCCCATACCTCTCGCATGCTAAGCGAGCGCTCTACCATCTGAGCTACATCCCCAAGTTGGTAGAGCAGCTACATCTCCAAGTTGGTAGAGCAGCTAATAGTTATTTTATAAATGTTACTTACGCCCTTATTATCATTACAACAATTCATCCGTCACACCAGCTGTTCTCGTATCTGCCGGTAGTTCTTCAGCTAAAGCTTCTAAGTAACACTTTCCTATGAATCGACCTGGGTCTATCAGAAAGCCACACGCTCTTACAAAATATTATCCGAGGGTACAACGAACATGAGAGCATGAGTTGGACATGTCGAGCATTTGGCGATCTCTAGCACCAAACTTCTAACTCCAACTCTCTTTAGTGCTAATGCTGTTGCTAAACCTGCACTCCCACCTCCTACTATCACTGTTTCATCTGTTATCATCATTTCGATGTATTTCTCCAGAATTACGTTAGGAACACGTAATTAAGAAGTACTAGCTGGTTCGCACAACTTCGACATATGACGTAAGAGATTGCTTCACCATGTTTGTCTATATTCTAAAGATGCATAATTCCGAGCAAAAGACTATATAAAAAGATCAGACAGTACTGTCCACAAGCTGAAATTCTGTTTTGGTGGTTTAAAAACACCTTATCTCATTTCTCTTATATATCTCTCAATTCGAAATTCTGCACTCCCACATACTCAACCTACAACCATTTCATAATTCATACCTTAAAACAAATTCTAAAGTCCTCAAATGGGTTCAGAGGATTCGCAAAATTGTCAACTCCATGGCTTCTTTTTTCCACTCATGGCTTATGGGCACATGATTCCAATGTTTGACATTGCAAGAATGTTTGCTTCGCGAGGTGTTAAGGCTACCATAATTACTACTCCAGCGAACGCTTCCACCTTCTCAAGCGCTACAGCAAGAGATAGATTATTAAGTCTCGATATCAATATCCAAATACTTCAATTTCCTACAGAAGAAGCTGGTTTGCCCGAAGGCTGCGAAAATATGAATGACTTGGAGGGACTTGATACCATTCACGCGTTCTTCAAGGCTGTCAACATGCTCCAACAACCATTGGAGCGGCTCTTCGAAGATTACCAACCAGATTTCATTGTGGCTGATTTTGTATTACACTGGGCAACTGAGAGTGCGGCCAAATTTGGCATCCCTCGGTTTGTCTTTCATGGAACAAATATATTTTGGCAGTGCGTTGAGCATAGCCTAGATTGTTATAAGCCATTTGAAGATATCGCGTCTGATACAGAAACCTTTGTGGTGCCAGGTCTTCCTGACAAGATAGAGATGACTCGGTCACAAGTGCCTGATCATTTTAAGGTTGAAACCCCGTTTATTGAAATGGTTCAACAAATAAAAGATTCAGAAGTTCAGAGCTACGGAGTTTTAGTAAACAGCTTTTATGAGTTGGAGCCAGCTTATGCCGATTATTACAGGAACATTATGGGAAGAAGAGCATGGCAAATAGGCCCTGTTTCCCTCCGAAATAAGAACACCATAGATAAAGCTCAACGAGGAAAGCAATCCGCCATCGATGAACATAATGTTTTGAACTGGCTTGACTCCAAGGAACCCAATTCAGTTCTTTACATTTGTTTCGGGAGCACTTCTAGAATGAATAATGCACAATTGTTAGAAATAGCAATGGCTCTTGAAGATCAAAAATTCTCATTTATTTGGGTTATAAGAACAACTCAGAACAGCGATGAAAAGAGTTTTTTACCCGCATGTTTCGAAGAGAATATGAAAGGAAAGGGTTTTATTATTAGAGAATGGGCACCACAAGTACTTATCCTTGGTCATCCATCCATCGGGGGGTTTATGACTCATTGTGGTTGGAACTCTACACTCGAAGGTGTGACTGCAGGGGTTCCCATGATCACATGGCCTCTGTTTGCGGAGCAATTACACAATGAAAATCTTGTTACTCAGGTGCTGAAGACAGGGATTCGAGTTGGCACGCAAAAATGGAACCAATGGTTTGAAACAGAAGATGCATCCACAAAGAAGGATGAGATAGAGAAGGCAATCAATCGGCTGATGGGTGATGGAGAAGAAGCAAAAGAAATGAGAAGTAAAGCCAAAGAACTAGGTGAATTGGCTAGGAAAGCTGTAGAAGAAGGTGGGTCGTCTAACGCGGAATTTACTTCTTTGCTCGAAGAATTGAGACTCTATAAAAAACCATGAACGTAGAACCACCGATCATTTAAGATGATATTAATGTAACATAACTATGCTTTTTCAGCATAAAATACCAAGGCCTATCTGAAACTATTTCAACTTCATGTGCTCTTTTTCGTTCTCATGACATATAATCTTATGAGCCATTTGAGATATTGCTAGACGTTTCTCTGCTTGTGGTGTAGAACCACCATCATTACGGTGGACTTCACATATGACAATGGTTTGTTCGCGAGAGATCTTGTTGACATCATTTTTTATGAAAAGAAAGGTCACCATTTGGCCTTTCATTTTTTATGAAAAGAAAGGTCACCATACGGCTTTCTAGCAGATTATGGGTATGCTTGGATAAAAATCCATCAAGAGGAGTCATAGATAATAACTGGAATGCATCATCATTGTTGGGAGTGCATAAAATCATCGTCCCCGCAGAAACACCGGAAACAACAAAGTATCTTCCATGTTTCTTCCTCGATCTGAAACTATTTCGCTCGACTTTGCTTGGAATGCGTATTTTGACGATACATGAGGGAGACTTCTTTTAGTTTATTACCACCATCTAAGTCATTTTCTATGACTCCTGTTGTTGGATTTTTTTCCCGGCATACGCATACTTGTGAAAATCTGTCAAACAGATGATTGCATGTTTATTAAATGAATATTGTAAATATTGGTAGATGTAATACTTTTACCGAGGCTGCTATAAAGCCATATGCTCATGCTCATCTTGCAACTTGCATAAGCATATAGTAACCTCAAAGCAGGAAAGCTGACTTGTCCAAATTGTTTGTTTTGCAATTCTGATGCCGAATCCAATGTGGAACCAAAAAATAAATTTCTTCCATACTCTTGCTCTGGCCATACACTCGGCACCGGAGATCGACCTTATGGGGTTTCAAGAGTTTAAAATTTCAATAACATAATTTAATAAAATTCTATGGAATATATTTAGTATTTCATCAAATAATCATAATAACATCCTTCAAATTGATCCACTTGCATACTCTTAACATTACAATAGTAACTAAATTAAGATCAACATAGCAGATACTAGACGCTGGAAGTAACACCGTAGAAACAATATCCATACCTAACCAATAATTCCATAGAAAAACAATTTAAAGCAAACCAACCTAGTAAGCAACAGCAGCTACTACTGCAAGAATAACAAACCCAAACTTTCCAATAAGACCCTTAGAAATTGGCACAGCATTGTTTGGTGAAGGAGCTGGAACACTGACTGATGGTGAAGGTGCAGGAGCGGAAGAAGAAGGTGCTGGTGCTTGTGCTGAAGGTGGAGTTAGATCTACAGAGGTATCAACAACTCTAATATCAACTTTCTGCCCCTTTCCACAGTGGTCAAAAAATCCGCAAATGAAGAAAAGGTGTTCCTTGCGCTTAATTGGAACCGTATCTTTGCCAGAAGCGAAGGTTTTGATTGGTGATGAAGCGTTGCATTTCTTGTAGTCCTCATAACTCACTTGGACAACATTGTTATTCTGTGGAGAGTACTCGAAAACTATCCGAATACAAGAGAAAAGAAACAGAAACTAGAGATTAGAACTTCATATTGAGAATTGTAAAACATTTACAGAAGAAAATCATCAAAAATTATGTTTAGGAGTTAACAAGGAAAAATCTTCAACCAATTAATTATCAGTAAAGAATCACAGAAATAGAGCGAAAAATACGTACCGATGGAATCACCAATTTTGAAGGCTTTAGAAGCAGACCATTTTTTGTAGTAATCAGGCATGTTTTGAGTAGTCCATCCATTGTCATCACCAACCTTGTAAACTTCAGCCATTGAAGCAACAAATAAAGCATCCAAAACCATGAAAAACACAACTCTTTCAACGAGACCCATGATCAATATTTTGTGATTACTAGTATGTGATTCAAGAAACAAACTAAGAAGAAGAGCAGAAGATTTGCACTGTTTTCAAAGAGAGAAAGTTATAGAATTATAGAAGAAGAGACGGAAGGAATTGGGAGATTTTTCTGACACACAAGTTGTAAAGCAAATGCTAAGAGCTAATGGGTGTGGGAAGTTCAGTACTTAGTACCCTCCTTATATAGACTTTGAGGAAAGTGTGTAGAAAGACAATGAATTTCAAAATATTTGAGAGAAATTGAATTAATTACTGAGTTATTAAGTAATTAAAATCGTTCACATATCCAAGAAATTACTACTTTCCAAGTTTGAATTATTTTCTTAAGAGATTCATTATTGATGTTAATATTTACCGATTTCTTCTTTATTTCATTTTTTGTCAAATGGTAATATTTTTGGTAGATATAGAATTTGATTTTGAAAGCCAGTACATTGTGAGATGTTAGGAAACTTCGAAATAGACATTTTTGCAGGATCACTCAAGGTACAAATTAATACTCGAAGGTGGGAGTGGGTCATTTTATTCATGGCTTCTACCATTTTTGGGTTTTTTCTTGGCGGTGCCTTTTATTGTTACAACTTTTAGCCTAATAAAGAATTACTTCATATGATAGTATATGTTGTTGTTGATTACAACTCATGCCCACAGTAATTCAACTCAGAGTTAATTATCGACGATATCAATGTTTGTTTTCAATCTTTTTTGACAAGTAAATCAAAGTTTGGTGATATCATTTAATTTTTAGATAGACGAATATGTCAAAAATAAATATATTTACCTGTGCGGTACAAATTCTTTGGCAGTCAAATACCAGTACCAATGCTTCCAGGAAGAATGTTATTATGCATGTCTAAAGACTCTAAACTATTGTGCATGAATGTCAAATTTGTATCTATCTATCTATCTATCATTTAATACACGGATGACAGACCAGAAACTCCTCGGTTATCGATGGGCATATCAACCTTACAAAATACTGCTGTAAAAGAATCATCCAAGTCTTTTGTTTCTGTCTATTCATTTTCAACATCGGTTTAGGGAACCTAATTTTGTGTGGAATGTCGTCCGACTCGTACCCTCAAATGGTTAAACTTAGGCACTTAAACTTACAGCAGAATAGTTTTTCTTTACTCGAAAATGATATATATCCCCCACTCATTTCCCTCTCCTATGTGTTAAGTATCTGTTGGTTAAATCCAATAATAATGGGATCCTCCGCTAATATCAATCTATGGATCAAGGGCTAAGAACGATAACACATACCGAGAGAAGAGAGCGGGGAAAGTGTAGCACTTCCGTTTTTTACTTTGTTTGTTGCCAGTCGGGCAATGTGTACCGCTCATACTTACCCTGGCCCGTTTACTTCTTTCAGTAACCAAGGCACCACGTAGATGGGCTTCTTAACCTTTTACTTGCAGTAAATTGTGAAAATGTAAGTAGGAGTTTTTTATTTCATTAAAATTGAAAAACATTCACACCAAATAAAAATATATTAAAAAAAATGCAATTTGTACATACAAATACAATAACTTAGTTTGGATGCACCAGATGTTCATGTCAAGTAATTTAAGTAGTATGAGTATGATCCTCTAGACTTCTTAAATTTTCACGAGGTGTGAATTTAAACTTATCTATAAAATACCGATTGATATGTCCCCATGTCGGTTGATTTATGGCAAAGCTTGTCATCTTCTGGTTGAACTTTGAACACAAGGCTTATTGGGAGATAAAGATGTGCAACATGGATTATGACAGTGCGGGGAAACAAAGGAAGTTAAAGCTTAACGAGCTAGAGGAGATACGTTATGATGCTTACGAGAGTTCTCGTATATACAAGGAGAAGACAAAACTTTTCCATGACAAGATTATTTCTAGAAAGAGTTTTGTTGTGGGTAAAAAAGTTCTTTTATATAATACCCGTCTTCGATTATTTCCTGGGAAGCTAAGGTCCAGATGGATTGGGCCGTATGTTGTTACTAATGTTTTTCCTTATGGTGCAGTTGAGATTACTAGTACGAAAACTGGAATAACTTTCAAAGTCAACGGCGATAGATTGAAGCCTTATTATGAAAACTTATCTAAAGAGAATGTAGAAGTGACGAGACTTCAGGATTCACTCCCTCTGGAGGAGTAGCATCATTGAAATGCCAAGTCGGGCTGAGGATATTAAACAAAGCCCTACATGGGAGGCAACCCATAGGTTTTGTATCTATATCCCTTTTGTTTTTAATTTTCTTAGTTTTTCATATCATATCTTGCATTTCCATCTTATTCCTATATCTATAATGAGAGTTTTGACGAAGCTATTCTCGTCGGAAAAAAAAATCAGACTGCACACTTGTCATGAAAATAGCTCTCGAGACTTCGTTTGGAGTCTGATTTGAGTGGCTGACCCCAAACTTTAAAAATGATAGACTCATATTTCTTTTACAAAAAGAAAATATGAATTTGGAGTTTGTTAAGTTGGAGCAATAGGCCTGGATATTTGAGTTTCGGTATTTTTCCAGGACTTTTTCAGATTGCATATATGTCAGTACAGAGACCATAAAAGTCATACCATTTATCGAAACAATGTGCCCTTTTGATACTTTATAGAAAATATGTAGGCGAACAACTTCTGTTTAGGATGTTTTCCTAGTTCCCTACCCATTGGTACAGGTTTTGAGTTTTTCAGGTCTTTTATGTCAGAAATTAGAATTTTCGGTTTTGAACATTGAGGACAATGTTGAGTATAATTGTGGGGGAGCATTTAGGATCATACTATATGCATATACACATAAAAAAATAATACTCTTTGATTTCTTGCATTTTTTAGATTTCATCTTTTGGAGTTAATTATGAGCTATTTAGGATGACACTCTAAACCTTTTTAGGTTGAAACAGTTCTTACGACTATAGATTGAGTTCCACTTTATCATTCTACAATCCTTATATATACGTTCATAATTGAATGCGAAACTCAGATGCTAGAAATGGCATGGTAGTCATTTAAAAGATTCATCCTCGGAATTAATCATTACCGAATCACTTTCTTTTTAATTTTGTAGTTATATATTTCTCTAAAGTGATTTGGTGGGATCCTGATACTTCCATGGATGTTTTAGCAAGGTAATCATTGGTTGAGTATATAAAATCCCTATAGACAACTGTCTTACACTCATAAAGAGTGAGCCGAAAAAAAAACAAAAAAAAAACATATATATAAGGCTCCTCTTCATTTATCTATATTAATAATTTTGTGCTAGGTCCGGAATTGCGGACTAATCATGTAGTCGATGAAAAAAAACATATCATCATTATATATCAAGTCAAAAAGACTATTGATGAGGTTCTCGACGCTTGGATAACAGTATGTGTGAATCGTTGTCCATGTGTCTTTCGCCTAAGCAAGCATGGAACGCATGATCCAAGGAAACTATCACATACTTGCTGAAAAGGAGCATGTGCTTAAAGTATCTAATCATGTGGTCGAGTTAAATGGGTGCTTCTCTCAACTATTGCGCTATAAATAAGAATCCTTTGCCTGCATTCATACAAGTATTGTGGTTAATATCTTTCACTTTAGTCAACATTTGGAGACTTCACTTTTCTATTTCCATTTTCTTATCTATCCATGTGATTTCATAATGCGAATGTTGTGGCAAACGTTGCAACAAGTACGATGACTATCTTAGTAGAGTTTTGCAATCAGGTTGAATGTCACACGTAAGTAACTGCTTATGTGTGATGATTGGAATGTATGTGGGATGTTTGCAGCTAAAGAACATATTCAAGATAATTATTTGGCTTTGTACTTTGTTTCTATCCTTAGTGGTTCTTCCAAGGCGAGAAATTGGAGTAGGTTTTGTGGGTATACCTCTTGTAAACCCTCACGAGATTATAACTCGTCCACTAGGGACACCTATGGGTTTAAAGGCATGTGGCACATGCTAAGTGCAACCGTTTTCTTAATGACATGGAGTTGTTATATTTATGATTAGTTTTATTTAGTTTGCTCGAGGACTAGAAAAATCTAAGTGTAGAGGGATTTTATAAGTGCATAATTCATATGATTTTAGTGTCCATTCCATACTGGTTTTAGCTATTATTCTTACATATTTTCGTATTATTACTCTTGTTTGCTCATATTAGTCTCAATTAGGTGAATCATCCAAAAAGGAGTTACAAAGTTTAAAAATATCTAGGAAGAGAAGTATTACAAGTATCCAATTGCCAAAGTCCAAGAGAAGTGGAAGAAGTGCGACAAAAAGGAGCAAAACACTCAAAATCAATAGACAGGCCAAATACCGAGATTAACTCATTCAAATTTATGATTTCTCATCACCATCTTGAAGATAATTGAAATAGTAAAAGAATCCAAAAATAATGAGGTCATTCCGAGTTCATACGAAGAAGTAGTAGCCAAAACAAGCTTTTTTATCGAATACCGAAGACATGCAAGTATGCATACGGGTATGCAAACGGATTTTTAGTATGAAAACAGGTATGCATACTTATTACCCTGGATTTTAACTGAAATTTAAGTATGAAAACTGGTATGCATACCTTGGAAGGCCAAAACTCACGGTTAGGGTCCTTATTTCGTGTTTTCGGGTCGGGTTCTTGAACCGAACTAGATACTTGAAGGCCAAGCAATGTAAACTTATATAAAGAGGTATTAGGTCATGAATAATATCATAAATATGTCACGAAATTGTAAGGTTTTGGGAGAAGAAATAACACACGGATTAAAAGCTATGGTTTCAGAGCGATTAATCAATCGTAACGATATCTCTAAAAAAAAAATTATATGTATATCATGGATGCTTATACATTCATGAGTAGCTAAACACCTATTGATTGAAGATGAATTCTAAGTTGTAAACTTGATTTGATTTAATATATGAATCTATTTTGATTTCTTCATATGATTATCGTTTGTGTTTACTAATAAAAATACTTATGATTGATTGATAGATTGTTTAGGTGGACAACTGAATATATTTATTGATTTAATCTATTGCTAGTAAGGGTTAGGATATCCGTAATTGTTGAATAAATACTTACACAAGTAGAGAACGTGAAGCCTTGCAAAGGGATTCTGTAAAGAAATCACGTGTCAACACAACCCTAGCAAGTAGACAGAGTGTACTTGTAGAGCCCTCTAAGCTAGCAGCTGACTAGTCCAAGAGATTAACTAAATAAAGAGGCACTAAGAATCTGAATCAATCACTTAAGCATTCTGTTAAGAAATCTTCTACAAAACTTAACCCAAAAACTAGCCTCACTATGAAATATATATACAAGAACTCCTCTCAAATGACACATATTCAATAGTGAGTTGATTCACAAATGGAATACAAACACATAATAAATATAGCGGAAGCTAACTAACGTAAATAATTATTCGAAGCTTTCCTCATCACGTGCACATATTGATCTATCTCTGAAACTGAAAGTGGGAATGGGTGAGCACATCATCCCTAAAAGGGGTGCCCAGTATAAATAACAACTAGCTTTCAAGTAATCATTAATATGATTCGAAGACAATGCAGGTTTTATCGAAATTCAGTAATACAAGGAAAGAAAATAAAACGTAACGTAGAAACTTCTTCAAAGACATTCATAAATAACAGTAAACATCCATGTATGAGATGTGTGTTGCCGCACATAAGGGAAGAATAATATTGCGTTGGATCGCCCTAGCCATAATAATATTGTGGTGTATCGCCCTAGCCATAGAATACTTAATATATATAAAGGAATAATAATATTGCGGTGTATCGTCTTAGCCGTGTAATATTGCGGTGTATCGCCCTAGCCATATAATACTGATATTGTGTCGGCACACATCTCATACCACCCAGAGCACACAAAGATATGCATGAATTTCACAACACAAAGATTTATTTGTAAAACAATAATGAATACAAGAGAGTTCGTTATCGATTCCTACCTCTTTTGATGACAAGCCACGCCTACCTCGAGATCCACGATTCACTGGTTCATCCTTTGAATCGATCATTGTTAATAGTCTAACTGTTAGTCATACAAGCACTCTAAGAGTTTAGCCAAAAGGCTCACACAAGAATCATACAATTCTATCTAATGGTTCTAAGCCCGTTATGGTATCTTATTTTCTATCTTTAGTATAACTAAGAGTTTACTAATCCAATTAGATTGATTATATAGTCCATAGCTAAGTCTTATGAATATCCACAACTTTGAAGAAGGAACCAAAGTCTATTTCGGACCACAAGAGGTCCAAAACATCTAATTAAGAAAACTACCCTAAGCCCAAGCCCACCAAAGTTAGCTAATAGTCACTAACGGTCAAGGTCAACTAACAGTCAACGTAAGTCAACAATCGGGGTCAAGTCAAGTCTAGTGTCCAGTCTGGTCAAAGTCCAAGGTCCAGTGAAAGGTTAACTCGGTCAACGAGTCAAGGTCGGTTCAACTCGACTCAGTCAGATTAACTGAGTCATCTAAATAAAACTGAAATAGACTGAATAAGCTCAGTCAGACAGGCCAAGGGTTCTTCTAACACATCTGTAACTCTAACTCTACAACTCTATTCAAGTTCAACTTCAATCAATTCAAATAAAACTTCAAATCTCAATTACAATTACAAATTATGCCTACCTACAATTGCAGTAGCAAGCCTCTACTGGAGTGATTAGTTATTCCCTACAATCACCTTAGTTACTACACATCTCAAGCCTAAATTTCTATCAATTCAAATACTACTTCTGCATCTCAGATCAACCAACGCTCGTAACTTAGTGTACTGCAAACCCATTAATAATCTCTGTATTACTATTTCATTCTTCATTCATTACTATCAGTACTAACATTCCATACACTTATTCAACCAACCATCACTTCTTTACGGACTAAGCATCTATAGTTACCAATGTATCTTCACTCTGCATCTCCACCAACAACATCTATAGTTCACCAGCAACTTAACCCTTCACAGCCATAACAATTGAACTTAGCAATCATCTATAACATCAGCTAAGCTCAGCTCAAACCCTTTTTAACTGTCACTTATTAAACCACCAGAGCTCAATCACAACCACTGTCATCCACCAATTATATCCATCTTCACCTTTAAACAACATCTAACCAGCCTATACTTCATACAACATATTCAGAATAATCAATGCAACTTCAAAGCATTCATCTAAAGCATATCTCAGTTTCATTCATGTGTTCACTGCAATCACATTCATTTACTGATGTACCCTTCAGCTTCAACATCACAGTTAACAACACCAATCTATAACTCCAACGAAACTTGTCTTTTTTATGCCCAACCCTGTAATTCCATGACTCAACCACAACAACTCAGCTAAATCTCAACATCATCAACTCAACCCATTCAAACAAACAACACCATCAGTTTACTCTATCTTGACCTAAACTACAACCACAGTTCATACCACACTCATACCACCATAAAGAATTCAACCATTCCCGACAGCTTTTGTTCACAATTCAACATCTTCATATCCACAATAATAGTTCCATTCTATAATCATATTAATCTCATTTTATTACATCCTCATCAACATCCATAACTCATAATTCATTAAATGAGATCAAAAATCTTTACTGAGATATTAAGAAGTAAATTACCTCAAAAAGACTCAATCCATCGACTGAAATCAACCCCTTCTTTAGACCGATTCGAATCAACACATCACCATTTAACCCTTCCACAGTTCATCACGGCCAATTCTCAAATTCTTCACTCCAACAAAAAGAAAACCCTAACCATCAATCTTAATCAATTCTACAACTTAACTCTTAATTCGTGTCAAACCCACTTCTAATTGAATTTTTAAAGCTTTAATTTCATATTCTTCTTCTTCTTTGAAATCTTCCAGAAACCCTAATTCAAATCTCTGAGAACCCTAGCTCTTGATTCATTTTCAAAACTACTTCATCTCAGCAATTAAACAACAACCCTTTTATCCTTCATCTATCAACAATTCAGTTAACATTATAATTCCACACAAATCCAAAGATCAATCCACAAATCCTAACTTGGTTCCTCTGATTCTCTTTAGATACCAATTCTTCTTCTCTTCACGACAAATCAACATCAACATCACCACCAACAGTCATGCTATGATCTTTCCCACCTTTTTGTGATTGTAGAAACACCGATTTGTACTCTCAAATCTCAATCAGGTGATGAACAGAGAAGAAGAACGAAACGAAGAAGAAAAACAAAGAAAAAAAAAGAATAAAGAATAAAGAAGAAGAAAAAATAGAAATGAGAGTTTATCCTCTCGGTTGGGTTGATAAGGCCGACTAGAAATTCTAAAGGCACCCGAAAATTGATAAGGGCAGTCAAGCGATTAACGTTTCCCTTCAAATAAATCTGATGATATCTTCTTCGTCTGATATCCGAATGACACGTTCGAGTAGTCTATTCCACGTAACTTTTCAAGATCTATCCAACGATACTAGTTTCGTAACTAGATCATAGTTAGATTAATTCCTACTAATTAACGTTCGTGTTAACTAATTGAGTTATTATCGGCTAAATCGACACTTGACCGGTCTAATAACGTTGACGAGCTTGAGGTTCCTTACATTCTCCTCACCTTAGACATTTTCGTCCTCGAAAATCAAACCATCCTTCTGGTCTTCATAAACTCCCCACCTTATAGAATAATTCCACCTTTTATCTAAGCGCAAACAACAAGAAACAAAGCACAAACCTATGTGGCTTCTACAACTAAAATTTGTAGCTCTAGGTTGAACTATGCTAATTTTAGATTCTATCAAATAGGGAAGTCTAAGTTTCTTAAACTAATTTCTATTTTATAAGATATATGTCTCTAAATTCAAGGAAGAATCCTACGAATTTTTCTAAGTGAAATTATATCTATCGGTTTCCCAAATAATTATATCAAGCTTCTATGATCAGTCATCTCTGAATGCAGTTGCCTTGTCAAGGTTGGCCACGCCCAACAATGCCTTCCTACGAACAGAGAAAACACACCTTAACTATTCTCCAGTGCTAGATTAATCTAATTATTAATTTATCAGGATTAATTAGTCTTTAAATTGTTATTCTAACTGGTGTAATTCTGATAAATTTATTTCGTAAAATATATAAATAATTCACATCATTTTAAGCAATTTAGTCATCTGATTTTTTTTATTTCTTTCCTTATTTCCTCATATTGAAACCTACATTAAATCTTGTAAATATCGGCGTTGATAATTTAATATGATTTAGATTTGAGTCTACATAAAATTATAATATTTCCTAATAGTCTTTTATTAATGTAAATTATCTTATTAATATACGAATTAGGTATCATATTAATGTACTAATTTATTTCCCTTTAATTTTAATATTACTCTAAACATCTGAATACTGTTATTACTATTTCATGTATATTTGTTTCATTTTATTTTAAAAAATTTATTGAATCATTTGTTATTCTCAAGAAAATTTTGGTGCAAGATTACTAATATGTTGAGTCTTTTTATTTTGTATATTATATATCTTTATCTTTTACGTCTAACGCCTAATAAGTATTATATTAACGGTCTATTTTAAATATAAATTATATACTTCTAATTGGCATTAGTTTAATTTACAAAATTTAAAATTTAATCATAATTATTATTTTTATCGTTATATATTCTTATCGAAATTTTTAGTTAAGTTAACTTTAATATGATACCAATTGATAAATGCTAACATTATTTTATTACAATCATTATTACTGTTATTATCATCTATAATTACTATAATAATATTTTCATTATCCACATCAATCATTGAGCTATTATTTTAACTACTCTTACAAAATTTATTAAGTCTCAAAATATTATTGACATTTATGTAATTATAATTTGTTTACTCTTCATAGATCAATGTGTTCATTAAATTTCCATGTGATTTACAAGTTCTATTAATAATACTAGTCTCACTATTATTATAGTATTATTAGATTGTTTACGTATACATACTTTTTGGATTAATTATTATCAAATTATAAATTTATTGGTGTACCCTACAATTTTTACTTCATTACTATTACAAACCATCAACAAACAAATCAATCAATCAAATAATTCTTTTAATTATTGATAGCTTTTAGTGATTAAGATTTATCTCACAACCCAACCTAGTTCTAACTGATCTAGTTCACTAACTAGCACTGTCTATTTCTATCTTTTCCCATATAAGATAGTGCCATTTCTATCTTTTCCCATATAAGATCTACTAATGAGCTCTGATACCAACTTTATAGCGCCCCCAAAGCTAGCAGCTGACAAGTCCAAGAGATTAACTAAATAAAGAGGCACTAAGAATCTGAATCAATCACTTAAGCATTCCGTTAAGAAATCTGCTACAATACTTAACCCAAAAACTAGCCCCACTTTGAAATACATATACAAGAACTTCTCTCAAATGATATATATTCAATAGTGAGTTGATTTACAAATGGAATACAAACACAGAATAAATATAGCCGAAGCTAACTAACGTAAATAATTCTTCGAAGCTTTCCTCGTCACGTGCACATCTTGATCTGTCTCTGAAACTGAAAGTGGGAATGGGTGAGCACATCATCGGTGCCCAGTAGAAATAACAACTAGCTTTCAAGTAATCATTAATATGATTCGAAGACAATGCAGGTTTTATCAAAATTCAGTAATACAAGGAAAGACAATAAAACGTAACGTAGAAACTTCTTCAAAGACATTCATAAATAACAGTAAACATCCATGTATGAGATGTGTGTTGCCGCACATAAGGGAAGAATAATATTGCGTTGGGTCGCCCTAGCCATAATAATATTGCGGTGTATCGCCCTATCCATAGAATACTGAATATATATAAAGGAAGAATAATATTGCGGTGTATCGCCTTAGCCGTAGAATACTAATATTGTGTCGGCACACATATCATACGACACAGAGCACACAAAGATATGCATGAATTTCACAACACAAAGATTGATTTGTAAAACAATAATGAATACAAGAGAGTTCGTTATCGATTACCACCTCTTTTGATGACAAGCCACGCCTACCTCGAGATCCACGATCCACTGGTTCATCCTTTGAATAGATCGTTGTTAATAGTCTAAATGTTAATCATACAAGCACTCTAAGAGTTTAGCCAAAAGGCTCACACAAGAATCATACAATTCTATCTAATGGTTCTAAGCCCGTTATGGTATCTTATTCTCTATCTTTAGTATAACTAAGAGTTTACTAATCCAATTAGATTGATTATATAGTCCATAGCTAAGTCTTATGAATATCCACAACTTTGAAGAAGGAACCAAAGTCTATTTCTGACCACAAGAGGTCCAAAACATCTAATTAAGAAAATTACCCTAAGCCCAAGCCCACCAAAGTCAGCTAACAGTCACTAACGGTCGAACTAACGGTCAAGGTCAACTAACAGTCAACGTAAGTCAACAATAAGGGTCAAGTCAAGTCTAGGGTCAAGTATGGTCGAAATCCAAGGTCCAGTCAAAGGTTAACTCGGTCAACGAGTCAAGGTCGGGTCAACTCGACTCAGTCAGATTAACTGAGTCATCTAAACAATACTGAAATAGACTGAATAAGCTCAGTCAGACAGGCCAAGGGTTCTTCTAACATATCTGTAACCCTAACTCTACAACTCTATTCAAGTTCAACTTCAATCAATTCAAATAAAACTTCAAATCTCAATTACAATTACAAATTATGCCTACCTGCAATTGTAGTAGCAAGCCTCCACTGGAGTGATTAGTTATTCCCTACAATCACCTTAGTTACTACACATCTAAGGCCTAAATTTCTATCAATTCAAATACTACTTTTGCATCTCAGATCAACCAACACTCGTAACTCAGTGCACTACAAACACATTAATAATCTCAGCATTACTATTTCAGTCTTCATTCATTACTATCAGTACTAACATTCCATACACATATTCAACCAACCATCACTTCTTTACGGACTAAGCATCTATAGTTACCAATGTATCTTCACTCTGCATCTCCACCAGCAATATCTATAGTTCACCATCAACTTAACCCTTCATAGCCATAACAATTGAACTTAGCAATCATCTATAACATCAGCTCAGCTCAAACCCCTTTTTACTGTCACTTATTAAACCACCAGAGCTCAATCACAACTACTGTCATCCACCAATTATATCCACCCGCACCTTTACACAACATCTACCCAGCCCATACTTCATGCAACACATTCAGAATAATCAATGCAACTTCAAACCATTCCTCTAAAGCATATCTCAGTTTCATTCATGTCTTCACTGGAATCACATCCATTTACCCACACCACCATAAAGAATTCTTAATTAAACAAGACATCAATCGTGTCACTTGGGGAATATCAACTAGGGTTTTTGTTTGGCCGGTCTGACGGCACGTGTGTTCAAACACACATTCAAGTCTCCCGCAGACGATGAGCGAATTTGGTTTTGAGCATTATTTCCATCTCTCCACTCCTTCACTCCATCAACTGTCACACTTCATGGGATTATGGTGTTTTCAACTCCGGCATTATATAATGTTTCTGAATCCCGATTAAAGAACAACATTCGAAGAACAATCGTCTGAACGAGCAATTTCTCAACAAAGTTCATACACGAACTCACGTAAATCATCTCAATCGGGAAATATTCAATCATCCATAAACGGAAACTAACACATACAATCGGATCACCATTGAAATGACCAACCCATCGAATTTAAAATGGCCATTGTCTTACTACAGATTGGTCTCTCGAACTAAAAAGCACCCCCTTCATAGCGGTGCATCTGTGTGAGGTTGAACATTTCGCTCGGTTCAAGGAATCTCCTCCGCACGGTCGTCCTCAAATTTCGGAAAAACCACCTGATCGTTTTTCCCCATCCACACCACCATAAAGAATTCAACCATTCCCTGCAGTTATTGTTCACAATTTAATATCTTCATATCCATAATTATAGTTCCATTCTATAATCATCTTAATCTCAGGTTATTACATCCTCATCAACATCCATAACTCATAATTCATTAAATGAAATCAAAAATCTTTATTGACATATTAAGAAGTAAATTACCTCAAAAAGACTTTTTCCATCAACTGAAATCAACCCCTTCTTTAGACCGATTCGAATCAACACATCACCATCTAACCCTTCCACAGTTTATCACGGCCAATTCTCAAATTCTTCACTCCAACAGAAAAAAAACCCTAACTATCAATCTTAATCAATTCTACAACTTAACTCTTAATTCGTGTCAAAACCACTTCTAATTGAACTTCTAAAGCTTTGATTTCATATTCTGCTTCATCTTTGAAATCTTCCAGAAACCCTAATTCAAATCTCTGAGAACCCTAGATCTTGATTCATCTTCAAAACTACTTCATCTCAGCAATTAAACAACAACCCTTTTATCCTTCATCTATCAACAATTCAGTCAACATAATAATAATTCCACACAAATCCAAAGATCAATCCACAAATCTTAACTTGGTTCCCCTGATTCTCTTTAGATACCAATTCTTCTTCCCCTCACGACAAATCAACATCAACATCACCACTAAAAGTCACGCTATGATCTTTCCCACCTTTTTGCGATTGTAGAAACACCGATTTGTACTCTCAAATCTCAATCAGGTGATGAACAGAGAAGAAGAACGAAACGAAGAAGAAGAAGAAAGAGGAAGAGGAAGAAAGAATAAAGAATAAGAAAGTATAGAAATGAGAGTTTATCCTCTGTTTGGGTTGATAAGGCCGACCAGAAATTCTAAAGGCACCCGAAAATTGATAAGGGCAGTCAAGAGGTTAACGTTTCCCTTCAAATAAATCTGATGATATCTTCTTCGTCTGATATCCGAATGACACGTTCGAGTAGTCTATTCCACGTAATTTTTCGAGATCTATCCAACGATACTAATCTGTTAACTAGATCGTAGTTAGATTGATTCCTATTAATTAACGTTCGTGTTAACTAATCGAGTTATTATCGGCTAAATCGACACTTGACCAGTCTAATAACGTTGACGAGCTTGAGGTTCCTTATAGTACTGAGTATAACTACTAGGATCAAACCTAAATTCACAAACCCTAAAGCATTAGACTGAATTACAACTTGTAAGCATACTTCAAGGTGGTTCAGATGAATATAATCTGGTAACTAAGCGTACTTGTTATCCAGTGATTTAAGGAATTTTGGGAATAACTAAGAATACTTTTTATTCTACGGTTGGTGATAATTTATGATTAATGACGAATAAATGAATATATTAACTCATTGATAGTTTATTAACGAATAAGGATTCCTCGATCATCTCTCTCCATATTGCTTATAACTTAATATATTCAATTGCGTTTATTTACTTTATTCAAATATAAAACAAACCCCCCTTTGTGACACTTTGAAAACTAAGACTCACTGCTCTTCGTGGGAATGATCCATGCTTCCATTATATTACTAGTTAATTGTGTGGAAATAAGATTATTAAGTTTATTACACTTATGACAGCCATCAGAACCCCCTTACCTCCTCCACTATATTCATCCTTAGAGAACCAAATTTTGTAGAAAATGGAATGTCCTACCCTCTAATGGTTAGACCATACACCAGAGTAGTGTTTCTTTGCTTAGTTTGTTTCTAGTCGGGCACTTTACAAGGTCCTCATATACTCCCATGATATCTCACTTATGGGTCATGTATGTACAACTGTTCTTACCCTGGCCTATTTGTATCTTTCACTCTACAAGGCACCAGCTTCCGGAGATGACCACCGGTCCACCAGTTTCATACCTTTTTACTTTTTATAGCTAGTTGATTTTAAGTTCATCAAGTAAAGCAGCAGTAAATAGTGAACATAAAAATACAATATTACATTTTTTTCCTTTTTCTGTTTCTTTTTTGAATGTACAAGTGTGCTATTTATCAAATTTTGTTACTTTTTCCAAAATATACAGTCCTACTTCAAAGTTCAAACCCACAGTTGAGACGAATCTCAGCTTCATCCTTGACATGCAACAAATAATATAATATGCATTATGAATATGTGATATTTTAGTTCTTAATTTTCGTTATTGAAAAACATGATAATTGTTAGGGGGAAAGCCACTTTTACTAAAGGGAAATCCGCGTTTGGGGTGGATATAAAAAAATTATATTTTCCCCTTGCGAATAATCATTTTTTCTTTTGCCAATTTCAAATTGATAACTTATTAACTTCTAAAGGTTCTCCCTCTACGCTCACGTTAATCACTGTTTTATATTTTGGTTGTGTAACAAATTGTTGGAAAGGTTTAACTTATATCGATAAAATGATTTGGTTACGATGAGATCATGATGATGGTGGAACATCCATTTTAACTAGAATGGAAGAACTCACACTATTAAGTTGGACTCATCCGATGTACACAAGTTGTAACATAAGCGCGGTTGACAATAGTAAAGGAATGTGTTTCATCTATTAAAAAGATGGAAATAAAAATTCATGAGTGTCATTTAGAACCTATTGACCTCAACAATATAGAGTTTGTAGAAATGATGGTAATTGATGGATTATTGATTATCTAGACGTAAATAAGATCCATGTCAGGGAGTTATGTTTCAGATAAATGATTGATTGACTCTTGTTAAAGCTCGAAAAGGATCTTCTATTTTTTTTAAACCAAGTTCCATCATTTTTAATTCAATGCTTTTCATCACCTTGAGAAAATGAACCAATCAAATGAGAAAGCATACGTGACTCTCTTGACTGGATTAATCTTCAGAACTTACAAAAGATATGAAAAAAAAATGAACATCAATGCACCTGGATAAGGTGTATAGAAAATAAAAAACTGATTATCAATAGGGGGAAAGTATTTTCATTATCCATCCCGAATTTAGCTTTCGCTTTAGTAAAACTGGTTTCCCCATAACAATTATCGAAAAACATTCACACCAAAATAAAAAGAAATGCAATTTGTACATACGATAACTTATATTAATACACTACTTGTTCATGTCTAGCGGTTGGAGTATAATATTCCATGATGCCTAAACCTAAACTTAGCTATAAATAAGTTGAGATAAATGATATTGCTTAGTTTCCTTTTTGTACTACAATCTCTAGAGTCTAGACCCAAATACAAACTTAGCTCCGGTGTACTGCTGCAAATTTGGGAACATGGGAAGTCGGAGAAAATTGAACTTAACAATTTATTAAGTAGAATTGTTAGTGAGTGATAAACAAGGTAACAATTTTATTTCTACAAATGATTAACAATTATCTACTGTATATAATGAAATCGGTCCAACAAGAAAAAATATCAAGAAAAATTAAAGTTGTAGGCACATCATGAAGTTATCAAATACGGTTGTTGATATTATGGAAATACTTGGAAGAAAACAAAAGTTCTCTTAACTAAAACTGTTGATAATTTAAATAATTAGCGGATAATCGAAGAAGATGCCCAATACCAATAAACATATGAGACTAATAGTCGTATATACATCGTGGTTAGGCAGTCTAAAGAAGAAAAAAAAACCTTTGTTGCATCAAAAATATTCATAAGAAAAAACAAGTTAACTTTCCAACTTCATTAGTATCATAACATTTGAACATGCATTATGGTTTGCTTAAACCCAGACCAATTATGGAACAATTCATTTCTTCAACAATTAAAAAAAAGAATACTAGACTAATTGACTATTTTGAATCAACAGTTATTCGTGAGCCACCCTTTTAAACAACCCAAAAACAATATACCCCAATCAAGAGATGTGATGAACTTGTGCCATGAGACTTACTTAAAAGCTTTGCGTGCGAGATAATTGTTTTGGTGTTGTTTTCTTAAGCCATTTACCAAGCAGTTTTTATTTTGAATTACAAACCACAACTTAGCAGTTCCAGCTTCATTTTTTTTTTGTCCAAGACATAAAGAGCATGTACAAGACATAACACAAAAATAATTATCTTAATATGAATGGTCACCACACCTATGATATTTTCCCCCAAATGATTGCTATAAATTTACATAAAAATCATGTTACAAGGTCTTATACTCCAATGATATTTTCCCCTCATGGGTTCTGTAGGTATAATCGTATATCTGCTCTTACAATGGCCTATTTACTTATTTCCCCTCACCAAGGCACTAGTAGTCACATATGGCTGCCATTCCTTTTTTACTTGCTATAGATTTGTACTTACTAGATATTTTTAGCGCCCAAGGAAACAATAAATCATGACATCGTAATTATAATATCTTTTTGTGAATGTAAGAGTATTTTTCTCAATTTTGTTTTTTTTACTTTCCAAGTTTCCCATATAAACAGTGGAGCTGTTCTTTTGAGATTGGTGTTTAGCCAATATCTTGGAGGCACCCGAATAACCAACGATAAGGAAGAAAGTAACAAGGAGATTGATGAGGATTCGAAATTTATAAAAATTGGATGCGACTTGAATAAATTAAGAAAGTGATACAAAGAATCCAGTTAAGGGATTAAACAAATAATAATATTGATAAATAAAATAGATTGTTTAAAACAATGCATGTATCATTATTTATATAGTGTACCAAATACCTAAAATGTATCATTATTTATATAGTGTGCCAAATACCTAAATAACTAAAATTTTAACAATAACTTATAAATTAAGGAAGATGTCATACATCATATCCACACCTCGGAAACTTAATCAAACCTACACTAACCTTAACTCCATCATTGACACGCAACAAACAAAACAATATACCATATGAAATGTGTAATACTTAATTTTTGGTTTTCTTTAAAATTTAATCTTCTTTAAATAAAAAAGAAAAAAATAGCTTTTCGTTATAATAAATATAGTTTTTATAAATACAATAAGATAGCTTATTTTGGATACACTAGTTATACATCAAGAAATAAAAGCAGTATGATTCTTTAGACTTATTAATTTTTCATTATGTGCAATCTTAAACGTAGTTATAAATTATAGTTGAGATAAATTCTTTGTTTCTTACTCGTACAACCTCTATAGTCTTAGACCAAGTACAAGCTTAGCTCCCAGCTTCGAAATAAGTATGAGTATTTTTCTATAACTTATCATCAACATAAGAAGTCGGAGGAAATTGAACTCGATAAATTATTAATAAGATTGTTGTTTTGGCAATTCCTATGAAATGAACAAACTTGAAGTTTGTTCATTCTGCTCCCACTATGCACTCAATAAACATGAAAAACATATGGCCAAATTAACAAATTTGATGGTTTGTTCACTACATTATATTATGTAGTGTGTCCCAATTTATCGAATCTGATCATTTTGGGTGGGTTTCCCATAATAAAAAAACATGTTTGGCCATCCACGTGACTGAAAAAAAATTTTGATTTGCCAATTACCATAGGAATTTCCCTCAAGTCATAAAGACTGGAAAAATTATGTTTCTTACAGTCAACATATATCTATAGTAATGGAAGCAATGACTTTGTAAATAAAAAATATTGGAGGAAAACGGAAGTTGTAGTCACGATCACCGACTCATGAGATATAACCAAATAAATAAAACAGGTGATGATTTTCTATGTAACAATTACTTATTTCTGAAAAATAAATTATGGGTATAAGATTTATTTATTTATTTTTATTTTTGAAAGAAAGGGTTAAAAAAATTATTAGAAAGAAAAAGATAAACTTACAAACATGGGCCCAATGCAATGTCTCCTGTTCAATATCTAGTACTATTGAATTTTACTCTTTATGCTTCTTCTTCCTCATGACTCTAAGGTTCTGTTCCGTCCAAAGCTCCCAAAAGATTGCAGCTAGCATTATGGGATCGTTCTTCTTTTTTTATCTTTAGCGAGTAGGAACATTTTTTTTATCACATATGTCACAGGACAACAACAACAATATATTAGAAGTACTTTTGAGTTACAAACCACTTAATGGTTTGCTGTTAATATGGCCGGCGTGACTCAAGTGAATAAAGAATTTTAATGTGTGCCAACTGCAAGTGAGAGTAATGCTTAAAAATAGTGAATGTCGTTTCTTATCAACTATAGTTAATATTCCATGTAACCATGGTCATTGCCGCTTGAAAGTGTAATGATACCCTAGTTACATGATACACTATTATTGCCCCTTGTATAAACAAATTTCGAGTTTATTTGAAAAAGCGGGGGTCTAACAACCTCACCCAATATTTCGATTAGCAATATGTATGGACTAACTCTAATATACTTTTAAGAGAATCAACTAGACAGTCAGAATCAATCTTAATAAAAAGTATATCAACGAGTTAATATCTCTATCTCCCGATTTGATCTATACTCAAGCAAATAGAAATCTGCGAGTCCTTATCAAATAAAAGAGATATAAACTTGGATGGTACCAAAGACCAATATCCAAGGATCAATCAATTTCATATCAACAACCGAAGGTTGGATTTCACAATTGATCGATACAACGCACAACCTGTTAACGAGGAAACACAGATACCGGAAATTTTGTTAACGAGGAAACCGAAAATGCAAAAAAAACCCCGAGACCTAGTCCAGATTGAATACCACACAGTACTAAGACAATACAGACACTAGCCTTTTACAAAATAAATTCGGTCTGGACTGTAGTTGAACCCTAATCAATATAACACTGATTCTAGGTACAGTTGCGCTCCTTACGTCTCTGATCCCAGCAGTACACTACACACTGGATTCCCTTAGATGATCTCACCCACAACCAAGAGTTGATACGACCCAAAGTCGAAGACTTTAATAAACAAATCTGTATCACACAGAAAAGTCTACGATAATAGATAAATTTGTCTCCCCCAGATAAACTTACGAGTTTTGTTTTGTCTTTTGATAAAACCAAGGTGAACATGAACCAATCAATAACCCGGACTTATATTCTCGAAGAACGGCATAGAATTATTGATCACCTCACAATAATCTAAATTATATGGTAGAGAAACTAGATATTGCGGAATCACGAACGATGAGACGAAGATGTATGTGATTTCTTTTTATTTTGCCCTATCGGAGATATAATCTCAATCCAATTATTCAATTGAACTCGTACGATAGAAAATGGCAAGATCATATCGCTCAACTACAAGAGAAGCAGTTTCGACTGGATTCACAATCCCAATGAAGTCTTTAAGTCGTTAATCGACAGGGTCTCGAGAAGAAACCTACGATTAAAGGAGAATCGACTCTAGCAAACCAACTAGTATCACACAAGAGGTATGGGGATTAGTTTTTCTAGTTGCTAGAGGTGTCCCTTATATAGTTTTCAAATCAGGGTTTGCAATCTAAGTTACCTTGGTAACAAAGCATTCTATATTCATCGTTAGATGAAAAGCCTTATTTATCCAAGCTAATATCTTTCAACCGTTAGATCTAAACTTAGCTTGTCACATGCACAAATGAAATGTATTTCATTTAGGCTTGAGTAATCGTACCTAAACGTGTACATTTGGTTGGTTCACAAATATTTAACCAATGGTTAGCCATATGAGCACTTCCATATCAATCATAATTATCTTCTTCATAACTAGTTCAAATGACTCATAAGAACTAGTTCAAGAGTTGTTCAATTGCTTAGATCTTTATACATAGACACAATTGAAACAAAATCGGTGTGATTCACTCGAATCAATTAATGAACAATATAGCTACGGTTTGCAAAGATTGCACTCCTTATTGATTTATTGTTTAACTTCATGAATAACCGATTTGAGAAATATAACCAGCTTGGGTACGCGTACGGGTACGCGTACGGGTATGCGTACTCTAGTTTTACCGGAATTGGGTTTGAAAACCCAGCATAAATTTTCAGTTGAAGACTTCTGTGGGAATTCGTACGGGTATGCGTACCTTAGGTGACTGGTTTTCAGTTTGCAAACTTTAAAAACTACAGCAGAAATTTTCGGTATGAAAACTTCCGCCAGTACGTGTACCCAACCTGTCTCCTTCACCAATACCGCATGCACACATATGCACGCACATGGTTTCCGGTTCATGGACTTATACACTAATGTGCGAACACACTATATATGCTTATATCCATAGGTGGTTTACGTAATCTCAACTCTACATTTCAATCATTGAAACATTCTTCTATAATGTTATAATAGTCGTTAGACATAAAGAATCGACTATCGCCATCAAAGCTATTTTCAAGATTGAAACGTCATCATGACTTTCGTCACGGATAAAGATGAAAATTGGTTAAAGAGAAAGATTACCAACACATATTTCTAGAAAAATATAGGCGAGTAAACTCGGATCGAAATATCAAATGTGTATGTATGAAAACTATCATACTTATACGATTGTTGTCTCAAGATTAAGAGATAGATAGACTTTTGAGTGCTAGATAAGTTTAAGTCTCCACATACCTTTTTGGTCGGATGAAGTTCCAACGGTTCCTTGAGTAGTTATTCGTCTTCGTAATATAATCTCCATGGAGTCTGGAGCTCAACTATAATTAACTATCCTAGACCGAGACTTATTCATAAGTAAACTAGAAATCAAGACGTATAGTTTTGATCATTAATATTGACAAACATTCTTGAGATAGCAACGCATGCGAGTTCGACCGATCAATGCTCCGACAATCTCCCACTTTGTCAATTTTAGTGACAAAACTATCAATACATATGGATTACAAAATAGATAAAACTTTGTAGCTTCTCGTCCACATGCTTCATCTCCTTGGTGCTTCAACATTACTCGAAAACTTCGTATTTTCCAAGTACTCCCATGATTCCATAGATGTTTAGTTCAGCATCATAGTTTTTGAAGTCCCGTAGCCATAACAATGAGAAAACAAAAGCTCTCAATCATTGTTATAAAGTGTCATAGTATTATTTCACAACATCAAATTTCTTATATCAAAACTTCAACAACAATACTATGGTGATATGTATCACTCCTCCTTAGTCAATACTTTCGTCTCAACACGAAAACCACCCCCCTTACATAATGATACGAAAACCATATGTAGTTGTAGTGTGAACTACATATTAATTCTCCCCCTTTTTGTCAATAAAATTGGCAAAGGTACGAAAACCGGATCCTAATGAAATTTTCACGGAGACGCTTTAAGACCAAAGAAAATGACATATCAACTTTGTTTAGATGCAATCATAAAGCCGAAGCTAAATGCATTCATCAAGGATTATATAAAGATACAAGATAACCCCTAAAAAATTCCACAGACACACTCCCCACATAGATATGGAAATTAAGCGCAAGTTCAAAAGAACTCTCCCCTATTTGATGTCATTCCCGAGAGAACAACAAGAGCGACCTAACTTTTACGAGAAAAGAAGGATTTCTTTGGACATCAAAAACCACAAAAATGATTTTTCATCCAAAAATTCTCAATTAAACTAACCACAAGTAAACCCATGATTAATTTAATCGGAATACACAATCAAATCAAACACAAAAGTGATCAATTTAATTGAACATGCTCGACATAAGAGAACTTACGGAGCTACGACTATGTTAACCATAAAAGAATGATTAACTCAATTGTTTTATGCCCATATCAAGAAAAACTTATGGAGCATTGCAGTACACAGAAAATATGGATCAAGCA
The DNA here is from genome assembly GCA_023529315.1 of Papaver bracteatum. Taxonomy (NCBI): domain Eukaryota; kingdom Viridiplantae; phylum Streptophyta; class Magnoliopsida; order Ranunculales; family Papaveraceae; genus Papaver; species Papaver bracteatum. The sequence continues at coordinate 1,331,849 of JAJJWX010004825.1, forward strand.
AAGATCAATACTGCGGCATAAACAAGGATTCATCCTTTTTTTTTTATCACTGTTTGCACAATGACATACAATAGACATAATCCTCGTAAACAAAAATTCATCTTATCTTCCATCAATTATTTGTATAATGACATAATAGGTTCAATTTTTGTTTGTCAAAAGTTAATCGATCTTGTATCAATACTTGCATATCGACATATAAAAGAGATAACTTTTGACATCGTATGGGACAATAATAGTTTTCGGACGCAAACACACATATTCCATAACATATTGCAATATATAAAACCATAAAAGATTAATACTGCAAAAATCATCTTCCGAACTATTTTAGAGTTTAAATAAATAAATCTAAAAACATTTCAACATGAAAACGTTGGACATAGTTATGTGTACTCACAATAATGGCTATTCCAAACCCTAGTTATCCTTCTTAAACAAAAACAAGAATTAAAATTTTATTAAGAAGTTTCCTAGATAAAATAACATCAACAAGCCAAAGAAAAAAAAATCTACTGTGCCAACACCGTCAAGTAGCCAATTCGGGATCCGTAAGAATCGTGAGATATTTGAGCTTTTGATTGACAGCATCCTCTGCTTCTTTAGAGTGGATATCCTTGTTCAGAAGTTCTTTGACATAAGTTTTCATGAGAACAAGGTCAGAATTAACCTTTTTCAACTCGGTTTTTACAATATCAAGACACTTCATTGTATCAACAAGTTGTTGTTTTGCATCCTCAAAGTTTTTGACAAAGTCAACAACCACTTCATCCGAAATCTCTTCAACGTCCTCAATATCTAAGTTGGAATCAGGAGATTGAGGAAACGACCCTTCAACTTCAACAAAGGTTCCATTCGTTTCATCAAACTAGAAATACACCGCATTATCAACGAAGTCTTCAGGTAACTCCCAAGAACAGAAGGGAGATGCCATTGATAATAGAAAGCCTAGAGTGAGATATCTCAACTCAATAGGAATGGTATATAAACGATTTTGAAAAGACATAGGGTTTTCAAGAACGGTTTGCGGAGGCATCTAGAAACCTTACTTGTACCCAAAGGAAAGAGGGTCCACAAGGATTTTAAAAAAAAAGGCTACTAGAGAAGACAGACTGTATAGTACTTAGTTGTAAATCCATGCAACATAGTTCTAGAATCCAAAACACAGGACAAGGATGAAACCAAAATAAAAATAAAAATACTCATGTAAAAGTGTTTTTAAATGACATCTATCTAAGAACGATAAGAAATTAGCTAGATAGTCAGAGAAACTTTGCCAAAAGTATACCTATTCAATTCTCACTCAACTAGGATTTTTGTAAGTGAGATGTCAACCTTGTGATTAAATTACACAAGTATGAGCCTTTAGCCCATTAAATGAAAATTTTCCTTGGTTATCCTTCTTTCTTAAAGACTTTTGAGGAAACCCATCATGATGTGAACAGTTTTCATAACAATTACTGTTATCAAAATATGACTCATAGTATCGATCTTTACCTGAAGATTTTCGTCTATAAAAGGTTGACAGCCTGTTGACGATTTCTTTATAACCCTTAGTTACCTCCTTTAGGTTATTTCTTATATCATCATCTTTGATATATTATATTGATACCTTGTTCACATAAATAGAACTATTATCTCCCCTGCTGTGGAGAGAGGATTTATGATCTTTTCTTATATAGTTTTTCAGTCATCTGTTATATATTTTTGAGGAACCCATTGAACTGACTTTATCGGTAGGATACACAGGGTGAGTTCTAAAACCACATGGTTTAGACATAAACATGTCAGTTACACCTTTGAGGATTAAGTCCAGGGTGTGTTGAAATCGAACAAGAGACTTTTTATTCAACGTAAGGCTTCCTTTCGCATAACAGGCCCTTTTGAATCACAAAAGAGACATACTTTCTGCTCAACGTGATTATCACATTTTGTCCTGACATCATCGTATAAATATTTATTCCTCCCATGTGATGTGCAACAACTTTGATTGACAATTATAGGCACATCCCATTTAATTGGAAGAGATTCCAGTTTTACTTCTAAACCTTGAGAAATTTTGGTTTCCAGAGAAGTAGATGGTATAAAGGACTTTTTGAAACATCCTTGAATCGAGAGTTTATTCAATTGATGTTCAATTTCCAAAATATCCTTTTTAGAGAGAGATTCAAGTAGGATTCGTGAAGACTGAGCTTCTCCGTTTTTCAAAATCCCGTCACTTACTATACCAAGAAGAGCATTGATATGTTTTGTTAACCGATTAAATTTATCATCTTGGATTCTAACAAGATTTAGAATCAGTTCGCTCTCTTTAGCTGTTTCCCTTTCACTAGTAGAGATAGACACTTTTTAAGGGTAATCGGAAGAACACATGTCAGTGTCTGTCTGTCTCGTTAGAAAACAAGATTCGTCTATTTTTGAGATAGAAGAATCTTTCTCTTTAATCGAGACAAAACTTTTGTTTCTGATGATGCGTTTATCAAAGATAGTACTCTTGTCCATAGAGTCATATCACTACAAACACATGCAGATAAGGTCTTTAAATATGTTTGCCTGCTCTGATACCAATTGAAAAAGCGAGGGTTTAACAACCTCACCCAATATTTCAATTAGCAATCTGTATGGACTAACTCTAATAGAATCAACTAGACAGTCAGACTCAATCTTAATAAAAAAATATATCAAGGAGTTAATATCTCTATCTCTCGATTTGATCTATACTCAAGCAAATAGAAATCTGCGAGTCTTTATTAAATATAAGAGATATAAACTTGGATGGTACCAAAGACCAATATCCAAGGATCAATCAATTTCCAATCAACAACCAAAGGTTGGATTTCACAATTGATCGATACAACGCACAACCTATGATATTTCAATTATATAACAAAATATAATGCGGAATATAAATAACACAGACACCAGAAATTTTGTTAACGAGGAAACCGCAAATGCAGAAAAACCCCGGGACTTAGTCCATATTGAACACCACACTATATTAATCCGCTACAGACACTTGCCTACTACAAACTAACTTCGGTCTGGACTGTAGTTGAACCCTAATCAATATCACATTGATTCAAGGTACAGTTGCGCTCCTTACGTCTCTGATCCCAGCATGATACTATGCACTTGATTCCCTTAGATGATCTCACCCACAACCAAGAGTTGCTACGACCCAAAGTCGAAGACTTTAATAAACAAATATGTATCACACAGAAAAGTCTACGATAATAGATAAATCTGTCTCCCCCAGATAAACCTACAAGTTTTGTTCCGTCTTTTGATAAAATCAAGGTGAACATGAACCAATGAATAACCCGGAGTTATATTCCCGAAGAAAAGCCTAGAATTATTGATCACCTCACAATAATCTAAATTGTATGGTAGCGAAATTAGATATTGCGGAATCACAAACGTTGAGACGAAGATGTTTGTGATTTATTTTTATCTTGCCTTATAGGAGATATAATCTCAAGCCAATTATTCAATTAAACTCGTACGATAGAAAATGGCAAGATCAGATCACTCAACTACAAGAGAAGTAGTTTATTCTGGCTTCACAATCCCAATGAAATCTTTAACTCGTTAATCGACAGGGTCTCGAGAAGATACCTACGAATAAAGGAGAATCGACTCTAGCAAACCAACTAGTATCACACTGGAGGTGTGGAGATTAGTTTTTCAAGTTGCTAGACGTCTCCGTTATATAGTTTTCAAATCAAGGTTTGCAATCTAAGTTACCTTGGTAACAAAGCATTCAATATTCGCCATTAGATGAAAAACCTGATTTATCCAAGCTAATATCTTTCAACCGTTAGATCGAAACTTAGCTTGTCACACACACAAATGAAATGTATTTCATTTAGGTTTGAGTAACCATACTTAAATGTGTACATTTGGTTGGTTCATGAATAGTTAACCAATGGTTAGACATATGAGCACTTCCATATCAACCATATTCATTTTGTTCATAACTTGTTCAAATGACTCATAAGAACTAGTTCAAGAGTTGTTCAATTGCTTAGATCTTTATGCATAGACACAATTGAAACAAAATCGGTTTGATTCATTCGAATCAATTCATGAAAAATATAGCCACGGTTTGGAAAGATTGCATTCCTTATTGATTTATTGTTTAAGATCATGAACAACCGATTTGAGAAATATAACCAGCTTGGTTACGCGAACTGGTATGCGTACTCTAGCTTTACCGGATTTGGGTTTGAAAACCCAGCAGAAATTTTCGGTGGAAAACTTCTGTGGGTACTCATACGGGTATGCGTACCTTAGGTGACTGGTTTTCAGTTTGGAAACTTAAAAATTACATCAGAAATTTTCAGTATAAAAACTTCCGCCAGTACGCGTACCCAACCTGTTTCCTTCACCAATACCGCATGCACACATATGCACGCACTTGGTTCCCAGTTCATGGACTTATACACTAATGTGCGAACACACTATATATGCTTATATCCATAGGTGGTTAGGTAATCTCAACTCTACATTTCAATTATTGAAACATTCTTCTATAAGGTTATAATAGTCGTTAGACATAAAGAATCGACTATCGTCATCAAAGCTATTTTCAAGATTGAAACGTCATCATGACTTTCGTCACGGATAAAGATGAAAAGTGGTTAAAGAGAAATCTTACCCATATATATTTCGAGAAAAAGATAGGCAAGTAAACTCGGCTCGAAATAGAAAATGTGTATGTATGAAAACTATCATGCTTATACGAATGTTATCTCAAGAGTAGCAGATAGATATACTTTTGAGTGCTAGATAAATTCAAGTATCCACATTCCTTTTTGGTCGGATGAAGTTCCAATGGTTCTTTGAGTAGTTGTTCGTCTTTGTAAGATAATCGCCATGGAGTCTGGAGCTCAACTATACTTAAATATCCTAGACCGAGACTTAGTTATAAGTAAACTAGAAATCAAGATGTATAGTTTTGATCACTAATATTGAAAAACATGCTTGAGATAGCAACGCATGCGAGTTCGACCGAGCAATGCTCTAACAATAGTACTATGCATTGTATCATAATTGAAACATTAAGGGCCACAATAATACAACAGATACTAGACACTCGAATCCGTCATAAAAACAAAATCGATATCAATTAATAATTCAAAGAAAAAAATAGTTTTAAACTAAATTAAGGTCTCATCTTAAAAATCCTAGTAATTAATCAACAACATCTACTACAATAAGAATAACAAAACCAAACGTTATGATAAGGTCCTTCGAAATAGTCACAGCAGTGCTTGGTGGTGGTGCATAAGTGGAAGAAGAAGGTACTGTTATTCCTGAAGGTGGAGTTGGAGTTAAAGGGGAATCACGAAACACAACCCTAATATCAACTTTTTGTCCCATTCCACAGTGGTTAGGAATTCCACAAATGTAAAAATAGTGTCCGTTGGCCTTAATTGGAATTGTATCTTTTCCAGAATTGAAGGTTTTGATCGGTGATGAAGCGTTGAATTTGTTGTATTTTTCGTAAGTCCACTTGGACCACATTGTGACGCTCTTGCGCATACTCGAAAACTATCCAAAAATAACAAACAAAAACTAGAAATCAGAACTTCATATTAAGAATGAGAAAATGTTTTCGGAACAAAATCATCAAAGATTATGTTTCGTACTGAGGAATTAACAAAAGAAAAATCTGCAACTGATTTTTAGTGACTTAATGAAGCTTTAAATCCATCAGTAAATAATCAAAGAAATAGAGCAAAACTTACGTACCAATGGAATCGCCAATTTTGAAGGCTTTGGAAGCAGACCATTCTTTGTTATGAGCCATGCTATTAATAGTCCATCCATGTTCATCACCAACCATGTAAACTTCACCGTTTAAGCAACACATAAAACATCCAACGCAATGAAAAACGTAACTCTCTCAACTACACCCATGACTAGTATGAGATTACAAGATTCTACAAAAACCAAATAAAGAAGAACAACAAAAGATCGACTAGTGATTTTAAGGAGAGTAAGTAAGTAATAGAAGAAGAAGCGAAAATGAATGATAACTTTGTTGTTTAGTCTACTAAACCCGACCAAGGTTAATGGCTAGTCCATCGGGAAAACATATTTATTCGCTAGTCCAAAAAAGGTTTGAAAAGAGTAAAATTACTCTACTAACCCTACAAAGAAATTGAGAATTTTTTTTTCTGACAAATAAGTTGTACCGCGAATGCTTGGGTGTGGAGTGCGATAAGTTAGTAGTACCCTTATATGAACTTTGTGGAAAGTGTACGCATAGATAATGAGTTTAAAAACATATGATATGACCTCAATTACTGAATTGTAATTAAATCATGACTCTACTAAAGTGAACCAAAAAAGGGAACCCGATAAAATGGATTCACACTAAACCCTAAGATTAGAATGACGAACCTTTTAAAAAAGGATGGATACTTTATGATTGTAATGAACCACAAGTAAAATAAATTAGTAGGGACCTTTACTTTATTTCATTTCTACTACCTTCGTCTCTAAAAGATAGTCAGGTTTGCGTGTAAATTAACGGAGGTAGTAGTAAATAATATTTAATTTCTTGGTAGATGTTGAATTTGATTTTGAAAACCACTTTATTGTGGGATGTAAAAAGATAGACATATTGTACCATCACTCTTAGGAGGATTAAGACTTGAATATGGGAGTAGGTTATTTTATTCAATTCTACTTGGGTTTTCTTTCTTGTTTTCTCGTAAAGGTGTAAACATTTCAAACCAAACAACATTTTATGGTAGTGCCTTTTATTGTCACATTTTAGCCAATTTAAGATTTGTGGCACATGATAATAGTATTTGTTGTTAGTTGATTAAAGCTTATATATGCTTATTGTAATTCAAATTTAGAGTCAATGCAACCAAATATTTACTGCGTGATACAAAATTCTCTGCCAGTCAAATACATGTTCTTCGTTAACTCCTCTCACTGAGAAAATGACCAGCACAAAGCACCTTGGATTCCTTGAAATTAAAAAGGGACATTCACACCAAATAAACATAGTAAAAGAAATGCATTTTGTATACAAGATAGTTTATTTTGGATACACTAGTTGTTCATGACAAGAAACAAAAGTAGTATGATTCAATAGGAGGCATGTGTACATTTGATTTTTTCATGATATATAATCATAAATAGTTGAGATAAATGCTATTACCTTTTTCCTTCCTGTACAGTTTTTGGACAGAAATACAAACTTAGCTCCGGTAACTAGAAAACTTGGGAATATGGGAAGGTGGAGGGAATTGATTTTAACAAATTATTATGTAAAGCAATTTGGCAATGGACAAATACCATAGCAACATTATTGTGACTTGGTGGGCCGATTTTGTTATAGTCAGAGAGAAAAACTGTGGTTTGGAATCATCAGATAAAAGTTTTAGAGGTAATTTGAACAGAGGACTGTTTTTGGGCATACCAAAAAATTATCGGGCGTACATTTTATCTAGGTTCGGCTCACAAGTTGTGAGCCGAACCTTGAGTATGCCCAAAAACATGTCTCTTTGAAAAAGGTGCAACTGCAAATGGTTAATATGGTGATCAGACATCCTTGGAAAACGTTGGTGCACCACAAATATTCATGAGTAGAGCAAGTTATATTACCTGATTTAATTGGGCCCCAAAAAATAATTAGGGGCCTCACTAGAGGACAAAAAAAGTTTTCCAAACCTAAATTGGGTTACCCCTTATCCAAATATTTTAGGTAATGACTAATATATCCTTATTTAATTAGTGCTAATCTTATTTAATTAGTGTTAATTTTATTTAATTAGAGTTTAATTTTTTTATGATTTATTTTTTAATAAAAAAAAATTTTCAAAAAATTTGTTTGCAAACTTTTTTTTTTTTTTCTAATTTTTTTTTCCAGATTTCTATGAAAAGTCGTCATGGTATGGTAGAGTCGTTATTGTTTTAATGACTACTCTAAAGGTGTCGTTATTGAAGGGTCGTCACTGGAACAATAACGACTCTTTAGAGTCGTCACTAAAACATTTAACGACTCTTTAAAATCGTCATTAAATCAATAACGACTCTACAATAACACTGATCAATGACGACTCTTTAGAGTCGTCACTATAACAATAACGACTCTACCATGTCTTTGAAGAGTCGTTATTCTTAAAAAAAAATAAAAAAATAAAAAATGTTAAAAAAATAAATTATTAAAAATATATATAAAAAAATATTAATTTTTTTTTCAATAAAATAAATATTAATAGGGTTGACACGTGTCACCATCCTAAGGGTTAGGATAATTTGAAGAAAAAAAAATTGTCCTCTAATGGGAGGCCCCTAATTGTTTTTTAGGCCCCTAATTAAACCAGGTTATATTATTTCTTATTCTTGTTTTTTTTTTTTTATCGGTAATATTGTTTCTTGTTTTCCGTGAACTTCTTTATGACAAGTTCAAGGTTTTACTTAAACCCAGTCTACTCTACTCTACTCATGTAATATGACAACAATTTCTCCTATTTTTTAAAAAAAATAAGAGTACAATCTTTCCAAATATAAGAAAAAACGAAACCCGATCCAAATATGCCGTTAAAAGGAAATAACTTTTTTTAACTGTAGACAACAAGAAAGATATTGAAGAGTAGGAAATACCATTAGGTCCTACAAATAATATAATAGGATGAGTCTAGTCCATTTGACCCAGTCAAATGTCTGTTTGGTCCTATTTGGTAATATAAATTATAGTTTGGTCCTAAAAATTATTATTTGGTCCTACACTGATGTCATGGATGATGTAAATGTCATCCTGTAGTGGCACAAATACCCTTTTGGGACCAAATATATAGAAAGAAACCCAAGAAAATATCTAATTTTCAGATTTACTTTCTCTCTCCTCCTATTTTCAGATCTAGTTTCTCTCCTCCCCATTTTTTCTTTTTTCTTTTGCTGCTCATGAAGACGATGAAGAACGACGAATTTTTTAGGTTTTTCTGCTGCTGTGTATGACGAAGAAGAAGAAAAACACATTATTGCTGCTGTTGTTGGCGAAGAAGAAGAAAAAAAAAATTCTGCTACTGTTGATGAAGAAGAAAAAGATGAAGAAAAAGACGAAGAAAATGATATTTTATGTTGCTGTTGTTGACAAAAAAGAAGAAAAGGATGAAGAAGAAAAAGACGAAGAACAAGAAACACATTTTTCTTCTGCAGTATATGACGAAGAAGAAGAAAAAAAAAATATCTGGTGTTGTTGCTTAAGATGAACTTCATTCCTGGGAATGAAGTCTATTTTATTTAGCTTTTTGTATGGACTTCATTCATGGGAATGAAGTCTGTTTTATTTAGCTTTTTGTATGGACTTCATTCCTGGGAATGAAGTCTGTTTTATTTAGCTTTTTGTATGGACTTCATTCCTGGGAATGAAGTCTGTTTTTTTTAGCACGGAAGAACTGCTATAAAAAAAATACGGAAGGGTATTTATGTCTATTTAAATATTTTTAAATAATTATGGACCAAACAGTAAAGGCGTTTGACCAAAGGATTAAACAGACATGGGCCCACCTAAAAAGGACCAAACGATATTTTTCCCTGTAGAAGATTTTATTGAATTACCATTAGGCTGTGTTTGATAGGAGTTAATTCCATGGAATTAGCCATCTTTCCATGAAAATGACATATTTTCCGTTGTTTGGTCAAAAATCTGTTTCCATGGAATTGCAAAAAAAGTGTGGCCTAAAGTATGTTTTAAATTCAATTCCATAGAATTCCATGAAAAGTCTTTCCTTGCCTCCCCCAGGAAACTGATTCCATGGAAACACTTTACATGGAATTGTTTCCTTTCTCTAACTGATAGGCAAAGGGACACCATTCTATCCCTTAAGACACTCAAGCAATGGATCAATGATTTTACCTTCGCAAATTGCATTAAACACCTTGTCGAATTCTTCACCCCGTGATCGAACTTTATCTCCTGTAAGCAAATCTGTAGCTAAGTCTTCTCTCACTAATTTATAAATCGGGTAAGACTTGCATTCCTTAATCCGGTTTGCCGCCTTCAACATTGGACTTCCATTCTCATATAAACTTCGGAGATTGTTGACCTCTTCGGGTAGAAGTATGTTAAGTTCCTTCTAAAAAATGCGTATCTTTTTCAATGCGTGTTCCATTAGTACTTGTCGGAGTTTTTTAATCAATGGGTATGTGAAAATGCATGGGTCAATCAAAGTACCCTAAAAAATGCAGAGAACATACCATAAGAAATATGTCCGACGCTCGAGCACCCGGCTAGAAGACTAATGCAATCCGGAGTAACGTAGAAGGACAGGGACTCAACATTAAATGAATCAGACTCCCAATAAAAAGTCGCATTAAAAATGTATGGATCATGACGAAGAGGATAAGGCTAATGTTTGATACAACTTGTCTTTGTTGTTTTTGGTACGAAATTAAAGATATTCCTTTCCACCAACCCCGTTACCCCAACCTACTCGTTCACAAGATCCCTAATTGGGGTACCGAATTGTTTGGGGCATACCAAAATACACATATAACAAGATAGTAATTGTCTTTGGTTGGTACGCTCCCAAGCAAATTGACACTCCCATTAGTAGCCTTGCTCATTTAACACAATGACAACTCCAAATGATAAAAATTCAAATTTATCACACATATAACAAGATAGTAATTGTCTTTGGTTGGTACGCTCCCAAGCAAATTGACACTCCCATTAGTAGTTACATCAAATTAATAAAAAATATATTTTTAAGGTTTTATTGAGTTGAAAAAATGATTGCTCATTTAACACAATGACAACTCCAAATGATAAAAATTCAAAATTTATCATTTCATAGAGACTAGAGTGTTTCATAGCACCGCTTAATTTGGGGCCCAAGAAACAATTCGGGGCCTCACCAATTTTATACTCACTCCAAATATTATAGGAGGAGTCCAAATAGTGGTGAAAATATTATTTTATCCTTTCTACTTAAAAACCTATTAACTCTAAACTCAAAGCCCCCAATTCATTTTCCTAATCTAAAATTAGTTCTCCTCCCCTCCCTCTCTCACCGTATCTCCATCTCCTCCATTAACGACAAAAAAAAAAAAAAAAAAAAAAATCTTCGTCGATTCATCGTCGTAATCGTCCATTTGAAAAACTTTAATCGACGATTAACTTCTTCTACAAACATGGATCGAACGAATGAGTACAAAGGAAAGTTTGCTAACCCTAAAATCGTAGAGAAACCCAAATTGAAGATTAATTTGAAAACCAAGCAGAAATCAAGTTGGGAAGAATTATAAGAAGAAATGACACCGATTAGAAAGTAAGTGAACTAAAACCCACTTCTGTTTTGATTTTTTTCTAGTGTTTTGATTGTGAAATTGAGTTTTTGAACCGAAGAATTTCAGTTTCAGTGAATGGGTCGTTATCGGGTATTTCTTAGACCCCAACGATTCTTCATATGCATGTAGAAACTATGAAAAATCGTTAGGGTATGTGATGCAGAAGATAACGACCCTAATTCTGCTGTTTGAAAATTTTTCCCTAGATTTGAGTCTCTACCTCTGTAATAGAATCAATTGATGACCCTATTCGAACGACCCTTTTTGGTTGGTAAAAACCCTTGATGACATGCGAACAACGTCTCTGTCCCAAAAAATGGAAGTGTAGTCAATTGAAGTATCCTAGAGTCGTTATTCAACTATTTTTCCCTAGATTAGAGTCGTTAGTTTCATATAATAACGTATGATGACCTTTTTGTGAATGACCCTTTTTTTATTCCGTAACGATTCTAGGTGGAAAACAAACATACTCTCTGTCCAAAATATTGAAAGGGTCGTCACCTATGTCACCAAGGGTCATCATATATTCTTTGAGAGTCGTTTGTGTGTTAAAAACTTTGGTGACGACCCTTGTTCAGATAGCATGAAATCCTTGACTTATTTGTTCCTTTTTTTTGTGTATGTACTATTGTAGTAAAAAGAAAGACAAGAAACACATGCCCACTCCTCCTTCCAACCTCCCCAGCACGACAAATATTTGGCAGCCGTTCAATTTCGCGGGAAACGTCTGAGTGAGGTATCCTTTTATATCCGCGAACCTAGAAATAAAGGTAATGAGTCATCTGATTCGTAGGATTCTTCCACCCTTGTTGTATATTCTTATGGAAGCTTTGAAGAAGAAGGTATTCAAGAAAAAGAGATTCCTCTACGAGATGAATATTATGATTATGATGATGATGATGACGATGATAATGATGGTAATGGCGGCAATGCTTGTGGTGGTGGTAATGGTTGTTCTGGTCCAGGTGGTGGTGGTGGTGGTGGTGATGATGATGAGGATGATGAAGGTAATGATGGTAATGGTGGTGGCGGTGGTGATTATGATGATGAAGGTAATGATTTATCATGGTGGTGGTGGTGGCAGTGGTGATGATGATGAAGAGGAAGAGGAGCAAGCCTTGGAGCTGTAGGCAAAACCGTCAAGACAGAAGGATGGAAAGGAAGTTGCAGAGAGCGCGAGACACATTTTCGCCAAACATTTGCAGCTAGAACGTCTTCGTAGTGGGAAATCCAGAGGAGAACCTAGAGATGGCTGCAATATTCTATTTGGATATCCCGGAACATGGGCTCGTACCATCTACGAAACAATCATAACAATCTCAACTTTTTTTTAATTTGATTTGTTGATGTTAACTTTCCAATTATTTTATATTTACTTGTTTTTATTTTTTAGGATAATAAGAATGTCGTACGTTTTTTCAGGCGGCAATCTTCTTATGTGAAAATGTCCTTGTGGGATCTAAAAGATGAATATGCAAGAGTCAAAAAGATTATTGAAAACTCTGGTATGTATACCGCCATTGTGAACTCTGTGATTGCATATGAAAAGGTTACAATATCAAGTTTCTGTAAGAGGTTTTACGGAGAAATCGATACATTCCATTTCCCTTTTGGCGAGATGGCATTGACTCCAGATGATGCGGATTAGATATTAGGGTTGCAGGTCGAAGGAAAATCCACCAATGACAAGTTCAATACAAGGCTTAGTTGGAAACAAATTTAAGCATTGACCGAGAAATTATTTGGCTGGGATCAAGAGACGACAGATGGACTTTTCGTGAAGGGAAAGAAATACCCGAAGAAAGAGTTCAAACTCATAGAGATTAGGGAGATGTTTACTGAGACACTAATCAAAGAAATAGTTGATGGTCTCTCTGATATGGAATGTCGTTATGCGGCTGCTGGGTATTTGTTGTATGCACTTGCGTCGGTTATATTTCCCGACAGCAAAGGTAACCGGGTCAGTGTCAACCTTCTTTAGCTTTTGGATCTTTGAAAGATGTGAACAAGTACTCTCGGGGGACTGCCACAGTAGCACATTTGAATAATCAGTTATCAAATGCATCTCGGGTACGAACTTCTCAAATGAATGGCAATTCGGCTATACTCTAGGTAATTGGATTGAACAAAGTTGTTTTCTCTCTTTATGTTTTTTTGTTCTTTAAATATTTTTATACTTATATCAGATCGTTTTATTTTATTTTGTTTGATGTCAATATAGGTGTGGATTTACGATCGTTTCCCTTCATTGTTCAAAGACAATCCCGACGTCAAAGTCAACCCAGAATGGAACAAAACTAAACCAAGAGGAACCCGATACTTGTACACTGGGTGTCAAGATAAGGAACAAAAGGATACATTGTTAGAAATGTGCCAAAAATTGGACAACATCACAGCTGAAGAGGTAATCTTTGATCCTTATAAGAATGATAGGGTGAGCGCAATTGAAGATGTCATGTATTACTCTGGCCCTCAGTTTTAACCTTACGAATTTTCAATGTATAATCCGATGAGAATCATGCGTTAGCTTGGGTATATTCAAGATTCACCCGCACCTGATTATGAACCATGTTTCAAGCACAAGTTAGACAAATTCGAGTCTGACGAGTCGTACTTAGTGGTGGTTTACGAACCTGAACCTAAGACCAAGCATTAGGATTATATACATAATCATGATAGCAAGGTAGACGTCTCTTATTGGGATCATGTGAATGAAGGTCACGAGGCAACACCAGATTACTTGCAATGGTACGAAGGCTTCTCTCACCCTCGGGTGATACGTATGGATCTTGATGGTAGTCGGAGGAGCAACAAAGCATCTTCCTCGGCTTCTACATCTGACACTAGAGATGATTCTACCATTCTTAAGCTTGTGGTAATTATTTATTTTTGGAATTATGTTATTCATATATATATATATATATATATATATATACAAATATAAGTTTGTTAATATGAATTGGTATTTGAATTCAAATAAAGGGAACGAATAAAGATTCTTATCAAGGAATTTTGTTTATCGGATGACAAAGGAGAAGTGGTAGATCCTCAGCGACATCATCAGTACGCTGATTACTGCCAACACATTGAGAATCCACAAGCGAAGATTTTTTTTGCTGATCTAGCTAAGCGAAGTAAGAGGACCAGGAAAAACAAAGGAACAAATAAGATAAGAACGTGCTCAACATGGTCAAGCAAGTCAAGGTGGAAGAATCCAAGGTGAGGAAATCCCGGAGGAAAGAGAAGATGTTAATTCCCAAATATCTAGTGGAAGTCAAGGTCATCGTAAGAGAAGCCGGGCATCAGGTGGTGGAGGAAGTCAGGGAAGACAGGGAGGGCGAGATGGAGGTTGAGGTAGAGGCCGAGGGTGAGGAGATGTTCTTATAATGTTTTAATGGAAGACCTTTAGTTATTGTAGAGTTGAACTTATGTTTGTTTGTTTGGTTTTTGTTTGATATAACTATCTACTCATGGTTCGAATGGTTTGTTAAAACATTGGCGCTTTATTTAATATGTTAGTAGTTATATTTTTTTTAATAAATTAGTGTTATTTTTATCAAATAATAATATCGCTCGAAACAAATGATCCAACATAAGTGTCGTTATCTTAAAATATTGTAGTTTGACGACTGTAAACTAAAAAGTTAAAACACAACCATAGTCGTTATCTGATTGATATGAAATGTTAACGACCCTTCGTTAAAATTATCCAGAGAATGCCTTTTTTTTTCATAGATAGAGTCGTTAATATTTTTATGGAAACCAGTGACGACCCTATCTTACAAAAAACATCAAGGAGATCAACCAATTTTTTTTTACTCTAGAGTCGTAAAGTGATTCATATAGCAGAGTAACGACCCTTTGTAAAATAAATGCAGAGAATAAATAAAAAATCATAGCTAGAGTCATTAATATTTTCATGGAAACCAATGACGACCCTATCTTACAAAAATATCCAGGAGATCAACCAATTTTTTCTACTCTAGAATCGTTAAGTGATTCATATATCAGAGTAACGACCCTTCGTAAAAATTATCCAGAGAATGCTTTTCTTTCATAGCTAGAGTCGTTAATATTTATATGGAAACCAAAGACCACCTTATCTTACAAAAACACCCAAGAAATAAACCAATTTCTTCTACTATAGAGTCGTTAATTGATTCATATACTAGAGTAACGACCATTTGTAAAATAAATCCAGAGAATAATTTTCTTTTAATAGCTAGAGTCGTTAACATTTATATGGAAACCAGTGACGACACCATATTAAAAAAACACCTAGGAGATCAACCAATTTCTTCTACTATAGAGTCATTAATCGTTATACATTAGCATTGACGACTCTGCTAAAAGTACTACAACGACTCTAGATGTCCAAAGGAAGACTCATGTAAAAAAATTGTTCTTAAAGTTACGAATACACTTATATCATTACCGAAATAACACCACATAGTTCAAGAATTACATAAGACTTAGTATGGGTATTCTTGAATCCGACACATCAAGTGTTCGTCGATGAATGTCTTGGCGTGACGGTACAACACGGTATATTCCTTGTGGTGAATTAAAATTGTTTCCCCATTACGAATTCTCCATAATCCATTGAATCGTTCGAGATGAAATTCAATGAATGTATATATAAATGTAAGTATCCGAAAAAAGGGACTTTGGTATTGTAGTTGCAGGAAATCCTACACTACACCCTTGATAAGAATTTACTGTAATTAAGACATATTTGAAGATTAAAAACAACACTTTATTATTTGATTCTCATAAATGTTTACAATAAACAGAAGAAATCAAGAATACAACCGCTCTCTTGAATTTTCTCTCTCCTCAAGACTTTCTCAACACTCAAAAACACATCATCCTCTTTCTGAATCTACTGGTTTCTTTATATAGGATAATTACATAGTGGATGACAGCTAATCTGTCCTTTAATTTCGGATCTGACTCGTGATATTATCGCAATAGTTATAATGTCCATTCTCGCAAGCGTCGTGACCATCACAGGATAATCACGCTCTTCCTGTGTTTCTTCATTCGTCATCTATTACGTCATACTTCAAATCATTCTGTGACACTCGTGAATTGTTGTTGAAGAACTCGCGGTGATGTTCGCAGAAGTGTTGTTAATCTCGCAAGAGTAATATCATGGCGATATTCTGGTCCTACATCTTGCCTCTTCTCATGTCTTTTCTGCGAAGGAGGAAAGATCGTGAGAATTGAATCTTTTATAATGCCGCAGCTGTTTATCTTTTTGCATTCTTCTGCTCTGTATTCTTCGCCAGCTGTTTTCACGTACTTTTTCTTCCATTCAATTTTTGACACGTCCTTTTCAAACACTGCGATCTGACCATTCACGTCATTTCTTTGCATTAATTTCATTCATCTTCTCGAGAACTTTCTTCTTCTATAAATACTTCTTTCATTCTTTTGTTTCCCTCTTTTTACTTTATTCTTTCTATCTCTCTGCAATTTCTCTGCAATTTTGTTGTTCTTCCGTAAATTCCGCATCTGTTACTGTTGCATCTTTTCCTTCAATCTTCTATCCTTTTCTCCATTCCCATACTTACTTTATTAAAAATGGCTCTCGCTGGTCGTAAATATATGATCGCCTTTGAGGAAATGCAGAAGAAGTTTAAGGATCAAGATTTTTCTTTATCCACCTTCACTGATCAAAACCTAAAGCTGAACTTTTCGTTAAACTATTTTCTGATCATCCAAGTTCTCGCGAGAAAATTATAGTCTCGCTAGGTCAACTTGAAGACGGTCTTCCTATTCCTCTTTACAATCCTGAACTTCCTTTTTTCTATGAGATACTTTCTCATCCAAAATTCTCGCGAGCCATATATCAAATTTGTAGTTGCAGGAATTCCCATACTACACCCTTGTTAAGATTCTATAGAAATCTATTGGAAATCAATTAAACTTCAAAGATTTAAACGACACTTTACTATTCAAATCTCAGAAATGTTTACAGAATTGAGAGAAATCAAGATTACAAATATTCTCTTGGAGTTTCTCTCTCCTAAAGACTCTTTCAACTCTTAAAAATACCTCATCCTTCTCTGGATCTATCGAGCTCTTTATATAGGGATTTACATAATGGATGACAACTAAGTTTTCCTCCTCTTTCGGATCTATTCTGCGATCTCATCGCAATCGTTATAATATTCTTCATCGCAAGAATGATGGCCATCGCAGGATCAACACATTCTTCTTTTGTTTCTTCCATCGTCAATTTCTTTTGGATATTCCGTGACGCTCGTGAAACGTTGTTAAATATTTGGCGGTGACGCTCGCGGAAACGTTGTTAATATTGTAAGAATAGCGTTGTAGCGATATTCTGGTCCTACATCTTGCCTCTTCTCATGTCTTTTCTGCGAAGAAGAGAAGATCATGAGAATTTAAAATTCCATAACCACTTATCTTTTCAGATTTCCCCATTCTGACACGTTTCTATGTCCTTCGCCAGCTGTTTTCACGTATTCTTTCTTCCAATAAATTTTTGACACGTCTCCTCTAACCGCTGCGATCTGACCACCCACGTCTCTTCTTTACATTAATTGCCTTCATCTTCTTCGAGAAATTTCCTCTTCTATAAATACTCTTCTCATTCCTCTCTTTTTTCTCTTTTACTTTCTTCTTCTTTTTCTCTGTATCCTCTCTGCAATTTTTACTGTTCTTCCGCGAATTGCGCTTCTATTACTGCTGTGATTTATTTCTTCTTTTCAACCTTTTCTTTCATTCCCATACTCAAAAATGGTTGCTGCTGGTACTAAAAACTTGAAGTCCTTCAATGAAATGCGCGAGAAACTCAGAGTTAAAGGTTTTAACTTGTCTTTAATTCCATATCAAGATTCTAAATCTGAACTTTCTTTTAAATTATTTACTGATGATCGATGTTCTCGTGAAAAAATCATAATATCGCTGGGACAACTTGAAGCCGGTCTTCCCATTCCTCTCTATGATCCAGAACTTCCATTATTTTATCAAATAATTTATGATGAAAGATTTTCGCGAGCGATATATCAACTAGGTGGAGATTGTATCAGATTACTACTGGAATATGCTTCTCGCGGTGCTAATAAAGGAACTTGATACCCTGAAGATCCAAAGAATCCTCTATTTAAAGATGTCCCCATTGTTTCTGCAGATTACACTGTGGACAATTTCTTTGTAAATTACAGTATATAGTCCCTATGAAGAGAGATAGCACCTGTTGGGGTGTTCGTTTGAAAAAAGAGAAGGTCGCTAGTGATGACAAAGCTCTTATGCTGGATATTGATTTTCACACACCTACCAACCAAGGTCCTCGCCATTCTAGCGATGACAAGTGGTTCATCTTTCCTTTGTGTCTTGAAGGTCTTTATATATCTGGTTCTCGCGAACTTCCTGCGAATCTCGCAGAATATCAACCTTGGGTCTTTAACTGGCCTGATAGATCTAAAGAAGTATATTCTCTCAACTTTTTATATTATTATCATTTACTGTCTTCTTTATATTCTTGCTAACTATTTTGATTTTTTCTCAGATTGATAGAATGAAACTCAGCTATCAAGCTCTTAGGAAACCCTGCATTTTCTTGGCTCTAAAATCTTTCACGGATGAAGTAGGAAATATTTATTCATAAATTTTAACAATATATTGTTGCCCCTATTTCTTATCTTCATCTGTGCTCGCAGGTAATCGAAGAGTTAGAACCATTAATACCCGCAAAAACCAAGGAGAAACCTTCAAAAGAGAAGAAATCTGGGAAATCTTCAAAGGAGAAATATACTGCTCCTCCTAGGGGAAAGCCTTCTTCCCCTCGCAATGAAGAATCTAGCGATCCTCCATCAAATAAAAGGAAAACTCAACCTGCTTCTTCTTCAACTCCTCAAACAATTCCAGAAAATTCAAGTGTTGATCTTGATAAAGATAATAATGACGAGGGTTTTATTGTTAGCGATTTTCCCTCAATAAAAAATTCTTCTTCTTCTGATTCTTCTATGACTCATTTGTCTAGAATTTTTAGCGATATTTCCCATAGCATGACTTCTAATGATGAGGATGAAATTATTGATAAAACATCCCAAGATCTCGCTAAAGTTTACGATGCCCCTATTCTGGTGGATAATGATTCTCTCCAAGGAATCTCAAGATCTCTAACTCCCAGTCTCTTAAATTCTCTTGGTGCTTTGGTAAGTTTTCATTTCTTCAGTTTGTTTATATATTTTCTTCATCGCTAGATCTCAATTTATATTCTTCTTTCGCAGGTTGGAAGAGCTTCTTTTGCTGTTACTTCTGATTTAGATAAAAGATGTGCCAGCTCTGAAGAAAAAGCTGCTAAACTTCGCCAGGATAAACAAAGATTAGAATCTGAAGTTATTGAGCTTCGCAAGAAGAATAAACAGCTGGAGACTGAAGCTTCGGTTGATAAGCAAAAGATCTCTGATCTTGATAAAGCTAACCAACAATTATATGGTATGACTAATTTCCTTTGTTATTTAATTCTTTTTATTCTATCGCAGCTTATGCAAGCGGCCACTTTTAACTTGCAGATATGTATGGTCTTACTGACGAGGCTATATTCTTTCAAACTTTCCCTGAACCCATAGATGATCATACTCTTCTTTCCTGTCTTAATAATTCCTTAAGTAATTTCTCAGATGATAAGATTAAATCCATTTCCATAGATGAACTTAGATCCAAATTTGATCTCTTAAAAATTGAACACATATTCAATTTAGGTTTGACTGACAAGTATAGGCGCTTTTATCTTGATTGAATGAAAGAAATAGATAGATTAAGACAGAAGAATAGCGATCTTATTGACGAGAAAGATCTTGCCATTAAAAAGGGATCTAAGACCCTAGCAGACTTTCATAAAACTCTCCTTGACGTTCAAATGGACAGAGATAAATTTATACGCGAGAATGAAGATCTTCTTGCGAGGGAGACTCAAGTTCTATCTCGTCTCCTCATTAATAGCGATGACGAGTTTGCTTGGGATGTGAAGGTTCTTGACAACGCCAGGAATGACTTAGGTGTAAATGTTAGCCTTCAAGTTGAACAAACGACCTTAATTAGAGATATGATTTCTGAAAGAGAAGGTTGTTTAATGTTCTTCTTCTCGCTAACTTTCTGTTAATCTTTTTTACAAAATTTCTAACTTGTTGTCATATATTCTCACAGGAGATGAAAAAAGATATCTTAAAAGAATTGGGGAACTTGAAAATACCCTTGCTGCTCGCAATAAAAAATATTCACGATTGAAGGAGCAATTTGACATTACTACTGCGAATTTCAATAGATCTCTCATTGTTGTTCGTAATGATTCCGTTAAGTTGGTTTGCAATGATCATGGAATTTCTCCTTCCATATATCCTAATCTTGCAAAGGAAATTCCCGCAGTAATCCCAAATCTTAACATCTCTGATAGTGAAGCTGAGGATTCTGACGAGGATGAAAATGACAGTGATAATGACGAAGGAGAAAAATCTGGTGGGGGAGAAGACTCTGATAAGAATGAAGATAATGATGATAATGATGAAAAGGAGAAATCTGGCGATGAAGAGAAGTCTGATAAAGAGAATGGCGATGAATCTAGCTAGTTATTCCTTTTCCCTTTGTCTTCCTTGTATATTTATTTTCTTCTTTCTGTAACATTTTTATATGAGTTTCTCCAATTTTGTGAATTTCTTTTGCTTCTACCTGTATAAATTAGAAAACAGTTCTGTTTCTGCAAGTCAATCAATCAATATAATTATTATTCTTTAATTATCTGCGTCCATTTATCTATGCAATTTTTATATGATAGATGAATAATAATTTTATCATTCTCATGCATTCCCATACTTGCCTCTATTATTCATCTGTAATATAAAAAATTGATTAAAGATCAGATATTAGTGGTAAATAAAATATGCTTTAATATTGGCGATCCTATCGTCCGCAATAACTGCGTGAAATCGCATTTCTCATAACATCTGCGAGTATTATCGCAGTAATCTTGTGGTCTTATTATGCCTTCCTAATTAAAGGTCTTATTTTTCCACGCTATTTCTTTCTGCGACAAAATCGCAGGATGTCTTTACATTTGTATGTATTGACCCATTGATCTTGCGTTAGCTTCCTTCTTTGATTGTATTGCGATAATATGACAAGTCTAAGCTCTCTCGCGAGATCAAAGCCATGTGACATTGCTGTATTGCGATGAAATCGCAGGACGTCCTTACACTTTCATGTAAAAACCCATTGATCTCATCTTAACTTTTGGCTTGTTGCCTCTGTATAATTTACGTCACGCGACAATATGACAGGCCTAAATGTTCTTTCGATCATAAAGCCCCATGACATTGCCATCTTAAGACACTTATCATCTCCCTAATGGAGGGTGTCGCCCTTATCTTCCCCCTGGTTGACCCTTCAAGGAGGGCACATCGTTCATACAAGACTAGCTCCTCCCATCCAGATTTACCAACAACCAGCTATTTTCGCAGCCTCTTGTCCTTTATGCCTATATGGCTTATAGTTACAAGACTGCACCCTAAGTGGGGTTTTCTTCAGGCCAAGTGCATCATATCCAAGACTTACCAAGAATGGCAAGAGAGTTTTGTACGCTCCGGGCACTCTTGGCTCAACCGTGTACCACAACGCCTTGGTCATACTTTGCACTTCTTAGAAAAGATTCTCGGTCGTCCAACCAGGGTATAACCATATATAGTTGGAAATCCAAGATCTCTCTCCCGGATAGGTTTTATTTAACCCCATCGTCTGCATGACTCAGGTTCCAGCAGCGGTATAACCTTATCGCTGAGTCATGTCAAGAGATACCCCCTTTATGACGTGCTATTAGGTCTTACATTTTCCTCTTACGAAATTTTATTCGCGAACTAGGGTGCACGCCATAAAGGTTCGTCCCATTCTTTAATCTCTGCGAAATGTTATTCGCGTTTCTTACGAATATTGTAAAATATTGCGATTCTTTCAAGCAAAATATTTTGTTCAATTACATATTATTCAAACAAATCACTCATAGAGTTCTCTAAAGTTTATTATTTTACCTCTTCTACTTACTATTTTCTGATTCTGCTTTTCTGCTTCGTTTTACTGTTGTTTCTTCTCTTGCGAGATGCTCGCCATCAGCTTTCGCATATTCTTTCCGCTCTATGGTATCAACCATTAACCTTTCACATCTTTGTTGCTGTTTGATCTTGTACTTCCAATTGCTATTCTTCTCAGCTCTTTCTTCACAAGATTTCATATCAATTTCATAACATTTCTTTCTTTCTCCCCAATCTCCTTTAATAACTCCAACACCTTTAGGATGAGGAAATTTGATACACTGATGATAGGTAGATGCTACACCCAATATCCCATGTAACCAAGGACTTCCTATCAAAGCATTGTAGGGCGATTCGATGTCTACACAACACAGAATAAAATTTTCGAAGATATTCCCTTTAACGGTATCTGCATTTCAATTTCCCCCTTTGGTTTGTTAGATGTACCGTTAAATCCATAGATTTTATATGTTGATGGTATCAAATCTTCATCTCTTCCGCCCATGGTTTTATAGGTATGATAGAATAAGATATCAACTGAACTCCCAGTGTCTATTAAGACTCTGTTGATGGCCCAAGAATCTTCAACCTTACCAACATTTTCTTCATCTTCTTCTGGTATTGGCTTTGGGTTTATCTCTAGCCTTACTACCAACGGGTTATCATGCTGCTCGCCAAGCCCTGGTATATCTTGTGCACTGAAAGTTATAGTTTGTTTTTGCCATTCTTCTAACGGCGAGACTCTCGCAATATTCATTCTCTCTTCCATCTGTATTTTTCGCGAAGACTCTGCTTAAAACATTATCATGGAAATCTTCTATAGTTCTGTATGAATGTACTATGGAATTACAAAACAAATTCTTTGCTTTTTCCCCAACTTCTATCACGAATGTTTCTTCTCCTTTTACAGCATTCACTCTGCGAGTTTCTGGTGCTGGAGGCAATCTCTGAGATTGTGGGTGTCCTACTAAAAAGTGATTTAGCTTTCCTTGTTCGATCATCCTTAAAATTATTCTCTTTACATTCCTGCAGTCATTTACTGTGTGGCCATGAAAATGATGGTAAGGAAAAAATTCTTGACTGCGATTGTTAGGATGTGGTTCTTTTCCCATGTTCCATGGGGATGGTATATTTTCCATTAAAATGATAGCTTCCCAGATTTTTTCTATACTAGCATTAAGAGGTGGCATTTTAATTTCTTCCCATATTATCTTTTGATTTCCTTGCCCTCTAAAGTTATTCTGCATTTGTCCGCCATAAGTTTCTTGCGGCTGATCAAGTCTTTGAATCTTATTATTCCCACCGCGATTGTAATAATTCTTCTCTCTTTCATATTCTTCTTGATCTCGACTGCCCATTGCTACCAATTTTTGTTGGTTTTCACTTACCACCTTCTCTTGTTGTGAATGCGAGGTGCTCGCCACATTATTTATCATTTAGGGAGCAAACTTCCACTTGCCGCCAGCGAGCTGGTGTTCGCGATTGGGTATGATTCCATCTCATTTTGTTTCTCCTCCAAAGCAATGTATTCTTCCTGTAGTTCTCGCAGTTCAGTCATAGTGATTGTATTCTTAACTCTGAAAATTTGTATGTACAGTAGATTGGTCGCGAACATTGCATTGATAAAAGACAAGATAAGATATCTCTCGTCAACTCTTCCTGCCATCTCACTGTACATTGTCTTCCATCTTATGGTTAAATATTTCAGACTCTTGCCAACTCTCTGTTTTAATCCAAATACATCTTCAATACCTGGCCGCGATGAACTATTGTTAATATATGCTCCTAAAAATGTAGCTTGTAAATGATCAAAAGAAGTTATGGTATTTTTTGGTAATCCTTCGAACCATTTCAATGCCTTGCCAGTTAAGCTGGATGCAAAATATTTGCATAGCACAACATCATGATTCTCCCACTGTAGCATACATCTAACATAATCTTTTACGTGTTGAACAACATAAGTAGTTCCATCAAAAATGCTGGTTAACGCTGGTAAATTGCATTTTGGAGGTATCCCTCTTAACTGTACTTCTTGGGTAAATGGAGTTCTCGATGCTTCTTCAATAGCTTCATCAAGTTTCCTTCTACCTCCTTCTCTTCTATTGTTTATTATTCCTCGCATTTCTGCTAATTCTCTCAGTATTTGCTTATTCTCAGTTGAGTTTTTCTCCATTGGCCTTTTTAGTGCAGATTCCCTTCTTCTGCTCTCTTGCCTTTCTTGTCTTGCGAGATTTTGTGTATCTTCTCCTTCATCATCATCTTGTCTTTCTCTGCGATTTTCTCTTTCACCTTCCTCTTGAAATCGCAGTTTCCTACCTTCTTCTCTGCGAATTTCTTCATTTCTCATCATTTATCTTCGCTGTCTCTCTATTATCCTTTGTATCCTATCATACTCCTCTTGAATATTATTATTGTAGCGATTTTGTGTACGTATTCTTTCTCGATTTTCATGGTTATTTTGTCGTACTGCCTCTCGAAATTCTTGTTCTTCTACTTCTGCTCTTAATCTTTCTCTCTCGCAAGCCAAGCGTTCTTGTTCAGCATAGTGTCTCTCAATTTATTCTTCAATTATTCTTTGATTCCTTTGATTCTCTCTCCCATGCAATATCCTCCTACCTTCCTCTGGATTTTCTTCTTAAATTTGGTTGTTTCTTCCCTCTTGATTTCTATTGTCACGCAGATTATAACGATCGTTAATTATCTCTTCTTCTCTATGACGTTGTTCACCATTTAAATTTTGCACTTCTTCTCTAACATTTCTCATTAGGGAATTTTTCCTTGGCTCTTCTCTGAATGATCTTGAATTTGATCTCACATTACTTCTTGACCTCCTTCTTTGTAACCTCAAATTCTCCATTCTTAGTTCATGATTTTGTCTTGTTAGATTAGCATGCTCCTCCGCCTCTAATCTCCTTTCTTCATGTGTTATTTGTCTCAAATCATCTTCTATCTCATTTTCACGTCCCACATGAACTAATTCTCCAGCCGTTCTTTGATTTCTTTCTCCTTCTTCTCCATTTCTTAATTGTCGATTTTCTGCTTCTTCCATTGAATCCGACCTCCAAGTATGCACACTTACCCTATCATAATCCACATTCCTATCTCGTGTTTGTGTTTGTTGATTCGGTTGTTGAATTGAACTTTCTGCTTCATTTCTTACTCTATTTCTTCCTGATCTTATCCTTAAAGATTCCTCTAATTCACCTTTTCCCTCTCCTGCAAGTCTTTTACTTCTCCTCATAGTTGTCGGTGGTTCCGATGTATTTCTTCTTCTTCTTGCCATTTCTTCAACTCTAACAATTTTTTCAAATCCTCAAGTTGTAATTAGAGATTTCTTAATTTGATTCTCCCTGTTTCTGGCGCCAAAATGTAGTTGCAGGAATTCCCACACTACACCCTTGTTAAGATTCTATAGAAATCTATTGGAAATCAATTAAACTTCAAAGATTTAAATGACACTTTACTATTCAAATCTCAGAAATGTTTACAGAATTGAAAGAAATCAAGATTACAAATATTCTCTTGGAGTTTCTCTCTCCTCAAGACTCTTTCAACTCTTAAAAATACATCATCCTTCTCTGGATCTATCGAGCTCTTTATATAGGGATTTACATAATGGATGACAGCTAAGTTTTCCTTCTCTTTCGGATCTATTCTGCGATCTCATCGCAATCGTTATAATATTCTTCATCGCAAGAATGATGGCCATCGCAGGATCAACACATTCTTCTTTTGTTTATTCCATCGTCAATTTCTTTTGGATATTCCGTGACGCTCGTGAAACGTTGTTAAAGATTTGGCGGTGACGCTCGCGGAAACGTTGTTAATATCGTAAGAATAGCGTTGTAGCGATATTCTGGTCCTACAAACTTGGTGGGGATTGCATCCGTCTGCTAGTGGAGTATGCTACTCGCGGTGCTGATAAAGAATCTTGCTACCCTGATACTGCGAAGAATCCTAAATTCAAGGATGTTCCAATTATTCCCGCAATGTATACTGTAGATAATTTCTTCATAAACTATGACATAATCCCCATGAAGATGGATAGCACTTGCTGGGGTGTCTGCTTTCAAAAGAAAGATGATATTGCAAAAGACAAAATTCTTATGTTGGACATCGACTGGGATACTAGTACTAATAAAGGTTGGCGTCATTCTAGCGATGAAAAATGGTATATCTTCCCTCTAATTTTAGAGGGTTCATATATCTTTGGTACCCATGCTTTACCTGCGAATATCACAGAATACCAGCCGTGGGTATTCAACTGGCTTGAGAGAAATAAAGAAGTATGTTTTCTTAATTTTTTGCATAATAAATTACCATTATTATTTTCTTCATGTCTTTAGATTCTCGCTGACTATTTCCTTTTTATCAGATTGAAAGGTTGAAAGCCATCTACGATAGGCTAGGGAAACCTGCTACTTACTTAGCTCTCAAATCTCTCACAGATGAAGTAGGAAATATTTCTTTATAACTTTTTACAATATATTGTTGCCTCTATTTCTTATCTTTATCTGTGTTCGCAGGAAATTGAAGAAAAAGAGCTTTTGAAACCTGCGAGAACTAAAGAGAAATCCACAGTTGGTGGCAAGGGTAAATCTACTGCCCCTCTCAAAGAGAATTCTGCCGCTCCTCGCATAGAAAAGTCTGATGCTCCTCCCTTAAAGAGAAGAAAAACCCAACTCTTTTTTTCTTCAACTCCTCAATCTAACGAAGAAAATCCGAGTAACGATGATGCTGATGATGATGAAGACGAAGATAATAATGACATCTCTTCTATGAAGGATTCCTCTTCTCCTGAATCTCCTATGACCCAATTATCTAAGATTTTTGGCGATGTCACGCATGGTATTTCAAATGATTATGGATATGAAGCTGTTAATGAAATATCTCAAGATCTGGCAAAGGTTTGCGATGCTTCCCTATTGGTTGACAATGATTCTTTCTAGGGAATCTCAAGATCGATGACCCCCAGTCTTTTGAATTCACTCGGCATTTGATGAGTGCCAAATATTGCATATTCATACACCTTTTCATTGGCACTTAACTCATCTTTCGCGCTTCAAAGTCATATATTATCCCAAATTCTGCATTCTTACCATCTTCAAGAATAAATATTTGTATTAATTAATTTTGTGTTTTTAAGTACTAAATAAATCTTGGAAGAATTGAGAAGACAAAAGAGAAGAAAGTTGGAAGCATTGCGACCCGCTCGCGCATCAGTGGAATCCTGTTTACAAATTCATGGGATTAAAAAACCCATGATCCAAAACCCAAGACCCAAATCCATTTCCACCTCACCCCCATTGGATTCTTTCCAAAACATCCACCTCACTCCCATTGGATTCTTTCCAAAACATCCACCTCACCCCCATTGTTTTCCATTCTATCCATCAATTAAGAAAACATGTTTTGTTTAATTGTTGAGTGGTTGCTACAGTAAAATTCGAATCCAAAGTGTGAGAGAATTTTTGTGTATAAATAGAGAGGGTTGTTGTGTTCAAAACTCATCGAAGAATAGCTTGTTCATGTTAGTTTATCAAATTTCAATTTTGTTGTAATGTTCTTCATGTTCTAATTTCATTTACTAGGGTTTAGATGAAGCCCTAATCTCATTGGTATGTATTCATATCTTGTATCTTGTTCTTGAAAGTTTAGAATTGTTTAAAGATATAATTTAATCCAAGTTTTTCAACATCTTGCTCTCACAATGTATGCCATGTATCCATTGTAGTTAGAATATCTCTATGTTGATTATGCTACAACTCATGCTTAACCAAATATTGATCTTTAGATTAGTTGTGCTTAATTAGACAATTAATGCTTTGGAGAAATACTTTAGTTGTGATTAAATTATCCATTGGAGAAACACCTTAGTTATACGGTAGACTTGAATCTACTATAAGGACAAGAATAATATTACAAGTTGAATGCATATCATAGGTTATTGGTGGATTTGAATACCCTAGTATCCATATTATCATTGTTTACATATCTTGTTATTTGCATGTTTTACTTTTATTATTTCAGTCACTTGAAAATCATATCGTCGTATCGACAAAATCAAACCCCTTTTGGTTACTCTCTGAATCAGGATTTAGAATCAACTTCTACACTCTCCAAGTCTCTGTGGTTCGACCTGTGCTTGCCCTGTGTTGCTTGTCGACACTGTGCACTTGCAGTATACACAATAGTAGGTATCTTTCCGATCCTACCAAGTTTTTGGCGCCGTTGCCGGGGACTCGGTAGTGGTGTAGTTCATTTTTCTATCTCCTGTCACTGTTCATATTTCATATCCTGGAACTGTGCATATTTCACTGTAGCATAAATCACTGTACAACATGTATTTTACTGTTGCATAAATCATTGTACATCAGGTATTTACTATAGCAGCGTAACTATTCACAGTCAATTTTACACTTATTTTTGATATTTTTTATTTATTTTGCTTTTGCTTTAAAACTTCGAAACCCTAACTACCTCTTTTGAGCTCAACAGGTGCCTGAGTAGCTGTTGTAAAGGCGAAGGAAAGGAAGCGGAAGAAGTTTTTATTTTAATAAAAAAAAAAGAGTTTATTTTATTTATCTATTTTTAGTTTGTATTAGGATTCCTTTACTCTTGTAATTTTATTTTTCTTTTGCACTTTATTTTGGACTTTGGACTTGGACATTCTACTTTTATTTTTATTTTTAAACCCTACGGAAGGGTAGTATTAAATATCAAACTATTTGTAGAGAAGGACGGTGATTACAATATCACCTCGGTCCCTCGGGTTCGTTCATGACATAGGATTCGTGGCCCGAGTCGACAACAACGGTTCATCCCCCGTCTGGTACGGGAGGTAAGTTTTTCGAAACACTCGCGAATCCCCTGTTAGCGAGTTACTGTATTCCTTCGGTTGCATATATGTTGAGGATTTGAATACGGCTATTTTATTTTCCTAGTAAAGGGCAAGGACTGGCCATACAAGATAAGGGTTCGGATTTCATCACCGTTCTATTCTTGCCCGCCTTAGGAAAACAATACCTAACGTGAACCTAAGCATTAAAATTTGAAATAAAACGAGACCTATAAGGTAACGAGCTTAGTAGGAGAGTCGTTCGAAAAATATTGGTTACTCTCTAAGCATACTTCGAAGTTCATGACGGTTTATGTAAATTGAATGCGTGACTGCGCCGCCTTGGAATGCGGTGAGGCCTTGGGTATCAAAGCTCCTGCAGCTTCCCTCACCTCTATTCAATTTACTTAAACTCGGATTGATTCCAGAGGAGTTTGCTCAGATTGTAACGAATTCCATTTCGAAGGATTAGAAGCTGGTCTAGAAAACAATCTAAGTGGATCCATCATGCTTTTTGTTTGCTAGAAATCAGTAGGTATACTGTAGTGAAGTCAGCCTTGTTTGCGATTGCATAGAACTCCCCTTCCGTTTATGATTTTTCTTCTTTTATTTTGTTTTTCTAATGTATGCCGTAATTAGAGAACGGGCTTTAAAAAAAAAAAAAAAAACCAATAATGAAAAAAAAAAAATTTGGTCTGTTTTCAGTGTGTACATCCCAATCTCTGCAACAAGCCTAGTGCTAGTTAGAGATCATGTCAGGATTCTGGTCTGCAGGTGGGGATGGAAACAAATCCATCAGAGAGCTTGCTTACGGGCATGCTTCATATTATGAGCCTCCAACAAACCATGATGTCAATAGTTATATGGAGTTTTATGGACATTTTCACAGTCCTGAGCATCAATACATGGACCCTAATAACTACTCACCCATGTATCATCCACCACAGGGTGAAAATGAACATCTTTACAGTGCCCAACTCTCACAATCATCACTTTTGGACCAGTTAGAATCTAGAACTGCAGCTTTAGAAATGCAAATGCATGAATCTGTCGCATAAATTCTTCTAGGCAATCAGAAATCTATGCTTGTACCTTATGTGGAGGCTTAGGCCATCCTGCTGAGAATTGCTATATTTTGCATGATTTTAGGCAATCTAGAGAATATCATGAAAATCCAAAATATGA
Organism: Papaver bracteatum; assembly: GCA_023529315.1. Taxonomy (NCBI): domain Eukaryota; kingdom Viridiplantae; phylum Streptophyta; class Magnoliopsida; order Ranunculales; family Papaveraceae; genus Papaver; species Papaver bracteatum. Next base: position 1,362,239 of record JAJJWX010004825.1, read on the forward strand.
AATGCCAACAGATTACAAAGCTGATAGTCATTGGGACCATAACTAACCTTTCGAAGGTTGCGATCAGTATTTTATAGACCCTAATGACCCTGCACATATGTATCATCCACCACAGTGGGAAGTTGAACAATTTTGTACTTCTCAATCTGTGGAGGAAAATCTCAGACTCATCGAACAAAATAATGCTAGGAGTGTATTGCATGATAAACCATATAGAATTGATTATGAATTTCCTACTGTTGAAGACTCTCCTTCCATCGAACAACTTAATGCATTATTAAAAATGAATTTGATTCGTTTACAAAATGTAGGAAGGTAGGAATTTCAGGATGAAATGTTTGTTTGTCCTAATGAAATAAAATGTGAAAATAGTATGCCTAGTCTTACTCGTGCAACTGATATTGCATATGAACCTGTTTTAAATGAAGGGACTAGAAATACTACGATTTTGAATAGGGAAAAGCATTTCTGTGATGATAATGATGATGATGTTATGTTAGAAGAACATGTTTTTACTGAAAATATTGTCGAACCTTTGGGTTCAGAGACAATAGGCTTCTCTGCCTCGACCTTAATGAGTGATGTTTCTTCTAATGTTCCATATACATGGGATGTTGATACTGATCTTGAGCCTGTGCAATTTTCCTGTGAACAAGAGCATGACACATTTCTTGTGTCTGACTTAGAAAATGTTGAATCTCCTGTCGACACTAATGATCTTAAGCATGAAAATATAATTGACGTGTCAGATTCTATACCTAGGTCACAACATGATGTCTCTTTCGATTTGTCTATGCATGAGAATAAAACTTTGGATGATCATGAAACTGATTTGGGTCTTGCTGAATTTTTCTATGAATGTGAGCATGATGTAGCACTTGTAGATGACTTAGGATATGTTAATGTAACTAATGATAATGGTACTCTTGATCTCATCCATATGAGAAACTTAGACGTTCCTACTCTCCTGATTAAGTCACCAACTGATGGTCTTGCAGTGGACCTAAGAATTGTTCCTTTGAAGTGTGCTGAATCGATGTGGTTGACAGTTCCAAACCTAGGGTTAGAGTTATGTGCATCTCAAATTCTTTTGGAATTTTTGTCCACTAAATATCCTGTTATTGAGAAGTCATATCTGGAATGCATTGATGTTTCTCTTCCCATCCCGAACAAAGCCCATTTTGAGCTAGACCTTCTGCGTGATGAACCCCTAAAATTGTTAGATTTCGTGCCCAAAAGTATTACTATTGAAAAATCTAGGTTTGGGGGTATCTCATTTTGTTTTACTTTCTCACGTGCATTTCTATCATATCATATTTATGTGAGATTGTTAAAATTTCTGCACTTCGTCTTTTGGGTTGATCCTCAACTCTTTAGATTGATAGTGTATGGTGAATTTTTGTATATAATAATCCAGTAGATATTGTTAAATCTTGTTTCATGAACCGGTTAAGTTGTATTTTGTATATATTGTGCTAATCCAATGTGACATCAACTGAGTTAATGTTGGATTCTAGCATTGAATAATGAGGCTCTAATCTTGCTTTTGACATACCGGTAATCTCTTCCCTTTTCTCTACTCAACATAGTTCTCATGGTATGTTTCTGTTTAAATTATTTTCATCTGTTGAAACATTGAGGACAATGTTAGATTTAGGTTTGGGGGAGTATTTGCATATGGCGTTTTGTAGTCTTTTGCATTTTTTATGACCAGATGTGGAGCGGGTCTTTTGTAGGTTTTCTTTTGTAGTCTTTTGCATCTTTTTATGACCAGCTGTGGAGCGGGTCTTTTGTAGGATCCTTTGTAGTCTTTTGCATTTTTTATGACCAGCTGTGTAGCGGGTCTTTTGTAGGATCTTTTGTAGTCTTTTGCATTTTTTGTTATCTGATGACCAGCTGTGGAGCGGGTCTTTTGTAGTGTGTTATCTGATGACCAGCTGTGTAGCGGGTCACTAAAAAAAAATAAAAAAAAATGATGATCAGCTGTGTAGCGGGTCTCAAAAATAAAAATAAAAATAAATAAATATTGGTTACAAATTTTCATGGTTCTACAAAATTCCGAAGTTCATCATCTACAGCTGAAGACCGAAGACGAAGACATTTCTATGGATGCTTTGAATTTGGAGAAGGTTTTGTGGGTACATCTTTGGTAGGCCCTCACGAGACTACAACTCGTCCACTAGGGACACCTAGGGGTTTAAAGGCTTAATGCATACGCTAAATGCATTCGAGAGACCAGCGACAGTGGTATAGTTAGGATTTCTTAAGTTCTGTTTCACTTGAGGACAAGTAAAATTCAGGTTTGGGGGTATTTGATGAGTGCCAAATATTGCATATTCATACACCTTTTCATTGGCACTTAACTCATCTTTCGCGCTCCAAAGTCATATATTATCCCAAATTCTGCATGCTTACCATCTTCAAGAATAAATATTTGTATTAATTAATTTTGTGTTTTTAAGTACTAAATAAAGCTTGGAAGAATTGAGAAGACAAAAGAGAAGAAAGTTGGAAGCATTGCAACCCGCTCGCGCATCAGTGGAATCCTGTTTACAAATTCATGGGATTAAAAAACCCATGATCTAAAACCCAAGACCCAAATCCATTTCCACCTCACCCCCATTGTATTCTTTCCAAAACATCCACCTCACTCCCATTGGATTCTTTCCAAAACATCCACCTCACTCCCATTGGATTCTTTCCAAAATATCCACCTCACCCCCATTGTATTCCATTCTATCCATCAATTAAGAAAACATGTTTTGTTTAATTGTTGAGTGGTTGCTACAGTAAATTTCGAATCCCAAGTGTGAGAGAGTTTTTGTGTATAAATAGAGAGGGTTGTTGTGTTGAAAACTCATCGAAGAATATCTTGTTCATGTTAGTTTATCAAATTTCAATTTTGTTGTAATGTTCTTCATGTTCTAATTTCATTTACTAGGGTTTAGATGAAGCCCTAATCTCATTGGTATGTATTCATATCTTGTATCTTGTTCTTGAAAGTTTAGAATTGTTTAAAGATATAATTTAATCCAAGTTTTTCAACATCTTGCTCTCACAATGTATGCCATGTATCCATTGTAGTTAGAATATCTCTATGTTGATTATGCTACAACTCATGCTTAACCAAATATTGATCTTTAGATTAGTTGTGCTTAATTAGACAATTAATGCTTTGGAGAAATACTTTAGTTGTGATTAAATTATCCATTGGAGAAACACCTTAGTTATACGGTAGACTTGAATCTACTATAAGGACAAGAATAATATTACAAGTTGAATGCATATCATAGGTTATTGGTGGATTTGAATACCCTAGTATCCATATTATCATTGTTTACATATCTTGTTATTTGCATCTTTTACTTTTATTATTTCAGTCACTTGAAAATCATATCGTCGTATCGACAAAATCAAACCCCTTTTGGTTACTCTCTGAATCAGGATTTAGAATCAACTTCTACACTCTCCAAGTCTCTGTGGTTCGACCTGTGCTTGCCCTGTGTTGCTTGTCGACACTGTGCACTTGCAGTATACACAATAGTAGGTATCTTTCCGATCCTACCAGCATTATGGTATATTTTCACTTCTTTGCATCTTCCTTATACCTTAGATTTCGAACTATATATGTCTTAGAAATTTTTACATTTCGTCGCAGGCTGGATGAGCTTCTTTTATTGCTGCCTCAGATTTGGAGAAAAGATGCGCTGACCTTCGCAACAAAAATGAAAATTTAAAGTCTAAATCTGCAGATCTTCGCAAGCAAAAGGAACAGTTGGAATCTGAAGTTATTGATCTTCGTAAGAGTAAAGGAGAATTAGAAGCTGAGGTTGCTGAGCTTCGCAAGAAAAATAAGCAATTAGAAATTGATACTTCGAGTGATAAACAAAAGATTTCTGATCTTGAAAAGGCTAATCAGCAACTCTATGGTATAAACTTTTCCTTCTTTTATTTTAATTCTTTTGCCTTATTTTGGCTCATTCATGTAACCATTTTTGCAGATATTTATGACCTTACTGATGAGGCTACAATCCTATGATCTTTCCCTGAACCTGTAGATGAGGATACCCTTCTTGCTCGTCTTAATAGCTCTTTAAGTAGTTTCTCAGATGATCAAATTAGATCTCTTTTCATAGATGAACTTAAATCCAAACTTCATCTCTTAAATATTGAGCACAGATTCAACTTGGGCTTAACCAATAAGTTTAAGCGTCTTTATCTTGATTCGAAAGAAGAAACTAATAGATTGAGAAGTAAGAATAGTGATCTTATTGATGAAAAAGATCTTATTGATAAAAATGGTGCTCAAGCCCTAGCAGATTTCCATAAGATTCTCACTGATGTTAATATTGAGAGGGATAGACTTATCGGTGAAAATAGAGATATTCTTGCGAGAGAGAACCAAGTTCGCTCTTGTCTTCTTATTAGCAATGATGAAGAATTTGCTTGGGCTGCGAAGGTTCTTGATAATGCCAAAAATAATCTAGGTGTAGATGTTATTCTTCATACTTGTAGATGCATTTTACTACCACCTACATCCAAATGATAGAAATCTTCTACTCATACAAATGAAAGTATAGACATGATGATAGACACAAAGATATACGTGGTTCGGTATGATTACCTACGTCCACAGGGGTGAAAGGATGAATCTTATTACTTCAAGGTGTTACAATGGTGTTGCTCTCTCAAGTGAACTCACTTACAAAGTGGACTAGCTCTCAACTTTACTCCCTCTTTTCTGATTACAAGTCTCTCTCCTCCCAATATATTCTACCCTTCTTTTGGATACAATTTCTTCTATTTATAGGGAAGGCTTCATACAACAAAACTAAGGTGTTGGTCACAACATATCTATCTTGAAGTCTTGTCATCGGGCCCACCTGCGTTGTCCCTTCTTCCGTCACTATGGCCGATGTGCTTCGATCCCTTTGTAGTTCCTTGTCCGAGGCGATCCATTCGGGTGTTCTCTTGGTGCGATGTCGCCCTTCCAACCTGTCGCCCTTGCATCTAACCGATATGACACGTATCTTATTATCCCTTTGACTACCACTCCTCGGTTGACCCAATACGTCTCGTCTTCCAGCTTTGTCAGAGGCCTGTGGTCGAGTCTTGTCCGACAGCTGTAGAGTGATTACGCCCGATCCACGCGACTCCTTAAATTTTGCGCCTTCCAGCCTCTATCTCGTGCTTCTCGTCTCTTCATGTTTGGGTATCTCATAGCTTGAGATGTTGCCACCTAGCCCTGGGGATAATTTACATCTACATTTATGCCCCTTCTTTCGCTTGTGTGGCAGACACCAGTGGAAGAAAGTCGTCCCCGCTTCCCACGTCCTCGTTCATGCCGAGATTTCCGCCATGCAGTCCCCTAGTAACTCCACTTTATTACATGTAACCGCCGGAGCCGGTTACAACTTCTCTCCTTTAAATAGTCCAACTCCTATTCTCTTTCTTATTCTTCACCATTTCTTTTTTAGCCTCTAGACGCTGCAACTTTTTCTTCGAGATTCTTCATCATCTTCTACCTCAGTAAATCCTTGTCTTTTCGATTTTATTCCTTCATCTCTTTATCTTCGAGTGCTACAGTGGATGCAGTTACATTTTCGTCGTCCCAACCTCCTTTATCAATTTCCGAGTTCTGTACTATTCCCGTTCATGGCTTCTTCTCCCTCGATGACTGAAAAAAGGTGCGTGGATGATGTTTTTTCTGAGAATGATGCTTTTTCCCTAGCTTCCCTGTTTTCGTTTGATAGTCCTTATAAGTACGATGATCGTGCCATGAGATCTATCTTTCATGATGATTCTCCTTCTATTTCGTGCAGGTCTGAGAAAAGGGTGAAAGATCTCTCCGATGAAGAGTTCATTGAGCAGTTGAAAGAGAAGTACGATCTTCAAAGTTATGAAGTTACCCTGATCTCGGGCCAAAACAGCCTCCTGAAGAAATCCGACATGGATAAGTATGAGCAGTCGGCTGACTGCGTGGTCATTAATCAGGGTCAGCTAAATCTAGGACTTCGTCTCCCTTTGTACAACCCCGATAGCCTTTTTTATTATGAGGTTCTCTCCCAGCTCAAACCTTATCGCGCCCTGGCTCAATGGACTGGCAACACTTTTCGCATTATGGATGAATGGAGAGCTCGCCGAGATGGTCACGGTTTTACCGCCGAGTGGTCGACCTACAAGCCCGAGCACGCTCCAGAGTATACTGTTGCCAATTTCCTTGTCAATTATCGAGCCGGTACCTCAACCAACGGTGATCTTGCCGGTTTTCCTACCGGTCCCCATCGTCAGAGAACCATGCCTAAGGGTGTTGAGAGGATGATGTTGGATGCTGATGATAAGAGCCTAAAATACATCTTTTGATTGTCAATTTCTCATGCTTTTCTTATCTATTTTTCTTGTATTTTTGTAAATTACGCTTCTTTCGTATTTTGTAGGTGCTTTGGAGTCATGTGACAAGAAAGAAGGCAAATGTGATCTTAATACATTGCTTGGAGACATTGAGCATTGGCGGAGTCGAATGATAGGCAGATGCAAGCCTTTAAATCATCAAACAGGATTACTAGAGCACATTCTGGGCTTCCAGTGAACCATTATGAGAACTGTTAAAGGAAAACTGCATTTCATTAAGGGACACTTGCCTGTCCATTACTAAATCTGAAATCTGAGGAGTTATTAGGTCATCTTATATTCCTAGCAGAACTGAGCTCAAGTGACAACCAGCTCCCACATCAAGTTCGCTTTATTTGTACCAAGGGTACACACCGGCAAGCTCAAGACTGAATTCCTGGATTCATCCGAGCATATTTCAGAAGCCGAGAACATCACAGAGAATCCTAAAGAAGAAAGTGCAGCAGTTGGGTTTTCAATTCTCTTACCTGTCCGTACAAGTCAAAGAATTGCAGTTGTTATTTGTGTTTGTGAATGGTTTATGAGAATGGGTTTGTCTGCAGATTCAAGTTAACAGCAAGTAAACGGTTTCTGTGCTTTTATGGTTAGGATTTGAACTTAAATTTCCAGTGAGAAGAAGATTTCTTGTTGGACAGAAACATCACTTCAATGTTCTCAGCAAGTGTTTGCATAATTGCCTAATCCAGTAATAACTAAAAGAATGAAGAAGATGCACTAGTTACTGCCATTCGAATTTAGAGGAAAGAAGTGGTGATGGTAATTGTCATGGAAGTGTTAAACTCGATGTTGGATGAATGCATTGGAGATTGGGATATTAACATCAAGCTCAAGTGATAATGGGTTTGGCTGTAAGGAGCTAGAGTTATTTGTCGATATATATAGAGCGATGGTGGCTGATTCCATCGATAGTTGGCAGTGAAATAAGATGGCATATTGGAATTCTGGCAGAGACAATGAAGCTCGAGTATGGTACTGATGTTTCCATAAAGCGATGTTGCTGCCATTGTTGAGGAAGGAGAGGAGCTAGAGGTGAACTGAGAGAATGGTAATATGGACTGGTGGAGTTCGAGCTTTGCTGCCATTGTATAGATGAAGCTTGATGGTAAGTGAGATGAACATATGATCTTGGAAGTAATGTTCTATTGGTGATGCCATGGTTACAGTGAACGAACTAGGGGAATAAGGATCTGATATGGGACTGTTATGCCGAGAGCCTGTTTGGTTGCGGCAGACGGAGGAGAAATAGATGGTTAAAGGTTGAGCTTGATCGGGAATGGTTGTTGTTGTCGTTATCACGGCAATAATTAAGTGAGGATGATATGGATGGTTGAAGTCCGAGCATAACAGAGCTGTGATAGAATTTGAGATGGATTCCGGATGAATGAGCCGAGAAAGTTCTGGTGGCGATGTTCCCAGTGAGATGAAGATGGGGTTTTGCTGGCCATTTTGTGGTGAATTCTATGTAGTCTCAGATGGTTGATGATGGTCTTGTTGGGTGGTATATGTAGTGACTTGAGTGAAGTGATACAGCTGCAATGGTTGAAGTTTAGAAGTGCATTGGCACCTGTTCGGGTGTTTATGGATGCAACAATAGAGGCAGTTATGATGCTGGTATTGAACTGCAGATGTATGGGCACTGTGTTCTTGGGTTAGTGGTTGGCACTGAGATGTGAAGTGGTTGCTGCAACAGATCATGGACAAGTTGTTGTTGATTATCATGGAACTGGTGGTTATGAACATTTAGTTTGTCACAGGGAATCAAGGCTCGTATACACAGTAATTGGTGGCCAGTAATAGGTTGGTATTTCAGGTTGCAATGGTAGTTTATGAACTCATGCTTGCAGGGTTGGAGATGCATCTGCGAGTAAGATATGGTAATGATTTTATGGTGGTGTGGTCATGCTATGAAGGTTCAGGTGGTGCTGTTAGTGTAAAGGGAAGACTGGGATGTGCTGTGTCACTGGGAAGTTGAATGTGTCAGGTGGAGAATGCTGTGCAATAATGAGCTGAGGTGGTGAATTGAAATGGGTATTGAGGCTGGAGATGCAATTAGGTTGCAGTCTGGCTATAGAACTGAAGGTGGTTCTGTTAGCTCTAGTGTAGGTTTGTACTGGTGGTTAAGAATGGCAAGGGTTAGATGCTGCAGAAAACAGTGCGAAAAGCGAGCGAAAATGGCGCGCCGGTGATACTAGTTCCGGTTGTCGGATTTTGGAGTTTGAAGCATGGATATTAATGTTTCAGTGAATCATGAAGGGGGTATGAGTCGGATGCGGAGTTGGCGGACGGATATATGAGCTACGAGTCACGCTTTTGGGCGCGTTTTCGCAAGAGAGAAATAATTGGTTTGGATGATTTTTGTAAATGTTTGAAATGTAGAGAAGGAAAGATGAGTTGCTGGAATTACATACTTGCTGGTGACAGTTTCTGATGACAAAGGCGGTCAGAGACAATTTTACGGCAACCATATTCCGGCGATGATGTAAGCAATTCCGGCGACTAGTTTTGGACCCAAAATTTCCAGAAACATATTTCTCACACATGGGCTTGGTGGATGATTTTGGGACGGATTTTGAGAACTTGACTTACTTTTGGGTATCCTTTTGGGAGAGGCATATAAATAGAACTTTTTCTCTAAACCTAGATGATATATCTTAGATCTTTTATCTTCTACTTTTGTTTATATGGTTTACAACATGATAGGCTTTGTTTTTCTTCTTGTTATGAACTCCTTGAACATGAGTACTTAAGTTTATTATTGGTTATGGAATAATTGGATTTCACATAATATGGTTTTTGATATGATAAATTAGTTTTGTCTCCATATTATCGATTATGATTTACTATTTATATTGTTACATGATTTGAATGCTTGTTTGATCGAGTCATGAATCAGTTGAGTTTGTTTTCATCTTTATTGCTAGATTAGGGTTTGTTATACGTAAAAGTGATAGATTCCTGATTACAAGTAGCATAAATATGGTTATAGCTTGTAGTGATGCATCCTTATATCATATGTGAACCATAACCTTTGTTAATTGAATTAGTGCGCTTTCCACGTTCAATTGCTTTGATTGGCCTGATTTCATAGAACTTAATGCATCTAGGGAATTAAACTTGATTAGTTATTTTACACGTTAGGTTGTTCTCTTAGATAGAACTCATACTCGCATCTTTTAATGTGTTTGTTGATGACAAAAGGAGATTTGCGGGATATTCTTGCGATCAAGGTATTCTAGGGCCATTGATAAAATATAGATTAAATATCAATTATAATTATTGTTTTGAAAGCATGTTTGTGAATGAATATGAATCCTTAACCAATATCTCTTCTATTTGATTCGTTTGCTTATTTCTTTCTTTGCTTTTATTTTACTTTTAGTTTACAAAAATCAGAAAACCGGTATTTTATATAGGAAACCAAAACATCTTGACAACCTAGTCCTCTCTGTGAGATCGATCCTTTCTTGCCCTTGCTATATTTATATTTTGAGTAGTAAGAAAGTGTAATTTATTTTTGACGCATACGGCAGCGATCATCTGATCCCATGGGCCAAGGCTCTAACAGGCGACCCCGTTATACCAATGATCCAATCTATCCCCGAGTTCCGCTCCTTGTCCGAGGTACTATTTTACATGGTAGATTTCCGTCGACTTCATTTTCGGCCGATCCATATCCTTTCTGGGTAGTTAACGACGACAGGGCCGATAAGGTATGTGTCTCCTTCTACTTTCCTCAATTTCTTACTTGTTGGTTCTTACATGGGTTGGCTATTTGTTGTCGTTAAATCCTCAGGGCGACTCTACCAAGGCTGCCGCATCGTCGATGAAAATAGGTACTAGCACAAGGGTTGAGGAAGACCAGGGAAAGGTAACAAACACATTATTTTTATTATAAGTACATGTACTTGCCCCTGTTTTTTTCCTTCACATGTTCTGACGAGAAGCCTTGTGCAGAAATTCCCTTGGCGTGATGATGATGAAGCCGATGTGGAGGAGATTGACCCCCAACATCTTAGACGTAATCCTCATAGGGGAAAGCATGTTGTTGCTAAGCCACAACAAAGGAAGAAACCAATTTTCAACATCACCGATGAAGATGACATATTTGGGGATGATTTCTCGGATGACAAGGGTGATGGGAAGGAGATGGGCGAGAATGTTGGTCCTGAGGTGGTCGTTAATCCTGAATTGGCCGACAAACAAGAACCCCTGAAGGTGCCCAAGCTAGGAAATACTGTTAATGCTGAATCGGAAGTACTTCATCGTCTGCCCCAGATTACTGGTGGGTCCTCGGCCGGTGTTGAAACCTCTTTTACTGTCTCTGGCCCTATCATGAATTCTCTTGGAGCGCTGAATTCCCCCGACTTTGGTGCATATACTGATGAGAAAATGCTTGCTGTCGTTACCCTGTATGGATATATATGATTCAGACTCTTGATACAGTGGTGAGTGACTCTGCCTGTTTGGGTGATGCAGTGCCCTTGGTTTATTCCTTGTCGTCGCCTACCGTTCTAACTTGTTTACTTGTATCAGATTCTTAATCGGGTACGGTTGGATGCCGCCAATCTTCGTAGGGAAAGGCAGCTGATGGAATCTCTCCAGCTTCAATTGCAGAAAGAAAAAAAATCATGCGCACAAGGTGGAAATCAAGCTCGCCGATGCCCAAGGTATGTTATAATTCCATAATTTAAGCTTAAGTTGATTGAGTTTATCGTGCCAGTATCCTGAGTCGGGTATCCTTCTTCTAGCCGAGATAACTAGTATAGGTTTAGATGCTTCTTCGGAGTTTAGGATTATGAAAAGGAAGTGGGATATCGAAAAGGATTTAGTGGATAATCTTTATCGGCGAATTGCGAATAAGGATGGTAAGATAGATCTCCAGGCCGGTGAGATCGAAGAGCTTCAGGATGAATTATAATGCTATCGTCAGTTTGAGTATGCCCCTGAATAAATAGATAATTTATGGGCTCACTTGGGTTCTTCCCAATACCTAGTTGCTGATAAGACTGCTTTGGTCACGAACTTAGAGCAACGGGTAGATGTTTTACAATTGCAGAACCGAGACCTTCATGAAGATCGCCGACGAATACTGAGGGATAAAGATGTAGTGGAGCGATAAGCTTAGAGCAACGGGTATATACGTCCAGAAGTAGCCCATCATCTTTGCTTTGGCCGATAAGATTCTCCCCGAGATGTGATTTCCGGCGGCTCCATAGTGTAGCTCGTGCAAGATCGTGTGGCCTTCCTATTTACTTAGGCATCGTAAAAGGGGCCCTAAGTAGGATTTCCTATAAAAGATCCCTTCCCTTAGCTCGTAGGCGCCTGACTTACTCTTTATTTTATTTATCTCGGGCCGACCTTTAGGTAGCTCGCCTATTTCTAGGTATCGGTGTATCAGCTTTCTCCAATCGCCCTCCTTATATCGGTCGAATGTGTTAATAACCACATTGATCCGTACTTCTGGTGTTTCTGGGATTGAGGGAGTAAGGAGCCTCATAACGTGAATGCCCTCTATGCTTGGGTCTACCAGCTATGAGGCGATGTATGGTAGAGCGTCCGAGTGTCTGTTATCTTTTCGACAAATGTGGCGGAACTTAATACTCGATATTTGGTTGATGTAAGACTGGGTGAGCTCCCAATACTTTTTCAATACGGGGTCGTGTGTAGCGTATTTGCCCGTAATCTTCCGGATCACCAACTGTGAGTCACTAGTTAAGCGAACTTCTTACAGCCACATTTCTACAATTATCAGTAAGGAATGGATCACCGCTTCATACTCGGTGACATTGCTTGTTGCCTTGAATTCTAGTCTGAACGAATGCACTATCTTCCTTCCTTTCGGCGTGGTGAACACTAACCCAAGGCCTGATCCCTCTTTGTTTGACGCTCCATCGACGAAAACTTCCCATCTTGTAGGACTATTGGCTGCTAATAGGTGGGCAGGTTCTTCTCATTCTTCCATCATCCCCGGTATATCTTCCACCTCGTCTTCATCACTAAGTAGGAAGTCAGATAAGAAGTCGGCCACTACCTGCCCCTTGATCGCCGTCCTTGTTTCGTATACCACATCATACTGTTTGATTAAGGCTCCCCATTTATAGATTCTTCCCGATCGTCCTTCATTATCCAGGACTGATTCAATAGGCGATTTGGTGTGCACTCGTATGCGATGAGCTTGAAAATATATTCGGAGTTTAGAAGCGGCAAAAGCTAGTGCCAGAACCATCTGCTCCATTTTGGTATAGTTTTTCTCGGCCAGGCTTAGTGTTTTTCTAGTGAAATATACCGATTTTTCTACGTTCTCATCCGATGCTTGACCAATACTGCACTAATGGCGTATGGTGTCGCTCCCAAGTATAGGGTAAGGATCTCTGACGGCTCGGGCCTCTGCAAAACCGGGAGGCTGGCTAAGTGTAACTTGATGTTTTGAAAGGCCTCTTCACTTGCAGCCGTCCATTGAAACTGTTTTCCTTTCTTCAGGATGTCGTAAAAGGTTTTACATTTGTCCGACGACCGTGACACGAATCGCCCCAACGCTGCTATGTAGCCATTTAATTTTTGCACATCCTTTACCGTGGCGGGAAAAGGCATTTCTAAGACATCCCTGACCTTCTCGGGGTCTGCCTCTATCCCTCTGGGGGTGATGATATATCCCAGGAATTTTCCTTATGTAACCTAGAAGTTTCCCTTAGCGGGGTTAATCTTCATCTTGTGTTTCCTCATCGTCTGAAAAATCTCTCGAAGGTCTCGGACGTGATCCTTAGCTCGATGACTCTTGACTAACATATCGTCTACATAAACTTCTATGGTGTCGTGAATCTTGTTTTCGAACATGTCTCCCACTAATCTCTGGTAAGTAGCACCAGCGTTTTTAAGTCCAAATGCCATCTTGGTATAACAATACAACCCTCTTGGTGTGAAAAATAAGGTATGCCCCTGATCCTCGGGCGCTAACGGTATTTGGTTGTAGCACATGTATCCATCCATCAATTTCATCGCCTCGTACCCGACTATGGATTCTACTAATTGGTCTATGCTTGGAAGAGGAAAGCTGTCCTTCGGACAAGCCTTGTTCAAGTCACTAAAATCAATGCATATCCTAACTCCTCCTTTTTTCTTTGGTACCAAGGCCATATTAGATATCCACTGCGGGTATTGGGATTTCCTAATTATCCCGGATTCCCACAACCTTTTCAGCTCGACCTCAACCGCTGCCTGTAACTCAGGTGCGATTCGTCTCATTTTTTGTCTAACAGGTATGAACCTCAGATCAATCTTCAAATGGTGGCAACAGACCTCCGGGTCGATCCCCTCTAAATCGTATACTTCCCAAGCAAACGCGTCTAAGTTTTCATTTAACACCGTCATGAGTTGACTTTCTTGTTCTTCTGAGAGTAACGTCCCGATCCTCACTATCTTTGGCTCCTCCATCGTCCCCAAATTCACCTCCCGAGTCGGCTCAACTGTCGAGAAATTAGATTTAGTCCCCTTGAATGGATTCGTCTCCTTTAATTGCTATAAAGGGTCTTGCTCTTGGGTCTCGCATGCCATGATCGCTTGTGAAATAGTTTCCTCCAACTCTTCTGCAGCTTTAACCTCTCTGACTTTCTTCTTCTATTGTCTTTGTCGAGCTCTCCGATCTTCATTAATTTCGGCATCAACCTGCATGCATTGTCGCGCCGCTTGGGAGTCTCCCACAACTTTAGCTATTCCCTTGTAGGTAGGGAACCTTAATCTCTGATGATAGGACGATGCCACTCCTTTAATCCCAGCGATCCAAGGCCGTCCGATAATTGCTTCATAAGGCGAGGCGACATCGACCACACAAAAGGTGGTCAGAGTGTCAAGGTAACCCCCACCATCCGAAACCCTCAGTGTTACTTCTCCTTTAGGGATGGTAATTATGCCGTTAAAATCGTATATGCGATATGTTGAGGGGACGAGGATGTTTTCCGACATCTCCATTCTCTTAAACGTGTCGTTGAACAACACTTCGACTGAACTTCCACTATCTATGAGAATTTTTAATACTCCCCATATCTCAACCAATAATGTGATGACCAAGGGATCACTGTGTGCTTTCCCATTTGCTGGGACATCTTTGTCCGAGAACGAAATAGGTTGCATCATCCAAGGTTCCATTGGTAAGGTCTTAGCTACACTGAATATTTCCTTGCCATTGCGGTCCCTCTTGTGAATCCTTGAAGTGATAACTGGTCCAAAAGTGTAGTCTTGCGTAGTGGAGTGTGAAATGGTATACACAAATTGGGTTGACCTATCAATGCGGACTTGATGGACTGGCGCATCGGGTGCTGCTATCGACTGGGATGGATGTCAAACAAACTGTCTCAGGTACCCGTCTCGGATGAGGTGTTGGACGATATCTTTCACTTCTCGATAATTGTTAGTGGAGTGGCCCCTATACTGATGGTACTGGCAGTAGTCGGGGTGGCCTTTGGTTTCTTGAAACTGGACTCCCCTCGATGATGGATAATTAATATCGTTCCTCTTCTCGACTTCCTTGAATACTTCTTCCAAAGGAGCGTTTAAAGGGGTGTACGATCGGGCTTCCTGCCTTGGCCTCTTCCCTTTGGACACCCATTCTTTCTTGTCATTACCTCTTGGTGGAGGGTACGATCTCTTCTCAGGTCGCCTAGCCGGGTTGTTCATAACCGCCTTAGTCTCGGCATCCGCTTCAGTACTAGCTTCTTGTATTCCTGATGAGTGCCAAATATTGCATATTCATACACCTTTTCATTGGCACTTAACTCATCTTTCGCGCTTCAAAGTCATATATTATCCAAAATTCTGCATTCTTACCATCTTCAAGAATAAATATTTGTATTAATTAATTTTGTGTTTTTAAGTACTAAATAAAGCTTGGAAGAATTGAGAAGACAAAAGAGAAGAAAGTTGGAAGCATTGCAACCCGCTCGCGCAGCAGTGGCAACCTGTTTACAAATTCATGGGATTAAACAACCCATGATCCAAAACCCAAGACCCAAATCCATTTCCACCTCACCCCCATTGGATTCTTTCCAAAACATCCACCTCACCCCCATTGTATTCCATTCTATCCATCAATTAAGAAAACATGTTTTGTTTAATTGTTGAGTGGTTGCTACTGAAGAAATTCGAATCCCAAGTGTGAGAGAATTTTTGTGTATAAATAGAGAGGGTTGTTGTGTTGAAAACTCATCCAAGAATAGCTTGTTCATGTTAGTTTATCAAATTTCAATTTTTTTGTAATGTTCTTCATGTTCTAATTTCATTTATTAGGGTTTAGATGAAGCCCTAATCTCATTGGTATGTATTCATATCTTGTATCTTGTTCTTGAAAGTTTAGAATTGTTTAAAGATATAATTTAATCCAAGTTTTTCAACATCTTGCTCTCACAATGTATGCCATGTATCCATTGTAGTTAGAATATCTCTATGTTGATTATGCTACAACTCATGCTTAAGCAAATATTGATCTTTAGATTAGTTGTTCTTAATTAGACAATTAATGCTTTGGAGAAATACTTTAGTTGTGATTAAATTATCCATTGGAGAAACACCTTAGTTATACGGTAGACTTGAATCTACTATAAGGACAAGAATAATATTACAAGTTGAATGCATATCATAGGTTATTGGTGGATTTGAATACCCTAGTATCCATATTATCATTGTTTACATATCTTGTTATTTGCATCTTTTACTTTTATTATTTCAGTCACTTGAAAATCATATCGTCGTATCGACAAAATCAAACCCCTTTTGGTTACTCTCTGAATCAGGATTTAGAATCAACTTCTACACTCTCCAAGTCTCTGTGGTTCGACCTGTGCTTTCCCTGTGTTGCTTGTCGATACTGTGCACTTGCAGTATACACAATAGTAGGTATCTTTCCAAGCCTACCAAGTTTTTGGCGCCGTTGCCGGGGACTCAGTAGTGGTGTAGTTCATTTTTCATCTCCTGTCACTATTCATTTTTTTTATCTCCTGGAACTGTTCACATATTACTGTTCACATATCGCTGTAGCAGCGCAACTATTCCCAGTCAATTTTACACTTATTTTTGTTATTTTTGTTATTTTTTTAATTTTTGCTTTTGCTTTAAAACTTCGAAACCCTAACTACCTCTTTTGAGCTCAACAGGTGCCGGAGTAGCTGTTGTAAAGGCGAAGGAAAGGAAGCGAAAGAAGTTTTTATTTTAAATTAAAAAAAAAAAAGTTTATTTTATTTATTTTTAGATTGTATTAGGATTCCTCTACTCTTGTAATTTTCTTTTTCTTTTGCACTTTATTTTGGACTTTGGACTTAGACATTCTATTTTTATTTTTATTTTTAAACCCTACGGAAGGGTATTATTAAATATCAACTGTTTGCAGAGAAGGATGGTGATTACAATATCACCTCGGCCCCTCGGGTTCGTTCATGACATAGGAGTCGTGGCCGAGTCGACAACAACGGTTCATCACCCGTCTGGAACGGGAGGTAAGTTTGTCGAAACACTCGCGAATCCCTTGTTAGCGAGTTACTGTATTCCTTCGTTTGCATATATGTTGAGGAATTGAATACGGCTGCTTTATTTTCCTAGTAAGGGCAAGGACTGGCCATACAAGATAAGGGTTCGGATTTCATCACCGTTCTCTTCTTGCCCGCCTTAGGAAAACAATACCTAACGTGAACCTAAGCATTAAAATTTGAAATAAAACGAGACCTATAAGGTAACGAGCTTAGTAGGAGAGTCGTTCGAAAAATATTGGTTACTCTCTAAGCATACTTCGAAGTTCATGACGGTTTCTGTAAATTGAATGCGTGACTGCGCCGCCTTGGAATGCGGTGAGGCCTTGGGTATCAAAGCTCTGCAGCTTCCCTCGCCTCTATTCAATTTACTTAAACTCGGATTGATTCCAGAGGAGTTTTCTCAGATTGTAACGAATTCCATTTCGAAGGATTAGAAGCTGGTCTAGAAAACAATCTAAGTGGAACCATCATGCTTTTTGTTTGCTAGAAATCAGTAGGTTTTCTTTGGTAGAGTCAGCCTTGTTTGTGATTGCATAGAACTTCCCTTCCGTTTATGATTTTTCTTCTTTTATTTTGTTTTTCTAATGTATGCCCGAGGTAATTAGAGAACGGGCTTGAAAAAAAAAAAAAAAAAAAACCAATAATGAAAAAAAAAAAATTGGTATTTTTTAAGTGTGTACATCCCAATCTCTGCAACAAGCCTAGTGCTAGTTAGAGATCATGTCAGGATTCTGGTCTGCAGGAGGGGATGGAAACAAATCCATCAGAGAGCTTTCTTACGGGCATGCTTCACATTATGAAACTCCAACAGACCATGATGTCACTAGTTATAGGGATTATTATGGAAATTTTCACAGTCCTGAGCATCAATACATGAACCCTAGTAACTACTCACACATGTATCATCCACCACAGGGTGAAAATGAACATCTTTACAGTGCCCAACTCTCACAATCATCACTTTTGGACCAGTTAGAAGCTAGAACTGCAGCTTTAGAAATGCAAATGCATGAATCTGTCGCATATAATTCTTCTAGGAAATCTGAAATCTATGCTTGTACCTTATGTGGAGGCTTAGGCCATCCTGATGAGAATTGCTATATTTTGCATGATTTTAGGAAATCTAGAGAATATCATGAAAATCCAAAATATGAAATGCCAACAGATTACAAAGATGATAGTCATTGGGACCATAATCAAACTTTCGAAGGTTGCGATCAGTATTTTATAGACCCTAATGACCCTACACACATGTATCATCCACCACAGTGGGAAGTTGAACAATTTTGTACTTCTCAATCTGTGGAGGAAAATCTCAGACTCATCGAACAAAATAATGCTAGGAGTGTATTGCATGATAAACCATATAGCATTAATTATGAATTTCCTACTGTTGAAGACTCTCATTCCATTTAACAACTTAATGCATTATTAAAAATGAATTTGATTCATTTACAAAATGTAGGAAAGGAGGAATTTCAGGATGAAATATTTGTTTGTCCTAATGAAATAAAATGTGAAAATAGTATGCCTAGTCTTACTTGTGTAGCTGATATTGCATATGAACCTGTTTTAAATGAAGGGACTAGAAATACTACGATTTTAAATAAGGAAATGCATTTCTGTGATGATGATGATGTTATGTTAGAAGAATATGTTTTTACTGAAAATATTGTCGAACCTTTGAGTTCAGAGACATTAGGCTTCTCTGCCTCGACCTTAATGAATGATGTTTCTTCTAGTGTTACATATACATGTGATGTTGATACTGATCTTGAGCCTGTGCAATTGTCCCATGAACAAGAGCATGACACATTTCTTGTGTATGACTTAGAAAATATTGAATCTCCTGTCGACACCAATGATACTATACATGAAAATAACTTTGATGTGTCTGATTCTCTGTCTAAGTCATAGTGTGAAGTTTCTTGTGATATTCCTATGCATGAAACTGAAGTTCTAGGGGATGATTGTGAACTGGGGCTTATTGATTTGTTTTATGAGCATGAGCATGATGTTGTACTTGTGTCTGACATAGGTAGTGTTGAATCTCCTGTCAACACTAATGATCTTATGCATGAAAACATAATTGACGTGTCTGATTCTCTGCACAGGTCACATTGTGATGTCTCTTTGGATTTGTCTATGCATGAGAATAAAACTTTGGATGAGCATGATACTTATTTGGGTCTTGATGGATTGTTCTATGAATGTGAGCATGCTGCGACACTGGCAAATGATTTAGGAGTTATAGATGCGCCTAATAATGATGTGCCTACCTCCCTGCCCATGTCACAAACTATTAATCTTGCACCCAACCTAGATTTGGTTTGTAAAGTTATTGTTAAACCTACTTTTCTAAGAGTACCTAATCTAGGATTGGAACTGTGTGCCTCTCAAGTCCTCTTGGACTATTTTGCAGTTAAATATAATACCTTTGATGAGCCACAATTAGAGTTCACTCATGTCTCTCCATCCATCCCTGACAAAATCCACTTTTAACTAGATCTTGTGCATGTTGCACCCCTGAAATTGTTAGATTTTGTACCCAAAAGTATATCTATTGAAAAATCTAGGTTTGGGGGTAACTCATTCACATATGCAGTCTCACTTGCATTGCTGTCCTGTTATAATTGTGTAAGGTTGTTGATGTTTCCGCACTACGTCTTTTGGGTTGATCCTCAACTTTTTAGATTATTGGTACATGGTGAGTCATCATTGTATAATCTAGTAGGTAAAATTTTGAATCTTGTTGATATATTTGTGTGCTAACCAAACTTTTTGTCTTGCGCTCATATTTTTTTGCTTTCAAAGCATTCATTCAATTATGGTTAGCACCACCCTTTTTGGCATCTGGTAATCTCTTTCCTTTGAATCTGTTTTGTTCTCATGTTTTGTTGTTTCTGTTCTTTTGAAACATTGAGGACAATGTTAGATTTAGGTTTGGGGGAGTATTTGCATATCATCTTCTATGACCAGCTGTGGAGCGGGTCTTTTGTAGGGTCTTTTGTAGAGTGTTTTCTATGACCAGCTGTGTAGCGGGTCTTTTGTAGGATCATTTGCAGTCTTTTGCATTTTTTATGACCAGCTGTGTAGCGGGTCTTTTGTAGGATCTTTTGTAGTCTTTTGCATTTTTTGTTATCTGATGACCAGCTGTGTAGCGGGTCACTAAAAAAAAAATGATGATCAGCTGTGTAGCGGGTCTTAAAAAAGAAAAAAAAAATTGGTTACAAATTTTCATGGTTCTACGAAATTCCGAAGTTCATCATCTACAGTTGAAGACCGAAGACGAAGACATTTCTATAGATGCTCTGAAATTGGAGAAGGTTTTGTGGGTACATCTTTGGTAGGCCCTCACGAGACTACAACTCGTCCACTAGGGACACCTAGGGGTTTAAAGGCTTAATGCATATGCTAAATGCATTCGAGAGACCAGCGACAGTGATATAGTTAGGATTTCTTAAGTTCTGTTTCACTTGAGGACAAGTAAAATTCAGGTTTGGGGGTATTTGATGAGTGCCAAATATTGCATATTCATACACCTTTTCATTGGCACTTAACTCATCTTTCACGCTTCAAAGTCATATATTATCCCAAATTCTGCATTCTTACCATCTTCAAGAATAAATATTTGTATTAATTAATTTTGTGTTTTTAAGTACTAAATAAAGCTTGGAAGAATTGAGAAGACAAAAGAGAAGAAAGTTGGAAGCATTGAAACCCGCTCGCGCATCAGTGGCAACCTGTTTACAAATTCATGGGATTAAACAACCCATGATCCAAAACCCAAGACCCAAATCCATTTCCACCTCACCCCCATTGGATTCTTTCCAAAACATCCACCTCACCCCCATTGTATTCCATTCTATCCATCAATTAAGAAAACATGTTTTGTTTAATTGTTGAGTGGTTGCTACAGTAAAATTCGAATCCCAAGTGTGAGAATTTTTGTGTATAAATAGAGAGGGTTGTTGTGTTGAAAACTCATCCAAGAATAGCTTGTTCATGTTAGTTTATGAAATTTCAATTTTGTTGTAATGTTCTTCATGTTCTAATTTCATTTACTAGGGTTTAGATGAAGCCCTAATCTCATTGGTATGTATTCATATCTTGTATCTTGTTCTTGAAAGTTTAGAATTTTTTAAAGATATAATTTAATCCAAGTTTTTCAACATCTTGCTCTCACAATGTATGCCATGTATCCATTGTAGTTAGAATATCTCTATGTTGATTATGCTACAACTCATGCTTAACCAAATATTGATCTTTAGATCAGTTGTGCTTAATTAGACAATTAATGCTTTGGAGAAATACTTTAGTTGTGATTAAATTATCCATTGGAGAAACACCTTAGTTATACGGTAGACTTGAATCTACTATAATGACAAAAATAATATTACAAGTTGAATGCATATCATAGGTTATTGGTGGATTTGAATACCCTAGTATCCATATTATCATTGTTTACATATCTTGTTATTTGCATCTTTTACTTTTATTATTTCAGTCACTTGAAAATCATATCGTCGTATCGACAAAATCAAACCCATTTTGGTTACTCTTTGAATAAGGATTTACAATCAACTTCTACACTCTCCAAGTCTCTGTGGTTCGACCTGTGCTTGCCCTGTGTTGCTTGTCGACACTGTGCACTTGCAGTATACACAATAGTAGGTATCTTTCCGAGCCTACCAATTCCCCTATCTCTCGATTCGGCTTGGATTTCTTCTAAGGCGATGAAATGTTCTTGCATTCTTCGCATCTCCTTTAGGGTTTTTGGCTTTTCAGAGAACATAGCTAGCCAGATGGGGTCCGATCTTACCAGTGCATTTTCAAATCCAAAGATAGCTTAGTCCACGGGTACCTTTCCAATTTCAGTACAAAACTTCCTCCACCTATCGGTCAAGGTTCTCAAGGGCTCCCTGAACCTCCAGGCGAGGGTGAATAGTTTGTTCATTCTTGGCCGAGGTCGGATGTTGTGCATATAGGTTTCAATAAAGGCCTCGACAAGTGTATCATAACCGTCTATCAATCCTAGTGGGAGTGAATAAAACCAATCTCTCGCCTCGCCCTCCAAACTGGCCGGAAAGAATTTACACATGACTACCGTGTTACTTTTCCATTGAATCAATGACATAGTATACATTTTGAGATGTTCGACCGCATATCATGTTCCGTCGAATCTAGAAGGGAATGTTGGCAATGTACATTTTGGTGGGAACAAAATTTCTTCGAGTTCTTGGGAAAAAGGCGTCTTCTCGGTCTCACTCATGATTTCCACCAATTTGTTCTCTTTGCTATTCCCTGACAGTTCCTTGATCTTTGCCTCCAACTCTTTGAGATTGGCTTATGTTGATTGATCATGTTGCCCGTCCCTTCCTCGCCTTTCCTAATCAGTGGAAGAGTCCTCGGGTGGTCCATATCTTTGTGGAGGGGATACGGGAGGTGGTGGTGGTTGATCTGATCGTCCGGACTGATTAGGGTTGCTAGGCACATCATAGGTGGTAACTGGCCTGATCGGCCATGACGACTCGATGTTCCTCGGCTGGACGAACCTCATGATCTGGTCCGCTGATTCCTCAACTGATAATTTTCGAACTCTAGGGAGAGATTCCGCTGTTGAAGCTCCCTTAATGACGCTTCTTGCCTTCTTTGACTTTCTAAAATGGCTAAGAGTGTCGCGTCTGTGCTTTCATGGCTAGAGTGTCCATTAGGGTGGTGTGGACGAGTCTGTAATGGCATCAACATTGGGGGTGGGGGTAGTATCGGACCAGTCGCATGGATGGGGGTAGGGCCGACGTTGCTCGCTGCTGCTCGCCCCAGCTGAATCTGCCTGAGATGCTTCTGCTCTCTTCCTAAGGCTTCCTGGTACTCAGCTTGTTGCCTTGTTCTTTTTCTCTGAGCCTGGGCTTCAAGTGCTTCATCATCGTCCTCTGTATCGGAAGATGTGAGCCCATAGATTTGGTCAACTCTCCTCTGTGTCAAGATGACCTGGTCCAAAGGTAGGATGTCATCATCTCGCCCGAGATCCACTCCCTCATTAATAATTGGCATGCCTCGTGCTACTCCCCTAGATTCCTCGAGCGGTTGTTGTCGACTGCCTTCTTGGCTCGGCCCTGTTACCCCTGTCTGCATGTTGCGGCTAGTCACTGTACAATTCATTTACATCCTTCTTGTACCTGATGTGCTAGCCATCGGGTGTGGCGCGCGGTGAGCCGAGTGTCATCCCTACCTACGTCAGCAAATACAAATAACACCTTACTTTGACCTAATATTTGGGAAATAAACATTCACAAAGGTGAAACAAATTCGACTGTCACAAAAACTGTCATTACGCCACAGCTCGCAGATATAAAGCCTACTCCGGTTATCAAATGGGCTCTGCCTATCTACCCTATTTTGACTTTGTGCTGACTTCAGCACGCTACGCCGATATCACTCCGTACGACGTCGCCTTCAGTACTTGACCTTCATATTTAAGCTAGTTTGTCCGTCCTTCTATATGCTCCAAATCATGAAACTCATGCACATGATGATTGAACAGTACAGAGCATGAATCCAAAACTTAACTTAAGTTCCTATTATTGTTATTTTACTATGATCTTATTATGGCCGTCTTTCCTAGATCTTCTCCAAGAACTTTCCGATGACTAGTTAACATCGCCGGGCAAGACACCTCAAGATCGGCAGCTTGTTATGCAAAAATACACCCTAGATTTGACCTTATGTTACTCCAAACACTCAAGATCTATAGCATCACAAGAGAACAACTTATCTACCGCTAAAACTCGATCAATCATCAAAAACAAGTAGCCATCATATCAGCAGACTTTCAACCTAGCTCCGAACCTGTGTTGTTAGTCGCCGGTGAGCTTATGAAGACTTTCTGCTGATCAAAATGTTGGTAGGCGAAGAAATGAGAACTTTACCACGCCTTGTGAGGACGCTTCTACTGCTGTAACTATGCATGTAAACTAAATGACTCGACATAACAACGATTTAGGCTACCAGAGTTCATCCTAGCTTCAACTACAAAACTTGAACGTGTATACAGGAGCTTTGGATCGTCTCTGAAGGTCTCCAAGGCAAGGTATCCGGAGATTTTAGTCGGATCCCCTTAGTCGGCGCCAGAATGTAGATGCATTTTACTACCACCTACATCCAAAGGATAGAAATCTTCTACTCATGCAAATGAAAGTATAGACATGATGATAGACACAAAGATATACGTGGTTCGGTATGATTACCTACGTCCACAGGGATGAAAGGATGAATCTTATTACTTCAAGGTGTTACAATGGTGTTGCTTTCTCAAGTGAACTCACTTACAAAGTGGACTAGCTCTCAACTTTACTCCCTCTTTTCTGATTACAAGTCTCTCTCCTCCAAATATATCCTACCCTTCTTTTGGATACAAGTTCTTCTATTTATAGGGGAGGATTCATACAACCAAACTAGGGTGTTGGTCACAACATATCTATCTTGAAGTCCTGTCATCGGGCCCACCTGCGTCGTCCCTTCTTCCGTCACTATGGTCGATGTGCTTCGATCCCTTTGTAGTTCCTTATCCGAGGCGATCCGTACGGTTGTTCTCTTGGTACGATGTCGCCCTTCCAACCTGTCGCCCTTGCATCTGGCCGATATGACACGTATATTCTTATCCATTTGACTACCACTCCTCGGTTGACCCAATACGTCTCATCTTCCAGATTTGTCAGAGGCCTGTGGTCGAGTCTTGTCCGAAAGCTGTAGAGTGATTATGCCCGATCCACGCGACTCCTTAAATTTCGCGCCTTCCAACCTCTATCCCGTGCTTCTCATTTCTTCATGTTTGGGTATCTCATAGCTTGAGATGTTGCCACCTAGACCTGGGGATAATTTACATCTACAATACTGAACAAGCAGCCTTGATTAGAGCCATGATTTCTGAAAGAGAAGGTTGTTAATTATTTATTCCCATTGGTCTTTCGTCTTTTATAGTTTGCTACTAAATTTCTGATTTGCTATTCTGTACTCGCAGGAGTTGAAAAGAGATACTCTGTCAGAGTTAAAGAACTTGAAGATGATAAGGGAGTGCTTCTCGCAACGAAAAGTATTCAAGACTGAAGGAACAATTAGAAATTATGAGAAGGAATTTTAGTAACACTCTTGTTGGTGTTCGTAATGACTCCATTAAATTGGTCTGCGATGATCATCAAATTCCTCATTCTGAGTATCCTGACATTTTGCATGAAGTTCCACAAAATGTCCCTGATCTTGTCATTTTTGATAGCGAAGCTGAAGATTCTGAAAAAGATGAAGGTCATGATAAAGGTGGTGGAGATGAAGAAAAGAAATCCGGCGAAGACAACGATGGATCTAATTAGATTTCTTATATTCTTCCCTGTAATATCTGTACACTTATCCTTTTCTCTTTGTAATATACTTGCTGCGAATTTCTCCAGCTTCTAATGTTCTCTAGTGTATGAACGTCTTCTTATCTCTTCCTGCATATATTAAAAGACAATTTCTTCTGTGAAATATGGTTAAGTAATATATTTATAAGTTTTTGTCTATCTGTGCGTAAATATGTTATATAAAGATGCCTAAATCTGTTATATAAATATGAATAACAATATTATCGTTCTATTCATTCCCATACTTTCCTCTGTTATTCGTCTGCAACATAAAAGATTGAGCATATTAGATTCTTAATAAAATTGTGCAAATATCGCAACCATAATCTCGCAGTCATGTGTTAATCTCTTGTGGTCTTAGTTTTCCTTCCTAATTAAAGGTCTTATTTCTCCACGTTTCTTTCTGCGACAAAATCGCAGGACGTCCTTACATTCGCATGTAAAGACCCATTGATATTGCCTTATCCATATGTTGTCAAATGTCTGCGACAATATGACAGGTCTAAGTTCCTTGCGAGAACAAAGACCCATGACATTGCTGTCTTGCGATGAAATCGCAGGACATCTTTACACTTTCATGTAAAAACCCATTGATCTCATCTTAACTTTTTCTTATGGCTTGTTCCCTCTGTATTTGTCACGAGATAATATGACAGGCCTAAATGTTCTTGCGAACATAAATCCCCATGACATTGTCGTCTTTAGACACCTATCATCTCCCTAACGGAGGGTGCGGCCCTTAATCCCCCTGGTTTCCCCTTCAAGGAGGGCACATCGGCCATACAAGACTATGTCCTCCCATCCGGTCTTAACAACAACCAGTTGTTTTCGCAGCCTCTTATCCTTTATGCCTATATGGCTTATAATTACGAGACTGCACCCTAAGTGGGGTTTTCTTGAGGCTGAGTGCATCATAGCCAAGACTTACCAAAAATGGCCAGGGTAGGTTCGTCCATCCCGGGCACTCTTGGCTCAACCGTGTACCTCGGCGCCTTGGTCATACTATGCACCCCTTAGAAGAGACCCTCGGTCGTCCAACCAGGGTATAACCTTATATAGTTGGAAATCCAAAGTATCTCTCCTGGATAGGTATCTCAAAGAGATGGACCCCAGTCTCCGTGACTCAGGTTCCAGCAGCGGTATAGCCTTATCCCTGAGCCACGCAAAGAGATACCCCCTTATATGACGCACTTTAGGTCTTACATTTTCCTCTTGCGAAATTGTATCCGCGAACTAGGGTGTACGCCATATAGGTTCGTCCCATTCTTATGTCTCTGCGAAATTTTATTCGCGTTTCTTGCGAGTATTGCAACTTTGATGAAATTTCATTTCTTTGATCTTCTCTTTATTTGCATTTCAACTCTTGTATAACTTCTCAATTTCATTTTTTTTATTCAAATAAAATATTCTTTTGAAACAAATCATTCATAAATTTCTTAAATTTCACCATTTTACCTTTCCACTTACTACTTTCTGCTTCTGCCCTTTTGTTGCGTTTTTCTATTTTCTTTCCATCTGCGAGATGCTCGCCATTTAAAGTTTGCAACTCATGTTGATTTTGCAGTATTCTTTCCTCTCGCCGCTCTATTGTATCAACCATCATCTTATCACCTCTTTGTTTTTTCTTGATGTTATGTTTCCAATTTCTATTTCTCGCTGTCCTTTCTTCACAAGATTCCATGTCAATTTCATAACATTTCTTCCCATCAACCCAGTCTCCCTTTATTACTCCAACACCATTAGGATGAGGAAATTTAATACATTGGTGGAAAGTTGACGCCACACCTAATATCCCATGTAGCCAAGGTCGGCCAATCAGTCCACAACGCAGAATAGAATCTTAGAAGATAATCCCTTTAATGGAATTCGCATTGTAATTTCCCCTTTGGGCTTGTTGGCGGTGCCGTTGAAGAAATAGATTTTATAGGTTGATGGTATCAGATCCTCGTATTTTCCACCCATGGTTCTGTAAGTATGATAAAATAAGATATCAACTGAACTTCCAGTATCTATTAGAACTCTGTTAATGGCCCAAGAATCTTCAGTTTCACCATCATTATTTTCTTCATCTTCTTCTTCTATTTGTTTTGGATTTATTTCTAACCGTACCACCAATGGGTTATCATGCATCCCGCCAGGCTCTGGTACTTGTTGCGCAGTGAAAGAAATAGTTTTCTTTTGCCACTCCTCCAATGGCGAGAATCTCGCAATATTCATTATCTCTCTTCTATCTACGTCTCTCGCGAAGACTCTGCTCAGAACATTGTCATGGAAATCCTCAATAGTCTTGTATGAATGTATGATGGAATTACAGAACAAATTCTTCGCCTTGGATCAAACCTCTATCACAAATGTTTCTGCTCCTTTTACAACATTCACTCTGCGAATATATGGTGCTGATGGTAACTGTTGAGATTGCGGATGTCCTATTAGAAAATGATTTAACTTTCCATGATCAATCATCCTCAAAATTATTCTTTTTACATTCCTGTAATCGTTTATTGAATGTCCATGGAAATGATGATAAGGACAAAATTCTTGATTTCAATTATTTTGTTGTGGCTCATTTCCCATATTCCAGGGTGATGGTATATTTTCCATCAGAATGATAGCTTCCCA